>CM029595.1:129902402-132302402 GCA_017311375.1 Mytilus coruscus
TCTTGATGAAGGTAAATATCGAAAAGTGCTTCAGCTATACAAAATGTTTTAAGTGTTATTTAAATATATTGAAGAATTGCTTTATACAATTGTTTCTATTGTTTAATATATTTAATCCCTTGCCTGCATTTTTTTATACTGAAGTTTAGAATATAATAAGGGCAAATAAATTGCTTCGCTGAGTGCAGCTGGATATGACCGCAGATGTCCAACCCTGAAAAGTTGCAGTCAAAATGGACACATTATTCGCGCTTGATACAGGTCTGAATTGGATTGTAATTAAATATTTGACACATAATAGGTTTCTGACAGAGAATAAGTGTAGTCAAAGAACTTAAAATTGGTTATATGATTTGAATTTATATTCAATGGTTTGCTTTTGTGCAATACACTATGCTATTGAATATTAACCCCAAAAAAAGATATATTTAAATAAATTTTAAGAGCTCTGAGGGAAAGACGGCCATTGTTTCTTTTTTTTTTTTTTTTGGGGGTATCTTTTGATAGTCTTCATATAAAGAATGAAAAAAGAACACCTAGAATATGTAGAAAGGTTGACAATATTGAAATCAATTGTTGTGTAATGTAATTTCGTTTCCTTTGTTAAGGATTCAATTTGGACCAATGGAAGAGATCTGCATCTTCTAAATCAAAACATTCGATTAAAGTTGAAAGTTAATTATCTAAAATTCAACTGAATTCTATCATTTAACAACTACTACAATATTTTTTGAAATTTTAATTGTGTACCACTGAACTGCAGGCTAGGGCCATTTTCCTTTTTTTGTGACAGTACTCTAAGATTTTTATTTTTTTCTCAAGAAAGTGAGGACTGAAAAATCTATTCAGTTTAAATTTCCAATGATAAAATTCCCAGTTACAACTCTCATCACAGGGATACAGGTACTAATAAAACCAATATGATTTGATGTAAACTGTGTGAAGCTTGTTTCCAAATCCTACATTTTGATATATTTGTAAATTTCATGAATAAATAGGTTTAAATTACAAAATGCAACATTTTTAATTATTTTTTTTACCATTACAATGATTATGTTGGTACACAAAATTTAGTTTTAATGGAAGACTATTAATCATATACTAAATGTCACATTTAAGTGTTCTGATACATTAACTTTTATTTAATTTGAGTGGATTATTACTCATCAATTGAGGTGCTCCTGTATTGGAGAAAGATTCTCAAAACAGAATTTTACAGAAAAATGAAAACTGTCATTTCTCTCCCAATCTCATGTATCCCCACGGCCATTGTTTACTGTGAAAGTTACAAGTTGACCTACAAATTAAAGCATTGCATGTTGATGTTTGAATCATCTATAGCAAAACATAATTATGTTCAAATTGAACAAATACAAATTTTAAATTAGTACACGAACTCTGAGAATGATTTAAATTATCAGTAAAGGATATCCCTGCTTCTACATAGTGTGGCATTACAACAATGACGTCACTATAATGTAGGTTGGATATATTTAGAATATCTCATCATTCTGATTTTTCCGGATTGTAAAAGAAACGTAAAAGTGTAAGGAGAGCTGAAGATTTCGCGAGAAACAGAAGGAAATGTGTTAAAAGTGTTTAAAGTCAATCTATTCATTTGTGTGTCTCCTTCTCATCAATCTCAGTAAGATTTTTGGGGTGTTTTCACACTATAAAAACAAAATGAATGACGTAAGGGGATGTCAGTCTGGTCAACCACATAGGGGATTGACGGCTTGAAGCCGTCTTTCCCAAAATTGTAGCCCCACAAATTCTTATTTACCCCCCTCCAAATTTTGTTCAACTCCCCTATCCCTTATTCCAAAAATAATCTCAATTCAAATTTCTAATGGAGTTTGCAACCATAACTACTCATTTAAATACATCATAAAATATTAAAATATAAAATGACATACAGTCATGGTTAATATTAATATTAATTAATAGTAACTTCTAAAAATAAATTTACAGCAAATCATCTCAAGACAATCATCATTTCTAAATACATAATTTACAAGCAGTGTAAGGAGGTAATCAAACATAAAAACAACAGTATTCTTTAAATGGATTGGATTACCTCCTTTACACTGATTTTAAATTGTCTAAATTGTTCTTTAACCATAAAACCCTTGTTTTCCCCTTTTTGCCCCTAATTGCTAAATGGTTTGAGCCATAACCCCTTAACCATCCCTTTGTTGTATGGAAATTGTGGTATAATTTCAGAGATTCATACACTTAAACACAAGTTATTTTCTGAAACTGCAAAATGCTTATTTGGGCCCTTTTTGGTCCCTAATTCCGAAACCTTTGGGACCATAACTCCCAAAATCAATCCCAACTTTCCTTTTGTGGTTATAAACCTTGTGTTAAAATTTTATTGATTTCTATTTACTTATACTAAAGTTATTATCCGAAACCATCTGTTTTCAGGCGACACTAATGACGACGACGAAGGCGACAAAGACGACATGATACCAATATACGACCAAAAAATTTTTAATTTTTGCGGTCGTATAAAAATGGTCAATGAAATTACATTAATGTATTTATCATTTCCTTGTTTTTCATATAGTTTTGTTTATTGAATGAAAAAATTAACTTCATTAATATACCCCTCCTTGTTTAAATTTTAATTTAAATTGAAAATAAGGAAGATTTATAATAACACTGCATCACAGATTTAATCATTTTGAATACATTATATCTAACCATACCTCAGTTAACTGTTTTGCCACATGAATGGCAGTTTCTGTATGTAAAGACAAGGCACCAGTTCTTACTGTGGATTTGCCTTTGGCTAGAGCCATCAACAGTATAATCTGGAAAACAAAAATCTTACACTCAAAGTGGCATTAGCAATGATTTTGAATGTAGTATAAGTTGAAAAAAAAATCAAAACTGTATGGGTTTTATTTACAAACATTTACAAAAAAAGAATATTAAATAATAATTTATTAGTAGCAGTCAGTTTGGTTTAACTTTGTAAAAATCAGATCCAAATAGTTGGTGATACATTATTGCAAGACAATAAGTCCTCCTCTTTTGGATTAAGTGCATGTAACCTTAGATGTGACTTAAGTTGCAGATGATTGTGCATGTGTGCAGCATGTTTAGTTATTAAAAAGAATGCCAACTGAAAAGTGAAACTAGAAGACTGATTTCTTCGACTTATATGGACAGTTAAAAATAACTAACATTCTAACACGGGTTACAGGTTAAACAATGATGCACATTACATTTTTTTAGATCTTTTTATAAAATTAATCATACATAAATGGGGAATGTGTCCATGGGATGTCCCTGCTTGCATATTACTTAATATAAAGGGACACAACTCAAAAACTGTAAAAGTGACACCACCCAAATTCAAACTTGATCTGAGTTTTGTGGTATTAAGCATTGTGTATAATTTTCATAACATTTGGTCGAGGCAAACTTAAGTAAGAGAATGAACCAACTGCAGGACGTATGGACGGACATACAGACAGACAAGGGTAAAACTTAATGCCCCTCCGCTACGGTGGGCAGTGTTTTCCCAGATCTATCATATATATTTCAATATTTTAGACCTTGTTTCATATTTGTCAATATTTTAGATATTGTATAATATTTTCACTCCAAGGTTACGTTCGGTATAAAGATGTTTCCAAATATAATGCCTACCTGTAATAAAATGAGCAGAGCGCATGATGTGATAGAATTATTTTTAAGTCATTAAAATATAACATAATATTGATATATTATTTTGAATTGAGAACAATTTTGGTGAAAGTATGAATGTATCCAATAATCTAACGTGTCATATAACACTGTTCAAGATAGGCAAATTGCATAGGTCTATTCCATTTATCCTTTTACTTGTAACAATCCAAAATTACTTCTGAACAAATCCAATTTATAAAGTTCAAGTTTCAATGTTTATGTTCAAAAGCAGTAAGATTCGTCAGACTTAACAAATCATTTCTTAAAGTTTCCTAGAAATACACTGGTCCAAACAACAAATATAGATTTTAAAGTTTTCTTCTGCCAAAGAAATATTTTCATGGTTTAGATTGTCATTATAGGTGGACTATTTTCTGTAAAAAGGCACATTTCTCTAATTCTGTGTGCATTTAAAAATTCTTACAAGTTTCTTAAATTCTGATAAACCGCACATTTATAAAATTAGAAATTTCTAGCTATATCTTTTGAAACATTTCAATTGGCATTTTCCTACGAATCATTTGAGAAACAGATGTTACACTTTAACCTATATGGACTACAATATTTATCCACTCTTTATAGTTAAATTTCAAAATGCTTGGTATACATTGCATTTTAAAGCTGGAAATTGAAAAGGTATCTTGACTAGATAAATATTGTTATCAACCAAGTGGTGTGGTGGAATATATATATTTCTTTTCTAATAAATGTGGTGGTATTTCTGTAAAACCATAACCAGAATAGGTGTTATTAGTAATAATATTGTTGTTAGATCAGATAAGGCAGCTGATGTTTGTTTATCTGAAAATGTACAGGTAAATTGTGTCTATCTATGATCTAGATAAGAAAAAATATTAAAATTGATCTTCATTTTAATGTTTTTCAACAAAACACAAGTAGAACCATGTTGTTTACACAGGAAGTGTGTGTAATGTGTGCAGGTGTTAAAGCTTAGTGAAACTCACCAAAAACAAATCAACAAGTTATTAACAAGTTATTATTGTATATTAATATCAAGTGAGCATATAACAAACACAATAAAACTGTTAGAATTCACGGAAATGGGCAGATGTTTTTATTTATATGTGTCATGAAATAGAAGTTCCTTCATAATATAAGATCCAAAAGGAAGAAATATTCTGTAATATTATTTTGACTGCAACAAATATCACAGTATTGTTTCCTAACTGACTAAAGATTATAGGATATTTGTTCTAGCAGGAACAGATACTATGGCATTGTTTATAACAGATTTTCCAGTGGAACTTTTGTATTAGACAGAACAAATATAAGTTTACATATGCATCCATATTTGTTCAGACAGTAGACACTTAACAAGTAGTTAAATTTAAAGCCAATCTGAATAATTTAATAGGCTTTTTGATTTTATAAGAACTTTTGTATCAATGACTTCATAATTTTCAATATATTCTTGTTGGTCAAAAGAGTTTTTCCATACATATTTTGAAAGGACACTTATAGAGGAATATTAAAAATTGTCATTCATCTAAGTTGCATAACTTCAGAAAAATTGACAATTATATGGATTTGATCACTAATTTCTTTTTATAGTAAAAGTTGCCATGTAAGTAGTTCAGCTGGCATAATTGATTTAAACTAGTCAACCTAAGGATGATTTTAGCCAAGTTTGTAGTTAATTGGAAGAGTGATTCTGAGAAATTAAAAAATTTACAACAAAGGACAACCCACTATAATGGATGCCAAGTTATGTTAATGGGCCAAATAAGCAGTTCCTAGCTTTAACATTTTTCAAAACTCTGGCAAGTTTATGTCATTAGAATTCATTAGGTACTAACAACTTTCTATTCACCTAACTGTACATGGAAAGACTACAAAAGCAGATGGAGAGAGCGTGCTAAAGATTATATGGATCTGGTTAATTCAGGAACATATATATTGACGGGACTTGACACTACCGAATTGTAGCCGATTTTATCGTCGGATCATAGGTAATAAAGATACGATACGGAAACGGACATGTGTTAAGAACGTACTCGCTATTATCCTAATAATTTCTGATAATATCAATAAAATGACATTTAAACTAGTTTAACAGTGATGCCAGTGTATCATACTTGTATTCTGTCACTTCAAATTTGTTAGAATCGCATTCATTTTATCACAGAATGGTACAGAATGCAAACATAGTAATAAAAAAATGGCGCCGATTACCTTCCCAAATTCAAAAACATTATTAAACACTTCACATCAAATAAATTACACTTATTATGGTCATTTTATATGACAAAATGTATCTACTTTATGATAAAACTTGTATTTATTTACGATTAGAATTGTGTGGTTAATTTATTGAGCAGTTCCGATAGTCATTTAGTCAGACGCCACCAAAATCCATAAATTTCAAGTCTCGTGGAGTCCGAGATTTTATCTATTTTATACTGAAAAGCCTATCAGATTCATTTCCCGTTAGATATACTGTTCCCAGGTTAATTGTATTTTCATCCTTGTAGATGAAACTGAGAGCACAAACAATGTATGTAGATACAAACCTGATCTTGTATATAATCATCTACACAACCTCCATGATATAAATTATTGATTAATTCTTCCGCTGCCTCTTGTCCAACTTGCTCTGCTTGTTTCCCTATTAAAATTCAACAATTATTTCATTTGCATAATTTATGTTAATTGAATCTTACTTCAGTGGAATATTTTTTAAACAAAAATATTTTGTTAAGAGGAGGGGCCTCAGTGGCCAAGTGGTCTAATTAGTTCTTCTGTATCCCTAGCCTGCCAACACTAAGGTTATGAGTTCGAACCCCGCACGTGACAGGTGTGTTAGATTCCAATCTTAATTGACTAGGATTGTCAGTTTTCCAGTCAAAGGTAAGTGATTCTCTCCTGGCACATGGGCTTCTTCCAACAATTAAAACTGACTGCCATGTTATATCCAATAGTGCTGAAAGTGGCATTATACACAACAATCAATTAATCAATCTGTTTAGAGGAAGCTTGAGTAATTAGTTATATAAACAATCCTGTTATTGTCTGATTTCCATCTGTCATTCTTCATCATTTATTGTTTTGGTATAACTCAAGCTGTTGGTTTAATTTTTTGTGTTGTTTTGAATTTTGTTATTACAGAGCCTTTTATAGCTTACTATTGCTAAAGACCTGTCATTGTTCACATCATTGTCCTTTGGTCTTTGGTGAAATGTTGTTATTACAGAGCCTTTTATAGCTTACTATTGCTAAAGACCTGTCATTGTTCACATCATTGTCCTTTGGTCTTTGGTGGAACGTTGTTATTACAGAGCCTTTTATAGCTCACTATTGCTAAAGACCTGTCATTGTTCACATCTTTGTCCTTTGGTCTTTGGTGGAACGTTGTTATTACAGAGCCTTTTATAGCTTACTATTGCTTAAGACCTGTCGTTGTTCACATCTTTGTCCTTTGGTCTTTGGTGGAACGTTGTTATTACAGAGCCTTTTATAGCTTACTATTGCTTAAGACCTGTCGTTGTTCACATCATTGTCCTTTGGTCTTTGGTGGAACGTTGTTATTACAGAGCCTTTTATAGCTTACTATTGCTTAAGACCTGTCATTGTTCACATCATTGTCCTTTGGTCTTTGGTGGAACGTTGTTATTACAGAGCCTTTTATAGCTTACTATTGCTAAAGACCTGTCATTGTTCACATCATTGTCCTTTGGTCTTTGGTGGAACGTTGTTATTACAGAGCCTTTTATAGCTTACTATTGCTAAAGACCTGTCATTGTTCACATCATTGTCCTTTGGTCTTTGGTGGAACGTTGTTATTACAGAGCCTTTTATAGCTCACTATTGCTAAAGACCTGTCATTGTTCACATCATTGTCCTTTGGTCTTTGGTGAAATGTTGTTATTACAGAGCCTTTTATAGCTTACTATTGCTTAAGACCTGTCGTTGTTCACATCATTGTCCTTTGGTCTTTGGTGGAACGTTGTTATTACAGAGCCTTTTATAGCTCACTATTGCTAAAGACTTGTCATTGTTCACATCATTGTCCTTTGGTCTTTGGTGGAACGTTGTTATTACAGAGCCTTTTATAGCTTACTATTGCTAAAGACCTGTCATTGTTCACATCATTGTCCTTTGGTCTTTGGTGGAACGTTGTTATTACAGAGCCTTTTATAGCTCACTATTGCTAAAGACTTGTCATTGTTCACATCATTGTCCTTTGGTCTTTGGTGGAACGTTGTTATTACAGAGCCTTTTATAGCTCACTATTGCTTAAGACCTGTTGTTGTTCACATAATTGTCCTTTGGTCTTTGGTGAAACGTTGTTATTACAGAGCCTTTTATAGCTTACTATTGCTTAAGACCTGTCATTGTTCACATCTTTGTCCTTTGGTCTTTGGTGGAACGTTGTTATTACAGAGCCTTTTATAGCTTACTATTGCTTAAGACCTGTCATTGTTCACATCATTGTCCTTTGGTCTTTGGTGGAACGTTGTTATTACAGAGCCTTTTATAGCTTACTATTGCTTAAGACCTGTCGTTGTTCACATCATTGTCCTTTGGTCTTTGGTGGAACGTTGTTATTACAGAGCCTTTTATAGCTCACTATTGCTTAAGACCTGTCGTTGTTCACATCATTGTCCTTTGGTCTTTGGTGGAACGTTGTTATTACAGAGCCTTTTATAGCTTACTATTGCTTAAGACCTGTCATTGTTCACATCATTGTCCTTTGGTCTTTGGTGGAAAGTTGTTATTACAGAGCCTTTATAGCTCACTATTGCTAAAGACCTGTCATTGTTCACATCATTGTCCTTTGGTCTTTGGTGGAACGTTGTTATTACAGAGCCTTTTATAGCTTACTATTGCTTAAGACCTGTCATTGTTCACATCATTGTCCTTTGGTCTTTGGTGGAACGTTGTCATTACAGAGCCTTTTATAGCTTACTATTGCTTAAGACCTGTCATTGTTCACATCATTGTCCTTTGGTCTTTGGTGGAACGTTGTTATTACAGAGCCTTTTATAGCTTACTATTGCTTAAGACCTGTCATTGTTCACATCATTGTCCTTTGGTCTTTGGTGGAACGTTGTTATTACAGAGCCTTTTATAGCTTACTATTGCTTAAGACCTGTCATTGTTCACATCATTGTCCTTTGGTCTTTGGTGGAACGTTGTTATTACAGAGCCTTTTATAGCTTACTATTGCTTAAGACCTGTCGTTGTTCACATCATTGTCCTTTGGTCTTTGGTGGAACGTTGTTATTACAGAGCCTTTTATAGCTTACTATTGCTTAAGACCTGTCGTTGTTCACATCATTGTCCTTTGGTCTTTGGTGGAACGTTGTTATTACAGAGCCTTTTATAGCTTACTATTGCTTAAGACCTGTCATTGTTCACATCATTGTCCTTTGGTCTTTGGTGGAAAGTTGTTATTACAGAGCCTTTTATAGCTCACTATTGCTAAAGACCTGTCATTGTTCACATCATTGTCCTTTGGTCTTTGGTGGAACGTTGTTATTACAGAGCCTTTTATAGCTTACTATTGCTTAAGACCTGTCATTGTTCACATCATTGTCCTTTGGTCTTTGGTGGAACGTTGTCATTACAGAGCCTTTTATAGCTTACTATTGCTTAAGACCTGTCATTGTTCACATCATTGTCCTTTGGTCTTTGGTGGAACGTTGTCTCATTTGCAATCATACCATATGTCCTTATTCTTTATATCTTGATCAGGAACAGATTATAAGTTCTATAGAATTTTTCATTATTTTCATTTTAGAAAAATGTAATAGCGTATTGAAAGAATAAAAGAACAATCATACAAATGAAACCTTTATTATAACAAGATATATTTTTTGTTGGTTTGCACAAATATGTTATTTTATCCATAATATCAATTGTCCAAATTGTTAACATATCAGAGTTCAAAATGTGAAAATCATTTAACTAAGATCACTGTTGCAAAAAAAGAAGTCATAAACTTTTAGCTGTTACAAACATTTATAAAAGGGTAAAAAGATAATAAAGTCAGTAGAATTTATTTTCATTTTTCATTTTAGAAAAAGCAATAGTGTATTGTAACAGAATAATCCTTTCTAATGACTAGGTTTTACTTATGGTTATATATGGCTTTTTTGGTTTGTTCTTTTTATATAGAAACACATGAGGCCAACATAGTAAAGATTTAAATAATCACCTTTCTTCCTAAAGCTGTACCTCCCAAATAGCATCCAGTTGTAGTTTCTGCAACTAGTCTGAAAAAGTATTAGTTTTAACATGCTGCTGCACCTGGGTACACATAGTCATTTGGTTTTAAAAGGAAGATGCTGTAAGAGTCTAATTTTCACTTTTCATTTTGGCTTTCCTTTCATGTTTATACGAAAGTTGAGGTAATACAAAACTTACTAGTTTAGGAGCCATGATAAGACCATAAATCTAACCATCACCTTAGCCACTTTTATGCATTTCCATTGTCATTTTATATTTAGTATGAACTTTAATAAAACTATGCAAGTAGACCTATAATGGTTTACATTTTAAATTTTGACTTGGATGGAGAGTTGTCTCATTGGCACTCATACCACATCTTCTTATATCAAGTTACCTGCCTTTCTTTGAAGTGATTGTTGCATTTTGGATATAAAGATATGATTGCACTTCCCTCATGTATTCACGATGTCCTCAATCAGAACTGATCCCTCACGCATGAAATAATGAAAATTGGCAGTTTTAGATTTATTAAGACATCTATCAACTTCGGACAGAGTACACACCACCCAAAACGACATTCAATCCCGTTGACAGAAAAAAACTAAATTTGAACTTGTAGGTCTGTTAATAGAACCATCTCAAAATTTAAATGTCACTTTTTCGGCAATTACTGTGGGACGATTGATTTTTCTAGGAGTTTTACTCCATGCACACCAGTTATTGATACATGTGTCTCTTCATTAAAGTATTCACCACACATAGCATTCTCCGATTTTCAATATTTTGATCAGTTAAATTAGAAAATTGCAATTTAGAAATGTATATACCTTTCAAGCGGTGACAATTACTCCACTCAAGCATAACCGGAAAATCCTCTCACAGTTTTCATTGCAGAACGGATTGTTCTGCGTGTGTAGATTACCAGCTGTGCATACAAAATTATTAATTATGGATGATTTTGAAAAGGCCTTTGGACTTGTAATGCTATGATACTGATTATAATTAATGGGGCAGTCTCTTGAGTACTCAAATAAACTGCTTCGCTGAGCGCAGCTGGATACACCATGCAGAGGTCCAACCTTGAACAGTTGGGGCAAAATGGACACAATATTCAAGCTTGATACAGGTCTGAATTTGGATTGTAACTAAATATTTGACATATTATAGGTTTCTGAATAAATGTAGCCAAAGAACTTGAAATTGGTTATATGAATTGAATTTATATTCAATTAAAGATTTCTTGCTGTTGTGCAATATGCTGTTGCGCAATACTTAGTAAATCTGTTGTCAGACTATTAAAAATAAAGGGAGGTTATCTTAATAGATATAAACCAGGCACGAAAGTTTAATGAAAACTGCTCAAAGCACTTTAAAGGTATTGTCAAAAACCGAAGTCCCCTTATTTTAATGAATAAAACCCCATAACTTGGAAACATAATATTTAAAATTTATAAAACAAAAGGCAGCTTACATCAATAGATATAAACAATTCACCAAAGTTTCATGAGAACTGCTGAAAGCATTTTTAGTTATTGTCCGAAAATTGGAAAATCCCCTTTTTAATGAATAAAACCCATCACTCGAAACGAAAAATCTAAAATTTATAAAAATCAAAAGGAGCTTACATCAATAGATATAAACAATTCACCAAAGTTTCATGAGAACTGCTGAAAGCATTTTTAGTTATAGTCCGAAAATTGGAAAATCCCCTTTTTTAATGAATAAAACCCATCACTGGAAACGAAAAATCTAAAATTTATAAAAATCAAAGGGAGCTTACATCAATAGATATAAACAATTCACCGAGGTTTCATGAGAACTGCTGAAAGCATTTTGAGTTATTGTCCGAAAACTGGAAAATCCCCATTTTTAATGAATAAAACCCCATAACTTGAAAACGTAAAATCTAAAATTCATAAAATGGACAGAGAGCTTATGTCAACAGATAAAACAATTAACCAAAGTTTCTTGCAAATTGGAGAAAGCATTTTTAGTTATTGTCCGAAAACTGAAACCCCTTTTATAATGAATAAAACCCCATTTCTCTGAAACGTAAAATCTAAAATTTATGAAAACGAAGGGGCTATTGTCAATAGATATATACAATTCACCAAAGTTGGGTAAAGCGTTTTTGAGTTAATGTCCCACATCAACGGTATACCATAATACGTCCAGGAAACGGACGATAAAAACTAGTTAAAACCACCAAATGTTATTGTGCCTGTCCAAAGTAGAAAACTAGTTAAAACCACCATATGTTATTGTGCCTGTCCAAAAATCTCATCAATGAAGAATCTACAACATTAACCAAATAATAATTTCAAAAGTAACAACCAAAAAACCAACAACAACCAATATTTCACTGGTCATATATAAATAAATGGGAATGTGTCCATGGGACACAGATGATGTCCTCACTTGCATATAATGTCATAAAGGGACAAAACTCAAGAACTATAAAAGTGACGCTACCCAAAGTTTTACTTGATCGGAGTTTTGTGGTAATAACATTGTGTATACGTTTCATAACATTAAGTTGAGGCAAACTTAAGTTAGAGAACGGAAACAAAAATTCAGCAATTTTTCCATTTATAAGAGGCATAACTCTAGAACGGTAAAAGTGTCGCCCCAAAATTCGAACTTGATCTGTGTTTTGTGGTAATGAGCATAGTGTATAAGTTTCATAACATTTGGTTGAGGCAAACTAAAGTTAGAGAACAGAAACAAATTTTGGATGTACGGACGGACGGATGGACAGACAGACGGACAAGGGTAAACTTAATGCCCCTCCGCTACGATGAGGCATAAAAAGAGAAAAATACAAAGGGAGGGAAGAAAAAATCACAAGTCCAATAAAACAGACAACCCTGGCAAAAAAAAACACTATGAAACGACTAACACCAATAACAAAACACTTCACAGAAAACTAAAGACAGAGCAACAATAACCCCAGCAAAAACCAGGGTGTTCAAGAAGGAAATTAATACTATATTAATAAATGGTGCTCCAGAAGGAAATTTATACTATACCAATAAATGGTGCTCCAGAAGGAAATTTATACTATACCAATAAATGGTGCTCCAGAAGGAAATTAATACTATATTAATAAATGGTGCTCCAGAAGGAAATTAATACTATATTAATAAATGGTGCTGAAGAAGGAAATTAATACTATATTAATAAATGGTGCTCCAGAAGGAAATTAATACTATATTAATAAATGGTGCTCCAATTAATACTATATTAATAAATGGTGCTCCAGAAGGAAATTAATACTATATTAATAAATGGTGCTCCAGAAGGAAATTAATACTATATTAATAAATGGTGCTGAAGAAGGAAATTAATACTATATTAATAAATGGTGCTCCAGAAGGAAATTTATACTATATTAATAAATGGTGCTCCAGAAGGAAATTAATACTATATTAATAAATGGTGCTCCAATTAATACTATATTAATAAATGGTGCTCCAGAAGGAAATTAATACTATATTAATAAATGGTGCTCCAGAAGGAAATTAATACTATATTAATAAATGGTGCTCCAGAAGGAAATTAATACTATATTAATAAATGGTGCTCCAGAAGGAAATTAATACTATATTAATAAATGGTGCTCCAGAAGGAAATTAATACTATATTAATAAATGGTGCTGAAGAAGGAAATTAATACTATATTAATAAATGGTGCTCAGAAGGAAATTTATACTATATTAATAAATGGTGCTCCAGAAGGAAATTAATACTATATTAATAAATGGTGCTCCAATTAATACTATATTAATAAATGGTGCTCCAGAAGGAAATTAATACTATATTAATAAATGGTGCTCCAGAAGGAAATTAATACTATATTAATAAATGGTGCTCAGAAGGAAATTAATACTATATTAATAAATGGTGCTCCAGAAGGAAATTAATACTATATTAATAAATGGTGCTCAAGAAGGAAATTAATACTATTTTAATAAATGGTGCTCCAGAAGGAAATTAATACTATATTAATAAATGGTGCTCAAGAAGGAAATTAATACTATATTAATAAATGGTGCTCCAGAAGGAAATTTATACTATATTAATAAATGGTGCTCAGAAGGAAATTAATACTATATTAATAAATGGTGCTCCAGAAGGAAATTAATACTATATTAATAAATGGTGCTCCAGAAGGAAATTAATACTATATTAATAAATGGTGCTCCAGAAGGAAATTAATACTATATTAATAAATGGTGCTCCAGAAGGAAATTAATACTCTATTATTAAATGAATACTTACACAATACCTGTACCAGTTCCTATGGCTGATTCTTCCTTGACTACATCTATATTTACAGGTACATCTTTATATTCTTTATGTATAATACTTTCGCAACTTGTGCCATAATATGGGCAACCTGAAATATACATTGATCTGTTTCATAGTCATAATTTTGAGCTTTTCTCACAAAAAGTGGATGGAGATATTCATAAAAATCTCATAAAACAATATACTTTCCCACATGAACAAATCAATATGTGGAAATTGAGCCTGATGATAGAATGACTAGCCTCTATATAATCACACCAAATTCAGAAATATACTAGAAGGTGATGAATATCTCCTTTTATGCAAAGTCAAACTATAGATTAATTTGATGCATCCACTGGATTAAACAATGGCCTGGATGAGCTATACAAAATTATGTACAATAAAATGTTTTGGTAAATTCTCATGAACTTTCTCTGTCTCTAAAGACAGGAAATACTGACTGTCAATATAGAAAATAATGTTCCTTCCACTTGAGACTGCGAAACATCTAGTTTTATATATGTTCCCTATGGTAATGTTATTACAGGAGACCTCAACATCGTCGAAGACCGTGAGGTCATAACTTTTCTAAAGAAAGGACCGAAATACCGTCCTCCATCTATAATAGATTGGAAACAGTGTTGTCAGGTCATTAAAGACGCTCTGTCTGCCTACTGTAAAATTGGTGCAAACGTGAAAAATCGGATAAAAATCTTTAGACAGTTATTTGAATAAAATTATGAATACTGTTAATATTCGAATATCTCATTTAGAAAACAATTCTGAAATTAATAATAGGATCCATGATATTCCCATTTCAAGAATAAAAATAAACTCAAGGTACTCAGAGAGCGGTTTGTGTTCGTACCGGCAGACAAGGCAGCCAATAATGTAGTGGTGGTGTGGCGCATATACTACGGAAGTTCTTCAAAACGAAATTATCAATTCCTCTACATTTAGGTCCGTTCGCACCACAGAGAGTCAAATCGTTAACAAGCATACCACTGCCACTACCCAACTTAAAGCATCTTCCGAACATTTGAAAGTCCCTACTATGTACTGGTTACCGAAATTACACAAAAACCATTTAAATTCCGTTTCATCTCCGCATCGAGTAAGTGTTCTACTACTAATCTATCAGTTCTTCTAACTACCTCCTTACTACTATCAAAGGACTGGTTATTAACTTTTGTAATAAAGCTTATGAAAATAATGGTATTAATTATTTTGGAGTGTTAAAAATTCTTTAGAGGTTTTAGATAAAATACATGCTTTTGATGGTCCTTATAATTCTGTTGACAGTTATGATTTTTCTACTCTGTACACTACACTTCCACACAATCTTATAAAGAAAAAGTTTTGTATTTGATAAAATGGTCTTTCGAAAAATCTCATTGTAATTTTATTTGCTGTAACTGTTTAAAGCCTTTTTCTGTAACGAAAAGGAAAGTATGCTAGATACACTTACTGGAAATGTGAGGATATGATTGAAGCTTTAAATTTTCTGCTAAATAACATTTATGTACGTTTCGCGATAAAGTGTATCGTCAGGTAGTAGGTATTCCTATGGGCACTAACTGTGCCCTTTAATAGCAGATTTATTTCTATATTGCTATGAATCTCAGTTTATGACCAAACTCAGTAAAGACCCATCATTGTTATATTTAGTTGATACATTCAACAATACCTATCGTTACCTGGATGATATTTTTCGTTAAATAATCCAGAGTTCTCTAAATATACTTCCGAAATTTACCCAAAAGAACTTACTTTAACTAAATCTAACATAAACAGCAGCAGTTGCCCTTTTCTAGATTTAGACATTTCAATTTCTAACGGAAACTACATACTAAAATTTACGACAAAAGAGACGATTTTCATTTCCTATTGTTAATTTTCCATTTTTAGACGGCGATGTGCCTTTGGCTCCATCATACAGTGTTTATATATCCCAACTCGCTCGGTATGCCCGTGTGTGTTCTGATGTCATAGATTTTAACGAACGTAATCAATGCATCACTGGGAAATTATTGTGTCAGGATTTCGATACCATAAATTACTTAAAACTTTTACTAAATTCTTTCATAGATACAAAGATTTGATTAGTAAATTTGGCTGTACCTGTAGAAAACTTATTAAAATGGTATTTCACATCCTAAATTTTACGGTAATATTGTACTTAAAGCGAGGAAATCACTATGTGATCCGTGTAAACTCATCGAACCTTTAAACAAACTTATAAGTAAGGGTTATCGTACCAATATTGTAATTAGATCTCTGAATATAGTTTACATTGGCACTAATATCGATTTTGTCATTAGCAAATTAAAACATAACTAAGTTGTATCTTCTTTTGAGGCGGGATGTTTAGAGACACACACACGTTATTTTTATCTCTTAAGAAGTAGCTCCTCACTATCCTACTACCTGTCGATACATTTATTTTTGGCATTGCACAAGTCATGTCTTCTCTGACTGTTCATGACGTTAAAATACTAAATCCCTGGGATGTGTTTTAGTTGATTTTAGTCTCTGATGCATGATTTTTATCATTAATTGTTTTGGCTTTTAACTAGCTGTCAGTAACTGCAGTACTCTCAAATCGTACTTTCTTTTAATTCGACCTGTTGATACTATTTTAATACTTTTTGTTATTTTATATTAATATGGATCTTGTCTGTATACCAGCTTTGATTATTTGGAATATCTACTAATTTTCACTTTTCATACTACATTTGTATGAACATCAAGATTATTCTCCTTTAATCTGTACAGGAAGTTTTATTGTTGATATTTACCCTTATGTATCTAGTGTTAAATTAGGTATTTACATGACAGACCTTTCTTGGTATTCCTAATTATTGGAAGATTTTATATAGACAGAAAAGTATACCTAAAACGACAAAGTTATTTTCATTTACCTGTATATATTATGAAAACCGGTTTTTCAAAAGTGATTATTTTCTAAGGGTTAAATATTTCATGGTGGTGTATTGCCATGGCTTTATTTGGACTTGTTTGTTTGCTTTTGGCCTTGAATGTTTGTCCCTAATATTTTATTAACTATGTATTTACTTTCAGGTATCACAGATCGAATTTATTCGTTCATAGTGTGTTAATTTACGTTTTGATTGAGTTAAGCCTTCCAATTGATGTTTTATCGTGTGTTTTCTATGTTGTGATGTTATACTATTGTTTCAGAAAAAGGAGAAGGTTTGGTACCATTAAAGCGTTTAATCCGCTGCAAATGTTTGCACCTGTCCTAAGTCAGGAATCTGATGTACAGTAGTTGTCGTTTGTTTATGTAATTTATACGTGTTTCTCGTTTCTCGTTTTTATATAGACTAGACCGTTGGTTTTACCGTTTGAATGGTTTTACACTAGTACTTTTGGGGCCCTTTATAGCTTGTTGTTCGGTGTGAGCCAAGGCTCCGTGTTGCAGGCCGTACATTGACCTATAATGGTTTACTTTTATAAATTGTTATTTGGATGGAGAGTTGTCTCATTGGCACTCACACCACATCTTCCTATATCTATTTCAAAGTTCAATATATGTTTTTAAAGGAAATAGTGAGTTGTTTTCCATTTCAATTTTCACCAATTTAAATATTAACTTGAAATTAAATAAACCAACTGCATCACATTAGCAGATCTGTCAAATTATCCTACTGTGATTATCGACTGTTTAACTTTTCACTATTCATTTAACACCTTAGTCATGTTAAGGTGGCTGGGGCGTCTTAATTAAAATCCATAGAATTTTTTTTATAATTTGTCAAAATGAAGTTTTTATCATGCTTTTTTTCAAACACATAATAAAAAGTATGGGTCACCAGAATTTTTTTCCTGCTACAGGTTGTACAAAATTGTCAGATTTTGTATAGATTAAGCATGGAAAATCTAATTTTGTGTGATAAAAAGAAAACTACATGACAGAATTTTAAGATAAAATGTGAGAAGATAGCTCTTATAACATGCTTTCAGATAAGAAAAAGAAAAAATGGGGTCACCAAACTTGTTTTCTTGCTACATATTAAAAAAGGTAAATTCACAACACTTTCTATTATAAAATGTCTTTATCTGAGTTAACTCCCTTACTATTTGAGTTATCTCCCCTTATTTGGCAAAGTTGAAAAAATGAATTAAACACAAATATGGTGTTTTCTTTAGAAATTACAGCTGTAAATATGATAAAACACATAATTTTCTATATTTACATCAAAAGTCTTACACATGAATTACATTTTACTCTCAAAATTTGCACACTTCATTAAAGATATAGACCAACTGTTATCTGCTACTTCAAAATCCATTATGGAGGAAGACACCGAGCCACCTTAAGACAGTTTAGTTTACATCATTTTTTCTAATTGGCACCCAAAATGGTTGTGAAACAAATATTATTACTTTGATTTTATTTATGAAGATTATCAAGTGCTTCTCTTTACCATTTTAGCATTCAATTGGAAGGTTGGAAGGTGTGGTCAGTGATTCATTTGTAAAATAAATGTGGATAGTGGACACAGATGATGCCCCGCTTGTATATCATATAGTTATAAAGGGACATAACTGAAGAACAGTAAAAGTGACGCTACCAAAATTTGAACTTGATCTGAGTTTTGTGGTAATAAGCATTGTGTGTACGTCTCATAGCATTTGGTTGAGGCTAACTTAGGTAGAGAACAGAAACTAAAAATTCAGCAATTTTGTAAACACGCATAACTCTAGAACGGTTGTGTATAAGTTTTATAACATTTGGTTGAGACAAACTAAAGTTAGAGAACGGAAACGAAAAATTCAGCAATTTTATGTTTATAAAGGACATAACTCAAGAATGGTAAAAGAGTCACCACCAAATTTCGTACTTAATCTGTATTATGTAGTAATAAGCATTGTGTATAAGTTTCATTACATTTGGTTGAGGCAAATTAAAGTTAGAAAACGGAAACAAAAAATTTGTACTTAATCTTAGTTTTGTGGTAATGAATATTGTGTATAGGTTTCATAATGTTTGGTTGGGGCAAACTTAAGTTACAGAATGGAAACTAAAAATATTGCAATCTTACGATTTATAAAGGGGCATAACTCAATAATGGTTAAAGTGACACTACCCAAATTCAACTTGATCTGTGTTTTATTAGTGGAAGTCAAAATTAAACATTGCATTGTTTAAAGCATTGATTGTAGTTGATTCAACTATAATCATGGACCATTTTCCATTTATAAAGGGCTTAACTCTAGAACGGTTAAAGTGACGCCACCAAAATTCAAACTGGATCTGTGTTTTGGGGTAATAAGCATTGTGTATAAGTTTCATAACATTTGGTTGAGGCAAACTCAAGTTAGAGAATGGAAACAAAAAATTTTGCAATTTTTCCATTTATAAAGGAGCATAACTCTAGAACGGTTAAAGTGACGCCACCAAAATTCAAACTTGATCTGTGTTTTGTGGTAATAAGCTTTGTGTTTAAGTTTCATAACATTTGGTTGAGGCAAACTTAAGTTAGAGAACGGAAACTAAAAATTTTGCAATTTTCCATTTATAAAGGGCATAACTCTATAACGATTAAAGTGACGCCACCAAAATTCAAACTTGATCTGTGTTTTGTGGTAATAAGCATTGTGTATAAGTTTCATAACATTTGGTTGAGGCAAACTCAAGTTAGAAAACAGAAACCAATTTTGGGACGTCGTACAGACGGACAAGGGCAAACTTAATGCCCCCACCACTATGGCGGCGGCATAAATATACATATATTGTTACAAAACTTTAAAATTGTATGTTTTATTAAAATCAAAATGTAACTGTCTTTAAACGAATTTAAAGTCAGTATAAATCTGCAGTTAATAGCAAGCTATTACAGCACAAGATCCATGTCAAAAGTAATTAAGTTACTTAAAAGATATTTGATCTTAAAAAGAAGGCTATTACATATTTTCAAGTAAATAATAATCAGAGTAAGTACATCAACTAATTTTCAATAACTTTCATATGTAAGCTAGTAAAATAATAACAGAACATTATTTACCCTGATGGGAAGAACTCCAGCTACAAATGATCTACCATAGATTTGTTTGATATCCCTCTGTCTGTCATAGTAACAGCTGACAATTGTTTGGTAGGATGACATGTCACCATTACTTCTCCGCCACCTTTAGGATAATACCCTCTGTATGATAACATAAAATTCATTGCATCTTACACTAAAAGAAATATAAAGAAACTAGCAACTATGTTTATTAACTGATCAAGAAGCCTTTACCCACTTTACAACAACATCCGTAGAACAAGTGTTAGGAGGTTGACAATCAGCTCTTTGCTTATCTATAAAACATTTTTCAACTCAATTATGTATATAGTCTACTGCGGATTCCTTATTTTTGAATGGAAACCAATTTTCGTAGATTTTACGTAACAATAAGTGGTACTACATGAATAATGATACTTTAACATTAATACTTAAAAGCACACAAACAAAAACTGGTACATAATGATTTATGACAACATTAACATCAGTACTTAATAAATTGTAAGGGGTTCTACAGAACCCTGTGTCTTGCCTACAATTGCTGCTGTCAGTGTAAAAGTGTAATGTTGACTTAAAAGTGAGTCCATTTATCAGTAAAATACAGAATTTAAACAAAATTCAAACTTTTCTTAAGATGCTTTTTCTTGATCTTGAAGATTAGTGTCTGTTCAAGTTCATAACAATCCATGAAGCTTTACAAATTTATCATGTCAAAAAATTTAATCCCAGAATGCATTTAAATGTTAACTGTAAAAACCAAGTCCATCTATCAGAGAAAATACTGAAAATGAAAATATATTTTCAAAAGTTTGCTTCAGACATTATCTCTTAATCATAAAAAGCTTCTGCCAAAGTTTCATAAAATTCTATGAAGGTTTGACAAAGTAATTGATGTGTAACAAACTTTAACTCCAGACTGAATCTGAATGTTAACTGTAAACAAGAGTGCACACGCTGAAATGTCTCGCCTTCTTTACTAACCACTGATATTATGTTGATAGTCCTAAATATAAAGCTTTACTACAACTATCAACCTTACAATCATTCAATACACTAAATATAGTTTAATAGCAGATTTATTCCTGTATTGCTATGAATCTCAGTTTATGACCAAACTCAGTAAAGACACGTCATTGTTACATTTGGTTGATACATTCAACAATACCTTCCGTTATCTAGATGATATTTTTCGTTAAATAATCCAGAGTTCTCTAAATATACTACCGAAATTTACCCAATAGAACTTACTTTAACTAAATCTAACATAAACAGCAGTAGTTGTCCTTTTCTGGACTTGGACATTTCAATCTCTAAAGGAAAACTCCATACGAAAATTTACGACAAAAGAGACGATTTTCATTCCCTATTGTTAATTTTCCTTTTTAGACGGCGATGTTCCTTTGGCTCCATCATACGGTGTGTATATATCCCAACTCGTTCGTTATGCCCGTGTGTGTAGTGATGTCATAGATTTTAACGAACGTAATCAATGCATCACTAGTAAATTATTAAGTCAGGGATTTCGTTACCATAAATTACGTAAAACTTTTGCTAAGTTCTTTCATAGATACAAAGATTTGATTAGTAAATTTGGCTGTACCTGTAGAAAACTGATTAAAACGGTATTTCACATCCTAAATTTTACGGTAATATTGTAATTAAAGCGCGAAATCACTATATGATCCGTGTAAACTCATCGAACCTTTAAATAAACTTATTAGTTCAGGTTATCTTACCAATGTTGTAATTAGATCTTTGAATATAGTTTACATTGGCACTAATATCGATTTTGTCATCAGCAAATTAAAACATAACTAAATTTGTATTCTTTTCAAACGGGATGTTTAAAGACACACCCACGTTCATTTTGATCTATAAAGAGGTCAAACTCCTAACTATCCTACTGTCTGTCGATACATTTATTTTTGGCATTGCACTAGTCATGTCTTCTTTGACTGTCTATGACGTTAAAATACTAAATTCCTGGGATGTGTTTTAGTTGATTTTAGTCTCTGATGCATGATTTTTATTATTAATTGTTTTGGCTTTTAACTAGCTGTCAGTAACTGCAGTACTCTCTAATCGTACTTTCTTGTTTATTTGACCTGTTGATACTAATTGTAATGCTTTTTTGTTATTTAATGTTATTCAGGGTTATATCTGGTCTAAATACCAGCTTTGATAAGTGTTTGGTACTAATATAAATTTCCACTTCGTACTATGAACATCAAAATTATTTATTTTGTTAAAATATTTCCTTTCTCTATTGTAACTGTATACGTATACCTAACTACAAAATTATTTTATTTACCTGTGTTTAAAGTTATTGCAAATGGCTGATATTTTTGTTCGAGCATATTGTTTTTCTTAAATTGTTTAACATTTCATACTGATATAACATGTCACTTTTATTATTCTTCCTTAGTTTATTTATTTTGAATTTGCATTGTATCATAGGTCAAATTTATTTGTTCAGTGTATGTTCATTGGTGTTACTATGTCCTTTGATTGAGTTAAGCTATTTCAGTTGATATTTTATAGTGTGTCTTTCTATGTTGTGATGTTACACTATTGTTTCAGAAAAAGGTGAAGGTTTGGTACCATTAAAACGTTTAAACCCGCTGCATTTGTTTGCACCTGTCCTAAGTCAGGAATCTGATGTTCAGTAGTTGTCGTTTGTTGATGTGGTTCATAAGTGTTTCTCGTTTCTTTTTATATAGATCAGACCGTTGGTTTTCCCGTTTGAATGGTTTTACACTAGTACTTTTGGGGCCCTTTATAGCTTACTGTTCGGTGTGAGCCTAGGCTCCGTGTTGAAGACCGTACTTTGACCTATAATGGTTTACATTTAAAATTTTGACTTGGATGGAGAGTTGTCTCATTGGCACTCATACCACATCTTCTTATATCTATTGACCTATTGCTTATAGTTTCTAAGAAACAGACTTAACCAAGAAAACTAAACATTGACCAATGAACCATGAAAATGAGGTCAAGGTCAGATAAACCATGCCAGGCAGACATGTACACCTTACAATCAACCTATGCATCAAATATAGTTGACCTATTACTTATAGCATCTAAGAAACAAACTTAACCATGAAAACTTAACATTGACCAATGAATAAACAAAATGAGTTCAAGGTCAGATGATGCCTGCCAGACAGATATATACAGCTTACAATCCTTCTATACAAAAATATAGTTGACCTATTGCTTATAGTTTCAGAAAAACAGACCAAAGCACATAAACTTAACACAGAGCAAAGAACCGTGAAAATAAGGTCAAGATCAAATATAACCTCAGAGACTGACATTTACATCATAAAATATTTCCATAAACCAAATTATTGCATATAGTATTAGAAAAAAGACCAAATCTCAAAAACTGAACTTTGGCCGCTTAACCATAAAAATGAGGTCAAGGTCAGATGACACCTGCTAGTTGGACATGTACACCTTACAATCATTCAATACACCAAATACAGTAGACCTATTGCATACAGTATAAGAAAAACGGACCAAAACACAAAAACTTAACTATAACCACTGAACCATGAAAATGAGGTCAAAGTCAGATGAGATCTGCCAGTTGGACATGTACAGCTTTCAATCATTCCATACACCAAATATACTAGACCTATTGATTATAGTATCTGAGATATGGACTTGACCACCAAAACTTAACCTTGTTCACTGATCCATGAAGTGAGGTCGAGGTCAAGTGAAAACTGTCTGACGGGCATGAGGACCTTGCAGGTACGCACATACCAAATATAGTTATCCTATTACTCATAATAAGAGAGAAATTAACATTACAAAAATCTTAACTTTTTTCAAGTAGTCACTGAACCATGAAAATGAGGTCAACGACAATGGACATGTGACAGATGGTAATTTCGTAACATAAGGCATCTATACGCAAAGTACGAAGCATCCAGGTCTTCCACCATCTAAAATATAAAGCTTTTAAGAAGTTAGTTAATGCCGCCATCGGATCACTATCATTATATCGAGCTTTCTGCACAAAAGTCGCAGGCTTGACAAAATCAAAGAGCTGAAAGCTCTGAGGAAAAATGACGCCACTGTCTCTAATATTGTGATATTTTTATGCAAGTCTTGATTTTCATATATCGTAATTATTTTAACATTGCAACATGTCTCGTAAGCATATAACTGATATTCGATATGTGTGTGTGTGAAGTGAAGATGACAACTGGCTGTTTTTTGTACAAATGAATAGGTCAAGACTACCTGAATGATCTACAGTATTCTATGACTACTGGTTGGTTTTTTTGTATAAATAAATAGGTCAAGACTCCGGAATGATCTACAATATCCAAGGACTACTGGCTGTTCTTGTGTACTAATAAATAGGTCAAGACTATTTGAATGATCTACAATATCCAATGACTACTGGCTGTTCTTTTGTACATATAAATAAAGACTACCTGAATGATCTAAAGTATTCTAAGTAATGTGATTTTTTCTTGCAATTACATTTTCTAAATCAAGAATACAGACTACTAGTATCCTTTTCAAACCAAATGATTATGAAGAGCCTGTTGTAAGGAAGCTCTTATACCCAACATGCTCATTAAATAAGTTACTAGTGACCTAGTTATTTCTGTTACTGGAAGCAAATTATATTTCTGTAGATTTAGACAATAGTATAATATTGTTTTACTAGTTTTATTTCACCTTGAAGATTAGACAAATAGGGATACTCCTTTGATTTTTATTTCATGTCAGTCAGGTCGCTTTATATGAAACTTGAAACCACTTCTCTGCCATATTGTTATTTTATAACAACTCTGCCCTTGACCATGTTGACCCATGTAATTGATATCCATTCTTTAACCATATCTGTCTCCATTTAAGTTAATGACATTGAACCATCATGGTATTAAACACCATTTCAATAGTGATAATGCTGTTCTCGTGGGTCACCATATATTCAACTTGGGTAGCATTCCAGTTATTGAAATTTGTGTCAGATTAGAACAATAATATACACATGTAGACCTTCAGGATTAGATCTTATAATTTAATATGGAGCCATAGTATGGGACCCTACATGGTAACAAAAATAAACAGGCTTGAAAGGATACGTCAAGCAGCAAAATGTATCACCAGAGATTACAAGTCAAGAGAGGACGGACGGGATCGTCTCCAAAATGCTTACCAAACTGGAACTACAACCAGATCTCCAGACAAGACGAACAAGGCGTTGAAGCCAGAAGTTAATATTTATGTAAAAAGTAGTTGAGGGCTGATTCCGCTATTGAACCATACTGTCATTCTATAATATTATTACGTAAGTATTTCTGTATAGGCCTTGTTATTGGTCCGAGGCTTGGTGTATTGGCCTGAGGTGAAGCCGAATGCCAATACAGCTGGTCAAGACCAATAAAAGGCCAATACAGAAATACACATAATAGTATCTTTATTAATGAACTACAGTGTTACAATATTTTTTTATTTCATTTCACAAGAGATAAACATTTTACCTTGAAGTGGAACTATCCAAATCTCAGTTTCTTTTATAAGATGCAATATCTAATGATCTGGTGCCGTTTCCATGTATCTTCAGCCTTTTCTCATCTGATGAATTTTCTACCCTTTCCTGTCACTATAAAGTGTTACAACTTAAATTTAGACACAACACATAAATAGTAATTGAAAGGTACTGCCATTGCATGTGTAATGCAAATATAGTTTTAAAAAATAATGTAAGAGTTGAAATTGATACAACTATCCATAAGCCAAATGACCAAAGAACGAAGATTAGCACAATTACAGAATGCATATGCCTGGTTTGGGTTTAAAATAAAAGACCGTTTACAAAACATGAGAAGTGAAAGTAAACAGTAAAATCGATTTGTACCATCGACATCGTGAAATTATGAGGTCGTCAAGAAAGATGAACTTTGTAATAATTTACTCATTCCCAAACCTGAAATAATTCCATCATCTACTTCCAAAATGCTTTTTAAATGAATGGGACCGTCTTTAGCCTAAAATATGTGCCATACTGAACGTTTCAGCTTGTTTAGGTGAGTAAATAAAACTGCGTCTTATAAACAACTGTTTACTTTCAGTTTGTGTTTATCGTGACTTACGATCTAAAAACTAGAGACGTTCAAATCCTGTTTTATGGGATCAGAACTCGCCAATACAGAAAAAAATCTATATTGGCCGAGTTGACACCAGTTAGTATGTAAAATAGTAAATATGAAACCGAGTGTGGAAGGCGGAGAAATATAATCTACTTCCGTAAGTTCTGGTCAATGGTATCGAAACATGCCGCTGATAGCGTCATTTTCCAAAAACTAAGTCCATTTATCAGTAAAATACAGAAAATGAAAATAAATATTTTAACAATTTTGCTCTGGATACTGTATTTTGGTCATAAACAAGCTTCTGTCCAAATTTACAAAATTCCATGAAGGTTTGACAAAGTTATTGATGTCTAAAAACTTTAACCACTGACTGAACCTAAATGTTGATGCACGACGACAGAATCTAGGATCGCTATGTCTCACTTTCGCGACATAAATGTCGCAGGCTCGACAAAAAGTACATGAATGAACATATATTACACATTTGATGCAAGTAGACCTTAAAATGTCACAATATCAAATGAATCAACAATTGAAGAATTGTAACAATATCCATACCTTCTGATAACTCTACAGTCAAATTTCATTCCAAATTTTTCCGCGATAGGTCTAAATACCATTGTCATGTGATCTAACTGAGGGGCCATATCTGCATTGGTTCCTCCTTTTAATGTCAGATTTGTATGACCGTCAGCATAAACTAAACATGGAATAGCTACTTGCAATAAAAGGCAAATACTCCTGAAAAAAAGAACTTCATTTTTTATATTTTTAAAGCATTTTTTCTACCAGTAATCAAACTAACTATAGGCTCTCAGAAACCTATATCACTAAACAATGGTAGACAATCCTGAAGTTAAACATGTCATGTAATTGTTGTATATCTTTGTTTGATCTTTGTAGCAGAAGTGGGAATGTTGGTTTTGATTGCTGTAAATTCAGAATCAGTTGTGTGCCCTTATTATTGCTATTGTTGGCATCTTTATCTTTAACGGAAATTTAACACCAAAATTTATGATAAAAGAGATGATTTTTCATTTCCTATTGTTAATTATCCATTTTTAGATGGTGACGTTCCCTTGTCGCCATCTTATGGTGTTTATATATCTCAACTTGTTCGATTCGCTCGTGTATGTAACAACGTATTTGATTTCAATGAAAGAAATCTCTGTATTACTGAAAATTATTACACCAGGGTTTTCGATATCACAAACTAGTCAAAACATTTACTAAATTTTATCATCGGTACAAGGACATCATTCGTAAATATAAATCAACATGCAGACATCTTATACGTTCAGGTATTTCACATCCAATATTTTATGGTAATATTCTTTACAAAGCACAAAAATGTCGGCATTCACCTCAAAAGCTAACCAAACCTTTAAACAGACTTATTAGGAAAGGATATAGTTACGATACTGTTGTCAAGTCATTAAGGATTGCATATTTTGGTATTAATATTGATTCACTCATAGGGTCTTTGCATCGGAAATAAACACATTTATTCTAAAACCAGTTGTTGGCATGATACGGGTTATGTTCTTCTCATATATTTTATGATGGTATGATACTAAACCACTAACGGGAGGGATTGTACTTGATTTTCATATGATGAAGACATAATCTTTCAATCAGTTGAATTGAGGTTTGGAACTGGCATGTCAGTAACTGCTAGTAGTCCTTTGTTTATTTATGTATCATTGTCATTTTGCTTAGTTTCTTTTGTTACCTATTTTGACATCGGACTCTGACTTCTTTTAAACTGAGTTTTACTGTGCGTATTGTTATGTGTTTCTTTTTCTACATTGGCTAGAGGTATAGGGGAGGTTGAGATCTCACAAAACATGTTTAACCTCTCCACATTTTTGCGCCTGTCCCAAGTCAGGAGCCTCTGGCCTTTGTTAGTCTTGTATGTTTTTAATATTAGTTCATTTATATGTTTTGGAGTTTAGTGTGACGTCCATTTTCACTGAACTAGTACACACTTTATTTACGAGCCAGCTGAGGACCACCTCCGGTGCGGGATTTTCTCGCTGCATTGAAGACCCATTGGTGGCCTTCGGCTGTTGTCTGCTCTTTGGTCGGGTTGTTGTCTCTTTGACATATTCCCCATTTCCATTCTCAATTTTATCCTTGGCTTTCAAATATACAGCTTTGAGCATTCCTGATGAAGGTCAATCAAGAAAAGCTCTTCGGACACATGAAATTTATAACGTGTTGTTTTCATTTTTTTTTTTCACAAAGGACTAAATGGGGATTAATTACTACGATTTCAGACAACGCTCTTTTGATAAATTTAGCTTACTGTGGATTTATTTATTTTCATGGATTGAGGAAAATTGTATTTTCTTCTAAAATTCATAATCATTTAAAATTAACATATTCTCAAGCTGTATATGGTTGAAAGATCCCTAATGTTAAACATTCACCCATATATCCACTACCAATATATTTGCTTATAGAGAAATGTTGCCTTGTTTTTTCAAGTATTTGGTGTTTAACTAGAACCTACCCTGCGGTACCTGTGTCGGCTCTATATTCTCCATGCTGAATATTTCCAGGATAAAACTGGATTTCTGTTGAGCCAACAGTCCCTCCTTCCAGTCTACCATGACAAACATCTCTGGTTAACATTATACCAGTTAAATGTTGAGGCCTGAAGAAACATACAGAGAAAAGGTAAAACATTAAAATCCTTTATGTTTGTTTTTCATTGTTTTATTTTGCCAAATTTAAAATAAGTCAGTTGTTTAACATGTTTAATGTTTAAACCATATTTTTGTATAAGTTTTGATGTATTCTTGAAAAAATATTAGTTTGTGTAACTTTGGAAGATTTTTATGTTTTCCTTTTGACACAAATAACATTTGACCATCCTTACATAAAAATTTTAAAAAATGTATTATACTCCATAAATAGAATCATTGTATGCTAATTTTGTAGGTGAAGGGATACCTGGTGAAGTATGTTTGACAGTTTGTGTTATACTATGATGCACAAAGACCAATGTGTAGAATATGGAAAAAATGCCTTACCGTAATCCTGGTTTACTTCTGCCAGCTCTAACGTTATATACTCTAACAGGTCTATGTAATAAACAACTAAATGAAATGGTATTTCTCAAGACTTGACCTCCTACAATTACACAAATACAATTCCAATCAGCCTATAAAAAGATAAGTAGATGAAAACAAATTGCAATTTTCATTCAACATATTTCTGTATTAAACAAAAACAATAACTTTGTGCATTACTCTTATGTTCCTCCTACAAATGTTATTAACACTGTCACATGTGATAATTTATCCCTTGTCAGCAACTAACAACCATATGATAATCTGTCACTCTCTATATGTTTTATTTTTAATATGAGTAATCAGATCTAATGCATATGAATAAATGAAATCACAACAAGAAGGAACAAAATGTTCTCAGTCCATTTCACCGTGTTCACTGATTAATCAAACATTCAACATACTTTCATTTGTTAATTTTGTTAATATTATGAAAATACCTATAGCAAGACAAGTTTAGAGTTCATTGTTCAAACAAAAATCACACACACATGTAAATATGCAATTTACATTCATCTCATTTAAATCTAAAAGATATTATAATATTGTCATGATTGTATCCATTTTACTTACATTCAAAAACTAACCCGATACAATGTAGTTGTATTGCCTGGCACAATGTAAATTCTAAATATTTCCATCTACATCTTGTATGTTATATTTTGTGATCTGCTAAATATCACTAGCACACAGTATATACACTCGAGGAGATTTAAAAAAGAATTATTCTTGAATAATGCCATATTTATCATTGATTATCAGTTAATTCTTTATCTTTCAACAGAATCTTTATCTGATTTTATAATTACTAATATGAAATCTTCAATTCCATAAGCAATAACTTGTAAAGACTAGTTAAACTAGAACTGTTTTTTGCATGGGTACCAATCGATCAACAAGTAAGGAAGTAATGAATTTTTTGGCACTTGTCCTCCACATATAAGTAATATCAGGATAAAACACTCACCCCTTCAAGAGCTCCTCCATCAATATCAACAATACTAGTATCCTGAATACTATTGGCTGCCTTCAACACTGGTTCTGAACTTGTACCTGGTATTATGTTAGAAGCTGCTCCAGAATCTTGATCTGCAGTTTGTAACAAAAAATTAATAAACAATAGGAAACATTAAACTTAACCATGTTTACACAGCAACTAACTATGTCAAAGTAATCAGACAATTCAGTTGTTTTTTTAAATACATGTATACTAGTCGTCTTGTAAATATAATGTCAACATGCACTTTTAAAATAATAAATAACTGGGTGATAGAGCAGATTTTTACCCAAAGAAAAACATTGTAAACCAAGGCAAAGCTATGTGTTATTTAATCAATTATACTGAATGTTTCTAACATGATTACTAAAAAAAATGGAGTGTCTTGTTGGTTAATACAAAAGGGTAACATTAAAAAACTTGTTACCTGCTGACCAATGTGTTAGAAAAGAATGTATCCCTCATATTAGCCATTATAAACTAGCCAGACATGTGTGAATAGTCATTAAACTTTTGAATTCACTTCTGTTTTGCTGTCAGTTTTCTTTTATATGTTTGGAATAATTTAAAATGAAAAACTAGAGGCTCCAAGGACAAAATGAAGGACCCTGTGTCGCTCACCTGATATTTTTATTTACAATTGATGCATGATAAATGCAACTGTTGTACTGTCGTTTAGTTTCAGAGATATAAGACTAAAAAGTGCGTTTGAAACCTATGTTTTATTTCAGCCATGTGTGCCATGTTGGCAGGCAGGGTCATCATACACAGTGGTCCCTGGATATCCTAGTAGTGATTTAAACAAAGTTTGGTTTAATTTGACAGTAGTTTCGGGGAGAATTTTGTAAAATTTATCTAACGAGAAATGCTAAGTGATGAGAAAGTTTGTTGTGAAGTTTTGTTGTTGCAACACCCCCCCACCCCCAAAAAACAAAAGGTAATAAAAATTATCATTTAAGGGCAATCTTTCCTATTAATGATTTCTGCAAAATTCAGTTGATTGTGCAAGGGTTGTATAGCCAGCTGAGGTCGTTAAAACTCTCATTTGTTGTTGCAAAATTCAAGTGGTTTTGAATTGCTTTGTTGATCTCTTTTGTATTCAACTTTTAAACAACAAAGTACAACAAATATGATGACTGATACTCATGACACTGAAAATATGGTCTTCATTCTTGTGAAGAAAATGGTAAGGTTTGAAATATTTCTTAAATATTAATTCAATACCAATACTTTAATTTGTATTGGATTTATCCCAGGAAATGAGAACAAGGGACACAATTAAATTCAATTTTTTCCTAAACTTCTGATAAAATATAAAATGAAGAACTATATTTTTTAATGAGAATTTTTTTTTAATAGTTAATTGATAATTTGAACAATATTAATTAAGTTTTAGATCTTGCATGGTTGATTAATTTTCTCTCAAAATTTCTGATATTCTATTAAAGTTTTAAATATAATATGACGCAGGCATATCTGTGAAAGGGGATGAAGTCTGTATAAATTAGTGTAGGAATTCAAGCATCATTTGCACTTCTGAATCTGTAGAAAATGAAGCCAAAGTACCCGGTACTGAAACATATCTGACATTCGACCTATTGTTCGGGATTATAGTTGTGACATCATTTTCAATGTAAAGAAAGAAACACCATCATCAGGCAAAATGTCAGGTATTAATGTGGTTTTTTTTCATGTTATAGAATTATCAATTATTTTATTGCCAGTTCATTAGTAGATTGTTTTCTATATTGATTTTCTACTGCAGTTTCAGAAAAGAAGATTACAAAAGGAAAACATTTTGTAAAACTTACCAAAATATACCAAATTAATGAAAATTGTTAAAAATTTACTATAAAGGGCAATAACTCCTTAAGGGTCAACTGACCATTTTGGTCATGTTGACTTATTTGAAGATCTTACTTTGCTGAACATTATTGCTGTTTACAGTTTATCTCTATCTGTAATAATTTTCAAGATAATAACCAAAACGGCAAAATTTCCTTAAAATTACCAATTCAGGGCAGCAACCCAACAACCAGTTGTCCAATTCATCTGAAAATTTGAGGGCAGATAGATATTTACTTGATAAACAAGTTAATCCCTGTAAGATTTGCTTTAAATGCTTTGGTTTCAGAGTTACAAGCCAAAATCTACATTTTACCCTATGTTCTATTTTTAGCCATGGCAGCCATCTTGGTTGGTTGGCTGGGTCACCGCACATATTTTTAAACTAAATACCCTAATAATGATTGTGGATAAGTTTGGTTGAATTTGGTCCAGTAGTTTCAGAGGAGAAGATTTTGTAAAGATTACAAAATTTGCAAAAATTGGTAAAAATTACTTTAAAGGGCAATAACTCCTTAAGGGGTCAACTGACCATTTTGATCATGTTGACTTATTTGTAGATCTTACTTTGCTGAACATTATTGCTGTTTACAGTTTATCTCTCTCTATAATAATTTTCAAGATAATAACCGAAAACGGAAAAAAATCCTTAAAATTACTAATTCATGGGCAGCAACCCAACAACCCATTGTCCGATTCATCTGAAAATTTCAGGGCAAATAGATCTTGACTTGATCAACAATTTTACCTCCATGTCAGATTTGCTCTAAATGCTTTGGTTTCAGAGTTATAAGCCAAAATATACATTTTACCCCTATGTTCTATTTTTAGCCATGGCGGCCATCTTGGTTGGTTTGGCAGGTCACCGGACACAATTTTTAAACTAGATACCCTAATGATGATTGTGGCCAAGTTTGGTTAAATTTGGCCCTGTAGTTTCAGAGGAGAAGATTTTTGTAAAAGTTAACGACGACGGACAATGACGGACGCCGACGGACGACGGACGCCAAGTGATGAGAAAAGCTCACTTGGCCCTTCATGCCAGGTGAGCTAAAAAGAGGAATAAAATACCTAAGGGACAACCAGAGTCATTAGTCGAAGAAAAACTGACATTAAACACGAAAAAAGACAAAAGACTAACTGTCTACAAAACATGACGTAGAAAACTAGAGACAGAGCAACATGAACCCAAACAAAAACTGGTTGAAAATCCCTTAAAATCTCAATTTCCATTCCAATGACCTGACAAAGTGTTATGATAACAAATTATTTTGTAATATTGACTGCAATGTTATTATGGTTATTAATAAATTTTTCTCATGTATGTTAATTTCTAATATTACCACTGGCATACATTTAATTCTCTTCATACCTTGAGCCATTGCTGCTCTATGTCTTCTGTTTTCTCTTGGCTGTCTTTGAGGCTTGGGAGCTGTAATTAATTATAGAACAACATTCAAAGTTTGTTTTCAAAATATACAATATTTTTTAAATGTACATGTAACTTCCACTGTATTCCTGTCAGTTAGGGGTGTTAATTATACAAGTCGTGTTTATTTACTTGAAAATGTAAGTCTAACATTTAGTAAATCTTTGAGATTTCAATTTTCTATTCAAGGTTTGAATAATCTCCCCGTAATCTTCTCCAATTGTACAAGTAATTTTGTTCTGTTAACAACCCTTTAAATTCTCAAGTTTTAGGAGGTCAAAACATACTAAAAGAAAAATTTCTGCTCTGCTCATATTTTTAAATAAGAGCTCAACCTTTTACTTTTATCTCAAGAACTAAACAAAGTAAATTTACTTTCCACAGATGTTTTAAAGGTACTGTGCAAGGCCTTCAAATAATTAGTATCTATAGTCTTGTGAATAGGCATTATTTTGAAGATAACAGACAAATAAGACAAAGTAAAGACAATTATCATTGACAGACAATCAAACAATCAATTACAGCAATGTAGTCACAAGAAATTTAAGAAAAGAAGAAAATATGAAAGTATACTTACATGTATATATAAGTAAAATGTGTTTTAAACACTTATATTGAAGGGTTTTAGCTTTACCTCTAAAAAAAATACCTGTATAAGAGAGGCAAAAGATACCAAATGGACATTCAAGTACATGTACTGGGTAAATATAACTTAATATAAATATTACCCCTGAGCGCCTGGGTGTTTTAATTTTCACACTCTTACTTTACAATTTAAGTTTATAGTTTATAGATATAAGAAGATGTGGTATGAGTGCCAATGAGACAACTCATCATCCAAGTCACAATTTGTAAAAGTAAACCATTATAAGCCAAAGTACGGCCTTCAACACGGAGCCTTGGCTCACACCGAACAGCAAGCTATAAAGGTCCCCAAAAATGACTAGTGTAAAACCATTCAAACAGGAAAACCAACGGTCTAATCTATATAAACAAGAGTGCACACGCTGAAATGTCCGGCCTTCTTTACTAACCACTGATATTATGTTGATAGTCCTAAATATAAAGCTTTACTACAACTATCACATAAACTTAACATGATCAAAGAAAATGAGGTCAAGGTCAGATAAACCAAATGAGAAATAAATGTACACCTTACAGTCATTCAATACACTAAATATAGTTGACCTATTGCTTATAGTTTCTAAGAAACAGACTTGACCAAGAAAACTTAACATTCATGATTGACCAATGAACCATGAAAATGAGGTCAAGGTCAGATGAATCATGCCAGACAGACATGTACACCTTACAATCAATCTATGCATTAAATATAGTTGACCTATTGCTGTTATAGCATCTAAGAACTTAACAAAGAAAACTAACTTAACATTGACCAATGAACCACCAAAATGAGGTCAAGGTCAGATGATACCTGCCAGACAGACATATACAGCTTACAATCCTTCCATACAACAAATAAAGTTGACCTATTGCTTATAGTGTAAGAAAAACAGACCAAAACGCAAAAACTTAACACTGAGTAATGAACCGTGAAAATGAGGTCAAGGTCAAATAAAACCTGTGAGACTGACATGTACATTATAAAATATTTCCATACACTAAATATAGTTGACCTACTGCATATAGTATTAGAAAAAAGACCAAAACTCAAAAACTTAACTATAACCACTGAACCATGAAAATGAGGTCAAGGTCAGATGACACCTGCCAGTTGGACATGTACAGCTTACAACCCTTCCATACACCAAATATACTAGACCAATTGCTTATAGTATCTGAGATATGGACTTGACCACCAAAACTTAACCTTGTTCACTGATCCATGAAATGAGGTCGAGGTCAAGTGAAAACTGTCTGACGGGCATGAGGTACGCACATACCAAATATAGTTATCCTATTACTCATAATAAGAGAGAAATTAACATTACAAAAAATCTTAACTTTTTTTTCAAGTAGTCACTGAACCATGAAAATGAGGTCAAGGACAATGGACATGTGACAGACGGAAACTTCTTAACATAAGGCATCTTTATACAAAGTATGAAGCATCCAGGTCTTCCACCTTCTAAAATATAAAGCTTTTAAGAAGTTAGTTAACGCTGTCGCCGCCACCGCCAGATCACTATCCCTATGTCGAGCTTTCTGCAACAAAAGACACAAGCTCGACAAAAACTAGAAACACTTATGAACCACATCAACAAACGACAACCACTGAACATCAGGTTCCTGACTTAGGACAGATGCAATCAAATGCAGCAGATTTAAACGTTTTAATAAGCGCCAACCCTCACCCTACCTGAAACAATAGTTTAACATCACAACATAGAAGCCGCCACGAAATAGCCCAAAAGCGGTGCTTAAAAGTGGCGTTAAAACACCAAAAATCAAATCAAATCACAACATAGAAAGACACACTATAAAATATCAATTGAAATGGCTTAACTCAATCAAAAGACATATTAACAAAAACAAGTGAACATACACTGAACGAATAAATTTGATCTATGACACAATGTAAATACAAAATTAATAAAACAAGTGGGTTAGATGTAAAACAATACCAAAAAGACAGCCATAACCTTGGACAAAATGCCGCCAAATTAAAATAACATACACAGGTAAATAAAAATGATTTTGTTGTAAGGTATACATGGAGTACGGAAATAATTTTTACAAAATAAATAATTTTGTTGTTCCTAGTACGAGAACAAAAGTGAAAATTTATCGTCATACTAAACACTTATCAAAGGTGGTATATATTAAAAATAGTGAGACTAGATATAACACTGAATAAGTAAACATTAAATAACAAAAATACATTACAAATTGAATCAACAGGTCAAATTAACACGAAAGTACGATTTGAGAGTACTCGCAGTTACTCAAAGCTAGTTAAAAGCCAAAAACAATTAATAATACAAAATCATGCATCAGAGACTAAATCAACTAAAACACATCTCAGGGATTTAGAGTTTTAACGTCATGGACTGTCAAAGAAGACATGACTTGTGCAATGCCAAAATAAAAGTATCGACAGGCAGTAGGATAGTTAGGAGTTAACCTGTAAATAAATATATATAATGTAATACATAGATAGAGTAAAATTGAGAATGGAAATGAGGAATATGTCAAAGAGACAACAACCCAACCAAAGAGCAGAAAACCGCAGGAATCTATATATAGAAAATGAACGTGGATGTGTATTAATACATCCCAAAAAAACCCATTTGAAAGGAATACAAATTTAGTTATGTTTTAATTTGCTGATGACAAAATCGATATTTGTGCCAATGTAAAATATATTCAAAGATAACATTGGTAAGATAACCTTTACTAATAAGTTTGTTTAAAGTTTCGATGAGTTTACACGGATCACATAGTGATTTCCACGCTTTTAGTACAATATTACCATAAAATTTAGGATGTGGAAGACCGTTTTTAATAAGTTTTCTACAGGTACAGCCAAATTTACTAATCAAATCTTTGTATCTATGAAAGAATTTAAGCAATTTATAGTAACGAAATCCCTGACTTAATAATTTACCAGTGATGCATTGATTACGTTCGTTAAAATCTATGACATCACTACACACATGGGCATAACGAACGAGTTGGAATATATAAACACCGTATTATGGAGCCAAAGGAACATCGCTGTCTAAAAAGGGAAAATTAACAATAGGGTCTCTTTTGTCATAAATTTTAGAATTGAGTTTCCCTTAAAAAATTGAAATGTCTACATCTAGAAAAGGACAACTACTGCTGTTTATGTTAGATTTATTTAAAGTAAGTTCCTTTGGGTAAATTTCGGTAGTATATTTAGAGAACTCTGGATTATTTAACGAAAAAATATCATCAAGATAACAGTAGGTATTGCTGAATGTATCAACCAAATGTAACAATGATGTGTCTTTACTGAGTTTGGTCATAAACTGAGATTCATAGCAATACAGGAATAAATCTGCTATTAAAGGGGCACAGTAAGTGCCCATAGGAATACCTACTACCTGTCAATACATTTTATCGCCGAAACGTACATATATGTTGTCTAGGAGACAATTTAAAATTCAAAGCTTCAATCATATCTTTACATTTCCAGTAAGTATATCTAGCATACTTTCCTTTTTCGTAACAGAAAAAGGCTATAAACAGGTTACAGCAAATAAATTTGCAATGAGATTTTTCAAAAGAGCATTTAATTAAATATGTAAACTTTTTCTTGATAAGATTGTGTGGAAGTGCAGTATAGAGAGTAGAAAAATCATAATTGTCAACAGAATTAAAAAGACCATCAAACGCACGTATTTTATCTAAAACCTCTAATGAATTTTTAAAACTCCAAAAATAATTAATACCATTATTTTCATAAGCTTTATTACAAAAGTTAATAACAAGTTCTTTGATAGTAGTAAGGGAGGTAGTTAGAAGCACTGACAGATAAGTAGTAGAACACTTACTAGACGCGGAAATGAAACAGAATTTAAATGGTTGTTTGTGTAATTTAGGTAACTAGTACATAGTCGGGACTTTCAAATGTTCGGAAGAGGCTTTAAGCTGGGTAGTGGCAGTGATATGCTTGTTTACAATTTGACTCTCTGTGGAGCGTACAGACCTGAATGTAGACGAATTGATAATTTTGTTTTGGAGAACTTCTGTGTAGTATATGCGTCACACCATCACTACATTATTGGCTGCTTTGTCTGCCGGTACGAACACAAACCGCTTTGCGAGTACTTGGGAGTTTATTTTTTATTCTAGAAATGGGTACCGGTATATCATGTATATCATGGACCCTATTATTAATTTCAGAATTGTTTTCAAAATGAGATATACGAATATCAACAGTATTCATAATTTTATTCAAATAACTGTCTATAGCTATATTTCTAATTGAAATACAAACCTTAGCTTTTTCTTCCAACAATTAAATATGTGATTTAATTGTTTTGATCATGTTAACATTTCCAGTTTTCCATTCCCTGTATTCATGGTATTATTGATTTTTACCATCTAAAGGTCCCCTTCGAAGGTACCAATATAAATTACAAGTAAAGTTTCAACCTGTGGCAGACAATTCCTCACCTGAGTAACCTCTTGTTTATTATGCCAGCAGGTAACAAACTATAAGTTTGAAAGCAGTCTTTTGTATACATAATTTATATAAACTTATTTACTATGTCCAAGAGTATACTGTACACACAAAATGCTTCCACTACAATTGAGTAGTATATGAGAAAGAAACACATAAGCACATAAAAATTGCTTCAACAAATTATGGTGGTATGGGCAAAAAAGATACATGTATTTCAATAACAGAGTTTTTTGAAAAGTACTTTGTCTTTTGGGATTATGTCTGGAGCAATTTTCTGATTTGGCTGCACGATTCCTACCTGCTGGAATTGACAGACACTTATCTTTCAATATGCTTACTTTTACAAATTGTGACTTGGATGGAGAGTTGTCTCATTGGCACTCATACCACATCTTCTTATATCTATTTAAAAGCCTATGTGTTTTATATGTATATGTTGCTTTGCTTTGTATGTAGCATGTGCTTTGTATTTACTCATAGGCAGTGTCTGTGCGACCCAATCATCGCAATTAGCATGATTAGTGAATACATTGATTACTCACAGAGAAAAACCCTGGTTAGTTTTTAAATAATTTTCCTTTAAATATCAACTCTAATTATTGGTATACTATTAATGGAATATGATTGAAAAATTTAAATGATAATCAAATTAAAAAGCATTACAAACAAGTGAGAAAAACCAAACAGCCCGAGAACACAGTTTATTTCGCAGTGCATTTCTTTTAGACAATAAATTCAAATCAAAATAAAATGCTCCACCGGACGCAGCTTGATACGACCGCAGAGGTCGAACCCTGAACAGTTGGGGCAAGTATGGACACAATATTCAAGCTTGATACAACTCTGAATTCGAATTGTGATTAAATATTTGACACAGCATAGGTTTCTGACACAGAATGAATGTGGTCTAAGAACTTAAAAATTTTTAATTTACCTATTCAAACCATATTATTATTATTTGCTTTTATATATAAATCAGAAATAACCAATTAAAATGGAAAATTTTAAAGAAAAAATATGAAAAAAATCCCCTCAAATTTTTGAACCTCCTTATGATTCATCACCCCAAACTCAATCCCAGCCTTCCTTTGTGGTATGGTACCTTGCAGTACAATTTCAGAGAGATCCGTACACTTCAACACAAGTTATTGTCTGAAACTAGAAAATGCTTGTTTTGGCCCTTTTGGCCCTAAATTCCTAAATGTTTAGGGCAATTACCCCAAACTCAAACCCAGCTTTCCCTTTGTGATATGGAACCTTGTAGTACAATTTCATAAAGATCCATACACTTACACACAAGTTATTGTCCTGAAACTAAAAATGCTTGTTTTTACCCCTTTTGGCCCCTAATTTCTAAAATTTTGAGGCAATTACCCCAAAATCAATCCCAGCCTTCCTTTGAGGTATGGTACCTTGCAGTACAATTTCGAGAGATCCATACACTTGAACACAAGTTATTGTCTGGAAACTAGAAAAATGCTTATTTTGGGCCCCTTTTTGGCCCCTTATTCCTAAACATTTGGGGCAATTACCCCCAAACTCAATTCCAGCTTTCCCTTTGTGATATGCAACCTTGTAGTACAATTTCAGAAAGATCCATACACTTACACACAAGTTATTGTCATGAAACTAGAAAAATGCTTGTTTTTTGCCCCTTTTTTGGCCCCTAATTCCTAAAATTTGGAGGCAATTACCCCCAAAATCAATCCCAGCATTCTCTTTGTGATATGTAACCTTTTGGTACAATGTCAGAGAGATCCATACACTAACACACAAGTTATGTCTGGAAGTTACAAAAATGCTTATTTTTAGCCCCTTTCTGGCCCCTAATTCCTTAACTGTTGGTACCATAACCCCCAAAATCAATCCCAACCTTCCTTTTGCGGTATTGAACCTTAAAGTAAAATTTCATAAAGATGCATTCACTTAAACTAAAGTTAGAGTGCGAAAACCAATGTATCTTCGAACGACGATGACGACGACGACGACGCCAACGTCATACCAATATACGACCGCAAAATTTGTTTGCGGTCGTATAAAAATTGCACCTGCTCCATCCCAAAAAGATTTTTACACTGTAGTGTCTACTATTGGGACAAATAATATTAAAATTATAGAAAAGTCTACCAGCTCTAACTCAAAATATTGACAATTCTATGTTAAAGGGGTATAAAATTCAGTTTGACAGCTTCAGACATACTAATTTTTGACCTTTTTTAACTGGACCAAATCACTACTTAACATAAAGATTCAGCACCAAAATTTTTAACATGTAATTTCATCCCAATATTTTTATGCATAAAATATAGAAATAAATTTGAAAAGTGTATGAAAAAATTGCAAGTTATACACTGTCCATACTAGGAACTACATTTGTAGACAACAAAAATCAAAGGACAATTACTGTGTCCTTGGACCAAACCAAAATAAAACAGTTTTAAAATAGAATATCTATACATATATATAACACATAATTAATTCAAATTAATTCATTCATCATACATAACATTGTTCATTCTTTATCATATGTTCAGTTATAGCTTTAGCCTTTTGGCATTCAATTTATAATAAGATAGTCTACAATTGAAATCTTTTAGTTATTCAGGAGTAAGTTGTTATACTTTATTAAAAAGTTGTTGTACTTCCAAATTTCATATCATACCCTATTTTATAAACTTTCACATAGATATATTGCAATTACCAGATTATGTTCAAAATTGTCTAAAGATGGATTTCCTGTTTGATCTGGTGAAGTTTTCCACTCTGCTGGTAAGTTAACCTGGTCTGTTCTAAACACTCAGGTAATAGATTGATGCATTTTAATTAAGAGTAAATTTATTTAGTCTAAATTGCTCCTTGATACCTCTCTATTTTTGATAATAGTTTACATTGCTAAATTATACACCCCATTTACTTTTGATACATTTTTGTATACATTTTTGATACTACTTTACACATGTTGAATTTGCTTGCCTTGTTGTATTTTGTTAATAAAAGTTTATTGTTGAAACAGCATTAAGTCTCTTTTAGCTCCAGATAAAACATACAGAATAAAATAGAATAGTCTGAATAGAGTACACCTTAAAAAATACAGAGTAAATATATAGAATACAAGTTATCAACAGCATACTGGTTTGAGATTATTGAGTTGAGCTATCACTGGGCATTCCTCAAGCTTAAAGTGCATCATACATTGAGGCCATATCATAAGAACCTTGCAAACCTTATCAAATCGAACCCCTCCTATTACATTTGGTGGATAAGGTTTTTTTTAACAAATACAAAAGGCAACAAATTAGTATAGAATTAAAAATTTGACATCAGATAAAATGGATCAATATAAACCCTTGCATGGTGCATTCAGTCAGAAGATTATGAATCAGATGGGAAAAAAGATGGTAAAGTACAACAAGTGCAAGAGACACAAAGCAAGTGTTACTTACATGATAGTGACCATTCAATTATCTCAGATAGTCAACAAACATCTACCCCATATAGGGAAGAATTATTTGGTAGAGCTAGGCCAAACGTGTGGTCCAGTGAATCTGGAATACAATTAGATTGTTCAAAAGCTCAACCTAGATATCCTTAAATAAGTAGTGAATCGGAATCTGAATGCGAGCTTCGTTATGAAAGACAAACAAGATTAAATAAGCTCCCTAGGCCTGAATTAAGTGAGATCACAGAAAAAGAGAGCATATATCCGGCTTCTAGTCAATACAAAAAAACACAATCAATTCTAAAACCCATGAATTATATAGAAAGTAGCTTGAATACTGGTGCGAGACCAAAAAATACAATGAACATGATGAAGAATGAGATAAGTCGTAAAATATTGGCACATACACACACAATAATTCAGAGTTCATAAAACATTCCATGCCTCCACAAAGTTCACATTTTATGTATGAAGATCATTTATAAAGGTTTAAAAGTAGACCCTAATGATGTTAATAGACAAAAAGGGTATGAATATGCTAGTATGTATAGAGATACTAAACTCCCTGTCCAAAAGTTGACATGCAGAGACCTCTCTATGAAAGGGCAATGCCACCTCAATATGACACATTACACCAACATATTGTAGAGCCAGAAGGTTATTACAGGTTGCCAAGCTGACAACATGAAAGGCCACCCATGTCACTATCATTCTCTGTTCCGGGGTCATTGTATGTACCCCAAAGGCCAGTTGGACCTGTTGGTTATATTGACCATGAAAGTCTCTCTCATGCAGGTTATGGTCTTATTCCTACTTTTGAAAGATCAGTTCATGATTATTACAGAACTAACTCTATTTTGTCGGGTAATAATAGGCAGAAACAGAAAGAACCCGATTCATTTGACAGCAAATGTTCCGAGTGGGTTGATTACATCATACATTTTGAGCAAGTGGCGTCTTGGAATCAATGGACCGATCGGGAAAAGGCACAACAGCTTACAATGTGTCTACGCGGCTATGTTCAGAAAATCTTGAGTGATCTTACACTCTGTCAACTGTCAGTCTAAAATACACTAAAAAACATTTTGTCACAGCGGTTCAACTCAAGAGAGAGCGAAGTTGCCCATCGGTGCGAATTTAGAAATCGAAGACGGCAAAAAGGTGAAACGGTAGCCGAAAATGGATATGGTTTACGCAGACTTGCACAACAGGCTTATCCCACAATACGCTATCATGAAATTCCAGCCTACGGTTGTTGATCAGTATATACACAGGTTGAATAACCATGAACTGAAGAAACATGTTCAATTTCACCACCCCCAGACGCTCAGTCAAGCCAACGCTTTTGGAAGTGAATATGAAGCATTTTTTGGCCCAGTTGATAAAATTGTAAAACCTAGAGAGAATATTGACCACATAATATGTAAACTCTTCCTGCCTTGACTGAAGGCGAGCAACAGAACCCTGAAAGTAAGATATTGGGTCAGATATCTCAAATAATTGACAATAAATTTAAGGAGTATCTAAATGAGAATAGAACAGCAGATACAAGCAGAAATATAATAGGGTCATACAATGAACCAAACAGAAATGAAGGACAAGGTTTTTATAATAGAAGTTCACAACCCCAAAATAGATTTGACAGGACAACGTATATAACTTGCTATCATTACCATGAATTAGGCCATATTAGAACTAGATGTCCTTACTTAAATTGGGAAAGGGAGAGAAATTATTTCGATTCAAATCAAGGACCTAGGAATTATTTAAACGAGGAGGGGCTGAAATCAGGGATGTGAATTCAGCTCGTTCAGACTTTGAAAATCGTCCAAATTTTAAACCAATTTGAAACTTTAAAAAAACAAGTCCAGTTTGCAGATGTTGTAAATGAAGCAACAACACTAGACCAAAGAGAAATTAAAATTTCCTATTAGGACCGGGAGCCCTTATGAAGACAAGAGATTGATACATGTATTTATTTAGAAATCACACCACCTATTGTCCACTTGAATCAATTTTCGGGTTCATGTCTATATGTCAAGGCCGAAATCAATAGCACCCCATGTAAATTATTAGTTGACACTGGGTCTCCTGTATGTGTAATATCATCAAAACTTTACAATACCATGGAAGTAGATAAGACTGAGCTTCAGAAAACTGATACTGCTCTGTACACAGCTGATGGCACTAAGCTAGTGGTAAAAGGTCCAGTGTTCTCCCCAAGGCCTTTTAGCATCATGGTAATGTGATGCTATTTTGCTAGAATGTGATGCTATCTGAAATTAGTTTCTTATAGATAGTGTTATGAATGTGATGCTATATTTTATAGAAACAAGAAGGTATTTCATAATTCCCTGTTTACCAGGATGATATAAGAATTTTTTGAGGAGAACACTGAGGTCAAGTAAATGTTCAAGTTAAAACAAAATGTTATAGTTGCTAAAATTGAGGAGCTTGCAGGCATCCTTGGAATGGATTACTTAGAAACTCAAGATGTGGAGATTAAAATAGGGAAAAGGGTCCTAGAAATAAAAGGTCAAAATGTCCTGTTAGAAAAAATAAAAAGTAATATATGTATTAGAGTCAAAATGTCTAATGACGTCACCATTCCTACAAATAGTGAATTTTCAATTGAAAGTCATGTTGTTGGCAAACCAGAAGGGGAAATTGCACTTATAGAGGGTACACATTTTGTTGACAAGGGGCCCTTACTAGCTAAATCATTTATTGATTCCAAAACCCAAAAGCAAAGACTGTACTTGATGAATGTAAACCAAAGACCAGTAAAGCTGAGCAAGAATACTACCATTGAATTAGTAAATAAAGTAGATTTGGTATATGACATTGGTTCAAATACTTTTAAATCTGTTAAAAGTTTGAAAACACATTCAGAGTCAGAGCACAGGAAACAACGTCTTGATAACCCTTCTGAATACTGGACTGAACGTGTTCCACCAGACAGAGCAGATATGGTGTGTCATATGTAATACACAGGGAAACTAGAAAAACTTAGAGACATTTATTCCTCTTCTCCAATAAAATAAATTTAAACATGTGTTAACTTTTATAAGGGTACATACCTTCAATAGATTTGCTGCAAGTCTGAATAAATATGTATTTAAACTCGAGTAAACTTGTGTAATGGCTTAGAATTAGTATTGTCTCAATTGCCTTGCTGCCAAAGGCTACATGTGTGCCTCTGTACATCACATTTGTACTAGCATATATTTGTTTAAATCTACGTTTAGTTGTCTCTGTTCAATTTACGTAAAAGAAACACATTTATTAATGTTCATGGGTATATGTATTTTATATTTTCTATAGTATGATTAGTTTTGTCATAGTTTTTTATGATTCCCCTCTTTTTCAGTCATGGATGAGTTTGAAATAAATGTACCGGATGAGGAATACAGTGAATTCGTCAATTACAGCCTTAGACCTGTGTGGAAACCCAATAATTTAAAATGTGATGGCGATGGATGTAATTTTGTCTGCTCCAATTTCAATGCATATGTCACACACTGGACAAAAATACATCTAGAGTTTGTAACTATCCATAAGTGTGATATTTGTGAAAAGACTTTTCAAAATTTTAGTTCGTGTAAAAGGCATGTAGCCTTTTGTCATCATAGACCTCATCCAAAAGTATAAGTAAGGAAAGATAAAGTGAAAAACCATTCATATCGGGACCTGCACTGCTTCGTTATAGGAAAGGAACCGAGAATGAAAGACATCAAATTTTAAATGACATGAGATGGCAAGCGCAGGGGAGAAGGAGAATTATGGCAAACACAATCGCGGCAGCAGTTGAGGAAAGAGAATTAAGGACTTTTAATCCTTTTGATTGACTTGAATATTTTTGTTTTATAATTAAAATTTGTCTTAGGGGGAGGAATGTAGGAAAATGGAGTTATGTTCCATGACAAATGTTTAATTACCTTTTCAGTAAATACTTTATCATATGTTCAGTTATAAATATCTTTGGCGTTCAATTCATAATAAGATAGTCTATAATTGAAACCTTTTAGTTATTCAGGACTAAGTTGTTATACTTTATCATGTTTATTAAAAAGTTGTTGTACTTCCAAATTTCATATCATACCCTATTTTATAAACTTTCACATAGATATATTGCAATTACCGGGTTATGTTCAAATTTGTCTAAAGATGGGTTTCCTGTCTGATATGGTGAAGCTTTCCACTCTGCTGGTAAGTTAACCTGGTCTGTTCTAAACGCTCAGTTAATAGATTGATCCATTTTTATTAAGAGTAAATTTATTTAGTCTAAATTGCTCCTTGATACCTCTCTATTTTTGATAATACATGTAGTTTACATTGCTAAATTATACACCCCATTTACTTTTGATACATTTTCGTATACATTGTTTATACTACTTTACACTTGATGAATTTGCTTGCTTTACACTTGATGAATTTGCTTGCCTTGTTGTATTTTGTTAATAAAAGTTTATTGTTGAAACAGAATTAAGTCTCTTTTAGCTCCAGATAGAGTACAAATAAAACACAGAATGAAATAGAATAGTCTGAATAGTGTACACCTTAAAAAATAGAGTAAATATATAGAATCCAAGTTATCAACAGCATACCAGTTTGAGATTAGTGAGTTGAGCTATCACTGGGCATTCGTCAAGCTTAAAGTGCATCATACATAATTTGAGGCCGTATCATGAGAACCTTGCAAACCTTATCAAATCGTACCCCTCCTATTACAGCAATTTTTATTACTTATTTTTTTACTAATAAATAATAATCAAAAAATATTATTTGCCATTATATTCACTAAATTCACCATATCTGCAAAGTACCGATAATTTCCATGTATATTTCATGTTTCAATACCGATCAGGTGACATTTTATTTTTGAAACGGATGCGGGTATGAGGAGCCTATGAAGGCCAATTTGGCTACTCATCCCCACATGTGTAGTCGCACAGACACTGCCTTACATATATGTGCTGCTAATATTGATTGCATGTGCTGTAAATGAATCTGTTGCTATTCAATGATTTCATTATGTTGTATTATATTATTTGATATCAGTTGGTTTATATCATTTAATTTGATATCAGTTGGTTTATATTATTTGATATCAGTTGTTTTAAGAGCTCTTGTTCTATTTTAATTTGTATATATGAAAACCTGACTTTTAATAAAGCTACTTTTCAAAAACTTTGGTCAATTAATTTACAATTATCATGATTATTAACAGTCAGAGCTCAGACATAAATAAGTCTAAATCTGCTTTTAACTCATAGAGGTCTAAATTTGTAGATTCAAAGATTTGTCTCCCTTTAATTTAAGACAATTTATGACTTCAATAAGTCGATTAGTGTAAGAAAGAAATATTTGACCTAAATTAAAAAGTTGCAAATATTGACTCCTACAAGTCGATAAGTTCACAAAATTGGTCAACTTCAAGACCCATGCATATTTATATAAAGGTCATGCATCTGTATGAAATTATGACAATATTGAAAGACAATGCTTTGTCTTCTAAAGAAATATATGCATGAGAGCCTAAAATCAAAGAGCTGAAAGCTCTGAGGAAAAATGACGCCACTGTCTGTAATATTGGGATATTTTTATGCAAGTCTTGATTTTCACATACCGTAATTAGTTTAACATTGCAACATGTATTGTAAGCATATAATTGATATTCGTATATGTGTGTGTGAAGTGAAGATGACAACTGGCTGTTTTTTTAGTACAAATGAATAGGTCAAGACTACGGAATGATCTACAGTATCCATTGACTACTGGCTGGTTTTTGGACAAATAAATACCGTAGAAAGGCTTGTATAGTTCGCACTGGTACATAGTCCAAACCCCTTCTCTCCACGAAATTTTAGGTAAAAACTTTTGTTACTGTTAGAAAAGGTTTAATACACCTTATCGCTATTTGTCTGCCATTACTGGATATCACACAGGTTCCGTAAAATTTTAACGTCATAAAACAAAATATCTGACGCCACAATGGAAAAGTGATTGTTGTATCGCAAAGTTCAAGCGGCCGGTCAGCCGGATTAGCGATAAGGTGTATGAAACTGTAATTTCAAATCCTGTGCGATCGTAAGCGGTATTTTCTTGGGAAAAGCTGTTTTCCATCATCAAACGGAAGCTGAAACTGCTTGTAAATGATTCTAGAACGCTTCATGATTGTTAAAATAAGTTTAATTCACTTAAAAACAATTTAGAAACTTGTGTATGTTTAAACAGGAAGTGTAAACGCACGTAAAAGAAGAAATTAACCGTGAGAGTCGAAATCCGTACATGACAGATATCACTATAATACGACTTTGAAAGTAAAACAGTTCCATCCTTTGTAAAACAGTCTTTAATATACCTATCACATTAATGTTTGAAGGGTCTTAAGCTAATACAAACCATATTAGTCTGTATGAAACACCAAACGGAATGAACAATAACCGATTCGCTTTTGTAGTTTACAAATTCTAAGCTGGTTTACGGTTGTCTTATTTACTATGTTTGTATCGGTTCAATCAAGCAGATACCAGTTTATTTCAACCAATGCATTGAAAAGAAACGAAATTTGTAATGAACGGTTTAGTTTTATATTTATCAGCATTTATTTGATATTGAATAGAAATAACTTATTAATATGGATGAGTTAAAATTATTAGTTTGAACAATGATGAGAGCCTCTACAATATCAATAACAAAGATGACGGAACGTAAACAACCACCTCGCCGAAATTGAACTTGTTCTCTTATTTCTTGCTTATTGTACTCTATAATCCGCACCCTCTGGAAGGTCCAATTTTGGAGAATAAAACCATGGACTATACAAGCCTTTCTATGGACAGGTCAAGATTTTTTGTTAATAAAATAAAGTATGTAAACTGGTTCCCGCCAGACTACAACACTTTGTTCGAGTGTAGCGTAATACAAGCAGATTCCAGTTAGTATGTAAATAGTTCCGAACGGAAACGATCACTGTACGGAGTTTGTGTAAGATAGTAAATATGAAACCGAAAAGTGTAGGCGGAAATATAATCGACTTCGTAAGGGTCAATGGTATCGAAAACATGCCGCTGATAGCGTCATTTTCAAAAACGGAAATAATGTTTATTTACTTTATAATTCAACCATCTATAGCCACACTAAATGAAGAAATAATCATATGTTAGGCTAATACATTCAATTAGATAATTAAATATAGATAGCTCATGTCCTTGTGAATCTTCAGACAGGTTAATGATGTTATAGGTGGTGTACTTTGGCCAGCAAATGAAATTAAGTCTTTTCATAGCCATAAAAAGACTTAAACAAGTCTGTCATTTTCTGACTTAAATAAGCCTGAAAACGAAAGTACATTTTTATGATAAATGCATATTTTGACTTCTGTGAGTCGAAAACAAAAAACGACTTGTTTATGTCTGAGCTCTGATCTGATTAAACAGAAATTTATATTTCATATGAACGGTTAAAAGTAAAGCTATTTACCTGCATTATTCATATTTTCTACCTTATTTTATGACTTAAAATAATTTAGAATGAATAGTATCAACTCAAACAAGTTATTGCAGGTGGTTTCGAAACAATATGTACACAAAATTTTAGTTCAAAGTATTTTTTCTTCTTCATTCTAATTTGAAAATTGATATCATCTCAAGCGCTAAAGAGACAAAGATAAAATGCAATAATTTAAAATAAATACCGTGAAACTTGATATTCCGGAACTATAAGATCATACCAAAATTAAGCTCACATGGTCCCATCACTACAGAATAAGAATAAGAATAAGAGTAAGAATATTTAATTTCCAATTAAAGGGCCCTATAAAGAGCTGTTATCACATTACATACAAATACATAAGATTAGACATAAATTTAGAGACATATAAGAAAACAACACCGTTTAACACTACCGTGATGATTATAAAATTTCTTTTGTAGACAACAAAAACTTCAACACGATTGTTCGATGACGTCGTTTGCCGTCGATTGACCTCGGATCAACCGGTGTAACTCATTCATAACAAAACAACTCGATATTTAAAAAAGAGAGCGAAATTTATTAAGATTATGACCAAAGGGACATTCAAACTGACTAGTAAGTCGAAAATAAACTGACAACGCCATGATTAAAAAAGAAAAAGACAAACAGACAGACAAAACACAACATGATCGGAAAACTAAGGAAAGAGCAACACGAACCCCACCAAAAACTTGGGTAATCTCAGGTGCTCCGGAAGTGTAAGGAGATCATGCTCCACATGTGACATACGCCGAGTTGCTCATGCTAGTACAGTCAGGAGGCGCTGCTGGAATGTTGATACATAGAAATGGAAAGTTCACAATTGGGAAGCTAAAATCATCTCTTCTGTCGTAAAGTTTTGTTTTCAACCACCCTCATTGTCAATATTTCTAGATGTAAGTCAAGATATGTTTTTTTTAATTTTAGTTCATTTATATGTTTTGGAGTTTAGTGTGACGTCCATTTTCACTGAACTAGTACACAATTTTATTTAGGGGTCAGCTGAGGACCACCTCGGGTGCGGGATTTTCTCGATGCGTTGAAGACCCATTGGTGGACTTCGGCTGTTGTCTGCTCTTTGGTCGGGTTGTTGTCTCTTTGACATATTCCCCATTTCCATTCTCAATTTTATATATTAACTGTATCTGTTGCAGTATCCTTTATCTCAAGTTCGTGGGATAGATGCGTTCAACATAGTCACCAGATTTTGATTATTTTGTGAGAGAACATCGTCTTAATAGAAAAAAAAATAAAGTTAAAAGATACTGCTAACGTCTTTTCTTTTTTCCAAAGAAAATCCTATATGAAGTCAGCCTCATATGAATAATGGAACAAGTCGACAAGAAGAGTTAGTTCTAATGGGGATGCCACGATTGCTTGTTGAAAAAAACGTCCTCCAAACGTAGGAGATATGTTGTCAATCAAGATAATGTCAGTTTTAGAGAATTTTTTGTTTGAATCAGAGTGATTTATTTACAAAGTACGATTTATCCCTCCCTAATACAGAATGTTTGTATCTACGTTGGCCATTCCTTTTTTATGAAACAAACCAGAACCAACTCTTTCAATTTGTCTTTTAGTTTGGAATGGGGAATACTTGTGTAAAGTGAAGAAAAGTCCAATGTTTTAATACTATTGCAAGATGAATGAGTCTTAGGCTGTATATACTCTGAAAGATCTTTGGCTTTTTTTAGGGACGACATCAAAAGTTCAATGTAGGATAAAAAACTTAATTCACATAGTTTTTTCACTGACCCCACCCCCCCTCTTAACTTAATTTGGGAAAAATTGATTGACCAATATGGAGATATGTAAAATCGATTTTGGATAAACAAAACTTGCAGCAATTTTAACCCCACCCCCAAACTATTTGATTTAAGTTTTTTATCCTACGTTGATCTTTTGATGTCGTCCCTTAGTATCCACATCTGATTCACTCCACCTCTACAATGGGTAGTTTCACAAAAACTTTAAATCCCGGCTTTAATTGCTGATAAAAGTGATGTTAATAATTAAGAAAGAGGTTTCGTGGAACACTTGGAAGACCCAGCAATATAACATTGTTTGTAAGGACATTGAAATTGATGTATTGGATCCTTGTAGGAGTGCTTGCCCTTGAATGACGATTTTAACCAATAATTTGCGTTTTTGGCTTTTTTTAAAAACATTTTCAACAGATAAGATATGTGTTATAAATTATCTAGACAGTATTAATTGAAGGTGTTCAGAAACTCAGTGTAAACGGCAATAATAATCGGCAAAACAAATTTCCACAAATAATTATAATAAAATTCAACATAACGAAACTGCACTTTTTTCGTTTAAGGCAATTATTTTCAAAATCATAAAAGATAGAAAGAAAACAGTAAATGGTAAACATAGCCGGAAGGATATTGTTTACAAATAAATCAAATAAATGAAATTGTCTATTGACTTCTCTTAAGGATTAATAGCCTTCAATTAATATATAGAGATTTTTTTCTCGGTATTCTGCATTTTTGACAATTGTCTTGAAACTATCAGACAGCGAAAAACTGTTAGCAGCCGCAGTTAAGAGCAATATAAGATCTACAAATAAATTAACAACAAATTTGCCAATCATTTATTGACTCCTTGCCTAAGTTATTGCCTTTAAATGACAGTGTTGACCTATTTTTCATATGTGAAACTAAAGTAGAGAGAAAAAAAAATAAAATATCACCTTTATAAGATCTTTAAATACGTAAACAACTGATTGAAGCAAAGATGAAACTAAAAATCAAAATGGCATGCGTTTGACAGGAGAGCGATTCAGACTCTTAGAAACCTCTACTTTTAATTAAACTTGGGATTTCTGTTCAAATCTAAAACACAAGAAAACACTGTACTCTTTGAAGTGTTCAAAGAGCTTTGCTTTTCTTTTAAACAAGTGCGTTGAGCCATGACAAGCTATTGTTGTCAAATAATGGACTTCTAGTTGTTACACCAAGTTCACGAGTGGTAATTTCACTGTAAAGGGAAGGAAATGTGGTATGATTGCCAATGAGACAACAATCCACTAAAGATCAAATTAAGTTGATGTAAGTAATTACAGGCAACTGTACAGCCTTCAACAATGAGAAAACCCCATTCCGTATAGTCGGCTATAAACAGCCCCATCCCCATCTTGAAAAATATGAAACAATTCAATTGAAACACTAACGGCCCAATTTAAAACAAAAAAATTTACGAAAAACAAATACGACAGACATGAACCTACGAAAGAAAAAAAAAAATTAGAAAATAAACATCAGGACAAGATTCTTGATTTGCGGTACAGGCACATAAACCGCATAATCGAATTAAACCAGTTTTGTGGCTTTGTGTAAAATACAAAGTAATAATAGAAAAGGGTATACAAATATTATTTTAAATTGTAATTTCGTTTCTTAAAGTTTTCCTGATAAAACATTATGTATCGGTTGAAGCGTTCACTATGTGATTTTTGAATTGAAACAGAAAGTAGATTTACAAAAACTCTCTAGACTTTGAATAATATTCATTTTTATTTGCGTATAATCTATTAATATCTATCATATATGTCCGTACAAAGCTCGTCTAACTAGAAGGAAAAATAAGCAGAATGCCTGGGACAGGACGTAGATATGGATTTTTCAGATGTACGAATTGTAGAGCACAGTGGGAAAGTGCCTATGTGTTTTGTGTTCAGGGGACTGTCAGTGTAAGTAAAATTCAGATTGATAAAATGTAGATCTACCGGACATTTTTTTTAAAACTACAAATAGAATATTTTTGTCGAGTTTTAATAATGATCATTTTCATTTACGAATTTTTACGATTCATTTCTGTGGACATCCGTTAACCTTTTATATAAATCTTGACCGTTAGGTTAATTAATTCAATCAATCAATTGAAACTTAACTGTGGACACCGTTATTTTTACGATGTGTACTTAATTTGGAACTATAGGGCTAATTTATACCGCTAAATATAGAACAAGCAACACTGTTGTTATTAAAAGGCTGACATTAAGCTGTTACACAGAGAGAAGTTACTAAAGATACTAGACGAATAATTTAGTAAACCAGACTGCGCGTTTGGTTTTCGTCTACATAGTAATCATCAGTGGCGCTCGAAGCAAGACACAAGGAAGGTCAAATCAATAACAACAGATCAAACAAGTTGTGCTAGCTATGACGAAGTTCGTGTTTTTTTCTCAGTATATTTATGATTTCTGTACAATAAATCCATTTGATGTGTACGGATTGATATTTCAGTTAGGGAAACATTTGTTATTGACTTTTTACATGATAGCCTTCCATGAATATTTCACAATTTCCGTGTTTTGTTTTCTGTCGTATTGCATTATATGATGATATGCTGTATATGTAATTGTGTAGAATGCGTGGAGCTTGTTTTATCCAACTGCTGCTTCTTTTGATTTAAATACGGGAATTGTACCATAGTAATTAAGGATAATATCCAGAGAGAGAAGTGTTCTGCTTCCTTGCGGCATTCTTACCAAACATTGAGCTGATTGTAGGGTTTTCATGGTGTTATATATAGTCAAATGTCCTATATCGGTTTCTACTTACTTCTTACGTAAACTCATATAGGAAATTATTTATTCTACCTATCTGAAAGCGACCCAAACGGGACAGTTTTATATCATATTTTGACTCAAATGATTGCATATAAGTCATATGAATGTACTTCATTTTAGTTTTTCTCAGTATTATTTAGTGATTTTGTTAGATGACTGCATAAGTCGGGGCATGCTTGGAATACTCTGCTCAAATAACTATTTCTCAACTTTTTAAAGTGTTTTTACTTCAATCTGGTGGTTCAAATGATTGCAAATAATACATATGTGTGTGTGTAGTGCTTATTATTATTATGTGAACGGCAAATCTAAGTCACGTGTCTTAACGAACATTCACCTATTTCCAGGAATACTACGAACAAGATTGCAAAAAGTGTAATACAGCCTGTAGCCCATACAGAGTTGAAAAGCTGAAATGCTCAATTTGTGGTCAGAGCGACTGCACTTGTTCCCGGGAGGAAAAAGCACAACGCCATACCGATCCAAACAAACCCCACCGCAGTGATCTTTGTCATAAATGTCAAAGTGGGCGCCCCTGCATGGACTAAAATGAAACTTTATAATTTCCTTTTCTGAATACGTAGTTTTACAATTGGAGAAGATGATTGGAAACTGAATTTTATATTCATAATTTGTTGTACGCAAATTCATATATAATCAGGCGTATTAACTTATTTTATTATAGCTAATTTGAGTTTGTACTTTATTCTTGAGATTTAAGTTTGGAGAATCGTTAATTCTGTATTGACTATATTGTTAATAATCTGGTTTTTCAATCATGTTTTTTATCTGAATTGAAATGTTGGTAATATTGGTGACAGGTTCATTCTGATTTAAATTCGGATCTATCTTAACTCGCCTGCTCGTCTATATAAGCTCACTATGAGGATAACGAAATCAGAGATCCATATTTTAAATTAGACTGGTGTCATGGTACATACACTCAGCGGATAGGCAAGTGAACTTCTTATTCTTTGTACCAATGACGTATATTGTATGTTAGTTATACGTTATTGTTTGTACACACGAAAATAAATATGGTGTAAGAAGTATTATAATTCGTTTTTAAGAAACTTATCTTATATTTCGGATTGATTTTCTAATTGTAATTTTAATTTATTTGAATAAATCATAATTTAAACCTTTGTTGAATAGTGTCTTTGCCAGATACAATTATATCGATCGTGTAACTATGTGTAATTTACCAGGACAAGTATCTTATACCATGAGAACTATAATTGATAGATAGACACTAAAATAGCAAAAAGGATCAACAAGACATGGCCGAAATCTTCTGACGACTCCTTATTGGAGTAATTGCCCTTTAATGATGACTTTTTTTTAATAATTTGCGTTTTTGCCTAATCTTGAAAAGTAAAATAGATTGAGAAACTGAAATATGCAACAAAAAAGACAAGGTCTACAAATAAGTCATATGACCGGAATCATCAGCCGATTCCTTATAAGAGTTATTTCTCTGTAATAACGATCCTGTATTCAGTATATTGTAGTCGGACCCTGATAGCTATGAATGAGTTACATTCTTGTTACCGAAATCGAATGCTTAAGAATATTTTATCATTAAAATTAAAGAAAAAAGCCAATTCATTTTTAAATTCACAAAACCTTCTTTTATTGATTAATATGTATATTTTCGATTTCCTTCTTTTTGTTGTTCTACAAGCGTCTGTATAGTTAATGTTCATAAGATATAAGTAACAGTTTTAAATTAATTTTAAATGCAGCAGTGATTATATATAATTCAAACTTCATTAAGTTTCTTTGTCGATTACTAGTATAACAATTATTATAGATTTTTTTTTCATGACACCATGCGTTTTAATCCCTCCTAACTGTGACTTTCACTCGATTCCTATACATTTCTGTACATTGCAGTCTCCAAGTCCACTTCTGTTTATAAACAGCTTTATAAACCAGATTTCAGGAACGGTTTTCGCTTTTTATTGGATTTCGCTCAGGCGTGATGTTCGCTTCATGTATGAAAATTGATCTTCGCGAGAAGGTGCTTGAGCTTCTGGTACCTCTGTATGGCATTGTACTTCACGAGAAAGCGTCCGAGCTTCTATGCCCTGTTTATAGTATGTTATAGTACTTGACGAAAAAGTATCCGAGCTACTAGACTCTCTGTATAGTATGTTATAGTACTTCACGAGAAAGCATCCGAGCTTCTGGGCCCTCTGTATAGTATGTTATAGTACTTCACGAGAAAGCATTCGAGCCTCTGGGCCCTGTGTATAGTACGTTAGTACTATAGCGAGAAAGTATCCGAGCTTCTATGCCCTCTTTATAGTACGTTATAGTACTTCACGAGAAAGCATCCGAGCTTCTAGGCCCTCTTTATAGTACGTTATAGTACTTCACGAAAAAGCATCCGAGCTTCTAGGCCCTCTTTATAGTACGTTATAGTACTTCACGAAAAAGCACTTGAGCTTCTTGTTTCTTCAGTATTGTTGTTGCCAGCACCCTTTTTCATCTGAAAATGAATGATGCGACGAAGACTGACATCCAAGTTAGTAGACAACTAAAATGGACGACGATAGAAATTTTGTGGCCGTCTTTGTAGTAATAATCTTCTGTATTGTAATCTCCTACGTTTCTAACGTCTTGATAGTCTCTATCGTTGCTGAGGATTTTGATGTCCTTTGCCGTTAATGGGTCTTTTGTTGTCGCCGTATTGTCCAGTAATTTATTTTTGTAGTCTTTAACAAAAAAAAAAAAACAGAACTATAAGATATGAAGTATTGGGTTTCATAAAAAATAATACATATTTTGCATAATGATAAAATCTAATCTAATCTAATCACAATCAATGTAATGTAATGTTGTTGACTCTTTCATGAAAAGTTCAGGTTTTCAAAGTATCAGTATAAATATATAAATGATTATGGATCTTAGGATCGTGAAGGTTTAGGTTGAATTGTTCCATAGGAACTGAATTTCAGTAGCTGTTAATATGAAATCATCAGCGAAAATAAAATCTCAAAAAGTCATAGTATTGTCTCTAGTAATAAGGAATTTATTATTTAATACACAGATATGTGGATACACGTTGGATACTGAAAACGTCCGAATGAGACAACAATCCAACAAGACAATTGGGTGGCAAGCTATTAAACTCGGTTGATCTTGACATGGTGAAAATCAATTAAACAGAGTCATCCAATGAATCAATATCAATTAATTAAAATTAAATCCACCCAAAACAGACCTTTCTAAAAAGAAGACAGTATAAAAAAGAAATACATTTAAGAAAGAAGTAATCATCAGGACAAGATTCCTGAGTTGCGGAACTGACACATAAACATAATTGGATTAAACTATAGTTCTATGTTGTGTAATTCTTTAGAATTAGTTCTAAGAGAGAGAAAAAAGGCTTACAAATATTATTTTAAGTGTAACTTTACGTCGCTTAAAGATCTGTTGATAGAATTCAGTTTGACGAGTTCTTGTGATGATTAGTTTTTCAGTTTTCTTTGAAAACTCAATACATTATACTTGTTGTTAAACAATATTTATCGAATGAAGGGTTTACAGTGATTTTTAAATTGAAACCGAAAGTAGATTTACAGAAAAAAACCTAAACTTTGGATTATTTGTTTTTGCGTTTAATCTATTCCTATCTTATTTCACCACGAAACATGCGTGTGATCTATTAATATGTTTATATTAACACAAACCTCGCCTAACTAGTAGGAAGAATAAACAGAATGCCTAGGACAGAACGGAGATATGGATTTTTCACATGCACGAATTGTCGAGCACACTGGGAAAGTGCCTACGTTTTCTGCGTAAAGGGGACTGACAGTGTAAGTAAAGTTCATATAGATAAATATAAAAAAGAAGATGTGGTATGATTGCCAATGAGACAACTGTCCACAAGAGACCAAAATGACACAGAAATTAACAACTATAGGTCATCGTACGGCCTTCAACAATGAGCAAAGCCCATACCGCATAGTCAGCTATAAAAGGCCCCGAAATGACAATGTAAAACAATTCAAACGAGAAAACTAACGGCCTTATTTATGTACAAAAAATGAACGAAAAACAAATATGTAACACATAAACAAACGACAACCACTGAATTACAGGCTCCTGACTTGGGACAGGCACATACATACATAATGTGGCGGGGTTAAACATGTTAGCGGGATCCCAACCCTCCCCCTAACCTGGGACAGTGATATAACAGTACATCAGAAGAGCGAACTATACAAATCAGTTGAAAAAGGCTTAACTCATCAGATGGACAAAAATACAAGTAGATGTGGCAGGGTACTTGTACATCCCAACAACAAAAAGACATTAGGAACAGATCTTAGAGTACTCGCAGTTATCTGACAGCTAGTTCAAAGCCACTAACAACTAACAAAAAAAATTCATGCATCTAAGACTAAATTATCAATCCGTACACATCCAACATCCAATGGATTTAGTGTAAAGACGTCATAAACAGTCCGAGAAAACATGACCTTGTGAAATGCCAAGATACAGGTATCGACAGATTGTAGATCCATGAATGAGTATATGTATATAACATACTAGTAATATTTAGTTTGCTTTTAATTTACTGATAACAAAATCAATATTTATACCAATAAAAACAATATTCAATGATCTTATTACAGTGTTGAATTGGTAACCTTTTAGTTAGATATGGAAAAAAAAATTAAACACAAAAGATAACATGTGTTAATTTTTTGTTCTTCCCTTCAAATTCATAGATACGACTGAGGAGCGGATCCAGAATTTTACCACAAGGTTCAATACCACAAAAGCAAGGTGGGATATGATTTTGGGGGTTATGGTACCAACAGTTTAGGAATTAGGGGCCAAAAAGTGACCAAAAACAAGCATGTTTGTAGTTTCTGGACAATACCTTGTGTGTTAGTGTATGGATCTCTCTGAAATTGTACTTTAAGGTTCCATACCACAAAGGGAAGGCTGGGATTGAGTTTGGGGGTAATTGCCCTAAACGTTTAAAAATTAGGGGCAAAAAGGGGCCAAAACAAGCATTTTTCTAGTTTCTAGACAATAACTTGTGTTAAAGTTTATGGAACTCTCTGAAATAGTACATTTTTCCTGAAAAGTAAATAAACTTCAAAATTTCAAACAAAAATTGGGGATTTTTCAATTTATTAAATGATTAACTAAGTATTGTGCAACAGCACAGTATTGCGCAATAGCACAGTATTGCGCAATAGCAAGAAATCTTCAATTGAAAATAAATACAAATCTTTTAACCAATTTCAATGGGATTTATTTAAAGTCTTTAATTTTTGGGGGTTCTAACCTTGTATTATTATTTTGGATAGTTGGCTCCATTTTTAAATTGGTCTATATTAAGGTCCAAAGGGTCCAATTTTAAACTTTGTTTGATTTCATTAAAACCTGAATTATTGCGGCTCTATGATATGCTGAATCTTATTGTGCATTTAGATTTTTTTTATTTTGGGCCCTGTTTTCAAATTAGTCCATATTAAGGTTTGAAGAATCCAAAATTAAACTTTGTTTGATTTCAACTCAAATTAAATTTTTGGTGTTTTTTATATGCTGAATCTAACCATGTTAGATTTTGGATATCAGACCATACTAGGTTAATTAAATGTCCCATTTCAAATTTTTAAGATCTTTGACTACATTTATTTTGTGTCAGAAACCTATATTATGTCAAAAATTTGATCACAATCCAAATTCAGACAGTATCAAGCTTGAATATTGTGTCCAAACTTGCCCCAACTGTTCAGGGTTCGACCTCTGTGGTCGTATCAGGCTGCGCTCGGCGAAGCATTTATTAAATGTTATTTTGTCCCGATTTCAAGGGTTGCATGCTCTCCCGAATTGTCGCTAGATATGTTTTCTCGAAAGTATCAACTTTGAACACAGTCGAAACATTTTTCAAAATAACATATTCTGAAAACACTCATCCAATTCATTCAGCATCGTTAGTGTTATACGATCGAAAAGCCCAGATTGACTACTGCTGCTATATATATATATATATATATATATATATATATATATAGAACATATGTTGGTTATTACATTTTGAAATTACTTGTCCAACTTTGGGTTTCCTCCAATCTAATAAAAATACAGATTTGTATCGGAGAAAAAAATGGAAAAGCGTTTGTTCGTTTAAATAAAAAAAAGATACCATGAGCACTGACGTCTTTTCAAAACTAAAGTTCTTTCATAGAATGAGATCCTATTGTCAATAAGTTCGACTGACAAACTTTTATTGCCTTGAATGATTGACAAGAAACAACCATTAATTAGAAGTATACAAGTATTGGATTTAAATCATGAAAAATATCAAAACAAAAAATCAATGCCCTTTTAGTATACTGCACTGAAATTCCCATTTAAGTATTATGAATATGAATATTATTCGTCATTTACAAAATTAAGCATTTATAAGTTCGAATACAATGTATGTTACCGAAATTCTAGGAAGAAACATAAGACTTCAATGAAGGGTTCGATTCCCAGGCAAGACAAATGAAAATGACATAAGCCTAAGAATAAGTTTTTTGATTAATTCCATTTGTGAACAGAAATAAGAAAATTAGCCAATTCAAACTGAATGAATATAAGCACACAAAGGAAATTCAGACAGATACAGGAAGCGTTCATTCTAGAAAAAGAAACCCCGATAAAAGAATAGTTTGACGTCACGGCAATGGTTTAATTTGTACTAACTCTCTTACTCCCCACATAAAAAGGCCCTTTGATTGGTGTTCATAAAATATTTCGATTCTTATTCTTATTCCTTTATCTCCTGTGAGCATAGCGAAATCACAGATCTATAGTTTAATAAATTTGAGTTTTCTCTTCAATTCCTTCCTACTTGTAAACATAAAGCAATTACTTGGTATGATGAGTAGTAACAGATTACATTTTAATTGACATACTTTGGACGGTCATAAGGGTTCGAAAAAAATTTTAATTACAAAATTCCCATTTCGCTTTCTGCTATACTGCAGATATTGTGTACATGCAGGATATTTTGTTACTAATTGGACAATACTTAATTAAAGGTCTTAGAGGACTTTTTTTTTATCAATTTTAACTACATTAAAATTACGTATATACTTTTGATTTATCCAATTTATGAAAATGTCTAGGAAGAAGAGAAAATTGTCCTCTCCTTTCCGAAAATATTAGTAAATATAGAGTTGAATATTTGATATTGTATTGCCGCGTTTTATGGTGTTAACAGTCCTTTGTATACGTTTTCATAGTAAGGTTGGCGTGCCTACTCTAAAAACCTTAGAAAAAGTTACGGGGAATCTTGTTCGTTTATATTTGAAAGGGGTACAAAAAGCAGTTTTTGTATTATGCTGAGTACCAGGAAGTTGCATTTTACTGCATTAAAAATGTTATGTGTTGTTGTTTTTTTTTTGTTTTTTTTTTTAATATATTACTGTGATTTATTTAAGGGAGACCTGTTCAACTTACTGTTTTCAAGAAGTTTGTTTTTTTTTTTTGCATTTTTTGCTGTTCAAAAGGTTGCAAATTTCAAATCTTGTTGCGTTTTCTCGTAATTCTTATTATTGTCGGTTCAAGATAAGCCATATGTACCTTTAATTATGTCCAAACGTTTGACTTTTTCAGGTATACTATAAACAGGATTGCAAAAAGTGTAAGAAAGCTTGTAACCCTTACCGACTTGAAAAGCTGAAATGCTCGATTTGTGGTCAGAGCGATTGTACTTGTTCTAGGGAGGAAAAGGCAGAACGTCATACCGATCCAAACAAACCGCACCGCAGTGATCTTTGTCATAAATGTCAGAGTGGACGCCCTTGCATGCGAAAATGAAACTTACATTTCTTATTCAGAACAGTTTTAATAAATATGGACTCTCATGCATGTCCTGTATTAAGACATAAAAACTTTGATGTTACTAAGATGTTGTAGGTATATTACTTTGATTTTGTTTTTTTGTTTTGATATTCTTGTTATTTATATATTTTATTTTGTTTTAATTACACAGTAATTTAAATATAATTGAAGTTTTGTTTTCGGTATTTATACGACCGCAAAATTTTTTTTGGGATCGTATAATGCTATGGTGTTGTCGTCGGCGTCGTCGTCGTCTGCGTCTGCGTCTGCGTCGTCGTCGTCGTCCGAAGACACATTTGGTTTCCGGACAATAACTTTAGTTTAAGTGAATGGATCTCTATGAAATTTTACAAAAAGGTTTAATACCACAAAAGCAAGGTTGGGATTGATTTTGGGGGTTATGGTACTAACAGTTTAGGAATTAGGGGCCAAAAAGGGACCAAAAACAAGCATTTTTGTAGTTTCCAGACAATAACTTGTCTGTAAGTGTATGGATCTCTCTGACATTGTACCACAAGGTTCCATATTACAAAGGGAAGGCTGGGATTGAGTTTGGGGGTAATTGCCCCAAACATGCAGGAATCAGGGGCAAAAAAGGGGCCAAAAACAAGCATTTTTGTAGTTTCCAGATAGTAACTTGTGTTTAAGTGTATAGATCTCTCTAAAATTGTACTACAAGGTTCCATACTACAAAGGAAAGGCTGGGATTGAGTTTGGGGGTAATTGTTCCAAGGGGGGTTCAAAAAATTTTGGGGGGAATTTTTTTCCAACTTTTTTAAGGGGTTCATATTTTTTTTTCAAAATTTTTCAAATTTCAAATTCTTTTGAAAGTTTCAAGAAAAATCTTCAAATGTACAGCATTGGGCAATAGATTTTTAAGATCTTTGAACACATTTATTTAGTGTCAGTAACCTATATTATATATGAGATTTTCATTATGAATAGAGAGATAGCAAATACAAATTACAGTTATTTTAATGTATATCGTATGGACTAGAGCATAAATACCAGCACCAAGTGTTATCTTGTGCTCTTACATCATTGTCCCATTTTAGAACGGTGGATCAGTTCTTTGTGTGCCTGTTCCAAGTCAGGAGCCTGTAATGCATTGTATGTCGTTGGTTTTATCCTGATTATGCATGAAATATTTGCAACTGGACGTTGAGCACACAGCAATGTATAATTAAATCAAATACTGATCACACTCATCGTAAATCCGTGGTATACACGACATCTTCCCATCAAATCATTTACAAATATTACAGTCGGCTTTTATTTTTAACAACCATGTTTTATCGAGTGAATAAACACAAATTCCGATGTGTAAAAATCTTGTGTATTGGTGAATTCACGATTAAAAAAATGAAAAAACTGAATAAAGTACTGTCCATATTACAAACCAATTGCTTTAAACGAGTTTCATAATGTTGTATCCACATTCCATGAAAAAGCATCTGAGAGAACATGCAAACTTCTCTGTCATATTTGTTTTTCGTAAATTGTTTGTTATAAATTAGACCGTTAGTTTTCTCAATTGAATTGTTTCGTATTTTTCATGTCGGGGCCTTTTATGGCCGACTATACGATAGGATTTTTTTCTCATTGTAGAACGCTGTATATTTGCCTTTAATTCTTACATCTACTTTATTTGAACATTGGTGGATAGTTTCCTCATTGACAATCATACCACATCTCCTTGTTTTTATAATGATGTCGATTTATTAGTTGCAATTGACTTTGAACTTAATTTCCGTATATAACAGTATATTTCTGTTTATAAGGTTTTGATAAACTTCTGGTAGAGCAAGGAGGTTTATATTAGAATAATATAAATATAACCTAATTGGGAAGAGTAACAGGGTTATCCAATTCCTTTTCTTTAAAAATCATTGCAAAGTAACAGTAAAATTCGATGATTCGTGTAGAGAGAGTGCCATGATTTCTATGCGTTGAAAACCCCTTGCAACAACTCTTTGAGAGTTTGTAAGCCTGTTGCAATACTAAATTTCTGTCCATATAAATTGTACCCTCATTTTCCAGTGACAGTCCAAATTTCCCCACATTCATCTGTGTCCACCCTTATTACAAAATCTATACCTATTGTAGATATGATTAGTTTGTTCTCTTCCCGAACATGCATAAAATATTCGCCACTGGACATAAATCAAAGATAAGCAATCAATCTATTAAAGCAGAAAGTAGATTTCCAAAAAAGATGTTCAACTACGTAATAATTTAAGTATTCTATTATCCATGCTGTATACGGAACCTAACAGCTATGCATGAGTGACACTCTTGTTAGTGAAACCGAAGGCTAAGCTTGTTTTATCTTTGCAATTATACGCTTTTAGAAAAAAACGACAATTCATTTTTAAATTCACAAAAACTTGCTTTATTGATAATATGTATACTTTCGATTTCCATTTTTTTTTTCTTACTACAAGCATCTGTTTAGTTAATGTTCATAGGATGTTAGTTATAGTTTTACTTTAAATGCACCAGTGATTATATAATTCAAACGGCATTAAAGTTCCTTTGTCGATTACTAGTATAACAATTATTATACAATTGTTTCATCGCAACATGCGTTTTAATCCCTCCTAACTGTGACAAGCGTCTGTATAGTTAATGTTCATAAGATATAAGTAACAGTTTTAAATTAATTTTAAATGCACCAGTGATTATATATAATTCAAACTTCATTAAGTTTCTTTGTCGATTACTAGTATAACAATTATTATAGATTTTTTTCATGACACTGTGAACTTTGTTTGGGTTGGGTTGGGTTGGGTTACTGGACTTGCTGATGTTTGTTGTGACAGCGGAAATTCACGTTTCACTTCTTGTTTTCTGGATTTCATACTAACTGATTTACTTTGTATGTTCTTGGCTGCTTTTGAAAACACTGACTCGAATAATGTCCGACTTTTGCACAAGAAAACATCTCTGATTGATAGAATTACAAATATAGTGTTTATGAAATTTACCGCATCTTCCACATGCTGGAATGTAACCTGACTGGACATTCCATGGTCTCCATTGTGGTCGAAAGCTGTACTCCATCGCTGAATATTGTCTACGCTACTTGTTTGGGAACTCGCTTGGCTGCTTGAGGTCTCTGGATCGTGTGCTGAGCTAAGAAGTCAGCACGCCGTCGTCGTCCACCAATCTGTCACCGGGAAACTGGGTGACTTTTAGGTTGTGTAGCAAAAGCCTGACTGAATGGCCTCTTGTTACTGAAACTTTGTGATGCACCTGATCACACAACGAACGATTGCTGTGAATAGCAATGAGAACTTTGGCACTGAAACTCTGGTGAAAACTAACTGTTGAGACTCTGGAACTAGCGATGAATAAACCAATAATTCAGCATGGATACTTTTATTACAGATGGACTGTTTCAGTGTAAAGTCCTGAGTCCAAATCTTGCTTATTAAAATTATAAACAAGTATTTATACACAATTGAAATGACAAGAATAAACATAACAAATAACAATTAATTTGAGTAATATTGTTCACTGACAAGATTAAACTATTTTAGAACTTGAATAATAAAGTTAATTTACTAATCTGATTATGATATTTAAAACATATAATTATGAAAAAGGTAAAATGTCACTAATTAGCTAACAGATTAAAACATGTCACTCAATGTCCAAACTGAGAATTAAATTGCATATCAAAGCATGTTGATTTAAGTCCTGTATATGAAATGTAAATAGAAACGAGAATATAAAATAAAATGAATTATAAAACACAGAGAATTGAAGTCTAAAATATCAAAATTGAGAATTTTATATTAAAGTCCAAAATAATAAACGGCTGCTTTTTCCTGGTCACATATGCCTCTCCTCCCAATTAAGTCCGTCCTCGGACTTAGCACTATCTAAATCGGCCTCCTCTTCTGTTGTTATAGTGTCTGTTGTTATGATTGGGTCGCCGTTGGTTTTGGCGGATACAAGATGGTATTCGTGGTTAAGGTCCTGAAGTTCAAAAGTCAACTGAGAAATCGAATCTGCTTGAAAATGTACCTTGGATTATTGTTTGCTGGTCACGAATGCAAGTGTATAATAATAATACAATGAACACTGAACATACATAATAAAACATACATATAGAAACATGAATATAATTAAATATATCAGTAACCCTGGTATTTGAATAATGCGAAAAGGAATAATTAACCCACCCAAAAGTATAGTTCACTTTAAATGAATAGGGGAAGACTAGCTCACTTGAAATAAATATGAATTGAACTGGGGAATGAATTAAATATAATTTGAACTGGGAAATTGAAATATGAATATGAACTTGAACTATAAATAAAGGGAGATAATTTGAATAGTATATTTTATAGTTTCTATGGAAACAATGCCAAAGTAAGTTTATCTCATTTAAACCTGTTTCTGAATAAACAATTAATGTAATTCTAACTAAATAATATGAAACAGTTAACCAAAAGCTATGTACAATGTGCCAGATAAATATAACTGACAAACACAAATAAAACATAAATGCAAGAGCACCCCCCTTTTCTATGCACTGGCCGTTTGAATGAATAATTGCCATGAGAAAATGTTTATAACGTATGTGCGTGAAGAATTGAATGTTATGCATAATAATATGAATAATTGAACACTATAAAACACCTTGAATAGTCGAATAAATGAAGAACACATCATTTTCTGTTTTGTCAAAATAAACGCTACTTCAATAAGGGGAGTAACTCTGTAGTGATATGAACAATGACCCAAAAATAAAAGAACTTAAAGTACTAAAAGAAACCGTAACTAACTATATACAAAATTGCTTCTAAATGCTTAAACGAACTATAATAGTAAAATGCCTGAAAATGTCGCATCGTTTCATTATCTGAAGTAATATAGTTTGAACGAAATTGAATAAAGCGTATCGAAACATGCACATTAAAATAAAACGTATTGAAACACGCATATAAAAATAACAAAACTATTTACAAAACGCCATTGAATACTTATTCTGAACTCTTGAAACTATAGAAAATACTTAGATTAAAAGAATGTACTCTTGTAACTATTTTTGAATATATATGTATAAAGAATTCCCTTTCGAGTGCGCAAACTAACTTAATTTAAATAAACTGTTAAGGCTTCAACAATATCTATAAAAATAATGTAATTTATGAACTGGAAAGTATAAATGCAAAATACATAAATATGAACAAAAATGCTACTTATTCTGTCTTAAAACTTTGTAATAAAATCTTAGCATAAAGAAATATAAAAATAAATAATTTAACTTGACTCACCTGGAATAAGAACAAGCTTGTATAAAAATAGATGTTTATTGTTTGCTGGTCACGAATGCAAGTGACCAGAAACGCTTGTCCAGGTATCAAGCTTGGTTTCCAGGCGAGGTTAATTTGGGGAATTTCTTATGATTAACAAAGGGCAAACATTAAATAATCCTGTGGGGTACCTCGGCGTCACTTAAGGTAACGCTGTGAATCATGTGACTCACATATGTCACTTAGAGACGGATTAACTAAATTATTGAGAAGGAAATTGTACAAAATTATATAATCCTTTATTTGCTATCTTTTGTGAAAAAGTATTTGTTAATTGACTTGTAAATTCTTTATATAATGTAATTTTACCAAACAATGCTATGAAGATTAAAGTTACGAAACTATATTTTTCCATGTGAAATCAGATATCTGTAAAGATATAAAACTTGGAAATTAACTTTTATTATAAAAATCATAAAATAAGAATCTTTATTAAAACATATAAATATATATACAATAAAACATGAAAATCTGAAACAAGAAGTGAAACGTGAATTTCCGCTGTCACAACACCATGCGTTTTAATCCCTCCTAACTGTGACTTTCACTCGATTCCTATACATTTCTGTACATTGCAGTCTCCAAGTCCACTTCTGTTTATTAACAGCTTTATAAACCAGATTCAGACACGGTTTTTTGCCTTGTATTGGATTTCGCTCAGGAAAAATGTTCTTTTCGTGTATGAGAGTTGTACTTCATGAGAAAGCGCATGAGTATCCGAGGTTCTAGGCCCTCTGTATAGTATGTCAGAGTACGTCACGAGAAAGCATCATAGCTTCTGGGCCCTGTGTATAGTGCGTTAGTACAATAGCGAGAAAGCATCCGAGCTTCTAGGACCTCTTTATAGTACGTTATTGTACTTTACGGAAAACATTCGAGCTTCTTGGTCCTCTGTGTAGTATGTTATAGTACTTCACGAAAAAGCATCCGAGCTTCTGGGCCCTCTGTATAGTATGTTATAGTACTTCACGAAAAAGCACTTGAGCTTCTTGTTTCATCATATTGTTGTTGCTAGCACCCTTTTCATCTGAAAATGAAGGTTGCGACGAAGACTGACATCCAAGTTAGCAGACAACTAAAACGGATGACGATAGAAGTGTTGTGGTCGTATTCGTAGTAATAATCTTCTATATTGTAATCTCCTACGTTTCTAACATCTTGATAATCTCTATCGTTGCTGAGGATTTTGATGTCCTTTGCCGTTAATGGGTCTTTTGTTGTCGCCGTATTGTCCAGTAATTTATTTTCGTAGTCTATCAAAAAAACAGAAGTATAAGATATCAAGTCATGGGTTTCATAAAAAATAATACATATTTTGCATAATGATAAAATCTAAGTAAATAGAATAGACCCGAAACACATAAATGCCAATCACAATCAATGTAAGATTGCTACCCATTGATTAATACCAAGACTGGTCTTCCGAGAGTAATTTTTACTGAGGATTCGATGTTTTTTCAGTTTGATAGTCTTGTTTTGTATGGAAAATACAACACATATTACGCGCGTGTGCATGTAAGCAGTAACAAAAATAGCTATCTGATTACTATAGACCCCGTCAAAATTTCTTCATACGCAACAGTATCTGAAGATACCATAAGTAAAATCATAAAGTAATACCTTATTCTGTTTTATCAAGCGTTAGATTTAACGATACCGGAGAACTTCTGTGAAAGAAATACCGACTACTTTTAATTTCTGAAAAATAGCAGTCTGGTTGTCTTGTTTTTGTTTTTTTTTCACATTTTGTTAACCGCGTGAACGTTTTACAGCTTTCCGGTAAGGTTTGGATACCCTTTAAAGTGGGATGTTTTTTTATAATAAAGGTTAAAGTGTGTTTTTTTTCTCTCCTTAATTTGCATGAAATATTTGCAACTGGACGTAAGGAAACAACAATAAATGAATTAAATACTCACCACAGCCATCGTAAATCCGTGGTATACACGACAACTTCCCATCAAAACATTTACAAAGATTACAGTCGGCTCTAATCCACGATCCATGAAGAATTTGTCCGCAGGGTTTAAATTCTATCTTGTGCTCACAACGTCGACCAAAATGATTCCTTAAAAAATAGATGTAGTTTAGAATGCTTGGTTCACATGAAAACAAAATTGTGAATATTACATTTACATGTTTCTAAACTTTCGCTATTGCGAACATGACGCTGTTAACTTTGTGAGAACATTTTATTTACACAATGTGCCTATTGTTGACGGATTGATTGTTAGAATGAATATATATGTTGTACTTTTGTAATTGCCTTATAAAATCTAAGCAGAATTATAGAAATTTACCGGCAGCAGCAATTCGGTCTGGTTTCAATTAAAAATAGTATCACTTTACAGAAAAATGCAACACGAACAATTTATATTATTATAAGCTCATATAAACTAAAAATAACAAGTCTACTTACTTCTTACAGACACAGAAAGATCCAAGAATACAAATTCCTTTGTTTTGGCAGCATTCGGGCTTCAGAGTAGTGTTTTTCTCTTTTGTCCCAGCTTGCACAGTTTTCATATCTAGAATGAAAGTATAAAAAATATATAAACAAAAATACTACCCGTGCTAAAGTTAACACTACAGTTTTGGTTTCAGCTTAATGGTACATTTTTACTATAAATTTTCAAAACTAAATTGTACATGTAATTCGTTTATTCCAAGGACAAATCCTTGGTCATTCAAACAAAGTTGACCTAACACGTTTTTAGCTGTTTCGTTTATACCTAGTCCAAATAATTATGACGTCTTATACAGAAGGCTATTTTTATTTTTTCTCAGGCTTCTTTCTGCGTTTATGAGGGATCTATATAAATATCAAAATGATGAAATGCCCTCGACACACGTCATGGATATCTGGACTACAACTGTAGTTTAGACCCCAGTTGGTTTTGATGCTTATCGATATTATTTTTTTTTAATACGAGCAAGGATTTTTAAATTTGAGCAATGATTTTCGTAGTAGTATAACTATATGAAAAAGGTCTTGCCTTCAGTTTCCCGGTTTTTATTCTCACGTGTACAGACATAGTTTTACATTTACACTTAAGCAAAATGGCGGAATACCTTAAGTATAGACTAAGGTTTAAAACAAAAAGAACAGAACATAATAGATTGTGACTGTAGCTACTTTTTGTGTCCGATGCTATACACCTATATTTGAGGTTTACGAAAAGCCGGAATTATATACTTATGAAGTTTACGGTATTTCTGACATTTATTTAATTTGAGAAGGACATGTCAAACTTTATTATCCGTTTATATCAGTTGATTCAATGATATTACTTAATCTAAAATCTATTTGTTTACACAAATATTAAGGATAAGGAATTAAAAGAAAATAATAATAAATAAATAAAACCAAAGCAGAATTATATGTTTCCTCTTGTATAATAACGTAAAAATGAACCGAATTAACTGTAGAGTACAAAGTGTTGTCTTGCGTTTTGATTGTGGCAACGTCCTAGATTGCGCTGAAAAAGATTCGGCTGAAATGAATGTTGAATAAGCTTTAAATAAAATTATTAATTTTTCGCCTTAGCTAAGCTTATTCAAGTCAATATCGTAAATTTTACAAAACCGCTGAATTCAGTATCAAAGGTTACCAGATGAACAATTCAACAGTTTCATGGTAACTATGAAATGTGCACGGCTTCTTTTTAAATAAAAAATTTTTTTTTTTAAATACTGTTATAAGTTACAAGATCTTCATCAGATTGGAAATAGTGTGGAATGCAACTTAGAGGCGTAATTCATTTATGACGAACTTATCAATATCAACTCCTTTTTCACAATAGAACACAGGCGCTTTGGGAATGGACCCTCTTTTTCTAAATATTTTTGTTTTTTGTGTTTATTTTTTATTAGTAAATATTCCGTTTATATTTAAGCTGATTTTCCTTTATTTAATGTGTTTTGCTAGGAGTCACATATTATATATATTATGTTAGTGTAATAGTCCCAAGTTTTTGTTCTTTTCTATAGAATATAACAATAACGATAGTTTATAAATTTTGACCCTCTATTGTGTGGAAAATAATAATGGAGGGTGAATAAAAACAACAAAAAATAATACTTTGAAAAAAGGATGGGTCCATTCCTAATAGAGTGCATTTACTTGATGGGAATACTAGTATGCATTCTATGAATGTCGATATATACCTTCCCTACGAAGTGTCTTATCTAGACAATTATTTTATCAAGTTATATCCATTTTGTATGAGTAATTGAGGAACACTCTATACTCCAGACACGCTAATTTCCTACAAGTCGCAAACAAAAGCAAACTTCCCTATCAAAGGAACAATTTTGATGAAACATTATCGCCTAATCGAGGAGTGTTTGCTTTCCCTTCCCAAACAACACCTTTAACTATTCTAGCAACCGTGTTTTCTTCAAAATTATCTATAACAAAATGTTTGACATGGGTGATAAAAAGGGATTAATTTATGGGTAATAAAGATTATTAACTAGTGCGCTATAAACAAGGGGTTTTATTTGATTTGGGTGTTCGTTGGATTATACGAATAAAGGATAATCCTTTGTACAATAAAAGTTAATCCGTTAACGAGAAAACGAGATAGGGCCCAACAATAGTCCTTAATTCTTACACACTTTATAAAACCACAGTTTATAAAACAACTATTTTAGCAAACATTATGATTTATAGCTGTCAACACTTAAATATACCGACATTGATAATATGAAAAAATGTAAATGAAAGAATGCGTAAAGAAAGGAAAAACTTTGCCGTATTATGAGTTCTATGTAGACTTTTCTCCAAAGGAGAATGCTAGGTTGAAAATGACAAACTGAAAATTAATTTTAAGATCTTACCTGAAAATCCGTACACAAATGAACAAATTGAATATACCATGAACCTGTGAATAAAAAAACAAAAGCAACATAAATAATACGAATTAACACAAGATTTTTAATATGAATAATAAGGGACATTTTAAAACTAAGAAAAGAAATTAAAAGCAATTTCGACGAAAAATCAGGTAATGCTGAGACTACTATAACACAGTTATAGAAGTCTCAGGCTAATGTGAAAATTTTAAACAAAATAGTATTATTAAAAAATCACGAAATTCGTATTGGAACAAAAAAAATACTTACACATTTTTAATTGCTATTCCCATGTTTATGCACTTGCTATATTATTGTTTCAACTTAAGTTTAATGTTAATTCCGAGTTGCGAATGATGTATATTCTTCACCACGTGGAATATATAAAAATAGCACCCACTGAAAATTACTCAAGTGTTATTGGATAATTTTAATTTTATTCACGTCACATGACATTTAATCCCCTTTTCACCTGCGTTCTAATTATCACTTCTTGGCAGTTTTAAAATAACATGCTAATTAACATCGAAGTAAAACTGCCAAATCTTACGTAGTGAAGTTTACTGATTGTAAAACTGCAAATAAAAACGACAGATGATCAGGTGGACATTAAACAAACAAATTATGATATCAAATTGTTATAAACAGATATTAATTAAGACTATCATGACATGTCAAAAAAATTATAGAAAAGTTAAGATTTTAATATTTTCAATTTCAGAACTTTTAAATAAATGAATTTAAAAACAAATGAAATTTGGAAGTATAAAGAGAAGACATTTCGAACAAGAACATTAATAACGGAAACTGACGTATTTTTGAGGCGCTGTTTAAGTCAAAACTATTGTATACCAGGAGCTCCTAAAATATTTCAGGACCTACCTACATAATTCGAGTTCAGGATATCCATAAATTATTGAGGACCTCCTGAAATATTTCAGGGCTTACCTACATAATTCGAATTCAGGATATCCATAAATTATTGAGGACCTCCTGAAATATTTCAGGACCTCCATAATTCATACGTATTAAACTCTATAACAGAAACTTCATCTTTGTATGTTTACTTGTTCAGAGGCAGTTTAGAATTGAAAAAGGATTAGAACGAATTCCAGTATCAAAGAATCAACATTAATGAAAAAATGCTGATAGATTAAATTAAACTGACTTTACATTCCCTCTTAGCTTCAGCTTGAACTAATGATCCCAGTTTTCAGTAGTTTTATAATATTGGCAAGCCTCTCTTTGCAAGCTTATATCAACAATTTCCGAAGAGGAGAAAAGTAGTCGACAAAGGACTACTATGAGGACTCTTTGTTAATTTCAAAATGTAGTTTTAATGCTTTAATTCTGTCGTTGAGTTCTTGTCCTTTTTACTTTACCTCACCTATTCAAATAAAAACAAACAATTTTACAATGTAAATATCAATATATCTGAACACTAGTGTGAGCTAAAAACTGTGGACCGGTATTGTGCTGTATGAACCAATGCGTGCAGTCGTTAGTGCGTGCGTCAGTACGGACAGACGTCACTGCGTACAGACGTAATGAGTACAGACAACAGAGTCACTAATATACATAAGAAAATCAACATTTTATACTTTCAACAAATAATTATGACATTCAGAAGATACACATGGTTAATGAAGAAGATGTTTTTATACAAGATTTTAAATTAAAATGTTTTTATAAATTTTTTAATTGTTTTACATTTTGTCATACCGGGGCATTTCATAGCTTACTTATTTACTATACCGTTTTGCTCATTGTTGAAGGCCATACGGTCACCTGTAATTGTTCGCATCTCTGTCATTTGGTCTGTGGATAGTTGTTTCATTTGTAACCATACAACTGAACATCTCCTTGTCTCTATGTTGTAATAAAGGAAATTAAACAAAATAACAGATTTTTTTGGGAGTCTACCAATGAGGGTGTGGATGGGATTTTTCTGAATAGAGAATAATCGGGTCAAATGTACTTGCCTATATTTGCTTACATCCACTTTATTTGAACTTTGGTGGATAATTGTCTCATTGACAATCATACCTCATCTCCTTATATTTATAATAAAAAAAAATCATTTATCTAAGACTAAAATATCAATCAGTACACATCCAACATCCAATTGATTTAGTGTAAAGACGTCATTAACAGTCAAAGAAAAACATGACCTTGTGCAATGCCAAAATATAGGTATCGACACATTGTAGTACCGTGAAAGTGCATATGTGTATAACAATGATATTTAGTATGGTTTTAATTTTCTTGAAAGCAAATTCAATATTAATACCAATTAAAACAATATTCAAAGATCTGATTACAGTGTTGAATTTGTAACCTTTTAGAATAAGTTTATTTAAAGGATTTATAAATTTACCTGGATCGTATCTAAATGTCCGGGCTCGGTAAACAACATTGGTCTCCTGTTGCAAACTTAATGTATAAAAAAACGAAGGAGATGTGATATGATTGCTAATGTGACTACTATCCACTAGAGACCAAAACACATGGATTTAAGCTATAGGTCACCGTGCGGCTTTCAACAATGAACAAACCCATACCGTACAGTAAGCTTTAAAAGATTCAATATGTCAGATTTCAATGAACTATTTTTGTTAAACCAAAACCTCCACCCTTTCAATCTCGGCCTTCAGCATTAATGAAAAAAACATACCGTATAGTTAGCGTAAAATAAAAATTGACAGACATGAACCAATGGTATCCACTGAATTACAGGCTCCTGTCTATTATCTACGTTCTGTACAAATTTAATCTTCACATTGCTTAGATCGTATCTTCCTTTTTTTATGCACGAAGTTGCATGAAATCAAACGAACTGAGTACAATCACCGAAGTTGGAGTGTGGGACGGCATTATCTCATACTTTAAGCTCGCTTTCATTAACTGCAAGCATTCTTTGATACTATAATGGTTATCGTTGTTTTGCTTGTATTTGTGTTTTGTGATCTATAATCTAATGCTGTAGAATTTAATGTCCCCCCACGCCCTCCCTCCAGTTACTGGATTACTGGATTTCATTGTACATCAATGATTCTTTTATGTACATTTTGTTATTTCACTCATCGAAACTAAAGTTGGAAGGTTTTGGTATAATAAATTAAACCAATTGAACTCCGCTATATACTTGTTCACGTGTGTCCCAAGTAACTGTAAACTCGTCATCGGTTATCTTTTGTTATATTTTTTTGTCCTTTTGGAAATTATAAATTGAAGACAGATCTTTGATAGTTTCATTCTTATATTCACAACCTTTATGACACTTTGTCTTTTATTAGAGGGTGTTTCTCTCTCTCGCTGGGTTGCTTTCTCATCGACACATACCCACGCCTCCTTTTATTAGACTTATTTATCAGACATTCTCGAAATTAGAAGTTTGGTAACTCAAAAATATAAAATGTATCAAGACTTATAGGAGCCTTTATAGGAACGCATAAATCGTCTACGGACAAAAATGCCGGACACCTCGCTCTCTCTTGATTATAGACTGACGGGTTCTACCCACCTATTCGTTACTCTTACACTCAAGGATCAGATTTGAGAGATATTTATCAGTTTATCTTCAATTACAATAATATTTAAAACTTATTAAAGGGGCATTAGTTACGAGATATAAAAAAAAAATAAAATATGTTTTTTTGTTCAATCATTAATGAAAGTGAAATAGTGAAATATGTATTCGCTTTTAGCAGCCAGTTTGGTTCAATTTGGTCAAAATGAGCTATGAAATATCGCTGATGAATTATTCACATGCAAATACAGGTAGATTATACTGATTTTACATGTCGTAACGTGCACAAAAATACATGGATGTGCTGAATAAAATTGGTCATTGTAGTGAGCATGGAATGATTCCGGGCCGTTTGTAGTACGCCTGGATACTGCTGGCGGTAGTGATGTCCAAAGACATTGAGGAAATAAGAAATCTGCCGGAGTACCTTTGCATATTTACGGTGCATCGCCTTGAAATATCCCCCGACTTAAGTGTTTTGTCGATACGGAATTAAATCCATCGTACACAAATGATCCCCGCAAATGTAATCAAAAGCTGCGCGCAAACGTAAAACATTTTAATCCCCAATTGCCCGCAAATGTAATGCGCCCATGCTGATATATATTATTTAGTCCATGCATCGTAAATTGTTTATTTTAGACTTTTTATTATTTGGATATACATTTTGGTATGTTATAAAGCAATTATGAGAATTTGAGTTAAATCGGTCAGGAACATGAATTTGACAGCTATGTCCTTTAAAAAGGTGCTTCCGTGCCTTTCAGACAAGGCAAGTTATATATTATAAAACACATGTTATATGGCACTGAAAAGGAAAGAAGATTATTAACTAAATTAAGAGTAAGCTCACATAATCTCAACATTGAGAAGTTAAGATATTGTATCTTGATATAAGTGAAAGAAAATGTAATTTATGTAAAAATTATGTTGAAGATGAAATTCTATTTTTTTTAATTCAATGCCCATGCTTAACAACAGCTCTGATTCAAACCATACTTTGACAAATCAAATATTAATAATAAGTTTTTTAGTAATCTTTCTGATGAAAAAAATTAATTTGGCTTTAAGCAATGAAGACGCAGACATCTTATATATAATTCATAAACTTAAAAAAAAAAACTGTCCCAAGAAAGAGATGCACTAATAAATAATTGACTTAAGAGCTGTCTCCTTTTATTATCTTTATTATTATATAATTACATTACATGTATGTTTCATTCGAATCCAATATGTGATTGACTGACAAAAATCGTGAGGTCAGTGCCATATTTTATTTCCGTATAAAATATAAAAGCTATGACTGCACGTGCTATCCGTGACAAAATCCGAAAAGCTTGATATTACTCTTAATTTCATGGTTGTAGCATAGAAATGTAATTATAAGAATTGAATTCTTCTTTTTATAATTTTACAGGGTTCCGCACTTCATACAAAATGTTCTTCAGTCAACGCTTTTACCAGGTTTAATCCACAAGTCAGGAATATGACAGTTGTTTTCCATTCGTTTGATGTGTTTGAGCTGTTGATTTTGCCATTTGATAAGGGACTCTCCGTTTTGAATTTTCCTTGAAGTCCGGTATTTTTGTTATTTTACTTTTTACATCCCAATAAAATTATAAAAAGAAACATTCAATTGCAATTTTAAATGAAATTTTTGTGTTCCTAGTGGAATCCATATTGCAGTTTATATGTATCTATTCACCAGTATATATATTTTATGCAGTTCTTTTCTTTAATGAATGTATATATGTTGAATGGTTTAATCTACTTAATCATTGAAATCAGGTTTAGTATTGTAGTATGTCTTGTAGAAAGAATTAAACTGTAATTAATCTGACCTAATTAGGGCACGGTGACTGATTAGTTAATAAAATAAGGCACTGGCTACGGTTACATTGAAATGTAACAATAATGAAAAAGTTATTGTTACATTGGAGACTAATTGCCGGAATGCAGGGTTGGGTAAGGAACTGATTAATTACGAATGTAACAATAATATTTGTGTCTACGGTTACGTTGTGTTATTGTTACATTAGATTTATTAAACTTTATAGTTTTGTTGCTTAATTCTTCGATATGTACTTGATATTATTATTATTATTATTATTATTATTATTATTATTATTATTATTATTATTATTATTATCATTCAACAAATAGTGTTTAAAATGTTTTAAGTATTAATTGTTTCAATGTTCTTCAAGATACTACTACAGTTTAGTAGTGCCAAAGGCGAAAAATATAGTTCAATGGTTCGATGTTAAGAAGAAAAGTATTCACTTCTATGTTTTTAACTGCACACCTACCCTTATTACTGTCATTATACTTTGAACAATGGGTAAAAAAGGGATATTGCAGACTGGAATTGTAAAGTCTGCAAAACCGACGTGCACATTGCTGCATCACTCGGTTGTGATGGCTGCCTAGAGTGGTTTCACCAAAAATGCGTCGGACTGAAACATGCACCCAAAACAACATACTGGATGTGTAGAAACTGCCATTGTAAATAAAAATTAAAAAAATGTATGCAATATTGTAAAATTCAAATAAAAGTTTTTAAGTTTTATTTTAATACATATTACTAGTCCCAGCATACAATGAAGTGCATTAAGTAACAATAACACAGCTTAACCGTAGACACAAATATAATTGTTACATTCGTAATTAATCGGTTCCTTACCCAATCCTGCATTCCGGCAATTAGTCTCCAATGTAACAATAACTTTTTTATTATTGTTACATTTCAATGTAACCGTAGCCAGTGCCATAAAATTATTTGTATTTGTATGATTATCCAGTATTGTTACGTTGTCTTTGCGTCCTCTTTATGAGTGGGAGAAGGGTGTGCACATGTATTGACAGTAGAATAAAATTCAAATGAAGTCCAAAAATTAACTTACAGTTTTGTATAATTCTGAGACTATTGTGTGTTAATAATCTCAGAATTATTTTAACACAAAAAGTCGCCGATTAAGGTAATAATAAATAAGATATTATTAAATAAGTTTTATCTTAAGCATGCATGGCTTACAAAAAAAAAAAAAAAAACAAAAAAAAACATAACACAAGCTTAACTGAGCTTTTGACCGACATGTAAATTAGGTAAACGGACAGAAAGTCACAGGACAAAAAGTCACAGGACATAAAGTCACAAATTGGATAGGACAAAAAGTCACAGGATAAAAAGTCACAAATAATTTGTTGACAATTGTTTGAATATATAAGAGAAAGATCTCCAAATAATTTCTTTTTTTACATTTATTCATTTTTAAGTTTAGTAAATTGTTCATAAGCCTTGATAAATGAAAAATTATTAAGTTTTAATCATGCAAATGATATATTTCTTGGCACCATGAAGCCATTTAAGTGCCAAACCACTTTGACATTTTGTTATCATAACAATTATTTGATCATCATTGATATTTATTGAATAAATTTTAATTACAAAGTTGCTTCATATATTATAGTTCAAGAAAAAATCAAAAATTTATTTTTGAAATTAGTGTTTTCTTGTTCAGAGAAAAATAATCTCAAAACTGAATTGTGACTTTTTGTCCTGTGACTTTTCGGCCGTGACTTTTTGTCCGTGACTTTTTGTCCTGTGACTTTCTGTCCTGCATTCGTAAATTAGTCCATCGAATGACTCGCTTATCTGGTCTTACAACGGGATCAACGACTGGGTTCTAGCACCATGACTGAACACCGGGTTGTCTTCTCTTTGTTTACAGCGGTGATTCAAAACAAGCACTGACAAGATTTAGCACTGTATGTTCATCTTTGAACACTCAAAGAAGTTTGCATTGATGTAGTTAATGTACTAAGTGTCCATAATACGTGTAAAACAGCTTGGAGTCAGAAACTTAAAACTTGCTTTTAAGAGGGTCGCCCCGATTTTTGACCAATCTGCCCATTAGTCGCCATTGGTCCGACACCCTATTAGTCCGACAAACGTAATCATTTGTATAAATAGAAAATATATTTTCTATTCATATGACTAGGTTCGAGGTTGATGTGGTATTAGAACCAGGTCTGCTGAGCATCAATACATGATCTTTCAATATAAAATGCATTTTTCATAATTCTCTATTTTATTTTATTTACTCCAACTTACTTTTGAAGTTTTCACCAAATTAAAAATTTCTTGCCAAATATGTCATTTGTAATAAAATAAACGGTCACATCACGTTAGCCTACTTGTCTGGTTGTAATGCAGTTTTTGATTAGATTTATGTATTAGAGTAGTTGAGGAGATTGTTTTGTTTTCAGTCATATGAACATAGTTTGAAACACTTGTACCAACTAAATAAATAATAAAACACAAACTGACTGTTTGAAAATAGTTATACATGTACTGTATACTACAAACATTCATGTAAAATTTATAAGTCACAAGAGAAAACCTGTTGCACCAAAATTCAAAAGAGTTATTTTTTGTAACATCAGTAGGTCAAGTGTTGAAGAATCCCACATAGTTATAAAATATACAGTGATTCAGTTGACCGCCAAATAAAAAAACCAGCTCTAAATCTCAATATTTTTCAGCATTAAGCATTGTCCCCTGTGACATCAAAATACAAGAAGATCTGTGATGTCTTGTATCTGAGTGAGTGTACAATGTAGCCATACAGTAGTGTCCGGTAATTCTGCCCGTCCGGTAAACCTGCCCACTTCCATTTACTTTTGTAAATGTCACTTCTGTGAATATTTCGTCAGCTATTTTATTCATAGGAACTGTACTTATCATCACTGCATGTCAAGAGAAAAATCCTTTATTACGAAAATATCCAGTGATATATATATCACAGTTGATAAAGCTAACGATAATCATATTTTTGCTTACAAAAATTTAAACTCATTTCTGACTTGAAATTTTTTTTTTTAAAATTTGGAATCTCTTTATAAGTGGTCTATTAAGAGATCATCTTTTCCTTTCATAAATATGTGATAAACTGGCCCTCCATACATATTTACTGTAAACAGTTGGATTTACTGGATACACACATTTCCGATAAAAGCACGGATGACCCACTTGTTTTGTTGATTTTAAAATCTATTTCAGATATTTTTGGGAAATGAGATACACTACTCAAAATTGATTTGTTGGTGAATCTATATATATAATTTGATACAATTTGTATATAATTAAGCAGAAATACATACGATCAAAGCCTTATGTGGGCAGATTTACCAGACTGCATCGTACAAATGAGTCAAAAGTATATTCTTTAGACAAGAAAATCAAAACCTTGCAAAGAACTTGATAACTGTAGATCTCTTTTACTTTATTTCTTGTAATATAAGAAATTGCATTTTTCAGTGGGTGATGTGTAAAAGTAAAAGGCTAAGTCTGATAAAAATGAGCTTTATTACTGCAGAACTTGAAATGTTGCTTGTGAGCCTGAAATGTTAAGGGTTCGTTCAAGTTTGACCATAGATTTGAGGAATATTTTTTTTGTTATCCATACAACGTTTGCTTCCGTCCAACTGGACAATGATGTTTTATTCCATTTGAAGAAATTGCAGCAGTTTATAGAATAAGGCCAGCCGGTCTTGATCTGCCTTATTGATTTCTGCAAGACTCTAGCAATATGCTAGAATATAAATTTGTCCTGATAGCCAAAACAACATGGTTTATATGTTGACATTTTAGAGCTAATATACGATGTAAGAAGAGCCAAAACAATATGGTTTATATGTTGACATTTTAGAGCTAATATACGATGTAAGAAGCATATTATTTTCAGTTGCACGAAGGGAAATTTTTCTGTTTGGGGTACTTTATTTTAGTGATTTCATCATTCCAACTTTAAGTAACTAAAACATGTAAAAAATACAATTTGTTGTTTCTCCCTACCAAAAAGATCCACAAAAAATAGTATGCATTGTACAACAAATATTTCAGTGATCGGGAAGGTTGTGCGCCATGCACCAATTGCGCATTTCGACCAGAAATGGCGCATAGAGTGGCTAATGTAAGCGTCAGTGTGGCGCACGATATTTTTCGCTTCCTATCTAAACGTTTAGATATCGTAAAATGGATTTCCGATCGTGTTTTGTATCGCCATATTTTAGTACAAAACTGCCTGTTTTGTTCCCTCCAATGACAGGAGCACCACCTCTATATTTTTGGGGAAGTCTCGGGCGTTTTCATTCATGTTAAGGATAGGAACGTGTGGTATATCTGATTACCAAAAAAACGTAATTAACCATCATCCGTGATCTAAATTTTCAACGTAAACAACTTTAATTCTGTGAAAGTTAGCTAGTACAGACAATATTTTCTCAAATTATAATCTTTAAATTAAACTTGCTAAAACTTCGATTTAAAAACCCAAAGGCCTTTTTTTGTATAGTATTTGTCTCCATAAAAGGCGCTAAACTGTCCTTGTAAATTTTTTGGTCTTTGGTTCGTTTGTACATTTTGTAAACCTGCCTACAGCGAATTGTTGTTGTGTCTTATCAAAAAACATTACTCTCTTTTGTTATTCTTGATAAAATAATAATAATACAAGAAATGCCAAGGTAATGCCTGAAACGTCCTCTAATACGGAACATCGAGAATAAAGTATGGCAGTCGATTTAAGACCCAAATTTAATGTCAAAGGAACATGAACACGAACAAGGCGACGGTACCAGTATTAACATTGCAAATAAAGGTTCTCGTAAATATAGCCCGGTTTGGGTGAAGTTATGGCCCTGGTTACTGTATGATGACATCAAAATGTACTGCAAATCTTGTTAAAAATCATTTCAACTAACTTGGAATTTAATTGGTGTGGTTTTCTTATTGTGATCCGTTTCTTCTTTCTTCAATTTTGTGCCACAAAATCTAGATCAGCTACTTTTAGTCTGCCATTATCATAGTTCTAGTAATTCAGTTTATTGTTTTTGCCCAATATTAATACTGAGTAACAATTATTATTTTTATATATTACTATGTTACTACTATGATTATACTGTATGGTTTAATAATAAATATACATGTATGTTCAAGTTTCATGTTTTCTCAAAAGAATGAAATTTAATAAAATATCATAGATTTTTCAATAATTACTAGTACAGATTTTAAAAATCAGTCCAGATCAGATGTCTATTCTTGATCTCAATATTTCCTTATTAATGGTTCTGTTCATTGAAGTGGTGTTGGTCTAGTCATATATATGTTGCTCAGTTTTGTAGTTTTTTTATTATAAGTCATAAAAAGTTTAATATCTGAGTGCTGTTACACTTCATGAATTCAAAGATGTCATTCTAGTCACATCAGAGACATATATTCTTTCGTAAATCTCCATGAACTTAATTAACTTTTTATTCAATGAAACTACAAAAGCACAGGAACAATATATCCATAATATCAATTAAAATCATACTGGTTAGTACCTCTTTGCTGAAACATACACTTTTTTTATTTTTTGTTGTAATTGAATGGCCCACTCATTTGACAACATGGCCCATTAATTCTAAAAATGGCCCATTGATTTTATTTTTCGGGGGCCCTGGGCCCATAGATAAAAAATCTTTCCAGATCACTGTATTAATGAATCCACAGTGTAAGAAGTGGTTAAAACCTGGCTACCGAATTCAGGCTTGTATTGTCCACGGATTTATTCTCCAAAATTGAACCTGCCAGACAGCGGTGCAGATAATAGAGTACCATAAGCAAGAAATAAGAGAAAAATTCGATTTCGCGAGGTTTGTTTACGTTCAGCCATGTATGTTATTGAAATTGTAGAGGGAGCTCTTAACATTTTCAAAACTAATAATTTATACCTTATCCATATTAATCATGTTAATATGCAATTTTTATTCAATATCAAATATAAACTGATAAATTTAAAAATTAAATGCTTCATTACAAATTTCTCGTTTCTTTTCACTGCATCATGTGCATTGCATCAAATAAAGTGGAATCCACTTGAATTGATTCAGAACGAAAAAAGTGTATAAGTCAGCTGGGAACCAGCTTATGCATAACAATGTATAAACTACAAAATGTAATCGGTTATTCGTTCTGTTTTGGTGTTTCATACTGAGGCATGTGTTTTGTTACCTTCAATGTCATATTCTAGTGACATCTATTAAGCATGGATTTTCTGTACACTCTCATCATATTTATTTTCATTTACACATGCTATTTGAACTTCCGGTTTAAACAAACACAAGTTTCTCAATTGTTTTTTTTTTGGTGATTTTGACTCATTTTAACTCTCCTGAAGTGTTCTAGAATGATTTACAAGCATTTTAAACTTTTATTTGATGATGGAAAACAGGTTTTTTCACTAAAATACTGCAAAAGATCACACACGATTTGAAATTACCAGAGTTTCATTCATGTCATTAGACGTTTTTGAACAGTTACAAAAAGTTTTTTTACCTGAATTTTCGTAGCAAGAAGAGGTGTGCGGACAATGTACCAGTGCGAACTATACAAGGCCGATTACAGTACATAAATATAAAAATGCGACAATAGAGATGATTTCAGCTTCCCAATTGTGAACTTTCCATTTCTATGCAGTAACATTCCAGCAGCACCTGCTTATAGAGTAAACATGTATATATCCAGTTATATATAGTTATTATAACATTCCACGGCTTGCATTTCCAATCATGATTTTCTTGATAGAGGGTTGCTGCTCACAAAGTCGAGGGTGTAACTTAAATAAGTTATTAGAGAAAAATAACATACATTTGTTATTGTGGACTAAAAAATCAAAAAACTGTGATAACATATGTGTTACATGTTTTAAAGGGGCAATATACATCCTGTATTTTGTTAAATTGTATACAAGTTCTATTGATATTATTATTGTCTTTATGTATACTAAACTTTAGAAAGATATAACAGTTCATAGTTTGCCAATCATGCATCGTACACCTATGTTATTACAGAAAATATATGCCTGTAATAACTAAAGGGTGTTATTACAGCTTCTCTGCATCTCTTCAAAGCCTTTGCTCAGATATATATTACAATGTATTTTAATTCATTGGAAGAAATAATGATCAGTGCATGTAATGAGCTTCTGTGCAAGATTCCAAGTAATTCCCAAGTGTCTCATATAATAAGTTACATGCCTGTAATAACTAAGCCTTGTTATTACAGTTTAGTTTATCCCTTAAAAGCCTTTTCTCATTGATTTACCATTTTTGATCAAAAATGTATTAATTGAATTGGAAAATTAGTTACCAAAGTAAGGTATTAAGTAACTGTGCAAAGTTTCAAGAATTCCCAAGTGCCCACTAAAAATAAAAATATATATGATATATTTAAGTAATAACAAACATATGTTACTACAGATTAAGAAAAAAATTTCTCACTTATTATGAGTAAAAGGATAAATATATTTGGTATATATGGGTTCCTTGCAACGTCTACATGTCCGTCAGACAGGGTTCACCTAACCTTGACCTCATTTCATGGATCAGTGATCAAGGTTAAAGTTATGTGATTAGGTCCATTTCTCAGATACTATAAGCAGTAGGTCAACTATATGTGGTGTATGGAATGATTTTAAGGGGTACACATCAGTCTGGCAAGGTTTCATCTGACCGTGACTTCATTTTCATGGTTCATTGGTTAATGTTAAGTTTTTTTTGTGTATTTTGGTCTGTTTTTCAACTACCATAAGCAATAGCACAACTATATTTGGTGTATGGAATAATTCTAAGGTGAACATGTCGGTCTCACAGGATTTATCTGACCTTGACCTCATTGTCATGGGTCTTTGAAAATGTTAAGTTTATGTAATACATGTACTTCAACTCTTGTAAAACCTTTTTCATTAACACTTTCAACATAAAATCAATGGTCAGCAAAGCAGGCGAGACATTTAAGCGTGTGTACTCTTGTTCTTTTTTTGCCATGGCGTTTCAGTTATTTTTAACTTATGAGTTTGAATGTCCCTTTGATATCTTTCACCTCTCTTTTTCAGACTACAAGGTTGAAATTGTATGGTATTGCTTTGTTATTTCAGGCGAAAAAATGTTTTTTTCCCAGCCTCCTTACCTTTTAATGCCTACCCTTACACATTTTAAGGACATAATTGGTAAAGCACTGTTAAAGGGGCATTAGCTGTCAAATTCATTTCAACGATTTGACTTTAATTCTCATGTTGGATTTATATCATACTAAAACCTATATCCAAGTTATAAAAAGTCTAAAATAAACAATTTACAATGCGTGGGGTCGATAATATGTTCATAGAAAATGAAAGGATATGGAGTAAATGTACATGGGACAAAATCGCACACAATACATAGAAAACATAGAAAATTATCAATGAACAGGGCTTTTATTCCTGTTCTTCATCTTGACAGTTGATGTAGGGTCTTCAACAATGAACAAATCATTCATACCCTACAACAAGGTCAAGACGGCCCCTAGCGTCAGCATTTCGTGTTAAATTTAGTCTAGACGCCATCTAATTAACTATTGAGGTGACCTCCGAAGACTACCGACCGTCATATAACCCAATATAAACATAAATATAGATATAAATAGATAGCAAACTTGTGAAATTGGATTTTTCTAGGTCTGTTTGATTACATATTACAGTTTAAAAATATATGTTAATTATCGTTTTCACCTGTATAAGAATGAGTTTTTGTGGATCGAATCAGTCAATCAAATGGTTACACTTGTTGCACTTTCAATGTTGACATTCTTTTCCTTTTAATGACTGAACACGCATAATTCATGCGTAATCCATCTCTAGCTAAGGGGTTAAATTGAAGCACATGAATACGGATTCAATGAGGTTGAATTATTCACTTGCAAGTGAATAATTCATAATCGATGTTTCTTAGCTATTTTTGACAAAATTGAACCAAACTGGCTGCTAAAAGCGAATTATTATTTCACTATTTCACTTTCATTAATGATTGAATAAAAAAAAATCATATTTTAGTTATTTTCTATATCTTGTAGCCAATGCCCCTTTAAAGTCCATACATTTTGGTAATATGCTCTGTGAAAGTCTAGACTGTTTCCAAATATATTCCATGTAAAATATTTGTCTAAAATAAAATTATTTTACTTGCATGTATCTATCTATCTACCTATCCTTATTTTGCAAGGAGGCAGTAAACAAAGTAAGCTGACTATACGGTATGGGTTTTTCTCATTATTGAAGGCCATGCGGTTGCCTATAATTGCTTACATCCACTTTATTTGAACTTTGATGGATAGTTGTCTCATTGGCAATCATACCTCATTTCCATATTTTTATATATATTATTTTTGGGTTTAATATCAACTTGATAATAAGTCATTATGATTGTATTTCAGGATTTTATCAAGGATAGAAAATGTCAGTTAAGCATTAACATGTAACTAAAAGGCAAAGAAATGAAGCTTGAGCTTGAGGTGTTGGCCTCTACCAACATCAAGAGGAAAAAACCATGGCCAAAAATAGTTTGGGTTGGAGAGGTTTGTAAAATCAGATATCTATTCCTACTTTTATTCGATTTACACTTATTTTATCATACATATTACACATCAGAATTTTCCTTATATACAGCAGAAACGTTACATTCAAAGCATTTTGGAAAAAAATATGTGAACAAAATAACATTAGGGTAAGTAGAATTTGTCATGGCATGTAGGAAATTCATTGATAATAACATACAATGACATAAATTATTGTTTTTTGTTTGTGATAAAACAGCCTGCATTTTGGAAAAGTGTCCAATGCTTAAGATGTAATGATGCCCAGGTATTATTATTCTAGGTTAGCTGGATTAAAAATGATCAGTGAAAATACAACTGAGGAAGGGATGCAAGGTTAGAGTAATAGTTAAAAATAAATTATTGCAGATATAATTTTACATCAGTGAAGCAGCAGATAATTACCAACATCCAGAATTTAATGATGAGCTGAGCACTTGTAACCAGTACATATACAGAGAGGGGAGTAAGGGGGTCTCATCCCAAATTCCAGAGAAAATGAATGCCAGATCCTGAATTCCTGTGAAAATAATGTGTCTGTTTCCACATCACAATATATTTAAGTCTCAAATTCCCAATGATGTAACTGGCTATTCCTGAATTCCCACAAAATAAACAGCTCAGACTCGCCTTCCCGAAAACGGTCCGTCTGCCAGTAAATCATTAAATCACACATGCAGATTGACAAGTAGTGTTTGGTACAATGGACAATCAACAGAATCAAGACAGGAACAGACGCTGATTTTTTTCCGGACTGGTACAAACAGATTTGTAGTTTAAAGCTCTATAAATACTCAGCACTTTGTGCATAACGTGAGATAAATGACAGAACAGAAGTCTGTTTAATCCAAGGGCAAGTGTTGCACAATAGTTTTCATCCAGGGATATTAGCAGAAAGACTGGTCAATATCTTATTAACCTACACCACTAACATAAGTTATCTGACTGTCCCCTTATAAAGTATTACATTAAGATTGTATTATTTGACTCTTCTGATGTTTTTTAAATATATTTTAGGAAAAAGAAAGCCTCCTTTTACTAGATAATAAATCACATCGGCTGAGTGTTTTATATGTTCCATCTGGAAATACCAAACGTAGAATTAACAAATTATCTCCCTTGTTAGAACATGCAGAGATTATAACGACAACTAAAAATGGTAAGTCAAGTTAAATATATATTTAATTATACGTTGTATATAGTTGAAGATATATACTTCAATTAGGATATTCTTATCATATGAACATTTTTATTTGACTGAATATATTTAGTATGTTGTAATAAATCTACAAGTATACATAAATTAAGATCAAAATTTCATAATTTGTTTCCAACAAGTATAAGTATGTTATTTCCATACCTGCCAACTTTTCAAAATCTCCATGGGGATTTTAAGCGCAAGAGGACCTAATGCTCCACTTATATTGTCATAAAAGTTTTTAATCTACTACATTATTGTTTGAATGAGTATGTATGTGCCTAAATACCCTTTTAACTCATTTGAATGACTGTTTTGAGGTGTTCAGTTATTACATTAAACACATCAACACCTCTCATGGGGGAAATCTCCCATAGATCGTGAAAGTTGGCAGGTCTGTATTTCAGAGCTAGATATACCTGGACTGCAGAATATTAAGATCTGTTGAATTGATATGATAAAGAATGTTCCATTTAAACTTTAAGTTAACCAGGGAGGACACTTATAAATCTCTTGTCGTAGGTGGTTTTAGTTGCTTCTTCCTGCTGAAAAGTACCTTCTCCGGTAGTACATCATAAGTTTTGATTGAACAGCCCTGATTTGTTATAGCTTTCCTTTGATATTTGTACTATACTGAGATGACAAATTCTAGTTAATTCGTTGCTACCATTTCTACTAAAGATCTTAGGCATACTTATGTCAAGAGTAATTAAACTGAAAGATGCTACCAAACACCACAAGGTTCTAATATATTATCTTCCTAAATTACACAAGAAACCTTATAATTGTATATTTATATTTGCATCTTGTAAAATTTACGCAATTTTTTATTCTTTTAACTAGTACTTTTACAACTGTTAACTAGTACTTTTACAACTGTTAAGAAACTTGTTAGCAAATAATGTGACAACCATTTTGGTACTTCTGACTTATTGTGTGTATCTCTATACCAATGTAATTTTGTTTGTTGAGAAATATATATATATAGACTTGTACTCCTACAACTGTTAATGAACTTGTATGTATAATTTGACAAAACTTACAAAGTTAAGTTGATTACTCAATATTATCTATTTCAAATACAAATGTGTAATTATTACACGATTATTTTATAAGATGATACAATTCAGGCTCTTTTGTCTAATGTTATGAATCAATCATTCATTTAATAAATTTTGGGGAAATATGTACAAATATTTCTCACTTTCATTTCAAATACATGAAATAGAGTACTGTCAATTCAGAAATTATTACGATGTTTTTATAAATGCAAAAAAGGTTCGCAATGATAAAAACTTGCATTCTTTTGCAATCGCATTATTTAAACAAGATCTCACATTTTTGCCACTTATCAGTGATTCACAATAGTGAATGCACAAATTAATTTCTGAATTTACAGTATCATGAATTGATCAATTATAATATTTAAAAAAAAAAAAAATGGAGATGTGTCATGATTGACAGTGAGACCACTATCCACATTAGGACAAAGAATGAAGCTATAAACAACTACAGGTCACTTTGGCCTTAAATGAGGAGCCAAGCCTACACCAAATTGTTAATATACAAATAAGGAGATCTGGTATGATTGCCAATGAGATAACTATACACCTGTAACAAATTATGAAGATGTTAGCAACTAAAGGTCGCTGTACAGCAGTCTATTTTATTCAATTACTAAGCCTGGTTGAAAGTTTAATACTTGGAGGAACATTGACATTTGTGCAAATGCACTCAATAATTGATGATTGTACATAATTAAATATCAAAAGATATTAATTTTCATTGTATATTCAATGATTGTACATAGTTGAATATTAAAAGATTTTATTTAATTAATTTTCATTGTATATTCAATGATTGTTATATTAAATAACTTTCACTTCCATATTTTGTTAATACTGAATTTTTTATTAGCTCACCTTTTCAAAGGAAATGTGAGTTTTACCGTCACTTGGTCGTCGTCCGTCGTCGTTGTCCGTCCGGTGTAAACTATTTCAAAGATCTTCTCCTCTGAAACTACTGAACCAATTCCAACCAAACTTAAGCTGAATGGTCCTTAGGGTATTTAGAATAAAGTTCGTGTTTTATTTTCTGTTTCGTCAAAAAACATGGCTGCCATGGCTAAAAATAGACACATAGGGGTAAAATGCAGTTTTTGACTTATATTTCAAAAACAAAGCATTTAGAGCAAATCTGATAGGGGTAAAAATGTTCATTAGGTCAAGTTATATCAGACCTGAAATTTTCAGATGAATCTAACAGCCCATTGTTGGGTTGCTGCCACTAAATTGGTAATTTTAAGGAAATTTTGCAGTTTTTGGTTATTATCTTGTATATTATTATAGATAAAAGATAAACTGTAAACAGCAAAAATGTTCAGCAAAGTAAGATCTACAAATAAGTTTCATGACCAAAATTTTCAATTGACCCCTTATGGAGTTATTGCCCTTTTAAGACAATTTTACACAATTTGCTTATCATGTTTTCTAACTTTAAAAAATTTTCTCCTCTGAAACTACTGAACCAAATTAAACCAAACTTAAGCTGAATGATTCTTAGGTTATCTAGAATAAAGTTTGTGTTTTATTTTCTGTTTTTTTAAGAAAACATGGCCGCCATGGCTAACAATAGAACATAGGGTAAAATGCAGTTTTTGACTTATATCTCAAAAACTAAATCATTTAGAGCAAATCAGACAAAAAGTTAAAGTATTCATTAGGTCAAGTTCTACCTGCCCTGAAATTATCAGTCAAATCGGGTATATGATTTTTAGGTTATTGCCCCTGAATTGATGATTTTAAGGAAATTTTGCAGTTTTCGGTTATTATCTTGAATATTATTATAGATAAAGATAAACTGTAAACAGCAAAAATGTTTAGCAAAGTAAGATCTACAAACAAGTTTTATATGACCAAAATTGTCAATTGACCTTTAAAGAAAATTTTTCACAATTTGTTCATTTAGTTTGCTTACTTTAAAAAATCTTTTCCTTTGAAACTGCTGAATCAATTTCAGCCAAACTTGGGCTGTTTGAGTTTCAGAGTATCTAGTATAAATTTTGTGTTTTATTTCCTTGTACTTCAAGAAACATAGCCACTATGGCTTAAATGGAACATAGGGGTAAAATGCATTTTTTTGCTTTTGAAGAAAATATGACAGATACAAAGAACATTTAAATGGAATTTTTAAGCCACTCATTAATATATATTGAAAAGCAAAAATAATCATTGATGAAAGATTTAAGCAAAAAATTAAAGGTGAGCGATTCAGGCTCTTGAGAGCCTCTTGTTCTGTTAAAAATATGTTGAATATATTGTGCTGTCAGTCTGTGTTAATACGGAATTATCCATTCTATTGTACAGTTCCCATAAACAGCAGAAATGTAACAACTTGTTGAAAATTGATGTCATTATTTATTTTCAATAATAATAATAATAACTCTCCAAAGGCTTGTCTATATTAAAATTAAATAATTTGAGCTAATATCAAATGATATCCAATTCACACTCTCTATAAAACAAATCATTATCACACCTATATCCCTTGCTGTTGAAAAATGTAAGCACTTTCATGAGTTTAAATATATCATTTTAGAATGTTTTAGATCTAGTTCATGAATTTAGAACATTACATAAGAAATGCAGTCTTATAATATTTTTTTTACATGAAGCATTACATTGACAGATAAGATGTTGATAACTACTGTAAAAAGTATTAAATAATGTGTTGTATCTGTAACCGGTAAACCTTGTTGTGGATATATTTCAGGTCGTTATGTAGTTGGTTTCTTAAAAAGTGGAGAAGTCTTTATATGGCATAAGGATCAAGATATTTTGAAATCCATCCATGGGTTGGAAACCATTGTTTCTGAAGAGGATTTTATTCATGGTAAGAATCAAGTGATGACAGCCTTATAATGTATCCATAAGAAAATAATTTTCTAATAAATCAGTTTTCCTAGTTCAGAAATAAAATAGAATCAAAAGAAATCCTATATATATTTTTGTTAATATACTGAGTGACTATAAAGACGCCATAGTGAATTTTTCGATTGATAAACATTTAAACCAACAGATCTTCTTTTGAAGTTGATCAGTTGTAAAATTTTGGAGATTTCTTAGGATATGCATATCAAACAATTATGTCAACTTTCAAGCCTATCAACACTGAGGTTGTAAGTTAGAACCAATCGTACATGGCAGGTGCATCCATCTCCTATCCTAATTGATTGCCAGTTTTCCTGCTAAAGGTCGGTGGTTCTCTCCAGGTACTCTGGCTTCCTCCACCAATTAAAACTGGCTGCCACAATATTTCCAAGAGTGCTGAAAGTGATAATTAACAACAATAATCAATCAATCAATCAATCATTTTTAAACCAAATTCTTTGAACAGATTTTGAGAAATTGTAGTTTAAAGTGGATTTCTTTTTCTTCACACATACATTCACACGTTTAAAGAATTGTTTAACAGATTTTTTAATTAATTGTATCTCTGGAAGTAGAAATATTACACCTGTCATTTATCAAAACACAGATGCAGTTAAACTAGTTCTACATGCGTGTAAAATTTCATAAAAATCTGAAATACCACATAACTATGTAAATTACTCCTTATCAAACACAATTTTTTACTGTTTTTGCAAAGAAAGTTTCTTGTTGTTTTCTTTCTATAGACACATTATTTTTATCTCCCCTGTGAAGAAATTCTCACAATGGAAGACATACAGATGCTAGTATGACCCTACATTAACTGTTTGTATAAAGATTCATATTTCAGAAGGTTGAAGATCTGGATGCTTTATACCTGGCAGGGTTCGTGTGACCTTGACTTCATTTTCATGGATCATGGATAATGTTATATTAATAAACCATGGATTTATTCATGATCAGTGAAGTAGGGGATATATTTCAGCATGTGCACTCTTGTTTACAAACACTTTTGTTATAGCTGAACAACTATTTTGACATTTTAATAAAACAAATTCTGGTACTAAACAAATTGATATTTGGGCTGTGGTGAATATGGTCCCACTAGTTTCTTGCATGTAAAGAATTAAAGAAACCAAAACAGTATTTTAACCAATATTATTGCACATGATTATTTTTCATCACATTTTGATGCTTTTATGCCTCCATGATGAAATGCCAGATGGTTTGTATTTTGTTTAACTTATTGGTCTGTGCATCATTTCTTCTTGGTGGCCATGTTGTGTTTATCTTAATACCTTCTATACGTATGTATTTAAAAAATATGTGTCATTAATAAAAGCAAATTAGTTGACATTTGAATGTGAAAAAGATAGACCTCCTGGACAAATTGTTCCTGTTAACTGTTTATGATTTAAATTACCAAAATAGTTATTGATTTTTACTCAAAAGGTCTTGTGACAAAACTGTATGAGGAAAAGTAAACTGACATTATAAATCAATATGCATGATACTTTTAATTTTTTTTGGGACAAATCCTGTAATTTCAATGCTCTGATCACAAATATGACAGTAGGTTTTGTCAATACAAGAGTGACATTGCATCATAACAAACTGTCAACAAGCAGAAAAATTTTAAGTTTCTGACATTTTCTATTGTTTCTTCATTTAAGTCAATGCAATAAAATTTTAATAAAAATCCAATTCATTTGTAATTCAAATATGAAAAAGATATTTAACTGTAGACTGATCAGCAGTATGCATAATCGTTTATCAATTTGTTTGTTCTCAATGAAAACTTGTTAACATTTAACCACACAGAATAATCGGCGTTTTGCATTTGCGCCGATTTGCATTTCATTTGCGATGATTTTTTATTTCATTTGCGCCGATTTTTTCTTTCATTTGCGCCGAATGTGTACAGGTAGATTACAGGTGAGTGTTATTTCTTATTTCTTGTTGTCCCCTGCTCATCATGGGGAGATGAAATAAGGATTTCAAGCAATAGAAGTGAATTTATGCGAATGAAACGATTCAGGACTGTTATTTGTCCTCTTACAATTTTCAACGGGTGTAGCTGCCCAGCAATAAGGTGAATAACGTGAAGTTAAACATATATAAATACTTTAATAATACGTAGTCTAAGAATGCATGACATCTGTCATCAGAAGGAGCTTCAGACCTAATGTCAAACGCGAAGCAGTCCTCGATTTCATCTGGGGGAAGGAATGATAGCCCAAAAATTGAGCCATTTACCAGTGTCACTTGATTTGTCTTTATACTCTGTTTAAAAATGTATACTTAAACCAACAGACTGGATTTTCCTCCACCAGTTTATGCGCCAGATGAAAACGACAACAATCTTTTTGCAGGGGACAACAGTTATATACATGTTATAATTGACAATTTATAACATATGTACAACTGGCTAACGGAAGAGGTTTTTATATTGATAACTAAAAAATAACATTCACCTGTAATTTACCTGTGCTTAATCGGCACAAATGAAAGAATCAAATCGGCGCAAATGAAAGATCGAAACTTTTTAAAATCAACGCAAATGTCATACACCCAGAATAATTGCAACATGTTGTGAAAATGAAACATCCCTATAAATAGTTGACCAAAATTATTTTATAAAAATTGATAAAGACTTGGTAAAATAGAATGTTCTACTTTCAATTTTGATTACATTATAAAGAGTTATGGTTATAACAGGTGACATTTTGAAATATAAACTTTTTATTTGACATTTGAAATAATCAATTTTTATCAGGTTACATTTTAAAAAGGAAATTTTTTCATGTGACATTTTGAAGGATCAACATTTCACATAACCTGATTGTTGACAAGGCATGAGCCTAACAATCACATGTGTTATTTGCACAAATCTAGCAGCATTTACAAGAACATGTAAACTTAACAGTACTAAATGCCCACTGTAGATCAGGATTTTTGTGTTTGTTTGATTTTTACTTTGTTTTCAGCAGCTAAAAAAGTGAAATTTGAACCCCTCATAAATTTTCCTGAATATCCAAGATTTTTCGCATGCCTTATTGTACATAATTTTGTGTCTTGAATGTTCTCTGAATTATGTTTTTTTTAGTTTGTAGTACTCATATTTATTTGTTATCAATTCTCTGTCAGTCAATCAATTTTATGTAGTTTACATCTTAGTTTAACAATATTTTATTATGAATTATACAAATTACGATATAAATTCACATTCACAAATAGGATTCAGAAACAAGCGACTTATATTAATCTATTAGATGTTTACATCTTAATACACTACAGTTATTTTTTCACATGTATTTTCACATGTATTTTCACATGTATTTTCCAAATCAGTGAACATTTAACTTGCCCATTTTGTCATCAAATCGCTAAAATATAAGCAGACAAAAAAATCCTGATATACAGTAGTTCAATCTCCATTGAAAGTGAAAATGTCTTTTTGACCTCAAACTCATAAGTTTGTTTGTTGTTAGCAACCTTGGCTATATCATGGTGGCTACTTTTAATTTGGTGATGATGACTAGAGAAAAGCCCCAACCTATAGCAGGAAAACTGGTAATCCTTGTCAATTAAGATCGATGTATGTCCTTTCCTCCATAATGACACCTTTTGTTCCCCCCCTCCCCCTTTACTCCATGATGACAGACTTTGAATCCTCCCCCACTACTCCATAATAACACATTTCAAAGCCTTTATGGTGAATCTCAGTTGAAATAAGCAAACACCTTTGAAATTCTGTATCAGACATCTTAAAAGGAGTGGGTTCAACAAAGCCCTAATATGGCCCTGATTTCCAGCTTAAATTTCAAATTAGATTTTATTGCCTCATTACTGCAATGAACCATTGCTAAAACAATGACTAGCTAGGAAATAATTTTTTGGTGGAAGAAGACTTCAAGTCTTCTGAAGGCCTATGGTGCCGACTTTAAAATCATTGAACCACCTCCGTATGCCGCATCCGTTTCTGTGTATTACAATTTCATAACAACTTCCGATTCTTGACACCGATTTTTACACATGATTAAGCATCTGAATCATTTAATTTGTAAATTAGGATTGAAAAACAATCACTATCGTTAATATTTACCCTTTTATTTATGTAATTTATTAGATTTCATCTCATCTACATGAACGTTATTTGTTTACTTGTAACCGGATGTTTTAATGTAGATATTTGTAGTACCATGTGAATTTGGTATCGGGACAACTCGCCCTGTTTACATGTTCGCCCTTGGTCTGTTCGTCCTGAGTTCTTTCGCCCGTATAGTACGCTCACCCTGTGTTCATTCTCTTCACTCTTATCTTACACAACGTTTTATAATACGTCCTTGCATTTATTAAAAATATTGATATTAAGGGTATCGTTAAAAAGCTCTAAAACACGATTAAGTGAAAATCATCTGTTCCTTATTTTGTTCCCAAGGTAAGACAATAGTGTTCAGCCAATCAAATTCTGTGTTTCTCATGATCAAATTAATAAGCCAATCAAAAACGTTTTCTCTGAAGATTATTCTAACATGCTAGATTTTGAACTTGTGTTGTTTTCATCTAGTACTTTAAAAAAATACTTTTAAATAATACAAGTGAAAACAACTCCGTTTCTACTTGGTGTTCCTAATTGGAAGGAAATACGAAGAAGAAGAAGAAGAAGAAGAAGAAGTTGTAAAATCGTGAACATGGCATGTGAATTTTCATCTGCAAGGAGGTTCTTACACAGCTTAAGGATAAAAGCATGACTGATTGACCAAATTCAATGATGCAGTACTACCATAAAGATAATAAATAGTATTTTTTTCACTAATTTATTGACATTATACTTCTTGTAACATATGTTATTTTTGTATTCAATTAAATCATTTAAAGCACAATGTACTATTCTTTTTTCACAAAGACAAACAAACAGGTTGGGACCCCCCACCCCCACCCCCACCCATTATGAGTGGTGTCCCTTAAATGAGGACTGTCCATAAAAAGGGTCATTTTACTGTTGAAAAAAAAGAAAGAAAATTTTAAAGATTTTAACTCAAAAGTGGGAAAATTCATTATATTTGGAACAACTTTTCTAAATGAGGGTCAAATTAATAAAGAAGATATAAGTTTAGAAACATCACAAAATTCTTTTGACATGTTTTGACACTTTAATACTTGATAGATGCATGGTTCTTGGGGAAAAGTTTCATCAAATAATATGAATATAGAGGTGCTCATTTTTACAGTGGGTTGTAATGTTCTTCTAATGAGGGTGACACATCTTTGCATAATTCAAAATTGGAAATTTCAACAAGCATCTAATATTCTTACACAAGAAAATAAACCCTGGTCTGCTAGCTACATGTTCATCTTTTCTACTGATTTAAAACTTAAATCATGCAAACAGACTTAAGAAAAAGGCATGTAAGCTCATCATACAAATATGACACTTTTCAAGACAATCCAGATCGTGCAAAATACTTCGCTAAAATTGTAACCTTTAAAATTGTTGTCGCACACTAAAACCCCATGGAAATTTCAAAAGTTGGCAGGTATGTAACAAGTCTTACTATTTTATGCCCCATTTATGGGCATTATGTTTACTGGTCTGTCCGTCCGTCCTGCTTCAGGTTAAAGTTTATGGTCGTGGTAGTTTTTAATGAAGTTGAAATCCAATCAATTTGAAACTTAGTACACATGTGTTCCTTATGATATGATCTTTCTAATTTTACTGCCAAATTAAAGATTTTACCTAATTTTCACGGTCCACTGAACATAGAAAATGATTGTTTAGATTGAAATCCATGTACTTATGACACATTCTTGTTTGAAGAAAAAAAATACATCATAGCGATAATGGAACAAAGCAGGCTGGGTTAGTGGGGCTGCTTTTATGGTAATTCAAGTTACCTTTTAATTTATTCACCTTCTTCCACCTCAGAGCTATCAGCTCTTTGATTTTTGTTGAGAATTTTACATGTAAGTGTTTGTTCACGCCATTGCAAATAGCACAACATTTGATTTCCATGACAGTTCAATGAAAACAGGTCAATTTCCATTGATTTTTTACACTGGAAACATAGAGTGCATGCATCCTCAAAAAAGATCTTTTAACAAAATGTTTTTTATAACATTTGCATTATAACTTTAGTAATTAGTTTGTCCAGGCCTGCAGTGTATATTTCCTAGATCTTGTCGGTTGACTACTACAGTTGAAGTATACACTGTACACGGATGTGAGGCAAACAGTTCAGCATAAAAATGCAAATCACAGATAGAATATAAATAAATCCATTCACATGTATTATAGTTCCTCTAAATCTTGTGGAATACAGTTCATAATATGTACACAATATAACTTTCCAGAATCTTCTGTTATTCCGTGAAATAATCACAATATAAAGGTCCTCCGCCATCCATATATTGTATTAAAATCCATATATATATGTATCGAAATGTTAATTAAACCTCACATCCCAGAGCTATGTTCCTATAGCAAACCCAAACTGGGCAACATCCTAGAAGGAAATGTTCACACTCAAAGTTGAGTTGATTCAACGGAAAAGGAAACCTCAATAGTTGGCTTGGCTTCCATCTGCAGGATATCCCTAAGAGTAATTAGGGGATCAAGGACCATCCCCTGAAACTGCAGGATTACCTCCCCTCTACATGGGAACCTCTCTTTAGCTATACTACGTAGATCCCTCAACGAACATACGGGCACCATAGTTTTTCCAGGCCATTCTGAAGGATGATAATGTGCCCATCTTCCATAGGTATTTCTTCCTCCTGCTGCCTTGGAGCTGCGATAGCTTCCTCCTGCTTTGGATCTTCCTCCTGCTTTGGAGCTTCAAAAGCTTCCTCCTGCTGTGGAGCTTCCCCAGCCACTTCTTTTACCACTGCTGCAGGAACTACCTCCACCACAGGTTCTACTTTAAAGAATTGCCTGTTCCAGGCATGGAGATGGACAAGGTCTAGTCCATTATCCTCTGGGCTGTACTTTTCCGTAGCCAGGATATCTTGTCGTGAGGGAGGCAATCTGTGTACTAGGGTTGCCATGACCCTCCAGTGTAACACACACACAGGGCTGCTTATTTGCAGGGCTGGTTGGATCCTAAACCAGGCAGAAGTAGGCCAACCCATCTCCCTGCAAACACTCCTGAACACAGGCATCTCCTCCCCAGACTGGGGGTATCCACTAGGGACTCTTGAGTTGTGTCTCAAGAAGTTATGAAGGTCCTCATAGGTGGCGTCCTCCTTCCTTGTCAGCCACTGGGCCAGTACCATGACCATCTGGCCACGATACTGGTGGAATCGCCTCTGCCTCATCAGAGAAGGATCTTGCTTGGAGTCGAACATGAAGGTGAGGTGTTCTGCCAATACATGCCTACGCACATTACGTGTAACTACCGGACAACCCCTCACTGGACAATATTGGTCCTTCTGGCTGACGACCCATGTCCTTTCCTCAGTTTTGCTTCGAGGGCATACATAGTATGCAGGCATCTGATTAGCTCCAGACTGGGGTGGTTCTGTGGAGGTAGTTGGCACCTCAGGGACTTTCAATGTCACGACCAGCCTGGTCAATTCATCCTTCATGGAAGAAACATCAGCCACCATGGCCTCTGGAGGTGTCTTTCCTCCATACTGTGAGTCTTGAGGAGCTTCCTCACTCACCTGCTCATCTTCAACAGAGGATACCACTACATCTCTATAGTACGTTTTACCTTCTCTCTCAACGGTCATCCCTCTACCCACACTGGGTCTGTCAGATACTGTGGTCTTGTTGTTATTACCATCTACTTTCCCTTGGTTATAGGTTGCCATACTGAAATGATAAAAGGGAAAGGTTAACTTTGCTGACTTACTGTACATTTTGCTCTCCGCCCCTATCTGGGACAAAAGTGGCCTATTTATTAGTTTACAGTTTGGGCAAGCATATATCTCTATTGCGTCTACCTCCTCTACTGATAAACCTACACAGGTAAGGTGAAACCACTCTTTACATTGGTCGCATTGCACCATCGTTTCACCTGTATCAGGGCCCCTGCACACACAGTACTCCTTTGCCTTACTTTTTACCCTTGGGGCAAGGACATCCTTACCCTGTGTAAACTGTTCATGGCAGGTCTGCAGCCATGCAGGAATGTTCCTATCTTTGCATGACTTCAGCCTGTCATGATTTGTGTTAAATACCACCCTTTGAAGTTTTACCTTATACACAAAAGGGGTAATTTTACCTATTATCATACCAGGCCCCTTCCAAGGAGAACTTAATTTTTTACTTTTACCTTTCACCTGGGCTGTGTCTAAAACGTACACGAGGTCCCCGGCCGCGTACTGCCGTTCCAATACCCGAAGATCATAATCTTTCTTCATTTTAGCCTGGCTGGTTTTCAAGGTATTTCTAGCTATCTCATGAGCACTCTTCAGAGCTTTCTCAAGGCCTATTATGTACTCCTCAGTCCCAGTGTATTGAGGCTCATCTATCTTGCCAAACATTAAATCTGCAGGTTGGTTTGTCTCCCTGCCCAACATTAGCTTGTTTGGGGTGTACCCTGTACTTCTGTTAACACTAGCCCTCAATGCCCCTGCTAACTGAGCGAGGTGCTCATCCCAGGTCTCCTGCTGTTGGTCAACAAAACATCTCACAGCATCCATCAAGCTTCGATTTTGTCTTTCTACCTGACCATTAGATGAGGGTCTGTAAGGGGTAGTCCTGGCCTTATGTATCTGTAACAGGTTACAAACTGCTTTGAATAAGGAACTTTCGAAATTACGTCCCTGGTCTGAGAAAATTTCAAAAGGATAACCAAATCTTGAGAAAAATTCATTTATCGCTGCTCGTGCTGTAACTTCTGCTGTTTGTGAAGGCAAAGGTATACATTCTGTCCATTTAGTAAATTGGTCAACTATCATCAAGATGTTCTCATGACCATTCTTGGTTTTGGGAAGTGGCCCCATAAAGTCCAAATGCACCCTTTCCATAGGAGAACCAGCATGGTAATTAGTCATAGGACATCTCCCGTACCTGTTGGGTTTCTTGTATTTGTTACAGGTGGCACATGTTGCAACAAAATTCTTGATGTCACAGGTCATTCTGTACCACTGATATTTGGTCTTAATCTTGGCCATTGTCCTAACTATACCTTGGTGTCCTGCACTAGGCAGCTCATGGCAAAGCTCCATTACTGTGTCCTTCAGGCTGGACGGGATTACTAATCTTACATCTGCTCCTTCATTTTTGGGATGGCTCTTTAATATGCCATGGTCGTCTAAAAAGAATTTCTCTTTATTAATCCAGTAACTTTTAACTGCTGGTGAAGCTGAAAACAAAATGTTCTGGGTTGGTTCCTCTTTGTCTTTTAACCAACTTAAAAGCAATATGAGATCAGGGTCTTCTGACTGTCTAGTCTTGATCTCATCAGTGCTAAAGCCTGAGAAATTGATACCCTCTGACTGAGTTACAGCTGCTACGTGGCAAGAGTTTTGATCACTAGCAATTATCTGTGCTGTTGTTGGTGTACATATCAATTCAATATGTGTCGAAAACCATGTGTCGTTGACTTCCTGTTGTTTCTGAGTAGGTGTTGAGACGGTGAGGTCTGGGTTGCAGGTAAAGCAGATACATCCTGATTATTGTCTGGAGCTTGGGGTGGAGCCAAGGTCTCAGGTTCTGGTGTTGAAAACAGGTGCACCATGGCTGTAGACACATTTGTAAGAGGTTGCTGTCTGTTTCGGTTCTTGGCCAAGGGTATTACTTCATCTACCTCGTTTAAAAATCTGGCCCAGTTTCTGTGTGCTCGTTGACAGTAGGCACACCCTTTACAAGGCAACTGTTTCAGGCTTACATCTGGTTTGTAGTGTATACATTCAGGCAATGTGTCTGGTGGTCTAGACAAGGCGTCTGCATCTGCATGTAAACGACCTGGTCTGTGTTTAATAGTCATATTATATTGGCTAAGCTCTTCTAGCCATCTGGCCAACTGTCCTTGCGGTTCCTTAAAATTAATAAGCCATGTGAGACTGCTATGGTCAGTTCTCACTGTAAACTCCTTGCCTAACAAGTAATGGCGGAACTGCCTTGTAAACCTTACCACGGCCAATAATTCTCTTCTTGTTGTGCAGTATCTCTTCTGCTCAGGTGTCATTATAAAACTACCATATGCAATGGTCCTCTCTCTTCCTTCCTGGACCTGAATAAGCTCAGCTCCAATGGCATTTTGGGATGCATCTGTGTCCAAAATGAACTTGTCTGTTGTATTAGGCAATGCTAGCACTGGAGCTACAAGTAGTTTGTGCTTTAAGGTGTCAAAAGCTAATTGTCTTTGGTGAGTCCAAAAGAATGGCTTTTCCTGTGACTTCATACAGGGGTGCTGAAATCTTAGCATAGTCCTTAATGAAGGAACGGTGGTAGTTAACAAATCCAAGGAAGCTTTCAACTTCTTTAGTGCAAGTAGGCACAGCCCAACCACTAACTGGTTGTAAGTGTTGCTGCCCAATTTTAAGTCCCTTGTTGCTTACACTCCTCCTAAAAATTCAACAGAGGTTTTAAATAAAGCGCATTTCCTTGGCTTAAGTTTCAGGCCGTACTCCTGAATCTTTTAAATACATCCTCTAGATTTTTTAGATGCTCTTCAAAGGAAGGTCCTAAAACCAAAATGTCGTCCAAAAAAGCTAGGACTGTTTTCCATGTTAGTCCCCTAAGGACCAGGTTCATCACTCGGGCATAGGTCCCCGGTGCATTACAAAGTCCAAAGGCCATTTTGACGCATTCAAATAAACCATACTTGGTCACAAAGGCTGTTTTCTTCCTGTCTTCCGGCTTAATGTTAATTTGCCAATACGCACTATTTGCGTCCAATTTGGAATACCAGATGTTTCCGGCCAATGTGTCTAGGCACTCGTCAATGAGAGGCAAAGGAAATAAATCACGGGAAGTCACATAATTCAATTTTCTATAATCTATACACCAGCGTACCCCTCCATCTTTCTTCCTTATCAATACTGGTGCTGATGCCCATTCCGACATGGAGGGTTGAATCACTCCTGCGTCCAACATTTTTTGTAGATGTGCCTCCTCTTCATCCACAAAGCAAACAGGGGTTCTCCTTATTCTGTGTTGAATTGGCTTGGCCTCCCCTGTGTCAATTGTGTGCTCTATAGTATCGAAACTGCCTAGGTCAAAATCTTCTTTGGCGAAAACATCACTGTACTTGATAAGCAATTGTTTTAACAAGGTCTGTTGAGATTTAGACAAGTTAGAACCGGAGTCTGCATAAAGGTCCTTCAAATGACTTGGTATCCCAGGCTTGGGACTGTTGGCCGTGCAAGTACCAACACTTGGTAATGGTTCATCCTCTAAGGATTGAATTACACTGACTTCTTGTGTGTATCCTACTTCATCTCCTTTAGGAAGTTTTACGGATGATCCGTTATGTTTAAAAACATAGGGTTGGTTTTGTCCCTTTGCACAGACTGTTCTAGGTATGAGTAGAGTTGAATTGCCTTTAGGCTCTATCAGGTAGTCGGAGGTTACATCCTCTGTATTTAGATTAATACGCGCTGTATTTGGTGGTATTATGATAGTTTCTTGGACTGTTACCCTGTTCACCATTGGGACCGTGTTGGTTCCCTCAAGTAGCAGTTGTACCACTGTGTTTTTTAAAGTCATCTTTTTGGCAGGTACATCCAAAATGGCGCTGTGTTTGATCAAAAAATCTGCTCCTAATAACATGTCACAGTCTATAGGTGCTACATACAGTCTCTCATTGAATGTTAAGTGTTGTATTGAAAATTCCACAGGATTGGTTATTCTACATGTCATAAGCATGTCCCGGCCTGCACCATGCATAGTAGTCTCCCTTATGATGTAAGGTTTCTGAGCTAGTGTCGATCAAGGCATTAACTTCTTTATCTTGGATCTTAACTATACATCTTAACAAGTGTGCAGAACCTAAAGTACCTACTGAAACCCCTTTTGAGGAGTTTTCTTCTGAATCACCCTGTATGAAGGTGTCATCGTCAAACTCTACGTATACCCTCCTTTCATCCTTAGAGTTCTTTTTTGGTGTCAACTGTTTTGAATGTTGACGGTTGTTATTCTGTCGAAGATCTGGACAGTTTCTTTTGTAATGGCCTGGTTGGTGGCAATAATAGCAATCATTGTTATACCCTCTCTGGTTCTGACGTCTGTCACCTGAATTATTTCCTCGGCCACGTCCTCGGCCATAGTTGTGTCTAGGCGAATAATTGTTAGGTCTGTTGTCTTGGTTGGGTGACCTAGAACTTGGACTGGTTCCCTGTCTGACAGATTTTTCCTGAGCCAAACTGGTTACTGTCGACATCATTCTCTCAATATGTTCCTCTATGAGAGAGACGGTATCCATACTGGACTTGGAGCTACCTACACCAAGAACTACTGGTGAGGTACCTGGCTTCTCTGAACAAGACTCATGTCCTGGTTTACCAGGTTTTGGAATGGCACTGACCGCCTTTCTGGTGTGCTGACACCATCTTATCATGTCCAAGGCAGCATCCATAGACTTTGGTTTGGAGATACAGGCTTCTGTTCCAGCAACAGTATCATTGCAACCTTGGCAAAATCTCATAATTGCCTGTTCAGTCGTCAGTTGTTCACTGTATCTGCTGTATGCTCTAGTGGCAAGAGACAACACTTGTTCCGCCCACTCCTCCAAGGTTTCTTTTTCACCCTGGGCACTTGTCTGGAACTGAACCTGTGAGGTTTCTGGCAGTTCTTGATGACCAAATCTTTTATTCATATTAGATATGATTTTAGTAAAAGTAGCTGATTTGTTGTTTTCTAGCATTAAGGTGTAGTACTCACTGGCTGCATCATCCAGACACCAGCAGAGCTGTTCCCTTTTTGTTCGTCTGTCCATTCGGCAATTTTAGCGTAACCTGAAAACTTGGTATAAAAGGCTTTCCAGTTGCCTTTCCCACTATAGCGGAGCGTTTAGGAATCGAGGACAGAAATTGTCTTTTCTCAATCTTTTTGGTTTTCTTAGACTGACTCCTAGAATGTCGACTGTCCATCTCAGACTCTGATTGCGACTCTCTAGACGTAAGGCTTCTCCTAGAACTATGTCTACTATGTGCTGGAGAGGTCCTTGCACTTCTTATAGGTGAGAAGTCTCTGTGTGAATGATCACTCAGGTAAGCAGGTGCTGATCTACGCTTATTCCTGGTCTGGCGGTATGGTGAAGCATCAGATGTGTCCGAATCAGCTGTATAATAACGACCTGGATCACGCCTACGCTGTCTCTCATGATAATCACTATCGTACTCCTTTCGTCTTGCTGGCGATTGGTTGTTATGTGCTGGTGGTGCTCCTGATGATGGAGGTTGATGCTGTTGCACAGGTAATGTGTGTAACTGTGGCTGATAGTTACTTGTGTCTGGAGGCCCTGAAAAGGTAGGCTGACCCACGACTGGGTACGTTACACTAGACACGTTTTGTTGGTGAAATGACTGTGTTGGTCCTTGTGGTGGTGGTCCACCCCTAGGAGGTTGAAACATAGAAGTTGGATGACCAATCATTGTAGGTGGTTGGGTCCTTGGTACAAAACTTGGTGGTTGGTACCCTGGTTGTTGATAAACGGGTAGATGTTGATTCGGCTGCTGTTGAGGTAAGGAAACCGGCGCAGCAGCTGGATTTTGTTGTTGTATAGGTTGTGCATAGTTGTTGACCCCAAGTTGAAGCTGGGCTAGCCGTTGGTGTAGGCCTTGTACCTGTTGTTGCAATTGCACACCTTTTTGAACTGGCAACATCGGTTGTTGAACCTTGTTGACTCTTGGCTGTTGGTTGGTGGAACCAATCTGATGTTGGGGTACCTGTTGATGACTCGGTACATAAGTCTGAGATTGTACCGTTGGTTGTTGAACCCTGTTGACACCGCTTTGTATGTTGTTAATACTAAGTTGGTATTGATTAGTTGAAGGTAAGGCTGTTGAACATTTTCCCTGTGTACTTGGTTGAAACTGACGGGATGTACTATCCTGTTGTTGACGGTTGCAACCTTGTTGAAGGTAGGATTCTGTATGTTGAGCACTCGGTGAGAAGTGAACATGATCAGAAGGTAACCTTTCTGGTTGATACTTGTTGAAGTCGTGTTGTTGACTTACATGGTGAATTGGTTGTTGATGTTCCACCAATTTGTTGGAAATTGGTGGAGGGCTGTGAATACTAGATGTCTGATGTATATACTTGTTGAATTCTGGTTGACGGTGGTAGTCATCATGTTGAATAGGCGGTGGGAATGGTTGAACACGTTCAACTGTTGGCGTCTCAGGTTTGTATATATCCCTATGTTGTTTTACAGGATTCTCACTAGTTGACGACCTGTGATATGCCGGTGAAGCCTGTTGAAGGTGGCTGGCTACCTGTTGATCTTGTTGACAGTAGATGTTGTCATGTTGAACACTTGGTGGAAAGTGGAGAACATGGTCACTTGGCATTTCATCAGTCGTCACAGGTAATATATCTTGTTAATGGCTGTTGTTGACTGGTTGAGGTCTGTTGATACCCTGTTGGTCTATTTGTTGAAAATTAGCCACAGGTGGTACTTGTTGATTCTCAACTAGCCTGATATCATGGCTATGTGTACTCAGGTCTAGAACTTGTTGTCGCTGTAGGCTGTCAGCAAAATGTTGTTGTTCTTGTTGGTGTTGAACAACCATATTGGTCCGAGGGGAAGGTGTTAGACTATCCCTATCCGACACATCACTGAGATGTCCCAGCTCACCGAGCAAACTCTCTATTTCACCAGACACCTTCTCTATTTCTGACTCAAGGACTGATTGCATTTCAATAGGTGAGATTGTTTGTCTGAAATCAGGCTGTTCAATCGATTTCAGGTGTGGTTTGACCTTATAGGAACCTGTGTGTGTGGTGTCCCTATTAGCATGGTGTTCTTCAATCCAATTACTGACCTTATTACCAAAATTGCACATCTCTGCAATCTTTTGCTTATTCTCCTCATGTTGATGAGAGGAATAGGCCTAAAATATGGTGAATCTCCATATGTCTCTGACATACCGTTGGCTGGGTCAGAACATTCTCTGCGCAAAGGCGCGTCTCTATCCTCATGTGTCTCCACACATAACGGGCTAAAAATAGGCGTCGACTGCCTGTCCTTGTCTACAAATGGAATACTGGGGTGCCCTGCACCAGCATTCTCCCTAGTTGGGCTAGATTCAAAATCAATCATTCCCAGGAGACCCTCAGTCACTCTCAGATAGAGGATTTGCTCTAACACCTCCCTATCAATGTGGATCCCCTTGTTCCTGATATCCATTATCCTGTTTCCTATGACATCCCCTATGCCAGGCATACACTTCAGGACCACCTCAGGACAGGTGTTTATCTTTATAGTGTACCCTCTTGCTCTTTCCATTATGACTTGTTATATTATTTAAGTTATTTAATTTATTTTACTTTATTTCAATATCAATTACAAAGCAATAATAAATATTCAATGTAATTAAAGCAACAATAAATCTTTATTCAATATAAGAAAGTCAATATCAAAATGTATACACCGTTATACAATATGCACAAAAACACCGTGTTTGTTTACATCCGTAACTAGGAATTCAAGATGGCGCCCAAATCTCGGCAACAAACCTCGCGTGACCTCGCTATCAAACTATAGCAAACTTTCAAAAGTTTTCCGGGCCCAAAACTAGTTAATTATGATGTAATTTCCCTACTTTCACCCAGAAAGTAAAACACGGGACCTGGTATGACTCTTCAGGACGAAATACCAATTCTCAAGGTTGACCGAAGCACTCACAATTTTGGAGTGATGCCCAAAATGGCGATCAAGCCCTGCAGGACCAAAATTTAAAACCACCCGCAACTACCAGTAAAGTGTTATTTGGCCTGTCTCGCTGAGCTCAACGTAATACCCTACAGTGGGACTTGATAATGGAGTATATATATGAAGATATAACTACCTTGATCTATAATAGTATCTTGTCTTGTCTTTATAGGTTTTCTCTACCGCTTGGTCGATTGCATACGAGAAAGAGGCTGAGCATGGTCCGATGATGTAGGTGTCTCCTCTTCCGTTTGGGATCTCTCTAGACTCTACCAGTGTCGCAAGGTCTCTCGGTCTTTACCAGTAATAGTGTTACAGGTTGGGGAAACTCCCTATGGGATTATTAGGGCAATAACACTACAGTTCTTTGGTCAATTGGCTTATGGATAGTTGTATCAATTTCAACTCTTACATTATTTTTTTAAATATATTTGCATTACACATGCAATGGCAGTACCTTTCAATTACTATTTATGTGTTGTGTCTAAATTAAAGTTGTAACACTTTATAGTGACTGGAAAGGGTAGAAAAATTCATCAGATGAGAAAAGGCTGAAGATACATGGAAACGGCACCAAATCATTAGATATTGCATCTTATAAAAGAAACTGAGATTTGGATAGTTCCACTTCAAGGTAAAACTGTTTATCTCTTGTGAAATGAAATAAAAAATATTGTAACACTGTAGTTAATTAATAACGATACTATTACATGTATTTATGTATTGGCCTTATTGTTGGTCCTCGGCCAGCAGTATTGGCCTTGGCCGCCTCAGACCAATACACCAAGACATGGACCAATAACAAGGACAATACAGAAATACTTGCAATAATATTATAGAATGACAGTATGGTTCAATAGCGGAATCAGCCCTCAACTACTTTTTACATAAATATTAACTTCTGGCTTCAACTCCTTGTTCGTCTTGTCTGGAGATCTTGTTGTAGTTCCAGTTAGGCAAGCATTTTAGAGACATATCCCGTCCATCCTCTCTTGACTTGTAATTTCTGGTGATAGATTTTGCAGCTTGACGTTGTATCCTTTCAAGCTTGTTTTTTTGTTACCGTGTAGGGGTCCCATTCTATGGCTCCATATTAAATTGGAAGATCCATTCCTAAAGGTCTAGATCATTGTTCTAATCTGACACAAATTTCAATAACTGGAATGCTACCCAAGTTGAATATATGGTGACCTACTAGAACAGCATTATCACTATTGAAATTGTGTTTAATACCATGATTGTTCAATGTCATTAACTTAAATGGAGACAGACATTTGACCTGAAAGGTGGTGTGGGAGTGCAAAATCAAAACTAACTGACTATGATATATGGTTAAAGAATGAATATCAATTACATGGGTCAACATGGTCAAGGGCAGAGTTGTTATGAAATAACAATATGGCAGAGAAGTGGTTTCAAGTTTCATATAAAGCGACCTGACTGACATGAAATAAAAATCAAAGGAGTATCCCTATTTGTCTAATCTTCAAGGTGAAATAAAATTAGTAAAACAATATTATACTATTGTCTAAATCTACAGAAATATAATTTGCTTCAAGTAACAGAAATAACTAGGTCACTAGTAACTTATTTAATGAGTATGTGGGGTATAAGAGCTTGATAACAACAGGCTCTTCATAATCATTTGGTTTGAAAAGGATACAAGTAGTCTATATTCTTGATTTAGAAAATGTAATTGCAAGACAAAAATCACATTACTTAGAATACTTTAGATCATTCAGGTCTTTATTTATATGTACAAAAGAACAGCCAGTAGTCATTGGATATTGTAGATCATTCTGGTAGTCTTGACCTTTTTATTTATAGAAAAAAACAGCCAGTAGTCATTGGATATTGTAGATCATTCTGGTAGTCTTGACCTTTTATTTATAGAAAAACAGCCAGTAGTCATTGGATACTGTAGATCATTCAGGTAGTCTTGACCTATACATTTGTACTAAAAAACAGCCAGTTGTCATCTTCACATAACACACACATATACGAATATCAATTATATGCTTACGAGACATGTTGGAATGTTAAACTAATTACGGTATGTGAAAATCAAGACTTGCCAAAAAATATCACAATATTAGAGACAGTGGCGTCATTTTTCCTCAGAGCTTTCAGCTCTTTGATTAGCAACCTTGGCTATATCACGGTGGCTACTTTTAATTGGGTGATGATGCTGCAGTGACTAGAAAACCCCAAACCTATAGCAGGAAAACTGGTAATCCTTGTCAATTAGGATCGATGTATGTCCTTTTCTCCATAATGACACCTTTGATGCCCCTCCTTTACTCCATGATGACAGACTTTGAATTCTCCCCACTACTCCCAGGGGCAGATCCAGCCATTTTAAAGGGGGTTCCCAACCCAGGATATAGGGGGTTCCAACTATATGTCCCCATTCAATTGCATTGATCGTCAGAAAAAGGGGTCCCCCCTGGATCCGCCACTGACTCCATAACATAATAACACATTTCAAAGCCTTTATGGTGAACCTCAGTTGAAATAAGCAAACACCTTTGAAAATCTGTATCAGACTTCTTAAAAGGAGGGTTCAACAAGGCCATAATATGGCCCTGATTTCCAGCTTAAATTTCAAATTAGATTTGATTGCCTCATTACTGCAATGAATTATTGCTAAAACAATGACTAGCTAGGAAATAGTTTTTTTGTTGAGAATTTTACATGTAAGTGTTTGTTCACGCCATCGCAAATAGCACAACATTTGATTTCCATGACAGTTCTATGAAAACAGGTCAATTTCCATTGATTTTTTAACTGAAAACATAGAGCGCATGCATCCTCAAAAGATCTTTTAACAAAATGTTTTTTATAACATTTGCATTATAACTTTAGTAATTAGTTTGTCCAGGCCTGCAGTGTATATTTCCTGGACCTATAAATATTGTTGGATTCTGGGCGATTTTGTAAAATTTCAATGAAATATCTACTTTTGGCTTATTTGGGTTGTAAATTTTAACTCTCTATAATATGAGAGAAGCATGACAAAAATAGTTCTATTTCACTTTCTTACATGTCTTATCCTCTACTTGAAACATGGACTTAATATTCAGGGCTGAATATGGCCCTTACCAATCTTACTCCTTTGTATCCAATATATAGAGTATATACTTGGGAATATCTGACATGAATTTCCTTGATGAATCAATATTTTGGCCATGCACTATTGTTTCGAATGTGATGATTTTCATTAAATCGCCCTCGTAATTTAAAAAAAAAATTTATTTCTTGAAAGTAAGCTTATTTTCCACATTTTATTGAAATATCCTATCTTAAATTACATGTAGTATATATGAAAAGAAAATTCTTCATGGAGAAAAAGGTTAAGATCGAAGTCAAACACACCTCACCACAAACAGGGTTCTAACTCACAACCTCAGAGTTAACAGGAGAGTGTTCACTGTGTATGAACTACTTAAAACACTCAACCACCATGGCTTCCAAAAACTTAAGAGATTAGTCTGATTTCATACAGTAGATACCTAACCAGTAAATGATCAAAAGAGACAACGGTCTTATTCTTCATTCATATTTGAATAAAGCATATATTCCAGTACAAACAGTACAAAGTATAAATATGTCTTTTGTAGGTAAAACAGCAATTTTCTCCTCCAACGATTGTAAGCATATTATAGTTATATTGGGTACCAGCCATATCTATATCTGGAATAGGGAGCAAACTGAATCAGTTCTTGAGTCTAAGGTACCAGAAATCAGAGGAACATGGAATCTGATTACTGTCCCAACTGAGGCAGGAATACCTAACTGTGATGAGTGTCCAGAATGCAGTGTAGAAGGAATCTTTTTTACCCATCAGGTAAGTATTTAAAAAAAATACAACATACTTGCATAAGTTGGAAATACGATAAAAAGGGGAAAAGATATCAAAGGGGCAGCCAAAATATCATAAATTAGAGAATAACAGACAATACCATCAGCAACAGAAAAAAGACGAACAACAATGCACAAAACACTACACAGAAAACTAGTTTGAGCAACACAAAACTCACCAAAAACCAGGATAGTAATCAGGTGATGGGGATGGGTAAACAGTTTCTGCTCCTCTTATTCCTCCTATCTTATCTCTTTAAACATAGTTTAGCATTGAAGTTTGAAAGAAATAATATAAATCAGAGAGGCTGATAATATTGCACATTCATATTTCCTAATGATTTATTTGAAAGGCAACTATTGGTAAATTAAGGACCTATATGACATCACGTTACCATGGTGCTAAAAGGTCCTAGGGAGAACACTGGCAATGTGTCTTGCATGTCTTTTGACTATCATGGATGATAATTTCTATTCATGTATTTGTTATTCAAATGTATTAAAATAAACAGAATCACGGCTCAAAATCAAAAATAAAAAACATCTCTGGGTACTACCGAAGACCCAAGGTTGTGTCACCCAAGGACATACTTTATTTGTTATCTATTGGCCAAGGACATATTATGTTTATGATCTGTATGATATCTGATGAGTGTTTTGAAATATTTCATGGTCATGTTTATGTACTGTTTGTTTGCTTGAATTAACAGTTTCAGTTTTACATGTGTTAAACCCCTGACCCAAGAATCCCCACCTATTTTGCCTATCCAGATCATATGTTGTAAAAATAAAACACATAATGAAAAAAGTCCAGCTACCAACAGAATGAATATTTAAAACTTGTACAAGGAAATAATAAATGGCACATAATTTGGAAAGCAGGGTCAAAATGTGATCGCAACAGCAGGAAGCTTCTACAGGTACCAACAGCAGTTGTTTAAATAAGAAATCAATAATTGAAAAAAAAAACAAGTCCTGTCATAACCCAAAACATAAATTTATATGTAGCAATGGTTAGGAGTCCCTCTATGTTATATCTTTAATATTGGTTTTTTTTTTCTCAGAACCTTGGATTTTGCAGTCAGATTTCTTTTGCATTTAACAAGGACAAAGGAGTAAGCATTGTCACAGTCTTACTAAGCTTCAATGTGGATGGAAAAAGAAGGTGAGATATTTTTTACAGTTTGTATGCAAGTTTCTAAGAAGTATTTAGGTAGAAAATTCCCAGTCTTTTGTTTAAATATTAACCATATTTTACTAATGAAGTAGTTTATAGAATTTTCGTAATACCAATATGTAAAGCAATGTGGTACTGATTTCAAAGTTTTATTTTTTTCTGTCTGTACTTTCCCATATAATCCACTTTTTTTCAGGATTTTTAGTAAAGTCATAAAGAAGCATACAATTTTCTGAATTTTGTACACTTTGATAACAAAAAAGTATCATGGCAATCAAACATTTCAAAAATAAAATCTGTACAAAGGTGCAAAATATCTTGGAAGTATTGGCAGAAAAAAATAAGTACAATTAAAGATTACTATTCTTACTCTCAAAATCACATTTCTCAACAATACTGTAGTTAGAACTGAAAAATTTGACAAGAAATGTCGTAGGCTTCAAATCACAATACTATTTTGAATTTCTTCTGTTTGTTTACATAATTAAATAATTTTTAAATGCTTATTCATCATGATTTCGTAAGACATTTTAAGATAGTAAACAAAATTATTATAAGGAAAACTAATGTGATAATTAATGCTAATATATGTAATCACAGATTGACAATATATTGTTGTTTTCAGGTGTATACAATCTTTTTGATTAAATAATACTTTAATAGGTGAAAAACTTTACCGAAAATTAAAATGACATAATCTATAAATTGCATAATAACATGACCAACATCAGGACCCTTTCCATATGTCTGTTGATGATTTCAACAGAAATCGTATTAGAAATTCCCATTTTTTATAGACCAGTTTTATATTGTTGAGGTTTCAAACAAGAAAACAATAATGTAGGGCATTTCTATTTATGGGTAAAACTGTTTATTTTTTAAATGATTTTTTGGCAATGTAATTACACCTTGCAAAAATATTAAATGACTGAAGTAATATGATTAAAAATATTTTTATTTATTAATTTAAATTGAAAAAAATAAACAATGTTGTATCAAATTGCTTCTTATACAGACTTCATCTTTTTTCACCTGCCTTATATTATATATAGCTTTTTTAAACAAAAAAGAAAAAAAATAGAAAAAGAAAACAGCTGTTAGTATTATAACCTTTATGTTATCATTTATAAGCAACAGTTTTCTTTCATAATTTCTTTTATTACATTGGTTGCAATGAAATACCGTGATTTCTCACTTAAATAAAGACCGATAATTTTACTCCTCTGACGTCATACAACAATGGGGGTCATTGATGATGACTTTGCATCAAAATGAAATGTGAATGCGTACAAAAAGATATAGTTCCTTGTATGTTATACATTTTTAAACTTTATTTTCAATAATAAGCTCATGGCCAATGTCATAAAAAGAATAACTTATTGAAGTTTTCAAATATTATATGTTATTCAGGTCTCAGACAGGGTATATAATGTGACATTCCCGGCTTAGAGTTTATATTCCCTGAGCCGAAGGCAAAGGTGATATAAATCCTAAGCCGGGAATGTCACATTATATACCCTGTCTGAAACCTGAATTACACATATATTACGGATTACCCTTCCCTTAATGTTTTTTCAGTACCAGTTATTTGTTCAACATTCACCATGCAGTTCAATATACTTTCCGCATACGTGAAGGATTTTGCAATTCGCTGTGAAAATAATTCTATGGTGTATGCAATAATTTGTAATAAAACTTTAAGACATTAATTAAGTATTTGATGTGTAAATCGTGTGGTTTTAAATTAAAAACGTATTATTGACAGATACACGTCATTATTTTCCCTCTGTGAGCTTCTGACGTTCTTTATGTGTTCTGTATAGCCTAAGACTACGTCACATAGTAATGTTCATTATGATGACGTTGTTGAGGTTCCAATTGGGGTAAAAAACGTCGTATATACCCCGGCAGTTTCCTGAATATATACTGACATCTCTGTGTTGTTATCCAATCACAAAACTCGACACATTTGTAATCCGTAATATAAAAAAATATTCAACTTGTAGGAACAACACTGATAATTAACTCATTTGGTAGGGGCATTCGTGAATTAATGTGTTATTTGGTCACTGTTCAATATTTTTCTATATTTGAATTCTTCGATTAGTAATTATAGATATTCCAATGAACCAGTCATCCTTACACATTTTCCTTGAAGGATTTCTCAAAGGACTTGTTAAAATATCCCATATTTATAATATTGTAGCCAGAATAGATAGATCCTTCATTTTTAATCAGATTCTTTCCAATTTGTATAAAGGTTTCCACTCATTAATAACTGGGATATGTTCAATGGTCAGATAAGTCTGAAATTGGGGACCTATATTTTGGAGGGGACTTGTAAAAATATCCAATATCTATTATTTGGGAGTGTGGGAAAGTTGGCTTGTTCAAATAAATGTTTTCTCATTTAATCAGTATTAATGAAGTTTGCTGGTTTTAGAATCAAAGGGTTAAAAAAATCACTTTCTTAGTTTGTGTGGAAATTAATTTTTAAATTAGTTGTGATGATTTTTTTTCATTTGAACCCCCTTAATATGTGCTTTCTGTAATTTGGAAAACAAATTTCATAACTATCCTTGAGTTTCCAAACTGGGAAAATTAACACCTTTCAAATGCTAATCAGGATGAAAATCTGAAGAAACTTATTACGTTACTACCTGGATTGACATTTGATGTTCACATTTGATGACATTAAAACACATGTTTAATCTTCTTAAAACCAGATGTTGAAATGTTAAGTCAGTTGTAAATGCTATTTAATGTCATTTATTGTGAAGTACATAATTAAAATGTCTTTATGTTTACGAAAAATTTATAAAAATAAGAAGATGTTGTATGATTGCCAATGAGACAACTCTCCACCAGAGACCAAACGATGTAGAAGTTTAGCAACTATAGGTCACCATACAGTCTTCAACAATGAGCAGAATCCATACTGCATGGCAAGCTAGTTTATATCTTTAGCCAAATATTAAATTTTGCTTTCGTAACTAACATTGAAAATAAAATAATACTTTTGCAAAAGACAACATGTATTTGTGGTAAAATTTTGTTCAAAGTTCACATTTTTGCTCATTAAGTGATAACTAGAATGGCCTTGGTTTCTGTGAAACTAGACAAATCATTGAAATTGAAAACTGTATAGAATATAAATCAATTATTATAATCTTTCAAAGAAATTATGACGAATTTATAGATCAATAGGAATAAATGAATAAAATAAAAATAAGTATAACAAAAGTTTTTATTTAAAAAATAGTGTCATTAAAATGATATTTTAAAGAGGATTGTTTTACACAGATGCTCGATAGTATTTTGTTTTCTTATTTCATTGATATCTATAATACAGAAGTTATGATACTACCTCTGAGTTATCAATTTTCACCTTGCAGCAGAGGTTACATATACTGTAACTACAGAACAATATTTTGTCCAATTCCAAAAAGACTAATATTATATGCCTTACTATATTGATATGTATTTTCTCAGTTTAAAAATAGCTGGTAAAACACTATGTAATGAGAGTTCAGAAGCTTTAAGGTATATTTTTGAAACTTCTGAAAGAATCAGATTATAGATGTTATCTTCTAATTTATTCACATTGGGTACAAGGATTTTCTTCACTAACACAAAGTTTCAGAGATACTAACAATAACACATTCTTTATTCACTGTATAACTGGATGCCAATAAAGCTGTTCATATATTTCTTCATTCTTTATTCTCTATTCTTTGGTATTGGTATTTACTTGCTCATTACACAGTTTTTGGTGGTGGAAACACAATATTTGTCGGTGTGTTCACATTTCTCCAACATTAACAGGTAATGATACTTGTTGGATAATGTGATTATTATGCAATAAGGATTAATGAAATTTACCTGTAATTAGAATTACAGCGAATCAAGTTTATTATAATTTCTTCAAATATCGTAAATAAAACAAATGATCTGGCGGAAGGAAAAAAGTCAAAACCCGAAAGAAAATTTTTTGTTCTCATAAAAATCAACAGTGACTTACATTAAAAAAAGAAGACAAGCTATAACTTTAAATAAAACTACACAGTTTTTCAATTTTTTTTTTTCTTTAGTTCAATAAAATACACTAAACACACTACAGTTGAATTTCCAAGTTGAAGAGGAAGGTGCCTTGGTAGGCATAGTCTTTGACGTTAAGTTCTCCTTGCATGAATGATCTTTTAACGTTGACAGTCTTTGGATTGTTGTTTTTTTTTTGTGTGGGTTTCCTTGACATGGTTTGTAAGATACTGCAATTGCTTCCTTTAAATGGTAACTTATCCTGAATTCACTGAAGTAAGTCTATCAGGATCATGGATGTGTGGATCTTTTTGATGTGCATGGTTAGCATGCTTCTGGAGATTGCAGTGCTATCCCTCTTAGTGGTTGTTGCTGTGTAGTCCCTTCTTGTCAAATTGGTTATAGTGCTGATGGTTGTTTCTGTCTATCCAGTTCTTGGTAATATAGTTGGCAAAAACCATGAAAACTGTAGTGTCGATGACAATCATTTCTATTGGGCAAAATTAGAACTTCTGCACATCTTACCAGTGTGGTCGTGGTTGTCTTTGTTAGGGGTGACAAGTCACAGTTTCGATGCCCTTTCCCCATCAAGTGTAACCTCCCAAAGTGACATTTACAAATACTCATTGGAAGAAATTATGGATAGTTGTCTCAAAGTCCATGAAGAATATCTGTGGTTCTAGTTTTTGCTGTCAAGCAGTCTTGTAAGGTTTGGTTTTGGTACAATTCTCATTATGATGAGATTGCCATGATAATGTTATAACTAATCAATTGATGTGAATTAATTTAGCAGGGTAGAATTAATTCTAGTGTTTTAATTATTAATAATTTATGATTGATTTAGAAAAAAAACATTAAATTTTTCTTAAGAATTTTTAAACATATATTTTGATTAGATAAACATGACTTAAAAGATTTAAAGGTCATCATTTTATTATCAAACTAAAACTATTTTAAAAGATGTAAAATTCATTTTTTATTGTTAAATAATTTTGAATTGTATTAGTTTTAGATATGATAATTTTTTCATAGCATTGTTGCAATAAAGAGTATTTTTATTACCAGGGTGAATGCAGTATTTTTACATGACAACAATTTACTTATGTCGTTATGAATTATGATATATATGTTTATTTACATACAGGGACAGTTCAAATTAAAATGTGAAAGTTGCAAACAAGGATTCCTTATTTCCATATCTGTGAGAGCATGGAGATGTATATAATACTTTTGGCAATCAGACAAATTGAATGAAGAACATGGCTTGACTTTATTTTGTATCAAAACTACTTATATATCCATGTAAAAAAATATTATTAACCTTTCTTAAGCAGTTAAGAACTTGCATGTTTTCTTTAGCTTTAATGCTTTGCTTAAACTTATTGTAAAAAATAGATAAATCCTTCCTTGAGTCTTAATTCATTTGATGCCTGCTTCTCAATTGTAGCTTGCCTCCTGTTAATGTAGAATGGACGGTTATCCATTACCCTTTGAAACTCATCCATCCAAGCTGTAAACCAGTCTACCGTCATGGAGCATTTATAACCAAATATGCAGATAATGGTCAGGTGATTGCTGTAGCAGCCAATCAGGAGAATCCTATGCATACAGGAGTGTTGTTTGCCTCCCCTCTTTGTGATACAGTACTTCCTGTCAGCCTCAATGGATGTGGATCAAGAGATCCTTATTCCCAGACAGGAAGGTAATTTTTCAGCACATTGAATACAGCATATTTGTTCTAAATTACAAATAATTGTATGCCCCACAGGCCTTATGTTTTCCAGTCTGTGCATCTGTTCCTTTATCTGTTTAATTGTTCTTCTGTCACATTTCAGGTTTAAGTTTTGTTATTATGTAGTTTACCAAGAATTTGTGGTCATATCAAGTTTAAACTTATATCACATGTTCATTATAATGTAAACTTTTTAAGATATATGCTATGTTATGGTTTTGACTCAGATTTCACAGTTCACTGAACATGGAAATGTGAAAGTGTGAGTGGGGCATGGTGTCCTATGGAACCATATTGTTATTTTTTCAAAACGCACATATTTTAAATTAGATGTAAAAGGTGAAGGTTTATATAGAATAAAAGATAAATTTGTTATTCCAATTTTTAAAAAGATAATAATTGTAACTGTCTTTTAATAAAAAAATTGATTTGAACATTTAAGAGTGTTCTGTATATCAGTCTTCATATCTATCTGATTAATTGGTCTGGTTTGAAAAGAAAATATTCAGTTTAATTTTACCATTTTAGGAATTTTTGGGTGTCAGATATGGAATGGACATGTGACAGCCTCTTTTTAGCATGTTCTCTGAGGAATGGCTGTGTGTGCTTATTAACAAGGCTAGGAGAACCTCTAGTCATACAGATAGTTGGAAAGTCTCTAGATATGGGACCATCACACTTTTTACCATTGCATCCACTTCTTATGGTCAGGTAATTTGTTGAAATTTTACACTTAATACATGTACTATGGATTGATTTATTTACATGGGTACACATTTTTATTCGACCGCAAAAAATTTTTGTGGTCGTATATTGGTATCACGTCGTCGTCGTCGTCATCGTCCGAAGACACTTAGTTTCCGGACAGTAACTTTAGTATTAGTAAATAGAAATCTATGAAATTTAAACACAAGGTTTATGACCACAAAAGGAAGGTTGGGATTGATTTTGGGGGTTATGGTCCTAACAGTTTAGGATTTAGGGGCCAAAAAAGGGCCCAAATAAGCATTTTCCTAGTTTTCAGACAATAACTTGTGGAACGGTGCATGGATCTCTCTGAAATTGTACAACAAGTTTCCATACCACAAAGGGATGGTTAGGATTGGCTTTGGGGGAAATGGCTCAAACCGTTTAGGAATTAGGGGCAAAAAAGAGGGAAAAAGCAAGGGTTTCCTTGTTAATGGACAATCACTTTTAAGTACAATGTTAAATTTGGATTTTTATTTGTATTGTCTTGAGGTGATTAGCTGTTAATTTATTTTTAGAAGTTACTAATAAAATGCTGATTAAAGATATATTATTTTAGACATGATTATGTATGTCATTTTCTATTTCAAGACTTTTATGATGTATTTAAATGGGTAATTATGGTTGCAAACTCCATTGGAAATTTGAATTGAGATAATGACCATATCTTGAGGGAAAGATTTTTCATTTGGAAAAAGGGAGGGGAGGGAGGTGAAAAAATTGGGGGTAAAAAGAAATTGTTGGGGAAACAATTTTTTCTCATTACAGATTTCAGAAATTAAAAAGGAAATTTCTTCAAATATTTTCTTTTTTTTTTGGGGGGGGTCAATTTGCAACAGCATAGTGTATTGCACAAAGTAAAAAAAAAGGGGGGTAATTTTTTTGGGGGGGGAAAAAAGCAAAAAATTGAATATAAATTCAAATCATATAACCAATTCTAAGTTCTTTGACTACAGTTATTCTGTGTCAGAAACCTATTATGTGTCAAACATTTAATTTCAATCCAAATTCAGACCTGTATCAAGCACGAATATTGTGTCCATTTTTGCCCCAACTGTTCAGGGTTGGACCTCTGCGGTCATATCCAGCTGCGCTCGGCGAAGCAATTTATTGCAGATTGAGAAAAACAGTGTGTTAGAAGATACTTGATTTCATTTGTTTAACAAATTCTGTTTGCAAGTCTTAAGGAATTTGTTGTATTTTTGTGAACACATAGATTTGTGGTTCACCTATACCCACAAAATCCACAAAAGTCATAACCTGAAATATAATGATAAATCCATGTTATGACAGCAAAAGAAACATGTCTATTTTTGAAAACTATATATTGACCTCAATCGACTATTTGCTTTGCGTCCTAGGTTTGCTGTCTCATTGATGTATAACCCACATCTTTGATTCATAAGAATATTTATGAAGTAAGAATTAAAATGGAATATTATACATTTATTTCCCGTGCCGGAGGGAGATATGAAGATTTGTTCACCCAAGAATATTCATATTTCACGAGGGCTCTGCCCGAGGGAAATATGATTTTTCGAGGGTGAGCAAATCTTCATATCTCCCGAGGCAAAGGGAAATAATTGTTTTATTCCACAGCCTATGCTTTGTTTACTATCAATACATTAAATATTATTTTGCATACATTTTTTTTCTTATCCGCTTGTTTTTGTAAGTCAAACTAAACACGACATACCCATTGATAAACAGTAAGGATCAAAATTTAATTATAAGTCTTTTTGTTTTATCGTCTGAAATAAATTTGAACATGATAATGATTTTTGCTATCGCTATTTTAAAAAGAATAAGAAGTTCAAAACGTTATGTACATTAACCGCGCGTAACGTCGCACGAAGTAATCCCGACATTTCAGAGGGGAATATGATCCTCAGAATGGAATATGAAGATTTGTTCAATGACACGTGGGATAGTCTCAACCAATCAAATATTGATTAAACTATCAATATGTTTAAACAGTGGAATAATATACTTTGTGGATGTCTTACCATGCTTTATGAAACAAATGTAAATTGAACATGTAAAAGAACCAATAACAAAAATACAGCAATTTTCAAAGGTGCAACCACTAAATATAAAAACAATAAAGAATTAAACTTAAAAGACAGAAAATTAAATCCACATATATATGACCTAAAAGGTCTTTGTCAAGTGTTATGGAAAAAAAAACAAAGAAAAAAAGCTCCAGATCACACAAGGATGCAGTTACGACTCAAATAATCCAATACATGTAACACATATACATATTTACAAAAAAAAAAAAATTACTTCAAAATGCACATGATTTAGGTTCCACAAAATAAAGAGATTATTGTACACATTTGTTTACCAAGTGGTGTAATTATAAAAAAATGAGGCTCTGTAATTATCTGTTGAAGTTCAGCGGCTCTTTTCACACAAATCTTATGAGTAAAAATACTCTTAACTTTTCAGTATAACTTACGATAAATTTAATGAAAAGAGTCGTTGTAGTTTTATGTTGAACCCAAAAGATTAAATATGTAGTAAGATTGTCTTAAATGCTTTTAAAATTTCAGGGGAGAAGAAGACCTAATTCATTCCAGTCCTAATGCACAGAAATTTTCCATATCAACACACCCTAGTCTCCCTATCATCCTATTCTCCGATGGTTTCATGGTTACTGTGGTCCAGTTCAAAGCAGACGTCACTTGTCTGAGGATGATGAAGAAGTTTGTCTTGACGTCTGCTAAACACCTGAAAGAAATTTCTGAAATGGCTAACCTTGATGTGACCTTGACAGAAGCATTCAAACTGCCATCAGAGAGAGGTAGTACATATATATTTTGGTGTGCTTTTATGTATACACCATAAAGGAAAAAATACAAACTTTCACAGTGTTTCCATAATTAAAGAGAATTTTTCTTTATCAGATTTAATATGTTCACATTTTCATAAAATACCTTAAATTAGGACAGTTTGGCCATGGTTGTAATTTGGCGCTAGTAATGAAAGTGTCAAAATTAAATGAATAAAAACAAAATATTAAAAAAAAACTGTTTAAAGCTAAAGTTTTGGTAATCAGTTGCTTATATTATATAAAAGATGTTTTGGTTTAGTCCAGTTGAAGATATGCATGTTTAATGTCCAATCTGTGTTCATTTATTTCTGTACATTTTAAAATTCAGGGTCTCACTGAAATATTTAGTTTCATCATTTTATTTCTTTTGAAGATGAAATATCAGCAAGGTCAGCTGGAAAAAGACGTCTTTTTCAATTTGAGGAAGATTATGGAAATGACCACGAAAGTGAAACAAGTTTTCTGGAGGAAAATGATTTAGCATTCAGAGGAATGAATGCTGGGAAAATAGAGTTTTCAGAAGGTGGATTTTTAGCCCTTGATTCTGGAGATTTCTCAGGTTTGACAGGACCAGAAATTTTGTTAAAGCACATGGAACTAGCTGAAAGTGCTTTGTTTTCATCATGGAAATTAGCATGTTCATATACTGATGCATGGACTTCTGATATTGACAAAGTATCAAAACAGATTGCACATAATTTTACAAAACTGTTTACTATCCTGTTAGAATGTCGGGATATCGATCATATACTGTCTCATAGAAGAAATTCTTCTGTTGCAGCTCAAAATCCTCGTCTTTTTAGTGTAGTAACAACATACAAACGTGCCATGGAATTACTCAGATTTGATATTGTAAATAAACACTTACTTCCAGTCTCGCTAAAGTTGTCATATGAGACGGTTAATTTAGTCTTGACTAGTACAGAGTTACAACAGACAGACCCTCGTCTAAAGACTTTGTCTGGATGTTATGCTTTATTGAAATTCACTGAAGAAATGTTAAACAAGGTATACACATGGAGTCATCATGATGAAATATACACCGGTCTTCCCCTGGAATCTCGATCTGATCAAAAGCATGCTTATGAACCAGCTGTTTTAAGAAATTTGTCTCCTAGATCTCGACCAATAACAAATGAAGTGGACTATTCTGATTTAGAGCAGCTTATAGGAGTTGTCTCCCCTCGGCCTGGAAAATTACAGCAGCCTGGAAAAAAGTATGCAACCCTGACAATTTGTTTACAATGATTTGAACAACTTAGTACTTTTATCATTATGAATAAAATATTGTCTTATAATTGATACAAAATGTTTTTGAAACAAACAAAATTAACTCTAGTGCGCTATTCAGCATATTGATGTATCAAAGCATTCGTTCTGTTTCTTTATCAAGAATATAATATGGCCTTCTTTGAATTTAGATATGATGAATAAGAAAATATTGGCAGTATGACAGTATGTTTGTTGTTTTGGAAATGATTGTATTGTTTGAACTACAAAGAATGAAACACAGAAAACATGTGAGATATGAAATAAAAATAAGTTGTTGTTCCTTTGTTTAAATCGATTTTGTGTAATCACTTATACAATATATATAAAGCGGAGTTTTCATGGTATTAATAGCTTATTTAAAAATTTTTTTAAACAGACTATGTGGTAGCTGGAAGTTATTGTATAGATCTCTAACACACTACCAGAAGTACATACAGCAGCAACCCACCAATGATAAGGAGCAAGAACAGTTAATGAACTTAATGTTTGCTGTTGAACAGAACATTAGACAAAGTGATGGCAGTGTACCTAAACAACCATCTCCTAGAATCACGCAAGGTAAATAATCCTATTTCTTACCTGTTAACCCTTTCAATGTTGAGTTTCCATGTAGCTGGATTTACATTTCTTCTGAATCATAGTTTGCAAGGATTTCAATACTTGTTTTATACTTCTTACTCAAAGAAGCTTGCATACTTGATTTATCTTTAAAAATCTTTGTTTTCATTTTATAGTCTTTATCATAAATAAGGCGGTTGGTTTTCTCTTCTTGAATGGTTTCAAATTTTGTCATACATGGGCCTTTTATAGCTTACTATGGGGTGTTGGTCTTGCTCATTGTTGAAGGCAATGTGGTTATTAACCTATAGTTAACTACATCCTCACTCTTTGGTCTTGGGTGGATAGTTGTTTCATGGCCTTATTTATACTACAACAATGTACAAAAGAAAATATGGCAGAAAGTAACCAACAGCAACCATTTGATTACTGGTTCCTGGCTTGGGACAGGTACAGAAAGAACATGGTGGGATTCAAACATTATTAATCAAATTTAAAGAATGAGGGCATGTTGGGTAGGATCAGAAATTTTGCCTTGCAACAGACCAATTGAGGACCCCTCCTTCAAAGGATTGGTTCTTTAACATGTTTAGAAGATTTCATTCTGCTAGACATAACTTTTAATGTTTTTGCTACAGTTTTATTATGTTACATAAGTATGATTATCCATAATGCTAGTATTTCCCATGTACATGATAAATGTAATTAAACTTGTTATGAATGACCTTTATTTACTCAGTCATTTTGCCTTCTGAATCTGTCAGTGTCTTGTAATAAGTTAAAAAAAATGTGTAATACTGTAGACTAGACTTTTGAGACAGAAGAAAAAGCTCACATTCTGGCTATGGTATTAAATATATACTAGAATTTTTTTTATCATACATATATTTATATAGAGTTTTTAAATCTGACCTGGCCAGTTCCTGCCAATTTGGACTTTGTTGAAGAATTTATACATATTTGTAAGACTTTATATTTTATGGAGTTATATGAGCTTTGGTACTAAGAGGATTCACACCTGCACCAGCACAATTTAAGTTTTCTTGGTGAACATTTGATGTATACTTCACACACTGGTTTTGGTAGTGGTTACCATGGTTATGGCTAATGTTGGGAAGATATTTTCTGACCAGAGCATTTATCAGTGTTTATAGATGGATGCTTGATACTTTGTCGTTTGAAAGGAAACAAAGTTTACTGTATCTTTAAATAAAGAGTTGTTGATTTTGTGAAATGGGTTTCATAGGTTAAGACACCATATCTCTTTTTTTTATTTCTTAAAAAGTGTTGCAGAGTTTAAATTCAGGCTCATGGTGGTTGCACTCTATAATGTCACCTTTAAGGACAGAGAAGATACTTACACACAGACAGTCTGTGCTGTATTAGAATAGGCTTAGGTCAGTGGGTTAAATACTTATGTGCTCAGTATTCCCTTCCCTCTTATTAAGATTGTAGTAGCAAAATAAACAGGAAACAAACAATAAAAACCATGTAAGACAGGACCACACCTTGTGATATAAATAAGACTTAGAAAGAAGCAATGGCAGATAAAAAAAACAAGAATAAAGATTTACTTGTTCAAAATCATTACATAACACAAGTAGGTCACCCTTACCTAAGTATCACTTTTTCCAGACTTTTATCAAGTTTGTACTTATATACTATTATTCCAATTGATAGTTGCACATATATATATGTATCCAGTATTTTTGAATAATTTATTTTAAATTTGGCAATTTAAGTAAAATTATGTGAAAACTTAATTTTTTTCAAGCATGCAATTTAAAGGGAATGAGGCAAACTTTGGAAACATTTATACTGATAGTAATACAAATGTAGTCAAGTAGAAATACTTTAATTTAATGAATTTAGTTAAAAATTTTAATTTGATTTGATAATTGTATAATCAAAATTAACAGGTTAAAACAGAGTAATTTTGTTAAGATGGTAGTTGGATTGAATTACATTATATAACATGTTCTTGATTTGATGAATTCAGAATCTTAAGTACATGTGTATTTGTTTAATTAAATGTTTGACCCCTTAGAATTTATATGTCATTTCACCTTCTAGGTCAAAATGTCTTACATAGAATATTCAGATTAATATGTTCTTTTTAATTAATTTTTGTTTAACAGGTGAACATTTTAGTCTAGGTGGGAAGCATACAATGGCCATAGATGCCTGGAGAGAAGAACTGCAAAAATTATCAGGTAATAAAGTCTATTATCATGTGAAGGAGTGGATATCTGACATCATAGCTTCTAACTGTCAAGTTTCTATGTACTTGTCAAGTCACACTTTTCAGCTTGTAATGAGAAACCAAAAACAAGCACCAGTTTTCAAAAAATTCTTACAAAAAAAAGTGATATTAGTATTAGGAGCATTTTACAGTTTGGATGATGATTGATCTTTTAAAAAAAACAAAAAAATATATTTATAGGACAATTTAAATTAGAAATTTATTTTTATACTCCTGTTTACGGGACGTATTATGGTATACCGTTGTCTGTCCGTCTGTCCGTCCGTCCGTCTGTACATCTGTCGTCAACATGTCGGACAATACCTCAAAAACGCTTTAACCAATTGGCATGAAACTTTGGTGAATTGTTTATATCTATTGATGTGAGCTCCCTTTCGATTTTTATAAATTTTGGATTTTACGTTTCTGAGTTGTGGGGTTTTATTCATTAAAAACAGGGGATTTTCCAGTTTTCAGACAATAACTCAAAAATGCTTTGAGCAGTTTTCATGAAACTTTGGTGAATTGTTTATATCTTTTGATGTGAGCTCCCTTTCGATTTTTATAAATTTTAGATTTTACATTTCCGAGTTATGGGGTTTATTCATTAAAAAAGGGTGATTTTCCAGTTTTCCGACAATAACTCAAAAGTTCTTTGAGCAGTTTTCATAAAACTTTGGTGACTGGTTTATATCTATTAAAATAACCTCCCTTTAGTTTTTTTTATTAATTTCTGATATGACTTTAAGGAGCAATAGAACTTTATTCTTTGAAAAAGCGACAGGCGTATCATTCGCTCAAAGCACAGCTGTTTATTTACAAAATGACCTCAGTTTAAACTGTATTGTTTTTCGTAAATGTATAGTAATATCTTCCTGCCAAGATTTTAGCACAATTAAACAGCAAAATTCCAAGTGACACAACCTAACTTTCTAGATCATCTTATTTTCTGCTGTTAATAAGGCCAAATAAAAATATTTGTTGTGTTAAGGGACACCCAACTGAATTAAAAAATTGTTGTCAGAAAAAAATCTAAGAAACTTTTCTTAACCCAATAGTTCTGAATGTAAACAAGAAAAAAATAGTTGTGATGAGTTACACAAAAGAGGACAAGAAGATCTCTGCACACACAGTATTTTGTTTATGAATATATTCATAAAACCTTCTTCCCAAAAAAAGAATAGTTTCCGTTGAAGGCAATCATGACTTGAGTTTATTCTCTGAGAGTAGTAAAAAGAAACTTGACAATAGCATGACCTTTTTTTTTCTCAAAGTTTGACCTTCAATGCATGTCCATGGCGTTAAAACACTAAATCCCTGGGATGGGTTTTAATTGATTTTAGTCTCTATGATTTGTTCATTGTTGAAGACCCTACATCAACTGTCAAGATGAAGAACAGGAATAAAAGCCCTGTTCATTGATAATTTTCTATGTTTTCTATGTATTGTGCGCGATTTTGTCCCATGTACATTTACTCCATATCCTTTCATTTTCTATTGATTCTAGAGTTTGTCTCTAGTGCTGTGTGGAGGCAGTAGAACGTTTCCCCGTGCTTGAGGTGTATGCTCTTATAATATTTACAGTTATGGTGTGCTTGTTCATGTGAGAATTTCTCATATTAATACACCGTCAAAATTTCATGTTTGGTTAAATTTCTTCAAAATACTGGTCTGGTCATCTGTTTTGTATATTGCCCTTTCATACTATTTTAAACTGCTAGGTTTTCTTACATATATTTCGATGTGCCCCGTGCTGTCTATCATTTGTTGTTTAGTTTTATATGTATTGTCTATCATTTGTTGTTTCAAAGTTATTGGTCTTTTGTTGGGCAATGTATGACAAATATATGTTCAAAGACCTCGCCCGTAATTATAAATTATGTAATTCATTGACCGCTCCCGACATGTGTAACTTCAAGGCATATTTTAGCGGCGATCGATGTCTTTCAAAATTACTTTATTTTTATCAATAGTACCGCTTAAGTCGACGCTAGGGGCCGTCTTGACCTTGTTGTGGGGTATGAATGATTTGTTCATTGTTGAAGACCCTACATCAACTGTCAAGATGAAGAACAGGAATAAAAGCCCTGTTCATTGATAATTTTCTATGTTTTCTATGTATTGTGTGCAATTTTGTCCCATGTACATTTACTCCATATCCTTTCATTTTCTATTTCTTCTGATGCATGATTTTATATTATTGATTGTTTTTTGCTTTTAACTAGCTTTCAGTAACTGCGAGTACTCTCAAATCATACTTTCATGTTAATTTGACCTGTTGACACAATTTGTAATACATTTCTGTTATTCAATGTTTACTAATTTTGTGTTATATCTCGTCTCACTATTTTTAATATATACCACCTTTGATAAGTATTTAGTATGACGATAAATATTCACTTCTGTACTGGTACTGTGAACAACAGATTTATTTATTTTGTAAAAAATGTTTCCGTACTAACAACAAAATTATTATATTTAAATTTACCTGTGTAAGTAACTTTATTTAACACCATTTTATCCCAGGTTAGAGTTGTCTTTTTGACATTGTTCTACATCTTTTTTTATTAATATTGTATTTATATTGTGTCTTAGATCAAACTTATTCGTTCAGTGCATGTTTACTTGGTTTTGTTTATATGTCTTTTTGATTGAGTTAAGCCATTTCAATTGATATTTTATAGTGTGTCTTTTTATGTTGTAATGTTACACTACTGTTTCAGGTTAGGGTGAAGGTTGGCACCTGTGAAAATGTTTAAACCCACTGCATTTGTATGCACCTGTCCTAAGTCAGGAGCCTGTTGTTCAGTGGTTGTCGTTTGTTTGCTTTTACTACAGCAATTGATCAGTTATCTAAAAAGGCTAGCAAAGCTATATTTTGTATTAGAAAATTATTATTTTCTGGAAAGATGAATTTACTACCACATTTAAAGCTTTTTGATTCATGTGTTAAACCTATTTTATTATATAGCAGTGAAGTTTGTGCTACTGTTAGTTTAGTGAAACAAAATACTACCATCGAGTCAAACTATGCAAACTTTAGTCCAAATAAGATTCAAATCAAATTTGCTAAATTTTTATTGGGTGTAAATAAAGGTGCTGTTAATAATACCATACTTTCTGAATAAGGTTTATTCCCACTTTCATTGTCAGCCCTTAAAAATACAATCAATTTCTGGCTTCATATCATTAATATGAATAGTGAGAGTATGGTAAAGAAAGCATACAGTGAAAACTTTAACATGTCTAATGGTTTTTGTAGTAAAATAAAAGTGTTATTAGGTAAACTTGGTTTTTTTGCATGTTTTGGAAAATCAAAATACTATGTCAAAGACAAAATTACTTTTTTCATTTCAAAAGAAATTAGAGGAGGAATTCATAAAATCCTGGAATCAAGCTCTTTTGTGACTCTAATAAAGATAGTCATGGTAATAAACTAAGAACGATCGCAGTTAAAAATAATTTGAATTAGAAAAATATCTCCTACTGGACCTTAACAAAAGTGTTATTTCTAAAATGGTAAAAATTAGAATTAGTAATAGCAAATTACTAATAGAAGTTGGTAGATATACTAGAACGCCTTTAGAACAGAGAATTTGTCCACTTTGCAAGGATGGAATTGAAGATGAATTCCATTTCCTCATTAAATGTAAAGCGTTAGAATTTAATAGAAATATACTCTTTTGTAATTTAAGTGATATAGTTCCATCTTTTACTAATATGTCTGATCAAGATAAATTAAGTTTCATTTTGAAAAGTAATGACACTGACATTTGTACTGTATGTGTAGCTGGAATAAGCGATATGTATGATTCGAACATTCATTTAAAGCAAACACAATGTTGTTAAGAACTGTTGTGGTATTAAAGCTTATTGTAATAGCTTGAATTAATAATATAGTATGAATAACACCTCCACGCAATGTAGATATAAAATATGTGTCTCTTATCATTGAGAAAATATGTCTCTGTATATTTGTTTTTGTTTATTTTTGTCTATTTTTGTATTTGTATTTTGTAAATGTCAGCTGGTATCATTCCTGTATTGGAATTTACACCAATAAAATTATTTGATTTGATTTGATTTGATTTGTTTGTGTGGTTCACAAGTGGTTCTCGTTTCTCAATTTTTATATAGATTAGACCGTTGGTTTTCCTGTTTGAATTGTTTTACACTAGTCATTTTGGGGCCCTTTATAGCTTGTTGTTCAGTGTGAGCCAAGGCTCTGTGTTGAAGGCCGTACTTTGACCTATAATTGTTTACTCTATACACATTGTGACTTAGATGGAGAGTTGTCTCATTGGCACTCATACCACATCTTCTTTATATTTATATGTAAAAAAAAATGCCTTAAATTTAAAAAATAAAAATAGTCTTAAACCTTGACATATATCTGTCAAAAACTTTATTGATGAGGATGAAAAAATCATTTTAGAACAACCTGAAGATATTGAAAAGAAAAGTCAAGTTCTCCATGCTGTGTTATACACACATTTACTGAAGGATCAGCTATTGAAGGCCATTGATTTCGTAGATGAACTGATTATACATTCTAATGTGATGTCTACGCAACAACTACGACTTCCACATTCTAAACCTGGTGTAGAGAAACCCTCACTGATGACACTAGTTACAGATACAATCAAATCACAGGTAAGTTATTTGGTTCAGAATATATCAAAGGGTAAAGGTCATTACAGGCTTTATTTTATAAGGCTAAAAAAAAATGAAAGTTTAACTTTTATTTCTTTACACATTCATTGTTGAAATATGTACTCCCTCCCCTCATGAAATCTTTTAGAATCTTTTTTTTTGTATCATTCAAATTCAAATCATGAGTAAGTCATTTACGTCTAGTAACAGTCGTGATATATAATTACTCAATAACAAAATTAGGCTGGCATCAATAGATCGAAATATTCAGCAATTTTTCATTACTGCATGCTTCATTCATAAACAGTTATACTCTGTTCATGTTACAGCATACGGGTAACCAGTCCATGGTACCATGTATCCGTGACAAGGCTGTAAGACAATTAGTACAGAGTATGGCACGTTTTATGTCATCATATTTCTGTAACCAGCCAGTCTACATCCTACCACCACATAGTGCTCAGCCTCTGCCCTGTATACATCTAGGGAATGGTAAACAGAAAAGTAAGTATACTTCATTCAACCTTTATTCAGATTATTTAATTGTTGTTTGATTATAATGTAAAACACTCTTTTTTGGTATAAATAAAATGTCACAAAAACTTAATCAAGAGCATCTTAAATACATTTTAGAAATTTAAGCCATGACATGGCTATATACTTCAATACATATGTTACCTCTTAGTTCTAGTTGAACAGAAAACAATTAATTAAAGCATTTCTTTGTATGACATAACCCAAATCATTGTATTAATAATCCCCTTTGAAATAAACTAGTAAATCTTTTGGATTGAAAAATAGTATTTATTAACAGATTTATAAATTGTATAAGAAGAGGTACATATATCAATACATTAAAATAATGAAACAGTATGCCTGTTAGCAAACCTGTATTATTTCCACTGTGGTAGAAAGGTATCAGGACTCAAATCAATCAAAAACTCATTCTAATATGACGTTCTTCTTTCGCTTTGGAAACAAAGCCATGTTCTAATTGCAATAAAACATGGGCTGCATGTGATTGATATCACAGTTGAAATTGCATCGTCAATTGTGTTTTGAACAATGCCGGAAATCAAAATGGACATTTTTGTTGGTGTTGCCCACTACAAAATTAAATTAAATCATTCTAAAAGTAAGTTTACATGTATCTGTTCATTTCTTTTATAGTAAAACGGTTGATTTCATAACGTTTTGGCTTCATCAAATCAAAATGGGTGCTCTTCGAACGCATAACGCTTCGATTTACAAAAGTTCTAAATTTTCCTATTAGAATCAAAATAATTCAATCATGCCATGCTCTATGCTCATTTTAACATGGGTAGGCATTATATTTGTCAACATTTTACACAAATATAAGGCCTACCCATGTTAAAATGAGCATAGAGCATGTAAAACTTTTATACCACTGAGAAAATTACTTCAAAACTTAATGAGGTTATGTTGGGTTGCTGTCTCATTGACGTATATCCCACATCTTTTTTTTGGATGTTCAATTTTTTTGTTTAAGAGCTGAAATGTTTTCGTTTTATTTAACATAATATGTATGTACTATTACAGATAACAGAATAATTCCGAAATATCACGAGGATATAAACAATGTAATATCTAAGGAAGGTTTAAGTAAGACTTGGACCACAGACAGAGCTATGGAATACCTGTTGTTAAGTGGACTATTGTGTGAGGCCACATGGTTTGCTGATAAAATGGGGGATTGGAAAGCAGGACTACTTTTATCTGTGGCATGTATTAATCACAGAATCATGTCTCCAAAACTCTACAAAAAGTAAGTTATATTTTAAGAACACCTTTTAATATTTTGGAAAATTTACACTGATTGATATAGCTTTCATATTGTGATAATTTACATATTGACAAAATAATCTTGTTTCTATCAGAGTAATAAGTGAACTCTAACAAATAGAAAATTTTGAATGGAAAATGGTTGCCTATGGAAATTATCACCCTGGTTAACAGTTTTTGTGTAGTAGATTGTACAAACAACTACTACTTCTTCTTTTCTTCTCAATTAAACACATTAAATTTGACAAGGTTTTGAGATTGCCAGTATATCACTCTGCATAATATCAGTATTTACAGCATGTTTTTTACAAGGAGATGATTTTTATACCATAGGATACATTACAGTGTTCCAGCTAGGCCGTTTTCACAGGGCGGTCCGCCCGCCCTTTCCCGAGTGCCGCCCTGTGCCTTTTTTTGCAGTTTCCAGGGCGCCCTGCCTTTTTGAAAATCGATTGTATTTTATTTTGTTTTTTATAAATGTTATGATCCGCCATTACGAAATTTTACCTTGCGGCAAGTGTATGATTTTGTTTACGACCCCAAGCTAATCAACGGTTACAACAGGTGTCATAACCTGTTGTTACAGGTAATCCGTTTATCGGATGGGTCATTAATGATCATCAACATTAATTCATTCAAATAGAATCGGTCAGTCGGCATGAAGAAATGTTTATACGACTACACAATCTGGGATGTTTACCGTAGTTTCATGGAGAAAAGTAATTGACAGAAAGTCGAAAACCATAATCAACTTGTTAAAAACATCGCTTTACTTGTTTTCCGTAAATTTTTTAGCAAATTCATTAGTATTTGTCTTTGCCTGCCCTCACTTTTGATACGAAAATAACAAAACCGCCGCCATTGTTAATCGTATTTACTTCTTCTATGTACTGTGTATAATCCTCCAAAGAAGGAGCACACCCGAATAAAGAAAGATAACTCATTTTTATTTTTTCCTAGCATTGAGTTACCTACTTAAGATATTCTAAGATATGTCTACATACTTCTGGCTTTATAATTTATATGTTTAGGTCTTTTGAATTATGGGAAAAGTTAAAGAGGGTGTTTGTAGCAGGGTGGGTAGGGTGCCTTGGTCATCTTTTTCTGTATTCTTTATTTTTAATACAAATTTTCACTGTTCACTATATCCTAACATTGTGCATTTACTGAGCACAGCTGCTGTATTGCCATTAAGCACAGCAGAGATAGAAAGGGTCTTTCCCAGGTATAACTTGTATGACCATAGAAACCCTGCAAAACATACTGCATATAAAGCTAAACTGTGACAAGCAATGCCTTGAAAACTTGTGTGACAAGGTGGTTGACAAGTTTTTTCAGCATAAAAAGTAGACAGATAGAGTTTTATCTGGGCTAATCATGTTGTACTTGTATATATATAACCATTGATTCAATGAATAAAGACAATGTTTGATTAATATCTTTATTAAAACATGCCCTTTTCATATAATCATATCACGCGTTAAATGCCCTTTTTCAGGATTGGCACCCTGCCCTTTTGAAATCCTAGCTGGAACACTGCATTATTGTCCTTTTCATACATTCAATATATATAGTGTGGTATACCTGATGCAGATCAGTATAATGTTTCCTTATTTCAAACTTTTGGAACCACATTGTGTATTATTGTTGTCATATTATGGAATTTTACATTTTGATATTTTATAAGTAGACTCATAAAGTCTTCTTGATAATCAGATACATCAGATTTATAATTTGTGTCTTTTTTGAAGAGCTAGTTAGGTTATAAATGCCCCTTTTTCTTACTAATTGACATGTAATTTTAGAAAAAAGAGGCCTTTAATGTTACCAGATAACCTTTCTCCAGGTGCTATACTACAAGACAAATTAGAGGCTTTAATACATCTAGATAAAGTGTCTCAGGAACAAAAACAGGGTTAGTATTCAGGAAATATATATTTATGAATAGTCAAAACTTCTTGAGTTATACATAGTTGTATAGAAAACTCTGATAAGACAAGGTATTTTGTCAATCCTAGTAGCAATCCTGTTTGTTCATTGCACTTTGAATCAAACCAATCAAAACTCAGTTGAATTGAAATGATTACTCGAGTTTATTTCATAGTCCATTTTAAGAATAATTGACATCAATTAAATCAGATGTGATACAGTTGGAAGTTAAAGTACATTTGGAATGGAAAAAAGAAATTTTATGTTTTGAATACTGAATCATGTGTTCAAATCATATGTTTTGTTGGACATAAAATCAATAAAAGGTCTGTCAATTTGTTTGTATAACAATGAGAATGTCATGTTTAATCTTTTGTGGACACCTTTGATGATTGATCAAGCAGAATATAATATTCTGTGGAACACACTTTACCTGAGATAATCACATAAAGAATAAAAAGACCCAAGTGAAGTTTGGAAAATTAAAAATGGATTTTTTCCATAGATGATAAAGGAAATCTGTCCAGCAGAACCTCCAACAATTAAACAAAATTACACTCCAATACAAGCTATTTTTGAACAATCATATATTTTGTTAACATTGAAGTTCTCATTTTTTATCAAACTTTATGAAATACATTGACATATTTATCAATTACCATGAAAAATATTAATTACTGTTTTATTATTTATTTCAGATTTTATTCCCATAAACAATGAAACCAATATTGTACAGTTAACAAAAACAATGGAAGATTTATTAAAGGCTGGTGTTATTGGTGGGGTGGAGATCATGCCCTGGTTGTTATCTAGTTTGGTTGAACGGTTAAAGAATACAGTCTCACGACTACACCCCTTAGTACCTCAGGGATTCTACCTACCGTCACCTCCTCTTTATTGTCCTCAGCCTTCAGATACATCAGAGGTAATAAAAGGATAAAATAGTAAATAGAAAAAAAATGACATTGACTTAATTTTCATGGTTCATTGATCAATGTTAAGCCTTGGTCATTAGGACTGTTTTTTCAGGGAGATAAAATAGAAAATAGAAAAAAAAATGATATTGATTCATTTTTCATGGTTCATTAGTCAGTGTTAAGTTTTAGTCATTAGGACTGTATTTTGGGTAGTATTCATAATAGCTTAACTATATTTGATGTATACAGTAATGGTAAGGTGTACAGTCTATCTGACAGGGTTTATCTGACCTTATTTTCATGGTTCATTGACAGTGTTAAGTTTCACATTGTACTATTGTATTTTTACCTTTGAAAGTATGTTCAAGAGAGCAATAAGAAAAAGATAAAAATTACTTGATGAATATGTTATTTCAGGAAAAGCCGACGTCTGAAGTAGATATGGAGAAGAAACTGAGATTTGAGATATCATCAATGGTTCAGTTGATACTTGTGATACTTAATGCGTCCCATGTATCACTACCAGCTACACGGTGGTACATTCAACAGCTAGTTAAAGTACAGGAAAAGGCTGCACAGTTTAAGGTTTGTTCTTAGAATTTATCTTTCAATCCTCAGTGCTTGATTCTACATGTATCAGAATAGGGAATAACTAAACTTACTAATTTTTGAGGTATCATTTAAGAATGTCATTGACCAATATTGCTGGCCACTCTCCTAGAAAATCTCTCCAACCAATTCCAAAAACATGGAAACAATTAACAATCCTAGTCTTCACTTTCTATACCCCTACTTGGGTTGTCATTTATTTCAGTACCAAATAACTAGCAATCTCTGGATTGTTGATTCATTGCAGTGTATTTAAAGAATAAATGTAAATTAATTTCAGCAAGTGTTAATTTTACAGACTGAGGAGACCCACACGTAGCCTCTGGCTGTTGGCAATCCTCTTTAAATAAATAAAGAATTAATTTTACAGACTCAAATTAACATTTCTGGGTACTCATTATTGCAATTTGAAAATAGATCTATATTGTTTTAATGTAAAATATAGGATTGACTTTGTGAAGTATTAAAATAAATGCATCCAAATTAAAATTGCTGCTTAGACATGTACGAACTAATTGCATTAAGTATGTATACTACACCCTCTAAGATTTTTACTTTGCATATTCTAAAGGCTTGATCTTTTCATAATACTGTAATTCACAAATATTTGTGCACATTTATTTTTGCGATTGTTGAGTAATTGACACAAATGGAAGATTAATTATTACGATTTCAGGAAATGTTGCATACAATTAATGCTATCAAAATTTAGAATAAAAGTTTTATTTTTGCAGAACAATTTCGCAATAATAAACATATTGCAATAATTTCTGAATTTACAGTACTAAGTTGCTAAAATGTTTTACAAAGTTGTAGTTTGAATTCATCTCTTCAAACTGATCAATTGGTGAATTATTGTAGCTCATTGCTAATGAAAGGTTAGTTATATAGTATGACAGTTTAATGAAAATATTCTTCCAATACTATTCTTGTGATTGACTGTTTACCTTACAATGTGGACTGACTGATATCAGGAACACTAGTTCAAATATTATGTATATCAAAACTTTTATCATTATGACATTTAATATGTAATCATTTTGAATAGATAAATTTAAACTGCAACTTGGTAAAATATTTTAGCTTCAGGATGTTTGCTCATCTTGCTTTTAACTTTTTATCAGATATTCGGAATCCTCTTGTTTTATCCCTGTAGTGCCATTAAAAATCTTGCCGTTAACCCCTATTTTTATTTTCATAAGTGAGATAGAGAATCATTTCCTGCCAAAATTTCAATGGCTTATATCTCTTGCTCCGACCGTGCAAGACCCTCATGGGTAGTCAAGGTCTTTAAACACCCCTTAGTAGTTGCTTATATCTCAAAAACAAGAACACAGACCTTTCATCTTTTTGTACTTTTTTAGTTCTGTTATTTATATAATATAAATTAATGAGAGTCTTTTAAAAAGCTTGATATTTTGAAAAAGAGCAACATCTATAACTGAATTTGTACCTCAATGATTAAAATCATACTTCCGAACCAAATACATTTTTGTCATATGATAGTGTCTGAAATTGGGTATATTGTAAGTTTTCAACAGTGTTTACATCTTATCATTGGGAGAAAATATGTATTATTATTACAGGCTACAACAGAAGGTCCATGTTCAGAATTACCGGAGATTCTTGAGCAATACAACTCCATCCCATCATCAATGTCTGAGTCTGAGCCAGGTGTTGTACAGATTCTGACAAGCTTTAGAGATTTTACAACGACACTGTGGTTACTACATGCTAGAGATACACTGTCTAAGAAACTCAGACAGAAAGAAACTTATCTTAATAATGTCAATTATCAGGACTATGTCAGGGTGAGTTGTGATGTTAACAGAAAGAAACTTATCTCAATAATGTCAACTATCAGGACTATGTCAGGGTGAGTTGTCATGTTAACAGAAAGAAACTTATCTTAATAATGTCAATTATCAGGACTATGTCAGGGTGAGTTGTCATGTTAACAGAAAGAAACTTATCTCAACAATGTCAATTATCAGGGCTATGTCAGGGTGAGTTGTCATGTTAACAGAAAGAAACTTATCTTAATAATGTCAATTATCAGGACTATGTCAGGGTGAGTTGTTATATATCTTAACAGAAAGAAACTTATCTCAACAATGTCAACTATCAGGACTATGTCAGGGTGAGTTGTCATGTTAACAGAAAGAAACTTATCTTAATTATGTCAATTATCAGGACTATGTCAGGGTGAGTTGTCATGTTAACAGAAAGAAACTTATCTTTATAATGTCAATTATCAGGACTATGTCATGGTGAGTTGTCATGTAAACAGAAAGAATATGTCTCATAAATTAGCTGGGTTACTCTGAAAATATTATGACGTGTTCTGAAATTTCCATCTGTCATATGTCCATTGTCCTTGACCTCATTTTCATGGTTCAGCGACTGCTTAAAAAACTGTATTATATTTTATCACATGAATTTCTCATTCATCATGAGTACAGGGATATCTATATTTGGTATTTGGGATCATTGCAAGGTCTACATGTTGTTCAGACAAGGTTCACCTGACCTTGACATCATTTCATGGATCACTTATCAAGGGAAGTCTTAAGTCAAAGTATCAGATACTTTAAGCAATAGGTCAACTAGATTTGGTGTATAGGATGATTGTGAGGTGAAAATGTTAAGTTTTCATGGTAAGGTCTGTTTCTCAGATATTATATTCATTTCTTATGAATAAAGTATCTGAGAAACAGACCTTACGATGAATCATTAGATCAACCATATTTGGTGTATGAAATATTTGTATGGTGTACATGTCTGTCTGGCAGGTTGGTTGGACCTTGACATTATTTTCATGGCTAAAAAGTCAGTGTTATTTAACTATATGTGGTGAATGAAATGATTTAAGGTATACATGTCTTTCTGGGGTGATTTATTTGACCTTGGCCTAATTATCATCGATCATTGGTTATGCTAAGTTTATGTACTACTTGTAGTAAAACCTTTATCATAAAGACTTTTAACATGAATTGAATCATAATCAGCAAAGACAGGTGAGACATTGCAGCATGTGCACTCTTGATATATCAATGATTCCAGTTATATTGATTGAAAAAGAAAAAAAGTAAAAATTGATAGTTTCAATATATAGCATAAAATAGTTCCTTCTGATATTTAGAAATATTACTGTTAACATTGAACATTATTATATTTAATTTTCATTTAAATCAATTTTATGCATGAATTGATTTAAGAATATGATAGATAATTTGAATCCAGACATTACGTTAATTTTAGGCAAGCTGGGATGCTAAGCAAGGAGACAAGTGGATGAAGGAATGCTTCAATACTCTCCAATGGGCAGTTCACATGCTGGCATTTAGTAGATTCCTTCCTGAGGAGGAATGTGTCTACAAGATAGCCTTGTCCCTAATTCAGGAATTGAAGCCAGAAGAAGACACAGCTGATATTTTAGCCGAACATTTTCACGATGAGGAAAATCTTGACTCTGAAGTACAAGATAAATTGAATAAGATTATACAGGACTGGCAAGGTGTAACGATTGAACCAGAAGATGATGGTAAATCAGCCAGACCAGAACAGGACTTGGTGGAAATGAATGACACAGACCCAGATAATGAAGGGAGAAAATCTGTTACATTCTTTCAAGCATCTCCTCGGGGGAAGACTTTGTCAGTTTATTTTTTCAAGCAATGTGAAGTTGTATTGAAAATATTGAAGAAAAGAAGAAAAGCTTATGGTAGCTATGAGGAATTTGTATTTGACTCCAATACTACTGTGGCTGACAGTATTACTTCTAGTCTCACTCAAAACAATGGGCTTTGTCCTGGATCACGACCTTTTGAATCTAAACTATCATACTTAGAATTTTTAGACAGCTTTGTTGCAGTGTCATTTACAAAGATTGTTGATGAAGAAAGAGAGCGTAAAGTAATTATACCACCGTTAATTCTTCCATTTGCTGATAACATTTGGAATATGGAACTTGATAACTTGATCAAAAGGTCTGAACTCCCAGACCAGGAAAGGAAACAGGCCCTTATTGTCATGTCTTCCCCTAAAGGTCCAATGGGACAAAGTCCAAATAGGGTTGAAAAGGAACCAGTTCAAAAAGGCATGTTTAGAAGTGTAAGTGTGTCAAATGAAGCTGAAAAACATAGCCATGGTGGTATGAGCAGATTTATGAGTGAAGGAGGTGGACTGAATTATATACCAGAGAATGAGCTAGGAAAGGAATATAACAACCACTCACCAAACAGAATGAAAGGCAAAATGACAGGAATGGTCTCAAAGTTTGCAGAATCAGAAGAAGTATTATATCGTGATCCCTCTTATGATCAAGAAAAACAGTGGTCACTTGATGTTGACCTGGGAAAACGATATCATCATTTACAGAATGTCTTACACTGGTTTTCTGTCTGGGGAAAGAAACAACATTCTTTAGGTTTGGAATGGAAAGGTGAAAAAGACTTGTCATTCAGGCCAAAAATGAAAATTGATGCACCAGTTGAACTTGTTGTATTAACAATATGGTTACTTGATAATAAATATTCCCCTTATGGCAAACCACCTGGTCACCGTACCTTACCACAGACGCAAAAGGAAGAAAATATTATTCAAGAGCAGATGAGAGTTTCTGTTAATATGAAAGAAAGTGCTAAGATGCTACAAAGTAGTGGTGAATCAAAACGAAGATATCCAAAACCAAAACAAAATAAGAATGTTTCACTGAGTTTACAAAGCACTAATACAGAAAAAGATTGGGAAAATGAATATGACATTGAAGCTGAAGAAGTCCATACAGAATATGAAAAAGTCTTGGATGTGTAAATATCTTCTTTTCTACTTTTTGTTTTGTTTTATATGGTCAATATTTTAAAATGTATTTAACAAAACATTATAGACTACATTTTTCTTTCCACAATGTTATTTTGTTTTTATTTCCTTTTATATTTCTAGAAACTGTAAAAAATTTATTTGTGGGTAGAAAAACTGAAACTGGAAATAGTGATTTGAAAAAGATTTAGAATTTTTATGCATGATTTGTACCTTCCAGACCTTTTGAACACCATATGCTATCTTTATTTTGATTTTTGCGTCTCTGGGTTGCTGTCTCACTGCCATGTATACCCACATCTCGTTTTATTCATATTTTAGGAATATGAATTTTTCTTTGAAATTGTTTTCAGATTTCATTAAATCTCATTATAGAAGCAAGTCCATATTTCTTTAAAATGTCTTCAAAGATTCAAACATTTCCTTTCCTCAGAATGTTTCAAGATTTTTATGGAGGAAAATTAAATTTTTTGAAATAGCAGTAGTAAACTTTTTTGGATCAATAAACTAAGAGACTATTTGACAATAATGTTACAGAAAAGAAGACAGCAGTTCAATAGAAGTTAGTTCATTGGAGCCAGAAGAGTATGATGATTCTCTGCGGAACACTTTATCATATATTAAAAAGTAAGTAGCAAAATAGTGTATAGTAAATTAAATGTTTTTTTTTTCAGAAAAGAATTTAAATAATGATAGGAAAGAATGCCTACACCTGGCAAAAAAAAAAGGGAGAAAAAGATAAAAAGACAAACAACAAAACACTACACTTAAATTTAAACACTGAGAAACATAAACCTCTCCAGAAACCTGGGGTGATCTCAGGTACTCTGAAAGTATAAGCAGATCCTGCTCCTGATAAGGCACCTGTTCTGAGATTAACTTGTTGTTTATGATATTTATTAAGATCAGGTTTTAATTTTTTCAAATCGAAAATATGAGGCTTTGCTGAGAAATTTGAGAATTTATTTTATTATGAATTGATAAATATCATAATCAATAGGGAATATTTATAGAATCTGTTTATCAAATGATTTAATGAAAATTTTTTAGTAAGAAATACCTTAATATATTTTACAGGAAATCATGTAAAAAATTAATCAAGGTGTGGTTTATCAGATTTTATTGAAACCGTCAGAACTGATGTAAATGCACACGTTATAAGATTGATATATTTTTGCTTGCTTAATGTCTAGTGGCAAACATTTCAAGCATATTCAGGAGAAAGAATAAAAGAAGTGCATCTTACCTGTCATACTTCAAAGTCTTACCTTCAATACAATCTCTAATATTACCATGATTCTCTATAAGGTACTGATAACTAATTTCTATAACTAGTAAGGTACTAAGGTTTGTAAATCAATTGGTAGATTTTTGTCTTGCCTCTAGGAAGTCATGAAGGCAAGACTAAGACATGCTGTTTGTGGTGATGGTTTCAACATCCTACCCTATCCTAATATTTAATAAAAAAAAAGACCTATAGCTATATTAAGCTATTACATGGAGAAAAAAAAATGATTTGTCAAATGTCTTATGCATCTTTAAAAAAACTAAACATTTCAGATGCTATCATATTATCAGCACCTTTATCATATATTTAATTTAAATTTTCAACCTTATCATATATTATGAAGCTTAAAATAGTGACCTATTTCAGCAACTCATCCCTACCACTCATTATAAGTAAGTGACTCTCCCTGAGTGTTAAAGTTTATGATTAGGTCAGTTTAAGATGAACCACTAATGGAAAGTCAGTGATATCTGGTATGCAGTTGTATAGGCATTGGCAATTCTCATTTCAAAGGAGATTATTTGGACCAGCCCCTCAGTCATATTTCATCGACTTTGAAACTTTTGCTTAGTTCACATGCTAAAGTTTGTAATTAGGTCAGTTCAAGGGGAGCCACTTATGATAAGACAATGATATTTAGTATGCAGTTGTATTAGTATTGGCAATTGGCATATTTCATTTCCTTGAAGATTATTTGGGCTGCACCTTCAGTCATGGTTCATTGACCTTAAATGTTTTGCATATTTTACATGTTAACATATTGCAATCAAAATTTGCAATTTACTATCAAAGTTACATATATAGACATATATCTTGTGTTCACAGTTTATTCATATGCTAGTTGGAAAATTGACTTTGATTTAACATTGATTTCCCAAATATTTAGGAAAAAGGGGTAAGTTTTGTGTATAGATCCAGTGTGTCAGTGATTTGATTGCTCCCATTTCCTCCCAAAAGTTTAAGTCAATATCATCTGATATTGTTTTATTCCGTGTGACAGCTCCATAAATTATTTGAATTTTTCTAAACAGTTTTGGTGTCTGTTGTCATACAAATTTGAATGAATGTTCCCTGTTTGTTTTAACAAATATTTCTTTACATAAAGTGTTTTTACAGACTAACATTCTTTCTCCAATTTAAATTTTTTCCATGAGAATTGTGAATTTTATCCAATGATTTTCCACTTCCCGAAAACAAAAGATATACTTAGCTTTATTTTCAAATAGTTATGAAGACTATCTGAGTCAATATTTGTAGTGACTTATTTGATTACCATGTAACTTAGTGATTCTTTAGTGGCAATAAAGTGTTAATGTTTGAAAATTTCTGTTTTTTTTTCTACATTTGAAAAAAAAAGTGTTATTTGGAATTTTTTAATGCCTATTTATTAGTCTGTTTCTGCAAATAGGAAAGAAAAGTTAAGACCTGACAAAAATTGAGAGTGACAATAAGACAACATTTGGGTAATTCCTGTTGTCCTTTATATGTGTTATCAAATGATGCTAAACTTATGTTTCATTTAAGATCTGGAAGTCTTAATCAACGAAAGAAAAGTCCAAGGAGAGAAAGGTCATCTGAGAGCAGACGACATTCAGCAGATGACAGAAGGAGAAGATCACTTGATCAGTCAATTGATCATGAGAGACAGCGTTCTAGGGAGAGGTACAGTAGAGGGAATTCTGACAACATTATTGGCAATGACCTGGCTCACCAGCTACAAGATATTGTCAGAGGAGAGCTAAGGAAAATTATGGAGGTATGGAGCATCAAAAGAATTATCTATCAGTGCAAATTGGTTACTTAGTTCACTCTTATCAAAATGTTAGATTGAAATATATGTAGGCAGCTGATGTGAGTACTGAAAAGTAATAAGTAGACTTGTTTAAGGAGAAACATAAAAAATCTGTGTCAGAGTTGAAGAGTTGCTTGAAGAATTGGTTGGTGCATATTCACTATATGAATGTTACTCTGTTGCTGTGTTTGAGAATTGGACTTTGATTTTTATACCCTATTCCAAAGGAGAGAGATTTCTTCTTCAGTCTGTCAACACATTTTTTGTTGCATTTTTCTCAGCAACATAGCTCTTGATTTGTGGCACAAAGCTTCAACTGGTTATGACATACCATGACACATTATCAGTTCCTTCAATAATCTACTTCCCCTTGTGAAAACTTTTATATTTTAAATATATGAATATGAAATTTTATACATCCTTGGCTTTCAAATATTCGGCTTTGAGCGTTCCTGATGAAGATAAATCCAGAAAAGTGGTACGGACGCATGAAGTTTATAACGTGTTGTTTTCATTTTTTAGCCACATTTTCTCAGCAACTACAAATTTCTTGATATACATATACAAAATAATGAATAGTAAATAAAGCAGTTGTATTTGTGACATACATGAATTCAGGTAGACAATAAGTAAATTATTTGGTCTAATTTTGTTATGATATTTATAATTTAAACTAGAACACACCCGCGACATCGCGGATCCGTGACTGAATTAAAGTACCTACGCCTTATTTTAAACCTGGATTTTTAGTATTCGTATTGTCATCTGATAAAGTCGTGCTGATTACATGTATAAGGTACAGTTTTCTCTGCTTTCAAAATCTTTCTGTTTGAACCCGTCCTGGTTTTCTTACTACAACCGGAAACTTCATGTGACCATGATTGAATTTAGTAGTGTTAATCCCTGTATAATGACGAAGTTCGTGTGTGATTATGACCCGTGTATATAGCAAATCCCAAATGCACCTTTTGGTGGTGCGCCTGACAGGGGCGAAACGTACAGAGTAGGTAACAGGTGACATATCCTTTTGGTATCGGTATCGGATTCGACACGGAACTTGTTAATTAATAGAAATATTAATTATGTGGAAAACAAAAGGGCCAGGAATGGTGTAATTTTTAATCAACACCATTGTCCTATATTAGTTACATATAAAGTTGAATTCTTTGGTTCGTCGTTTTTACCCCATGCCGGCTGACAAATTGGACCTCGTTATTTTAGTATTATAGATTTCCATTTATGTCTGTACCTTTATTGAGATAATACCAAGCCTAAAAACAAAGATCGTTGGAAATCACAACAAATTGTCAAAAATTCATAAACAAAAAGATGAGAAGATACTACATGTACCTTTAAAAATGTTGAAATTGTATTCATTATGATTTTCTTTTAACAGGCTCAACATAGAAGCATGCTGGCAATGATGGGTGCCCTTGATGGCCATGAGGTACCAGCTGATCATTACCATAATAGACCTTCGGATTACAGAAGACATCAAAGTCCAAGGCGAGACTTATCACCAAGAAGGCGCCAAGACTCATTTGAGTCAAGTTTACCAAGAAGGAGGAGTCCCTCCAATGAAGGAAGGAGGAGGTATGAGTCAGAATCATTACCTAGAAGGCCTGTTGAAGAACACATGACACAGAGTATGGTTATGGGTGAATTGCATGGGTCTAGGAGAAAAAAATCACCTGGCAGAGCAAATATAGGTGGTACTCTGAAAGAATTACAGAATTTGCAGGAAAACACCAATAGAAGGAGGAGTAAATCTCCACATGGACAAGGGTATAGGTCAGAGGTCAATAAGGAGAACTATCAAAATTCAGGAGGCCATCAAGGAAGTGTTAATTTTATTCCTAAATTTCTACGTATGCAAGCAGAACGAGACGAAGGAGAATTTAAATTACCCCATATTCCTATTCCAGCTTGGGAAGAAAGAGGACCACAGCAGCCACCACCAGGAATGGGTAGAGATTTTGGTATGCCACTCCTACAGCTTAATGCTGGATATGCTCCCTCACAATTGTTCCCTGGATCTTATAGAGTACCACAGGCACAATACCCACCCCCTCCACCACCCCTAGGCATGTTATCACAGCCACCAACTGATACTCCTTTACCACCGATGTACCAAAACATGTTTCAAAGAATAGAGAATAAAGAAAATGACGGACCAGCAAAGATGGATATGCCACTGCTCAGTCTCCCAAAAGATAAGGATTTATTAGGTCCGTCTGATGCTGCATTTGGTCGTCTACTGGATCCTCATCTCATTATAAGCCATGAACAAGAAATCAAGCAGAAAGAGTTGTTGAAACATAAACACAATTTAGATTTCCTGAGGTCCCATGTAAGTAAGAAAATTCATGTGCTAAAGTATTATTTTGAATCTTCAAATAAGATTTTTAGACTGTTAACTTCTCAAAACTTATACAGACTAGCAAGTCAAGATGGAAAGGACCTAATATAACCTTTAAACTTATCAAAGGGTTTGATTGACAGTTATGTAAAGGTATGGTCCTCTATCTACAAAAGGATTTCAACATAAAAGTTTTAACTATCAGAGCTTTTGAATAAATTGAGTTCTAGTAATCAGAGTAAAAAATCATTAGAAAATCATAAATTTTAATTTTGATGGGACTGACAAATACTGAGACTTAACCAAATTTTAAATTAGAAACACCACTAAAACTTTTTGACTGACCAAAGAAATTATGGATTAAAAGTGATGTTACTTTATTTGTATATTTTAACGGTGAAAGTGAATGATCACTTAAATTTTTGAAAATGGCAAATGAATCACTTTAAACTCATTTCAAGGGTAATGTTAACTTTGTTTTACATGTCTTCTATGTGTAACATTTGTGTTTAGTAGACTAGTTAAGTAAATTGTTGGTATTTAGCTTTCTATTTGATTCTTATTCTAAACATATATATTCCAGGTTGAAAATCTGGAAGACTTAGAAAAGCAAGAAGAGGAGAAAGGAAAACAGCTTTTGTCCGTTAATCTTAAACGTCAAGAGATGAAAGATAAGCATGAGGATGAAAGAATTGATAGAGGGTAAATCATAGAAAAATTATAGCAGTATTTTATTATATGCTCATAAATTTATAATTTAAATCATAATAATTTTTTATCTGATATATATGTTACAGGCATTTTCTAAATTTAGGCATTTTGTAAAATGTCACTTTAAATGACTGAATTTTCAGGCAATTTATAAAATGCCTAACCTTGTCAGGCATTATATAAAAAGACTAAAAATACTTAGTCATTTTGTAAAATGACTGAAATTTCGAAACAAAATTCAACAAATTGCCTGTTCAGTTTCAGATGCATATGACAAAAAACGGACAAAAACACAACATCTTGCAAAGAAATAACTAATGGTTCGGTAGAATTAATTTATTCTTCAAAAACCAGCTGGGAAAGTCTGTATGTCATATGATATGTTCTTTTTAATGAAACTACATTAAGTATGAACTCACTCTGCATTTCAGATAGTAAATTTATGATTATTTTGTCAAAATGGCAGGACACATTGTTCATTCAATAGAACAAAATTTACAAACGAATTTTTAGAAAATCCAGATTCAAAACAGTGAAGTGAAACATATGAAGCAGAGAAAAAGAAGTTTGTTTTTATTTGACTGATTGCTGTTTGTTTGCTATCAGTGCAAATATTGCATGCATTTTTAAGACGAGAACAATTTGGTTATAATTCATTATGGGCTATATCTGCAGTGGATTAACCTGGATAAAGGACAGGAATTTCGACTGCCGTTTGAAATGTAGGTATTTTGGATAGGGACAGAAAAATCCTTCTGCAGAATGGTCAAAGATTTCTTAAAGTGCAGAGAGTGTTGCACTTACTAACATGCTGCAATATATTTAATGTTCCCATTCAGATAGAATGAGAATTTATACATCCACATCCAAACAAATTCCCCTCTATAGCATGGGTTTCGCATTACAATCCTGAAGGCCGTGTTTGGTTGTGATGCAAAGATATGAGTATCTTCATCTTCACTGACTCAAGGAAGTTCCTATGACTTTGCGATGAATTAATGAGACAGTAGTAAACTGTGGTTAAAATCTCAAAAATATATGAAGAAGAGACAAATAACGGTGCATTGACAGGGTAAGCGTCTCCTGTTATAGATGCATCGCCCGGATTGGGCAGATCTGCTTCAGTCCGTTAAAAGCTATAAGTCAAAAGATACAAGTCAAACTAATCATGATGAATCTTTTGGGAACATCTGAAAAAGAAGATATTCATGTGTGACGTGTGTGCTTATTGCGAAATGCAACGTTGTCGAACCTCAAGTGTTTTATCAGAAAAGGTAATAAGAGCTGTCATAAGATGTCATGATCCAGGTTTCTCCAAATGTGGTCGAAGTGCTAAAACCAGATTTTATGCCAAACAATGTATTTGCAAACAAACAGGACAAATATTGTGTAACAGTTCTGTCATCCAAACATTTTAAGAAATAACAAATAGTTCTGTGCTTGTGTGAATTTGGAATAATTCAGTAAAACTTATTTTTGATTATTAAAATTCTTAAATTTCAAGCTTTAACATTCAGTTATTATCATTAATAAAACAGCTCTGTTGTTTAAAGCTTTCAGTTGTTTTTTATGCCCCCGCCGTAGCGGAGGGGGCATTAAGTTTTACCCTTGTCCGTCTGTATGTATGTCCCAAAATTGGTTTTCGTTCTCTAACTTTAGTATGCTTCAATCAAATGGAAAAATTGCTGAATTTTTCGTTTCCGTTCTCTAACTTTAGTTTGGCTCAACAAAATGTTATTAAAATTATACATAATGCTTATTACCTGAAAACACAGATCAAATTTGAAGTTTGGTGGCGTCACTTATACCGTTTTAGAGTTATGCCCCTTTACAAATGAAAAAAAATGCTGAATTTTTTGTTTCCATTCTCTAACTTAAGTTTGCCTCGACCAAATGTTATGAAACTTATACATAATGCTCATTACCACAAAACACAGATCAAGTTTGAATTTGGGTAGCGATACTTTTACCATTCTAGAGTTATGCCCGTTAACAAATATAAAAATGCTGAATTTTTTGTTTTTGTTCACTAACCTAAGTTTGCCTCAACCAAATGTTATGAAACTTATAAGCAATGCTTATTACCACAAAACTCAGATCAAGTTCACATTTAGGTAGTGCCACTTTTACCGTTCTAGAGTTATGTCCCTTTATAACATTACATGCAAAAAAAGCAGGGGCATCATCTGTGTCCCATGTACACATTCCCCATTTATTTAACATTTCATTCTATAAAATAATTTCAGGCATTTTGTAAAATGCCTTTCAATTTTTCCAGGCATTTTGTAAAATGCCTAGAAAAATTAGTCATATGTGAAATGCCTGAATCTTGCAGGCATTTTAGAAAATGCCTAAAGTTTTAAGGCATTTTACAAAAATGCCTAAATTTAGAAAATGCCTGTAACATATATAAAGTGTTAACAGATGTGTGTACTTTCCATATAATGTTTTTGTAAGCTTTGTCAGTTTTGTTTCTGGATTTTAAGAAGTGATTTTTAATGTGATGAATGTCTTGTTTTGCGCAGACGAAGTAGAAGAAGGAAACCAAGACCACAAAAACCTGCATCAGGATTGACTCTGCAATCTTCACAGGAGGTATATATTCATATCAATTGATGCCATTTATATATAACTGGTCAACCATTCAATAGTTTTGTTAAAAAAAATAAAGAACATAGTACATCCAATCATTGATTTTCATGCCTTAGTAATTACTCAAAGTTTTAAGTTTTTTAAGTTGGTCATTAGCAAGGTGGTTTACAATGACTTTGGTTTGCTTATAATGATTTTGGTTTTTAAGACAAATCCTACTGTAGAAAAACCAATCAAATCGATAAAAAAAAAATAAATGGAAAAACTACTTGAACTAATATAAGAATATTTTGATACCATTTCAAATAATAATTTTAGAGCACAATTATACTCAAAGTACAAGTTCACTCCTTTAGTATTAAGAGATTATCCCTTTTAGAGTCACATGGATGAGAAAGAAACACCAATAGAGGGCAGCACTGAAGAAGCAGAAGGTGAAACCAGTGAAGATCAGATACATGATGGTTATGCTATCAGACCAGGTACACAAACGTTGACTTTTCCTATTTTATCTACTCTGTATTCAGCAACCACTTTGAACCAAATATACCAGGAATAATATGTTTGATGTCATTTATGGAAATTCCTGAGTAGGTCTAGTCGGGGAAACAACTTGGACACCAAAGTGAATTTTTGAACAATTTTAAAATTTTCTTCGACTTGAACCTAATTTTTTTAATTAGGAGATTATGATAAAGAGACATTTCTGGAAAGATTTTTCTTTTTATTTGGTTTGGTGTCATTAATGGCAACTATAATGCCATAGATTCCTTTTGATTCCTATGGGAAAGGTCATTTCCATCTCTGAAAAATGACTCCCAGTACATCTTTGATTTTGTTGATTTTGTAGGCTCCTATGAGAATTACCTCCATATGGACAAACAGATGGGATTTGAAGAAGACACAAATGCTAGAATACAGTACAGGACTGCCATGATCATGAAAAAACAACGAAGAAAGAAGGTTTGTAATGAAATATAGATAGTAATTCCACACTTTGTGAAGCTCTAATTGTAGATGATGGATTTTTAAAAAATTCATAAGCTGCTGGTGAGATTGGTTTGGCATGGTTATTAAGAGAACTAGATGGAGCTATTTTCATTCCGTATGTTGTACAAACTTATGTGCATATCAACATTCTATACCTTTTCTATATGTTAAATATTTTGAACTCATTTATAATGCAGTCATCAAAGAAAATTACTTTTTACAAGGATAGACAGTACATTTTTATCTGGCACCTTCAGGACTTTGATCTGTTATGCCTAAAATGACTTATAACTTGCAGAAATATAACTATTTAGTATTTAAGACACCTTTACAGTAGAGTAGATACTTTCAGTGTCAGGTCTTTGTTTACTAAATAATCTGAAACAATTTTGTAAAGTACTAGTCATAGCAGAATAGTATATTAAGGTTTATATTGGCAGGTTGACTTTTCTACCATGACCCATAATGTTGAGGATGCGGAGATGGAGACAGATCCTGCAATGGAAAGAGAGTATGTCAGAACAGCCGAAGCTTCTACTTGTATTACTAAAGACACAGGTAAGTAGTTTTCAGTCGGGTTAGGCTAATATCTATTGTTCATTTCAGTGATTATTATATTTCCTAAAAATAGCCATACTTTGATATTTCCAGATAAAAGTGTCAAGCTCAAATCCTTTAAAATTATTATATAGTACCATTCATGTAAAACTGATGTTTAGAGGTGTGATATTCCTGTAAAAAATGGAATAAAAGGTATAAAAATTAACAAAACAACGAATCCTTTAAATTGATTTTATTGAGAAAAGATTCAATCCAAAAGAGTGAGCTGTTACATTTTTGTAGCATCATAGACCATACGAGGACAATTGTTTTTTTCTTCGTTTTATTTTAGTAGATTTTAAGGTTTTCATCTGCTAAAAAAATCAAACTACATTTAGCTGATACAATTTTAAGACACTAATTATCCAAAGATGAACATTATTCTACAGGACTTGCTGTTACATTGATAAACTTGTGTTATTACAGGTGTTGATCCAATACAGGAAGCTATAGTAGAATATAATCGAGCCAGACAGGGCAATGCTTTACCACCAGACATATATCTTGGTCTCAGGTTTGGTGATACTGAACAGCAACCTACCTCAGATGTTACTACTAAAGGAAAGGTAAGTCTAGCAGTTGATTCATTTACAACAATTGGAAAGAATGTTGTGTAAACTTATCTGCAAAGTAGATTCAGAATTTAAGGTGTATTTAATATTGTAAATCTTTCATGATTTCAATAGTGTGAAATAAAATTAAGGATATTGCAGAAATGTTGTAATGGAAAATTAAAACAAAAAAATAAAATAAGTTTATGATCATGTGATTATGTCACATAACTATTTTGATTACAATAAAACCTGCAATAAAGGTCACCTCTATAAAGTGAAAACCTGCCTTGTCATGTCACCATCTTCTTGTCCCTCTATGGTAATAGCTATGTACTTTTAACCTCAATTAATGAGGTCAGTTTTCTCTGCTCCCAATGGTTTATATACAGGTTTGACCTTATTAGTATCAGTTGATTTGCAGAGATATTACTTAACTATTGAGCTGTAGATATTTTCCTCTGAAAACAATACTTTATAACTTCAGGAGAAACCAAAGGGACGTTCATATCTAAATGTAGTTGACCTTGATGCATCAGCTTTATTACATGATCTTCATGAGAAACCAGACAAAGAAGAGAAAGTACAGCATGACCTTGCCCTTCAGCCAACATCTATGACTTTAACCTCAGCTAGAGAGGGATTGGAAGCCATGGAAACAACCTTGAGGGAAGCATTACAACCCAAGATTCAGCGTCCATTTACACAAGATGCTGTAACAGTCAGGATGTTTGAGAGCAAAGCTAAGGATCATGACAGGTAAGGTCAAATAAAATAAAGGGGAAAAATAACTTGAGAGCAAAATTAAGGATTACGACAGGAAACACCCTTTAAAGTTAAGAACAAGACAATGGCAGGTTTTGCTATCAAATCTTTGAGACTAAAAATAGTGAGACTTTTTACAGAATGATTGCCCATAGATATAGAAAATTTCATGAAAATTGCATTTAACAGGGCCATAAGTATCATCCACCTAGTTTTATTTCAAGAGACCATAAAAGGTGATGTTTCAATTCGATTGAAAGAAATTAATTCAAGTAAAGTTGAAGACTCTGACAAGAAATCAGCAGTTCAGTGGGAAATAAATGCATGGTTAAATCAATCAGAAGAAAAACTGAAAGCAAAAACTGTTTTTTAATTATAAGATATATCTAAAAAGATGTTTGGAAAAAAATCTATTAAACATGTTAATTGCATAATGTAAAAATCAACCAGTTTTTTTTTGTTAATTTTTTTGGCAAATCAAATTATGCTTAAACAAGAATGTGTCCATAGTACACGGATGCCCCACTCGCCCTATCATTTTTTATGTTCAGTGGACTGTGAAATTGGGGTCTAAACTCTAATTTGGCATTAAAATTAGAAAGATCATATCATAGGGAACATGTGTACTAAGTTTCAAGTTAATTGGACTTCAACTTCATCAAAAACTACCTTGACCAAAAACTTTAACCTGAAGCGGGACAGACGGACGGATGGACAACGGAGGAACGGACACACAGACCAGAAAACATAATGCCCCTACTACTATCATAGGTGGGGCATAAAAATCAATTTCAACCATTTTGCTCTGTAATTGTTTAGTAATCACTATACTCCTTGTTTGATGATTAAATGTATATGTAAGCTTATTTTTTTTAAAGATGTGAGCAGGGGTATACATTTATAAGCAGTAACTCACAGTACTTCTTTTTATCTTGATATTAATTATAAATTTTCAGATGATAAAATAATGTACTTTAAATGTTACAATTTATGTTGATATAATTTACAGATAACTATCTATGAAACATGATATGTCTTGGTTAATTAGAAAACATTAAAGACTTATTTGTTTAACTTACTTTTTCAAAATATTGTAATGAAATTTTGATACAAAAGGATTATGTATTGCACTAAATAACTTTCAAAATTGTGATAATGGAAAAACTGGAAAAAAAAATTTTAATGAGAAAGAGATGTTTTCTTATTAAGAGGTATGTTCCTATTCTTTAAATTAATCCAAAATGTTAGGATTTTTTTCATTATATTTTGTAAGTATGATGAAATATTAAGTTATTATGGCTTTGAAAGCCAGTATATTGAGAAGTGTTTAATTTTACCTTAACAAAGTTACAGGGGGTATATGTATTAGTTGTTTAAAAATCTATTTTAAACCATCCAAATTGCTTTTGTATTATAAGGTTTATGTAGAAAACTTTATAATTGACTAATTCATATTGAACAGGTGGATATTGAGATAATGCTTGATCTTTACAGAGTATCTGTTGCTGTAATGCCAAGAGAAAGCCTTCAGGGAACAAGAGCTAGTATAATCCAGAGACTGAGAGATATGAACTCACAAATTCAAGCCATAGATCACATGTCAGACAATATAGAAAGAGGCTTCCATGGAACCAGAATGGTATATAAGGGGTCTTATGTTGGGTTTTTATGGGACAATTCATAGACCTTTAAAATGGTTCAGAACACAGGTCACATGTATATCTTGACGATTCAATGAAAGTTTGGGGATCTCAATGGTGGAGATCAAATCCATGTCATACATATGATATCTGTTAACATTCTAGTCATTTAATACCTTAATTTAGTTGGACATCATGGTTTCATGATATTTTTGTCTCATCTGTAACGAAAGTTGCAGTATATAATGGAAGACAGGGATTACTGTCAGGCGGCGGCAGTGATGTTAACTATTTGTATAAAGCTTTATATTTCAGAAGGAAGAAGACCTGGATACTTCATACCTTGTATGCAGATACCTTATGTTACGATGTTTCAATCTGTCATATGTCCATTGTCTTTGTCCTCATTTTCATGGTTCAGCATTTGCTTGAAAAAAAATTATATTTTTTTGTCAAGTGAATTTCTCACTTATTATGAGTAATAGGATAATCATATTTGGTATATGGGTTCCTTGCAACGTCTACATAATTGTCAGATAGAGTTCAGTGATCAAGGTTTAAGTTATGTGATTAGGTCTCAGATACTATAAGCAGTAGGTCAACTAAATGTGGTATGTGGAATAATTGTAAAGGGCAGGTTTCATCTGACATTGACCTCATTTTCATGGCTCATTGGTCAATGTTAAGTTTTTGTGTTTTGGTCTGTTTTCAAATACTATAGAAGTTGGTCAACTATATTTGGTGTATGGAATGATTGTAAGGTGTACTTGTCTGTCTGGCAGGTATAAACTGACCTTGACCTCATTTTCATGGTTTATTAGTCAGTGTTAAGTTTTTGTGTTTTGGTCTGTTTTTCAATTACCATAAGCAAAAGGTCAACTATATTTGGTGTATGGAATAATTGTAAGGTGAACATGTCTGTCTGACAGAGTTTATCTTACCTTGACCTTATTGTCATGGATCTTTAAAAATGTTAAGTGTATGTGATACTCATAGTAAAAACTTTATCTTTAAGACTTTCAACATAAAATCAATGGTCAGTAAAACAGGCAAGACATTTAAGCATGTGCACTCTTGTTGATAAGTATATACTATCTTAGTGCATAGACAATAATACTGTTGTCAAAATTTGAAATAACCTTTAAATCTTAAATGCAACTTTCTATATTGTTAATGATTGAACATATTTTGTATGAGTACATATACATTCCCTATATAAATAATTCTTTCAATAATAAGGATCAAATATTTGATTAAAATGTAGTTTTCAAAATCAATATACATAAGTAGAGTGAATTCAGTGTTTTGTTTAAAATTTATTAATGATGTTGAAGAACAATAAGAGCATTTTTTATTGAACCTAAAATTCTTTTTCCAATATTACAGTTAATAAGTACATTAGAACATCTAGCAGATACAGAAGATAATACGCCTGGTATGATTGGTGATAGGAAGTCAGAAACATTGACACCTAAAGTATCTCAGAAATCACCCAAGAGAAGTGCCAGGTCTAGTGCTAGGACTGAAGCCAAATCTACTGCCAGAAGGTCACCATCTCCAAAGGGCAAAAAGACTAGGTAAAACCATGGGACTTTACAATATATTCCCAAAATTGTTACGCTATCAGGGTGGTTACAAGGAAAGAGTGAGGATTGTAAATCATAACTAGAATTTTAAGCAATACCCAAGAATTTTAAATTAAAAAAGCAATGCCTTGTGTAGAATCTTGTATATGTTATTTCACAATCTCTGTTAATTTATTTGCTGTAAATAAAATCCACAGCTGTCAACCAATTAAACTTGTACTGTACATATTAATAAGTGAAGATATAAGGCAAAACTCTATGAGAAAAAAAACTATTGAAAAAGGCCTTCTACAATAAACAAGCTCCCACAGTGTAGGACAAACTCTAAAACTACCCTGAGCTAAGAGTTAATGAAAAATTTAAACAGTGTGAATACTGTATCTTGCATCATTTATTCCCTTTTCTCCTGCTTCAATGAGTTGAAAGGTTGTAAAGTCAATAATAAGGGAAGGAATTAGTAATTTAAAAGCTTATTTTAATCATGCTATAAGTTCATAGGAAAGTTTTCTTTAAATTTTCAAATGTGATTTTTGGAAGTTTGTGTTAGTAAGTTTTTGATATTAAAAAAAATTACTTTTCAATGCTTATTTAAATATAGAATTAAACTTATAGTATTCTGACAGATGAAATCCCCTCTAGTTGTCTTTTGGTTAATTTTTTGTCATTGGGTTGCTGTCTCATTGACTTATAACCCACATCTCCTGTTATTCATGTTATCGTTAAGCTGTATTCACTGCTTCAATAATTCAGGATAGTAAGAGTCAACAGCCTGAATTAAGTTATACAATATTAATATTTGTCTTTCCCTACAGTTCTCAGGAGATAGCACGTATCTCAGGTTTGAGTGGTATCAGTGACATTATAGGAGAAATGGTCCAGAAAGGAGACATTGACTTAGAAGAAGCTGGATTTGAACCTGAAGAAGCCAAGTTCCTAGTCAATCAAATGAAGCATAGGTATGTGTCTAATAAACGTACATTGTTTATAAATATTATTTATAAAAGTCCTTTTACTCTGAGGTTATAAATAGCTGTTGATGAAATTTAAAGCTGGAATGAACAGTTGAAAGAAAATGGATAACACTTGAATTCTTGCCGTAAGTCTCTGAACATTATCTATCATTATTACTGAAAATTATAATTTCTAATACAAATACTGACATCAATTCTGTGTATAAATATTTTGAAGGCAGAATGAGTCCTCTTAAATGCAATGTTAAGTATGATGTTTACTCAACATGCTCAATGAAGAAAAACATATCTAAAATTCCCTCCAAAACTGAAAATCAATATTTTTACCATTTGGTATTGACAGTGCTAGACGGGCAGAAAGTCCAGCACAGCAGGAGAGAATGAGGAAAAGTCTACAGAAACTGGAAGAATATGCTAAGACAAAGGAAGAATATCCAGATGAGAGAAGTGCTGAAAAGAAAGAAGAAATAAGAAGATGGATGGCTGACAAGAGAGCACAAAAGATGGAGGAATATAGAAAGCACCTACAAGATCTGAGAGAACATGAAGTCAAGCCATTCAAACCTTCACACGATACACACAAGGTTAACAATTATAGCTACTAATGAATTCAAACCTTCACACGATACACACAAGGTTAACAATTATAGCTACTAATGAATTCAAACCTTCACACGATACACACAAGGTTAACAATTATAGCTACTAATGAATTCAAACCTTCACACGATACACACAAGGTTAACAATTATAGCTACTAATGAATTCAAACCTTCACACGATACACAGTTAACAATTATAGCTACTAATGAATTCAAACCTTCACACGATACACAGTTAACAATTATAGCTACTAATGAATTCAAACCTTCACACGATACACACAAGGTTAACAATTATAGCTACTAATGAATTCAAACCTTCACACGATACACACAAGGTTAACAATTATAGCTACTAATGAATTCAAACCTTCACACGATACACACAAGGTTAACAATTATAGCTAATAATGAATTCAAACCTTCACACGATACACACAAGGTTAACAATTATAGCTACTAATGAATTCAAACCTTCACACGATACACACAAGGTTAACAATTATAACTACTAATGAATTCAAACCTTCACACGATACACACAAGGTTAACAATTATAACTACTAATGAATTCAAACCTTCACACGATACACACAAGGTTAACAATTATAACTACTAATGAATTCAAACCTTCACACGATACACACAAGGTTAACAATTATAACTACTAATGAATTCAAACCTTCACACGATACACACAAGGTTAACAAAGTCAAGCCAATTATAACTGCTAATAAATTGGAGATTGGGTTTGTGTTAAAAACCAGGGACCTATGAAAAAAATCAATCAGTAACTACTAACTAGTTATTATATATTTGGTTATTTTAGCATCAGGTTTTGTTAGGGGTTTTGGTCTCTGAAGGGGCAGTTAAATGTTTGCCTTGTTCATTGTTTGCATTTAAACGGACAGATAAAGATTTATATGGTAAGTCATGGGTAGTCACGGATGTTAAACACCCCTGTAGTAGTTGTATATGGTAAATGTTGCAGTAAAATGCCTACCACGAACATATTGAGCTATTACTTGGAACATGAATAAAGAAATAAAAGAGTCTCAAATATATTGTCAGTATCATTAATGTTAAACAAGTCCCACATATTTGATTATCTGAAATGACCATGTACATAAATTTAAGCAAAATATACTTCATTTGCTCAGTAGATGAATTCATCTTACACAATTTTTGATTTTTTTTAGATTTGATGCATTTCACAGTTAAGGTTCGTCAAAATGTCTAAAATGTCTGAAAAAAATTGAGTAGTCTGGTAAAAAATAAAGTTTTTTGTCCATTAGTTATGATACACAACCATCTTTTAACTATTTGCACAGTATATCTTAATTTTCACTGGAAATACTCATTGACTGTTTATTTTTGTTGTTGAAATGTCTTATATATGTTTCAGTGTATTGTCATTAAAGAAATATACTTGTTTTGAAAATATATCTTTTTGGTATTTGTAGGGAACATTTAAAGCAGGTGAATTCAACGACAGGAAATTCCAAAATAAAGTGGACATGACAAGGAGAATGCAGGAAGCTGAAGAGTTATTTTTAGAAGCCTTAAGAGACAAGCCTGAACTGCCTCCTGAGCCAACCTATCGGGAGCGAAGTCCAAAGCGTAAACCTGTTTCACGAGACACCAGTCCTCTTAAAACCAAAAAACGGTCTCCAGAAAGATGGGAAAGAAGTCCTATGATCTCTGATAGAAGGGGTATAAGTCCAGGAAGAAAACAAATTGATACTTCAAGATCTACTGTTACCATTTCACCAAAGGTTTCGAGAAAGATATATAGACCAGATGAGAAGTTGCAGTACAGGGAACCAGTCAGGTCTCCAGTCAGGGAAAGACAACCCAGACCACAGCCTATTATGGTACAGCCAGCTCCTGAACCAGTTGTTCCTCGTCTTAGATTGATTGACTCTGATGAATTCATGAGAAGAAGTCAGGAAACTACAGGTATGGCATAAATATGGACCTTGTGGAATAAGCAATTTGTTATTTAAACTTTTGTCTTTTGAAAAAGAAGAAATTATTAAATTTTCTAGATATCTTGTTATCTACAAACCCCACTCTCCATGGAAAAAAAACTTCAAATATTTTTCCCAGTTTTCTTGTGCTGGATGGAAAAAACAGCCTTCGAATATCTCAGGAAAATTTATGTATGCTAAAAAGTCAAATTGTTTACAGAAAAAACTTTAATTAAGAGTTATTACTGGTATAAAAAGTATGAAATTAAAAAATATTTGATTACATGTTACGAAATAAAACATTATAGTTTAAACATATTGTATTGTTCAAAAGGACAAATGGATTAGACACAAGTCTAAGAAATAATACATTGCACTCAAAAAATAAATTACTTGAATTTACTTAAAACAAGTATTGATTTTACTCAAATCAAGTAAAAAACAAGTAAAATGTTTGTCAAAAATGAGTAATTGCTAGTAATGCCAAGTAATTATAAGTAATTACCTAGTAATTAAATGTAAGTAATTTTTCAATGTATCGTAAGTAATTCTTTTAATAAATACTAAGTAATTTTTTCATATATAATAAGTAATTCTTTTATTATAGTAAGTAATTCATTTAATACACATTAAGTATTTCTTTCAATTATAGTAAGTAATTCTTTTATTAAAAGTAAGTAATTCTTAATAAAAGTAAGTAAGTCTTTTGATAAAAGTAAGTAATTCTTTTAATACACATTAAGTATTTCTTTTAATAAAAGTAAGTAATTCTTTTAATACACATTAAGTATTTCTTTTATTAATAGTAAGTAATTCTTTTAATATTTATTGAGTATTTCTTTTAATACTCTTAGTAATTTGTGTACCACTTGTAAGCCATTTTTTACTTATGGCAAGTAATTTCTGGAAATACAATTACTTGCAACAGTAAATTTATTTGTAGGTTTTGAGTAATTCTTTTACATATAAATTGTATATATAAATATTATATTTACAGATTAAAATAAAACTCTACACTGTTTTATCATAAATGCATATAATTTGAAAAAGTAACATACCTTTTTAAAGAATTATCATATACTGTATCCTTTGTTGTAATCCATTTCTATTCTTGTTTGTTATAAGTTAACATGGGCTACATCCCCAGCAACTCTTTGTGTTACATTTTCATTTAATTGAATTAGTACACAAAGAGTAGCTAGAAACATAAATACCCACAAAGTGTCCTTTTTGTAAGTTTCTCCTTTCCTTTCATGCTTGTCAATCGTGCAAGTATTTCAACAAATTCAGTTTACTTTTTGTTCAAATTCAAATCTGAATGAGTTCCAGCCAATTTTCAAATATAGCTTACCAAAGTCAAATGAAACCTTAATTCTGATTGGTTGAATATTTTATCAGTCTCAAATCAAAAACTTCTTATTAAATACAGGAAAATGATATAATTTTGTACATTTAAAATAGATAATTAATTATAAATTTTAGTAAGACTAAGTCATGTAAGTTTACATTATAAAATTATATCAAAATTAATAATGATAATTTGAAGATATTTTGATATGAAAATAATTTAAGTAATGACTTGTAATTCGATCAAATTTTTAAGCATTTCAAAGTATTATCTAAAAACAGCCTATTATTTCAATTTGGAATTATTTTAATTATGGAATTTGCATAATTTCTTGTGGTTGAAATTTTTAATGAATTCCATGTTTATTCTGCATTATAATTTTTTAAGCATTCCATTACACTTTCCATACAATGTATTTTGTATAGATAGTGTTGTGCGCGGCACAGTACATGCATTCTATTGAAAATGTGTTATCTTCTTTGTAATAGAAAGTGTTGTGCGCCACACAGAACATTGAAATACAGAATAAACATGGAATTTATAAAAACAATTCAAGCACAAGAAATTCCATAATTAGATTATTCCAAGTTGAAATAATAGCCTGTTTAAAGAAAATTGCTATAATAGTTATCCAAATTTATGCAATTTTCAGACTGTGAAACCTACATATGTTGAAATTGTTAAATTATGGATTCAAATTTCATAGGAAGCATTTATTAATATATATAACAAGCCTTATGCAAGCAAACAACATTATGTAGTGCCTAAGCCTACTTAGTAATAACAAGTTTTATATCAAAGTTATCAGAAGTAATTCCAGTAACTTTCATACTGCATTTTGTATAAATAAAAAATAAATATGTGTAGTTCATTAATATATAACTTAATCTAAGTAATTTCTTTTACTAAAACAGTAAGTTATTACTTAAATAAGGACTAAGTAATTCATTTATTCAAGTGAGTAAAATCATTATTAGTATTTGTTTTAATTTAAGTAATTTTGTTAATAGACACACATTTTCAGTAAAACAATTACTTGTTTCAAGTAACTATTTTCATATCTAGTAAAACATAAGTAATTGCTAGTAATAGTGAGTAATTGGTAAGTAATTCCTAGTAATGAGTAATAAAAAAGAATACTTAATTTAAGTAAAATATAATTACTTAGTAATATTTTTTTGTGTGTGTGTGAACCATCATTTGAACAATTGAATTGTTTTATAAGGTGATTACTCTGCCTATGCCAAAGCAGTGGCTGACATGGAAGTAACACAAAGTCAGGAGGTTTACAAACCTAGACCTGCTTCACCACCCCCCAAACCAGCAGGTAAACAGTACAAACCAAAATCATTCACTGAGATGGTGAGACTTCAAGATCCTTCCAAACTTAAAAAGAAATATTCGAAAATACCTGTAGCATATGCACAGAGGTTAGCTAGTATGCAGAGGGAGACTCCCAGAGAACACAGTCCCGAGGAGAAAGGAGAAAGGATTTATGGTAATTATAGTAGAATTTGTTATTTACCGTCAAAATTATTGATTGATTAATAATTGGTATTACACCATGGGAATTTTCCTTTTCTAACATATTAGATTTAAAGAAACAAAACTTGTAAGACATGCTTACACTGCACACGTTAAACAATACTAAATAATACTGTAGCAAAGACTGCTGGCAGTTACTTAATGAAATCTCACAAGTATTTATCTCACAAGTATTTATCCTGCCTATGTGAAATCATGCCGTCTAATATCAGTTTGATTTTAATACAAAGTATATTTTTAACAGCAACATAATAAATCTTACAAGAAGAGAATGAAGACTTGGTCTTGAAAAATGCACAAAGTAAATTTATGTAGAATTTCAATGCAGCAAAAATAAAAGTCTTGTTTCAAACTGTAGATTAGCGAATTGATTTTAACCACTCCAAAAAATACCAGATGCAGTGATTGAACAGTAATATTTATATTACCTTTATCAATAAGTTTTATTTAGCTTTAAAGAGAACAAATTTTTACTTGAGTCTATAATATGATCATATTTTGTCCTGTTGTTAAAAATATGTCACACAAAATATAATAAGTATCTGGTTGTTACAACTTATCTGTTTGATAAAATGGTATTTTCAACCAGCTAGAAAGAGACAATTGGAACATATTGTCATTTTGAAAAAAAAAGATTATTGTAAAACCTGACACATACATATTGTAATTATTTTTATATAACTGTATAACTTTAATGCAGTTCTTTAACAGTATTTACCAATAAATAATTCCATTAAAACATGTAAATTTTGTAATTTTGAGATTATGAATATTCTTTACCATGTCTCAACACATTTTCCTCTAACAATATTTAACTGAACTCTTGAGCTTATACATGATATAAATTTTTTTATAGTTTACAGTGAAATAATTTTGATGTAATACATCATATAGAATTTTATGTTAAATACTACATTACATTTTGAACCATTTTATTTATTGAATTAAAAAAACATTTTTAATGGATACTTAATGTGAATCCCTTAGTCTTAGCAATTTGAAAAGTACTTATAAAATATTAAAATAAATTTCCCTCAAATAGGATCAAACAGATCTCCCAGTAAGAAGAGTTTTGCTGAACCATCTCCAAGAACTGTCAAGACATACGCAGAGAGGTTACAAGAGATGAAGTCAAAGAAAACATATAGTACCCCAATTATACCTCGTTCTCATATTCCTGGTACTGGAAGAACTGGTAAGAAATTTAAAAAACATTCAAGTTGTACCTTTTTATCATATTCCTGGTTCTTGAGACATAAAACTCCTCAATTGTACCTTATTATCATATTTTAGTATTTTAATACTTTTATACATTCTGCAAAAGAAGTCATGTCTGTCCATCAGTCCAGCTGTCTTCTAAGTTTGTCAGTGTATTAACACTTTGTGCTGGTCCTAGTAATTTACATAGTTGTTAAATATAACCGAATGATATGCCATGACCTTTAACCAAGGTCATCTCTTGAAAGGCATGTTCACTTCTGATAAATGAATTGAAATGTGTTTGGGCTGTATTTTTGCACTGTCCCAATTTAAGACTAGAATCACTTCTCAAAATCATCCAAGGGTGTAATTTGACCTTGACTGAAGGTCTTTTCACAGTCAGTATCATGTTCTTGCCATTTTTGTCGAGCCTTCGACTTTTGTCGAAAAAGCGAGACATAGCGATCCTTCATTCCGTCGTCGTCGTCGGCAGCAGCGGCGACCACAAATATTCACTCTGTGGTTAAAGTTTTTGAAATTTTAATAACTTTCTTAAACTATCCTGGATTTCTACCAAACTTGGACAGAAGCTTGTTTATGATCATAAGATAATATCCAAAAGTAAATTTTGTAAAAAAAATATTCCCATTTTTTCCGTATTTTACTTATAAATGGACTTAGTTTTTCTGCCAGGAAACATTACATTCACTCTGTGGTTAAAGTTTTTGAAATTTTAATTACTTTCTTAAACTATCCTGGATTTCTACCAAACTTGGAAAGAAGCTTGTTTATGATCATAAGATAGTATCCAGAAGTAAATTTTGTAAAAAAAAAATCATTTTTTCAGTATTTTACTTATAAGTGGACTTAGTTTTTCTGCCAGTTAACATTACATTCACTCTGTGGTTAAAGTTTTTAAAATTTTAACAACTTTCTTAAACTATCTTGGATTTGTACCAAACTTGGACAGAAGCTTGTTTATGATTAAAAGCTAGTATCTAGAAGGAAATTTTGTTAAAATTTTGTTCCATTTTTTCCGTATTTTACTTATAAATGGACTTAGTTTTTCTTCCAGTTAACATTACATACAGTCTGCAGTTTAAGTTTTTAAAACATTTATTAGATTCATAAACTATCCTGGATTTTTACCAAATTTGGACAGAAGCTACTTACAATCACAAGATAGTAAAGAGAGGAATATTTTTATTAATTTTTTCCTCATTTTTGTTGAGCCTGCGATTAACAGCAAAAGTAGGCCAGACACTGGGTTCCGCGGAACCCTTACGAATTTTTTCGTATTGGATATTAGATCCCAGTAAAATTCATGCAATTGTTTTCCAAGTTCTAAAGGTATTACATGATCTCGACTGAAGGTCATACCTGGAAGGTTAAGGTATAAGCCAATAAATGTATTGGTTGTACTGCCTTCTTGGTCCAAGTTTTTGTGTAATTGTATACTAGGAATTCAAGGTTTAGTCATTTCTAAATGTCTAGATTGTTGTTAAATTATTGGTCACTTTAAGCCATATTGATTTTTCATTTAAGTTGCATAAGCAGCTAAGCTGAAGAGAAGTGCTAATATACACACTGAGGTAATAGTTGAGGTCTTAAAGCTAGAACAGATATGAAATACTGTTTTCCTTTTTTTTGCCTCATTAATCTTTTTTGCAACTGGTTGAAAAACATTAAAATCTGATTTTCTCTGTGCTCTTGTGATATTATTATACCACCGCTTTAAAAAAGTGGGGGTATACTGTTTTACCTCTGTCTGTCTGTCCGTCTGTCCGTCCGTCCGTCCGTCCCATGAATATTTTTCATCACATTTTTCTCAGGAACTACATTACAAGGATTTCTGAAATTTGGTTTCAGGGTTTATATGAGTCAGCTATACCGTGTGATGTGTTTTCAGATTCATCACTCAACAACTTCCTGTTTATCTTATACTTTTAGCGGGGCGGGGTATCATTAGTGAGCAGTAGCTCACAGATTCACTTTTTTTATTTTAAATATGGTCAAAGGGCCTAAAGATGGTAAAATGACAATTTATCATCTTTGTTTATACAGTAGAAATTTTCCTAGGGCTGCTTTCTGAATATCATCTGATAATTTATAAACAGTACATACATCTGCTTTGAACAATTGACAAATTGTTAATGCAGTTATACAATTTTTTAAGTTTTTTAAACAGAGAATATCTACAATGTCACCTTTTAAGTACTATATCAAACACATTGACATTGTTTTCTTATTTTTAAAAGGATCCTCAACAGTTATACAGAAGAGGAAAACAGGACCACCACATAAACCTATGACCTATGTAGAACAGTTACAGAAACTGAATCAAGGAGCTCCTAAGACTAGGGGCAAAGCAGGTAAATTATTACTTAGTTATAGACCAAACCTGTCACCAGTTATGAAAACAGTATCAAAATACTGTGCTTGTTCAACTGTATGTTTGTCAGTATAATATTTTATTTGAAATTTTTATGTCTATATAGTGTGAATAGAAAAGGTAAATTTTATAAGAAGTAATTATTTTCACAAATTAGGTATTGCAGATGATGTTAGGTGTATTAAATTTCAATTTTCTTAAAGTTTAAATTATATCACAATATAAAGCAAGTTTTATTGTTTACTAAATTATGATTATTCAAGCACCAAAATAGACATTGTTAGATGTATTGTCCCATAAGGATGTAAATTACAAATAAGGGTGTCACATAAACTTGGGTCATTATTTGTGATGTGTTGTCTTTTATATTTAATTTTTATCCCCATGCCTTAAGGAAGGGGGTATGTAGTGATGAAAATGTCAGACAACAGTCTGTCAACTGCAACTTTAGTTTCCAGATGACATTTAAAGTACTGCTTGACCAAGCCTTGAGAAATTTTACACAAGGTCAAGTTCAAATTTGATAGTTTTGACATGTACAGTTTAAGAGTTATGCCCTTACTGACCTTAACAGTTTGGTTTTCTTTGGTTTCCAAATGATAATGATAATTCTGCTTGACCAAATCTATTTAAATTTAAACACAATGTCATGGACCATAACATACAGGTCAAATTCGATTTTTATGATTTTATCAATTACCATGCAAGAGTTATTCCCCTTGAAACTCTTTTTTTATGGTTTCCAGGTGTTAATGAAAGTTTCATTTACAAAGTCATATTAGATTTTAACACAATGCTATGAACTTAAAATACAGGTAACATTCAATTTGAATTTGAATTTTAGCATTTACCATTTTTAAAAGTGTTTTTCTGCAAGATCACTTAATTTTTTGGGGGTTTTTATGACTTTTGTTGTTTTTACAGATTTTAGAAATTAGAAATCAAATTCGCTGCTAGAAAATTACAGTCTACTAATAAGTGCTGTGTTTTGAAATGCTTTGAAACATTCAAGAATGTTATAAAGCTCTCAGGCAAAGATTATCTTACTCAGCATTAGCTGTATTATTTAGGTTCTATATAACGTTCTTCAATATTTCATATATTTGTCTTCTCAAACTTATTATACATCCGCTTTAAAAAAGTGGGGGTATACTGTTTTACCTCTGTCTGTCCATCCATCCGTCAGTCCGTCAGTCCGTCCATCCGTCCCATGAAAATTTTTCGTCGCATTTTTCTCAGGAACTACAATACAAGGATTTCTGAAATTTGGTTTCAGGGTTTATATAAGTCGGCTTTACCGTGTGATGCCTTTTCAGATTGATCACTCAACAACTTCCTGTTTACCGAATACTTACATCATTTTACACAACACATCCAAGTTGAAAATTTTCGTCACATTTTTCTCAGGAACTACAATACAAGGATTTCTGAAATTTGGTTTCAGTGTTTATATAAGTCAGCTATACCATGTGATGCGTTTTCAGATTCATCACTCAACAACTTCCTGTTTACAGTCAAATATTTGGGCTGGGGGTATCATCATTGAGCAGTGGCTCGCAGTTTCACTTGTTATTTGCAGGGTTTCCAAAGTAGGTTATTCTAAAAATTGTGTTCTGTGCAACAAAATAGGTGTCATTTATTTATTCATGTGTATTTAAATAATATTTTTGTAGAGGTATGGATATAATTGTGAATTATAAATTTTGTTTTTATTTCACAAGGTATGAAGACCTTTGTAAAACCACAGACCTTCCTGAAATCTCACAAACCACTACATAAATCACAGACGTATTCTGAACAGTTACAGACTTTACAGCCACCAAAAGGTAATCAGATAATGATGTCATATCATCCTCCCCTTTGCCTATATCACCCTATTCAGTCGCTCTGTAATTCTTGTATCATAGCTAATTCTTGTTTCACAGCTTTGAGACGTGAGTAGACATTATCAGTGATGTTACAATGTCTGAGAAGTTATCAGCAATGTCACAATGTGTGAGGAGACATAATCAAGATTATGTTTGTCTAGCATAAAACTGTCTAAGGAAGGCTGAAAAAGACCAGAAATAGAATGTTAAACAGATTATCGGGTTTTCTACATATTGATATCGTAAAATATCAGCTGCTTGACACAATGCAAATTCTTGATATTCCTTTCCCAAGTCAGAAGGCAGGAACCTGTAAATCAGTGTTTGTTGTTGGTTGCTGTTTGGAATATTTGTTTTTCATTTATTGTTTTTCATTTATTGTTTTTGCATTAATCAGTTGGTTTTCTCTTTTTAATTGTTTCAAATTTGTCATGCCTGGGGCTTTTATAGCTTTCGATAAGGTGTTTGTTTTGCTCATTGTTGAATGCCATACAGTAGCCTTTAGTTTTCCCATCCTTGTCCTTTGGTCTCTGGTGGATAGTTGACAATCATATCACATCTTTTTTTTTATATAAAGATACTTTTTATGGAAATCTCTCATAATTTAAAATTGATGAACTGACTAGTTGTAAGAAAATATAGCAATCATTTGTTCCCTCTCATGTTCCAGCTGGTTTCTTATCTTTTTAAATGTTTGAAAGATGGTGCCATTTATAAAGAGGGAAATAAATCATCAATTCTGATATTACTGACCAAAAGTCATGATTCCACCCATTATTAACCTGCAATGAGGTAAACAAATATCTGAAAACAGTAGGGATAATAAATTTCTGGTTTAAAATAAATCAAGTGTACTGTTATTGATTGATTGGTTGATTGTTGTCCAGTGGCATATGTTACTTGCATATTATGAATATCAACAAATTATACAATCAATCAATCAGGTACATTTGCAAAGTAGGTTGACTGAGAGGATGGATATTACTTTAAATGTTACTAGACACTAAGGGCATGTTGAGAAGGCTCAAAAATATTTTCTTGCAAAAGGTCACCTACTTGTTTCTCACCAAGAGTTGTTCTATTGGTTTCTATGTACCAAAATGGGACAGATTTTAAAAAACAATCAATGCCAACCTGATTAGGTTGTTTATTTATAAATCTTGCTCATATCAACAGAAACCACTTAGCAAGGTTCCTACTGCTAAATTGAACCAGTTTAGGTAGCTATTTACTATAATATAGCGGTATTTCTGTATATTTACTACCCAAGGGATAAAAAAAATATCAAGATGTTCTATAAGGTAACATTTAAATTGACATGACTTGTTAAATACTTTTTCACGTCTATTTATAGTTATAATCTAAACAATGTCTAATTATATTATATTACTGTATATTATTTCAGCCCAGAAAAAGATATCCCCTGCCAGAACTAGAGCTAAGCCCTATCCTTATCCGTACTCAGGACAGGAAAAATGGGAAGGTGATTCAGTGGTCAGTTCTTGGTCTGTTGATGATAGAGTTAATAAAATACTGTATGGAGATGAAGCCAGCACTGTAAGTAGAATAACATATAATTCAATTATTTAATAGGTAAATGTCCTTGGTGATAATACAATAATAATGTTCATTGAAGATAAATGAGTAAAGACATCATAAATTGTCAGTTTGTTAACATGAACAAAATACAAAGAAAACATTCCAAAGAATTAATCAGTCAAGCAGCAGGTTGTAGTTTTTTCTCATTACAATCATTTTCTAGTAATTTGTAAAATGATAAAGAAATATGTTTGTTTCAATTACTACCGAAGTTAATATGCATGAATGAAATCACTCATTGGATAAATATACATCTAAAGATATTCAATAAGAGTTGCACTGATGTTTCAATACAAATTATATTTATATTCCAGGTATATGGAAGCAGGGTGTCTTTTGAATATCCCATGTCTGACGACATATCAGATTATCTCCCGGAGGTAATGGGAGAGTCTTACGTAAACTCTGTTGATATTGACGAAATTATGCGGATAGCAGATGTGGCATCTGTTGGTAGTGGTGACGTTATGAGTGTTATTGACTGGGATGCCGTAGATGAACTTATTACAGATGTACACTGAAGAAACTATTGCAAAAAATGTTAAGCCTATTTGATAACATAATTGAAAAATATGAATGTGATAATTTTAATTACATTTCTGGTAAAATAGCAAATATAAATGACATATACTATAATGTTAGCATTTAATTGATTTTTAAAAGTGAAGGTTGTGAATTAACTTTAACTTATATTCATCATGTTTATACAAATTATTTATTTATTATAGTTGTCCGTCAAAATACTTTTGTATTGATAGTTTTATATATTTATTAAAATATTTTATGACCAAACTTCTATTTCCTTTATTAAGGGCTGTAACATTTTAACAAATCTGATACTCACAAAAGGCACATTTAAAATAGGGATATCCTCATTGATGTATTCCCTAATTTTATTTTATATCTTTTTGTCAAAGTAGACTCAATTCTGAAGATTGAAGTTTTGATGTATGTTATAATTATAGAATGCATACAAAACATTGTCAAATTTGGATAATTTGCTGTAAGATACCAGTTTATTTATCTCTTCTGAAAATGAAAAATAAAACATGTTTAAAACTTATATCATTGGAAAAATCTCAGATCATTTCATTTTTGGTGTCAATAATTGTAGTTTAGTTCCAAAATATATCTCAAATCATAGAATAAATAATATTAAGCAAGTGTATTTTTGTCTCCCCTCAACGAAATTGAGACAGCAAGAAAAAGGCATACCGTTTTTGAGTGCAGTGGTGTCGATAATTTCAACAATGTATTAGTTTGTGATTTGGTCAGTTTAAGGGAAACACTAGTGGAATGTTAATGATATTTGGTATGCTGTTGTATTAGCATTGGCACACCTCATTTCAATGGAGATTTTTTGGCCCTGCCCCCTCAGTATGGTCTATTGATCTTGTAACTTTTGATTAGTTTACATGTTAAAGGGGAACCACTAATGCACATATCATTTCCATGGAGATTATGCTGCCCTGCCACGTAAAACATGGTCTGTTGACTTTAAAACTATGTTTAAGTTTGTGATTAGGTCAGTTTAATATGAACCACTAGTGGTAAGTCATGATATTTGGTACGTAGTTGTATTCGAATTTGCATGTCTCAATTCCATGGAGATTATATGGCCCCGCCCCTCAGTTTTTTTAAAAACTTTTGCATAGTTTACATGTTAAAATTTGAAAAGGCCACTTATGATAAGTCAATGGTATTTGGTAAGCAGTCGTATTAGCATTTGAAATTTCCATGGAAATTATTCGGCCCTGCCCTTCAGTCATAGTTCATTGAAAAAATATTTTTACATAGTTCACATCCTAGAAGTAGTGCAAGTTTAATTTCAACATTTGCATTATACTTTCAAAATTACATAAAGGTGAGACATATCACTGTGTCAAAAATTTATTAACAAACAAAAAACGAATTATCTAATTTGTTCTAAAGTTTGCCTATTTTAAAATCATTTGATTCTGATTATATGAACAAGCTACAATTCCAAGAAAGCAACCCAATTGATATTTAACAGTGTCTGTCTGTCCTGATATTTTTAAGTGAACATATCATTGATAATAATCGATCACCATGTCATCTCATAAGGATTAGATGAGGGTTAGCTTTTTTAGCTCTTGAGAGCCTCTAGTTCTATATCTAAAAGAAAATGGAATTTACAGTATCAGAAATGGTAAAGGCAACAACAAAAACTAAAGGCTCCAAGGAGCCTGTATCACTCACCGAGCATTTTTGCATAAAACTCATACAATGCAATAAGAATATTTGTGTTGTATGGAAACTGTATGTTGGGTAAAAAATCATGTCTTTCTGATCATTTTTACTATTCAAAGTTTCAGTCTATCCATTATAGTTTCAAATGTAAAAACACTAAAATTGGTCAATAATCATCATTTATTTCCAGAAGTCAATAGACAATTTGGGTCATTTGTTTATCTTATTTGGCTGACCAGTTTTCGATTTATCGATTAATTAACGATAGGGAGAAAAAATGTATGGTGTGATGTAAAGGTCTTGTCATGACAATTAAGGATATGCATGGTTAAAGGGTGGGAATATGAACAGTTATCAATATTAAGATATTTTTAACAACTGATGACATGCAGAGGTTTGGGAATGTCCCCATGGTCAAACCTATAATTAACTTATAATGCAATTACGACTACATAAGGTTGAGGTGGGGTGTCTAAGCTATTTTTGAGATATTAAAAGATTTATATGTTCTAGTGTTCCTATACAAATAGAGACAAGAGTGCACATGCTGAAATGTCTCGCCAACTTTACTTGTGATTGAATTTATTTTGAAGGTCTTAAACATTATCAATGATCCATGAAAATTAGGTCAGATGTATAGAATAGAGAATGGAAACAGGTAATGTGAGGCAACAATCTAACCAAAGAGCAGAAAACAGCCCAAGGCCACCTCTAGGTCTTCAATGCAGAGTGAAAACCCAGAATCCTGAGGCAGGCTTCCGCTGGCCCCTAAACAATAATGTATACTAGTTCAGCAAAATTGACGCCACACTAAATTCTAGTACATACAAATGAAACACAATTAGAAAATACACACAAGACTAACAAAGGCTAGAGGTTTTTGACTTGGGACAGGGGCAAAAATCTGGCTGAGATGAACATGTTTTGTGAGATCTCAACCCTCCCCTATACCTTTAGCTTATGTAGAATAAACAAACACAGCAAAAGGCACAGTAAAACTCAGTCTAAAAGATTCTAAGACCAGGGTTAAAAAAGGTAACAGAAGAAACTTAGCAAAATAACAATGATAAATATAAATAAACAAAGGACTACTAGCAGTTACTGACATGCTAGTTCCAGACTTCAATTAAACTGATTGAAAGATTCTGTCTTCATCATATGGACCATGCCAGGCAGACATGTTAACCTTTAAATCATTCCATACACCAACTATATTAAATCCTATCACTTATAGTACTGGAGAAACAGATCAAACAACAAAATCTTAACATTGACCAATGAACCATAAAAATGAGGTCAGGGTAATATGAACCCTGCCAGACAGACATGTATATACACCTTACAATGATTCCATACACCAAATATAGTTGGCCTATTGCTTATAGTATAGGATAAACTGACAAAACCATGCAACAGTGATCAATGAACCATTAAAAATGACTGAGAAATAAACCAAACGACAAAAAACTAAAATGAACCATGAAATTGAAATCAAGGTCAGATGAAACCTGCCAGTCAGACATGTACACCTTACAATCTTCCATAGACCAAAGATAGTAGATAGATCTATTGCTTATAGTATCTGAGATAAGGACTTGACCACAAAAATCTTACCTTGATCATTGATCTATGAAATGAGGTTGAGGTCAAGTAGACATTGTCTGATCGACATGTAGACCTTGCAAGGAACCCAAATACCAAATATAGTTATCCTATTGCTCATAATAAGTGAGTATTTCACACAACAAATTTTTTTTTTTCAAGCAGTCAATGAACCATGAAAATGAGATAAGCACATTTGACATATAATAGTCCAAAACTTCATAATATATGGTAACTGCATACAAGGTATGAAGCATCCAGGTCTTATATCTTCTGAAATATAAAGCTTTATACAAATAGTTTACGTCGCCCCTAGATTGTAATCAAGGTGAGACAAAAACTGGACAGATATATCACAAGTAGGACTGTGACCTATTGCTTATTAATGATACCCTGCTTCTGTAAATAGGAAGTTGAAGAAAAATGAATCTGAAAACACATTGCACAGTGAAGCATGTTCACATGACACCTGATAGCAAATTTCAGGAAAATCTTATTTGTAGTTCCTCAGACAAATGCATCAAAAAGTTCATACATGTCCAGTATGTGTCAGATTGATATATATTCAGTAAACAGGAAATTGATGAGCTGATGAATCTGAAGGTGTGTCCCACAGTAAATAGATATAAGATGTGGTATGAGTGCCAATGAGACAACTCTCCATTCAAGTCACAATTTGTAAAAGTAAAAATTATATGTCATAGTACGGCCTTCAACACGGAGCCTTGGCTCACACAGAACAGCAAGCTATAAAAGGCCCTAAAAAAAAAAGCTTGCTGACATAAAGCCTGATAACAAATTTCAAAAGCTGTTGTAGTTTCCTAGAAAAATGTGATGAAAATTTCATACATGGCCATTATGTTTAGACTATAGAAGTATTCTGTATCAGTAAGTTAATGAGCAATGAATCTGAAACCATGTCACAGGGTATAGCATGCTAATGATAACAAATTTAAGGAAGATATTATTTGAAGTTCTTGAAAAAAATGCAATGTTCTTTTTTGGGGAAGACAGTTACAGACGATTGGACACACATACTGAGGCATGGACAGACAGCATTTAAACAATATAGCCCCCCAACTTTGGAGGGTATAAATACACAACTACATTTTCCATGCAATTTGTTGAGAGGGAATAAAAATGATCAATACTCCATGTTGTATCAAATTTTATTTGATAAAAATATAATAAGCAACACCATACATTTATTATTAAGACATCATGAATATAGAAATCTTTTTGTAAGTATATGAACTAAGTGTATTTTATAAATTTGGGTCACAATTACTGAGTTTCAATTATAACTCAGGTGTATTTCTTTTAATATACAATTATCTTCAATTTTTTACCTGGGCCTTAGCAGCAGCAAAAAACAACCAGACTTTTTCGCCCAAAAAGGATATCCACTAGATTTCAAACATTCAGCCATCAATCAGTTTTGTATGAAAAACTAGTCTTTAAATGAATGTGAAAATAAAATAAATCATTAAATATTAGCATTGTATATACACTTAAATCAATTCAGTATTTCAAAATTATATCCAGTCTGTAGTTTGCTGCAACCTACATCCAATGATCCTAATAACTATGTTATAAAGGGTAGAGGTCATGAATTTTATAAAGTTCTCCATTAGCTACAACCTATATGTAATTAACAGATTTATATATCAGTGTGTGGGTGTTTAACAATTATGTTCAGAAGTTATTTAAAGATTTGTAGTCTTAAACCTACATTTTAAAATTAATGGAAATATGTTATAAAGGTGAGAGCACGTGAATTTTTCAAAGTTCACATTTAGCTAGAACCTATAACTTAACAGATTTATATATAAGTGTGTGGGTGTTAAACAATTATGGTCAGAACTTATTTGAAGATTTGCAGTTTTCTTCAATCTATATTTAATTAAAATTAAAATATATCAGAAAGAAGAGAGCTCATAAACGTTTCATAGATTAACATCTACAACCTTCACAACAGATTTCTATAAAGCAATAATCTGGTCAGAGCTAAAAAATTACGAAAATTTCTGACATTTTCTTTGAGTTGTTCAATAAATTTTGCTTTTAACAATTAAAGTTTTTGAGGTGTAACTTTCTGCCGAAAAAGTATATCTAATTCTGAACACATATACATATATTGTTATTTTCTGAAGAAAAAGTATATCTAATTCTGAACACATATGCACATATTGTAACTTTCTGAAGAAAAAGAATAACTAAATCTGAACATGTATGCACATATTGTTACTTTCTGAAGAAAGAGAATATCTAAATATGAACATGTATGCAACTTTCTGAAGAAAGAGAATATCTAAATATGAACACATATGCACATATTGTAACTTTCTGAAAGAAGAGAATATCTAAATATGAACACATATGCACATATTGTAACTTTCTGAAGAAAAAGAATATCTAATTCTGGACACATATGCATATATTGTAACTTTCTGAAGAAAGAGAATATTTAAATATGAACACATATGCACATATTGTAACTTTCTGAAGAAAGAGAATATCTAAATATGAACACATATGCACATATTGTAACGTTCTGAATAAAAAGTAAATCTAAATCTGAACACATATGCACATATCATTTGTTACACAACCTCTACTTATTTTACTTGGCTAGAGAATATAAAACCAATAAATAAACATATAAATAATTAACATTAAGAGCAAAATTTTAATACCTTCTTGGGTGAAAGAAAACACACAATGGCAAAACTTGATACAACTTTACCTAAAAAGGAAGGATTTATAATTTGAAAATTATAATAAGCAAGATTTTCACTATTTTCATAAATTTTCCTTTGATCTCTCTGTATGATAATTTTCTGTCTTAAGCTACTAGAGGGAGAAGATTTTTTCTCAGTCAAGTAGAGAGAATGCTATGACATCTTAACCCTACGTCATTGAAGTTGCTTCAAAAAATAGTAATAAACAGATTATCTGTCGTCCTTCAAACTCAAGGAAGCCATTTTGTTTTAATGACAAATATACATCCCGCTGCAAATGTTTGCACCTGTCCTAAGTCAGGAATCTGATGAACAGTAGTTGTCGTTTGTTTATGTAATTTATACGTGTTTCTCGTTTCTCGTTTTTTATATATACTAGACCGTTGGTTTTACCGTTTGAATGGTTTTACACTAGTACTTTTGGGGCCCTTTATAGCTTGTTGTTCGGTGTGAGCCAAGGCTCCGTGTTGAAGGCCGTACATTGACCTATAATGGTTTACTTTTATAAATTGTTATTTGGATGGAGAGTTGTCTCATTGGCACTCACACCACATCTTCCTATATCTATGTAGTAGCTGATATCCATTTAAAGTATACCAGTTATCAAGATTCAAATTCAAAAAGAAAGAATTGGGACTCCTTATCTTTTTAGATAAAGGGAAAAGTTTTATGAAATGCCAAATTTCACCTCCTTAGGGTGAATATGCATGTTAAAGACACATTATAGTCTATAATATTTGATTTACATAAAGTACACATTGCATATTAAGAACATACTTATAAATTGAGTGCTGGGACTTAATACATGTATAATACCTGGCACAGCATGAAAAACATGAAAGGATGATTATTTAATTCTATCAGAAAAGCATTTACAGACTCAGAAATATTTCAACAAATGAGATTTTAAAGGCTACATCTAATGTAGCCACTGTATATGAGATCGGTATCAGCATAACACACTGTTCTCTTTCAGAGATATATATAAACAAATGAACTAAATAAATGAAAGACTTGAAAAAAAAAAATTAATCTATAACAATATACATCAATTTCTAAAACTGTGAGCAGAGAAAGAGAGAGGGGGTGAGCTACATTTATGGTTAACCATGACTTTTTACCTGTTCCAGTCTAAACAAGTTTGGGGGCCTGCATGCCACATTTTTCAAAATCCTGGATCCGCATCTGGTGACAACATGGTAATTTTAAAATATTAGATTGGTAAACATATAGGAATGTACAACTTAAGAGGCCCAAATGAGCCAAACAAAAATTATAGAACAAAGAAGGAAAGAAAACACTACACTTACACTTAAAAAAAGGAGACAACAGAAACAACACATTGAAAAATCAAATTATTCTAATATTCTAACATCTTAAAGGAGGTATGATATGAGTCATGATTTGGCTCCTAAAATATTAAAATTGTTCAAGCCTTTTACAATAATATTAGTTTTTTGCAATTTAAAACACTGATTCTATGTTAAATTCTTGATCTCCAGATATTATAAAAAATGTAAAATTATAGCTAAGCTAAATACTATACTGTTTTACGATAAGTTATTGAAAGCTTTTTACCAGGAATGTTAAGTTTTAATTTTAGCATTTTTCATAAATAAGAGACAACAACTGTTTGTTTATTCAACTTAAACAGTTATTTTCTCTCACTGAAGTGGATCACAATCGTTAGTTGCATCAGAAATGTTGTTCATTGTAATATTTGATTCTTTTCTAAGTCTTTATAAGGCATTTTTTTATGCATTGAAACTCCTACTCAAACAAGACCAATCGCTGCATGCAATTGATTGAGGTAATATTGAACATTCCCTTCTGAAGAAGCCCAGAAAAGTTTGATTAAAATTTTCCTTATAGAATGAGTGTTGTAAAATTTCAAACTATGGGTGGCAAACAGGAGGAGGCAGAAAGGCAGATGTAAAAATTGCTTACACCGTACAACTCAACATTATCAAGCTGCAGATTAAATAGAAATTATTTCCCTTCCATAGATGCCAAGAAAAGTTTGCATAGGAACTGGTAAATTATCTACATTTTGTTTCAATCAACTGTACAACTGGAAATGAAGTTATAAATATCCGTGTTTTAATGCTTAATCATATTCAAATAATGATTGTCATGATTTCTAGAAGACAGGATCACCAGATATAATTTTGATTGCAAGGATGATTTAGACAAGGTAGATGCAAATTGATCTGGTTTTCTAGTATGCTTATTATTCACAAATAGACAATTCAATAAGACACTACAAACTGAAAGGATGAATACATACTGGCAAACATAATATATCAATGCACAAATATGATAATCACTTAACAAAATATATAAAAAAAATATTGTAAATTTACTGATTGTCTATTTACTGGTTTCTTATTTGGTACAGAGTAACTCAATAAAAATATGAAGATATGTCATGGAGTATCTATTTTACTTTTTGATGATCTACAAAATATGATATTATAGCAATAACTAATCACAGCAGTCAAAATAAAAAGTGGATCTACAGAAAGGGCAAACTATCTACAACAATTTGATAAAAAATTAAAATGAACTGGATTTAAATATTTGTCCTACATGCACCTACTAATACTGGCAAATTATAAAAACAAAATGTAAACAATAATTTGATTGAACAAAAATAAAAAAAACCTATCACAGCTTTGTAATTCCTTAAATCTATTTCAGAAAAGAGTCCTTTGGGTCTTCGAAGGTACTATTATTCCAATTTCTATGCATGTTGTGGAATTCAGGAAATTCTAAATGAATAAACTGTAAAAACTATTGAATGGTGAGCCTCAGAAAAAAGAACCTACAAATACTCTCTAAAGACCATTTTCTGAAACAGACCTTAATGATATAGGATGATTATGGTGATAACTTGGCCATTAAACATGCATATATAATTCTTTTGTATTCGTAAATGAAATTTTTCTGCAAATATCTGTATTTGTATAGACTTATTTAAAAAAAAAATTACAATGTCTGAATATGAAAAAAATAAATTCAGTAATTGAAAGTGGTACTGATTAGTTTATAAAGTAACATACAAATCATGAAATAATAACATGGCAATATAAATTAAGTATACTTTTGAAATTTTGTTCTACATGTGTGTCACAGAGACATGCACCTTACATACATTTCTTATGCATAGATACAGTGTTTAATTTTGCATAAAGACAAACAACATTAAAAAAAAGATAGATTCCTATCTATCAAATTTATAAATCGTTCCTCACCGCAATATAATTTTTGTGTGCTTAAGACGGCTTATAGCAAACATTAATCAATCATTAATCAATAATATTGCATTATAATCTATGAGAGGATTTCTCTTTACACAAACCTTACAATATTACGGAGCAGTAGGGTGATTTTTTCATATTGCATCATGATTTGGTGTTTTAAATAAATCAGTAACAAATCATAAACTATGATAATCTACATAACAACTGCTTCAAGGTCACCGGTACTAGTAAATGGTACAAAAAATGATTCACTGTGTCTATACAATAATGATATGTTTTTATATATAAAAATAAGATGTGTTATGATTGCAAATGAGACAACTCTCCACATGAGACCAAATGATGTACAAGTTATTAACTATGGGTCACTATACGGCCTTCAACAATGAGCAAAACCCATACCACATAGTGAGCTATAAAAGGTACCAAAGGACAAATGTAAACAATTCAAAGGAGAAAACAAATGGCCTGATATATGTACAAAACAATAAATGATTAAAGTATACTAGCAAATGGTACACAGTAAAGTACATGCAACTTCTAAAATTTAATCGTGTTTGCCTGAAGAAAATATTATTAATCATATCACCACAACCTAATTTTGATTGCCAATTCTTCTACAAGTACTTGAACAATTTGAGAGAATTGTTTATTAACATTATACATTAAATACTTTTACTTCAACATTCTGATCTTATCTAAAAAGTCATTCAATTTTTGAAACCTTAAAATTAGTTGCCTTAAAGTATGTTCAACTAATAATTTACAATTTGAATTTGAATTTTGAAAATTAGGGTTTTTATTTTGCTCTTTTCTTCTTACAGAAGTTTAATTATGTCCTCATTTTTGTTAAAATTCTAGACACATCTTCTATAATTTTTAGCATTTTCCAATTTTCTCAATCATAAGCATTTACTGTCTAATTTGTGAAAAAGTAAAAATTAAAGAAAAATATCATTTCTTTTGTGCTTTGCTTGACCAGAATATTTTTAAACTAATGCTGTATCTGAAATAAATAATTCAATAAGTAATAAATAAGTTAATAAATAATAAAATAAATAGATAAATAAAAACATGAGCATTAAATAAAAATGTGTTCATTGATTGTGAATTACGGATGGCACAACACTTAGCTATAAATATGGCACATTATTCAAAATATAGGAAAACAAAAATATATATATAGTCTGAAATGTGACAAAAATTAGCTCTTTATATATCTGTAAAATGGAATGTGGACATTAAGGCACAATGTTTAGCCTAAAATATGACAAGCTATTCAACACAAAAAAACATGACAAGCTATTCAACATAAAAATATGACAAGCTATTCAACACAAAAAATATGACAAGCTATTCAACACAAAAAAATATGACAAGCAATTCAACACAAAAAAATATGACAAGCTATTCAACACAAAAAATATGACAAGCAATTCAACACAAAAAAATATGACAAGCAATTCAACACAAAAAAATATGACAAGCTATTCAACACAAAAAAATATGACAAGCTATTCAACACAAAAAAAATATGAAAAGCTATTCAACACAAAAAAAATATGAAAAGCTATTCAACACAAAAAAGTATGAAAAGTTATTCAACAAAAAAATGAAGAAAAGCTATTCAACACAAGAAAATATGAAAAGCTATTCAACACAAAAAAACTAATAAACACATCTTATGAAAAAGCAAGAATTAGCTTTTTAAGTAACTTTAAGATGAAGGTGTTGACATTAATGGCACATTGTTTTACTTAAAATATGGCACATATTTCAATTCTCAAAACAACACCAAAAAATGTCTTTCGTACTTTTATATTGTTAAGACCAGAGAGTTTACTAACTATAACATGTACACCCTATTACAAATTTCTTTTTTTTTCAATTATTAGAACCTTTAGAAAAATCATGACTTCACATAATAACAGTGGATAATTCTCTATTTGACCTATAGACAGGTGTTTAATTTAATGTGGACATTTAACTTAAAATATGACATATTTTTCAAAACACAAAATAGTGCCAACAACATATTTTGTACTTGAAAATATAATTCAGACCACAGAGTTCAGTAACTAACATATTCAACCTATAAAACATCATAATTGAAAAGAGATTGTTCTTTATAGATTAAGAAATTTCTAAATCTAGACTGTAGAAAAATAATGTTATAATGGTTTTATTTTAACACTAATTGATTATTGTTGTATAGTGAGGAGTACTTATAGTGAAGTTTTAAACAGGATCTTAAAATTACAAAAGAGAGCTGCTAGAATAATACTATTAACAGATCCTTTCACTCCTTCTGAGCCCTTATTCAAACAATTAAAGACAGTTGAACAGAGAATAAATTGATCACAAGTTTGTGATGATATTTAAGTGTGTAAAAAATGATTCTCCATCATATCTTACTAGCAAGTTTCATTATGTTTCAGACAGGAATCCATACCCCTTAAGAAATGCTGTTCAAAGAAAAACTCATACTCCCTAAACCAAAAATTGTTCAAGAAATCATTTACATGTATGTATTCTGGACCATACTTGTGAAACAATTTGCCTATATCTTTATGAAATATTACAAATGTTAATTCTTTCAAATACAAAATAACAGATCATTTATTGAAATCAACCAATTGAAAAAATGTTAAATATTAATTATTTCATCATGTTTATTTTTTCATAACATTTTTGTATGCCATGAATATGTATGCATTTTGTTTTTGAACGATTTTTTTGGGTTTTTTTTCATGCTTTTCTATAATGAAGGCTTCAGCTAACTGTGGAACCCTCGTAAAATAAAAGTATTGTTGTTGTTGTTATTATAAATTTCTTATTTTTTCAATATTCAAAACCTTTAGAAAAGATCTGCTTTCACATATTAACCTTGAATCATTTTTAATTTGACCTATAGAAAAGTGTTTAATTTAGTTTGACCTATAGACAGGTGTTTAATTTAGTTTGACCTATAGACAGGTGTTTAATTTAGTTTGACCTATAGACAGGTGTTGAACTTAGTGTGACTATGGACAGGTGTTTTATGTTGTTTGAACTAAAGACAGGTGTTCAACTTTGTTTGACCTATAGACATGTGTTTAATTTAGTTTATCTATAGACATATGTTGAACTTAGTGTGACTATGGACAGGTGTTTTATGTTGTTTGAACTAAAGACAGGTGTTCAACTTTGATTATAGACATGTGTTTAATTTAGTTTGCCCTATTGAGAGGTGTTCAATTTAAATTTGAAATATTTTGTGTGTTCTAATAAGTCTCTTTACAATTCTTAATTAATTCAAGTAAAAAATATTTACTTTTACAATCATTTAAACATATTTCAGAAGTTTGCACAAGAACATACATAAAATATAAATAGTACAATTCATTTCTGCTGCCAAAATGTTATTTGTTTGGTAACCTTAAATTAATTAGCCTGATAATGTTCTTAGTAGCATGTTTGTCATGGAAACTGACGAGCATCAAATATACAACCCTTCTCTTCATAGTCCTCTACCAATTTCTTCCATACTTCATCACAAATCAGTAAGTTCTTGTTTCCTGTTAAAATTATTATTATGATTGAATTATATCACAAATACATTCAGTATACATTTGGCATATTATTTATACTTTGCTTGATGGCAACTGAAATCTTTATGGCCTTATGCTTACAAAAAATGAGATGTTTCACGATTTATTTCAAAATATTAGTAAAGGGGAGATAACACTTTAATATTTGACATTTCTAATTTTTCATATCCTGACAATTGACCTTTTTCATTCATTATAAATTATGTTTTTACGGGTTGAGATTGAACTAAAATAATCACACATTATCAATCACAATTTGTAGTTATAATTTTATGGTATGATAATTTTCATCCATATGTAAAAACAAATAACTGTATTATGTGTTTTCTATACACAACAAAATCATCAGAAATTTAACAGATTGTAAGCTTGATTTTAATACTTTTAGTTGCTTTTACTTGACTGAGTACCAGAATGTCCTACCACAGAGAAGGTAACCTGTCTAAAAATTATATAATCAGGAGTAAAAAGTCGGTAATATGAAAATAGTCTATTGTTTCCTCTTTTTTTCTAATGTATACTAAATGTAAACCTGTAGAGAGGGGAATTACCTATAATTACGAGTCCCTTCTTAGCTCTTGTTAGAGCTACATTAATCTGATGTCTGTCTGTGATAAATCCAAGGTTCTGTATACACCATCCCTCTGTAGGATTTTTCTCTATCAGGAACTTAGGTAATGATCTAACCAGACTAAAGATCACATAGTCCCATTCACCACCTGTAAAATGTACAAAGTAAGGCTTTAAAAACAATAACACCCATAGCCTCATATTCAAAGAAGATAAATTCAAAGTAGAACTAAATCCATTCTACTCTACTCAGATCTATCAATATCTCTCAAAAACACATCTTCATAGGGTTTACAAGATGTATAGCCAATTGGAAGCCTGATTGTAAAGTTTGATTACTCTGATCTATTTAAAATTGGCATACCAAATTTATTTACTGTATGCAACTGTTCATAAGATACTATATCTTAGTACTTTGTTTCAAGCAAATCCATTAAATCATTTATGGTGAATTATATCAAAAGGTCTACAGTGTGCTTCTTATTAGAAGAGTATCAAAATCTAGTTACTAACCTTAAAAAAGCTATTTCTTCAATATTAAGAACCTACTTCCATCGGTCTATACAAAACAAATGCCAACAATAACAACTTGTTAGCTTTAATGTATTTTCAGTCGCTCATTATCAATTTCTTCATCTGTTGTTTGGGAGAAACGTTTCAGATTTTTCTTCAACATCATGTTGTTTTTATAAAGGTATGTAACACTGCTACTAACCCAATATTAAAATAAAACACTATCAAATATACAGGGTCTCCACATGTTTGCTTTTAACCAATGATATTCCTAGAGATGTATAGGAGGTAAGATAAATGTATATTTGGTATCAGACTAGATATCACCCAAAAGGAGAAGGTCCGGTAAGGGCTAATTTTGGCCTAAAATTTGAAGTACATCTGATGAAAGATTTTGACATTTTAAAAAATTTAAGTGTCTTCTTCAGTCGATTCAATTAGTTTAAGTAGAAGATTTGAACTGAGTTGGTCATTAAAGATGCTCAAATTCAAGCTTAGATATGAAAAATCTATCAAATATGCCACAAAACGTTACTTTATAGATGGTTTTGTCTAAAATGAGTAGCGCTGATTGTGTTAAGTCTCAACCTTTATATATATTATGTAATATCATCAAATACAACATATATCTAAATATTAAGACTGAACACAAGTGCGCTACTTCCATTTTAGACAAAAACCGCCTAAAATTAGCACAAATGCTAAAATTGTGAATATTTCAGTAATTTTGCATGACTTATTGATGCTAGTACCTGATGCATGTGCATGCAATGTCAAAAACAAGCCCATATTTATGTAACAAAAGTATTCTACTTTCTAAAAAGCTAAAGTTTACGTTTAACAATTTTTAAATGCTATATTTTGGGGCCAAAAGGGTTCTTACCGGACCTACTCCTTTGTTGTATTGGTTTAAGTGTTTATTTCAATTTCAATTGTCTTTCAACTTTTCAAGATGAAAACCTGTTTTCTTATATGCATAGAATGTCATTTTGAGACAAAGAGAATGAAAAGTAACATGTACAACCTATTACAAATTTCTTTCTTTTTCAATTATTAGAACTTTTAGAAAATCATGACTTCACATAATAACTTTGGATAAATCTATAGACAGGTGTTTAATTTAATGTTTTCAAAACACAAAACAGTGCCAACAACATCTTTTGTACTTGAAAATATAATTCAGACCACAGAGTTCAGTAACTAACATATTCAACCTATAAAACGTCATAATTGAAAAGAGATTGTTGATTATAGATTAAGAAATTTCTAAATCTAGACTGTAGAAAAATGATGGTATAATGGTTTTATTTTAACACTAATTGATTATTGTTGTATAGTGGGAGTACTTATAGTGAAGGGTTAAACAGGATCTTAAAGTTACAAAATAGAGCTGCTAGAATAATACTATTAACTGACCCTTTCACTCCTTCTGAGCCCTTATTCAAACAATTAAAGACGGTTGAACAGAGAATAAATTGATCACAATTTTGTGATGATATTTATTACGAACCAAATGAAACTTTTCCACAGATTCATCTCCTATTGGTCAATCTATTTTAACTTTTGTCAGTTCTATTGTCCCATTGAAATTGAAATAATACAATAGCTATTGTTCTCTGTGTAGTTTATTCACTGGGACCTTTAAATTTCTTCTAAGAGAAATCCATCACTCATTGATTAATTTACCTGAGTAAAGAAAATATCTTCTAAATAAATGAAAGTACATGTTTCAACTAAAAAATGCATGTGATGTTGTATTTATTCAATATCAATAATATAATTTCAATCTGTTCAATATAAACACTGATTTAATCATAAAAGTTGATTTCTGACAAAATTCTCAACATTGTTCTTATTTAAATTTTTTTGTGTGTTTGACAAATTAAAACTGGAAAATGACAATGTTTAAATTAAGGCCTTCTTAAATGTATTCTGTAACTAAACAAACAAACAAAAATGCAAATTTCAATGGGAAAATGCTAAAATTTTGTCAGAAATCAACTTTTATGATTAAATCAGTGTTTATATTGAACAGATTGAAAATATATTATTGATATTAATAAATACAATATCACATGCATTTTTGAGTTGAAAATGTATTTTCATCTATTTAGAAGATAATTTTATACTCAGGTAAATTAATCAATGAGAGATTATTGTATTTATTCAATGGGACAATAGAACTGACAAAAGTTTAAATAGATTGATCAATAGATGACTCTGTGGAAAAGTTTCATTTGGTTCCCAATAAGTGCATAAAAATGATTCCCATCATATCTTACTAGCAAGTTTTATTATGTTTCAGAAAGAAATCCACACCCTTGAGAAATGCTGTAGAAGGAAACTTCATACTCCCTAAACCAAAAATCGAATTGTTCAAGAAATCATTTATGTATTCTGGACCATACTTGTGAAACAATTTGCCTCTATCTTTAAGAAATATTACAAATGTTAATTCTTTCAATACAAAATAACAGATCATTTATTGAAATCAACCAATTGAAAACCTGTTAAATATTAATTATTTCATCATGTTTATTTTTCATAAAATTTTGTATGCCATGTATATGTTTGCATTTTGTTTTGAATGATTTTTGGGGTTTTGTTTATGCGTTTCTATAATGAGGGCCTCAGGAAGATTGGTTATATAGCAAACTGTGGAACCCTCGTAGAATAAAAGTACTGTTGTTGTTATTATTATAAATTTCTTATATATTTTTAATATCCATAACCTTTAGAAAAGATCTGCTTTCACATATTAACCTTGAATCATTTTTAATTTGACCTATAGACAGGTGTTTAATTTAGTTTGACCTATAGACAGGTGTTTAATTAAGTTTGATCTATAGACATGTGTTGAATTAAGTGTGAATATAGACAGGTGTTTTATGTTGTTTGAACTAAAGACAGGTGTTCAACTTTGTTTGACCTATAGACACGTGTTTAATTTAGTTTGCCCTATTGACAGGTGTTCAATTTAAATTTGAAATATTTTGTGTGTTCTAATAAGTCTATTTACAATTCTTAATTAATTCATGTAAAAATATTTACTTTACAACCATTTAAACATATTTCAGAAGTTTGCACAAGAACATACATAACATATATATAGTACAATTCATTTCTGCTGCCAAATGTCATTTGTTTAGTAAACTTAAATTAATTAGCCTGACTATGTCCTTAGTAGCATGTTTGTCATGGAAATTGACGAGCATCAAAGATACAACCCTTCTCTTCATAGTCCTCTATCAATTTCTTCCATACTTCATCACAAATCAGTAAGTTCTTGTTCCTGTTAAAATTATTATTATGATTGAATTATATCACAAATACATTCAGTATACATTTTGGCATATTATTTATACTTTGCTTGATGGCAGATGAAAACTTTATGGCCTTATGCTTACAAAAATGAGATGTTTCACGATTTTTCAAAATATTAGTAAAGGGAGATAACACTTTAATATTTGACAATTGGCCTTTTCATTCATTATAAATTATGTTTTCACAGGTTGAGATTGAACTAAAAGAATCACATATTATCAATCACAATTTGAAGTTATAATTTTATGGTACAATAATTTTCATATATGTTAAAAAAAATAACTGTTTTATGTTTTCTATACACAACAAAATCATCAGAAAACAGCAATTTTTCCCTGAAATTGAACAGATTGTAAGCTTGATTTTAATACATTAAGTGCTCTTACTTGACTGAGTACCATTTGTCCTACCACAGATTAGGTAACCTGTCGAAAAATTATATATTCAGGATTCAAAAGTCGGTAATATGTAAATAGTCTATTGTTTCCTCATTTTTCTAATGTATACTAAATTAAAACCTGTAGATAGCAAAAATACCTATAATGACGAGTCCCTTCTTAGCTCTTGTTAGAGCTATATTAATCTGATGTCTGTCTGTAATAAATCCAAGGTTCTGTATACACCAGCCTTCAGTAGGATTCTTCTCTATCAGGTACTTAGGTAATGATCTAACCAGGCTGAAGATCACATAGTCCCATTCACCACCTGTAAAATGCACAAAGTAAGGCTTAAAAACAATTATACCTGTAGGGTCTCATTCAAAGAAGATAATTTAAAGTGGAACTAAATCCATTTTACTCCTGCAAGATCTGTCAATATCTCTCAAAGCACATCTTCATAGGGTTTACAAGAATTAAAGCCGATTAGAAGGCATGATTGTAAAGTTTAATTACTCTGCTCTATTTAATACCTGCATACTAAATCTATTTGCCGTATGCAACTGTTTATAAGATACTACATCTTCGTACTTATTTTCATGCAAATCGAATCTTAGCTCCTTATTAGAAGAATATCCAAATCTAGTTAATAACCTTAAAAAGAGCTTAAAAAATTAGCTATGAAAATTGACAAAAACTGTGTACCGGGTAATTCAGTAAAATATATCTAAAGAGATTTCTACGTTTATTTTAAATCTGCAACTGCCATTTGCACACAAGGATTTTGCACACAGTGTTGTACACATAAGTTTGAATTAATTACAATATTACTAATACAATATTTGTCTGTTTTACATGTTATCAAAAGGGACATAAAAATTTAATGACCCTATATATACCGTATTAGATCACTAGCACACTGTGTAACAAATTTATCTTACTGACTATCTTAACATGTGGCATTTAGACTAGTGGCCTATCAAAGTGATCAAGTCTTCAATATTAAGAACCTACTTCCATCGGTCTATACAAAACAAATGCCAACAATAACAACTTGTTAGCTTTAATGTATTTTCAGTCGCTCATTATCAATTTCTTCATCTGTTGTTTGGGAGAAACGTTTCAGATTTTTCTTCAACATCATGTTGTTTTTATAAAGGTATGTAACACTGCTACTAACCCAATATTAAAATAAAACACTATCAAATATACAGGGTCTCCACATGTTTGCTTTTAACCAATGATATTCCTAGAGATGTATAGGAGGTAAGATAAATGTATATTTGGTATCAGACTAGATATCACCCAAAAGGAGAAGGTCCGTAAGGGCTAATTTTGGCCTAAAATTTGAAGTACATCTGATGAAAGATTTTGACATTTTTAAAAATTTAAGTGTCTTCTTCAGTCGATTCAATTAGTTTAAGTAGAAGATTTGAACTGAGTTGGTCATTAAAGATGCTCAAATTCAAGCTTAGATATGAAAAATCTATCAAATATGCCACAAAACGTTACTTTATAGATGGTTTTGTTCAAAATGGAAGTGGCGCATTTGTGTTAAGTCTCAACCTTTATATATATTATGTAATATCATCAAATACAACATATATCTAAATATTAAGACTGAACACAAGTGCGGCTACTTCCATTTTAGACAAAAACCGCCTAAAATTAGCACAAATGCTAAAATTGTGAATATTTCAGTAATTTTGCATGACTTATTGATGTTAGTACCTGATGCATGTGCATGCAATGTCAAAAACAAGCCCATATTTATGTAACAAAGTATTCTACTTTCTAAAAAAGCTAAAAGTTTACGTTTTAACAATTTTTAAAATGCTATATTTTGGGGCCAAAAGGGTTCTTACCGGACCTACTCCTTTGTTGTATTGCTGTAGGTGTTTATTTCAATATCAATTGTCCCACAGCTTCTTTCAAGATAAAAACCAGCTGTTATGTATAGAATCTCATTTTGAGACAAAGAGAATGAAAAAGAATGAAAATAAGCAATACCTTGACTGGAGACAACTGTTGTGACATTGAACTTGTCAAAGCCTTTCTTTGTTAGTTCTTCTCTCAGTGCTGTACATTGGGCATTGTACTGAGACATAACATTAATAGTTTCTGGATCCACACCTTCAGCTGTGACCATGTGTCGAAATACTTTTAACTAAATTAGAAATAATAAAATAATGATGAGATATGAAATTGAAGTTGAAGTGGTTTCACATTTTACAATTAACAATAATGTAGACCTGTTAACTTTTGAAAATCCCATGGGGATTTAGTGCACCACCAGATTTTTAAGGGTTAACATTATGCTTTCTGTGTGCACTGTTTTATACTCTTGAAATAGTCTCATATTTCTTCTTTTTTTCTTTTGGTTTACTGATGATGAGCTAACAAGCCTTGATTTCTTTTATTTGCATGATTCTTGTACTTATTAATTGGCAAAATAACTTAAGAATAGAGAAAATGGCCTAATAAAATATCAGAACTGGACAGAAACATGTCTGATTGCAAAAATTTTCACAGATTTCAAGTTAAACGATGTTTCATAATGAGTTCATTACATTTTTCGTCTTTCAGTTAATTACGCTTTTGTCATGATACTATGGTAAACGCTTGCAAATTGTGATCGTATGATAAATTGATTAAAATTGAAATGCCGACTGACTGATTCTATTTACAAATTAATTAATTTTGACGATCATTATGACCCATCGGATAAGCAGATTCCTGTAACAACAGATTATGACACCTGTTGTGACCGTTGATTAACTTGGGGTCATAAACTTGTCATAAATATGTCGCCAGGTAAAATTATAGATTTATAGAAATTGATCAGAAAAACTTCAAAATCGGTAACCAACAATTTTTTTGCGGGTAGATTTTGTGAAAATCAGGATTTTGACTTGTTTTACGATCCCGATATCGGAATTGGGTTGAGGCATGAAAATCGGGATAATACCGCCAAAATCGATATAGTTGGCAGGTCTGAATAGAGCAAAATCTGATTTATGGGTTGAAAGCCTTTTGTCATCTTATTTGTGATATAAAGGTATGAAATTCAAATAAAGGTTTCATATGGACCCTTTCAAGGTTAAGTATAAATTCTATCAAATGGACTATAAATCTCTTACTGAGGGAGATAACTCCCATAATAGCCTATAAATGAATTGTAAATGTATTCCAATTATCTGTCCTGGAAAGGCAAATAATGGAAAATATTATTCATTCCTTTCATCCATATTGTGACTAATTGACAAAATGATTATTTGAAGCTGCCATACATGTGACAGAGTTGTCAAGTCACAACTGGAGATTTGAAAATTTTCAGCTGGAGTTTGGGCCTCACAACTGGAGATTTTTCATCGACATATTTATCGGCGATTTCAGTGTTCATTTTGATGATAAAGCTATGTATTTCCTTTTAAGATAATAGTATTACTATTAATGTAGTCTCTCTGTTTTGTTGCCATGTGAAATATTTGTTAACACTAAGTATATGTGATTTTTTTCCTTTACTCATCTTTGTCATCTAGCTAAGTGTGTTCCAATAATGGTTTATGTGTTTTTCAAAGTGTTATTCCATTTTTCTAGCTAATGTTGCTTTAGCCAGATTTAGCATAAACACTCACAGAAACGTTATTACGACAACGAGGGTTTTTCAGCGACCTTGACTACCCATGAAGGTCTTGCATAGTCGGAAGAACGTTATTAAAGGTCAATAAAAGAGTTCTAATGTCCCTCACATTGCACATATTTTATCTATCTAAGGTGCAAGGGCAATAACTCAAAATACACTTTTTTTGTTCTTTAAAACTGTTCATAAATATCTTAGAGAAATGAATGCTTCAGAGCAAGTTCAATGTGATTTTCGATATAATTAATATTTCCAAGGAACATAACTCATTAAAAATATTTATCTGCACTTATTTTCAAAAGTGTGAAAGACATTGATGATATAAACCTATGATACAAGTTTCATAAAATGCTGTCAAGAATTGTACACATGAGAGCGCTTAACGATGCAATTTTCCATATAATTTATATTTCAAGGGCATAACTCTTTTAAAATAATTGATCAGCACAGATTTTTGAAACCTCCAAGACATCGCTGATATAAACCTACAATATAAGTTTCATAAAAATCTGGCAAGAATTGTACACATGAGAGCGCTTAACGATGCAATTTTCCGTATAATTAATGTTTCCAATGGGCATAACTCTTTAAAAATAATTGATCAGTACTGATTTTCAAACTCGTCCAAGACATTGCTGATACAAACCTATGATATAAGTTTCATAAAATCTGGCAAGAATTGTACTAATAAGAGTGCTAATGATGCAATTTTACATAATAATTAATGATTCCAAGGGTCATAACTCTTTTAAAAATAATTGATCGACATTGATTTTCTAACTCGTCTGAGACATTGCTGATATAAACCTACAATATAAGTTTCATAAAATCTAGCAAGAATTGTACACATGAGAGCGCTTACGATGCAATTTTCCATATAATTTATGTTTCCAAGGGGCATAACTCTTCTAAAAATAATTGATCGGCACTGATTTTCAAACTCGTCCAAGACATTGCTGATACAAACCTATGATATAAGTTTCATAAAAATCTGGCAAGAATTGTACTAATAAGAGTGCTAATGATGCAATTTTACATAATAATTAATGATTCCAAGGGTCATAACTCTTTAAAAATAATTGATCGACATTGATTTTCTAACTCATACGAGACATTGTTGATATAATTCTATGAAATAAGTTTCATAAAAATCTGGCAATATTTGTACTAATGAGAGCGCTAACAATGCATTTTTTCATATAATTAATGTTTCCAAGGGCATTACTCTTTTAAAAATAATTGATTAGCCCAGATTTTCGAACTCGTCCGAGACATTGCTGATATAAACCTACAATATAAGTTTAATAAAAATCTGGCAAGAATTGTACACATGAGAGCGCTAACGATGCAATTTTCCATATAATTAATGTTTCAAGGGCATAACTCTTTAAAATAGTTCATCGGCAATGATTTTCAAACTGGTCCGAGACATTGCTGATATAAAGCTATGATATAAGTTTTATAAAATCTGCCAAGAATTGTACATGTGAGAGCTAAAAGAATGGAAGGACGGACGGACGGATGCCTGGTATTTCTATGTCCCCTACAACGCATTACGTGGGGACAATTACATATCTTATAAATTTCAAAATATCATTTTGAAAAAACAGAAGATTTGAATTATTTACAGGAGGCACGAAGAGGGCTTAAAATTGGGAGATTCTGACTCCCCGGAAGAATCACAAGTCTGCTGTGCCTGCAAAATCCATTTACAAAAAAATTCCACAATTACTTATGACTTATAAGGTTTTGATCATTTTGCAAGATATGAGCAGTTTAGTTTGACTGATAATTTTGAAGAAACAATCCAGATGAAAACAGCAAGAAAAAGACTATAAAGTGTGCATCTGACAATGCAAGAACACCTTATTCAATCTAAGGTTAAAACTTAAACATTGATTACATCATTAACAAAATAATATATGAAGTCCAATCATCTTATATTTGCACTAATCAACATAATTTTACTGGCTAGGCGTTAATAAAATTTTTGTTGTTGTAGCTCATTGAGTCAGTGGCATATCCCTGGGGCTTTGGGCGGTGCAGCTGGGAAATTGTAAAATAATAATGGTGAGTAGAATTGGGAACCATTAATAAAATCTTGTTAATGAATAAGTTTCTTTCAGCAAACAAAAATACATGAAAATTAGAGGCAATACTTTGCATTGAATATTTTAACCTTAAAACTGTTAACATGACATGATTTTAAAAATACTTCCTACCACTTGTTCTATTTCTCTGTTATTGCTCCTGGATTGTTCATTCCCTTCCTTTGTCTTTACAGTCAATGTTTCTTCCTCTCCTTCGACATGACAAAATACTCTTGGGATGCTGTTGGATTTCCGCCACATCTTTAGTGGTTTAACTGCTTTGCCAATACCTTCATGAGCTGTTTTTAATTTACCACCATAAAACATTCTAGATGGGAACTCACAAATACTTGTATTCTGAAAAAAATAAGTTTACTCCCACTTTACATGTACATTTACTGAATGTTCATGTTTTATAATTTTTGTCATCAATTTCTACATTGAGACTTGAATTTATACCATACTATAGACAAGTGATGATTTCCTGCATTTATGAAGCATTGAAATACATAGTAAAAAATTAATAAAATTTTTTAATAGTCCTCTTGTTTTTTAAATCCCTAATGGAAATTTTGAGAAATTGGCAGGCATTTTCTATTGTCATCTGGGCTACATAATTCAGCCTTGCAGTTTCGATTTCTTTCTGCCTCTTCTTTTGAACCGTATCCAGTCATTTCATACCATTGCCATTTCGCACCCAAAATTACCATTTCGCACCATGATTTTGCCATTTCTTACCATGAGCATAAACCATTTTGTACCATAAGCCATTTCGTACCATATGGAAAAAAGATTTACCATTTCATATGCGTATTAATTTTAATGCTAATTTTTTTAGTACAGGTTAATTATAAGGTTACACGTTATTGCAATTAAAGGACTAATCATTAATTTAATTTGAGTGCCTTTTGAGTATACAATTTAGTGCAGTTAAAAGACTTATCTTTTTTATTTTGAGTTGAATCCATGTCCAGTTTCAATTTAGTGCAATTTGTTATTGTTCTTTCTATTGTTATTGTTATGTATATATGTACACAAATAAATAATAAAATAAATGTAATATTTGTTTGCTTTTTTAATTGATTTTCATGAAATAAATGAATAAAAGAACATGTGAAGTATACACCATTTAGACAGTAATTACATCCAATCAATCATATGACAAAAACAGGGTATCGAAAGTTTTAACTAAATTTGGGTTCTTTTCTCATCTCCATTCAAGAAATTTCCTGTACGCTCATTCTATCAAATGGTAGGCAATTAAACATAGGAAAACTTACCTTCAGTTAGAATACATATAAAATAGCATACAATGGTACGAAATGGTACACATTACAATCTTCCATATGGTACTAAATGATAAACATTATAATCTTCCATATGGTACGAAATATTATACATTATAATCTTCCATATGGTACGAAATGGTCATGGTACGAAATGGTTATGGTACGAAATGGTTTTTGCTGTGGTACGAAATGGGTGGTACAAAATGGTTACGGTACGAAATGACTATGAATCTTTTGAACCACATTTAATTCTGAGATTTTGAACTGGTTACTAGTCTCTGGTATGCAAATTTTGTCCTTGCTGGTGACATTCTATTGCAAAGTCACAATTATATTTTTTTAATAATGTTCATAAGATGACAGACAGACTTTTAAAAACATGTACAGAGGGAATGATGGAAAGGACAAAAAGAGCATCTATCTACAAATTTTTAAGGGAGGAATTACTTATCTTAACTTTTAACATTGTAACTTATTATGCTCCCGAATGAAATAGGGATCAACTTGGTCTATAGTGGGTACAACTGGTTTTTCATTCCTTTTTGGATTTTTGTCAGGGTCATAACATACTGAGCCTACAATTTCCCTGCAAATTGGTATCTGAGGAGCATAAGATTTCCAACATTTTTGTATATCTGATTACAAAAAAGTAACCTTTGGGAGCTCTTCAGGTAGCACCTGCCTCATATAAGTCTTTGTATAGGTGAATGAGTAGGTAATTTATTATATTCTATATTTAGAATTTGCTATATTCTTACCATCCTATACTGTTGTTCCAACATTGTCATCAGAGAACGGTCAGTGGAATATCTCTCAAACAAAGATTTCTCCAAACCTAGCTCTGATGCCTCTCGGCTAATAATAATTGGACGTAACTGTTTGTGATCACCAATAAGGACAACCTGAGTGGCATGTGTGGCAATGATTGGAACCATACTCTCTGGCTCAGAACACATGCCACACTCATCAATGATGACTTGAGCCACTTGATCTTTTGTAGCAGTCAACAGCCGTGGATTACCTGCCAGGGAGGTGGTACAAAATATCACATCATAATTATCTAACTCTTCTACAGTAGCAGTGTGTAGCAAATGTTTGTATTCATAAATGTCCTGCAATTTTGTGTTGACTGGTTTTCTTTGCTCATGGGGTAGTTTCTCATTTTCTTTTATTATAAGGTTGTCTGCATGAAACTTTGCATCAAACTCTTGGATTAGTTTTGCATGTGGTTTTCCATCTGAACGAATGATATGATGAAGTACTACACCCTTCTCATTTAATAATTGATCTGATTGAGCAGACCTCATAGACCTACTGGAAATAATAGCACGGCCAGGTACAGGAAAGTCCAAATATTCATAAGCACTAGCATACATTCTGACTATTTTTGGAGCCTTGTCTCCGAGTTTATTCACTACCCATCCTGTAAGCAAAACATATAGATATTAAAAAATTAAAAATATTTTGTACTGTAAAAATTGTAAATTACTTTATCAAGGAAAATTAAAATAATACAATTACTTAGGCTTTATGTATGTGTTAACTTTCTATAAATATACAACTAGTAAAAATCTGAGAGATATGTTGTTTAAATTTCAACAATGAGAAATGCAACATGAAACTAACATATCAAACCACCTCAGTGCTATGATGAATGTCAGAGTAAAATTATGTTAGGATGACATCCAGGATCTTTATAAAATCATAACCATCCTTGGTATGCACAAGACAAAAGTTTTGAAACCTCAATACTCCCTACACAGAACAGCCAACACTGTCATTAAATATGAATAAAAAGAAATTAGTGTACATGTACATCAATGAGACCCTAACCTAACAAAGAACAAAATGCATCCAGAGAGCTGCATAGACTTATGTCTCAGATAAATAAATTCAAGTCTAGTCTAGAAAATGTGAAAATTTAAACAGTGACTACCAAATTTCTACAACTATTAATTTCCTAGATAACCAAACACATTAATATGGAACAACCAAGTCTATGATTAACAATAGGAATAGCAACCTTAGCATTTGCATAATTAATAATCTAAATGAGTCAAAATAATAATTTTATTCTTTGGATTGTTGTCCTTTGGAAATGCCTGTTTTTGTCTGTTTAATATTGATAATAAAGCAAAGTTTTGCATGTATCTCTTCATGCTTTCCTAAGAATGCCTAGTTCAACATCCTGTACCTTGACAGCTGCTGAAAGACATAATTTCTAATCATTTCTATACGATAATATCTACCGAAAAGTTCAGAGACATTGCGTTTTCTTTATCTAATTAAAGGTCATGTAAAGTCTGATGTTTCTATGTACAAACGAAGATCACGTCGCATACTTTGTACCACATGATTTATCTCAGTGTATATAGTATGCTCAAGCAAACCCCAGGAGTAATTCCTTTGCACTGATCGTTGACAGATGTGTCATCCGTTAGTTTGATGATCATCAAAGAACAGAAGCATTTTCATGTCTATTTACATTGTGACATTTTGCAACGTGCAGAGGAATGTATGTAAGGAGGAAGGAAACAAACAGAGGTAACAATGTTTTCCAGATGCGTTTGAGTTATTGCTTTTGACTAGTTTGAAAGCTGTAAAATTTGTACAACATGGATTTTTACACAATTTATTCATGATGGTTTAGGATAAATAGTATAAATGGTAATATATACAAGCCAGCAGCATTTTTTGGCTGACGTGGCAGTGTCTGAGAACCAGAAAGTTAATTTGACATGGCCTGACTTGCATTTATGTTGTTATATGTTGTTATTACAAATAACAGTAAGTAGGCTATAAAAGGTACAGAAAATGACACTACAGTAAATCTCCCACAAAACATTTTTGTTGAGGGAGATCTCTTCCCTTTGGAGGTTTTGAGAATTGAACCCTATGTTTATTTCACTTTAATGACAAAGGCAAAGGTGATATGTTTGGTATGTGACAAATTTAAAACATGCTAATTACCATTAGTTTATGCAAAAAAGGTTCAAGCTAAGAAATACTTGTATGTAAAAATATAACTGACATATGTCAGTCATTTTATATCATTAGTCCAGAAATAAAAGTTCTGATCCCAACATGGTTGATGTTGAGACATAATTACACATACTTGCTACTAGATCAACAGATTTATTTGATGGTCCACAGAAAATCACACGTCTTCTTTTCCATCTTTCTCCTGAGATAGCTTGTTCAACTTATTAAATAAATACACAAGTTTGACTCCTGTGAAGGTCTTCCCTGTTCCTGTAAAACATATTAAAAATATATGAATACTGAAGAATAATTTGTTATTGTAACAGTAAGATATAAAGCTATAGAACCATTTCAAACTTCCAAGGTCTTGATTGTGTTAATAATTACATTATCATTATTCCATCACATAGGAGTTTTATACAATTTCTTAATGTTGATTGGCAGAGTCATTCCAAAAGTTATATTTTATTACTGTATTAATCATCAAAAGAAATAAAGAAGCCAAAGGAAGTCTTTAGATTTGTTTATTGCATAATTGTTCAATTAAGATGTTAAGTAGAAACACACCTGGAGGTCCCTGAATTAAACTGAACCTAGACATCAGAGCTTTCTTGATAGCTGTATGCTGCTGTGTGTTGTTGGCAGGAAAACCTGGTACATCAACTTCATAACTCATTGTTCTACAAAGTCTAAGATGATCCTGATCTGAAAATTATCATTCCAACAATAAATTCAGAAGCTCTTCTTTCTTCTCAAAATTTGAATCTATGTCACTCGAAATTTAACATAGAATCAAAATTGGAAATTAACAAACCCTTTTATCTCTTTTGAATGAAATTTGTATTATAAGGTAAGCTTAGTTGTTTCTTTGTCTGGAAATAGTCATAAAATTTTCCAAAACCAAAGACATCATAAAGCTATGATACCATGTTCCTAATCAAGTATCTTCCTCTGATAATCTAAATGAGATAAAACAAAACAGACAGAAGGTGGTAACTGATCTTGGACCAGTACAGCTATTTTTAAAGTTGTTATCATTTATCTAATTTCATAATACACAAATTTCTCTAATCATTTTTAACATGACAATTGATTCACAACATGAGTATATTGTTGTTTTTGTGGAAATAAAAGATGCATATGGAAGCTTTTGCTTAAAATTTTGAAAACTTGTCCTCAAATTTAAGCCAGATCTATTTCCTCAAACTTGTATAATAATTAGCAAGTATAAATACATTATATTGTATGAATTGATAAGAAAGATTTTTAATACCTGAGGCACTGATAGTATGTCCTAATGCAATATTCTGTGCAAGTTCACTAGCCTGTCCCTGTCCTAATAGTTTGATGTAACATTCTATTCTCCTACAAAATAAAGTGTTTATGGCTAGATGTCAATATAAAATGGCTAGATGGCAATATAAAATGGTCTTTCATTGGTTGGTTACAACATTTCCCAACTGAAAACAGCTGAGTTCAAGATCTTGTATAATAAAGTAAAAAGCAATGACATAAAACTTTACATTTGCAGAATACAAAATGATACTATAGAAATTAAAGAAACATAACAAATCATTACAAAATGATGAGGATTTATAAAATCAAAATGAAAATGACATCAGCAGACATAATGATTATCTGAACTAACAAGATGTTGCATTTTAAATTATAAATTTTCAAGAATAAGAATTAATAAAATGTTTTAATACAAGGAAAGAATTAAATAAAGTATATACTGTATTAAAGTATATATACTTACCTGAAGACTTTAGGCTTTAAAATGAGCTCTATGGAACATTTATCATCAGATGTTACTTCTTTCACAGGTGGTAAGGAACTGCTTTCATGTAACTTGAAGACAAGGTCAATTTCTAGAACCTTCTTAAAACATCCCTTCTTTCACTGAATTTCTTGGTTCTAACTTTCCTGGATTTCAACAGTTCACCATGAGCTACCCAAATGTACTGGCTTTGTCTTGGCAGGCAATTGCCCATTTTTGCCTTGACATTTTCTGGTAGAGGCCTTTTCAATTTAATGCATAAAAAGTGAGGACTCAAAATATTTGTGTACTTTGGTTTCTTCTTCTGTGAGCTGCCATCTTGTGACCTGTTTTCAGTTTCTTTATTTTCTCTTTCTGTCTCTACAACCTCCAATTCAGATGCTGTATGTGTCTTACTTTCTTCTGGATTTGTATCAAGAGACAAATTTTCCCTCTGATCTGCATTTGACATTTCTTCTTCAGTTCTTTCATTTGCTGTACTCATTGGAGTATCCTCTTCCTCAGGGTTAATTCTCTGCTCTGCATATGTAGCAGATTCTTCTATAATATTCTCAGTCCCATCATTAATCCCAGATGATAGTTTTCTATATCTCCACTAGAAATATCCATATCTCTGATATCACAGAATCCCTTTGTTAAAACAAATCTCCCCCTTCGTCCCCTAAATTCTACAGGGATGTCATTTATAACTGCTGTATCTTCATTGTGCACTGCATTGAGGGTTGCTTCCATTTCGACAATAGGTATCCAAGTTTTGACATAATCCTCTAGCCTGGAATATTTTGACTTTGTATGCAACTTTGCATATCGTAGCAATGTTTTTATTGGGTTATCAAAATGGTCAATGCAGAACTTAATATTTTCTGTTACGTCAAGAACCTGAGGAGAAGGTGTTAAAAACCCACGATTCAGACTTGCTGACATTTGAAGCTGGATGATTTGTCCATGATGGTATGGTACTTGAAATCTGCATCTGTGTTCAACAATGATTCCTTGTTTAACTTCTGAGCTAACATCAGTCACACTTCTTTTGAATGAACTGACAGTATCTTTGTCATGTAAAATGTTAAGTATTGTTTGTTCATTATCTTTAAACTTGTATAGCATATTTCTTAAATCATCAATCTTTTCTTCCAAAATATACTTCAAGATTGTGCTCCAATGCTCTTTGTACCTTAAAAAAGTTGTATTTTGATGTGGAAATATTCTAAGATAAGGCGAGAAAAACTTCTTTTCAGACCCAAATCGACTTGTTTTAGGTTTTCTGCATGCTCTATGTGTGTAACTGTACAATCTTTTCTCCCATTTGACTACAACCATTTTCCTCTCTTTCTCATGCTCTGTCATACTGAGCATTTCAACATCATCCCCCTTCTCTGGTTTGCAAGCTACATCTAATAGTTTGAACTGGATTTCTTTCCTGGAGATTGGGAGTTTTTGTAAACCTGGTATGACAATTTTGATTCCATTATCAGATATTTCTTTCACAAAACCATTGAATAATACAGGATTTCTCTTGAAAAATCTGCCAAAAATGAACTGCTTACAACCTTTCTTGAACTGGTTAGCCCTCTTTGTAGCATCATTTATGGTCGAACATAAATCTGATATTTCTTGAGGGTCATAAGGAGATACATCCTTCTTCAGCATTGCAGAGACAAGTCTATGTACAATGAGATCACTGTATCTACGAAGTGGAGAAGTAAAATGGACATAAGATTTTTTTCCCAGGGAGAAATGGATGCCTTTATCTTGATTTGCCAATATCTCTGTAGAACAGACATACTTTGATGATTCTTGAAACAAGTTCCACTCATGGTATGCTAAAGCTTGTTTAGGATGCAGAAAATCAGACTGGATAAGTTGCTTGATTCTGGATATATTTTGCTCAGTTTCTGGCACCAAATCTTTGATCTCCTCCAAAACCCAAGTCTGGACTGGTGTAAGTTTCCTAGTTCTCCCTTCTGGTGGAGAATGAAAGACAGAAATCGTGCCTCTTGGTGTCGGCCTTGTTTGAAGACCAAGAATGTGATGTATGTAATGTTGATTTACATTGTACCAGTTGTCAAACACCTCATCAGCTGGTGGCTGTTGACAGAGGAGGGGAACACTTCCTGGATATTGTCTTCTCAAAAGTTGGGCAATACTATGGTTTGTCAGTATCATAAATTCTTCAACTAAGGAATGTGCCTGATATGTATCCATGGGATTTTCATCCTCTGAAACATCTATTTCTACTGGCCATGAAAATGATGCATGCCCTAATCTGTCTTCTTTCAAACACTGGGAAAGTTTATACAACATTTTTACATCCTGGACCAGTTCAATTGGTTGTTCTTCTAATTTGTCATCTAAAATATTTTGAACTTCTTGGTATGTAAACTGTTTACAAGATTTGATAATAGATTTCTGAATGATTGGCATTGATTTTGCAAGATTCCTTTCTCATCAAATTTAAAATATACTGATATAACAGGCTTTTTCTGATTTGGTAGCAAACTGCAGATACTTTCACTCAAAGGTTCAGGCAGCATAGCAAATGGACGGAATCCTTTACCTGGGTAAACGTGACACATCTTACCTGTGCTTCTCTATCAACGGGTCATTTTTCTTGACAATAGTTGACACATCTGTTATGTGTACTCCTACCTTATAAGAACCATCTTCCTGCCTTTCAACAGAGAGGGCATCATCTAAGTCTTTGGACCCTGGTGGATCTATGGTAAAGATCCTAAGATTGCTAGTTCTGTCATGGTAATCTTTAGTATTGAAAGCCTTAGCCTCTTTGAATGCTGCCTTAATGCCTTCAACAGTGGATTTTTCATAGAAATAAGGCACTTGGTGTTCTTTGGACATTATTCTTATTCCATCATAAGGATTTTGTGAGCAATGAATGACATCAATAACTGCTGCCAAGGGATATATTTTATTGGGTTTCCATTTTATAAAGGCAACAATAAACAACCATTCTTCTCTCTCTCCTTCTTGAACATCATGATAGCGCAAAAAGCTAATAGTTCCTTTGGTGGCATCATAGTTATAAATCTCAACTCTAGATTTACGAATATGCTTAAATTTTCTGTTAACTTTGGAGTGTAAAATATGTAATTTTGGAAGAGTACGACAGAGTGGCTTCATCAAATGTCCTTCCCTAAGATCTAAAAGACATACAAACACAGGATGGTCAATATCTTTGTAACGATGTCGTTGAAGAAAGGAAACTACTTCTCCATGAACCTTCCCGCCAATTTGTTTTGAGTGAATCTGAACTATTACTGTATCATCCGTAAAGGTTTGACCACATTTTGATCGTCCAGTGATTTGAATTTCCTGAATTTCATCTGTTGGTTCTACTGGTGTACAAACAGCTTGATGAGCTGATTCAATACTGATAGTGCATCTTTTATATATCTTTGGTAACTTTCGACATTGATCATCAAAATTTTTATTACAAATGTCACGGTACATTATCCTCTTTCCTTTGAAATAATGAGATCCAACAGATTCAATACATTCTTCACTCAAATTCAAACCTTTCTGAAAATATTCTTTTTCCAGAATATTTCTTGCTCTGAACTGTCCCGAATGATAACTTAGGCTTCTTTGAAAATATGTTGGTTCTTCTGGAGACTTTTCCTCAATGTTGTCATCTTCTTTCTCAAAATCAGAGGCTGAACCACACCAATCACTACCAGAATCAGAAACATCATATTCTGATCCACTAAATTCATCGGCAGACAAACCAGCCATTGACATAGTTGTACAGTTGGACATGGATGATACATCAGACATATTTTCACTCCGATTTTCTTCCTCTGAAAATCTCATTTCTTCATTCATCATGAAGTCTTTTCTACTTTTATTGTGGCCCTTTTGATACTGGTGACCTCTAAAAGCTTGACGACTATCATTTCTCCATTTTTGAATCATGTCAAATTTTGAAGAAGGGCTTACTGCGAAACTTGGTAATGGCAGAGTACCAGATATCTGTGATGAACTACTCTGATCTGTCAAGATTCCTTTCTTTCTTCGTAAAGTCTTTGTTTTTCTTCTTATTTTATTCTTTCTACTTCTAGTTGACCCTGATGATGCAGTGTCATCATTAGAACTTGCATCAGACAATGCTGAATATTCAGAATCGGCAATACTTTGAGTATCCGACCATTCATTTCCAACATCATCATCAACTTCAGCTTCAAAATCAATGTTTGCAGATTCCACTAAATCTATAAGTTGACCATAGCTGTAGCCTGAACTTTCTGTCAATGTATTTCCAAAATCTAAATGGAATAACAAGATTTGTAAATAATAAGTTGATAATATTTTACTTTATTTTTCAAAACTTTCTCAATTATTAACCTATTAAAGTTGAGTTATTATTGGGTGATTAGTTTAAAATACATGATAAAAGAAAATGTAAGTTAAAATGTTTACATCAAGACAATAACACAATAAAAACAGGAATGACATCTAGCATACAAAATACCACCTACAACAGACAAATGTCTATACCATATACAAAGATTTCAATTTATGGTCATAAATTTACATTCATTTCTAAAAATCAAAGAACTGCCATCAACACCAAATTATAAAAATAAAATAAAAATAAACTGTTGACACAGAGATATGTCTCATGTTTTGTAATTTTGATAGTACATGTATAATCCAAATTCAAAGTCAATGAACCATGACTGAAGGTGCAGGGCCAAATAACCTCCATGCAAATGAGAAATGCCAATGCATATAAACTTTATCTTGTAAACTATGTAAAGGTTTCAAAGTCGAAGACCATGATGAGGGATAGGTGCCATATTATCTCCATGAGACTTGCAAATTGCTAATACAACTGCACATCAAATATCATTGACTTAACATTAGTGGTTCATCTTAAACTGATCTTATCACAAACTTTAACATGTAAACAATGCAAAACATTCTTAAGTCAATAGACCATGACTGAAGGAGGAGCCAAATAATCTTCATGGAAATGAGATGTGATAATGCTAATACATCTGCATACCAAAAATCATTGACCTACCACTAATGGTTCTCTTAAGGTTGCACTTTTGTAAATATTCCCTTAGGAACTCCTTTTACGGCTAAAATTGAGCCACTTTTACCATAAAAATTTGTAAAAAATTATATCCAAGAATGGAAATTCTATATGCAGAACTATTCTTTTAAAGGTCAAAACATAGGGCTGTGCAACATATTTTCAACATTTATATGCCTCAAACTTCTAATAGTTTAAGCTTATACCAAAATTATGTACTACCCCTCCCTTCACTTTGGGTCTTCCTCCGAATTCAATTTGGCTGCTATCCATGTGTATTTATACTGGTAACATTCTCAAGTTCTGTCTCTACGAGATGAAGCATAAAGATCACATCTGGGAACCAGTAGGTAAACAAAACAAAATATTTATGATTATTAAATTTCTCCCCAAAAGAGGTGTGGTTTGTGAAACAGCTGTATTTACAAAGTGCAACTTTAAACTGACCTAACCACAAACTAATACATGTAAACTAAGCAAACGTTTAAAATTCAATAGACCATGACTGAGGGGGCGGGGCCAAATAATAACCATGGAAATGAGATGTGCTAATACAACTGCATACTAAATATCATTGACCTACTACTAGTGGTTCCCCAAAAACTGACCTAATCACAACTAATACATTGTTGAGGCAGCCACTGCTGTCGCTAACAATGAAACAAAATGCCAAGGTTTTCTTTTCAACTTAGTTGACGTGAGAAAATAAAAATGCTGCAAGCAAAGCTCATAAAATAAAACCACAGGCCCTTGCAAAGTCCATACTTTAGTTAGGAAAACCCAAAATAATTGAGATAAAAACAAATAGGTGCCCAATGGCATTATCTACGAAGTTTCATTAAATTCTGTTGTGTGGTTTCAGAGGAGTTGTGATGACAAGAACAGGACTGATCGACTGACTGATGGACAGACTGACAGATGAGTAAATAAATGGGGAATGTGTCCATGGGACACAGATGATGCCCCGCTTGCATATAATGTTATAAAGGGACATCTCAAGAACTGTTAAAGTGACACTACCCAAATTTGTACTTGATCTGAGTTTTGTGGTAATAAGCATTGTGTATACGTTCATAGCATTTAGTTGAGGCAAACTTAAGTAAGAGAAAGGAAATGAAAAATCCAGCAATTTTTCCATTTGTAAAGGGGCATAACTCTAGAACGGTAAAAGTGACGCCACCGAAATTCGAACTTGAACTGTGTTTGGTGGTAATTAGCATTGTGCATAAGTTTTATAACCTTTGGTTGAGGCAAAGTAAAGTTAAAGAATGGAAACGAAAAATTCAGCAATATTTCCATTTGTAGAGGGCATAACTCTAGAACGGTAAAAGTGACACCACCAAGATTCAAATTTGATCGGTGTTTTGTCGTAATAAGCATTGTGTATAAGTCTAATAACATTTGGTTTAGGCAAACTAAAGTTAGAGAATGGAAACGAAAAATTCAGCAATATTTCTAATTGTAAAGGGGCATAACTATATAACGGAAAGTGACGCAACCAAAATTCAAACTTTGTCTGTGTTTTAAGGTAGTAAGCATAGTTTATAAGTTTCATAACATTTGGATGAGACAAACTAAAGTTAGAGAACGGAAACGAAAAATTTAGCAATTTTTTCATTTGTAAAGGAGCATTACTCTAGAACGGTAAAAGTGACGCCACCAAAATTCAAACTTGATCTGTGTTTTGTGGTAATAAGCATTGTGTATAAGTTTCATAACATTTGGTTGAGGCAAACTAAAGTTAGAGAATGGAAACCAATTTTGGGACGTACGGACGGACAAGGGTAAAACTTAATGCCCCATTCTCTACGGCGAGGGCATAAAAACATTATAGTTGCATGGGGGAATATTTAAGTAAAATTGTGACGGTTCAATAAATTACACTACCATATTGTAAGTCTGTGACCATTAAATTTTCCCTTTACATTATATATTGATGCAATAGTCAGATTTTGAATGTTCTAAACCAGACTTTTCTAAAATCACCTTTTCATGAATTTATTTTTCATATACTGAGTACAAAGTATTAAATAGGTTTTTTTCTCATTACTTTTTTCATGCATAACTTTAACTTACCACCATTTTCATCATGTTTGTTATCTTTATTTCTCTGAAAAGGATAATTAACTAAGTTTAAAAATCCTGTAAAATAGATAAAATGAAATATTAAGTTAATACATACATCAGGACCCGGTTTCACGAACGTCAGTTAGTTTAACTAACTGTTAAGCCTTTAACTGTTAGTTTAAATTTTAACTGCAAGTTACGTAACTATTGATTAAAAGTCCGTTGCACAACAGTTAGTTACGTTTGAGTTTACTAATTTACGCTTAACTAGTAGTTTGGTATTTAACAATCAGTTATGTTCGACCTCGCGCAATTTCAGACTTTTGGCAGACATGGCGTCTAAGAGAGAAAGGCAACCAAACTGGAGCATCTCAGAAATAACTCTATTACAAGAACTTGTAGAAAAGGATGAGTTCGTGATAAAATCAAAGCAAACAAACACCATAACAAATAACAAAAAAATGAAAAGTGGGCAGAAATATGTTCTAAAATTAACGCAATGGGACTTCAAAAAGAACGACGGAGCAAGTAAAATATAAATGGGAAACTTACAACAGAATGCAAAAAATATTTAATGATGTAAAAACAGAGGAAATTGACTGGAGGAGGGCGGCACCAAAGCCACCATCAGCTGTGGAAGAAAAATCATTGAAATGATGAAGGACAGGCCAAATTTTAGTGGAATATCCTGTGGTTTTGAGTCCACTATGCCTCCAGTGTTTGAGAGTACGATTATTTTATTATGCATATGCTAAATAACTTTATATGAAATATACAGATACACGTATTAGCTAGCCAATCTTTCTTTATTGTCATGTATCTATTTGTTTTGTTCACAAACGCTGGGGTTACAGTCATTTTAATGACGTCACAAAATGCAAAATAACCACATTTTTACGATTTCAAAAAAAAGAACTTACCTTTCAAATACTGGTTATTCCTTCTCTTTATATGTACTCAATCTAACAGAGCAAGCGATTATTGAACACACTAAATCCTTTTTTTTCCTTTAGATTGCATGATTACAAGTTTGACGTTTTCTAAAATCATACATATGAACATGTTTATAGTCATTCAGACTTTTCACTGAATGTCTTTCGATTAAAAAGTCTGAATTTCCAGTAAAACTCGAGTGTATAATCCAACTCCAATGTTGACATTCCAATCATGCACACCTATATCAAGAACATGACGTGACGTCATCTTTTAAAACGTGTGTACACAGAAGAGGCCACCCAAATTAATTAATAGCCGAGTCGAATGTAAAAAAAAGTTAGCCCTTCATGACTACTTTCTTATACAAACATAATGTATATATAAATAAGAATACATGTATGTGGTATGAGTGCCAATGAGACAACTCTCCATCCAAGTCACAATGTTTTAAAAAAATAACAATTATAAGTCAAAGTACGGCCTTCAACACGAGCATTATAGATGTTTTATGACAATAAAATTGACTGATTGATTGCTTATATAAAAATCTGTTAAGTTTTAAGATCAATGCATCTTTTTTTTTTTTTATTGTTTTCACGTTGTATGAGACAATACATTAATACAAATAAAGCTTTCATCACAACACAAATTTCTTTTGCATCGCCTCGAACAGGGGCAACCGTCAGGGGCGGATCCAGGATTTCAGATTAGGGGCGCAATGTTTATATTAGCCGAACGGAGCGAGGCGAAAAATTTTTGAGGTTATTTTTTGAAATATTCTTCTAGAGGGTGCAATGTAGGTATTTCAATTATTGTGAGGTACAGTCAGCAAGAAATTAAAGTTTCAAGTAGAAACCACCTAAATCCAATCCAAACAGTCTACAATCACTAGTATCATGGACGGACAGATGTAAAACAATATGTTCCTGTTCCACGAAAAAACTCTCAGTTATGATGGCAAGGTCTCCTACAAACTTGAAAAATCTTCAACAATCTCCTAACACCAATAACTTACGCACTACATGTAAGAGATTGATTCTGCATATATCTATGATTGAGTTTATAAAGCTGCAGCCCAAAACAGAAGCTGAAGAGCATGCGAACATTTTATTTTGATTCTGTGTTCCTATGCAAACCAATCTACACTCAAGACACCAACACTTCTAAAATAATCTATATATCAATATCAGGTCATAAATAACTGTCAACTAATCCTTGAAAGACATTGGTGCTGGTAGTTGTGATAAACAGAAAAATAGAAACATCACAAAAATAAGAAGCCCTTGTTTGCAGATCGTCAATGTGTCTTAGCCAATCAACATGGTTTCAATTTTGTGAAATGAAACCGTTCACTTAAGAATTACTTTAACACTCCATAACACCATCCTCAACAAACTTGGTTAGGACGATGGAAATGTAGAGTTGACAGATAGACGGGCGGATCGACGGAAGCAAAGTGAGACAAGACAGATCACATCAGCTCACATGACCAATACTAGATACTAGAATTAGATTTTGCAAACGAAAATTTACCCTTTTCGCGTGATTTTCAATTGTCCTTTCATAATATGTTTTACTTTTTGGATTTTCGGAGGTCGTGCCAGACTTTATATATAATGTGTTCGCCACAAACCACTAAAATCAGAATAAGATGCATTTACGGTTATTTTTATTTTGTGGGATCCCGCCATGTATGTAATATGGTATACATAATTCGCACTTGATTATCAAAGAAAGAAATTATAAAAGGGCAAATACCATGTAACAATTTTTGTACTTTAACTGCTAAAACATTTTTTTTTTTTTTCAGTCAGACACCTTCCTTTGAAGTATATAATATTCATAGAACTTGAATAAATCGTAGGTCAGTTGATTAGTAAACACGTTGATTCTGTTACTAAGTTGCTTAGTATAGAAAGTCCCTGGTTAAACTGACTGTTTTATATACTTTGAATGTTAAGAAGGAATGGTCTCTTCTGAAACAAGTTGAAGACAACCCATACTTTGCAATTTTAGGGGCGCCCGCCGCCACGCCCGCCCTAAATCCGCCCCTGACCGTGGGACAACCCAAGGGTAACTATGACCATAAGGGTGTGGATGGGGGTTTACAGAAAAGAGAATAATTGGCAAGAATGAATCACAGAAAGAATACGGAGAGAAATGGGCAAAATATTTAAAACAGAGAATACAGTATTGGGGAATAAGAAATAAAGAATAACTGCAAAAAAAAATGGGGTAATTTAATATACAAAAAAAAAACAATGAATACATTTTGAATTAAACAGTACTTCAGCAAGTAATTACAGAATAGCCAGCATTTGAGGCTTAATTAATCAGGGCTATGCAACTTAATCAGAGTTATAAACCAAAATCGACGAAAACAGACCTTTAAGAGAGCAACCATTTGAAAATCGGGGAGGGGCGTTGGTGGGGGATATCGAGTGTTCGAGTTTGGATGGGATAGGAGGGTATTGTGGGTGGATTTTTGGAAAAAAGTAGTTTTCTTCTACAATTTTGGAAAAATTTCCAAATTTAAAAAATATGTTTTTCCATCATAGTTTACTTGCTTCAACGGTATAATTGAAATAAAAATTTGTTTTGCCTTGTTGCGAAAGAAAATACTTGTTTTTCGCCAAGTGTGTGACGGTAAATCCATGCCCCCTTCTAGAAAATCAAATGGTTGCTCCCTAAGGGACCACAACTCAGACATCGTTACTTGTGCTACCTATCTCTTATAATTGTTAAGATAATAGCCAAATAAACTCGGGAACTAAACGGTGCCTGACTCAATTAATTTATCATATATACAACATATCATACCATCTTTCTTTTAATATACCACTTTTTACATTCGCTTGACTGTTTTTGCAGTTGGTCTGGTAGAGAAAGCTAAAAATATGCATGCAGAGATTCAGAGCTACTTAGAAAATTATACTGACAGCTACATTTTACCCAGAGCAAATGATGTTCACCTTATACCTTTCTTGGAACCCTCAGTTGAGTCTAGTTACTCCGAAAACCAGATAGATGAGCTTGTGAACTTTCTTTGCTCAAAATATCCAAGCCTGCAAGATATTTCGTCACGGGATATTTCATCTCTAATACATAACATTGTACAGTGCATAGTTAATTACAGATAAGGAGGTAATATCCTTGTTAATGCGATCAATATTATAGACTCGTAAAAACCGCGGTTTGCTTGTTGTTGAAATTAAAGCTTTTGGTGTATACAAAGAGGAATAACTCTTGCTGAGGTATACGTAGATTGGGTTAAAGCATTAACTTTTACTTCATGTCGTTATTCACCGGCTGGTGATGCCTGAAGGCCCACTGCACACACGGGAGAAAAGGGGGTACAGGTGAACGCTTAAATTTGAACACCCCTAATAATATTGCTAGAGACCAAAATCCGATCCATTCATGTATTTTTGCATATAAATTATGACCCGTTCATATAATGGGGTCTATAATTAAGATAAGTTAAAATATTAGAAAGGTTTATTCCAATTATGGTCTCACAAGAAGCAAATTACAATTTTCAATCATAATTTAATATACATTTACAAGTTACACAGAACATTCACTGAATACAACAAACAAACACCAATCACATAAATAGCCCCCACCCACCCCCACCCCACACAGGCACAGTGTCCATTATTCTAACCACGTTTCGGTATAACATTATCTACATTTGTTTCGCCAAGATTTGTGAACGATTTAATATTCAAAATTGCTTAATGATAATGATGTATTATGATGTGTAAACATGTCCTTTGATATACAACTCTTGTTTTGTAGGCACTCCAAATGGATCTTTGTAGAAAGTGAACTAGACAACAGTCAACAGCCGTGTTTTAGCGCACGTGTTGGAGATGGCCAGACAGGCAGTGTTTCATCAATGGTTCCTGAAAGGTAAAGAACACTAGTTATTAAGCGCGTGAAGCAACAATTTGCTAATTGCTTTCAAAAATATAACACGCACAACAATAATACTGTATGTACATTTAGATTTCCAAAGAATGAATGTAAAACACTTCTGAATTTGAAATGATTTTAATAATTTTATGAAAACGTCAAAAACATTTGTCTCAATATAGAATTATAAAACAGATTAACGATGAGTGATTTTTTAGTAGCTTCACATCAATACCAAGTTCAAGCACAGACTCTACGTCCTCCATAGCACTTATTACTTTGACAGAAGAATTTGCAGTCGAAGAAGATACCAGTTCTTCCAGTATCGCTAAAAGCCAGACGGGAAAAGGAAAAGGGTTTCTCTTGGTGATTTGCAAAAGATGCAGTATGAGGTAATTTTTTAGTAATCTTTTAATCTATAATTCCGATATATTATATATTATTTTATTCGAAAAATATTTTATATATACATATTTATACTGTATACTCTATATGAGCCCCAAGACTATATTTAAATACAACAAATAACGATGGGGGCCTCGGTTGCGAGGGTCTATGTCGTCGTCATGACTATGTATATACGTTCTGTATATAACTATTAACGTTATCTTGTGTAATGATCACTAGCCTGTCAACACTGAGGTTGTGAGTTCGAATGTCACTGTGGCGGGTGTGTATTACTCCCATCTTAATTGACAAGGATTGAAAATAGCCAAAATGTGCTGAAAACGTCGTAAAACCCCAACCAAACAAACAGACAAACAACGATGTTTAATTTGATGTGAGCTGCCCGTAGCGTAATATAATTGAGCTGGCTTCAATATTATTATTAACATACAGTGAAACCTGTATTAAGAGACCACCTAAGGGAGAGCAAAAAAGTGGTCTCATAAAACAGGTGGTCTTTAAATACAGGTTCAATTTAAATGAAATGCACTACTTGAGTATCTATAAATAGTGGCCACACAGGTGATTGCTTAATAAAGGTGGTTTCTTGAGCAGGTTTCACTGTGTATACTATATATATATATGTATACATTTGAACGTTGTTTTAAATTTAGACTTGTTTATATATATATACATTTATATAGAATTCTGTGTATAACTATTAACGTTATCTTGTGTAATTTAAAACATTGTATGATACATGTGATAGTAATGCCTTGTTAATTTTACAGGTCCTTGAAAAGCAGAAAAGTCGAGCGGATTTGTTGACCACTAAACTGAAGATGGAGATAAACAGAGAAAAGCTTGAAACAAAAACTTGAAATTAAGAAACACTAAGCTTCGTTTAGAGATAAGGATGTTAAAACAGTCTGTTCAGAGTGAAGAGAATGCAATGTTAGCATTGTCAGCGGTGCAATCAGACAATTATTGTAGCTAGATATTAATTGAACATACAGTATTGATACTTTTAAATTTTATATGTTTTGTATTGTTCACCAATTAACCAAATTAGGATGAAAAGGAATGAATGTTTTTTAATGAGAGTGATGTATGGGTTTAAACAGTCATATTGTTTATATACTGTATTGATGTATGCCCTCACGGGCTTATGATTGAATAATAAAATTTAATTTACATACTTCAGAAATATGATGTGGTTATAAAGTTTCTTATTGTCCTGCCATCCTCTGGACCATTGTAGTTCATCTGACCAACATCTTCCTGATTTTCACCAGATTCATCATCTTCCATTGGCTCCCGGAGCATGATAGCTATGTTATGTAGGATAGCACAAGCACCAATTATTCTACAAACTTTGGCGGGCTTCATGCGAACTTCTCCATGTAACACATGAAACCTTCGCTTCCACCAACCAAACACCCTTTCTATAGTGCAACGCGACGGGTATGTGCTCTATTATATGCCTCTTGGGAAGGTGTAGCCGGATGTAGATATGGTGTAAGTAGGAACTTTGAGCATGGATAGCCACTGTCACCAAGTAAAAAACCGTCATCTATGGAACGGTGTCTAATTTGTAGGTAGGTACTGACATCAGAGGCTCTGAACATGTGGCTGTCATGGGTACTTCCTGGCCACTGTGCATCAACGTTTATAAATTTTCCTGTTAAGATTAATTCAAAGGAAGATTTTGATTATTTGCAATTCCATGATGGCGCATTACATAAGTTTAAGTTAATCAAACCACTACAATGAAACAGAATAAAAAAAGCGCGACATAGATGTAATGTCACACCATAGGAATGAACCAATATACAAAACTATTATCAAAAGGAACTACTTTACTGGTCTGACACTTATAAGGCTGACAAGGATTTGTTTTCACTTCAATGTTTGTCTGCCAGAATAAAAAGGGGAGATAAGAGGTCTTTTCATTTTTGTTATTTTACATGCTGAGATTAAATCATGAAAGTTTCCGATATATTGTGATAAATTGTTAATCTCCTGTGACGCTGTTTCATCTCATATTGAACGCAAAAGAAAGGCATGATAAAGTTGAAGAACAGGAATAAAAGCCCTGTTCATTGATAATTTTCTATGTTTTCTATGTATTGTGTGCGATTTTGTCCCATGTACATTTACTCCATATCCTTTCATTTTCTATTGGCATTTCAATGTTTCTTCACATTCCTATGTTAAGTTAGAATTTGCCTTTAAACATTAGACTTGATACATTTGTGGCTCTAGATAAGCATATATTCAGATATTTGTTTTTTTTTTTTACATTTACCTTCATGGTCACTTACGCCTTGCACATTGATGGAGTGCCAACCTTTTCTATTAACGTAGGCGGGTTCATCCTCCGATGGGGCTTGTATCTTTACGTGTGTCCCATCGATACACCCAATCACTCCTGAAATAAACCTCCACGGATGAAACCCTGCTTATTTCGATCCCTTTCTTCTTGACGTGCTGGCCATTTAATAAACTGGTCCTTCTTTGAGAGGAGAGCATTTGTTACATCATTTACTGCTCTACAGGCTGTGGCTTTATCCACACCCATCGTGTCTCCTATCACTTCCAAAAGCTTCCAGAAGCGTAAAATCGTAGTGCTAGCATAACCTTAATAAAAAAATGAACATTATATTTAAGTACAGTATTCATTTATACATATACATACAAATGTTAAAATATTTGTTTTCCCCCGTCACCATGAGTTTGAATCAGCAAATTTTGTGGAGTTATGGGACAATATTTCAACATTTACCAAAGATGGGTCTTGTGGTTGCAACTCCTCTAAAGATTTCTTTGATATTTGGTAGGAGTCTGATATGTAGAGGTGCATATATACAACACTTTCATTCTGATTCAGCGAATTGTGTAGTCCTAAGAAATGCATGGGTTTAGGACCATTTTCATTATTTGTTCAAACTGCTTGGACATGTAGCTACTGGTATTCTGTATATTGTTCGGCAAGACAATGTAGCTCATCAGTACTAGTCATTCAGGAACGAGATACTCCATATATAAGACCAATACCGTGGCGGATCTAGAACATCGCTGCAGTGACTGGGTGAGGAGGAGGGGGGGCTGACAACCAAAACTTTTCAAGACTTTTTGAAGCATTTTTTTCACATAAGACTTATTATAATTAATCTTTCATAAAAGGTTGATGTTGGTGGTGGTGGTGGTTGGGTATAACAGCAGCAATTTATTATTACACATGTGTATTATACTTAAGCTCTAGGTCATTTTGAAATATATATAACATATTTGCCTTTGGTAAATAAAATTATCAAACTGAGAGACAAGTGCTTGTGGGTAGAAATTGAAAGATTAACTGAAAAAATAAATAATTTGGGTAAACAACTTGATTACAAAAGACAATGTGCATAATACCTAAGTAAAAAGTAGCCATTATGTTAAAAAATAATAATGAGCGAAAAAAGAATACAGAAATGAGAGACCTATACATGATCATACATCCATACCCTTAAATGTGTCGGTTATTACATTTTTACGAAAGGACTTCTTGTCACTGAATCCAAATATTAAAACAGCCTCCACGTATTTGATCATACAATTAAACCCATTCTTTTATATAATTCGAAATTTGGTGTTTTTAATCCTTCAAACAATTAAATTCTCAGACTTCTACAGCTGATTAAGCTCTAGGTCACAGTGACGATAGTATAGTTTTCGAAAGACAGTGTAAATAACTAAAATCAGAAGCAAAACCACTTCGTTTCTCCTTTGTTAAGTTTCGTTTCATTTCCTCCAAAAAAAATTAACGACCTATTAAATGACCCAGCTTATGGACGTGATAGAAAGCACTGTTGTTTTTAAAAAGGCACACATACATATCTAAACTGCTAGATGGAAATTTCAAAAATATGAAAATAAAAATATTTTGTTTTATAATTACACCGAGTTGAATTATATATTTATAACTTCCATCGGGAAAACATAATATCAAACTCGTGTGTCTTGTGTAACAATTAAGCTAGAAAAGAGGGTGATACATCCGCATTTTCATTGACGATCGAAGCCCATGAAACAGCTATTGTGATCTATTGTGTGTTGGTGTGTGGAATTATATACTAGGATAGATTGTGGTGGAGAGATGATTAAATCCATGTTTGTAGTCATTTTCAATTATTTTTGTAATGTTTACGTTTGAATGGAGACTTTTCTTACCCTCAAACTGAACGGTACACATATATATAGAGATTTTCTTTGTTACTAAGAAAATGAATCTTTGTCTAACTCTTACAAAAGATAATATTCTAAAGAGTTTACCTGCATTTCAACTGAAATTGGCTGACTCCTTCTTGTGGTGTGGGACAAATCATTCCGTAGCAAATCTGATATAAATTGGATTGATTCTCTTTGAATCGAAACCTTGATCGTATCTGTCTATCACTAAGGGTGGCCAGCTCTATCCTATCGCGATATACTCGCTGTTTTCGCAGTGCAAAACATTACCAAACAATAACTGGTTTGCCATCTTTGATTTTAACTGACTGTTAAATATTTAATGTTACCCCTCGGGCTTAGTTAAATCTGTAACTTAACTGGGGGAACTAACTGTCAGTTTACTGCTTGTTAACTTTTGTGCAACGCTTTTAATCCCTCGTTAAATTTAACGTCGTGTTAAAGCCAAGATAACGGTTAGTTAAATTTAACTAATTTTCGTGCAACCGGGTCCTGTTCAACATCACAAAACTACAAAACTTTGACAAGGAGTCCTTTATTAATTGATTGTTAATATTTAACACCACTTTCAGCACTATTGACTATATAGTGGCAATCAGGTTTTATTGGTGGAGGAAGCCAGATTCCTTGAAGAGAACCATGACCTTCAGTAGGAAAACTGACAATCCTAGTTTATTAAGATTGGAGTCAACTGCAACTGCCAATAGCAAGTTGGGAACTCACAACCCCATGTTGACAGGCTAGTGATACAGTAAATTAACTGCTTAGATGTAAAAAGGAACTGAAAGAATGTGTAAAGTTATTATTTAATAACCATCTTAGATCCTAATGAAGTAATACTGTGTAAAAGTGATAGGCAATAACCTTAGGTTCAACTTTGGCATAACTTGCTCAAAGAAGAAGTTATAATAGGCTATATTTTGCCCCTTGAATTTGACAATCAAAAAGTTTTATGCACTCCTTCACATAATCACAAGATATATATAGTTTGTTAGATATCAGTATTTATATTTTTGAAATTTGTCATTTCTTCTTCATTAATACACCTTATCTCTATTTGTCCGCCATTGCTGGAAATTGCAAAGGTTCAAATATCAATGGAACAAAATACACCAGTTTGCACAACCACCGTGAGAACTTGTATCAAGTCTGATTCAAATCCATCTTGTGTTACAAGAGAGTTGTGGATTACATGTTTAACATGTTTAAGACATCCAATATTTAGTTTTCTTCCAGACCTTCAATCTGGAAAACAAATGTTAGATACAAGACAGCAGTTGCTATTAAGAAAGCTGCATTAATTTGTTTGACACTTTAGAAAGAGGGTATACACATTGAAGCCTTACCTGTTGAATTTTCTGTATTAAATGTTCTTCTAACTTTTGAAATCTGGACTTTTGTTCTTCCTATAAAAAAAATTTAAATAATTCATATAGCAATTTCAATGTATTTTCACATTTTAAATCATTTACATTCTTAATGGTGACTTATTTAATTTAAATATAAACCAGATGAAAGGGAGATAATTGCAGACATGCATAAAAGAACTTCAAGTAAGAGAACCACTGAGAATTATATCCCCTTGCAGTGGAAAGATCAACTGTTTTTATTTTTGGAGATTTAACAGCTCAGGACCAAGTCAGGGTAAACAAACCTTAAGTTTTGACTCATGGTAAGGAAGTATAAAGCATTTCATGTAGTCTGTTCAAATTGTATCTTCATGTGTTGCCTTAAATTCAGGTGTAATTACTCATCTTAATTTGAATGGTAATTAAATCTAATTTACAATATCAACTAGGACATAAAACAGTTTCATTTTCTATCTGTTAAAATTGTAATTTTAATAATTGGCCATTCATAAAAGCAAATCTGCATAAACATATAATTTGTCTTTCTTTTTTCTATATTACTTACAGTTCTTGCAACTTCTATGGCCAGCTCTACCTTTTGTTTAGCCAGAGTATACTTTTCTGTGTGCAATAAGCAAAAGGCCCATAGCTCTAATACATCAATATTGTTGCATTGTCTTGGATCTTTGCATACTGAAATAGAATATTAAGCATATTGTGCCTAATCATACTGCATAATGAAACTTACCAGTTTTATATACTGTTGTATACAATATTTTACACTTGAAGGATAATTGCTTTATCATTTCACCAAAAACTGATCTTTTTACTTAAAGAAATTATAGAAATTATCAAAACAAAACTTATTCAAAATGTTGAATTATGAAATTCCCAATTCTTTTTTACCCTTTAGTCCTCTGCTTTGAAATTCCCTGCCTAAATGTATGCATGCTGCACATTTGTTGATAACTCAATTTGATTAAAATACAGATCCGTGTCCACGCTTTATTTATAAAGATCTGACTCCACTCCATTGTACTTTCTGTTGTGGTAATTGTTACATCAGCCAATGAATTCCTGCCTACAAATTTTTGAAGGTGTACATCATCACGACAAAATTAGAGGTTACCAAAAGATCTTTAAAACAGAAAGTAGAACAGAGTGCTGTGAGATCCTTGTAAGCAAAGGGAAGACACATGATCTGTATTTAAATCAGATTGTTGATTGCTTCTCATTAAATATATTCTAATGGTTTTGTTATAAGTAAAAATAACTTGTTACTTACATAGTTGTAGGACTTCCTGAGCTTTTAAAAATTCTTTCTATAAGAATAGATAATATGAAATTAGAATTTCACATAACCAAATTAGCGTAATAATAGTCTCTTTGCTAATAACTAATTGATTCTGTTATTACACATTTTTGAGATAACGTGATTCCCTGTGCAAATTGAAGACTGATTTAAAACTTGTCAAAATGGGCTGCCACCCATGAAAAGTATGATAAGTTGAAAGTGTTATATAAAACGCTTTAACAAATGTTAACTAAAAAATAACTATTGATTTAAAAAGTTTTTAGCCTACATAAAATAAAATATAATTTAAAGATTACAAACATTATGCATAAAACAATTTGCTTTTTTCGGTAGCTCTTAATTGTCAATGAAAATGAATGTCCCTCCTAAGGGTAACAACTGGTTCAAATGGATCTTTAATTACAGGTTCAAATAAAAAATTATCAAATAAGCTATAGCATATACCAAGTAAGGAGAAGTCAATTATTTTAAATGGTGTTTGACTGTACTCCTCTACGTAAGCTAACGCACTGATATATGCCTTTTCTAGTACAATCTCAAACTCATCTTGATGGTTTCTGACATCAAGTATCTGATAATAAAAAACTTCAAGATTTTCATACATAATGAAAATGAGTTTGAAGACATTGATACCAAGTGTCTTAACATTTTGATATACATTATTTTGAATTTGTGTGCATCATTGAAGGCAATGAAACCTTTGAAGTTTTAATTACAATTCCTTGCCTTTTTCAATAACACAACTACCAGTAGTCCATAATTTTTTTATACCTACCACTATATAATGACATCTAGCACAAATTAACCACAATCTAGGTATAAGTGTATAAATATTCAGTTTGGAATCTTCTGGTAACTTTGACATCAGTTTTACAAACTTTGTTGTCAGTTCAAAAGCAATGAATAATATTATCCTTGTGTGTCTTTCATAAAGGTCGTTGCATATAAAAACCAAATCAGCCATCTCCTGGTATGCTGCCTATAAAATACAGAAAACAAAATCAAACTAAACTAAAAGGTGCTGTGAACCTAAAAATTGATATCCAACCCCCTCCATTAAATTCTACTTTCAGTTTAATTGAAAACTTATTTCACCTCAACTGACATTTCTGTTCTACAGTATCCATATTGTAGTCCAATTTTGTTTTGGCAATTTGGAAGTCAGTTAATAAGCTCTTATCATAAGTCCTTCTCTTGAAAACCTGCAGACTGTTCTTATGCATACAAAATTTATTATATTATGCCTTTTAATCAGTTATATAACAAAAAGGTATACAGAACTATAGATCAGGGATGGGGTAATCGTAATCTGTAATCGTAATCGATTGTAATTGATTACATTTTTTCCAGTAATCGACAGTAATCTGTAATCGAAGACATTTTCGATTACATGTAATCGTAATTTAATCGATTACAGCAAAATCATGATGTAATCATCGATTACTTTCGATTACATTTCGATTACTTTAGTAAAATAGTTTGATGAAATATAACCTATTTTAAATGAAAACATGTATGTATTCCTCACTTTGAAGTACTGATATGACTTAAGAATTTATCAACTGCCTTTATATTTCTATCTATTGTCTCAAGCTGCATTATGATCAACCAGATCCCTACCATAATTTACTTTATATCTAGCTTTTGAAACAAATGGATTTATGTCAATAAGTCAACACCTTTTATATCAAAATAAGAAAATAGATGTGAAATAAGAAAATAGATTTAAAATAAGAAATGTGTCTTAAGTTAAGTTCTGTACTTCCCAAAGTAGTAAGCTTATTTGTATTAAATTTCCCAAAAGCATAATTTTCAATAAGATTTAAACTTATAATAGATAAACAGTTGATTTCTTATAATGTTATGATATACATGTATATAAAAAATAAGAAAGTACACAAAATCCTTTTAACAATGAACCAATGCCTATGCATTGAAATTCTTTTCAGAAAAAGATACATGTATCCCTCGTTGACACTATAAATATATACTGTTTATAATTTTATTAAAGAATAAAAAAATCTTAACAAACTTCTTGTCTTTACTAATCAGATGATCAAAGTCTTCTAATCACTATACAAGACACATACTTTGTTTTTATTTCAATTACTGTTTGTCTAATTAAGATGGAGATTTACATTATTTTGCCCCAGGTTATGAATTGTACTCCATTGGCAGTTTTATAACCTATAATTAAGGTGGTTATCCAACAAAAGGATTAAATCATGTCTGTCATTATAATTATAAATTTTGATCTTTAAAATTAGCTGAACTAATTAATAATTCTACTTTTTTATATTTTCTTCAGAGAAAACTTCCAACATTGTAAATAACTATGCTAAAATATACCTGCTTTTAATGAATAAAAACAAAAAAGCTAACTTAAGTCCGTCGAAAGCAAAATTATTGAAAAACCTTAAACATATATATATGTGATTGATGGTTGATGGAATGCGATGTCATCTCTTATTCATGTTGAAAGTCAAAATTTCAACATTTTTAATAATTCTGATCCTCAACAAGAGATTCCATCTATATAGATTACAACTGTCAACTTATAATTTGGAAACAATGCTTTAAATGCTGTTTTTGGTAAAGTTCTAAATTTCCACTATACAAACGTTGATCAACATAATTGTGTTTAACTTACTTTATTTGTTTTTAATTTTGGAGCATGTAATTGACAGTAATCGAAAAGTAATGTAATTACTTTTGATAAAGTAATCGATTGCAATCGATTACATACAAAATCTGAGTAATCGATTATTAATCGATTGCACAAAATACCTTCATGTAATCGATTATTAATCGATTACATTTGTCAGTAATCTTGCCCATCCCTGCTATAGATACAGGGAGATTCAGAGTTTAGCATACTTTAAAGACACATGCCATTGTTGAAGACCACATTATGACCTTTTAAAGACTTACAGGTTTTCTATGTTCTTGGGTTTCTGTCTCACTGAAGCTTACCTTGTATGTCCTTTTATTCATTTATACATTTTTTTTAGAAATTTTATTTGTTATAAGTTATAGATCCCTTCCTAACTTTTTAAAATTTTTATCCAGAAAAAGTACTGATTCCAATTTTCATGATTTTCTTATACTTACCTTGAAATTATTTACCACCTCTTCTTGAAATCTTCTCCATATGTCTGAACTAATTTTCTCATATTCATATAACTCAGGGTTACCATAATAAACCAATCCTGTGTTAATGAATTTTTTAAGAAGTAAAATTTAAACTGAGCATTTTCAAGTATTATTTGTATATATGTGCTTCATTTAAAGCTTTAGATGTGTTGGGATTTATTTCAAATCCATTCCTCTACTTGTTTACAATTCAAATTTTATCCTACATATTTTATTCAAAATGCTTTTTATAATATTTTTACAAATATGAAAATAAATGAAAAAATTTAAAATGGCATAATAAAGCCGCATTAGCTATGAGATATAACAAAATAAAATATATATGATTTTTTGTTTGTTCAACCATTAATGAAAGTGAAATAGTGAAATAATAATTCACTTTTAACAACCAGTTTGTTCAGTTTTGTCAAAATAAGCAAAGAAACATGACTAATGAATTATTCACTTGCAAGTTCGACCTCATTGAATCCGTATTCATGTGAACTTTAATTGATTCCTATAGCTAGAAATGGGTTACGCATGAACTAGGCGTGTTCACAGTTATTAAATGGAAAAGAATGTAAACACTGGAAGTGAAACAAGGGTAAAACATTTGATTGACTGATTTGATCTAGAAAAACTCATTCTTATACAGGTAAAAAATGGTTATTAACATATTTTTTAACCTATAACATGAAATCAAACAGACCTAGAAAAATCCAATTGCACAAGTTCGCAATCTATTTATATCTATGTTTATGTTTATATCGGGTTATATGACCGTTGGCAGTTTTTGGAGGTCACCTGGATGGTTAATTAGATGGCATCTGGACTAAAAAACACACGAAATACTGATACACAATATCGAGTCTATGCATCGTAAATTGTTCATTTTAGACTTTTTTTTTAATTTGACTATGCATTTTATAAATTGAATATAAGAATTTGAGTCAAATTGGTGAACATGAATTTGAGAGCTAATGCCTCTTTAATGGTAAATACTTTTTTTACAAAAAGGAAGAAAATTTGTGTACTATTTAAACAGTACAGGAAGCGAAGGTTTATTAAAATTGGAGCATTATTCATTATTTCAATAAAAATAATATGTGTATGCTGCCAAATCGTCTTAAATAAACACCTTTCCATTGTTGAAGATCATATGTTCACACGTAGCTGTCTTAATCTATGTTACTGTCTCCTTAAAGTATACCACATCTCCTTAAGCTTGTATTTATAGTATGCATACAAACCTGTATAAAGACATCTCATAGCATCTAACACACTATCAGGAAGCTGAAATAAATTAATCAAATAATTATACTTCACAAAGCTATGAACATCTAAAACAGCTAAGAGGGAACTTCAGTTCCACCAAAACTGTTTTAATAAACAAGTGTGCTAAATCTGAGCTCAAGATAAGCCTGTCCACATTAACTGTAAGACAATTTTCAAGCAAGTATAATATACTCTGTCCACTTGAGAGTAGGTCTACTTGAGTCACGTAGATGATAGAAAAATAATTTGCATGTCTTTAATCTCTTAATAGGCGTGTTCTGCTGAACCATTCTGCCAATATATGAGTTAGCATTTGACCTTGGAGCAAGAAATTGGTTGACAACATGACTTAAATCTCAACAAACTTTTTAAGATGACTGTAATGATGAAACATCAGAAATGGGTTTCCTAGAAAAAGACTAAAATACAGTACTGAACCAAATACATACTTGCATAAAGATATCATACAGATGGACAAAACTAACCCTTAATGAAGATGACATGTGTCCATAGGGCACTTACTCTCTGCCAAGCTCTAACTATCATGTGTCAATGTTCAGTGAACCATGAAATCTGGGTCAAAGTTGCAATTTGGTATACAATTTTAAAGTTTACTTTACAAAGAATATGTGTACTTAGTGACCACAATTTCCTGGTTTTTATTTTTATTCAACTATCTTATTAAACCAAAACCTTTAACCTGAGAAAGCATCAATTTCACACCATCAATTTTCTATATAAAAATAAGAAAATGTGGTATGATTGCCAATGAGACAACTCTCCACAAAAGACCAAATGACACCGAAATTAACAAATATAGGTCACTGTACGGCCTTCAACAATGAATAAAACCCATACCGCATAGTCAGCTATTTAAGGCCCAGAAATGTTCAGTGAACCATAAAGTAATTTAAAAATTTCACATCATAATAAACATCTGACATGTGTACTAAGTTTCAAGTTGATGTGACCACAATTTAAAAGTAAACTAGCTTAACCAAAAACTTCAACTTGATCATTAATAGCAGAATTCAATTATACTACAATGAGTGATTGGACATCTTATGAATACAGTTAATAACAAAATGTACTGTGAGTAACATAATGGACAATGAATGAAAAATAAACATAACATACCTTCATAAGAAGGAGGAACACATTTTGTATTGTTTCCCAATATTTTTGCTATGACCATCCAACATGTTTTGACTCTGATCAACCCTCTTGCTTGTTCTCATTAGGTTAAATTCTTGATCTAATCTGGTTAAAATATGAGCAATATTAGTTTTAGCCTCATGCTGATTTCCGTTTTTAAGCTGCAGATCTGCTAATTCAAGCAATGCCTCATTGCTGACTTCCTCTTGAACATTGTTACTAAACACAACAATCTCAGAAGGTTGCCCATCAGTCACATGATTATTAAAATCTAATTGTTTGACTGATTTTTTGCTTTTAACAGGTACTGTTGCTGATTTTGATTTAGTATCTTTTGGAAAGAAGGCAAACATAATGGTTTAGCTTTAACAACAGGTTTGCTAGGAAGCTGTAAACAAACTGTTTGTTTACTGTTAGCAGTGGCTGATGATATCATATCTAAGTTGGGTTTTATATTTTCACATGTTTGTGATTTTGTTTTAAAACCCTGTCTGCTCTCTGAATGATTTTGTTCCATGTTCTCTAAAAGTACTGATGAATGGTCGTGAACATAGGCAGTAGCACCTTCCAAATTGTTGTCTTGCATTGAAACATCATGTGATTTATTGCTGTCTGAACTCATAGAGATTTTATTGTACTCTTCCTTTTTACCACTTGCTATGAACTCATTGTCACAGCAGACATTTTCACTCTCTCCTTGACTTCAGTAGAGGTTCTTATGTATTGTTTGTCAGCTGCAGTGATTTCAGAGGCACCTGTCTTTTGGGTATAGCTAAAGATACATTATTTCCCATGTTATACTCTTTTGGCTAAATTCATGCAGGCAAGATGTCAGATTCAAAGAGTCACATATACAAGCAAGACAAAAATGGATTTTACTGTTTACAAACACCATATTTGCTCAGTCTAGAATCTAGGCCACCTTATCTTTTGTTTCCATTTGATAGTCTGGCTTGTTCTTTAGACTCTTTAATCTATTAATCTGAAAAAATACAAATACATGTACAATAATTAAGTTTCATGAAGAGCTGAAGCAACATCAATAAACAGCTGCGCCATGAGCGCATGATACACCCTTCGCTTTTTCAAAGAATAAAGTTCAATAACTTCTCAATGTCATATCAGAAATTTATGTAAAAACTAAAGGGAGGTTATCTTAAAAGATATAAACCAGTCACCAATGTTTCATGAAAACTGCTCAAAGCACTTTAAAGATATTGTACGAAAACTGGAAAATCACCCCTTTTTTATGAATAAAATCCCATAACTCGGAAACATAATATCTAAAATTTATAAAAATCGAAAGGGGGCTTACGTCAATGGATATAAACAATTCACCAAAGTTTCATGAAAACTGCTCAAAGCATTTGTGAGTTGTTGTCCGAAAACAGGAAAACCCCCCTTTTTAAATGAATAAAACCCCATAACTCGGAAATGTAAAATCTAAAATTTATAAAAATCAAAAGGGAGCTTACGTCAATGGATATAAACAATTCACTAAAGTTTCATGAAAACTGCTCATAGTATTTGTGAGTTGTTATCCAAAACTGGAAAATCCCCTTTTTAATGAATAAAACCTCATAACTCGGAAATGTAAAGTCTAAAATTTATAAAATGGAAAGGAGCTCATGTCAATAAATATAAACAATTCACCAAAGTTTCTTGTAAATTGGTGAAAGTCTTTTGAGTTATTGTCCGAAAACTGGAAAATCCCCTTTTTAATGAATAAAACTCAATAACTCGAAATGTAAAATCTAAAATTTATAAAAACGAAAGGGAGCTCATGTCAAAAGAAATAAACAATTCACCAAAGTTTCATGCAAATTGGTTAAAGTGTTTTTGAGTGTTTGAGTTATTGTCGGACATGTTGACAACGGACTGACAGACGGACGGACAACGGTATACCATAATACGTCCCGTAAACGGGCGTATAAAAATGAAAATACAAGCTCCTAAAGTAAACATGGTAAATGTCTTGCTTAAAATATAGAAAAATTACAGCAATTTTAAGCACTGTAGTCATGGTAGTTGATGCGATTTGGCTGAGAATCAAAAATAAAAGAACAGAGCAAGGACAGCCACAACACATTTTTTATCTGTCCAAGAGCAATATCTCCATTATTCTATTTATATTTTTTATTTATGTATTGCTGTTATTGGGGGAGGGTCTCTTGGGAGGTCTGTGCTTTTTATTTACATCATATCTCTTAAATAGACCTTAGAGTATGATAAAACTCCTTACATGTGTAAGGTACACCACTATAAAGGACCTTTAATTACTTCCTTTACTGTAATGTACAATATATATAAGCATTAGAGCGCTTACAATTTTCCATATAATTAACATTTCCAAGGGCATAAAAATCCTATCAAAATAGTTGAGGTACGCTGATTTTTCGAACACCTCAATGACATAGCTGATCAAAACATTTGATATGTATTTCATAGAAATCCAATAAAAAATGTAGGAGCTTAGAGAGTGCATACAGAACTCAAAGGGTTGACAGATGCACAAACTGATAGATGCTTGGTACATGTACTTCTATATCACCTGCTCTAAGTAACCACAGAGAGCAAAAATCCAAAAGAAATCTGTTTGTATCAAAAATACCAAAATAGCTATAACATTGGCAATTGTGGACGGAATCGTCAACATATATATATTTTTTCCAGTAGTAAATTGTAAAATATTTTTGAGTTGGAGCTATTTGAAAGACACAATTTTGTTGTCATAAAGGCTAATTGCACAATAAAATTATAAATGTCACCCTTTCACCTAGCCTAAATAACTATGATACCTTGCTGGACCTTCAAATAATTGTTGTACTATAGAATCATTTAACATGCAAAGTGCATGGCATTACAGATTTATTTGTTTACAAAGTTCGTGATCGCAACTCTTCCAGTACCATTTCAACCTATAGCTTTTGCAATATTTTGCATAATATTTATCATGTTTAAAGACAACATACATCAGATATATTCATATTAGGGCAGTGTAGTCTTAAAATGTTTTTAGGATATTTCTTACATGTTGAAAATGCCATTTATCTAATTAAAAAAAAAATACAAAAACAATTCTACTCAATTCGCCTGGTTTGCTATATATATAAACATATATGTATTTTCACTCCTGTAAAGGAATTGCAACAGCTGAGCCGTATTTTGAAATAAACATCTTAATAACTAATAAAATGCTCCGCTGGGCGCAGCTTGATACGACCGCAGAGGTTGAACCCTTAACAGTTGGGGCAAGTATGGACACAACATTCAAGCTTGATACAGCACCGAACTTGGATTGTGATTAAATATTTGACACAGCATAGATTTCTGACACAGAATGAATGTGGTCTAAGAACTTAAAAATTTTAAATTGGACATTCACCTATTGTTTTATGGTCCAATATCCAAAATCTAAATACATGGTTAGATTCAGCATATCAAAGAACCCCAAGAATTCAATTTTTGATGAAATCAAACAAAGTTTAATTTTGGACCCTTTTGACCTCAATGTGGACAAAGTTGATAACGGGCCCAAAAAAAAAAATCTAAATACATGGTTAGATTCAGCATATCAAAGAACCCCATATATTCAATTTTGTTGAAATCAAACAAAGTTTAATTTTGGACCCCGATTTGGACCAACTTGAAAACTGGGCCCATAATCAAAAATCTAAATACATGTTTAGATTCAGCATATCAAAGAACCCTAAGAATTCAATTTTGTTAAAATCAAACTAAGTTTAATTTTGGACCCTTTGGACCTTAATGTAGACCAATTTGAAAACGGAACCAAAAATTTAGAATCTAAATACACGGTTAGATTCGCATATCAAAGAACCCCAATAATTCAATTTTGATGAAATCAAACAAAGTTTAATTTTGGACCCTTTGGACCTCAATGTGGACCAATTTAAAACGGGGCCCAAAATCAAAAAACTTAATACACGGATAGATTCAGCATATTAAAGAACCCCAAGAATTCAAGTTGGGTTTTATATTTTCACATGTTTGTGATTTTGTTTTAAAACCCTGTCTGCTCTCTGAATGATTTTGTTCCATGTTCTCTAAAAGTACTGATGAATGGTCGTGAACATAGGCAGTAGCACCTTCCAAATTGTTGTCTTGCATTGAAACATCATGTGATTTATTGCTGTCTGAACTCATAGAGATTTTATTGTACTCTTCCTTTTTACCACTTGCTATGAACTCATTGTCACAGCAGACATTTTCACTCTCTCCCTTGACTTCAGAAGAGGTTCTTATGTATTGTTTGTCAGCTGCAGTGATTTCAGAGGCACCTGTCTTTTGGGTATAGCTAAAAGATACATTATTTCCCATGTTATACTCTTTTGGCTAAATTCATGCAGGCAAGATGTCAGATTCAAAGAGTCACATATACAAGCAAGACAAACATGGATTTTACTGTTTACAAACACCATATTTGCTCAGTCTAGAATCTAGGCCACCTTATCTTTTGTTTCCATTTGATAGTCTGGCTTGTTCTTTAGACTCTTTAATCTATTAATCTGAAAAAATACAAATACATGTACAATAATTAAGTTACATGAAGAGCTGAAGCAATATCAATAAACAGCTGCACCATGAGCGCATGATACACCCTTCGCTTTTTCAAAGAATAAAGTTCAATAACTTCCAATGTCATATCAGAAATTTATGTAAAAACTAAAGAGAGGTTATCTTAAAAGAGATATAAACCAGTCACCAATGTTTCATGAAAACTGCTCAAAGCACTTTACAGATATTGTACGAAAACTGGAAAATCACCCCTTTTTTATGAATAAAATCCCATACCTTGGAAACATAATATCTAAAATTTATAAAAATCGAAAGGGGGCTTACGTCAATGGATATAAACAATTCACCAAAGTTTCATGAAAACTGCTCAAAGCATTTGTGAGTTGTTGTCCGAAAACGGGAAAACCCCCCTTTTTAAATGAATAAAACCCCATAACTCGGAAATGTAAAATCTAAAATTTATAAAAATCGAAAGGGAGCTTACGTCAATGGATATAAACAATTCACTAAAGTTTCATGAAAACTGCTCATAGTATTTGTGAGTTGTTGTCCGAAAACTGGAAAATCCCCCTTTTTTTAATGAATAAAACCTCATAACTCGGAAATGTAAAGTCTAAAATTTATAAAAATCGAAAGGGAGCTCATGTCAATAGATATAAACAATTCACCAAAGTTTCTTTTAAATTGGTGAAAGTCTTTTTGAGTTATTGTCTGAAAACTGGAAAATCCCCCTTTTTTAATGAATAAAACCCAATTACTCGGAAATGTAAAATCTAAAATTTATAAAAAACGAAAGGGACCTCATGTCAATAGAAATAAACAATTCACCAAAGTTTCATGCAAATTGGTTAAAGTGTTTTTGAGTGTTTGAGTTATTGTCTGACATGTTGACAACGGACGGACAGACGGATGGACAACGGTATACCATAATACGTCCCGTAAACGGGTGTATAAAAATGAAAATACAAGCTCCCAAAGTAAACATGGTAAATGTCTTGCTTAAAATATATAAAAATTACAGCAATTTTAAGCACTGTAGTTGATGCGATTTGGCTGAGAATCAAAAATAAAAAAACAGAGCAAGGACAGCCACAACACATTTTTTATCTGTCCAAGAGCAATATCTCCATTATTCTATTTATATTTTTTATTTATGTATTGCTGTTATTGGGGGAGGGGCTCTTGGGAGGTCTGTGCTTTTTATTTACATCATATCTCTTAAATAGACCTTAGAGTATGATAAAACTCCTTACATGTGTAAGGTACACCACTATAAAGGACCTTTAATTACTTCCTTTACTGTAATGTACAATATATATAGACATTAGAGCGCTTACAATTTTCCATATAATTAACGTTTCCAAGGGCATAAAAATCCTATCAAAATAGTTGAGGTACGCTGATTTTTCGAACACCTCAATGACATAGCTGATCAAAACATTTGATATGTATTTCATAAAAATTTTTCCAATAAAAAATATAGGAGCTTAGAGAGTGCATACAGAACTCAAAGGGTTGACAGATGCACAAACTGACAGATGCTTGGTACATTTACTTCTATATCACCTGCTCTAAGTAACCACAGAGAACAAAAATCCAAAAGAAATCTGTTTGTATCAAAAATACCAAAATAGCTATAACATTGGCAATTGTGGACGGAATCATCAACATATATATATTTTTTCCAGTAGTAAATTGTAAAATATTTTTGAGTTGGAGCTATTTGAAAGACACAATTTTGTTGTCATAAAGGCTAATTGCACAATAAAATTATAAATGTCACCCTTTCACCTAGCCTTAATAACTATGACACCTTGCTGGACCTTCAAATAATTGTTGCACTATAGAATCATTTAACGTGCAAAGTGCATGGCATTACAGATTTATTTTTTTACAAAGTTCGTGATCGCAACTTTTCCAGTACCATTTCAACCTATAGCTTTTGCAATATTTTGCATAATATTTATAATGTTTATAGACAACATACATCAAATATATTCATATAAGGGCAGTGTAGTCTTAAATGTTTTTAGGATATTTCTTACATGTTGAAAATGCCATTTATCTAATTAAAAAAAAATACAAAAACAGTTCTACTCAATTCGCCTGGTTTGCTATATGTATAAACATATACATGATATATGTATTTTCACTCCTGTAAAGCAATTGCAACAGCTGAGCTGTATTTTGAAATAAACATCTTAATAACTAAAAAGGTATGATTGAGATACTGTGGATTCATTTATTTTAGTGGGTACCAATTTTTGTAGATATTTGATTTCGTGGTTTTACAAAAGTCTGCATACAAGGCTATAGAAAATTTGTACTTTGTTGAACATTCAAATTTAAGGTTCACCTGTACACACCAAACCCACGAAAACTGGTATCCAACAAATAATAGTGAAACTAAAGTATTCTGTTAAGTTCTAAGTTTATGTCAAACGTGTGTTATGAACTGATATTTTTACATGAAGTTATTGCGGCATTTATTATTGCCATTTTGTCATTTTAGACTAAAATGCGATTTTAATTTTTGTTTATTCGTAAAAAAAATTTCAAAATGCTAGTTTAAATTATTGCGATTATAACCCTGTCGCATTTTTAGCAATAATAAAAACATCGCAATAATTTCTGAATTTACAGTAATCTAACTGATAAATGTAACAATATCTGACTAAAATGATAACCTTTGTCAGTCCATACCATTATTCAAGGTAGTATTACCACCAAGTACTTACTCAGGATTGATGATATTTGAAGATGAGGGAAGGGTATAACAGTATTTTTCCCTCTTTTTTAAAATTGAGAGTACAATTTGGTAGTTTTGCTAATAAACTGTTTTGACACAGAGATATGTCTCACCTTTTTGTAATTTTGAGAGTATAATGCAAATGGTGAAATTAAAATAATGGCAATATCTAAACATGTAAGCTATATGCAAAACATTCAAAGTCAAGGAACCATGACTGAATGTACAGAGTCAAATAATCTCCATGGAAATGGGAAATGCCAATGCTCATAAAACTCCATCCCAAATACTGTTTGTTGACTTATTGTCCTTTTAAACTCACTTAAACACAAGTCAATGAACCATGATGAGGGGGCTGGGTCATATAATCTCCATGGATGGAAATGATACTCGCAAATATCTAATACAACTAGTACCTAAATTGCACCTATTTTGACAGTTTTTTCACCTATGTTTATTTATGATCCAGACAAAAGTTTCCATTCTGTGTTTATTTTGTAGATGTATCATTATTTACTATACAGTTCCACCTTTTTATTTTGAATCCATATTGAATCATAGAAAAATGGGTATGAACCTACCTCCAAACTACCCATGATTCCATAATGAGGTGTACCCAAATTGCATCCATGCTGAAATTCACATTCGTAAAAAAATCAAATTTCTAATGTTTTGTTTTATTTTTCCAAATAATTATAACGATTTGACATAAGTACATGCTTACTATTAATTTTTGAAGAAATGGATGTCTGTGATATATTTTAATTGCTCATTTTTAAAAGTTGACATTGTATGGCGACGTTTCTGTAGATATTATTTTTTCACTGAATACTTCATCTATTGATACTTTACTGTGACCGTTTTGTGTATATCTAGATATATTTAGCTATGTTGAAAGACGTGCATAATGTCAAATCATAAAAATACAAATTGTTAAGTCTCTAAGAAAACTTGTAAGATTTCTGCTGCTATTTATTTCTGAATAGGTGCAATTTGGGTACTCAGTGTAATTTGGGTCCCTCTACAAACTGACATACCAAGCATTGCTGACTTAAAATTAATGGTTCATCTTAAACTGATCTCATCACAAACTTGAGCATGTAAACTATGTAAAACATTCAAAGTCAATAGACCATGACTGAGGGGGTGAAGCCAAATAGTCTTTAAGGAAATGAAATGTGCCAATGCTAATATATCAGAATATCATTTTAAATCAGAGTCCAACACACCTTGTCAAGAGCTCAGTTCAAAGTCATTACTTCAGTGTTGATAGGCTAATGATAAGTAGTAAACTACTTAGACCACTCGCACAGCTAGGTCACCAAGGCCTTATTCCGTATTTAGATGTTGTGTGTTGTTTGTAAATGTTTATGCAAGATTGTTAATTTTGATAGATTCCTCATGCACATGGCAGGAAGGTGTCAAAGCCATAGGTGCTTGAGGACAGGATCCTGTTATTAGCCCCGCAGACCCTATTCCTTATTATCATAAATCCTCGATTTTTCAATATATATCACTTATTTGTACCATATGTACAGTTGTGTCTGGTAATTCCGCCGGTTCGGTAAACCCGCCCACTCCCAGGAACTGTACTTATCATCACTGCATGTCAAATTTTAAAGAAAAATCCTTTATTACGAAAATATCAAGTGATATATATAATACAGTTCCTAAAGCTAACGATAATCATATTATTGCTTACAAAACTCATTTCTGACTTGAAATTTTTTTTTTTGGATTATCTGGAATCCCTTTATAAGTGGTCTATTAATAGATCACCTTTTCCTTTCATAAATATGTGATAAACTGGCCCTCCATACATATTTACTGTGCATGGGCGGATTTACCGGACAAACACATTTCCGATAAAAGCATGGATGACCCACTTGTTTTGTTGATTTTAAAATTTATTTCAGATATTTTTGGGAAATGAGATAAACTACTCAAAATTGATTTGTCAGTGAATCGATTTATATTAAATTTGATACAATTTGTATATAATTAAGCAGAAATACATGTGATCAAAGCCTTATGTGGGCAGATTTACCGGACTGCATCATATATAGAATAAAGGACTTTTGTTTTGATACTGACTTTATCACAGTAAATATCAGGTGAGCCCGGGGCTCACCTGATATTTTACTGTGATAAAGTCAGTATCAAAATCAAAAGTCCTTTATTCTGTTTATCGGTAATTATGAAAAAAATTAACTACAATGATAGAGAAAATAACAAACGAACTACTTTTTCGCGCCGAATCATGGCGAATCACACTTGACGTCACAAGTTGCATTACGTCATTTGAAATTTTGTCACAGTGCAGTAAACATGGCGTTCTCTTGTACAACGATTCAAAATGCTGATTATGTTTCATTATTCTGCTTTGGACATTACTTTAACAATTTTGAATATACTTGTATCAAACCGTAAGTCAAATTTCTTTATTTTTCATAAAGCATAAGAATGATACGATATGAATCAGCAGATGGTCAGACAATCACATTGTTTTGGAAGTTAAATATTTTACTTAGTCTATACTATAGAGTCATTATACGCTCAGTGTTCACCCTGATTACATTGATTTCAAATCATTTTAGGAAAACACTGTGTTCGCAGACTTTTTCAGGAAAACGAGTCTGTAAATTATCTAAATTTATAAGCTAATTTTTTGTCGACTTCATAATAATGTCAAATATTCTAATAGATGTCACTAAACTTTGGTATATTTCTCTTCGCTTAAAATTCTTGTTTTTTTCAAAGTCCTGTTCTTTCTATAAAAAATAACCCGGACCATAATTGAGATATATGAAACATTGAAATCTTGTGGTTTCAGAAGCGGAATTAGGAGAAACCGACCCGGGTCACGCCTTATAAACGTATAAAGGCTACATTTATGGTTAATGCAGACTTTATATCTGTTTAACATCAAACGTCTATAAAGTTTGGGGCCCACGGGCACCCGTTTTTTTCAAAATTTATCCTGGATCTGCATTTGTATTTGATTGCTTGTTTGTTCTTTGTATCTGTCTATATATTGACAATGAAACCACATATAGACTTCTTTTAAAATTGTATATGATGGTCCCAAAATATGTCGAAAATGTGTATATTTCTTTTTTTGGTTCTCTCATGCGATAGCGGAACCTTTTGGTCACTATTTATGTGTTGCGCCTAAATATGAATTGTAACACTTTATAGTGACTGAACAGGTTGAACAAATACATCTTTAGAAACAGAAAAAGAAGACAACTTAGAACAGCACCAGACTATGAATGAATAAAACTCAGATCGGAATAGCATGAACGATATGTCCATGTGAATAGTAACATGTTAAGCAACTTATGGAAAGATAATCACTGAATAATACTGCAGATAACGCAAAATTCTAAAGTTTATCAGGTTTTTCGTACATTTCTGCTTAAATTTTCACACAATCGCTCAAAAGGCTAAACTTCTGAGACTTTCATAAAAAACTCGTGCGCTTTCTGCGGAAAAATCACGCGCAATTTTGTGCATGAAAGGAAAAGTAGATCCTTACGCTGTACACCCGCGCATGTCAATTGCGAACTGACCCAATAATTTTCATATCCCGTCCAGTCCACTGATACTGACATTATCAGAGAGTACACATCAAAGGAAAAATACACAAATTACCGATAAATCAATATACCATATTTTTTACTCTAAAATATGCATGTTTACTATCAATGTGCCACTCAACTATAGATCGTCCAGTGGCATGTTGATAGTAAAAATGCATATTAAGAGTAAAATATGGTATATATATGGTACAAATACACCTTATCGCTATTTGTCTGCTATTACTGGACATCACAAAAGTTCCCGTAAAATTTTGACGTCATAATAGAAAATATCTGACGCCACAATGGAAAAGTGATTGTTGTATGACGTCAAAAGTTCAAGCGGGACAGATTTCCAAATAGCGATAAGGTGTATAAGTACAAATAAGTGATATATATTGAAAAATCGAGGATTTATGATAATAAGGGGGAGGAACTATGGGGGCTCATAACAGGATCCTGTCCTCAAGCACCTATGGTCAAAGCAAACATTTAAATAGCCTTCAAAGACGCCAGGACTTAGGCCCCTCACCTGCACTACAGCCTTTTCCAGATGTAGGGGTTTGTCAGAGTAAATTTTGCCTTGAAAGGCTATTTTGTTGTTTTGCTGTTACGCCTTCCATTCATTACTGATATTTATTTTGAAAGAGAAATATAATGCAATTATTTCTTATATTTTGTGAAAAAAACTTATTATGTTTAAAATGAGAAAATTACCAATTTCGAAAACCAGATGATAATCAAATAAACTGTTTGTTTACCGGTGGTAGAAGGACTATGCCTATGGCGATGCTCCTATAGGGGAATTCCCAATTTTGCCATGTGATCATTTCCTGAAAATGAAAATGAAAGTGAAAGTCGTGAACCCTAATGATGCAACCGACTCGAGGTTGAAAGGCGATATAAATGCAAGGTATCTATGTGCATAAATATTATTAATTTGTTTTTTCTTGTTTCCAGTTTTTACCAAATTATTACCTTAAACACCAAAATTAATACAATTTCTCAGTTTAGACTGGAACTATTATACTGTATAATCTGGGAATAGTGCACTTTAAATACATTAATTATTATACTCCAGGTATATAGACAGGTTTTTCCGATTATCTGCCTTAATTTGTGATGCGACTCTAGGCGTCGTCGTAGTACGATCGCCATTACAACCGTGAAAAAATATAAACAAGATATAGATCTAAATGCTCTGACCGCATATAATTAAATGTAAACACAAGAATGTGAAGTCGTACTTGACCCTCGGCAAAATTATATGTGCTATAAATAATAAAGTAATTAGATAAGGATTCTAAGTGTATTGCAGGCCAGGTGTCGTGTCCTTAAAATATAACTGTATTTGATATGTTACACGCGGACATAATACATTTTATACGAATACTCATCCCAGGTTACATGTCGATTATAATCATTTGGTAATCATAATATTAATAATTATAACGCATACATAAATAAAAATTAAATAGTCTTGACCGGTCGAATGTGATATATCAGAAAACCAGGTACAATTTTATCAAATCATAGAAATTTCTGTGGTCAGACCTATAGTGAGACAGTCCTAAAATTTAACAATCCACTAATCCAACGTTCCTACAGAGACGAGAGTTTTTGCTTTTGCTTGACTTACGTATAATGCTCAAAATTGAGTGACATCTTCGTATTACTTTGGTGTCCGCATGAATTGCGCTTTTATGCTATCGATGCGTCGGGCCTTATGTAGATATAACTTTGCGATTAGAATATGGGCTTGAGAAGTTTTGAACTTTCACGGCCCATGTACTCCTATAGTTATTATGTGTTCGATTCCAATTTCTTTTGCAGAAAATTACTCGACATACAACTACTATAATATGTTTAGTATATAACATCATGATCCAGCCCGTGCTTAATATAAATGAATGCCATTAAACCACCAAAGACTCTAACATGTAATTTCAAAGCGATGATTAGTTATGTTTTAGAAGCGTCATTTAGTGTTTTGCCAACTCCCCTCCCAACCACTCCAAAACAGAGGTCTCGTAGATTTTCATTCTTAATCCGTATTAGACTCTTATATAAGTCCCCGATGCATATAATACAGTGAAATACAGTATTACAGTATAACATTAAGGGTGTATATCGGACCGTCGGACTACTGAACTGTCGGAAATTCGGGTTGTCGGATTATAGCTACGCTTTCGTAAGTTCTAGTAAACTATTTGATTACGAAGAGTTAGACCTTTGAAAATCCTTTCTAATGAATAAAATTTTAGAATTCATGCACAGAATAATCTACTGAGGAAAGTTCAAATCAACAGAACAGTGGCGGATCCAGAACTTTTATAAGGGGCCCTCTGGCTGACCTAAAAGGGGGCGCTCCAGTCATGCTTCAGTGATTCCCTATATAATCAACCAAATTTTTCCCACAAAGGGGCCAGGGCCTCCCAGGCCCCCTGGATCCGCCTATGACAGAAGTAACTGTATACGTCTTAAAAGAAAAAAGTGAATATATACTATAAGCACACAGGCCTACATATATATATATATAAAACCTTTAAGTTTTTCAGCAAGAACTGCACCCAGGAATAAAATATTTTACAAGCCTTACTTTTCGAAATATTAAAGTGCCGTCCCAAATAACCAAATGTCAAACTAAGTGTTAACCTCATCAGTACGATCGAGCAATATCGTAGTTGAAAATTAAATTTGTGTAGTAATTCCACTAAACTAAGAAAACTTAGTTACATAAGTATACAATAAGGCGTCACTGTCATTCATAATATTTCTAAAACGGATGACGAGGTTCCCCCTTATTTAATTTTGAACTCCTTACTCCTCTGTTAACAATATTTTTGTCTGAGTTAATATTGTCGGAATGTCTGTCCATTTTGCAGCATAAAGATGCTATAGAAGTCGTCATGAATGAAAAAAGTTCGTCTCTTCACACTGGGTTGATTTGCTTGCAATTATAACTACATGTAGCCTCGGGGTTGGTTATTAGCTTCATTTGTGGTTAATTCAGACATTTTACCGCTTTCACTACAAAGTTTGGGGCACGCGCCTCCCCTTTTTCAAAATCCTGGATCCGCATCTGATGTCGCGGTGGATCTTCTATACAAAAAGAGACAGATGCACTGTAGTCATCGGATTAATTTTCATAGATTAATTTAAGTTTTTAACAGTCGTTTTACAACGTGTAAACATTCGTCGGCCAGTGTTATTTTACTTTCTAACAAGTTTTATTAAAAAAAAACAAAACCTATTTATGCCCATTTTTTTTTTTTTATGTTTATACGGCATTGATCCACTCAGGTTTGTTGGCTCGTCTGAAGGCATCACATAAGACGTATATGGAATCAAATGAGGGCAGTCATTGTGCAACTCGTTGTGTAATTCGCATATTGATTTTTTCCACACCTGAAGGTTTTTACGATTATTTTTACAACTATTAACTGCACAAGAAATGCTTCCATGTTTTTTATAACTTTCGGCAGCATCCATAGTAAAATAAATCACAAAATGAAAGAAATACAAATGTAAACAGAAAATCGATGATGTTTTGATCAATACACGTGCGTTATTTTTCACGGTTGTAATGGCGGATCGGTCACGTGAGAGATTAATGGATGCGCCCATGTTTTCTAGGTCAATTACAGATAAACCCGTCTATATGTCATATATAATCTGATAATAGTCTCCACACATCCGTACATTGATAAACCACGTATCAGAAAACGATATAATGATTTGGTAAAATAGGCTGGAAATAGGAAAAGTGAAAAATCGATGGTTAAAAATATGTACCAATTAAGAGACTACAACATATCATGTCGGCTTATTAAAGGAGACATGACACGATTTTCAATTTGTGTTTCAAAATGTTTATTTATACTTCACTTTCCTGATACAAATACACCGATAGCAATATAAGTGTCAAATATTTGGTAAAATATGTATTTAATGCGATTTTAATGCAACGTTTTATCGATCTGTCAAATATGCATATTTCCATCCCGGAAGTCACTCAGAACGAGGCTACTACGTCAGTGGTTACATTCATTCATATTGACATATGGGTACAGCACAAATTTAGTTTCGATTATTATCCAACTTAACGCATGACAGTGATAAACAATGATTATGTGTGATGCCGATGGATTCAAAAATATAATTAAAAAGAATATTGACATGATATTTTCTGTTTTTCGAATGACACGCAGACTTAGAAGGTGTAAAGATGGGACTTTTTAACAACCCTAAACTTCACTTCTTCCCGCCCACTTTCATAAGGAATCCAGAGTTGGGGTGTCGGGTGCGATGCCATGAGTTCATCATAGGTCACAGGTGTGTGGTACAGTGATTGAATTTCGCAATTTCAGGCCTCGTTTGAAGTTGTAAGCTTCAGGTGTCACGCCACATGGGGGATTGATGAAACATAGTTATTACGCAATATTACTTCATAAGCTCTTTGTGTACATCCTGGATGTTGGTTTTGCCGAGGGCACAGGTGAGATTGGAATATATTATTGTTACAGTAATACAGGTACAACTACCTGATGTTTAATGAATGTCATGAATACCTGTAGTACGACCATACAATACCCTATGCACCACCAATTAAATACCCTCGCTAGAGTTGATAACTAACAGACAACGTGTATATAGATATTATTTTTATTGCTTTTAAGAATATGCAGATATAAAAAGGTTTATAACAGATGTATTTTTTTAATTGACTTCTTCTTGAGATGGAAAAGTAATATTCCTGTATGTTTGCAAGTCTATAACTTCATAAGAAATTGTTAGGCAAAAGGCATAAAAAGTAAACAAGGAAATGATACAAGAATGTGAATCATAAGTTTTACATTCTTATATTGAACATCGAATATAATTATTGACAACTATCTAGTTGGTAAAGATTCAGATGATGAAATGGAAACTTAATAATAAATGAAGAAAGTGTCGTTTGAACCAATTATTTGATATAACCGAATAGATTTAAAATAAGAAATGTGTCTTAAGTTAAGTTCTGTACTTCCTTAAAGTAGTAAGCTTATTTGTATTAAATTTCCCAAAAGCATAATTTTCAATAAGATTTAAACTTATAATAGATAAATATAATGTTATGATATACATGTATATAAAAATAAGAAAGTACACAAAATCCTTTTAACAATGAACCAATGCCTATGCATTGAAATTCTTTTCAGAAAAAGATACATGTATCCTCGTTGACACTATAAATATATACTGTTTATAATTTTATTAAAGAATAAAAAATCTTAAGAAACTTCTTGTCTTTACTAATCAGATGATCAAAGTCTTCTAATCACTATACAAGACACATACTTTGTTTTTATTTCAATTACTGTTTGTCTAATTAAGATGGAGATTTACATTATTTTGCCCCAGGTTATGAATTGTACTCCATTGGCAGTTTTATAACCTATAATTAAGGTGGTTATCCAACAAAAGGATTAAATCATGTCTGTACGGCCTCCACAATGAGAAAAACCCATACCGTATATTCGGCTATAAAAGGTTTTAACATGAAAATGTGAAACAATTTTAACGAGAAAACTAACGATCTTATTTATAACAAAATAATTTCCGAAGAAAAATATGACAGACAAGAACAAACGAAAACCACTGATCTACATGCTCCTGATTTAAGACAGGCACATTCAAAATGTGTCGGGGTAAATATTTGTGAGCGCCAACCCCCCTTTTTTCCCCGTGTGACAGTGGTCTTACAACAGTACATAAGAACTATGAAAACCAGTCTAACTCAAAAGATCGAAGCCAACTACAACTAATACTAACATAGCTCGTGTTCGTGAAGACTGAAGTATGTTACATGTAAACATTTTCATGCTCAGTCCGATTGAAAATTTGACATTTTTTCAAATGACCCCTATTTGAAGAAATATTTTGAAATAGAACATTATGTGTTGTGAATATTTTCCTGGACTCGAGCATTTTGCTGGTAGCAATAAACAAATTGATTGCTTAATGATATTTGGAAGAGAGGGGTGGAAATATGTGAATTTGAATTTACTTTGTGAAATTCCTTAAATTTGAAGTTATATTTATAAGGGTCTGGATGGAATTGCATACTTTAGAAGTGTAGTATAACTATATTAATTATTTCAACATAAGATATTTTTTCTTAAAAATGTATGGTTTTAAAAGGTAAATAACATAACACGTGACTAAATCACACTACATGTGCCTTCTTACCTTTCACCTGGTCAAGTATGCTATAGGTGTCAAAATTTTAATTACTAAAACAACAGACTCCAATAAATGTTAACATAAAAGAGGGGAAAGTAATAAAATTGTTAATTGAATATCCTAATGCAGAAATAGTGTGATCAAAGACTTGTCACTATACAAATCCTTGATGTTATGTATGGTTTCCAACCAAAAAAATATAAGCTCAACTTTTGGTAATAATTTATAGTGCGCAACTTCCATACCAGGAAAGTCGCCTCCCAAAACATCAATATAATGAAAAATAATTATAATTTAAAAGTCTCTACGTAACCAAAACAAAAACAAACAAAAACGTACCCTTTGCGAAGCCTAATTTGACTATTACTATCGGTTTTTTTTTTCTGCTACTGCCGCACACATAATAATAACGTTACCGTAACAGAAAGAGAAAAAAAGAATAATTTGATCATCAAGCAATAATTAGAAATTTATATTTTCAATCATGATAAAAAGTAGTTTTATTTAAATAAAAAAAAAAAAAAAAAATGCAGAAAGCGGTTTACTAAATTTATTCATCAGACAAACCCATATGTATGGTAACAATCCGATCGGTATTGTCTGAAAAATCGTCGATGTTGGTCTTCGCATGAAGAATTAATATGTTTTTCTTGGTTATTTTCCACACACAATGGCTCAAAATAATGAGGTCAAATGCTTTGTAGTTTGTCAGTAATCAGGAAAAGTGCTGTAAAAACCGTCCATAGTGTATCAACATCATCCAGTTTGAGACATTTTCCCAGCTTGTAACCACTGACGTAAGCACGATCACGTGATCGTTATCTAATTAAAATTATTCATTATGACTGGGACTATTATGTTAGTATAATAGTCACAGATTATGACAAGCGCTGGATTCTTTGACCTAAAAATGCCGATTGATTACGTTTTTACCAGCAAAATTGTACAAAACATGTTTTAAGACTAATATTTATTAATTTATTAAAAAAAAAAATTTTTTTTTAAATCGTGTCATGTCTCCTTTAAGTCACGCACCTAAGGATATGGATTATTATAACGATTTCAAAGTTCAACCATTGAACCCGGAAAATATCGCGAGTCGATATGTTATCTTTGATATTATACATTTTGTAAATGTAATACAAAACAAAACAAAACATGTATGAGGATGTATGGGGGTGCTTAATTTCTGTATTCTTTAAAATTTAAAGGCATTTTTCTTTATTTTTAAAGTAATGCTTATTTGTAAAATTTTCATGCAAATGATTTTACTATTAAATTTTCTGTAATTAGATTTCTTTATTCTGTACATTATTCAATTCTGTAATCAGTATTTTATTACTTTTTTCCACTGTTATTCTTTGTTCTTTTATACACCATTATTCTCAATTATTTATATTTTTTTCTCATTTTTCTCTATTCATTATTTATTTTGGCCATTATTCCGTATTCTGTAAACCCCATCCAGACCCTCGTGTATTAAAGGGGCATTAGCTACGATCTAGACAAAAACATAAAATACGATTCTTTTGTAGTAAGTATTAATAAAACAGCCCTACACACAGCCCTCAATTTGAAAATTTTTGTACAACTACTGTTTATGTTGAGATAAAAATAACATAAAACTTAAGTGGCTGTCAGCATTCATTTAGTAATGACATTTATGACATTTGTAATGTTATCAGTAAAATTAACATAACACAAGAGTGATAATTTCTGCATTCTATAGTGTGTACACATGGATGGCAATGTTTTTAAAACATGAAATAGAATTTCAGATGTAATCATGATACAAATAATAGTGTAAAAAATTAAATCAATTCATGACCCTTTATCTTTAAGAGATGAAAAAAATCAACAGAAAATAACTGTTTAACCAGTTGTGTATAATAGATATGCAAAGTTTAAAAGCAAAATAGAATTTATAATTGAACATGATATTTTTCATATCTGTATGACATTTGCATTTTCAAAGTTCATCTTTTCAGTTATTTAATACTCATCACACATATTTGGTACTCATCACACATTTCAAACTACTGAAAAACAAAAAAAGGGGGATGAAAAATAAAAAATAAAATTTCACTTAAATTAAACAAATGATTATAATATCCGTTTGAATACAAGGATTCACAATTACCTGTAATTCCTTTAAAAAAGAACACTAAGGCTATAACAAAATCCCCCTCCTTTGAAAAGTAGTCTGTTGTTATTTATGTATTATTGTCATTTTGTTTATTTTCTTTTGTTACATCTTCTGACATCGGACTCGGACTTCTCTTTAACTGACTTTTAATGTGCGTATTGTTATGCGTTTACTTTTCTACATTGGCTAGAGGTATAGGGGGAGGGTTGAGATCTCATAAACATGTTTAACCCCGCCGCATTTTTGCGCCTGTCCCAAGTCAGGAGCCTCTGGCCTTTGTTAGTCTTGTATTATTTTTACTTTTAGTTTCTTGTGTATAATTTGGAGTTTAGTATGACGTCCATTATCACTGAACTAGTATATATATTTGTTTAGGGGCCAGCTTAAGGACGCCTCCGGGTGCGGGAATTTCTCGCTGCATTGAAGACCTATTGGTGACCTTCTGTTGTTGTCTGTTCTGTGGTCGGGTTGTTGTCTCTTTGACACATTCCCCATTTCCATTCTCAATTTTAAATGCAACTGTTACTTTATAATTTAGTCATATTAGAAACAATAGTCTTATTTCGAGCTGACCAGTCTTTGCAGTAAATGGTAAATGCTTTGTGCTTAGCGGAGAAGCAGCAAATACTAATCTTTTTTTTTTGATTAAAACTGAGAACCAACCACCTCCCATTATTTGAAATACAATGTACAGACATTACATCCCATGATTAAGATTTCAGTGTTTATATATAAAATGTAAAAGAAAACACAATTAACAAGTTTGTCAAAAAGTACAAGTGAAGTAAAATCAGCATGTCAGATGAGCAAAAAAGTTGTTATTATATAAAGGAAACACTCTTGATAATGCACAGTTTAATGTCTCAATTGTTTTTGGGAGTTTTGAACTTTTTTGGTTCTTCCTTTCTGTGGTGTTTCATTCTGCTTCCGTTTTGATGCTTTTTCTTTCTTGTTTGTTTGGCCAAATTTGTTCCAATAAAACGTTTGATGGAACTAATATCACACTATTTACATCTTCAACATGAGCTTCTTCTCCTAAATCGAATTCCATTTCACCAGAAACTGATTTTGTAAGACAACCGTCCAATAAAAAAGCAGGTAGTTTAGTATCAGCAGTTCCTACGGTCATTAGATATTTAATATAGCATATCACATTTAAAGACAATCTTGTTAACACAGAAGATGCTGGTAGCCACAATTTCGGATTCCTGTTTTGGTTGTTGTCTTTAATAGTTGGAACTTTAATAGTAATTTGCCTTACTTCCTCAAATGATAGTTCACAGTAGTTATAAGCCCTTGGACAGTACAAAATCTTCATTAATTCTACATACAAATTAGAGTCAAATTTAACTTCAATTTTATTGTTGTTTTGCTGTACTTTGACTAAGTTTTCTCGCAAATTTTGGTTTTTCATAATAGCATGCAAGACAGTTGAATGGGATATCCCATAAAATTTTGGGAGAATTAAAGTCATTTCCACCATGTGACAAAAAATTGACATTCCAATGTAAGAGTCATTCCAGGCCTGTTGAAGAATCTGAAGGATTTCTGTCATATTGTATACATCCATTACAGATCCAGGTTTTTGTAAAACAATATGCACAGGATGAAGATATTTTCCATCAACTGATCGAGCCACATATATGAAAGTGTAAACATGTGAATTGTGATAGCATCAATGTCGCCTGATGAAAGAAATCTTACAAAGACTTGCCAGGTTTTAAATCTGGAAGGTATTGGGATAATCAATCTACTTGCGCCATCTCTGCTTCCCTTTGCACTGTTTTATATCTTCTAATGTCGGTATTGATGATTCTCCCAAAAGACTAAAGTTATACTGAATGGGGCTAGTATATATTTTGCATTGGCATTATTCAGAAATACAGTTATACTGTGACAAATGGAGCTCACTATCAAAATCAACTACTATATTTCTCTGGAACTTCAGGTCTGTTGCATTACTTGCTAACTATGTACTTATCAAATATTTCCCTCAGTTGTTGTTATGATTGTTGTCTTGTCAAATTTTGTTGCGCTCAGAATCTCTTCTTTCGTTTTCAAATGTGAAATTGGATATGTTTGTGTGTCTGCCTTTGGGATCTTGTTGCAGCTTTAAACTCATCTGGTGTAAAGGTATATTTTTCCTCACACACTACTAAACGTTGAAGTGAAGGAGCCATATTTTAGATCTTGTTTATAATAGATTTTTCAACATATTCTAAGTAGAGTTTTCCATCTACAGAGCGCGTCTTAAACTTCACACCATCAAACTCGGGTGCCGCTGAAAACAATGAACTAGGTAAAACAGTTTGTCCAAAGTAGCATAAAATCATTCAGATCAGCATTATGTTCACTGGGGATTTTGTTAATTATAGATAAGCTGTGTTTTATTTCATCAAGTAAGGCTTTTTGAATTCCAGTTGACTTCTGAACTCTCGGTTTTGAGCAATCAGAATTCATGAATGCCTGGCACGCATTCATTTCTGAACTTAAACTATCCACTACAAGTATTTTATTTTGTCGGGTTACTGTATTTTTGCGTTTACTTTCTTTGACATCCCTTTCACTTTTGATCAGTGATTCTTGCTTTGTACCTGTCCTTCTGATAGTAACACCTTTCGTAACCCCATTTTTTAAACAGTTCTTTAGGACCTTCAATTGTCACAACATCTGGAATGTCACACTTCTGGTATCCAAACAATTCAAAGGATGCAGTAGATAGAGGATTAGTACAACAAAAAGAAAGAAACGGCATGCTACATTCTATGCTATGGACTGGTTTGAAGACAGAATTAAAGGATATATCAGGCCACAAGTTTGACACCATAAAGGATTTTGATGAGCTCAGAGTTGAACTTAGACAGATAGAAACAGATCATGAGGAGAGGAAGTTATCAGCTCATAAGCCACAACCAGCCAAAGCAACTGCAATTTCTGATACCACAATGCAGGAATCACAGATGAATGAATTTAAAGGATTGATTAATCAACTTACTACCAGGATGGATAGATGGGAAACAGATTTTAGAGGAAGAGGATCAGGTAGAGGTCGAGGTTATAGGAACAATAGAGGATATTTTAACAGAAACCAAGGACAGTACAACAGAGGAGGACAAGGACAACAACAGGGATATCATGAGTCATCTACACCACAAGCTACTTCAGATTATCAACACAAGGAAGAAAAGAAATGTTTTAGATGTGGATTAACAGGACACTATAAGATTGGTTGTACCGCAATACTAGATGGAAAGAAGAATTTAAACTACAAGAAGTCTATGGGTCAGGACCACCATTAGGCTTATGTGAGTCAACTACGACAGGTCCTACAACAAAAGTACCACCAGGATTATTTGGAAGCCCTACAGAAACTGAGGTTATACTACATGGTAAAACAGTTAAGAGTCTTCTTGACACTGGATCAACAGTTTCAACAGTCAGCCACACATATTACAACACCAACTTGATTGATTTGCCACTTCAACAGCTTAACACCTTATTAGACATAGAGTGTGCAGATGGACAGCAACTGCCATATGGAGGATATATAGAAACAGAACTTCAGCTACCACTTCAGACTGAAAAATATCCATGCATTATATTGGTTGTTCCAGATAGTAACTACAACATCCACGTACCACTACTTATTGGCACCAACATCCTTCAACACATCATGAACTTGTTACAACACCAACATGGCAACAGGTATTTACAGACATCTAAACTCAGCTCTTCATGGTATCTTACCTTTAGAACAATCACATTCAGAGAAAAGGAACTTCAACGTCACAACAACACATTAGCTGTTATCAAGAATGCTATTGGCAAACCAGTTACCATCAAGCCAAATTCAACGGTTCAGATACCAGGTTACATCGACAAAGAACTACCATATAGTACAACACCAGCTATGCTTCTTCCATCAACTTTACAACCCAACTGCAACGATCTTGAAGTAGAACCATCACTTATAGAATTCAAGTACAGAAGTAATGGACAGATAGACGTACAACTTGCCAATGTTACATCACGCACAATTACCATTCAACCAAGAGCAGTACTATGCGAAATACAACCAGTCTGTATTGAACATCAAACAGAAGACACTGAAGCAAAGATACCCATTATTCATCAAGAGGAAATCAACACCATTGACTTAACAGATGAGCAGTTGAAGATAGGGAAAGATTTTATAAAGTCATATGAAGACATCTTTGCTAAGAATGATCAAGACATTGGCAACACTACAGTGAAACATCGAATAGACTTGTTAGAGGAACACCCGTTTAAACAACGATATAGGCGTATACCACTAGCCATGTATGATGAAGTGAAGGCACATCTCAAACAGTTATTAGGTAACGGAACTATCAGACCGTCACATAGCCCTTATGCTTTGAATGTAGTTCAGGTAAGAAAGAAGAATGGCAAGCTGCGCCTATTTACAGATTATCGTCAACTTAACAGAATCACGAAAAAAGATAGCTATGCTTTGCCTAGGATAGAAGATCTCTTTGATGCTCTTGCAGGCAGTTCATACTTTACATGCGTTGATATGAAGAGCGGGTATCACCAAGTCGAGATCCTAGAGCAGCATAAAGAAAGAACCGCCTTCACAGTGGGTCCACTCGGGTTCTACGAGTACAACAGAATGCCGTTTGGTTTGACCAATTCGCCAGCAACCTACCAAAGAATGATGGAGGAATGTTTATCAGATTTGCACCTTCAGATCTGCTGCATCTTTATAGACGACGTCATCATCTTTGGCAGAACATATGAAGAACATTTGGACAATCTCCGCCTAGTATTTGACAGGATCCGAAAACACATCATGAAGCTTGCACCAGACAAGTGCTCATTCTTCAAGACCAAAGTGAAGTACGTCGGCCATGTTGTTTCAGCGGAAGGTGTGGAGGTTGACCCACAAGACAGATAAGTTTGTGAATTGGCCAAAGCCCACCAGTCATGAAGATGTAAGACGATTTCTTTGATTCGTCGGATATTATCGTCGCTTCATTCGACACTTCAGCAAGATTAGTAAGCCACTTACAGAATTGATGCCGAATCCAATGAAGAAGAAAGTAAAGAAACACGAACAGAAACCATGGCACTGGGGTCCAAACCAAGAAAAGGCGTTTGAAACACTGAAGGAACGGCTTGTGTCAGCACCTATACTTGGATATGCCATTAGCAATCTTCCATACGAGCTACATACAGATGCATCAGGATTTGCACTTGGAGCTGTATTGTACCAGAAGCAGGGAGAACATTTGAGGGTTGTCAGCTACGCCAGCAGAAGCTTGTCTAAATCTGAGAAGAGATATCCACCACACAAGTTGAAATTCCTCGCTTTGAAGTGGGCTGTTTGTGAGAAGTTCAGGGATTACCTCTTAGGCAGCAACTTTACAGTCATGACAGACAACAACCCCATGACATATGTTTTGACCACAGCTAAACTCGATGCCACCGGTCACAGATGGTTGAGCAGCCTTGCAGACTTCAACTTCAACATCTTGTACCGACCTGGAAAGAAAAATGGAGACGCAGATGGACTCAGCTAATTCCAGATGCAGAAAGTACAGATTCCGATAGTGGAGAAATCATATCGATAGAGTCCGTACAGGCTATCTGCAACTCACAGCTTCCGAACACATTCATCGAGAGTTTAGCTGTTAACTCAGATATTGTGCAATCTGATGATGATGAAGATGAATACACAGATGAAGATATCATCGATTGGAAACAAGCACAAGCCATGGATTCACAGATAGCGCCGTTTGTTAGATATGTTAGAGAAGGAAGGAAACCTACAAAGGCAGATGTCGGATCATCACTACTTTTGCGACAGTTTCAACACCTTATTCTCAAAGATGGCGCATTATACAGAGACGTGATGATTAGTGATGACAGGAAATCACAGCTGGTATTACCATCTGCACATATAAAGATCGTCCTTGAGACACTGCATGATGATATGGGCCATCCAGACAAGGATAGAACACTATCACTACTGCGTGACAGATTCTACTGGCCAGGAATGGACAAGGCAGTTGATGATTGGATAGGACAGTGCAGTAGATGTTTGAAAAGGAAAACACCAGCTAACAGCCAAGTTGCACCCTTGGTCAGCATTACTACCAGATTTCCACTAGAGCTAGTTTGCATTGATTTCCTGAAACTTGAGCGTTCTAGAGGAGGATACGAAGATGTACTTATTATCATGGACCACTTCACAAGATACGCCCAGGCTATACCAACGCGGAATCAAACAGCCAGAACTACTGCCCAAGCACTCTTTGACAACTACATAGTTCACTATGGAATTCCACTACGTATCCACTCTGACTGAGGAGAGAATGTTGAAAGCAAAGTGATCAAAGAGTTATGTACCTTGACTGGGATGAAGAAATCCAGAACAACGCCGTACCATCCTATGGGAAATGGTATGCCAGAAAGGTTTAATCACACCTTGATGGGGATACTTGGTACATTAGACCGACAGCAGAAGTCTAACTAGAAAGCTTACGTTGGTTCACGCCTACAACTGCACTCGTCACGAGTCAACAGGAGTTGCACCGTATTTCCTCATGTTTGGACGACAGCCACGTCTACAGATTGATTTAGCTTTTGGACTTCACAAAGACACCAAGATGCCAGCCACAAAGTACATCCAAGGTCTTCGTGATAAACTTGCCTGTGCCTACCAACTGGCAACAGAAGCATCCAAGAAAGCACAAGCAACTCAGAAGGAAGCATACGATCTTCGTCAGAGGAGCCTCTATACAGAAGGGTGACCGTGTGTTGGTGAAGATCGTATATTTCGGTGGCAGACACAAGTTGGGAAGATGTACCATACGTTGTATTGGATCAGCCAAATCTAGACATTCCTGTATTTACCGTCATCCGTGAAGATGGAGAGGGAAAAATAAAGAAACTCCATAGAAATCTACTTCTTCCAGTTGGCTACATCAGAGACCAGGAACCAGTAGAGTTACAAACTACCAAACAGAGACCAACTCCACGCCCACGTGCTAGTAAGCAACAGAAAATACCAGTGGTTCAGGCAACCAAGGAGGATTCAGCTGATGACACAGGATCAACTATTTCAGAGGACTCTGAGGTTGGATTTGTGTTGACAGTGGACAGCGAATCATCTCTTGCTGAAGACTCCAATGCCAACATAGGTATCATTGATGGGTAACCAGTCTTTCTGGGGACGCCCAGATTGAAGAGACTGAACCTACTGGAAGCGCTTCCGAGGATGCTGAGAGTATTTCATCAGAAGATACTACGATTGATGATGATGTACCTCAGGATACTGACGAATTACCACCGGTAGAACTCAGACTTCGGGAAGGGAACGAAGACCACCTGCTTGGTTTCGATCCGGACAGTTCGAGACAAGTATGGCTGTTGCTAGATCAACTAGTATTCCAGAATGGCGACAGAAAGCTGATTACATCTCATCTTTGGCCCAGACGCCATTATTTAAAGCAACTGGATTAGAGAGAGATGCAGCAAGGACCATCTTGGACATTGTCAACCAACGCAAACTGGAAATGACGGGACGTCATTTTACAGCTAGGGGGAGTGTGTGGTAAAGTGATATTTTAGGATATTTGTATTTTATATTTAAGTTTGATTATTTCTATATTTTTAATATAACTTTATTATTTCAGAAGATATTATAATTAATACTGTGGTATTATATTATTGCATGGTTAAATTATACGGAGTGTAAAGTTCAGGTTCGCTCAGGTGTGACTTTTATCAGGTGTTTCAATTGGGTTTTATTGGTATTGATTAGTTGTCAATTCTTTGGCGGGAAGTTTACATTTCTATATGGTCACTTTGTGTGATGGACACTATTTTCTATGTGTAGTAAATTGTACTATTATATTCTGTTTGGAGTTTGGTTTTCAAATTTCTAAGGTCAGTTATTCTTCTTATACTAATATATTAATTATCTATATTTATAATTATACGTATGCATGATTTATGAATGTTATGAATAAATGCATGTTTGAATGATGTGTAGATGTGATATGTAAGTGTAATAATAGAAAACTTAAAAGAACTTAAAATCTCTTTAATAATTGTGCTTTTATGGTTAAATACGGTAAATTATATAAAACAGCTAAATTTCAGTAAATGGGATTAAACTATTGAATCTTATAGAATGGATGTTTTATAATAATTTCAGATATTAAATAAGGTCATAAATTGATAAAGATATTAACTATCTCATTTTGATATGTAGATTAGATTAGTTATTAAATATTATATTTGTACTGCAGGTATCTACCATATTGATGATGCACCATGTTGGCATCAACCCGATGTGATTTGAATATTGTATTTCAAGCCTTCATAAATACCTGAGAGGTAGGTTATGTTATGTTGAATCTATGTGCATTTTGCTTATTGTATTGTCTGCTTTAGAAAGTGCTTTATGCTTTGTTTGCACGTATTTTCTTGCTTTGCATGTATATGTTATTTTTAAATATGCTTATTTAAATTTGGTATTTAACAGTTCATTGCATTAATGTTTGTACTATTGCTTGCATCATGGGCTTCATTCGAAGAGTCTATTAAAGTCATTCTTGGCACAACAGATGACGTTGTTGCTCCAGATCTAAAACTCTTTAAAACATCTTTGTGGTCTAGTTGTTTCTGGCTGTTCAATCCAAAATTGTACGGACTTTTCTGATGTGTTGTTGTAAACAAAGCAGTCTTCACTCATACCACATCTTCTTATTTATACTCACATTTTGATAAAATTTACTAGATTTGTAATGTTCGTGTAATAGATTAACTACATAGGCTGTATATGACGTAGAAACGTTAAGAAATGCAAAAGATAAAGACATCTTAACTGCTGCTAACATTAGTGAATATCCTTCTGTACCACCAAGTCGTTCAGCAAATAATAATGCACTTATATCTTCACTGTGATTCAACATTTCAGTATGTAGCATAAATGTAGCATTTTGTGAATTTCCGTATTCTAAAAAAAAAAATTCTCAAATCGATCATTCCATTTCATACTGTTTACATTCTCATTTTGCAAATCATCGTTCATGGCATTTTGTTCTTCAAGTTGTAAGGTTTGCAAATATTTAGTAACAAAAGCAACCCTCAGAGCAATGGATAAACGTCTTATGTATTTGGATGCCATGTTGATGTGCTCGGCTGATATGAGTTTTTTCCAGTCATTGAATTCCTCATCTCTCATATATTTTGATATTTCTATAATACCTGCATTCCTGTAAGCGGTACAAAAGTTTGTTATCTTTGATTTACGCAAATATAGTATTGGAAATTCGGGAAGAATTTTTTTATATTTTTTGGATGAAGACAAAAGTTTAAGCAAATTACTGCCTATTTTGTTGTCAGGAGCAAATAGTACTTCAAACTATCTTGTGCAGCTCATTGAAATTAACCTTCATCATTATGTCATCAAGTACCCCCTAAGTTTCTGTAGATCGTCATCTCTGCCTGTTGCAGGGGGTGGATGTCTTGTCAACATCGGAGGTGATTGATGTTGCCTTAATCCAAATTTCCATGCAACCATGTCATGATTGATTTTTAAACTTTGGCTTGTTACCACCTCATCTGTACTTTGTACATTTTCATCTTCATTTTCTGACTCGACAGATTCTTGTGTATGAGCATTGGTGGATTGATCCAAAGGTTGAAAATAAGAGTCCAAATTATCTAATTCTGTGTCAGATGTTATTTTGATCTCATCATCTTCAAAAATGTTCTGCAAGTAGATTTCTTCTTCAATATCTATGTCTTCTGCTGTTGATGCTTCTTCACTATTCTTATCTTTACTTAAACATACTTCATAATCAATTGTTTTTTCTTTGTCATTTTCAGGTGATGAACAGTCACTACCTTTAGAATCTGTTCCTTGCACTAATTCGTCGTGAATCTGAAACACAATGTTGACTGTTTAAAATGTAACTTTCTTTTTACAACTGTTGTCTTATGATTGTTTGTAGTAATAATATAAACGGTACCAATTGTTCTGCACCAGTAGTAAACTACCACTTCACCATTTCAAAGCCTCTTCTAATCGTCATAGGAAACAGCAATCAATAAATCTTTTTAAACAATTTTTAAACAAAAACAATATTGTTGCATTGTACTTTATGTATTTTTTCTCTCACTTTAATCTGTTAAAAATCATTGTTGCGTATGCATTTTCTTTAATATAGAAATGACATGCCACCAGTTGTAGATGTGTTTATTACAAAACATATCCTGCAGATGAAATGCATTCAACAAACTAATATATTGTTGCCCAAAGATATTTTTCAAAGATATAATACAATCGTCTTGAAGGCAGTTTATTCCCCAAAGTTTTTTTTTTATGTAGCATGAAATGACCTCACTATCACCCAGATCCTCCTGTTGAATATCCAGTGCTGCAAAAGATCTCTTAAATGTATCATTTTCACAAACTTTTCTTTCCAAACCACCTAGCGGTAGAAATTCATCGTCATCTAAAATTTAGAGTTTGAATGAAAACTATTAAATTCTCTTTTTTTAATTGGTTTACTGTATTCATTCAGCTTAAACAGGAGGGTAATTTGGAATCACTGGAAATAAAGAGAGGACATTAGAAATAAATAAAAGGAGCGTGTGTCCATGGGACACAGATGATGCCCCTGCTTGCAATTAATGTAATAGAGGGGCATAACTCCAGAACGATATAAGTGACGCCACCCAAATTCGAACTTGATCTGAGTTTTGTGGTAATAAGCATTGTATATAAGTTTCATAACATTTGGTTGAAGCAAACTAAAGTTAGGGACGGAAACCAATTATGAACGTACGGACAGGGGTAAACCTTAATGCCCCCTCTGCTACAGCGGAGAATTACAATACTTGCAGGGATTTTTACTGTTTCATTCAATTTGAATAAGTACTACTATAAACAACTGCATTCTCTTTAGCATGAATGAGTTTGGAATTGTACATTAATTTTTGCTTGAGTAGAAGGGATAGCAGTGGCCATGTTGGCATAAATTACAGAATGTATACTATGTGATCCACATGTTATACCATGTTCACGTCAGTGATGAAAAACTAGTATTGTTTTTGTGATGAAATATAATAACTTTCTCTGAATTGATGGACAGAAACTTTTTTTATGATTTGTCACATTGGTTTTTCCATACATAGAAAGTGCTGTATTTTAAAAATGGTTACAATTTTACATCATAATATTTTAAGAGACATTGGGGTTTGAAAGATTCCAGCATTAGTCGATTTTTTCAAGTACACCCCACCATTCCTTAAAATGGGATTGAGATTGCAAATCTACAAGTTATTTTGAAATACATGCTAACTTGCAGCAATCTGTTTCCAAGCATCAAATAATATCCATGTCATCATATTTCTGAATCGTGTAAAACAGCTTTCTTCCTCAGGTAGCAGTGAAGAAATTCTGTAGTTCAAAATCTTTTTTTATGAGTTTTTGGTCAATTTTGCATGGACAACAGTTAGATTGGTCACAGATATTTTGCCTGTCCCAAGTCAGGGTTCAGTGGTCGTCGTTGATTCTTGTCTGTCATATTTGTTTTACGTAAATTGTTTTGTTACAAATTAGGCCATTTTTTTCTCTCAATTGAATTGTTTTATATTTTTCATTTCAGGGCCTTTTATAGCCGACTATACGGTATGTTTTTTTTTCTCATTGTTGAAGGCAGTTCGGTTGTCCATAATTGCTTACATTTACTTCATTTGAACTTGGGTGAATAGTTGTCTCATTGGCAATCATACCACATCTCCTTATTTCTATATTGTTAATAGTTTATTTTAGAAATTTTGTAATTTGGATATACGTTTTAGTATGTCATAGATCAAATATGAGGATATGAGTCAAATCGCTGATCATGAATTTGACAGCTAATGTCCTTTTAAAGACGACTGATGATTGATTGTTGCTGTTTAACGATCCTTTAATCACCATTGGCTATATCATTGCGGCCAGTTTTTAATGATGGTGGATGCTCGAGTGCCCGGAGATAACCTTCGGCAGGAAAACCGACAATCAAGTTAATTAAGATTGAAGTCGAACGCACCTGCCACGCCGTACGGGGTTCGAACTTTCAACTTCAGTGGTGACAGGCTAGTGATAAGAACTACTTAGAGTAAGATCACTCGCCCATCGAAGTCCTTGTATTAAAGAAGATGACCCACTCAAAGCTGCTCACTGTACATATTATGGATACCAGTATACAAATAATATTATGACAAAATCCAAAAAAGGAGCATATGTTTACATTCTAAGCAACTATAATCCAGAGTATCTAAATCAATATACCATCACTGACATTAGAACTGGAATACTATGAACGATAGACGTTCAAACTGTATCTTTGTGGCACATGCGACCAACCAGTAATACGAAAAGAAAGATGTAGAATATGCGATACATGCAACCAATGGTACCATATCAATCTATGCAAACTCCAAGTCATACTCAGAATATGTGAACACCTCAGCCATTGCAAGGGATTGCACATTGTGTCATTGTCCAAATTACCTCACCTTCTGATACTGCATTCTTTAGTATTCAATACTTAAAATCAATTTAGCATACTATCAAACATATCCATCAACAGTCCAACACCTGGTGTCGTAAAACCGTTACACACGCCAGAACGGAAAACACACAAAAGAAAAATAAGCAAGATGATTTAAATCCTAAAACTATTTTGATATTTTCAAAATGTTAACTTCCGGTCAAGAAGAAACAAACAAGACGAACTGATACATGCGACCAACTAGTAACACGACAAATAAAGGCAACAGTAGTATACCGCTGTTCGAAACTCATAAATCGATAGAGATAAAAACAAATCCGAGTTACAAACTAAAACTGAGGGAAACGCATCAAATATAAGAGGAGAACAACGACACAACAAAAACACAACATTAAAATGTAACACACACAGAAACGAACTATAATATAACAATGGCCATTTTCCTGACTTGGTACAGGACATTTAAAAAAAATGGTGGGTTGAACCTGGTTTTGTGGCATGCAAAACCTCCCGCTTTTATGACAAGAAAGATGTAGAATATGCGATACATGCAACCAATGGTACCACATCAATCTATGTAAACCCCAAGTCATACACAGATATATAACCAGTCTCGTCCTACATATTAGTTGTTTGTGTAGCATATTGATCATTTCTAAAACGTCTATATAAAAAATGGCGTAATATGATTTCTTTTCCACACATTGCGAATGGATTAAATGGCCTTTTCACTTAAATATTTTCAAAACATAATTTTTTTTTTATTTGTCTATACTGTACTTATATAGAAGTACATTTTACACGATCACCAAAAACAAGTTTTTAGCGAAATTTAATCGACACCATTTTTTTCTAAAAATAAGTGTCTGCGGTAAGCCATAGCAAGAGGGGATGGGAACATCTCTTTAAACCCAGTGTTTGTGGATGATAGATGAAATATTTGTCAGATCGGTACGAAAGGTGACAACTCACGGAATTATATTTGTGTGGGCCGCCTTATCTTTGTATTATATTTGTGTGGGCCGCCTTAACTTTGTATTATATTTGTGTGGGCCACCTTATCTTTGTATTATATTTGTGTAGGCCACCTTATCTTTGTATTCCATGAGAATCCTTCTATCTTATTCTTAGTGAGCTTTACCAAAAGCTTCTGTGATACTTTTGTTTTGTAACCTCTTGACTTGTGATGATTTCTGAGAGAGGGACGAAAGATACCAAAGGGACAGTCAAACTCTTAGATCGAAAACAAACTGACAACGCCATGGCCAAAAATAAAAAGACAAACAGACAAATAATAGTACAGATGACACAACATAGAAAACTAAAGACTAAGCAACACGAACCAGTAGGTCACATTCGTGAAAAGGGAAGGGTATTGTAGTTACGACATAAGGAACATATCCGACATCATCTGTGAAACGGTTATTCCATAACGGTCAACTCGTGATGGCGTCCGTAAAATTTACGAAGGGATGATTTCAACTTCACCATTTGGAACTCTTGGTTTAATAGCTTCCTTGTGAGCAGCAATCCTCTATCAAGGAAATCATGATAGGAAATACAAGCCCGCGAATATCGTATCAATTGGGAGATATATACTCCGTATGCAGGCGCTGCTGGAATGTTGCTACATAGAAATGGAAAGTCAACAATTGGGCAGCTGAAATCATCTCTTTTGTCGTAAAGTTTTGTTTTCAACCGACCCTCATTGTCAATTTCTAGATGTAAGTCAAGATATGAGGCAGACTTAACTGTATCTGTAGTATCCTTTATCTCTAGTTCGATGGGATAGATTCGTTCAACATAGTCACCAAATTTTGTATTATTTAGTGAGAGAACATCATCTATATAGCGAAACGTAAAGTTAAAGGATATTGCTAACTTCTTATCTTTCTTCCTAAGAAGTTCCTGTATGTTGTCCCAAACGATAGTTGAGATTGGATTCCGAGGAGTTTGCATTTGTCTGATGGCTTTATGTTTAGGTAGCTTTCGGTAAGCTCACTCAGAACAAGATAAACATAGTTATTGACTGTTTACTAGTAAATCTTTTAAATATTTCATTTGCTTTAAAAAAAAAAACCATTTCACTACCACAAACAATATATAGTTAGTTAAATAAAGTAATTGAATTAATCTTTTCAATGTCCTACTTGTGGTTTGCTGTTATTAAAATTGCATAATATTCTTTAATGTTGCTACACAATTTGATCTTAATTATACTTAGTATCTAAAAGCTCTTTTGAAAATGACATACAAGAAGGGAATTTTATCAGTCAATTTTGTCACAATATTTATTTGCATATTGATATCCTCATGCATGTTTTCTTACACAGCAATTTTACTAAGTTGTAATAAATCCATAAATATTTCAGATCTTCTCACATATACTAGTATATCATTTTGTTTTATAACATGGAATACACGTTTTCTGATAATTTTCTTGAGATCACTGGCAGTTATATATATTTTAAGCGTATACATATATAGTCAGATGAGCATTCGAAAACTTGTTTATCTATGTCACTCTTCTAATTTATCAACACGAATTGACTCGACATTATATAGCAAGGTAAATCAGTAAAGGCAACATTATTCATTGATCGGGTATCAGATCGGATCTTGAATATCCATACTGTACCTGTCTGTATAATTTAATATATTTTAAGATGGCGTGAATATCATATGAAACTAATAGCTTCGCAACGTGATGCGAAGCAATCAGCTTTAACACACAATTATTTTCGGAAAATGCCTGTACCAAGTCCGAAATATGACAGTTGATTCCCATTGGTTCCGTTGGATGATGAAGTTGAAAAACGTTTGATTTTGTCAGCTTTTATGGACTACCACTTTTTGAATATACTTTGGAGTTCAATAACTTTGTTATATTTTCTATTGACTTATCCAGAGACAATATTGCGATATTTCCAATGACTGTTCGGTAGGTCATTGATGACTTTCAAAGGTCGAAACTATGTACACTTTATCCATGGCAACGGAGATATGTGATTTCGTCATTAATATACATAACACCAACATTTTTTACATGGACATCATATTTTATTAAATCCTGAAGCGTTTGAAAGGTATTAAAATGTCTGTTGTTAAAGTTTGACGACAAAACAGGACGTCATACTGGTTTGGGCATGAGACTAGATCAAGGAATCGCATACTTCTATTTTACACAAAGATAATGTTTACCATAAGAGAAATAGGGTTATCAACTCGTAAGCATTGGATATCGCTTGATATCAACTCTAGTTATTTCATTTAAATAGTAATAATAAAAAGTCAAACGACATCCATAAAGTGTTAACTGGTATACCATCACAAGTTTGATTAAAAACATTAATAGATTCATTTTCTCTGACTTGATCTGTTATCTCCTTCAGGGTGATACATTTGATCTGCAAAAGAAAATAAAAAAAATCAGGAGATACCAAGGAAGCAACGAAAAGCCATACATCGATGAAAAACTAACAAAACCAAGGCAAAATTGGGGAAAAACAACTGACCACAAACCCGCAACTTAAAGTAAGAACTGAGCTTCACGAACTATAGCAAAACATCGGGTCGTACTAAGGTGTCCTGGAAAGTAAGCACATCCTGTTCCAACTCTATTATTTTTTTCTTGTGTGTTGCTCAATTTTAGTTTTCTGCTAAGTGTTGTAATGAACTGTTCTTTGTCTGCCCATCTTTTCTATTTTTGGCATGAGGTTGCCAACTTTTCTTCGACATATGGATCCCCCTTTTTTTATTTCTACTCTTCCCCTTTTTTACAACAATAGAACAATTAATTACAGACATCAGAAATTTGATGGAAATTAGTGGTAAATAATGCACCAAATATACCCGCAAAGAATAATCTTAATATATATAACATGCTAAAATAATAACAAGTATTCATCATTTTCACCTAAAAACGAAAGAACGACATTAAAAAAGGGACTCAAGAACGAACTCATACTCTGAACATTAAAGTCAAATTAGCGAATACAGTATATGCTTAAATCAAAAACTCATATTAATGCAATTAAGACGTTTCCTTTAGTAAAATATCTCTTCTTGTATATTTTGATAAATTGTTTGTTTTTTGAGTTTCTGATGAATATAAATCCATTAAGGCAGCTATGAAACATCAATTTTATAATTGTGTTTCTTGTTTACTCGCATTTGTTCGATAGCGTTGCTGGGGTCTCTTCGTCCACGACGTTATCATACGTTCTGCAGTCAGTGTATTGTCACTGACATGACTGATAACATACATTTCTATTATATTCAGAAATTAAGATTCCAACTCCCTCAAGTAAAGTAGGCCTTAGTGGTTTTGGCTATTCTTGTTATGTCTTTTAGGATATATAGTTATTCCAGTGAATACACCAGTGACTTTCAAATGTTTTGATTTGGGCGTTCCTGTTGGAGATAAATCCAGAAAAGCAACTCGGACAGCATCAAGTAAATAAAAAGTTATTTCAATTTTAATGTGCTCTACTTACATGCGAAATTACTATTTGACAATTATATAGAGATGAGTTCTAATAAAAGACATCACAAACCTTACCAACCTATCTGAACGTATCTTGGCCTATTGCATTGAAACATGACGGAGGGGCACGGACTGCATAAATTCTTTTTTCATTAAAATCTTCATATTTTGTTTGAATAGATTTTATTCAAAAAATAAATCCGAATCGTTATTTTAACTCTTTACATATTCTGTTGTTAACTGTTGGATGATTTCATTAACATCAGAATTTTAAGGAGTAGTTGCTGTTCGGTGTGAGCCAAGGCTCCATGTTGAAGACCGTACTTTGACCTATAATGGTTTACTTTTATAAATTTTGACTTGGATGGAGAGTTGTCTCATTGGCACTCATACCACATCTTCTTATATCAAGTTAATTCATTTGCTTGTTATCAAATGCACCGATCAATACTTGGTCATTTGCATTGACCCATATATTTAGCTCTTTTCAAAAGGTGGATTTCTAAGACAACTTAATTAAAATTTAGCCTGAAAAAATACAAATAATAAAACCTGAATTGAGAAAATATTCTCTTTTTTATTTTTTTTATAAGCTATAATTTACAAAAAAAAAAAAAAAATCCAAACATGCCCGAATGTTAAAGGTGTACTTGACTTACTTCTTTAGTATATTTTTATAATCTACAATATTTTTGTCTGTGGCAACAATTGAGATCATAATGCATTTATCAGATAGGACTTTTTCAGTTTTTCATGATATAAAATTTAATTTATGAAAATTTATCTTCAAGATAAATAAATTATAATTACACTTTATAATTACCCAAATCAGTTGATCTTTTATTTCTTGTCTTTGATTATTATGATGAATGCATAAGGGTTTCAAGAATGGTCTTTGTGTGTACATAAACGTAATTGCTCTCAAATTTATGTTTACGAAATATTTTACGTTTAACTTAGACAAATACGTCTGAAAATGGACATGTATGGAATATTTTGAGTGTAATGCCCAACCTATAATAATAGAGGATATATATTTACTGTTCTAAATGTTTATCCAGTCGTTCGTCCTGTTTCAAATTTAGAACTTTTAAAACTATATATCAATTAGGGTTTGACCCGGATGATGGGACTCACTGAACATGGAAATCTTAATGCAGTCCTGTGATTGGACACGGTGCCATACGAACACATATTCTTGTTTCATATGTTTTAAATATCAATGTATGTGTATCTTCAATATAAATTGTCTACCCATAAACACGTTTTCATTATCATGTTTTATTTGCTTGAAAACTATGCATCCTTTATATTCAAACTACATGTAATGAAAACTTATGGTCCTACATATGCATCTTGTCAGTTCTTTTATTTTGACGTTGCACAAGGTCGCTATCTGCACTGCTTTGAAAAATAACAAACGATAGGCAAATAAGAGCGTGCCATCGTATCTGCATTGTTTATCAAAATCTTATTATCTTATGCCTTTCTATCTACGAGTTATACAGTCAAAACGAATTGTATGACCCCTAGAAACAGTTTATCAACACAATGGTTAAAATAACGAAAGTTCAACGACTTTAATGGATAAAAAAAGGTTTTCATCGACATGTATTTGTATTTGGACTCATTTAGCATTTAAAAAACGTTCATTTCCGTTAAACAAAACAACACAGAACAATCAATAATCGATCGCATCAATACAAGCTTTACAGAGAATTTGTTTATCTTTAAATTTTACCATAAATGCAAAATTTTTTCAGTTTTCTTACATTTTATAGAAAAGTGTATTCGTTCTCGGAGAACGTTGCATTGTTGCATACTCACAAACTAGTTTTACTTAGATACTATAGATGTCTATTATAAGGTCGTGTTATAGGAACCGATTCTCAATTGAGAATTTAGTGACATGCATTTTTACTGAATTTATTTATATCTTGTCACTTGGTCATCCTTTGAGGCCGTCTCCGGGTGCCTTTTTGTTGTTAACTCTGGCTTTGGTTTCGCGTGTCTACTTAAATGAGATTGTCTTTGCGATTTATTTAATTATTCTTAGTTTAATTAATTATTTAGTGTCAATTATTTAAAAAAAATTAGGTTGACTGACCTGACATGTTTTATTTAATGGTTAAGCAGTGCACTTTCCTTTCTTTAATAATATACTTTCGCTTTTTAATTAATGAACATATTAGTAGAACGTTCATCTGCATTGAGTACATTGAAAATATGTTGTCATAATCAAGACCATAAAATATAACCCATAAGATTTTCGACTACAGACGTGATCGTATAATGATACAAATTTAGCGGAAATCTTGAGAATCACTTCATAATTAAAATACATGATTTCTTTCATCTTTTACCACCTAAAATTTATATGATATTTACGAAAATTCTATTGTATGTAATTCAATTACAGTTTTGAAATACTTAGTTTAAACTTGAGCGACGTCTTAAAAATATGAGGTTGACAATAACCGGTCCCATTAGGTCTTTACGTCGAGTTACAAACGTATGTCATTTTATTGGAAATCTCTACTAGAAATTTAACAATATCCAATGCATATCCACAGTCTATGTTAAATAAAGAGATGTGGTATGATTGCCATTGCGACAACTATCCACCAGAGACCAATTGACATAAATGTTAGCCTCTATAGGTCGTCGTAGGGACTTCATCAGTGACCTAAATCTATACATCATATTAGCATAGCAAAATATGAAAAAATCTACTGAAAAATCCAACAAAAACAAAAATTGAAAAACAAATATGATATAAAATAACAAACGACAACCAATGAATTACAGTCTCTATAAGACTAAACACGTGTAGAATGTGGCTGGTTGTCTATTCCTCTACTAACCTGAGACAGTACTGTTACAACACAACATAAGAACAAACTATCAAAATCAGTTAAAAGTGCTGGATGCGTAAGACCGATATAAAGAAATCATTAAAGACACAAAGTACCAATCTGAGGGTTTTCTTTTTTATGATCTTTTTATTTGTCATTTCATGTGACTTTATAGTCCCTAATTCTACATCTTATCACTATACGTACGGCTTCTCACAAATATATCGATGATTTTTAGCACAATTAGCGTCGTCCCATCTATAACTCTGGGTACTTGACATACACAAACAATCCTGGTCGCCATGACCTTTGCCATTGTTAGGTTCTCCCGGATACCAGTCAGTAAAAGTAATTGATGTCTGGCTACTGGCCCATTTAAATGAACCTTCACTAAGGCTATCTGTGCCTCCAAAACAAAACGCTATAAATAAACAAATTGAATGAATACATGAATATTTGATTGCAGAAGCAAAAATAATGCTATAGCAAAATAACATGATATATATAGTGACAACAATGACAGTAAAAAAAAAAAACAAAAACAAAAAAAAAAAAAAAAAAGCAAGCACAGAAATACGACTGTTATGAAGTTATAATTAGTGATCTTAGCTTCCATACCGCATTTAGAAATGTACACAATTTTGATTAAAATCTTTGAGCTAGCTAGCAAACAACTTAATTAAAATTTAGCCTGAAAAATACAAATAATAAAACCTGAATTGACAAAATATTCTCTTTTTATTTTTTTATAAGCTATAATTTACAAAAAAAAAAAAAAAATCCAAACATGCCCGAATGTTAAAGGTGTACTTGACTTACTTCTTTAGTATATTTTATAATCTACAATATTTTTGTTTGTGGCAACAATTGAGATCATAATGCATTTATCAGATAGGACTTTTCAGTTTTCCATGATATAAAATTTAATTTATGAAAATTTATCTTCAAGATAAATAGATTATAATTACACTTTATTATTACCCAAATCAGTTGATCTTTTATTTCTTGTCTTTGATTATTATGATGAATGCATAAGGGTTTCAAGAATGGTCTTTGTGTGTACATAAACGTAATTGCCCTCAAATTCATGTTTACGAAATATTTTACGTTTAACTTAGACGAATACGTCTGAAAATGGACATGTATTGAATATTTTGAGTGTAATGCCCAACCTATAATAATAGAGGATATATATTTTACTGTTCTAAATGTTTATCCAGTCGTTCGTCCTGTTTCAAATTTAGAACTTTTAAAACTATATATCAATTAGGGTTTGACCTGGATGAAGGGACTCACTGAACATGGAAATCTTAATGCAGTCTTGTGATTGGACACGGTGCCATATGAACACATATTCTTGATTCATATAATTTAAATATCCATGAATATGTATCTTCAATATAAGTTGTCTACCTATAAACACGTTTTCATTATCATGTTTTATTTGCTTGAAAACTATGCATCCTTTATATTCAAACTGCATGTAATGAAAACTTATGGTCCTACATATGCATCTTGTCAGTTCTTTTATTTTGACGTTGCACAAGTTCGCTATCTGCACTGCTTTGAAATATAACAAACGATAGGCAAATGAGAGCGTGCCATCGTATCTGCATTGTTTATCAAAATCTTATTATCTTATGCCTTTCTATCTACGAGTTATGCAGTCAAAACGAATTGTATGACCCCTAGAAACAGTTTATCAACACAATGGTTAAAATAACGAAAGTTCAACGACTTTAATGGATAAAAAGGTTTTCATCGACATGTATTTGTATTTGGACTCATTTACCATTTAAAAAACGTTCATTTCCGTTAAACAAAACAACACAGAACAATCAATAATCGATCGCATCAATACAAGCTTTACAGAGAATTTGTTTATCTTTAAATTTCACCATAAATGCAAATTTTTTTCAGTTTTCTTACATTTTATAGAAAAGTGTATTCGTTCTCGGAGAACGTTGCATTGTTGCATACTCACAAACTAGTTTTACTTAGATGCTATAGATGTCTATTATAAGGTCGTGTTATAGGAACCGATTCTCAATTGAGAATTTAGTGACATGCATTTTACTGAATTTATTTATATCTTGTCACTTGGTCATCCTTTGAGGCCGTCTCCGGGTGCATTTTTGTTGTTAACTCTGGCTTTGGTTTCGCGTGTCTACTTAAATATGATTGTCTTTGCGATTTATTTAATTATTCTTAGTTTAATCAATTATTTAGTGTCAATTATTTAAAAAATTAGGTTGACTGACCTGACATGTTTTATGTAATGGTTAAGCAGTGCACTTTCCTTTCTTTAATAATATACTTTCGCTTTTTAATTAATGAACATATTAGTAGAACGTTCATCTGCATTGAGTACATTGAAAAATATGTTGTCATAATCAAGACCATAAAATATAACCCATAAGATTTTCGACTACAGACGTGATCGTATAATGATACAAATTTAGCGGAAATCTTGAGAATCACGTCATAATTAAAATACATGATTTCTGTCATCTTTTACCACCTAAAATTTATATGATATTTACGAAAATTCTATTGTTTGTATTTCAATTACAGTTTTGAAATACTTAGTTTAAACTTGAGCGACGTCTTTAACATCTGAGGTTGACAATAACCGGTCCCATTAGGTCTTTACGTCGAGTAACAAACGTATGTCATTTTATTGGAAATCTCTACTAGAAATTTAACAATATCCAATGCATATCCACAGTCTATGTAAAATAAACAGATGTGGTATGATTGCCATTGCGACAACTATCCACCAGAGACCAATTGACATAAATGTTAGCCTCTATAGGTCGTCGTAGGGACTTCATCAGTGACCTAAATCTATACATCATATTAGCATAGCAAAATATGAAAAAATCAACTTAAAAAATCCAACAAAAACAAAAATTGAAAAACAAATATGATATAAAATAACAAACGACAACCAATGAATTACAGTCTCTATAAGACTAAACACGTGTAGAATGTGGCTGGTTGTCTATTCCTCTACTAACCTGAGACAGTACTGTTACAACACAACATAAGAACAAACTATAAAAATCAGTTAAAAGTGCTGGACGCGTAAGACCGATATAAAGAAATCATTAAAGACACAAAGTACCGATCTGAGAGTTTTCTTTTTTATGATCTTTTTATTTGTCACTTCATATGACTTTATAGTCCCTAATTCTACATCTTATCACTATACGTACGGCTTCTCACAAATATATCGATGATTTTTAGCACAATTAGCGTCGTCCCATCTATAACTCTGGGTACTTGACATACATAAACAATCCTGGTCGCCATGACCTTTGCCATTGTTAGGTTCTCCCGGATACCAGTCAGTAAAAGTAATTGATGTCTGGCTACTGGCCAATTTAAATGAACCTTCACTAAGGCTATCTGTGCCTCTTAAACAAAACGCTATAAATAAACAAATTGAATGAATACATGGATATTTAATTGCAGAAGCAAAAGTAATGCTATAGCAAAATAACATACTAGTAATATATATATATAGTGACAATAATGACAGCAAACAAAAAAAGCAAAAAAATAAAGCAAGCACAAAAATACGACTGTTATGAAGTTATAATTAGTAATCTTAGCTTTCATGCCTCATTTAGAAATGAACACAATTTTGATAAAATTCTTTCAGCTAGCTTGCAAAACAAATACTAGCTATCATTTATTTGGCCATAAATAATAATATTTAGATAAAAACTGTAGGATCAAAGCTCTAAAAGCACGACATTGAAATACAAAATAATCATTTTCGATACAATTCACATATCAACATGTAAAGATACGAATTTCTCTTGAAATATTGCAAATACGACCAACTTCTTTATTCAAAATAAACAATAATGTTTATTTTCCCTCGATTCAATCCACCGAAAATAGTTTGATTCTTAACTCTATAATGTAGAAAAACGAAATATAATATAAGTTTGTGCATTCGTTACTATAACGCATTTAAAATATATAATATACGTGTCTACAAGTAGACGGATATAAATACATTTGTAAATTAGAATTTAAAGTGCACTAGTCAATACAAACTGAGGAAAGAGTATATTTAGTTTAGATAGGGTGAAGGATTGGGAAATAATTAACAGAACTTACTTTCCTAACTTTCTTGTAACGACGTCGTATTGGTCAAGCGCGCCTTAATTTTACTTTATATGCTGACCACCGGACTCGTCCGTGCATAAAGGAATTAAATTAATAACTACTGTGGATTTATTTATTTTCGCGGGTATCAATTTTCGTGGGTTGAGGAAAACTTGCATTTCCGTGGATATTTGATTTCATGGTTTTGTCAAAGTCTGCGTACAAGACAATAGAAGATTTGTAAATTCGTGGTTCACATGTACCTACGAAGCCCACGAAAATTGATATCCAACGAATAATAATGAATCCACAGTACCTAATATAATGTATATGAAAAACCGTTATTCGGGACCGTAAAGAAATGGAATAAAATATGAAGTTTAATTCTTCTGAAATGTTTTGATATGTAGCAAAAAAGAGGTCTGATGACAAATATGAGTTTCAGTGTTTACTAGATTGACAAAGACATTTTAGAATTGTCTGAGAGTGAAATAAAACAGTAAATTATACCTGCTGTTGGTTTCGAAAATCAATAAAAGAGGGACGAAAGACACCAGAGGGCAGTCAAACTCATAGATTGAAAACAAACTGACAACGCCATAGCTAAAAATAAAAAGACAAACAGACAAATAATAGTACAGAAGACACCACATAGAAAACTTAAGACTAAGCAACACGAACCCCACCAAAAACTGGGGGTGATCTCAGGTGCTTCGGAAGGGTAAGCAGATCCTGCTCCACATGTGGCTTTTTCAATCTGATAGAAAAACAAAAGTGCAACATAAATACCGAATTCCTAAATCAAAAAAAAGTGAAGTCCATAAAAACTGACAAAATCAAAAGTAATCAACCAACGGAACGAGTGAAAAACTCGAAAAATTTGAAAAACGAGTGAAGATTTGACAATGATGGAATTATATTGTCTTTGCTTGTTAAAATGCAACAGCTACCGTAATATCTACGATTATAGTACAATACATAAGGTATATATCGATAAAAAAACTTTTAGATGTTTCTCTTTTCTATAACTCGATAACTTCAAAATAATTTTTCGTTTGTTGATATTGTACCAACATACATATTTCCTTGAATGTTTTCAATATAATCATTGAAAGACCTTGATAATTGTCTTTTCTATATTTGTAATATTTTGTGATTGCAAACCTCTCGTCTCGTAACTTTCAAAACATGAGTGGAAGTCCTATATACAAATTATCTAACATACTAGAACCTAAGTTACTACTAACTCAAATTTTAATTGAATAAATAAAATTTTAAAAAGTCGGCTCTATTTCAGTATATTTTATTTTATTTCCTATGTAGTATTTCATGATTTATTATTATTGCTGAAATGCCTGGAGCTTATGAAACTAAAATTAATCTTACATGAGAAAAAGAATTAGGGACATTATTTTGACACAAAATTGGCTGTTATTTTACCTTTATTACATATTTGTCTTTTTTAGAGCCCCCCGTCTGAATCCCCTTCTGGGAAATAAGTTGGTACTGCTGGTCGGAGTATGCATTTAGATGTGTTTGAGCTTTTGATTTTGCCATTTTATAAAGGAGTTTCCGTTTTGAATTTCCCTTGGAGTTCGGTATTTTGTTATTTTACTTTTTTCAATCTTATCATTAATAGACTTAGAATATTTACTTTATAAAGGGGATACTTTTAAATAACTGTCGACGTAAACAAACCCCAAAGCATTCTAGTGTTAAAATCTCTCGGAAAACCGATTTTTCAAACAATTGTATACATGTCCAAAACAAAACTCAAACTCTATCTGAAGTAACATTTTATGATATGACTATTTTCAAAAATACATAATTTATTAGATTCTGACATTACCGAAAATTAGAGCAAAAAACAGAGATTTTGAAGCAATCAGTTTCTCTGTCTGGATGCCATAACACCCTAAAAAACTCTAAACTTCATTTGTATTTCTTAAGTACGGACTATATAGCAAATACGTATTCATCTCATATTTTTCTCAAAATCTATAAATACAAGGGTCACAACTTCCTAAAAACTCGCTAGATCAGAACAAATCCCAAGTCTAATCTGTATCTGCTCACAATATGACTACGGACAAATATCTAATAAATTGATTAAAAAAGTAAAGAAAAAAGTGTAAAAAAGTATGACGAACGACTGGATGATGACCGGACGAACGGGTTTATAACATAAACGACCTTTCGAGTTTTGCGGTTGATGCGTTTTGCATTCGATTTATACAGGAGGATTAACAATTTAAGAATTACTTCAGATAAGGATACTAAAAATTCCAAAGATCTGTTAGAGACATACAATCTAAAACTCTTTCATCTTGCAATAGTATTAAAACATTTGACTTTTCTACATCACACAAGTTTTCCCCATTCCTAACTTAAAGACAAATTGAAAGAGTTGTCCTGCTTTGTTTCATAAAAAAAGAACGCAGATACATGTATCTTGTCTTAGAGGGGATAAATCGTACTTCGTAAAAATCACGCTGATTCTAACAAAATATTCTCTGAAACTCTTTTTTATAACGTTTACAATTCAAAACATTAAATCTGCTATTACAAAAAGATTTGAATCAAAGATTTGATCTGAAAGTGATGTAAGTTAATTGTTGATTTTGAAAACAAAATGCACTCATTGCACTTACCTTGATATTTAAGCCCCTTATCTGAATTTATTTCTAATAATTCTACTGAATGGAATAAAAGTTACCTTTGATACTATATTTTATTGCTATTGTAAGTTTATACCATTTAGACAGCTACGAAAATGCAGAAATTTACTTAATTATTTTGACAATAGGAAATGATTATAACATGAAAATAAGTATCTTAATACTTTTATATTTGATGTGTTTCCCTCAGTTTTAGTTTGTAACCCGGATTTGTTTTTTTGTCAATCGATTTATGAATTTCGAACAGCGGTATACTACTGTTGCCTTTATTTAATACGACATTGTTTTAGATTCCACAAGAAAACGACAGTTGGTTTAGAATATATTTTCTGTTCACTATTTTAATGAAATAAAGAGAAAAACGTACTTACTACTTCCGAACCCTATTGCTTTATTTCTCAAATATGATATCTCACCACTAGTGTCAGGTTCAGCCAGCTTACATTCATATTGGTACAGTCAGTCTAAAAGTAAATCATTAGTCAAATATGTTGCAGAATATATAATTTTATATTGTGAAGAAAACAAATTTCCTCTTGACTCTTTTCATACTCTTTCTCGTGCATGGTTATTTACAAAACCGTTAAAGAAAGATTTAAACCAATTGAGAATTTCAAAACAAAAACGCACTGCACATACAATTAGGCGGATTCTCCAACACAGAAATAAAAACCTGTTACATTTTGGAAAACCTTTAATTTCAGTAAAGGAGTAAATCCACCATTGTTTTTTTCCCTATTAGTCTTTGCTAGATTGGCACTTTCCAAAAAACGAATGATATAGTGTACGATAGCATGATTTCATAAGAGCAGATTAAATGTTCTCAGCTTGTTTTTTTTTTAGTTACTACGAATTTTCTATAATGGCGTATTAAATGTATTAAAATATTTGAAAATCCAAAGCTTATTAAAAAGATGAAAAGCAATAAACCAAAAAGGACAAAAAAGTATAGCAAAAGCCGGACAAGGAATCAGAGCTTTGCATGATGGAGATACATTCCTTAATTTTAAATGAATTTCCCAAATTTGTAACAGCAAATTTTAATAACACAAAATCCGTATTTTCATGCCAGTACCGAAGTACTGTCTACTGGGCTGGTGATACCCTCGGGGGCTATCAGTCCACCACCAGAGGCATCGACACAGTGGTAGTAATAACATAAACGGTACTGTTATTCCTATTCTTTGATTAAAATTTAAGATGAAAAGCAACTATACAAGTGTTATTCTTTTCTCATTGTTGTTTCCTTACATTTCATGACATTTTTTGCCTCAGGTGCATTCACTCTAAAACCCTTCTTATTCTTTTTTAGGTATTACAAAGTCTGTCATGTATCATATCCTGCATCTTATTTGTTTTTTTCTATCAATGAAACCATTGAACTTTTCATAACAATTCCTTGCCTTTTTTCAATAATACAACTATTCCCTAATTCTTTTATACCTACCACTATATAATGACATCTAGCACAAATTAACCACAATCTAGGTATAAGTGTATAAACATTCAGTTTGGAATCTTCTGGTAACTTTGACATCAGTTTTACAAACTTTGTAGCCAGTTCAAAAGCCATGAATAATATTATTCTTGTGTGGCTTTCATAAAGGTCATTGCATATAAAAACCAAATCTGTCATCACATGGTATGCTGCCTATAAAATACAAAAAAAAAATCAGACTGAACTAAAGGTTCCGTGAACAAGCTTACAAAATGATATACACCCCCTCCATTCAATTCTACTTTTAGTTTTATTGAAAACTTATTTCACTTCAACTGACATTTCTGTTCTACAGTATCCATATTGTAGTCTTATTCATTTGTCAAAATAACTTTTAAACATATCTCGAAAGGATTGAAGAATTTTATTATGTTTTTGCAATTTTGGTGGTCAGATAATGGTTCTAATCGGTTGTCCCTCTGCCTACGGGTATATCACTCTGTTCAGCTCTAAATAAAATTGCATATAACGGCTTTGTGACATCAAATACATTGACCAGGCCTTAATAACCTTGACCATGACATATAAACGACGTCATAATGTCATATTGTACTATGAACCGACGTTAATAAATTTCACCCGAACTCATCAAGGCATCTTCCAATTCGCTTGTGAAACAAAGAAAACACTTGTTTCTATCATGCAAAATACGCAAATACAACCCGATAAATCTATTATCTGGTTGTCTGCATATCTTTATTGTAAAATATCAGCTGCATGATACTATATGAAGCCTTTTTGAACTTGTTCGCTGCGTTCACTCAACAAAAAACTTCATATTGTGAAACTCAGCTAATATTTTACAATATTATTGATTCGTATATTTTAACTAATTTAATTTGGTCAGGGATAGTCACATGTTAAACTATATTTTAGAAGGTAGATAGAAAACGGCGGATAGCAAAAGTGATATTTGACGGTTATTTTAGAATGTCTAAAAAACGATATACTTTGTCATGTTTTATGTTTGTGGCGTCATCTAATGAATTTCATGATATTGTTTAAAAGTTTTTAAAAGGTGTATATTAATGATCGATTATTTGGAGAAAAAATTCTTCAAATACATAAGATATACACAATAAAACATAAAAAATAATTGAAATAACAACTAATATGTTGTTTATTGTCAAAGAGACAATATGATATCTATAAAATTCCAACAAAATTAAATTATCGAAAAAAGAGAATATAATGCACCGACGATTTTGATACAAATATGGTCGGAAATAAATAATATAACAATTATAGCCTTTGTATGAGATGAATACAGGATATTTATCAACCCAAAAAATAATATCAACCTCAGACTTCGTCCTCAGTCAATATACTTCGTTCAGGTCAATATATCCTTGTATCGACCTCATACAAAGGCTATAATTGTATAATATCAATATGAAGACAACCTGATAATCAGTACTCAGCATACATTCTACTCTAGAAATACTGCAGACAATTTTGAAAAATACACAACCAAAAATAAGTTTAAAACATGCTTTCAAAAATCAGCTATGTAAAAAAAGGTATATAGAACTACAGATACAGGGTGATTCAGAGCTTAGCCTACTTTAAAGACACATGCCACTGAAGACCAAATGATGACCTTTTACAGCCGATTGCATTGAGTGTGTAGGTAAAGGTAGTATCTTTGATTAGCTTGCTTGCTAGCCGAACCGTGAAGTCATTATTAGGTTAGGTAAACTACCGTCCTTTCGAAGTAGCCTAGTCCTACAGACAGATAGGTTGGTTATCTGTCGGACTAGTCTACTCTTAAAGAAGGGTAGTTAACCTAACCTAATAATGACTTCACGGTTCAGCTAGCAAGCAAGCTAACCAAAGATATTACATTTACCTACACACTCAATGTAATTGGCTGTAAAGACTTATGGGTTTTATGTGTTCTTAGATTTCTTTCTCACCCTGATGTTTACCTTGTAATTCCTTGTATTCATTTATACCTTTTTTTAGATACTCTTAGAAGATGTTTTTAATTGAGAATTATAAAGAGTTGAAATAGATCTAAAAACAAAAGGAAAATGTGTCTGTGGGACATAGATGATGTCCCGCTTGCATATAAAGGCAACAGTAGTATACCGCTGTTCAAAACTCATAAATCGATAGAGATAAAAACAAATCCGGGTTACAAACTAAAACTGAGGGAAACGCATCAAATATAAGAGGAGAACAACGATACAACAAAAACACAACATTAAAATGTAACACACACAGAAACGAAGTATAATATAACAATGGCCATTTTCCTGGCTTGGTACAGGACATTTTAAGAAAAAATGGCGGGTTGAACCTGGTTTTGTGGCATAAAAGCCCCACATAAAAAGGACAACAGAGTTGAGTGAAAGTCCAAGGTAATGAAAATTCAGGTAGCTCAAAATCATTGCTATATGTGAATGTCTGAATGTTAAATGCAAATAAATGTTCACTTTAGAAATAAGAGCGGCTCAAAATTCAATTAAAAAATTAATCTTGCTTTAGAATATCTGCATGTAACCTAAGTCAACAGATAAGAAGCTATGCCAGGAGCACACAATTCTACCTAAATATTGATGTTTTCCAGCTATTTATAAAAAATGAAATTTCTGATTTCCAAGATATCAGTCGTGTCATAAAACAAAGTATGTACAATATTTTTTCCAAATTTTGAGTTAATGAAAATAAGAACAATATATTCCGTTAAAAAACAGGACTCAAAACAGTCTTTTTTACATACAGTGTTTTTGAATCCTTTGTAAGATCAGAATATATGTATCTGTAGTCAAACGAGACAAAAAAACTTATAATAATTCAAATATCAAAGCTATTGAAACATCCAAGTTAAAGTTCCCTTCAGAACTTTTTAAAATTTTTATCCAGAAAAAGTACTTATTCTAATTTTCATGATTTTCTCATACTTACCTTGAAATTATTTACCACCTCTTCTTGAAATCTTCTCCATACGTCTGAACTAATTTTCTCGTATTCGTACAAACTAGGGTTACCAAAGTACACCAATCCTATTATGATGAAATTTTTAACAAGTATAATTAAAACTGAGTATTTCCAAATATTGTTTGTATATTTGCATCATTTCAAGCTTTAGATGTGTTGGGATTTTTTTCTAATCTTCTCCTCTACTTGTTTACAATTTGAATTTTATCCTACATGTTTTTGCAAAATGTTTTTATAATATTTTCACCAATATGAAAATAAATGAAAAACTTAATTGTATTTTTGTTTTGTAAAAACATTTGTAGTAAGAAAATTTTATTTATCTCCTATTTAAAAAGCAAAGGTTTATAAAAATTGTAGCATTATTCATTATTTTAACCAAAAAAAATATGTGTATACTGCCAAATCATCTTAAATATACATCTTTCCATTGCTAAAGATCTTATGTTGACCTATATGATTGATTTATTGTTGGTTGCTTAACGTCCAGTGGTGTTGACCTATAGTTGTCTTATCTATACTACTGTCTCCTTAAAGTATACCACATCTCCTTAAGCTGTTATTTATAGTATGAAAACAAACCTGTATAAAGACATCTAATAGCATCTAACACACTATCAGGAAGCAGAAATAAAGTAAATGAAATAATCATACTTCACAAAGCTATGAACATAAAAAAAAAAAAAAACACAGCTAAGAGGGAATTATCAGTTCCACCAAAACTGTTTTAATAAACAGTTGTGCTAGAACTGAGAGCAAGATAGAAATGTCCACAATAACTGTTAAACAATTTTCAAGCAAGTATAATTTTTACTCTGTCTACTTAAAGAGTAGGTCTACTTGAGTCACATAGATGATAGAAAAATAATTTGCATGTCTTCAATCTCTTAATAGGTGTGTCATGTGTGTTCTGCTCAAACATTCTGCCAATATGAGTTCGTGTTTGACCTTCAAGCAAGAAATTGGTGACAATGTGACTCAAATCTCAACAAACTGTTTAAATGGTATGTAAAGTAATACATCGGACATGAGTTTCTAAGAAAATGACTAAAATACAGTACTGAACCAAATACATACTTGCATTTAGACAGAAAAAACTAAACCTTAAAAAGACAAATATGTGTTTATAGGGCACCATGCCAAACTCTATCATGTGCCCATGTTCAGTGAATCATGAAATCTGGGTCGGTCACAATTTGGCATACAATTTTAAAAGTTTACTAAACAACAAAAATATGTGTACTTAGCGACCACAATTTCATGGTTTTATTTTTATTTAACTATCTCAACAAAATCTTTAACATGAGAATGCATCAATTTCACACTATCTATGTTTAGTACCATAGAGTAATTTAAAAATTTCACATCATAATAACCATTTGAAATGTGTACTAAGTTTCAAGTTGACATGGTTATTTTTTTCCATACCAACACATATTCGGTACTTCTCGGCATCTTCCTACGGCAAAGTTCTGAACCAGACCTAGCTCATTTCAAAGGTATTGACCCAGGCTTTTCGCCACTTAAATATTTTTCTGGGATCTGGGCCAGTCTGACCACCACAGGGGTTCAAAGTTGGCCCATAATGTATTTTCCATACTAACCACACATTTGGTACTCGCTTAACAAAAAACTTTAACTGAATCATAAATTTGCAAACTTATACACAAGAATACATGTGTTTCTTTATTCTACATTGGCTAGAGGTATAGGGGGAGGATTGAGATCTCACAAAACATGTTTAACCCCGCCGCATTTTTGCGCCTGTTCCTAGTCAGGAGCCTCTGGCCTTTGTTAGTCTTGTATGTTTTTTAATTTTAGTTCATTTATATGTTTTGGAGTTTAGTGTGACGTCCATTATCACTGAACTAGTACACAATTTTATTTAGGGGCCAGCTGTGGACCACCTCTTGGTGCGGGATTTTCTCGCTGCGTTGAAGACCCATTGGTGGTCTTCGGCTTTTGTCTGCTCTAAGGTCGGGGCGTTGTCTCTTTGACATATTCCCTATTTACATTCTCAATTTTAACATACTACAATGAGAGATTGAACATCTTATGGGTACAGTTAATAGCAAAATATACTGTAACTTTGTGGACATGCAATGAATAAAGACATAAACATAACATACCTTCATAAGAAGGAGGAAACACATTTTGTACTGTTTCCCAATACTTTTGCTATGATCATCCAACATGGCTTTACTTTGAATAACCCTTTGTCTTGTTCTCATTTTGTTAGATTCTTGATCTAATCTGGTTAAAATATGAGCAATATTAGTTATAGCCTCTTGATGATTTCCATTCTTAAGCTAAAGATCTGCTAAATCAAGCAATGCCTCATTGACTAGTTCCTCTTGAACATTGTTCCTAAAAACAACAATTTCAGAAGGTTGCCCATCAGTGGCATGATTATTAAAATCTAATTGTTTGACTTTTCTTTTGCTTTTAACAGGTACTGTTGTTGATTTTGATTTAGTATCTTTTTCCAAAGAACATATATAAAGTATAAAGTATAAAGACACATATAATGGTGTAGCTTTAACATCAGGTTTGCTGGGAAGCTGTAAACAAACTGTTTGTTGACTGTTAGCAGTGGCTGATGATATTGTTTCTAAGTTAGGGTTTATATTTTCACAAGATTGTGATTTTGGTTTGATACCCTGTCCGCTGTCTGTATGATTTTGTTCCATGTGCTCTAAAGGTATTGATGAATGGTTGTGAACATAGGCAGCAGAACCTTCCAAATTGTTGTCATGTATATCATGTGATGTATTGTTGTCTTGTATATCATGTGATTTATTGTTGTCTTGTATATCATGTGATGTATTGCTGTCTGAACTCATAGATATTTCATTGTACTCTTCATTTTTATCATTTGTTATGAACTCATCGTCACAGCAGACATTTTCATTATCTCTCTTGACTTCAGAATAAGTTCTTATGTATCGTTCATCAGCTGCAGTGATTTCAGAGGCACCGCTCTTTTGGGTATAGCTATAAGAAACATTATTTCCCATGATATACTCTTTTGGCTAAAAACATGCAGGCAGGATGTCAGAATCAAAGATTCATGTATGTAAGTAAGACAAAAATTGATTTTGGTGTTTCCAAACACCATATTTGCTTCGACTAGAATCTAGGCCACTTTATCTTTTGTTTCCATTTATTTATTTAGTTTACTCTTTAAACTTTGAAATGATCCTTTAATCTGAAAACAATAAAAATATGATAAGTTACAAGAAAGTTTAAGCATTATCATAAAAGAAAATAAAAGCCTAAACCAGATGTCTTGCCTAAATCGTAACTTTGTGCATTATTTATGTGACATTTAAATATATTTTGGCTGTCTTTGTTGTTAGGTTGTTGTCTCATTGATGTTTACCTCACATCTTCTTTGATTCATATGTTTACAAGCATGAATATCATCAAGATTTGCAAATGTTCACTTATTTATTGAAACTGGTTTAAATAAAGTACTATTTTAAACTAGTAAAAAAATTTGAGGTCTGGAATATGGCAGTTAGATTGATGCCAAAGGAGTAGGACCAGTAAGACTCCTTTTTGGCCCCAAAATATAGCAGTTTTACAAAATTGTTAAAATGTAAACTTTTAGCTATTTAATGGAAAGTAGAATACTTCTGCTACATAAATATGGGCTGTTTTTGACAATACAATGCACATGTATCGGGTACTAGCATCATTAAGTCATGCTAAGTTACTGAAATCATCGAAATTTTAGCATTTTGGTTAATTTTAGACGGTTTCCGTCTGAAATGGAAGTGGCCGCATTTGTGTTCATTCTTAATATTTAAATGTAAGTTGTATTTGATGATAATACATAACATATATAAAGGTTGAGAATGAACACGGATGCGGCCACTTTCATTTTTGACAAAAACCATCTGAAAAGTGACATATTATGGCATATTTGATAGATTTTTCATATTTAAGCTTGAATTTGAGCGTCTTTAATGACTAAATCAGTTCAAATCTTTCCTATAAACTAATTGAATCGACTGAAGTAGTCGCTTAAGTGTTTAAAAAGTGTCCAAAATCTTTCATCAGACAAACCTGAACTTTGAGGTTAAAATCGGACCTTACCGGACCTACTCCTTTGATTGATGAAATAAAAAAATCTTGTTTTATGTTGAAATCGATTTCATGAATAATGATATCATAAATTAGTTTGTTTTCTGTTTTTGGACTGTACAACATGTTGTTTGTCTGTCCATTTTATACGCTTTGGCCATGGTGTTTTAGGACTTTATTCAACTTTTTAAATTTGGTATCTACTCTCCCTTTTTTTTAAATCTAAAAAATCTTCCTTTTTCATTTCATTTAATTTTTGTTTATGTCTATGAATATAAATATATGGTAATGCCTTTTAATTTCTTCCCTTCTATATATATATATTAGTCCATTCATTAAGAAAAACAAACTGCTCGGGCTTGTCAGAAGAGGAAAAAAACGCAGACTTTACTGTAGGGTATAACTCTATAGGGTTATTAGAGAAAATATCATACAGTATTATTACAGTGTTAGTACAGATACATTAATCAGTTGTATACCCTTTTCCTTAAATTTTCTTAATTAAAAATTGACTGCTTCTTTTTGTAAATTGATTGGAATGTAAAAGCGTTGTCCGAAGGACATTTTGAATTTTCGCGCTTCATTCTAAAAATGTGCCCTCGGTCAACGCTTTTACAACCTTATGAAATCACTAAATGAAGCATTCAATACTTATAATTAAATTTTTTCACGTTGATCATGAAAACATGATTACTATCAAGTTTTTCTTTTATTTACCTGTGCAGAGATTTCTGTTAGCCAATCAAAATAATGTATAATAATGAAATTATTCTGTAGTAACATAACATTTTTGTTATTCAATGTTTGCTTGTTTTGTATCTCACCATTTTTTTTTATATGTACCGCCTTTGATAAGTGTTGAGTATTGCAATTATTTTTCACTTCTGTCCTCGTACTATGAACAACAAATTTATTGCGTAAAAAATATTTCCATACTCCCAACAATAAAATCATTATTAATTTATATTTGAAGTAACCTGTGTATGTCATTTTATTTAACACCATTTTGTCCCAGGTTATAGTTGTTTTTTTTACATTATTTTACATATTGTATTTACGTTGTGCCATAGATAAAAAAAATAATTCAGGGTATATTTACCTGTTTTGTCAATATTTCTTTTTGATGGAGTTAATCCTTTTCAATTGATATTTTATAGTGTGTCTCTCTATGTTGTAATGTTATACTATTGGTTCAGCATGTTCAGGTTAGGTTGAAGGTTGGCGCCTGTTTAAATGTTTAAACCCGCTGCATTTGTTTGCATCTGTCCTAAGTCATGAATCTGTTGTTCAGTGATTGTTGTTTGTAGATGTGGTTCATAAGTGTTTCTCGTTTCTCCTATTTTTTTTATAGATAAGACCGTTGCGTTGGTTTTCCTGTTTGAATTGTTTTATACTGGTCATTTTGGGGCTGTTTATAGCTTGCTGTTCCGTGATCCAAGGCTCTGTGTTGATGGACATACTTTGACCTATAATGGTTTACTTTTTACAAATTGTGACTTGGATGGAAAGTTGTCTCATTGGCACTCATACCACATATTCTTATATATGTTATATCTAAATATGATTGTTATTTATTAAATAAATCATAGATACTTACTTTACGGAAAAGACTAAGTATCATGATTTATGTTGAAAAGAAATCCAGTCTATGCTGGGATTCAGACTCAAGACCTTTAGCATATAGACCCACGATTTATACCCTTACACCATGACGACTGGATACAAACTTGCTGTTTGTTTAATATATCTAAATATTGTGTCTGGGGCTCATAAAGGGTTACTGTTATATACTATATATATAGTAATATATAAAGTATATTTTAAAAATGATTGTGTGGCATTCTAAACTAGATTTTATGAAGCGTAAATGATTTTTTTTTATCTAATCCAGAACAGCTGGGATGTAAAATAGTTATCCCATTCTTGGTGTATCAGTGTTAGATCACCCTCTGGCCTCCGGCCATTTGGATGATCTTACACTGACACTCCGCTTCTTCATGGGATAACTATAACAGAAGGGGAGCCGTGGTGTAGTGGTTAGTGCATCGGACTACTAACACAAAGGTTCTGGGACTCAATTTTCGGCTCTCCCTTGACACCATTTGCGAGTATGGTCTTTAGAAACGATGATAGTTCGTCGGAAGGGGACAATAAATGGCTGACCCGTGTTAAGAGAGAGCCATATCTCTTGCACGTAAAAGACACCCTTGTAGATTTCGAAAAAGAGCAGGCAAATGCCGCTACAAGGCAGTACTCGCACCCGCAAACTGGAAAGGGATTAATATAAGTTGCAATAACTTGTTTCCCAATCCACTATAAATAAATATGTTTAAACTAACTATTACAGAAATCTGTTAATTGAGGCATAACTGAGTGGAATTTACCTGATCATGACAGCTTTCAATTATGATGAATAATAGAATGTATATTCTGAATATACATTCTATTGAAACAAGTGCCTGTGTTATTGTGGCAATAACCTGCAACACCAATTGATAAACATAATTTAATATGCACATGTCGAGTTTACTGTTTAACTGACTGAATTATTGTCACTGTCAATATACAGTCAAGACGATGCAATTATGTGTCACTGAGCAGCTATAATGTTGAATTAGTTGCTTTAAATCGCACTTTCAATGAATTTCGCCAGTATTTTTGACTCGCCAGAGGAACTTTTGAAGCTCTACTTTGTTACATTGGTGGCTTAAATATGCACAAATTGATATTCAGGGCTGGTAGACCAAAAATTTAATTTCTAGAGAAAAAGTTACTCATAAACCAAACTTATGGTACTTGGGTAACGAAGAATCAATCCGTGGTATTGCAGACAGAATTGATGTGCCAATTTCAAGTGTTTACAAAGTAAGGATGAACAATTTTGTCCTGCATTTTTTTTTAGTTGTAATCTCTGTCCTGCTTTTTTTAATTTTTACTCTTTTCGGTCCTGCCTTTTTTTTTTATTAGGTTATCCTGACATTTTTACATAAATTGTCATCCTGCCTTTTTTTTACTCAAACTCCTGTCCTGCCTTTTTTCAAATTTCATCCTAGCTTATCCTTTAGAATCATGGCTCATTGAATAGTTCAAGGACACTGGAAAGCTCTCTAACTAGCAAACAAGTTTTAACAAGTGTTTGTCTAGTAAACAGCAATAAATTGAACATACTTTGGCATTTAAATTGGTAGATTTCGGAAGCTAAAGATCATGGATGTTGAAATAATAGCCGACATTCCTGAACTGGTGTGTGCTTCGTGACCGCTACGCAACATCTGTTTCGAATATGGAGATGACCTCGATTTCTTTTTCTGGAAGTGGATGACGGTGATGCTGGACAGCTACATGCAATTCAAAGCAACAGTATGTTTGGGATAGATGCTAGAGACAATGTAATGAGATTTATAAATTACAAAGATCAACAACTTAATTTAGATTTTTTAACTTCTTAGTCTAATAGTGATAAAAAAGAAGGAAAAACCCGAAAAAAATGAAATAGGAGTGCACAATGGCCTTGTGTAATAAAATCATTCGTTTAATTTCTTTTAGTGGTTTATGAGTAGAAGTTAGATAATAAAAGGGTGCATCCTCATTGTTACTGTCGGAAGAATAGACATCCCCTTATATAACAAAAAACAAAGCACCAACAATGGGACTCATAGCCATGATAAGAGGTGGAAGAACTTATCTTGTTAAATTTAATGATCCCATATTTTTGATAGTAAATTCACAGTGGTTTCAAATATTTTGACCCCCTTTTGTATTGGAAAATTTATTCATAAGTTGTAACTGAGTATAATTTGGAACAAAACTTTATTGGAACCCCTTTCTTTAGTAGAGCTTAATCTTAGAATTTAAATGGACTACCCACTGTAGTTGCACTATAGTGTACCAACCCACATTCCTGCATCAGTTCTTTTAAGAAGATATGAGGCTTGACACCAAGAATTAGCAAGCTATAGTTTGTAGTTGCTGACAAAATGTTACAAAAATATGTTATGGAATGTATATGGACATACACCGATAACCATTCTACTCCCCTTACTTTTCAGCGGCAAGGATATAAAAATATTAAAAAAACAAAACAAAAGTTCATAAGTTGACCTTTTATAGCTGACTATGCGGTATGGGCTTTGCTCATTGTTGAAGGTCGTACGGTGACCTATAGTTGTTAATTTCTGTATCATTTTGGTCTCTTGTGGACAGTTGTCTCATTGGCAATCATACCACATCTTCTTTTTTATAAGCATGTTTAACCACACCACATTCTGTATGTGCCTGTCCCAAGTCAGGAGCCTGTAATTCAGTGGTTGTCGTTTGTTGCTTTGTAACATATTTGTTTTTCGTTCATTATTTTGTACATGATTTAGGCTATTATTTTTCTCGTTTGCACTGTTTTACATTTGTCATCTCGAGGCCTTTTATAGCTGACTGCGGTATGTGCTACTGTCATACAAGTGAGAGGTTTAGCTAGCTATAAAACCAGGTTCAATCCACCATTTTCTACATAAGAAAATTCCTGTACCAAGTCAGGACTATGACAGTTGTTATCCATTCGTTTGATGTGTTTGAGCTTTTGATTTTGCCATTTGATTAGGGACTTTCCTTTTTGAATTTTCCCGGAGTTCAGTATTTTTGTGATTTAGCTTTTTGCTCATTCTTGAAAGCCGTATGGTGACCTATAGTTGTGGATTTCTGAGTCATTGGCCTCTTGTGGAGAGTTGTCTCATTGGCAATCATACCACATCTTTTTTTTGTAGAGAACATAGTTGATCAATCTTTTAGTCCTTATTTTCTTTTGATTCATAAAATTATCAAAACAAGCAATAAAACGATGTATTGCTGCTATTTTTACAGTCTATGCATTACTTTAATCTTTCTCATTCGCTCTTTGCTGAGGTCAGTCATTGCGTTCATCACATTTTCTTCAGATTTGAGATTTTTTGTTACAACCATGTTCTTGCTCTTCCCGTCAGAGCTTACAGCTGCAGCATGATTAACCTCTGCATCTTTTGCTTCTACATACATACCTACTTGGATTACTGCAGCGATCTTTAAGTTGAATAATAAAGACAACAGTAGTATACCGGTGTTCAAAAGTCATAAATCGATTGAGAGAAAACAAATCCGGGTTAAAAACTAAAACATAGGGAAACACATCAACTATCAGAGGAAACCGAAGGAACAACAGGAACACAGAAGTTCAACAAAAACAAACGCCAACACACATAGAAACGAACTATTTGATAACAACTGCCATATTCCTGACTTGGTACAAGACATTTTAAGAAATGTTTGGTTGAACCTGGTTTAATGGTATGCCAAACCTCCTGCTTTAGCCGCCTGGTAATTAAATTTTATAAATAACTAATACATAAACTTCGATCTTATGCTTGCCAGTGTTACACGATGTGGGTGCTACAGCAGTTAACAAAATTAATGTAAGCAACGTGCATGAACATCGTTATCATTTTATATCATCGTTCTCCGCTCAATTTTCGGTCTTGAAACATTGATGACTTATGCTTCGCATGTTTCTGTTTGAAACGGTGAAACATAAAAATAACGCGGAAGCATGTTTGGGATTCAAGTAAAATAAATGTGCTCCAGTTCAGTCTATGTTCAGACTGTTCAGTAGTAATTTTTATCAACATGTACACATCAACATCATACGTACGGAATTGTCTGAGTTGTGAATTGACTGCAAGCAAAGTTTCTTCACAGTACATCCTTTACCGCAGTGAATACCTTTGTAGATTATACTAGAATCAAAATGACCGTTTAAGACTACAATTCATCTACTAGTTAATTGAATTGTTCCCCCCAAAACACAAAACAAGTTGCTTTCTTTAAAAACAGAAAAGCAATACGTGAACCTAAGACCGCTGATTGGTCACCAAAAGATTGTTGCTGAATTTTTGTTTCCATTTGAATTGAAATAATTGAATGTGAATAGAAGAAAATAATGATGAAGTTAAGCTACCTTTATTAAAAATATGTAATAGTGTGTACATTCTTGCACAAGTCAGTTGAAAGTAATGTTGGATAGTTGTGAATAGAAATGTGTATACATACAGCTACTATTTGAATATACATTTTAAAGATCGACTATTTCATTTGTTTCTAGGGATTGTACATCATTCTTTCATAAACCTATTGCAAATCCCAGTTTGTACAAACCGGATGTATAATGCAAATTGCACAAACCAAGTTTCCTTCATATTATCAACTCGCTATTGAATTTGTCTGTACTCATGGTAGATATTGTATAGATAAATTTTCCATGTGAAGTGAAATCCTGTGGCATGCAACTTTTGAGATTTCGTATATATTTCTTGAGAGTAACACACCAGCTTCATTGGGCCCTCTTATATAGAGACTTATTTTGGTCTCATAAAACATCGCATATTTTAAGGATTTTCTGACTTTCTTAAATCAATCCAAATATTCTACAGGGAAACTTGGTTTTGAAGAATATCTTATTTTCAGAAGTTTTATGAATACAAAAACATACTCTCAAAAGAACCAATTTATATAAAAAGACATGTAGATATGAAAAGATACCAGGATTAACATGTTGTACGCTAGACGCGAGTTAAGTCTACAAAGAATCATCAGTGACGCTCGAATGAAAATAGTTTAAAAAAAAGCCAAATAAAGTACGAAGGTAAGTAATCTATTCCTTAGGTAGGAAATCCTTGGCATTTTGAAAATGTCAAAATTTATAAAAGGACAGTTACTCAAAAAAGAAAACAAAAGAGAAACAGCTAGAGGTCAGAATACTGTAAGCAATGATGATCCTGCTTGAAAATCATATGTCAAGCTCTTAATACCGCGTCCTGAATTTAGATCAGAAAAGCGAAAATTCTCATTCGCGAGTGAAATTATTTTATTTATGCCTGAACGTGGTATTTTTGCGCAAAATAGTAAATAGAAAGCATATGCACTGATACTCTGGATAAGAATACGCATTTGCGTCATCACATACATTAATCTAATAGTTGAATTCGGATGTCAAACTACCTACCTCAAGTGTTTTGTCTGCGGATTCATTGACATTTTATCCGGAATTTTTGTGAACGCAAACCGATAGTGTGCGTATGAACACCCTGTATAATGTGAATGAATCGAGACGTGTATTATAGCTGGTCAACACACAATGAATACAATTTTCAAAACCGTATCATAGTACAAATATTTAGATGCTATAAAGTTGAACTAATAAAATAAAAAAAAATAAAAATAAAAAAAAAAAAAAGACTTGAAATTTTATAATAAACATACATTCCTGTTTGTGAACATTTTTTTCCGAAAATAGCTTGAATATAATATCAATAAACACAAATGTCAAGTATTTACGGATGGACATTTTATTTATCAAATGAATCTCTTTTTAAAGATTATGAATAAATTGCTATTCAAAATATAAGCAGTGACTTATAAATCTCTACTAAAACAATATAAAATAATTGAAATTAATATGATAGTGATTAATTTTGTTATGATTTATATTGTAAAACATTAATTACGTTTTTTGTGAGATGCAAGGATTTGAAATCCTTGTGAATTGAAACCACGCAAGTATTTTTTTCATTCACGGCCATTTAAAATTTAGATATTTAGCTAATTTTGAGTACGCATCCCTGCTCATTGGTGCTCATACGTTACAAATAATTTTCATAAATGTAATGACTGATCAAACATGTGAGACATAATGCACGTATACAATTACAATTTTGATTATATTCTATAATTATTAGGAATAAATTCAGTCTCAGTTTAACCTAATGCTTAACAATGAATATTCTCTAAGTCTGGTATAGTATTTATTAATGAAATTAGATATTTTTTTACAGAAAAATCCTTTTGTTTGATTATCTTTCTGCTCTCCGACCACTATGTATCCGACCTTAGATAAATATTTTTAACAGAAAAATTGTCTTCATGCTTTCCGATATTTACTCATGCTATGATTGAAATACTAAATCTCAAATGTTAAACGTTCAGAAATAATCAGTTTATTCTGGGTCATTGTATGTCAATAAACTATTCCCAGGTTTATTAATACTACATACACAACGAGTACAGGGACCGTCTCAAAGCATAAATTATATAATTGCGTTATCATTAAACTTGATATTTAATAAACATTCACATTATTAAAAACACATATGTTTTATGAAAAGGCAAATAGGTTCTAAATTTAAACGATTTTTAAACTGCAACTTAGTCTTTATTGTTTTACTTTCCAATTTACTTTGATTGTTGAAATATACAATTTCACGTGGTAGCCTAGCCATAGATGGACCGTATCAAAGACGTAGATAACTACCTGTATAAATGATCGAAAACTTTCGAGACATTCCGAGAATTTTATTCCGATTTCCGGCCGAGAGATATCGAGTGGCCCATAGACACATCCAAAACTCGCCAATATATAAGCGTGAACCCCCTGAGCAAAAAAAAAAAAAAACACAAAAAGAAATAATGTAACTGACAGTTTTTTCCAACGTAACTTTTACAATTTTCAAGGTTTCATGGAAAAATTCATTTTCCTGTATATCTATATATCCTTCCGTCCCAATCCGTTATAAAAATGTTGACACCTATCCAATGAACCAAGTTCGAGTCAATAAGGACCATCATGTCTAATCCTACATATGAGTTGTTTTTGTAATATAGTGATCATTTTTAAAACGCATATATACAAATTTGGCCACAATGATTTCTTTTCCACATAATGCGAATGAATCAAATGGCCTTATCACTTAAATATTTTTTAAACAAGTACAATTTACACGATCACCAAGTACAATTTATTAGCAAAATTGCATCGAAACCATTTTTTATTGAAATGCTTGACATTCACAAAATATTTGATCCGGGTCCAATGACACTTAATAATAATTTGGTAACTGTTGATTCATACACAATTGTCTAGATACTGTCTTGTTCACAAACTGTGTTACTTACCACTGCATTGCATACTTGTAGGCAATCAAGCAAGTATATGAGACCAAGTGACAATGTTATTTTATTTTACCTGATTGATGTTAAATTAGAATCTACTTTCCAACAATTAATTTAATTAGTAAAACCAAGTTATATAACATACATTATATTATCAGTTCAACAAGATAACAACGTCATTATATGATTGCTGATATATATGGATTTGCTTTCGTTTTCACAATAATCACATTGTTATTAAAAGCATCTGCTTGCGAAGATCCAAGTTTTCGAAGTCGTGTATGAAAATAACTAATCCAGGATTTCCCAATTGGCTACTAAACACATGTTAAAACATTAAAGTGCAAAGGATATAGTCTTACATATTCTGGTTGCTGTTTCATTGGCATATAACAATAGTTGGGTAGTTTTTTTTTTATTGACGTAGAAACAATGTATTCTGTAATTCGATTCATTGATTGATAAACTGATTGATTGATTACTAGTTGCTGAAACGCCTAGTTATTGATATTATATGTACTTGCATATTCAGGACGATAACATGTTAATGAGATAAGAATATAATGTGTATGCTTTGTACTATAACAATACAACCACGTTGGATGGGATTGAACGTGTAAGTTCCCAAGGTCACAATGTGTAGAAAACCATATCATCCTTGGACAAATGACTCTGACTATGAGTCGCCAGATGTCGCCCCTTTTTCTGAATATCGCATATGTGGTGTAAAAACATGTAAAACATTACAAATTTGGTTTGTGGTTTTAGTTTTGCAGTCTTTTTATACTCTAACGAAATAATGAAATAATGGAAAAAAATATATGGACAATCATCGAATTCATTCATTCGCTTTCATGCAACAGTACAAACAAAAATAAAAGAAAAAAAACCAAATCAGGCGTTCCTGTATATGTTTTGTTACACTTTGTCCTTTCCATTCAGAAAGAATAGGAAAATTATGTCATTTGACAAGGGACTTTCCGATTTGAATTTTATTCGGAGTTCGGTATTTTTGTTATTTTACTTTTTAGAAATAGAATTCAAAAATAAGGAGTATCCATAAACCATTAGACCTACTGTTCGGGAACAGACAATATAATAAGAAACAAAAAAGGTCGCGAGTACTTACGATTGTTCATACAAACCTTTTTTTCGAACATAATTTTAGTATTAAATACAGAGTTATTTCAGGTTTATTATTACTTTATAGATTTTGTTAGAGACGAGTGGCAATAACTTCGTAGTATGTGGTACGCTTACACTATCAGCTGTTTAACATTAGTCTCATTATGAAGAAAAAGTTATTTTACTTTTATTGCCAAATATTGCATGACGGGTTGTCGTTTATAACGTTTCAAAATCATACTTATTTACTTAAACCATGTTGCTATTTGTTTTTACAATTTAATGCGTTTATGTAGTAATGAAAAAATACGACGTGTGTCAGGTTCCTTTCTAAGTATTGAATCAGGAACAAAACTTTATTCCGACTTGTGTTCAAAGTATGAAAGTCTGAAAGTTCTGATTGGCTGGTACTACAACAAGGAACATATGAAAATGACTATATAAGGCTATATCAATCTTCAGTAATCCAGCAAAGGCAAGAACAGGTATGTTATAGATTTTAAAATATTAACATTAAGTACTAAAGAGATTGTTAGAAAATAAGTTCGTTTTTGTTCAATAAAATTTAAATTGATTGGGTATTTGAATGAATGCTCCATACTTTGTTTATTGAAAATTATTCTTTAATCGAAATTTTAGTGAGCTAGTGTTTGGTGGATAGTTTGTTACTGCAACTATCTTTGAAATACATGTAGCAGAATGATTAAACTCTCAAACTTTGAACAACTTCATATGTGTACAAGTGATAGGTTCTGGCCATATTTATCTATTGGTTTTAATTAAAGTTATCTGCACTCTGACTAAAGCCGTCATTAACTAAACACTTGCGTTTCTTTTACAGTTAAACTGGCTTTAGTCAGACTGAACTCTCAATCAAACCAGTCTTTAATTTTTGTTGCAAAAAGGTTAAATAAGTGTTTGTAGCAGCGATAGTATTCGTAAATGACGCAGCGGTATTAGTAATAAAAGCAGACATAGTAGTAGCAGTGGAAATATAAGGTTTTGAAATCTCTATAAGACTCCTAATTTCGACCAATATAAAAACATTGTTCTATTTTAACATGCTTAAGGTGATATGTGTGACTCTGCTACTTTGGACTGTAAAAAGGCAGAAATGAATTGTTCTAGATTTTTTATTCAGTCTGCAAATTTCAATGCAGGAGTGTAATTAAATAATATAAGAATTTTCATGTAAATGAACATAACTCAAAAATAGTACAATTTATAAAGAAGTTTTTCTATTTCATGTTCAAGCAGAAAAAAATTTCGGCGAAGTTATTTTTTCGTTTAATAAAAAGCTAGTTTCTCATGTTTTATTTCAAAATTCTATCATTTTGATTTTCTTATATTCATTTTCCAATATATATTCTCTGTATAATCCATATAAAATGTGTGATTTTGTCGCCATCTGTAGTTTGAAAAAAACTTCAGTGACCTAGCATATTTATTTTTCAACATATTTAAAAGTATACTACGTTTTGATTAAAATCATTTTTCTTTTCATATTCCCATAACACTTAAATAATTTGATAGAAATGATTTCCCTGCATTTTTTTAAATGGTAATTTCTTCAGTAGAGCGAAGAAGGTAAAGAAAGAAATAAGTTGATAATTTTTATAGCTAAATAAACGCACAATTCATTAAGGTAGTGCACGATTATTCAGCCACATAGAATTCCAGATGATCAGTATAGTTTTTGGGTAAAATAAGAAAAAAGAGAGATGCAATTTATTTTTGAAACTTCTTTTAAATGAAAGATTTGTATTAATATATCAAGTCGGTATATATTGCTTTAATAATAGAGAAAAAAAATCTTTTTCTATTACATGTTTAATTTGTATAATGAGAGAAGATATTACAAACATTTTTGAAACATAATAGATAGAATATGAAATTGATTTATTAGGTATCAAAAAGATTTTTTTAGATACACGAATATATTAATTGCTGAACAGATTTAATAAAACCTAACTTCTCAAAATCCTTGTAATAACAGTAGCGACAAGACGGGTGCCACATGTGGAGCAGGATCTGTTTACCCTTCTGGAGCACCTGGGATCACCTCCAGTTTTTGGTGGGGTTTGTGTTGCTTAGTCTTTAGTTTTCTTTGTTGTGTCGTTTGTACTATTATTTGTCTGTTTGTTCTTTTCTTTTTTTTTGGCCATGACTTTGTCAGATTATTTTTGATCTATGAGTTTGAATGTCCCTCTGGTATCTTTCGCCCCTCTTATTCCTCGTAGTTTAATCTCTCTTGTTATATAAAAAGGCTGTATGGTGGTATAACTCTTAAATTAAAAAAAATAAACCTTACTTTTATATTAATGTTGTATGACCTTGGAAATGAGGATCAAGGTTTTTGATCTTTGTACCTGACCACTTCCACTCTGATACAGAAACATTACTTGCGCAAAATGTGTAGGTCTTAAAAACAAAGATTTTATACATTTGGTTAAAAGCAGTCTGAATACTATTTTTACATCATTGAATGTGCAAATAAATGATTTATTTGTCATAATTACATTGATTTAATAGGATAACCTGACACAGTTTTGCTTAGGAGCCAGCTGAAGCACGCCTCCGGGTGCGGGATTGTCTCGCTGTATTGAAGACCCATTGCTAGCCTTCGGCTATTTTCTGCTCTTTGGTAGGGTTGTTGTCTCTTTGACACATTACTCATTTCCATTCTTAATTCTATGATGTCGTTTGAATACCAATGTAAGGCATTTGATCATGAAAAGGGTGTACCTAAATTGCCTAGGTTCAAACAGGTTGATCATTGCCGCATTTATTTCGCACAAAATAACAATGTTAGGAAATAGGTGTTCTTTTGTTACATCGATTAATTGTATAACCAGCGAAGTATCTCTCTATGATTTTAAGTAACAGTATATGCTAATCACATATTTGTGGGGAATAAGTGTAAGTGTCTTTTTATAAACTGAGTGTTGTATTTCGACTTATTAATTTATAATACCACTTATATAAAAGAGGGGCAAAAGATGCCAGAGGGACGTTCAAACTCATCAATCGAAAACAAACTGACAACGCCATGACTTAAAAGGAAAAAGACAAACAGACAAACAATAGTACAAAAAACACAACATAGAAACACGAACCCCACCAAAAACTGGGGGTGATCTTATATAAGTGTCAGTTTTATCTTTAACATACCTTTTCACATTTACAGGTCGTTTATACCAAAAACCCAAAAAGCTGTTACTTTGAAATTGTAAGTTCGTAATTACTTATTATTTTTTTTATTTCAATACATTATTTATTAACAGCTTGTTTTACCTCGATTGTATATTAATCTACATATCAACGACGTATGTCAACAGATAAATTATTTAGTTTAAAATAATCACATATACAGAAGGTTAAATTGGCTTAAATTCAATTCAATAGGTGCATTCTTAGATTGGATCAAAATATTTGTTTTAGGTACATCTCAATAAGTATCAGGAATAGATAGATAAAAAGCCACAATGATCGTACGTTACAAGAAAAAGTTATTGTTTAGCTATTGTGTCATTCTTTCAGTGAATAACATTTTGAAAATATTAATAAGCATAACAGTTTTTATTATTGTAAGATCAAATGTCTTTTGTAGTGGAAAAATGTATCGATGGATAGTTTTATCGTTTATTGTGTTGAGTGCCAGTATGTTTGAAGCATCTAAGGTATTAAATTTTTGATATTGTAGTTTAAATGCAATTCAAAAGTAATAGCATATACAATCTTTTATGGTAATATTCTATACAAAGTACAAACATATCATTCACCTCAAAAGCCAACCAAACCTTTGAACATACGTTTTCAGAATGGACATAGTTACGATACTGTTGTCAGGTCATAAATATTGATTCTCTCACAGGGTATCGGAAATAAGCATATATATTCTAAAACCAGTTGTTGGCATGATACGGGTTATGTTCTTCTCATATATCTTATGGTGGTATGATACTAAACGGGAGGGATTGTGCTTGATTTTCATATGATGAAGACATAATAAGTCAATAAGTTTAAATGAGGCCTTGAGCTGGTATGTCAGTATAACTGCTAGTTGTCCTTTGTGAATTTATGCATCATTGTCATTTTGCGTACTTTCTTCTGTAACCGATTTTGACATCGGACTCAGACTTCTTTTTATGTGAGTTTTACTGTGCGTATTGCAGTGTGTTGAGATCTCACGAAACATGTTTAACCCCGCCGCATTTTTGTGCCTGTCCAAGTCAGTAGCCTCTGGCCTTTAATTGTATGTTTTTTTTTTAAAGATTAGTTCATTTATAGGCTTTGGAGTTTAGTGTGACGTTCATTTTCACTGAACTAGTGCACATTTTTGTTTAGAGGCCAGCTGAAGCTGCCTCCGAGTTCGGGATTTTCTTCCTGTGCTTAAGACCCATCGGTGGCCTTGCATTGGCGGTTTTCTGCTCGTTAGTCGGATTGTTGTCTCTTTGACACATTCCCTCATTTGCATTTCTAATTTTACTTAACATTCTTGTGTGTAAAAACTTATTTTTGAGAATGACATTGCATATGTACATCTTTTATTGTTATATTTGTTTTTAAATTCTAGAACACACACTTTTATCATATTGATGCAGTATTTGATAAGACATGCTTGTCAAAAACGTATTCATTTTATTTTATTACACACACATTTTAACTTTTGAACACGAATGAGGCACTGTGAAAAGAACAGCAACTGATTAAGATGTAATTTTGAAGGTTTCAGAAAATGTGTTGAAAGATAATAAAGGTGAGGAATATGACGTCATTGATGTTCAAATTGGGAACACAGATATTGCAATAATCCAGAAAGATGGTGTTATACTGGCAGACGAAATTACCAGTGAAGACAAAGTAAGATGACTATTACAAATTTATTTTATTGAATTATAGTTCTCTTTTTTAATATTGTTGATGTTGTTAAGCACCTTAGATTCATTATACAACTTTGAACGCATTAAATTCATTAAGTGTTTGATATTCTTTGTTTGATAGCACTGGGTCGATATAGCTGCAAATAGACTATAAGTAGGACGCCGTGAACCCGTACCCACATAATTTAAAACAAATCTAATATTGAATTGTTCGAAAAGATATACATGTAAATTATTATATGCACAATACTCAGTCGTCATTTAAATTGTATGAATTATTAAACATATGCGGACACTGTAGTTACATATACGTAATTTTTTTGTTTATTTGGCATCGAAACTGAGTCTGTTAGATGGCATGGCTATTGATCTTCTTTCATTTATATCTTTTAAAATAATTTTGAAAAAGGGTTACTCATATCGAACATTCATATTCATTTCCTTTGTTTTAGGAGTATTCAATCATCAAGTATAACGGAACCTGCAATGTTCAGTTTTTTGAGGTACATGTGAGTGAATGTCAACAAACGTTATGAAGGGAAAAGAAACTGAGTCAAAAAGATAAAGACGGCAAAATTCTTTTTTCTGAATTTAACATCAAAAGACAGAAATATAATACTTTAATATATTAATATGGAGGCATGCTTAATGCTTTTTTTTTAAATTGTATGATTAAATTCGTGACTATTTTCTTCAAACCAGTTGGTTATAGAACTGTACGTGACAATTCTCTCAATTACTCAATTGTGACATTTATATAATTGCTTTGCAACCAATTTTTTCATATAGATAATGCATATTTTAAGTTTTCTTGTCGAATAAAATACCATAGAGTGTCAGGATTGATCAAACGAAAGAAAAACCGGAGGGAGGTCATTCTTTGAGCAATCCTGGCACCCCGAGGTGTGTTATACGACAAAAAACTCTTAAAATATGCATTATCTGACTAATTTACCGCAACAAAAAATAAAAAAAAAATCTGCAAAAAATTGCAGGGTTTGCGTCCTATTTAACCGACCACACAAAAGTGGTATATTCTTTTTTGATTCATTTTAATGCTCTATGGATCATTTATAAATTAAATGTTAAACACAAGTCTCTAATTATAATCTAGATATAAACTTTAGAAATCATTATCTAGTTATAATGAAAATATTATTGTTACTGCATGAAGCAAGGCACAAATTAATTGTTACTGTGTATGAAAAATACAAGTAACAGTTAATTGTGTACCGTATTAACTTACTTTATGAAAGGGGGATGGTATTATTATTATTTTGTTTTTTACTTTTATCGCAAAAAGCAGATTATTTTTCAATATTTCAAACGAACTATTGCGAATAATTGTTTTCTCCTTTTTGTTTTACAATAGATGTGTTTAAGGATGTTCGCTCCTCTTGTTTTTAGAATTTTTGTCAGATATTCAGAATCCTCTGGTTTTATCCATCTAGTGCCCAGTAAAATTTTACCCACTAAGCCCTACTTTTCTTTTCATTATTTTATTTCATATAGTTTTAAAAGCCATATTTAAAAATCTTATAAAATCCTTGTTATTTGTTCATACTTTTTGACAGAAAAAAGGTGCCAATGCTAATTGTATGAAAAATCTAGAGAGAATCATTTCCCGCCAAATTTTCAATTGCATATATCTCGAAAACAAGCACACCAACTCTTCATTTTTTTTATAGTTCCTTTATTTACATACTATCAATTTATAACAGTATTTTCAAAAGCTTGTTATTTTGAAACAGATGAGCGAACATCCTTAAACTGAAAATCGAGATTAAATCTTAAAACCCCAGAAATCTATGGTTGCATCTCTATAGAGTATAAGATTATTTGGTCATTTGGTCATTTGATGGAGTTAATTGTATTATAGATATGTAAAAAGTTAAGAACTGGCTCGAATGAGCACAAAATTGGGATACACGTACATATAAGACAGTGGCAGAATAATCAGATAGTTGATTGCGACTGCTCAACTGGAAGAAGAAGAACACGAAATTTTGATATCCATAGCTTCAAAGTATAGTTTTCACTACAGAGCGAATCAATAATATTTTAAAAATCCTTCTCATGAGTGTGTTAAATCTGGCTTTTTTAAAAAAGTGTTATGAAAAGTTTGCATTATTTAAATCGTCTCGCAAAATGTCCCTTTATAGTAGCAAACAATTAACAAAACTTCACATTTTTTATTTCGAAAGTTAAAATGTGTGTCAACGACAACTTTTGTAATTTCAATCAAATAAACAACGAAAACGTTAAGGAATGTTTCCGTTTAAATATAACAAAGTTGGAAATTAAAAAGTAAATCCCATTAAGCAACAGCACACGATAATTATCAAACGAATTACAAGTTTTAGTATATTATAGTTTGCATTTTAATCACGGAAATATTGATCTAACACAAGCATTATCCAGGTTGTTTCTTCAAAAGAAAGACCTAACGTTCCGAAAGAAAATAAAAACTCCTTATAGGTATATAAGTCGGTTTGATAAATTTTAAAAACTACATTTTCATTTTTTTTCCCACTTACATAAAACATAATAAAAACTTAAAAAAAAGTTTTGTAAAGTAAATGGTAATTAAAATATCTACATGCATTTAATTTGTATTTACTTTATGCTACGCAAATATCAATATTTGAGCTGTTTTTATTTAATATCACGGTTGATTTTTATAGACTGAAATGTATGACACATACACACATTTCGATAAATTATTCATACAGCAATGTTTTGTTCCTTTGACAGCTTTATATATATAAATGAATAGCGTATATTCACATAAGAAAATGCTTAAGTTAAAGATTTTGCGAACATCATTTTTACATTGGACGGTAAACCGCAATCTTTACAAAACTGCCCATAGTGTGTTTATGAAACAGTAGAGGTTGAATTAAGTATCCTGCAGTGCTTAGATATAAGAAGATGTGGTATAAGTGCCAATGAGACAACTCTCCATCCAAGTCAAAATTTATAAATGTAAACCATTATAGGTCAAAGTACGGTCTTCAACACGGAGCCTAGGCTCACACCGAACAGTAAGCTATAAAGGGCCCCAAAAATTACTAGTGTAAAACCATTCAAACGGGAAAACCAACGGTCTAATCTATATAAAAAACGAGAAACGAGAAACACTTATGAACCACATCAACAAACGACAACTACTGAACATCAGATTCCTGACTTAGGACAGGTGCAAACAAATGCAGCGGGTTTAAACGTTTTAATGATACCAAACCTTCACCCTTTTTCTGAAACAATAGTGTAACATCACAACATAGAAAGACACACTATAAAATATCAACTGAAATAGCTTAACTCAATCAAAGGACATAGTAACACCATTGAACATACACTGAACAAATAAATTTGACCTATGATACAATGTAAATTCAAAATAAATAAACCAAGGGAAGAATAATAAAAGTAACATGGTATATCGGTATGAAATGTTAAACAATTTTAGAAAAACAATATGCTCGAACAAAAATATCAGCCATTTGCAATAACTTTAAACACAGGTAAATAAAATAATTTTGTTGTTAGGTATACGTATACAGTTACAATAGTACGAAGTGAAAATTTATATTAGTACCAAACACTTATCAAAGCTGGTATATAGACCAGATATAACCCTGAATAACATTAAATAACAAAAAAGCATTAAAATTAGTATCAACAGGTCAAATAAATAAATTACATATATATATATATATATATATATATATATATATATAAATTTAAATGTATTCTTTATACATGTTTTTTTTTTGTGTATATTAAGATAATATTTTTACTACATTTTGTTCATTATGTCTTTGAGTACTTTGCATCTCAATGTAACTGTATGATACCTTTGATAACACACATATGTAAATATTTTAAGCAGAAAAGTACAAAAAGTTGTCAATTCTAAGCATATTAGTTTAAAATGATATGGCTTATGACAAAATTTTTAAGACTTTGTAAAGAAACCTCGCTTTTTGGCCCCCATATTTTGAACACTTATGATCGATCGACAATGAATGGAGAACATAAATACTTATTCAAACATAGATTTGCTTATTTTTAGAATGTCTAAACGCTACAAATTTAGTTTTCAACTTGCCAAAACTATTTCAGTTAACGGAAATGAAAATACAATTGCCAATTCCATTTAATTGTAGACGTTACCAAATATGTATTATTTAACTCGTTTATTTTCTTCACAGGACACTCCAGATGATAAAACATGCTATGAAGCTTTTGAAGATGACCAAAGCATCCCGAATGACACCAAAACAGAAATCAAAGAAGAATGTGGAGAATTAGATATTGCTTATGTTAAGGCTGTTGCTTGTAACACACGTATGGTTTAGTAGTTTCAATTCCATCGAAAACATTATAAAAGAGTTTCTAAAGACATGATATTGTTGGATGCTCCCCTAAATGTTTACGAAATATTTGCCACAAAAGTTTCGCAAACAACAAATAATCAACCAATCGTGCAGTCCCCCCAACAAAAAAAAAAAAAATTCCAAACATACAAGACTCATATCTAAGTTCGCCGGACTCGGTTTTGTCTACAACCGTCGATACCAAATTAAAACTAAAGAGGTTCCGCAGGATTCATTAAATGACGTCTGATTTGCAAAATTAACAAATACTTGATAATCTTTATAATCATCACAGTATTTAAATACAATATATCAGAATAATCTTAATAAAAATTTCCTTTTAAAAATGGATAACAAAAAACAAAAAAACTAACTCCTAGGTTAACTCAAATAGGGAAAGTCTCTAAATCCTACAAAAGCAAACTTTATACTTTATCAACCAACAAAACGAATGGAAAACAACTGTCTTATTCCAAACTTGGTACAGGCATTTTCCGGATGAACTGGTCGGATAATCTCCCATTTGTATAACGATTGTTCATATTTCTGTTATATTGACAAAATTTATTGAGCGATCCCATCAGATATTATTAATGTTAATGTTAGAATAACTGGCACCCAATAGCAATAACAATGTGGCATATAAAGACAATGTAACAAGCAACTGATGGAAATAAAGAAATTTTAAAAATGAACAATGTAGCATAAATCACAATTCTTACAAAGTTGTCCCTTAGTTTATTTTTCTTAATTTCGTCCGAATCTTATTTAGTTCGGGTTTTTCTACGGTTGAAAGGTTTTTTCTTTGTGCGTTATGGCTGAATTGACTACATAATTTGTGATCTATTTCTAGCCATTTTGCTTTTACTTGCAGAACACGGTATCCAAAAGAGGGCCTGTTATTATTATTCCTACCTTGGTCGATGTTGCAGAAGGAGGGGATGGTGGAGGTACAGATGTTATATCTGTTGGAGAACTGTCTATCGCTGCTATTGGTTTGGAAAATAGAAGTGCTTCTTCATACATTCAGTTTTTTGCCTTATCTCAACTTTTACTTTTTATATCAAGGATATTAAGACACTTCTGTATGGCTTACTATATTATATATTTGAAAATTTGTCAGTGCCTCTCTCAAGGATTTGGTGTTATAACGAAAAATGAATAATTTTTTTAATCTCAAATGTTATAGAAAATTTAAATCATACTCAGGAAAAGTGAAATAACAAAAATCCCGAACGCCGAGGAAAATTCAAAACGAAGTATCTAATCAAATAATGTAGAAAATGGTGGATTAAACCTGATTTCATAGCTAGCGAAACCTCTCACTTGTAGGACGAATGTTAAGTTCAAACTTTAATTGTTACCTTCTACAAATAAATATTAAAAAATCTTAATCTTCTCCTCATTATATTTACATAATAAAACCGGGTTGAAGGTGTACTCAAACAGCAACTTAATGCAAAATCTGTATATATATAAAAGCATATGTGGTATGATTGCCAATGAGACAACTCTTGACAAGAGACCAAATGACGCATAAATTAACAACTATAGATCGCCGTATGGCCTTCAACAACCAGCAAAGCAAATTTCACAAAAATCGAACCTGTATGAAAAGATTTTAGAACTGTATAAAGCACAAAAGGTCAGATCAGAAAAAAGGCAAACATGCGTTGTAAAGTGAATTTGCATGTGAATTACAACGAATTGAATTTATCAATGATGTAACTGATAGTAATTTATATGAAGGAAACCGACATATTATCCCATAATTGCATCTGTTTTAATTACATTTGTGTATACATTGCACCTTTCATGCACACACTCTCAAAATATGACAGGATAGTCAACCAGTTGACAGTGGCCAGGTAATGGACAAAGAAGAAAACAGGTGGTATGATTGACAATGAAACAACTACCCACCCTGGGACAAATGACGCTAATGTAAGCAACACCATAGGTCCCCGTATTGCCTTCAATCAAGAACAAAACTCATATCGTATGTTTAACTTTAATCGACCGTGACATGACAAAATGTGAAACAGTCAAACGAGGAAACCAACGGTCTGATTTACTTACAGTTGAAATAATAAAGCATGCAAATCAAGAGTTTAAATGCCTTTCTTGCACCTAAAAAAATTGGTAGACCAATGATTTGTATAGTGAGCTGAAGTAAATAGACTGTTATTCCGCCTACCCATTGAATTTAGATGTCAGTCTTAATTACAATGTCTGATCAAAAAGCCAAACTAATTTTTCAAGCAATGCATTTAAACTCATGACTTGCATGCTATATTTTTTCAATTGTTACAGTAAAAAAAAAAAAACAAAACAACAAATATAACAGACAACAATCATTAAATGGAAGGGTTAAACGTGGCTAAATCATCTCACTACCATGGGACAGTAAAGAACTCACTTTTACTGGAAGCTTATTCAAAGCCAACTACAACTCATCAGTACACCATGTTATCCAAGCTAAACTGTTATATCAAACTGCGTGCAATACTTTATACTCGTGGTATTCTATAAAACTTTGCAATTTACCATGAAATTCTTCGAATTACACCAAACAAAAATGATCAAGACAGAACATACAGCCATAAATATTACTGAAATTACAATAAATTCAAACCAGAGGCATGTTTTTCATGTATCCGTTCAAACCACTAAACACTTAAATGAATTTATATTTTATCCATGCACAATAATACATTGGATCTTTTATTAATATCAGCCGTTCTGTTTCCATCAATTAATAGCTTCGAAATTGAATAAGCAGATTTCAATATCTGCACTGACTTCGTAAATATCCTAAAGTAGCATATACATAGAAATAAGTAGAATTATGCCATACTCCTTGTGAACCCGTTTAAAAGGAAATAAACATCTTCTTTGTATTCCTAAAATAAACATTAAAAAAATATCACAACAATATTTTGTTTTCTGATCACGTTAAATTTCTTACAACAAAATGCAATTATCTAATTATGTATTCCTATTAAACTGTTTATAAGCTATTAAACTCCACATCTGTCTTATGTGGTACTCTGATATTACGTTATGTTGTTTAATTACTTGATGATATTTTGTCTTTACATAATATGGTTTTGACATTACGTACTGATGTTATGATATAACTCAATATGGAATAATCATTACTTAATGATATATCGATATTACATGATATGGTTTCGTATTGACTTGATATAGTTTTGCCATTACTTAATATAGATTTGTCATTAATCGATGTGGTTTCACAATTATTTAATGTGGTTGTGTCATTAGGCAATGTGGTTTTAACATTACTTGATGTGTATGTGGCTTAACGTAATGTAATTGTTTCATTACATGATGTGGTTTTGTTATTTCGTAATGATGATTTGCCAATTCTTTATATGGCTTTAACATTATTTGATGATGTTTCAAAATTTGACGATTTACACTACATGATGTGTTCGTTCCAGTAATTGATGTGGTTCTGTCATTCTTTGATGTTGTTATCACATGACTTGATGAGGTAAAATCACGTGACCATTTGGGGAAAACTAGTTCTATTATTAGAACCAATTTCCATGTTTAATGTACCTCGGATGAGTGTGGACATCCATCCAGTTAGAGTTAAAATTAAAGTTAGGGATACCATTCGAGTTAAACTTCGAGTTAGTCTTCGATTTCGGGCTAGAATTCAAGGCATTATTAGAATTAAAGTTCGAGTAAGCATTGAGTTTCGTGTTGAACTTCGAGTTTGAGTCACATTTGAAGTTCGAGTTACAATTCGTCTTCAACTTTGAATTTGAGTCACCTTTTGAGGTAGAGTTCGAGTTAGACTTCGAATTTGAGTCTCATTTAGATTAAGATTTCGAGTTGAAATATGAACTCAATATTAGTCCGTATTTAAATTTTCTATCGATGATCAAGGGCTTTTACTGGGGCTTCCGAAAAGAGGGCTGAGGGCTATGAGCACAAAAGATAAACAATGTTACAGTATACAAAACACAACATAGAAATCTAAATAAAGTTGACAACTATCCATCAGAGTTTAAATGCAGTATATGTTAGCAAGTATACGCAACCGTACGGCCTTCAATACATTGTATAGTCGGCTATAATAGGCCACCACGTGAAAATGTAAAACAATTCTAACGAGAAAAATAACGGCCTAATTTATAACAAAAAATTTACGAAAAATAAATATGACAAACATGAACCAACGACTACCATTAAACTACAGTCTCCTGACTTAGGACAGGCACATAAAGAATGTGGCGGAGTTAAACATGTCTGTTAGCGCTATGGTATGGATTTTGCGTATTGTTGAAGACCATACAGTGACATATAGTTGTTAACTTCTAAGCCATTTAGTACGTGGTGGAGAGTTGTCTCATTGGCAATCATACCACATCTTCTTATTTTTATATAAGTTTTTTGCAGGAAATATTACCGAATTAAACTCTTTTGTCATGATAAATTTGTAAACCTCCATGAATTATTATAAAAATTTGTATAGGAGTTAATCGTCAAGATTAAGATAAAGCATCTAGAGAAAAACAAACTTTTTCCAGGTAAATGGACTTGTTACAGTCAACATTACATTTTTAAACTGACAGCAGCAATCTCAAGCAGAGACAGAGGGTTCCGTGGAATCCTTCACGAATTAATTATAATACTACTTCCATTTGAGAACTTAAGGAGAGAAAAAAACGGCCGGACCAAGTAGTATGAGGATATCCCCCTTATGTCCGAAATATTGTTATTTTTTTAATACTTTTTTAAGTTATTTTTGTCTGTCGTTCCCCTTTTTCATACCAAATATAACTCAGAACAACAAATCGAATTTGAACTCAATGGATAGCGACACTCATCCGAAGCACATTAAACATATGGAAATCGGTTTAAAAATAGAACTAATTTTTCCCAAATGGTCACGTGGTTTTACCTCTTCAAGTAATGTGATAACCATATCAAAGAATGACAGAACCACATCAATTACTGGAACGAACACATCATGTAGTGTGAAATCGTCAAATTTTGAAACATCATTATGTAATATTTAAGCCATTTAAAGAATTGGCAAATCATCATTACGAAATAACAAAACCACATCATGTAATGAAACAACTACATTACGTTAAGCCACATACACATCAAGTAATATTAAACCACATTGCCTAATGACACAACCACATTAAATAATTGTGAAACCACATCGAGTAATGACAAATCCATATTAAGTAATGGCAAAACTATATCAAGTCAATACGAAACCATATCATGTAATATCGAAATATCATTAATTAATGATTATTCCATATTGAGTTATATCATAACATCATTACGTAATGTCAAAACCATATTATGTAAAGACAAAATATCATCAAGTAATAATAAAACAACATAACGTAATATCAGAGTACCACATAAGACAGCTGTGGCGTTCCATAATAAGCCACTAAAATACATGTACCATGGACATATGCACATATACAAATGGACCCCATTTTTGTACATTCATACGGAAGTATAATTTAACAAACACACTGGATAAACCAACGTTCTGTTTGTACAACAAAATATCAAGTTAACCGATGTTTTAATGAATAATTTGAAGGAAAAAAAAATGAAATTCTAACACTAAATCAAATCTGGTTAATAATCCGTAACTAAGTGAATGTGCCCTACTTGTCAGCCAACATTGATTTGAAACTGTCATTTTATCAGATTTTGTTTTCTTCAAAAGACTGAATATTAAATAATTTTAGGTATTTTCAGTCTTTTTGAAAATTGAAAGACTCATCCAATGCCGTAAATTCAGTAGTGTTCAAACAGATGGATAACAATCAATTAAGATCTGTTCAGTCTATGTTTTGAATGTTCAGTAACTGTTCTTAACATGTATACATCCACATCATACTAAATTGTCTGAAAAGATAAAGAACAGTACTGAATTGACTGCAAGCAAAGTTTCTGAACAGTACATTATTTACTACAGTGAATGATGTCTTTTCCACACAATGCGAATGGATCAAACGAAACCATTGTTTCTTCAAATACCTGAAATTCACAACATATTTGATCTGAGTCGATAATACTTAATAATAATTTGGTTACTGTTGATTCATACACAGTTATCTTGATACTGTCTTATTCACAAACTGTGTTACTTACCACTGCATTGCATACTGGTAGACAATCAAGTGAATATGTGATACCAAGTGACAATGTAATTTTATTTTACCTGAATGATGTTCAATGAGAATCGACTTTCCAAAAATTCATTTAATTAGTAAAACCAAGTTATATAACATACTTAATATTATCAGTCCAACAAGATAACAACGTCATTATATCATAAACTATGCTTGCTGATAGATATGGATTTGCTTTCGTTTTCACAATAATCGCATGGTTATTAAAAGTATCTTCTTGCGAAGATCCAAGTTTTCGAAGTTGTGTATGGAAATAACTAATTCAGGATTTCCCAATTGGCTACTAAACAAATGTTAAAAAACTAATGTGCAAAGGATATGGTCTGACATATTTTGGTTACTGTTTCATTGCCATATTCCCCACATTTCATGTTACTGAATATATGAATGATTGACGCCAGCAATAGTTTAATTGTTATTTTTTTTCATTGACGTATAAACAACGTCTTCTTCGATTCATTGATTGATAAACCGATTGATTGACTACAAGGTGCTGAACGCCTAGTCATAGATAGCATATGTACTTGCATATTCAGGACGATAACATGTTGTTTAGATATACTTAATATACTTTGTATTCTTTGTACTATAACAATACCACCACTTTGAATGGGATTGAACGTGTAGGTTCACAAGGTCACAATGTGTAAAACAATATCACCCTTGGACACGTGATTCTGACTACGAGTCGCCAGGTGTTGCCACTTTTTTTGATACATCGTATTTTGTGTAGAAAATCAACAATATTACAAATTTTGTTTGTGGTTATAGCATTGTAGTATTGCTATACTCTTGCTAAATAATAAAGTAATAAAAAAAAAACATATGGACAATCATCGAATTCATTTATAAGCTTTAATGCAACAGTACATACAATGATAAAATAAAAAACCCAATCAGGCGTTCCTGTATATGTTTTATCCCATTTTGTCCCTTACTTTCAGAATGAATAGGAGAAATTTCGACATTTGACAAATGACTTTCCGATTTGAATTTTATTAGGAGTTTGGTTTTTTGTTAATTTACTTTTTAGAGATAGAACGTCAATTTAAAAACCAGGAAGTATCCATAAACAATTAGACCCACTGTTCGAGAAATAACGAGAAAAAACAATACACGGACAATCATCGAATTTGATTATAAGCTTGCATGCAACAGTACATACAAAGATAAAAGAAAAAACCCAATAGACGTTCCTGCATATGTTTTGTGACATTTTGTCCTTTCCATTCAAAAAGTATAGGAGAAACTATGTTATTTGACAAGGGTCTTTCCGATTTAAATTTTATTTTGGAGATCGGAATTTTTGCTTTTTTACTTTTTAGAGAAAGAAGGTCAATTTAAATATCAGAACGTATCCATAAACCATTAGACCTACTGTTCGATAACAGGCAACTGAATAAAAAATAATAAAAAAAGGTCGCGAGTACTTACAATTGTTGATACAAATCTGTTTTCGAACATAATTTTACTATTAAATAAAGAGTTATATCAGGTTTATTTTTAATCTATAGATTTTGTTAGAGACGAGAGGTAATAACTTCGTAGTATATAAAATACTTACACTGGCAGTTTTTACATTACTCACATTATGAAGAAAAAGTAATTTTACTTTTATTGCCAAATATTGCATAATGGGTTGACATTTATAACGTTTCAAATTACACTTATTTACCTAAATCATGTTGCTATTTTTTTACAATTTAATGCGTTTATGTAGTAATGAAAACATGTGTTTAGTGTATGTTTACTTGATTTTGTTAATATGTCTTTTGATTGAGTTAAGCCATTTTAATTGATATTTTGTGTATGTGTGTCTTTCTATGTTGTGATATTACATTCAGTTTAGGGTGAAAGTTGGCGCCTGTAAAAAAACGTTTAAACCCGCTGCATTTGTTTGTTGGTTTTCCTGTTTGAATGGTTTTACGCTAGTCATTTTGGGGCCCTTTATAGCTTGCTGTTCGGTGTGAGCCAAGGCTCCGTATTGAAGACCGTATTGCGACCTATAATGGTTTACTTTTACAAATTGTGACTTGGATGGAGAGTTGTCTCATTGGCACTCATACCACATCTTCTTACATTTATATATGCGTTTTAGAAATGATCACTATTTTACACAAACAACTCATATGTAGGGTTAGACATGTTGGTCCTTTCTTGATTCGAACTTGGTTCGTTGGATAGGTATCAGCATTTTATAATGATATGGGACGGAACGATTTATAGATATACAGGAAAATAAAATTTTCTCGCGAAACCTTGAAAACTTCAAAAGTTACGTTGGAAACAACTGTCAGTTACGTTATTGTTTCTTTTTTCTTGTGTCTTTTGTGTATTTTTAGGGGGAACAATTCAATTAACTAGTAGATGAATTGTAGTCTTTAACGGTCATTTTGATCCTAATATTATCTACAAAGGCATTCACTGTATAAATTCTGTACTGTTCAGAAACTTTGCTTGCAATCAATTCACAACTGTTCATTTTCTTTAAGACAATTCCGTATGATGTTGATGTGTACATGTTAATAACAATTATAACTGAACAGTCTGAATATAAGCTGAGCATATCTTAATCATTTGTAATCAATCTGTCTGAACAATACTGAATTTACCGCATTGGATGAATCTTTTAATTTACTAAAAGACTGAAAAAAAAAAAAATCAGATCTAAATGACAATTTCAAATCAGAATTGGTTGACTTGTAGGGGACATTCACCTAGTCGCAAATTATAAACAAGAGTTTAAATTTAGTGCTAGAATTTCATTTTTTTACTTTTCATTTACCAAAACATCGTTTATTTTGACATTTTATTGAACATATAGACCTTTGGTTAATCCAGTGTGTGAGCTATATTATCCTTCATTATGAACTTACAAAAAAATGGCTCCATCTATCGATGTGCATATGTCCATGTTACATGTATTTTAGTGGCTTATGTACAGTTTATGTGACAAACATAAATTAGATAATTTCTATTTTGTAATTTGCAATAAGAAACAAAAGATGATCAGAAAACAACATATTGCAGTGTTTTTTTTTTTAAATGTTCATTTAAGGAATACAAAGAAGATGTATATTTCCTTTTAAACGAGTTCACAAGGAATATGGCATATTTCTACGTAATACTAAGTATATTCTATGCTACTTTATGATATTTATGAAGTCAGGGCAGGTATTGAAATCTGCTTTTTAAATTTCGGAGCTATTAGTTGCTTGAAACAGTACGGTGATATTAATAAAAGATCCAATGTATTATTGTGCTTGGATAAAATATAAATTCATATAAGTCTTTGGTGGTATGAACGGATTCATAATAAACATGCCTCTGGTTTGAATTTTATTGTAATTTCATTCATGTTTATGGCTGTATGTTTTGTCTTGATCTTTTTGTCTGGTGTAGTTAGTAGAAATTTATAGTAAATTGCAAAATGTTGGTGTATAATTCTATAGAATACCACGAGTATTACGTATTGCACGCTGATTGATATAACAGTCTAGTTTGGAGAACATGATGTATTGGTGAGTTGTAATTGGCTTTGAAGAAACTTTCAGTAAATGTGAGTTGTTTACCCGTCCCATGGTAGTGAGGTGATTGGGAGCTCTCAACCACGTTTAACCCCGTCATTTAATGATTGCTGTCTGTCATATTTGTTTTTTTAATTTACTGTTAAGTAAATTAGACCGTTGGTTTCCTAGTTTGTCTGTTTCATATTTTTTCATGTCAGGGCAAATTAACGCTGAACATACGATATGAGTGTTGTTCATCATTGAAGGCCATACGGGGACGTCATTTGTCCTATGGTGGATAGTTGTTTCATTGTCAATCATACCACCTGTTTTCTTCTTCGTCCATTAAGTGTTCACTGTCAACACATTTTGGGAGTTTGTGCATGAAAGGTGCAATGTATATACAGGTGTAAGTTAAAACAGATGCCATTATGAGATTATATGCCTGTTTCCTTCATATAAATTGGTATTAGTTACATCATCGATAAATTCTATTAGTTGTGATTCACATGAAAATTCACAAAAAAAGTTTTATTTGTTTTTGGGGTGGGATGTTCTCCGATCTGACCTTTTTATGCTTTATAAGTTTTAGAATCGTTTCATACAGTTTTGTTTTTCGTTAAATTTGCAAAAAGGACGTTCATACAGATTTTCCATTATCTGCAAATTTGAGTACACCTTCTAACCAGTTGTATTTTGAAAATAAAATGAGCATAAGATTATGATTGTTTAATATTTATTTGTAAAAGGTTACAATTATAGTTTTAAACATTCATCTTACAAGTGAGAGGTTTAGCTAGCTATTAATGCAGGTTTAATGCAGCATACAAGTGAGAGGTTTCGATAGATATGAAACCAGATTTAATCAATCATCTTCTACATCATTTGACTAGAAAATTTTTGTTTTGAATTTTCCTCGGATTTCGCGATCGGTATTTCTGTTATTTTACTTTTCCTGAATATGATTTAAACTTGCTATAACATTTGAGAAAGAAAAAAAAAATGTTTATTTTAAACAAACGTAATCAGATCTGTAATTTGTCTTTTTGATATAACCATGAAGACGTGAGAGACACACTGACAAACACATTTTCAAATATATAATATTGTAAGCCATATAGAAGTGTCTTAAGAATCTTGAAATAAAAAGAAAAAGTTGCGATAATAAAAAAGAACTGAATGTTTGAAGCAGCACTTCTATTTTCCAAATCAATAGCATCTTAAGACAGTGTACCAACAGATATAACATCTGTACCTCCACCATCCCTCCTTCTGCAACATCGACCAAGGTAGGAATAATAATAACATGTCCTTTTTTGGATGCCGTGTTCTGCAAGTAAAATGCAAAATGTGTAAAAATAGATCCTGAATATTCTTGTAATGTTGTCTTCTGTTTCAGGTACAATTTAATCTTATATCCTTTATTTCAAAAAGCACACCATGTTATATAAATCAGCTTGTCTTAAATTGTATAATTTTTAATTTTGAAAAAAATGCATTAATGAATTTTAATTTACAATCGTTTTCACAGCAGATGCTTGTTTTTTGTTTTGTTTTTTTCAAGTGATGAATATATTGAGTTTTTTTCAAAACTTTTTTATCAACAGTAATTGATTCTTTAAACATTGATTTTAAAGTCTCGTATAAAATTAGATTAAATACTACATGTATTTTACCGACACCTTTACCTCCTTTTTAATTTCCTTTTTTGGAGGGAGTGAGGGTCTATATATGTACCATTAAATATAATTTACAATGTTAAAATCACAACTTTAAATACTTTTATAGTTTTATATTTCATTTATAATAGTTAGACAAACAACTGTAATTATGATTATGTTTGGCTCTTTTCCCTTTGAAATTGCCTCGGGGGATTGTACACTTCTATAGGGCAGTTTTAAAGCGTTCACTTTCATGATTAATCTACAATGAAAAGACATTCATGTATAGCATTTTATAGTGTATGGAAAGCCATGTTCTTTCAAAAATAGAAGGGGAAATACTGATTTTCCATTGGACGTGAATTGGTGCGTACGTTCTAATCGAAAAAAAGAATATCTCCCTTTATTATGGTTGGTAAAATATGACGCGAATCCTGCAATACTTTGCAGAAAATAATATTTTTGACGATATATTAGTCAGATAATGCATATTTTAAGGTTTTTCTTGTCGTAAAACACACCTCGGGGTGTCAGCATTGCCGAAAGTTTGAATGGTTTTACACTAGTCATTTTGGGAGCCCTTTATAGCTTGCTGTTCAGTGTGAGCCAAGACTCCATGTTGAAGGCCGTACTTTGACCTAAAATGTTTTCCTTTACAAATTGTGACTTGAATGGAGAGCTTCTCATTGCACTCATACCACATCTTCTTATATATATTATTTATAACAAAAACTTTGTTTGCAAAGCAATTATATAAATGTCACAATTGAATAATTAGAGAATTGTCACACACAGTTCTATAACCAACTGTTTTGAAGAAAATGATAAGGCATTTAATCATGTGAATCCTTGTTTGTTCATTTTCTTTTCCATTCAAAACCTTTGTTGACATTCACCTACATTTTCGTCATAAAACTCATTGCTGGTTCTATTATATTTGATGATTGAATATTCCTGAAACCAAGGAAAATGAATAAAAATGTTTGATATAAGTGACCCTTTTTAACATTATTTTAAAAGATATAAATGAAAAAGATTATTAGCCATGTCGTCCAACAGATTCAGTTTCATTGATAAATAAACAAAAATTGTACGAATATGTAACAACAGTGTTCACATATGTTAATTCATAAAATTGAATTGACGACTGAGTATTGAGAATGTATCATTTGCATGTGTATTCTTAGTTTCAATATTACATTACATGATGGTTAAATAGTAGTAAACTATAAATCACTATGATACATCAGGGTTAAGTTATGATAAGAGCTATCATTTTGCCAATCAGTCGGATATCCAGTTGAAATTAAACGAAAGAAATGGAACTCTTTGTTAGAGAAGATTTAACAGCCATATTGGTATTATTGAATTGTATACATCTTTTTCTATGGACTTTAAAAGTTTAATAAAGATGCATAAATCAGGATTTCATGCATCTTGTACACGTGTTTTACTTAAATGATAGTATGGAGCTCCGAGATATTTGGAATTTTTTCGATTATAGACTTATTTTCATAAAGCAGTCGATTGTGGTAGGTGCATAAATTTTGCTGAAAAAAAATTCAACAGAGAGATGGTAGATTTGTCTTTTTAATCTGCATCTCTGCCCCCGGCGACAGTTTTGTTTTTGAAAAAAATCTTAAAAATGGGCAATAATTTCATCGAAAAGAGAAATTGGAGTGCACCTTTTTATATTCGGGCGTGTTTGAATTTATTTTTCTGTCTTGAAAACACATAAAACAAAAAATATTTGATACATCATCACGCTTCAGATTCTATAATTTTCATATATTTAGGTTACAAATTGTTTTAATGTAAACAAGTTGAATACCTTTCTTATGAGTCGTTACAAGTTAAGTGTTCAAATAACAAATTTTTACTAAAAGTTCTTGACGGCAGACTTTACAAGTGGATCTTAAAAATGCATAAACATCATTTTTCGTGAATGGTATCTAGGGTTATGAGTCATCAACCTTCAAATTTTTACTCTGCTCTTCCACGAAATATTTGATTAGAATTTTTTAAATGTTTTTGAACTTTCGAAAATTCCACCTGACAACCGACCAGATAATAGTTTTAAGTTGACTAAATGCAGAAAAGTAAATTAATTGATAGACCATCTAGTAGACACATCTGTCTTTTAAATAATCTGGCATATAAGGATCATAATGGTGCTATGTGGATCAATTTATCGTTTTTCAAAAGCTAAATTGGCAGCTCGTCCTCCCTACAATGGATTCCATTTTTACGATTGTAAAAACTAGCTGGCGCAATGAGAAGTTATTTTTGACGAAGTAGAATCCTGACTGCATTAACATTACAAAAAGAGTAAAATTATACCAGACATCTAAACTGTATTAATCTTATTTATAAAAGAATAGGGTGACATCATTTGGACACACAAGTATAAAGGGTTCACTTATGATGTCATTATGGTATCATACACATGATACAATTGACATATTTAACACAAATGGCCATTTTACGAACGGCTTTTGCACAAAGGAGATATGACCAACAGTCTTACCAAAACAGATGTTTAACAAACATATACATTTATGTAAAATACATATTGTATCAAATTATCTTTTGGGGTTATTTAAAACACTTGCTTATATAAAAAAACAACGAAGACAATATTAATGACAATATTTCAAAATGAGGCTTTTTGCGGTGTTAACGTTGCTGGTTTGCACCTAATGTGCGAAATTTGAAACCCTTATGTGCACGATAAAATTTTATGAAAATATATCAATCCTGATGTCCGAAAGACCAAATCGTACCTATCGTTTAGTCATAATCGAAATTTTCTAAATTACATATTTTTTAATCAAGTCGGTACCGAATCACGAATTATTACTTATAGTCTATCAGCAGCGATATCGATCCAGTACTATCAAGCAAGAAAAATTTAACACTCTTTTATGGCAAGTCGTTTAACTATTTATTCTAACTTCAAGATATCTAATTTTCTTTATAAGATATCTTCTAAAGTTTAAAAGATATGTCATAAAGTATGTATGATATCTTATAATGTTTATAAAGTTTATAAAGTATATAAGATATCTTATAAAAAATGGATTATTTAAGATATCTTTTATGTTATATGAGATATTTTATAATTAGTTAGAATAAATAGTAAAACGACTTGCAATACTTTATGAATTTAATGCGTTCTAAGTTGTGTCATAAATATAAAGTGCTTAAAGGGCACTAGCTACGAGATATATAAAAATCTAAAGTATGATTTTTTTTGTACAATCATTAATGAAAGTGAAATAGCGAAATAATAAAATGCTTTTAGCAGCCAGTAATGTTCAATATTGTCAAATTGAGCTAAGAAACATTGATAATGAATTATATACTTGCAAGCGCATAGTTCGACCTCATTGAATCCGTATTCATGTGAACTTTAATTTAACCCCTTACCTAGAGTTGGATAAAGCATGCAGTGTGCGTGTTCGGTTATTTAAAGAAAAAGAATATCAACATTGAAAGTGAAACAAAGGTAAATCATTTGTTTGACTAAAATACTAGAATTAAAAACCCAACAATTCTCAAAATTTTATATGTAATGAGGAATTTAAAATTCTTCTTAAAGTTGTTGGATGCTCCCTTATGTTTATACAAAATATTTGCAACAAACGTGTTGCAAACAACAAACAACCAATCAATCGTGCAGTCCCGCCAAAAAATTATACAAGACTCATTTAGGTTTGCCGGACTCTCTTTGTCTATAACCGGCGTTACTGATTTCAAACTAAAGAGGTTCGCAGGATTCATTACATGACGTCTCATGTGGAAAGTTAATAAATACTTAATAATCTTTATGATAAACACATTATTTAGATACAATGTATCAGCATAAGCTTAATTAAAGTTGCTTTTCAAAAATGATAACAAAAACCAAATTCCGAGGTAAACTCAAATAGGGAAGTCCCTAAAACCTACAAATCAAGCTTTATACTTTATCAACCAACGGCACGAATATAAAACAACTGTCTTATTCCGAAATTGGTACAGACATTTTCCGGAGAAATTGATAGGTTAACCTGTTCTTAAAGCTAGCTTAACTTCTCACTTGTATAACGGTTGTTCATAGTTCGATGATATTTATGAAATTGAGTGAGCAACCCAAACAGATATATTTAAGGTTAATGCGACAATTTTTGGAATCAAGCAGCGTATACTATGCAAGAATACATGTGTACCACAATTTATACAAAGTTGTCCCTCACTTTATTTTTTTCTAAATTCGTCCGAACCTTATTTAGTCCGGGGTTTTCTACAGTTGAAAGATTTTTCTTCGTGTGTTATGATTGAAAACATAAAAAGGCAACATTAGTATACCGCTGTTCAAAAGTCCTAAATCAATTGAGAGAAAACAAATGCGGGTTACAAAATCAAAACGAGGGAAACACATCAACTTAAAGAGGAAAACAACGAAATAACAGAAACACTGAAGTGCAGCAGAAAAAAAACGATAATGCAACATACACAGAAACGATTTATAAGATGACAACTGTCATTTTCCTGACTTGGTACAGAACATTTAAGAAAAAATAGTGGGTTGAACCTGGTCTTGTGGCTAGCAAAATCTAGCACTTTATTGCAATGTTAAATATCCTGCTAAAATGACAACATAACATTAATGTTCATGATCTATTTTAGTCATTTTTCTTTATTTGCAGAACACGGCATCCAAAAAGGTCATGTTATTATTATTCCTTCCTTTATCGATGTTGCAGAAAGGTATGGTGGAGGTACAGATGTTATATCTGCCGATACACTGTCTTAAGATGCTATTGATTTGGAAAAAGGAGTGCTTCTCCATACATTCAGTTCTTTTGTCTTATCGCAACTTTTTCTTTTTATATCAAGATTCTTAAGACACTTCTGTATGGCTTACTATGTTATATATTTGAAAATGTGTTTGTCAGTCCGTCTATCATTGTTTCTTAGTTATATCGAAAAGACAAATTACAGATCTAATCGCGTTTGTTTAGAACGAATAACTTTTTTATCACAAATGTTATAGCAAGTTTAAATCATAATCAGGAAAAGTAAAATAACAAAATACCGAACTCGAGGAAAATTCAAAACAAAAATGTTTAATCAAATGATGTAGAAAATGATTGATTAAATTTGGTTTCATATCTATCGAAACCTCTCATTTGTTTGACGCATTAAACCTGCTTTTATAGCTAGCTAAACCCCTCATTTGTAAAACGAATGTTTGATTCAAACTATAATTGTTACCTTTAACAAATAAATACTAAACAATGATAATCGTATGCTCATTTTATTTAACAAATACAACGGGTAAGAAGGAGTACTCAAACTTGCAGAAAATGGAAAATCTGTATGAACGTTCTTTTTGCAAATTTCACGATAAACAAATATGTTTGATAGATTCTAGAACTGTATAAAGCACAAAAAGTTCAGATCAGAGTACATCCCACCCAAAAAAACAAATTAAACTTGAAATGTGTGGTCGTGCAAAAATCATACATTAGTTTTTAGTGGATTTTCATGTGACTTACAACGAATTTAATTCATCATTGATGTAACTGATAGAAATTTATATGAAGGAAACAGATATATTATCTCATAATGACATCTGTTTTACTATCACATGTATATACATTGCACCTTTCATGCACAAACTCCCAAAATATGACAGGATAGTCAACCAGCTGAAAGTAGCCACTTAAAGGACGAAGATGAAAACAGGTGGTATGATTGGCACTGAAACAACTATCCACTAGAGGAGAAATGCCGTTGATGTATCAACACCATAGGTCACTGTACGACCTTCAAGCATGAACAAAACGCATATCGCATGTTCAACTTGAATTAGCCCTGACATGACAAAATGTGATAAATGTCAAAGGAGGAAACCAAACAGTAAAATAATGACATACCGCAATCGTTATATTGCGGACTCCTGATTTTGGATAGACACATAATGCGGGTTATGGTGGGGTTCCTCTCACTACCATGGGACACTAAAGAACTCACAATAAATGAAGCTTAACTAAAGCATGTTTATTATGTCTTTGTGTATACCAATAAGAAATTATATGAATTAATATTTTATCAGCCTTGACTTCACAAATATCCTTATAAACAATAGAATATATATAGTATAACGAAGAAATGTGCTATATACCTTGTGAACACGTTTTAAAGGAAATAAACATCTTCTTTGTATTCCTTAAGAAAAAGAGGCGAAAGATAACAGAGGGACAGTTAAACTCATAGATCGGAAATAAACTGACAACGCCATGGCTAAAAATTAAAAGACAATCAAGCAAATAATAGTACAAAAGACACAACAGAGAAAACTAAAGATTTAGCAACACGAACCCCACCAAAATCTCGGGTTGATCTCAGGTACTCCAGAAGGGTAAGCAGATCGGCTCCACATGTAGCACCCGTCGTGTTGCTCATGTTATTACAAACCCGGTAAATAGTCTAATTCGGTAGGTCACATTCGTGGTGAAAAGGGAAGTGGATTGTTGTTACGACATAAGGAACATATCCGATATCATCTGTGAAACAGATATTCCATAACGGTCAACCAACTCGTAATAGTGACCGTAAAATTTACTAAGGGATGATTACAATTTCACCATTTGGAACTCTTGGTTTAATAGCTTCCTTTTGAGCAGTAAACCTCTATCAAGGAAATCATGGTAGGAAATACAAGCCCGGGAATATCGTATCAATTGGGAGATATATACTCCGTATGCAGCAGGTGCTGCTGGAATGTTGCAACAAAGAAATGGAAAATTCACAATTGGGAAAATGAAATCATCTCATTTGTCGTAAAGTTGTGTTTTCAACCGACCCTCATTGTCAATTTCTAGATGTAAGTCAAGATATGAAGCAGACTTAACTGTATCTGTTGTATCCTTTGTCTCTAGTTCGATGGGAGAGATGCGTTCAACATAGTCACCAAGTTTTGAATTATTTAGTGAGATAACATCATCTATATAGCGGAAAGTAAAGTTAATTACTATTCTAACTTCTTATCTTTCTTCGTGAGAAGTTCCTGTATGAAGTCAGCCTCATAATAATAAAGAAACAAGTCGGCAAGAAGATTGTCACAATTGGTTCCCATTGGAATGCCGACAGTCTGTTGAAAAACACGTCCTCCAAACGTAACAAATATGTTGTCAATCAAGAAATCAAGTATCTTGAAAATGTCAGTTTCAGAGAATATTTTACTTGAATCAGAGTGATTATTCACAAAGTAGGATTTATCCTTCCCCAAGACAAGATACTTGTATCTACGTTCGCCATTCATTTTTATGAAACAAAGCAATACCAACTCTTTCAATTTGTCTTTTAGTTTGGTATAGGAATACTTGTGTAAAGTGTAGAACAGTTCAATGTTTTAATACTGTTGCAAAATGAGATATCTTAGATTGTATGTACTCTAAAAGATCTTTGGAATTTTTAGTATCCACATCTGATTCACGCCACCTCTAGAATAGGCAGTTTCACAATAACTTTGAAGCCCGGCTTTGATTGCTGATAAAATAGATGTTAATAATTTATAAAGAGGTTTTGTGGAGCACTTGGAAGAAATGAACATTTAAAACACATCACTGAAAAATATTGTTTTCTGGTCACCTTTTGTTTCCTACGGATACGGAAGCCCATTTAGGACCTTCCTAAATATAATTTGAATTTGAAATCATGAATTTAAATCATTATCACGAATTTTACAATTCTTTATAACAGATTAAATTTGTTATAACGAATTCGTGGAAATCGTTTTAACAGATTTTACAATTGTTGTTACGAATTAAATTCGTTATCACATTTTAGGTATTTTGTGATAACGAATTTAAATTGTTAAAACGGATTATATTCGTGATAACGAATTTGTGGAATTTGTTATTTCAAGTTTTTTTGTAATTTGTGATTTCGGATTAAAATGCAATATCACAGATTTTTAGCTCATCTGACCCACAGGGTTAAGTGAGCTTTTCTTCAGTTTGCGCCCGTTACTGTTCATTAACTTTACGAAAGTCTGCTTCACTGAAGCCTTCAATCTTGACCACAAGCAATTTAATTCTAACCAATTTTATTTGCAAAATTAGCACAAGAGATTGGAAATTTTATTAGGATATTGATTTTTTGTTTTGTTTTGGTTTTGTAAATAAGCGTTAAATGTGCACAGCTCAAGAACGGTAAAAGTGACGCCACCCAATTTTAAAAACTTGGTCTGTGTTTTGTGTTAATAAACATTGTGTAGTAGTTCAATAACATTTGGTTGAGGCAAACTAAATGAAGAGAACATAAACGACAGATTGAGTATTAAGTATTTGTCCATTCGTAAAGGAGCATAATTCAAGAACTTCAAAAGTGACGCCATGCATTCAATTTCAAATTTGAGCTGGGTGATAAGCTTAGTGTTCAAGTTAAATCTTTAACATTTGGTTAAGGCGAACTTAAGTTAGAGAATGGAAACCAGTTTTGGGAATGTACGCGACGGATGGACTGGACTGACGGACATAAGCTAGACTGAATTCACCCATTGTTTAGCGGCGGGGGCATACAAAATACTCATAATTCGTAACCGATACATATTTATTCATTATTTTTTATTTGCAGTCTTTTTAGACCGGCGTTTTCCTTCGTGTGTATTGCCCATAAATATATTTTACACAAAAGAAATAGAAGTAGTTTCGGCAACATGGTTTAATGAAGTGTAAAACCTAAGAATCAAACAGACCAATCACATTGAAGTTATTATTGACATGCTTATAATTTAAGAATTATTTGATAATGACGAAAACATAATAGGAATGCATGTAATTTAAAAAAAACAAACAACAGATATAAAGAAGAACATAGAATATAATGTGCAAAAGTATATAAGGTTAGCCTAGAGTGAAGTGAAGTGAGATAATTAAATTAGGGTATCTACTATACAGAATGTGTGCGATGAGCCCGCCTGCGAAACAACATGGCCGAACATGCCCAAACATGACCAAAAATAGATCATAAGGGTAAAAAAAGGTCAATTGCCGCTTTCAATCATATGGCCCTGAAATAAGAGATTCATCAAAGATTCAGGATTGAAATTTCATATCTGCGCCGGACGCGCGTTTCGTCTACAAAAGACTCATCAGTGACGCTGCAATAATTTAAAAAAAAGGCCAAATAAAATATGAAGTTGAAGAGCATTGAGTACCAAAAATTCCTAAAAGTTTTGCCAACTACAGATAAAATAATCTATTCCTGAGGTAGAAAAGCCTTTAGTATTTCAAATATTCAAAGTTTTGTAAACAGCTAATTTATAATAAACTCATAATAGATACCAGGATTAAATTTTGTATCATATCATCAATGATAATTGATTATTTGTCGATCTTTACTTTCGCGGTGATCATTTTCGCTATAATAACTGATTGCAAGATTCTCTCTATCTACATCAATTTCAAAAAAAAGTACAAAACACAAAATAAAAAAAAGGTCAATAAAGGAAAATTATTATAATAAATAGTCATCTTACAATTTTGATGTAAATAGAGAGTACGTACACCTTGTGATTCTAAACAATTCTCTATCTATATAGCGCGCAGTTTTCATAATAAAAGAAAGAAAAAGTTGTATTCTACCAATGTGTTCTATTTAACGCCATGTCGGCCATGTTTTTACGCAGACGGGTTCATTGCACATTCTTCAAACATTGGATTTTTCTCTCTCACTTTGCTTCACTCCAGGCTAGGCTTTTCTACTTTTGCACTTATATTCTAATTTCTTCCTCCTTATATCTTGTGTCTGTTTTAAATTACATGCAATCCTATTATGTTTTCGTCATTATTAAATAATTGTTATATTATTAGCATATCAACAAGTACTTGAATGTGATTGGTCAGTTAGATTTTCTTTCCTAGGTTTACACTTCGATAAACCATTTTGGCGAAACTACTTTCGTTGCCTCTGTGTAAAATGTATCCATGCACGATACACACTAATGATATTCACCTCTCTAAAAAAATAAATAAATAAAATTAAGGAATAAAAATATATCGGTCAAGAAATATGAGGATTGGACATATTAATTACTAAACAAATCGGTTTCTCTCGACACCATTTGCGAGTATGGTCTTGAGAAACGATGAAAGTCCGTCGGAAGGGGACGATAAATGGCTGACCCTTGTTAAGAGAGAGCCATATCTCTTGCACGTAAAAGACACCCTTGTAGATTTCGACAAAGAGCATGCTAATGCCGCTACAAAGGCAGCATTCGCACCCGCAAAGTGGAAAGGGATTAATATAAGTTGCAATAACTTGTTTCCCAATTCACTATAAATAAATATGTTTAAAACAAATTTTAAGCAACTAATGCGCAGAGCATATGGTCTTACATATTCTGGTTGCCGTTTCATTGCCATATGCCTCACATCTCATGTTATTTAATATATGATCGGTTGACGCCAGCAAAAGTTTGGATCTTCCATCACTGTATTGGATACCTAAACTACATCAGTGTCCTTACAAACAACAGTATATTGCTGGGTCTTCCAAGTGCTCCACAAAACCTCTTTATAAATTATTAACATCTATTTTATCAGCAATCAAAACCGGACTTCAAGGTTATTGTAAAACTGCCTATTCTAGAGGTGGCGCAAATCAGATGTGGATACTAAAAAATTCCATAGATCTTTTAGAGTACATACAATCTAAGACTTTTTCATCGTGCAATAGTATTAAAAAATTGACTTTTCTACACTTTACAGAAGTATTTCCCATTCTAAACTAAATACAAATTGAAAGAGTAGGTATTGCTTTGTTTCACTAAAAAGAATAGACAATGTAGATACAAGTATCTTGTCTTAGGGAGGGATAAATCCTACTTTGTAACGAATCACTCTGATTCAAACAAAAATTCCTGAAACTGACATTATCAAGATGCTTGATTTCTTGATTGACAACATACTAGTTACGTTAGGAAGACGTGTTTTTAACAGACTGTCGGCATTCCCATGGGAACCAATTGTGCCAATCTTCTTGTCGACTTGTTCCTTTATTATTATGAGGCTGACTACATTCAGGAACTTGTTGGGCAGAAAGATAAGAAGGAAGCAATATCCTTTTTTGGTGGGATTCGTGTTGCTAAATCTTTAGTTTTCTATGTTGTGTCTTTTGTACCATTATTTGTCTGATTGTCTTTTAATTTTTTAGACATGGCGTTGTCAGTTTATTTTCAATCTATGAATTTGACTGTCCCTCCGGTATCTTTCGCCCCTCTTTAATAATTTTTATATTGACATCAATTTAAAAATCAGGAAGTATCTATGAACCATTAGACCCACTGTTCGAGAACAGGCAACATAATAAAAAATAATAAAAAAAAGGTCGCGAGTACTTACAATTGTTGATACAAATCTGTTTTTCGAGCATAATTTTACTATTAAATAAAGAGTTATATCAGGTTTATTTTTAATCTATAGATTTTGTTAGAGACGAGTGGCAATAACTTCGTAGTATGTGGTACACTAGTACTTACACTGTTAGCTGTTTAACATTAGTCTTATTATGAAGAAAATTTTATTTCACTTTTATTGCCAAATATTGCATGACGGGTTGTCGTTTATAACGTTTCAAAATCATACTTATTTACTTAAACCATGTTGCTATTTGTTTTTACAATTTAATGCGTTTATGTAGTAATGAAAAAATACGACGTGTTTTAGGTTCCTTTCTAAGTATTGAATCAGGAACAAAACTTTCTTCTGACTTGTCTTCAAAGTATGAAAGTCTGAAAGTTCTGATTGGCTGGTACTACAACAAGGAACATATGAAGATGACTATATAAGGCGATATCAATCTTCAGTAATCCCGCAAAGACAAGAAAAGGTATGTTATAGATTTAAAATATTAACATTAAGTACTAAAAAAATTGTTAGAAAATAAGTTCGGTTTTGTTCAATAAAGTTTAAAACGATTGGGCTACTTAGATAAATGCTCCATACTTAGTTTATTGAAAATTATTCTATAATCGAAATTTTAATGAGATGGTGTTTGGTAGAAATTTTTTAACTGCAACTAGCTTTGAAATACATGTAGCAGAATGATTAAATTCTCAAACTTTGAACAACTCCATATGTGTACAAGTGATAGGTTCTGGCCATATTTATTAATTGGTTTTAATGAAAACTATCTTCACTCTGACTAAAGCCGTCATTAACTAAACATTTGCGTTTCTTTTACAGTGAAACTGGCTAATACGTTTCCTAATTTCGACCAATGTAAAAACATTGTTAACATGCTTAAGGTGGTATGTCTGACTCTGCTACCTTGGACTATAAAATAGCAGAACTGAATTGTTCTCGATTTTTTATTCAGTCTGCAAATTTGAATGCAGGAGTGCAATTTAATAATATAAGAATTTTTATGTAAATGAACATAACTCAGAAATAGTAGAATTCATAAAGGAATATACATGAAGTTTTTCTATTTCATGTTAAAGCAGAAAAAAAATTTTCGACACACTTATTTTTTCCGTTTAATAAAAAGCTATTTTCTCATGTTGTATTTCAAAATTCTATCATTTCGATTTTTTTTTATTTTAATTTTCCAATATATACTCTCTGTAGAATCCATATAAAATGTGTGATTTAGTCACCATATGTAGTTTGAAAAACTTCGGTGACCTAGCATGTTTATTTTAAACATATTTAAAAGTATACTACGTTTTGATTAAAAATCATTTTTTTTCATATTCCCATAACACTTAAATAATGTTGATTTGATAGAAATGATTTCACTGCATTTTCTTTAAATGGTAATTTCATCAGTAGAGCGAAGAAGACAAAGAAAGAAATAAGTTGATAATTTTTGCCATAAAAGCGGGAGGTTTGGCATGCCACAAAACCAGGTTCAACCCACCATTTTGTCCTTAAAATGTCCTGTACCAAGTCAGGAAAATGGCCATTGTTATATTATAGTTCGTTTCTGTGTGTGTTACATTTTAATGTTGTGTTTTTGTTGTGTCGTTGTTCTCCTCTTATATTTGATGCGTTTCCCTCAGTTGTAGTTTGTAACCCGAACTTGTTTTTATCTCTATCGATTTATGAGTTTCGAACAGCGGTATACTACTGTTGCCTTTATTTATACCTAAACAAACGCACAATTCAGTAAGGTAGTCCACCAGTATTCAGCCACATAGAATCCCAGATGATCAGTATAGTTTTGAGTAAAATAAGAAAAAAGAGAGATGCAATTTATTTCTGAAACTTCTTTTAAATGAAAGATTTGTATTAATTTACCAAGTCGTTATATATTGCTTTATTAATAGAAAAATCAAATAATCTTCTCTAAAAATGTTTAATTTGTATAATGAGATAAGATATTACAAACATTTTTGAAACATAATAGATAGTATATGAAATTGATTTATTAGGTATTAAAAGATTTCTTTAGATACCCGAATATTTTAATTGCTGAACAGATTTAATAAAACCCAACTTTTCAAAATCTTTGTAATAACATGAGCGACACGACGGGTGCCACAGGAGAAGCAGGATCTGCTTACCCTTCCGGAGCATCTGAGATTACCTCCATTTTTTGGTGGGCTTCGTATTGCTTAGTCTTTAGTTTTCTATGTTGTGTTGTTTATACTACTATTTGTCTGTTTGTCCTTTTCTTTTTTGGCCATGGCTTTGTCAGTTTTTTTTTTTATCTATGAGTTTGAATGTCCCTGTGGTATCTTTCGCCCCTCTTTTTTCTCGTATTTTAATCTTTCTTGTTAGATAAAAAGGCTGTATGGTGGTATAAGTCTTAAATTAAAAAAAATAAACCTTACCTTTATATTAATGTTGTATGACCTAGGAAATGAGGTTCTAGGTCTTTGATCTTTGTATCTGACCACTTCCACTCTGATACAGAAACATTACTTGCGCAAAATGTGTAGGTCTTAAAAACAAAGATTTTATACATTTGGTTAAAAGCAGTCTGAATACTTTTTTATATCATTGAATGTGCAAATAAATGATTTATTTGTCATAATTACATTAATTTCATAGGATAGATAACCTGACACAGTTTTGTTTAGGGGCCAGCTGAAGCACGCCTCCGGGTGCGAGATTGTCTCGCTGTATTAAAGACCCATTAGTGGCCTTCGGCTGTTTTCCGCTCTTTGGTAGGGTTGTTGTCTCTTTGACACATTCTTCATTTACATTGGTATTCAAACGACATCATAGAATTAAGAATGGAAATGAAGAATGTCTCTTTGACACATTCTTCATTTCCATTCTTAATTCTATGATGTCGTTTGAATACCAATGTAAGGCATTTGATCTTGAAAAGGGTGTACCTAAATTGCCTAGGTTTAAACAGGTTGACCATTGCCGCATTTATTTCGCATAAAAGAAAAATGTTTGGAACTAGGTGTTCTTTTGTTACATTTATTAATTGTATAACCAGCGAAGTATCTCTCTATAATTTTAAGTAACAGTATATGCTAATCATATATTTGTGGGGAATAAGTGTAAGAATAAAAAAAAGTGTCCTTTTATAAACTGAATGTTGTATTTCGACTTATAAAATTATAATACCACTTATATAAAAGAGGGGCGAAAGATGCCAGAAGGACGTTCAAACTCAAAAATCGAAAACAAACTGACAACACCATGGCTGGTAAGGAAAAAGATAAACAGACAAACAATAGTACAAAAAACACATTATAGAAAAATAAAGAATAAGCAACACGAACACTACAAAAAACTGGGGGTGATCTTATATAAGTGTCAGTTTCATCTTCAACATACCTTTTCACATTTACAGGTCGTTTATACCAAAAACAAAAAAAGCTGTTACTTTGAAATTGTAAGTTCGTAATTGTTTACTTCTTTTTTTTTCAATACATTATTTATTAACAGCTTGTTTTTACCTCGATTGTATATTAATCTACATATCAACGACGTATGTCAACAGATTAATTATTTAGTTTAAAATAATCACATATTCAGAAGGTAAAATTGGACTAAAGAATCAATTCAATAGGTACATTCTTAGATTGGATCAAAATATTTGTTTTAGGTACATCTCAATAAGGGTCAGGAATAGATAGTTAAAAAGCCACAATGATCGTACGTTACAAGTAAAAGTTATTGTTTAGCTATTGTGTCATTCTTTAAAAAAGAGGGGCGAAAGATACCAGAGGGATAGTCAAACTCATAAATCGAAAATAAACTGACAACGCCATGGCTAAAGAATAAAAAGACAAACATAAAATTAATGGTACTTTAAGTGAATAACATTTTGAAAATATTGATTATTATTGTAAGATCAAATGTCTTATTTAGTGGAAAAATGTATCGATGGATAGTTTTATCGTTCATTGTGTTGAGTGCCAGTATGTTTGAAGCATCTAATGTATTGAATTTTTGATGTTGTAATTAAATGCAATTCAAAAGTAATAGCATATACAATCTTTTATGGTAATATTCTATACAAATATTAAAATATCATTCGCCTCAAAAGCTAACCAAACCTTTGAACATACGTTTTCATAATGGACATAGATACGATACTGTTGTCAGGTCATTAATATTGATTCTCTCACAGGGTATCGGAAATACACATATTTATTCTAAAACAAGTTGTTGGCATAATACGGGTTATGTTCTTCTCATATATTTTATGGTGGTATGATACTAAACGGGAGGGATTGTGCTTGATTTTCATATGATGAAGACATTCTAATTCAATCAGTTTAAATGAGGCCTTGAGCTGGTATGTCAGTATAACTGTTAGTTGTCCTTTGTGAATTTATGTATCATTGTCATTTTGCGTACTTTCGTCTGTAACCGATTATGACATCGGACTCAGACTTCTTTTTAACTGAGTTTCACTATGCGTATTGCAGTATGCTGAGATTTCACAAAACATGATTAACCCCGCCGTATTGTTGTGCCTTTCCATGTCGGTAGCATCTGGACTTTAATTGTTAGTCTTGTATGTTTTTGTAAAGATAAGTTAAGATTTAAAATGTGTTGAAAGATAATAAAGGTGAGGAATATGTCGTCATTGATGTTTAAATTGGAAACACAGATATTGCAATAATCCAGAAAGATGGTGTTATACTGGCTGACGAAATTACCAGTGAAGACAAAGTAAGATGATTATTAGTACACATTTAATTTATTGATTTATAGTTCTTTTTTTTTTTAATATTGTTGATGTTGTTAAGCATTTATAGATTGATGACACAACTTAGAACGCTTTAAATTCATAAAGTGTTTGATATTCCTTGTTTGATAGCACTGGATCGATATAGCTACAAATGGACCTAAAGTAGGACGTCGTGATTCGGTACCGACATAATTTAAAACAAGTCTTATTTTGAATTGTTCGATAAGGATACACATGCAAATTATTATATGCTCAATACTCAGTCGTCATTTAAATTGTATGAATTAACATATGCGAACACTGTAGTTACATATACGTAAATTTTTTGTTTATTTGTCAGCGAAACTGGGTCTGTTGGATGGCATTGCTAATGATCTTCTTTCATTTATATCTTTTTAAATAATTTTGAAAAAGGGTTACTCATATCGAAAATTTATATTCATTTCCTTTGTTTTAAGAGTATTCAATCATCAAGTATAACGGAACCTGCAATGTTCAGTTTTATGAGGTACATGTGAGTGAATGTCAACAAACGTTATGAAGGGAAAAGAAACAGAGCAAAAAAAAAAAAAGAAAGGCAAAACTCCTTTTTCTGAATTTAGCACCAAATCACATGAATATAATAATATAATATATTGAAAATTCATATTTTAAGTTTTCCTGTCGTATAACATACCGTAGTGTGTCATGATTGATCAAACGAAAGACCGACCAGAGGGAGGTCATTCTTTTGGGAATCCGGGAAGTGCAAGGTGAGTTATACGACAAAAACATTTAATGCATTATCTGATTAATATACCGCCAAAAAATATAAAAACAAAAAAAATCTGCAAAGAATTAACGGGTTGTGTCCTATTTTACCGACCACACAAAAGTGGTATATTCTTCTTTGATTCGTTTAAATAGCTCTACGGATCATTTATCAATCAACTCTCTAATTATAATCTAGATATAAACTTTGGAAATCATTATCTAGTTATAATGACAATATTACTGTTACTGCATGAATCAAGGCACAAATGAATTGTTACGGTGTATGAAAAATACAAGTCACTTTGTAAATAGTGTATCGTATTAACTTAGTTTATGAAAGGGGGATGTTTTTTGTTGTTTTTTTACTTTTGTCGCAAAAAGCAGATTATTTTTCAACAATGTTCAAACGAACTATTGCGAATAATTGTTTTCTCCTTTTTGTTTGACAATAGATGTGTTTAAACTGAAAATCGAGATAAAATCTTATACCCCCAGAAATCTAATAGTCCATTTTCTTTTACCGACTTTCGACTCCGTAATTGATATTTTTTCGATAGATTACCTTCTCTGTGGTAGGACATCCTTGTACTCGGTCAAGCAAGAGCACCGTAAATAAGTAAATTCAAGATTTCAATCAGTACAATTTTGAGTGAAAGTTAACTGTTTAAATGCTTTCTATACATGACTAAATCATCGGATAATAGTAAATTTCTCCCCAAATTGCACCGATCATATTTGATTTTATTGTTTTTGGCTGCTCGTAATTGACCGAGTACCAGGATGTCCTACCACAGAGTAGGTAACCTATCGAATAATTGTAGAACCCGGAGTCAAAAGTCGGTAATATGAAAATATTCTATAGCAAAGTACGTGGTTGCATCTCTATAGAGTATAAGATTATTTGGTCATTTGGTTATTTGATGGAGTAAAATGTATTATAGATACTGTAAAAAGTTAAGAACTGGCTCGAAAAGAGCACAAAATATGGATACACGTACATATAAGACAGAAAAATCAGACAGTTGATTGCGGCTGCTTAACTGGAAGAGAACACGAAATTTGGATATCCATAGCTGAAAGTATGGTTTTCACTACAGAGTGAACCAATTAGATTTTAAAAATCCTTCTCACGAATGTGTTGAATCTGGCTTTTTTAAAAAGTGTTATGAAAATTAACAAAACTTCACATTATTTATTTCGAAAGTTAAAATGTGTGTCAACGACAACTTTTGTAATTTCAATCAAATAATCAAAAGAAAACGATAAGGAATGTTTCCGCTTAAATATAACAAACATGGAATTTAAAAAGTAAACCCCATTAAGCAACAACACACGATAACTTTCAAACGAATTACAAGTTTTAGTATATTATAGTTTGCTTTTTAATCACGGAAAATAATGATCTAACACAGGTATTGTCCAGGTTGTGTCTTCAAAAGAAAGACCTAAGGTTCTGAAAGAAAAAAATGTATATAAGTTGGTTTGACAAATGTTAAAAATTACATTTTCAGTTATTTTTTCCACTTACATAAAACATAAAAAAAATTCTGCAAAGCAAATGGTAATTAGAATATATACATGCACTTAATTTGTATTTCATGCTATGCAAATATCAATATTTGAGCTGTTTTAATTTGATACCACGGTTAATTTTTATAGACTGAAATGGATAACACATGCACACATTTCGATTATTATTCATACAGCAGTGTTTTGTTCATTCTTTTACAGCTTTATATATATAAATGAACAGCGTATATTAACATAAGAAAATGCTTAAGTTAAAGATTTTGCGAACATCATTTTCACATTGGACGGTAAACCGCAATCTTTACAAAACTGCCCATAGTGTGTTTATGAAACAGTAAAGGTTGAATTAAGTATCCTGCAGTGCTTACGCATATATATGCAAATTTAAATGTATTCTTTATACATTTTTAATTTGTATATTAAGATAATATTTTTACCAAATTTTGTTCATTATGTCTTTGAGTACTTTGCAACTCAATGTAACTGTATGATACCTTTGATAACACACATATGTAAATATTTTAAGCAGAAAAGTACGAAAAGTTGTCAATTCTAAGCATATTAGTTAAAAATGATATGGCTTATGACAAGATTTTTAAGATGTGACTATTCAGATTTTGTAAAGAAACCTCGCTTTTTGGCCCCATATTTTAAAAACTTATTATCGACTATGAATGGAGAACATAAATTCTTATGCAAACATAGATTTGCTTATTTTAAGAATGTCTAAACGCTACAAATTTAGTTTTCAACTTGCCAAAACTATTTTAGTTAACGGAAATGAAAATACAAATGGTAATTCCATTTAATTGTAGACGTTACCAAATATGTATTATTCAACTCGTTCATTATCTTCACAGGACACTCCAGATGATAAAACATGCTATGAAGCTTTTGAAGATGACCAAAGCATCCCGAATGACACCAAAACAGAAATCAAAGAAGAATGTGGAGAATTAGATATTGCTTATGTTAAGGCTGTTGATTGTAACACACGTATGGTTTAGTAGTTTCAATTCCATCGAAAACTTTATAAATCACTTTGCTACATGAATTGGAAGTATGTACGTTTAGAAATTTAGTGAATACACGCATACTTATTTCAGTGATATTTTGAATTGATGACACATACTGTATTTTAAGTTCAAAATGTTCACAATGCACATGATATAAGATTTAAAACTTATGCAGAATGCTTGTTCAATATTTTGATAATTGTACTAAACTATTTACGGTTATCAAATATAATTGTTAGTATTACTAAAGAGGTTTAAAGATGAAAATTTCTAGAAACATCAGATAGGCTTGATCAAATCATAATACGAACGATAACATGCGACATTAAAATAATAGAAAAGCTATCAATGCATGACAAACAAATCAACGATCACATTGTTGAATGTAAGAAAACGATAAATCTTGATGAAATACAGTAAAACTAATTAGATACATGTTATAGCTAATTGAGAATTAGGCATTTATGAATATCTGTAATTTGAATAATCTAATCCGAATACGTGTCATACCTTTGTTAGTCTAAGTCATATAATGAACGGCTTAAATAATCCGATTATTTATCAATTGTATACTTTTTCAACAGGTTCGTTCACATGAATAATTATTATAAATCACCTTCAATTTTCAGTTGTCACCATTTTCTGTTAATCGATGTAAGAAGCATATTAGGACTAATTTGTGTTGAATACTTCATGACATGAATCACAATACATATTTGAATATGGTAACATTTTTATTAATAAATTGCTATCATTCGTACTTTATAGATATATACAAATTCTGAACTAATTGATGTCTATCAATGTTATAAATAGTTTCAAATTTAAATTACGTCTAACTTACGTTTTAGTTTATCATACTTTTCAGCAGATTTGATTTTAATACAGTGTTAAAAGTATACAATTTGATACAATATACAATTAACAACATCATTATTCTATGGTAATAAATAGCTTAAACTGTAACACAATTAACTTTAAAACTGAAATGTTAGTTAACTCTTTGATATTAGCAAATCACAACTTAGTTTCAAAGATTATAAAATTGTATAATATAGAAGTATTAAACTTGTATCACATGCTTAATAAGCAATATATCATAATCTATTAGGAAGAAACTACGATGATTTTAATAAATTTATGATAAATAAATTAATTATAAATTAAATATTAAAGCATATCAGATAAGAATTACTCTAAACGATACAGATTAGAATGTTGTATCTGCAACTTAGTGATAATTCAAATAATCATGATGAAACATTGCAATTAATTAAGCGAAAACATGAATGTTTATGATTTGATTTAATTATAATTTCATATTGGTTCGATTAGATCCAAAAACTGCAGTGCATAATCATACACATTAAAGTATTCTGAATAGACAGTAATAGCATATGTGATAAATGATCACAAGAGAAATCATAATATGTAACAATTATTCATATTGTTATTGCATTTTTACATTAAGGTATACAGTTATGCTTTCTACAAATCTAAATTGCACTAATGAACGTAATAGTGACATTAAAACAGTTGATTAATCACTGTGTGTTCAAACTATTGTAACTAATTATGAAAATGCTGATTTTCATATCTTATACATTAAGACTTAATTAAATAACAAACAAATTATAGTATGTCATAAATATATTGCTAATATGTAAAGTGTACTAATAAGTCTTGTATAACTAAAATAAAGCAGAGATTCATGCATTCTTATCAGTTAGGAAATACAAATACCTTTGGAAAATTCATAATACGTAAAAGTGTCTCTACACAATGATAAATATATTCAGATAAAAATAGCTAACATAATAGTATAAATCATAAAGGACTAATGATCATACGATAATATACTGAGTTATACAGATTAAACGGTAACTTCCTAAAATGAGTACATCTTGTGCATAGATATGATCATAATGTAATGATAAATTCGTAAATGATATTAAATTTCGAAAATCATCATCGAAACAATACAAAGTCTATGATATAAAAATACTAATGGAAGTAATCACCATTTAATTGTAATCCTATTAATACGAGCAAAATCATATAGGAAACATGTGAATTACCAACGGAATATTCAGCAGATGCAATAGTTATCAAATGCAATAGGAATAACAAACAATTCTAAAACCAATGAATATATCTCAATGGTACAAGCTTTTAACTGATTTATCGACTCATATACTAATCTAGTCATGAAATTAACTGTATTAGTATTACTGCTATTCTGTATGTGAGTTCGTCATACTAGTAATAATTGGAATCATCTAATATAACATAATATAACATATCTAGAAAGTAATATTACAGTGTCAATTTCTATACTATTTGAGTATTATAATTACGAACTGAATATTTAGCAACTTCCTTTAAGAAGTGCACTCACATGTATGAATCAGATCAAACTTAGAAAGTATCAAGCATATCAGCTATCATGAAATATCTAAGTCATCTTATTCTTGATGAATCGTTATGTCTGAACAGATTTTCGCAAATGAAATTCATAACACTTGAATGAAGTCATTCATTTTATGAATACAACAATCAACTCTTTAGATTGTAGTATTATAATAGTTTGCAATAGAATCATTAGTTAATTATATGAAATAGCTTAAATGTATATCTAATGATATTTAATATTTTATAATTCGAAATCGAATATCGACATACTAAATCGATTTCAATTGCTGACCGGCTTTTGATTGCAAAAATCGTAGATTTAAGACGTTATAGATTCCTTAATCGAAATGAACTTCTAAAACACATATGAACTAATGTATTAATGCTGAACATAGCTCATTTATGACTTTAAAATATTTAATATAATTTAAGAATTAGGTATCAGAAATATCTATTATCTAGTTTCAATTATTTGTATAACAACATTATAAGATTTTACGATTTAATGTTTATTAGAAATTTTGTTCAATATTAGATTATACCTTTTAATATCATTTCAAAGATTTAAAATTTATGTATCTAAAATGGATTAGTATTGGAATAGCTATTTAATCAATAATCTAAAATTCAGATTTTAATGTAGATACAATATGTTTTCCGTAAGATAAATACTATTTTAAACTATACCAAGTTTTACAAACTTCTAAGTAACAATTTAAGAATTCTATTTGATAAAATGTTTGTAAGCTTAGAGTCTGTCCTACGTGTAATCGGACCATTATGAAGCCAAAATTGTAATTTATTCGATGTTCAAATTTTGATACATTGTGTAATATAAAATTTAATAGATTGGAAATGTCCATTTAACAATTGTTTGTCAATATCGTGTGACATTCATTTAATTTGTACAATAAGAATTGTTTCTAGAACGAATTAATATTGCATGTAGTCGGTAATTCGTTAGATAGTCTAGTTATTAAATTGAGTTGACTGATATCATTTATGTCTTCAGTTACATTTCAATAATTAATCGATTATTGCTAATATTACTTACAGCTTAGTGACATATCTCATACAGAATAAAGTATAGTTACGAAAATGAGGATAAAATGCTATTCACAATCTTACATCTGAATATTTAAAATATTACATTTATTATTTAAATAACAAGTTAAGTTGAATTTAATTAAGATATTAAGACGTTCATTTAGTTGATATTATTAAAATATATTACATGCATAAGATGTGTTATATGTATCAATCATGCTAATTGTAATAACTTTGATATATGTCTCAAATAGATTAAGTAGAAAGAGTTCTTACTAGATTTAATGGCAACTATTAGTAGTATATCATTGAGTTTAAAATGCGTATAAAGGAGAATATAGCTCAGTACCTTCAAGAATAGACAGTAGTTTAATTTAAATATTCTATAAGTACAATTTAAAGCTAATCATAAAGTTAATTGCACTAATAAATAATTGAGTATGAAAACTTGCTATGAATTTAGATCGTTGAATGTGCACGCTTAATATATAGATAAATGAACAACATTGTTCGATATATCATCAATGTTACATAAATTGATTATATTAATGCACATTATAAAGAGCTACTTGAAAATGCTACATTCAATATAATCAATAAAAAATATCTATTTGTAACTATTTATAATCAAAGTTAATGATAAATATACGACATCTGAATTATTACATTTCGATTATAAGCTTTAATATCATAATGAAATGTAATGGTTATATCTTCTGATTATTTTAATCAAACAGTCATTCACATTCATCATTACAAAATTGTTTTTACTAGTAACAATGCTAAGTTTCTAACTTTAGGTAATCTAACATTTTATATTAATTTAATCATGATCAATTGTATATCATAGTAATCTGTAAATTGATTTATAAATTGCAGTACTATTTAGAATTGTTTATTACATTTGATTATAGAAGCATTCATGAATTAATTTTAGGAACTTAATTCAACATGTTCGATTAATCTAATATTCATCATCTAGTTAAAAATTTGAATCATTAAGTTTAGCAGTATGAAAATGACTATTATTAATTACATAAGTTTATCTTTTACTATTGTTAAAACGTAGTTCAAGGATTTGCAAAATGCTGTTTCAAAATGATGTTTCATCACTATTAATTTGCCGTTTAACATTTGATCTGATAGCACAAACTTTAATATATGTTGACTTAAATAAATCAATATTGATACATTGATATCAGATAATAGTTACATAAACTTTAACAATATTTCAGCAAGTCTAATTATTTAGTCTAGTAAATGTTTTAATTATGTATTTAATTGACGTATATGTTGTTTAGAAATAATTCTTACAAACTCTGTAGTTTTTTAGATATTAACTATTATGACTACAAAGATTACAATGTTTATATTATCATAACAGATCATTCGAATTATCAACATTTAAACATTGTAATTACTATTAGTCGCATGATCATATGGTACAATGTATAATAATTGTACATCTAATTACTTTAATCGTTATGTATTAACACTTTATATGTTTATTTCATACTTATTAATGTATATTGTTCATTCAAAAAAATACATGTGATTCAAGTTTGTCTATAGATAGCTTTTAAATTTGATTATTAACAATTCTAAACCGAATTTAATTGATCTTGTAAAATTTAGACCATTAGAGTCTGATAACATTGTTAATTTCCAATTAGATTCTTATTATGATGACTCGAATTAGTTTATTGCAAAGTAGTTATAAAATTTCAATTGCTTTTACGTAAATGAGTTGCGTCTTCAGCTTATTATTATGAAGTCTTGGTCTATGCATTGGTAATATCTTACTTTTGTGTAATATCGTGTCATGTTAAAAGTTATGAATACTTAATAAACTTTAATATCTTATATGCTCTAGACAATCTAGATATTGAAATTTTAACATTCGATTGAAGCATAATTTGCAAATTTGCAAGTGTCTTTAATTACATTATAATGTTAAATTTGGCTATAGATATAAGTTTGGTTTTAACTAATTTGTTTGTTCATGATGTATCTTCTACATATGTTGGTAGTTAGTCTTAACTGTGATTTCTTTATTGAAAATCATTAGACTGCCTTACTATATATGACTTTGATTTTACTTTAATGGTCATTAATTACTCATAGTCGTTTACGAATCTAATAGATGATGCATATTTTGACTACATCATTTAGTCTAAATATTCTATTGTGTATTAATCATGAACTATGTTTAAACAGTGTCATCAATTGTATTGATAAAAGATAAGTTCCAGTTTAAATATTTTGTACATATAAATATTGAACAGATTTTGCAATAAGTTATTACTTAATGTCTATATTATAATTTAAGTAATTAATTTGTATAGTATAAATTACCTTGTAAACTGAATATTTGATTCAACTTAAAATTATAAAACACTGATAAGGCCAAGATCATGCTAGAACTGTAAAACTTTTCAATGTCATAATGAAATCTAAATCCTGGTTAGGATAATGACATTAATGCTTTATATAAACGTAATACACTTATGTCAAACAAAACAAAAGAATAGTTGATGCTAAATAAATAGTATCATAATTTTCAATTCTTTATTAGTCATTAATCAGTGTTAACATTTATTATAACATTCAATTGCGTATTTAAACATGAAATTCTAATGTTACTATTTGTATATTTATATACTGTTAAATTTTACATTTATCTAATTGAAAACTCACAGTATTTTATTTAAACATATTTCATGTTAATCTAATTTGGAAATAATTCAAATGATTAAAAGGTCATTATACAAGTTTTAGATAATGCTATAGAAATTCAGAATAAGTTAATAAAGTCCTATTTAAGATGCAATATGTTAGATAAAATCTTTAGTATAGCAATAGCGATAAGTAATTACATAAACGATTAATAGCAAGTTCATTTAAAGTAATTTTAAAAAAACATAATGAAAGAATAAGAATTATAGACATTTGACATAAACATGTTAATAGACTATTATAGTAAACATATTTCTATATGTTTTAACATGTAAACTAGATTTAGTTAATTATAATTATTAGTGTTAATTTCATAATTAAGTTATTCTATCACTTGTTCTATTGTTAATAATCATAATCATGAATTTATTTGTAACAGAATATTTATAATGATATATTTAGTAATATTTAACAAATATGTAATTATTCATAAATACATACCTTAATATTAAGACAAGTTAGATATACGTATTCAGAAATAATGTGATATTCTAACGATTGTGGTTCTGTAAAAGACATCATTAATCTAATTGCTTAAATGATGCAATCGGTATTTCATTTAATTGTTTGTATTTTTGTCTCTAACTTTGAAGGGTAGATTGTTAACTTGAGATTACTATCTACTAAGTTGAATCCATTATTAATCATCTTTTGATTATAGACACTATTACTTGAAGTATTTAACTTTAAGTACAATAGTAATTGTCTATGTATAATTTAAATGTATGCAATATACAAGTCATTTTGATGTAACTGTAAGGATATTAGATCATTAATGATATTTTAATTAGTTTGATATCTTGTATTATTGTGATATTTTCTAAGATTTAATTGAAATCGAATGCAATTATCTTTACATATGTATATTTATTTATAGATCTAGAATCATTGCATACATCAATGATTTATTTCATTAGAATAAGAATTTGTCGAACTAATTGTAAAAAAATATTTCAATGTGTATGGAACTACATCGATTATGTTACTTAATTCAGTTCTTGTAAGATTATCATTACATGTTGAACTATGTTGCTTATCTTTTAATTTGTTATGATTGTAATGTTGATATGAATATGTACGAAGCATTTCTCTATTTTACATTATTATTAAACGTTACTATTGAAAATTTAAAGTACTTGATTGATGCTATTCAATTAAGAGTTATCTGAATTTTGTATATAGAATTTTAATGCCATTACTTATGACATTTCAAGTTGTAAACTATTGAATTACAATACATGATTAAATTTTAAAATTGAAAGATAATATGTCTTATATTTTTGCTACTAGTTAGTTAATTTCCAGTAAATACTAAAGATGTTAAACTTCTGAATCGTGACAGTCATTTATTGATAGTCTTTGTACTATTGTATATTTCTAATTGTTAGTTCCTCTAATTATTTTCAATAGTAGTAATCAAATTGAATAATTATGAATTTGAAGTTTCATAAATAATGTGTATTACGATAGTAAATCTTGTAAAACTTTTAAGGGCCAATATCCAGAAGTTAGAAATCAAATATATATGTAAAGAAAATTAAGTGAATAGTGAATATGTACATCTGATGAATTAGTTTAAAACGAAACTTTATAGTTGTTATAATCAGTTTAATATTCTATTACATTTGAAAGTTATTATAAAATTATCAAAACGTTTGAAATGTGTTATTGTAATTATTATCAAATATTTATTGTAACATATAAGAATAAATATCAGATTAGTCAGATTAAATGATACTAAATAAACCATTTTAATAAATGTATAACTCAAAATTAAATTCTGAAATATAGAACTGACACTATACGGATTGTAATCGATCAAGCACTAAAATTACGTTTTCATGTAAATTATCATAGTTACTATTGTCAATGTATGTTGTTAATTGTCTATATAGTTCATCATTTCTGAATTCAGTATCTAATATTTGATAGTTTGTAATGCAATAATATCTCACAGTTTTCAGATTAATTGTAATAAACTTTAGATAAGTATCATAATTATTCATTTTAGACAATATTTTTAATATGATTATTAATTATGTAAGAATGATTAAGTTAATTAATTTATCTATCGTAAAATTGAGTATCTTACAGTACTATTGTTTACATTCTTCGTAAACTGAACATGACAGTTCAAGTAAATAGTATCTTGACATAATAATATTCAAGAATGAACATAATTACAATTTGTGGATAAAGGTTGATTATCAATAATTTTATAATATCTAAGTTTGCTATTTTAAGCAACATATAAAGTTAAATTGCATTGTAGATTTCAATTATTGATTTTACATTAGAATTTGTAGTTAATATGAATACTTATACTATATACGATATTACGAAATATTTACGATTTTAATTATTCTTAATCGAAATGAAATTCTATTTCAGTTAATGCTAGTTGAATAAGTATAGTTTTATTAATTATTCAAGGTGAATTTATTTACAGGTAAAACATTATTAATTGATAACGTATATAAACAGTTATTTAATTGTTATTATGTAGAAATTGATATAAACAGTTGTGATTTGATAGTATTCTAATAAGATCATTAATTATATTTCAAAGAGTGCTTGCAGATGAATAGATCTTTATGAAAATTGATATTTCCATGATGTAATAAGATATCTAAATGACATCAATGTCATCTTTAAATACACATCGTATAATTGAATAACAGAAATATTTAAATGTATATTTCATTTAGAATATATGCATAGTACTTAATTTTAGTTATAAGTAAATAGTTTCAACGTAAATTGTTAAGTTAATTGTAATTCTATTTAATTGAATTTATAACATATACATATTTAATATCGAAATTTCATTTAATATTACAATCAATATCAACTGATTTAAATTATTATTATGAGCTTGTAATAACTTTGCATTAAATCAAAATAGTTAAAATAATTATGAAACTTAGAATCGTATTAATTGAATCTTAGTACAGAATACTAATATGATATAGATAGGAATCATTAATTGAAGTATTATCTGTAGTACAATGAGTATGAGTAACATGATTATTACTACTGTAAGTCAGTGTGATAAAACTCAGAATTGGATGTATAAAAGTAATAGATCGAAAACATGCATGAATTAATTCGCTAAATAAATAGAAACATTAATTCATGATCAAGAATTTGTTATTTGTTTGATCAAAGTAATTTTTATGAAATAGTATATTTTAATTTTGTATTCAAATTAATTAAATATAGTTAAATGTTTTTAAAAATTAATATTAAATAAATTTTTTGAAATTAACATAATTTTAAAATGATATTTTAATAACAAAAAAATTTTTTAATGTATTATTTAAAATAAATGTTTATAACATAATTTTCTTAGTAATATTTTCAAAAAAATAAGTTTTAAAAATTAAGTTTTTTTTAATACATTTAGTATTTTTAAAAAATTCTTAGTGCATTTATAAAAGATTAAAATTGTATCATTTAATTAAAATTTTTGGAATATAACACTTATTATTTTTGAATAATAATCAATTTATATTTCTATTAAATTTTACTAATTTTTTCTAATTCAAAAGTATTTTAACAATTAAAAAAATTGAAATTTTAATGTGACATAAGTTTCATAAAGTATGATTTTAACTAAATTAAAGTTTTTTGAGAAAATTAATTAATTTCGTTAAATTTTTGAACAAAAGAAACCAAATTTATATTATGCAATAGTAACTGTAATTAATTTTAATCTATTTAATATTTTAAATGTAAATAATTTAATTTTAATTTGTTATGTTTTAAGGAATAAATTTAAAAACTTTTCATTTTTTGAAATGTAAGTGAATACAAATTTTATTAATACACATTTGTTTTCGAACATAATTTTACTATTAAATAAAGAGTTATATCAGGTTTATTTTTAATCTATAGATTTTGTTAGAGACGAGAGGTAATAACTTCGTAGTATATGAAATACTTACACTGGCAGTTTTCACATTACTCACATTATGAAGAAAAAGTAATTTTACTTTTATTGCCAAAATTGCATAATGGGTTAACATTTATAACGTTTCAAATTGCACTTATTTACCTAAATCATGTTGCTATTTTTTTTACAATTTAATGCGTTTATGTAGTAATGAAAACTTGTGTTTAGTGTATGTTTACTTGATTTTGTTAATATGTCTTTTTATTGAGTTAAGCCATTTTAATTGATATTTTGTGTATGTGTGTCTTTCTATGTTGTGATATTACATTCAGCTTAGGGTGAAAGTTGGCGCCTGTAAAAAAACGTTTAAACCCGCTGCATTTGTTTGTTGGTTTTCCTGTTTGAATGGTTTTACGCTAGTCATTTTGGGGCCCTTTATAGCTTGCTGTTCGGTGTGAGCCAAGGCTCCGTATTGAAGACCGTATTGCGACCTATAATGGTTTACTTTTACAAATTGTGACTTGGATGGATAGTTGTCTCATTGACACTCATACCACATCTTCTTACATTTATATATGCGTTTTAGAAATGATCACTATTTTACACAAACAACTCATATGTAGGGTTAGACATGTTGGTCCTTTCTTAACTCGAACTTGGTTCGTTGGATAGGTATCAGCATTTTTTATAATGGTATGGGACGGAACGATTTATAGATATACAGGAAAATACAATTTTCTCGTGAAACCTTGAAAACTTAAAAAGTTACGTTGGAAACAACTGTTAGTTAAATTATTGTTTCTTTTTTCTTGTGTCTTTTGTGTATTTTTAGGGGGAACAATTCAATTAACTAGTAGATGAATTGTAGTCTTAAACGGTCATTTTGATCCTAATATTATCTACAAAGGCATTCACTGTATAAATTCTGTACTGTTCAGAAACTTTGCTTGCAATCAATTCACAACTGTTCATTTTCTTTTAAGACAATTCCGTATGATGTTGATGTGTACATGTTAATAACAATTATAACTGAACAGTCTGAATATAAGCTGAGCATATCTTAATCATCTGTAATCATTCTGTCTGAACAATACTGAATTTACCGCATTGGATGAATCTTTTAATTTACTAAAAGACTGGAAAAAAATCAGATCTAAATGACAGTTTCAGATCAGAATTGGTTGACTTGTAGGGGACATTCACCTAGTCGCAAATTATAAACAAGAGATTAGATTTAGTGCTAGAATTTCATTTTTTTACTTTTCATTTACCAAAACATCGTTTATTTTGACATTTTATTGAACATATAGACCTTTGGTTAATCCTTCATTATGAACTTACAAAAAAATGGCTCCATCTATCGATGTGCATATGTCCATGTTACATGTATTTTAGTGGCTTATGTACAGTTTATGTGACAAACATAAATTAGATAATTTCTATTTTGTAATTTGTAATAAGAAACAAAAGATGATCTGAAAACGATAGATTGCAGTGTTTTTTTTTTTAAATGTTCATTTAAGGAATACAAAGAAGATGTATATTTCCTTTTAAACGAGCTCACAAGAAGTATGGCATATTTCTATGTAATACTAAGTATATTCTATGCTACTTTATGACATTTATGAAGTCAGGGCAGGTATTGAAATCTGCTTTTTAAATTTCGAAGCTATTAGTTGCTTGAAACAGTACGCTGATATTAATAAAAGATCCAATGTATTATTGTGCTTGGATAAAATATAAATTCATTTAAGTCTTTGGTGGTATGAACGGATTCATAATAAACATGCCTCTGGTTTGAATTTTATTGTAATTTCATTCATGTTTATGGCTGTATGTTTTGTCTTGATCTTTTTTGTCTGGTGTAATTAGAAGAATTTTATGGTAAATTGCAAAATGTTGGTGTATAATTCTATAGAATACCACGAGTATTACGTATTGCACGCTGATTGATATAACAGTCTAGTTTGGAGAACATGATGTATTGGTGAGTTGTAATTGGCTTTGAAGAAACTTTCAGTAAATGTGAGTTGTTTACCCGTCCCATGGTAGTGAGGTGATTGGGAGCTCTCAACCTCGTTTAACCCCATCATTTAATGATTGCTGTCTGTCATATTTGTTTTTTTTTTAATTTACTGTTAAGTAACTCAGACCGTTGGTTTCCTAGTTTGACTGTTTCATATTTTTTCATGTCAGGGCAAATTAACGCTGAACATACGATATGAGTGTTGTTCATCATTGAAGGCCATACGGGGACGTCATTTGTCCTATGGTGGATAGTTGTTTCATTGTCATACATATTTTTTAATCAAGTCGGTACCGAATCACGAATTACTACTTATAGTCTATCAGCAGCGATATCGATCCAGTACTATCAAGCAAGAAAAATTTAACACTCTTTTATGGCAAGTCGTTTTACTATTTATTCTAACTTCAAGATATCTAATTTTCTTTATAAGATATCTTCTAAAGTTTAAAAGATATGTCATAAAGTATGTATGATATCTTATAAAGTTTATAAAGTATATAAGATATCTTATAAAAATGGATTATTTAAGATATCTTTTATGTTATATGAGATATTTTATAATTAGTTAGAATAAATAGCAAAACGACTTGCAATACTTTATGAATTTAATGCGTTCTAAGTTGTGTCATAAATATAATGTGCTTAAAGGGGCACTAGCTACGAGATATATAAAAAATCTAAAGTATGATTTTTTTTTGTACAATCATTAATGAAAGTGAAATAGCGAAATAATAAAAAAAATGCTTTTAGCAGCCAGTAATGTTTAATATTGTCAAATTGAGCTAAGAAACATTGATAATGAATTATATACTTGCAAGCGCATAGTTCGACCTCATTGAATCCGTATTCATGTGAACTTTAATTTAACCCCTTACCTAGAGTTGGATAAAGCATGCAGTGTGCGTGTTCGGTTATTTAAAGAAAAAGAATATCAACATTGAAAGTGAAACAAAGGTAAATCATTTGTTTGACTAAAATACTAGAATTAAAAACCCAACAATTCTCAAAATTTTATATGTAATGAGGAATTTAAAAATTCTTCTTAAAGAAATAATATTTCTATGGGTGCCGAGTCATGTTGGAATCCATGGAAACACAGCTATAGACCTTGAGGCAAAGAATGCCCTGGGTGACACCTTATCTAACTGTAATATACCATATACCGATTTTAAATCTAATATTAGAGAATATGTTTTTAATATTTCGAAAAATGAATGGAGTAAGAGAGATGGTAACAAATTACATGAAATTAAACCTAGTTTATTTAAACCTTTTAATAATTTAAAGTGCATAAAAGATCAGTGTGTTATTTCTAGATGCCGAATTGGTCATACTAGAGTGACACACGAGTATATTGTAAAAAATGAAGAAGAACCACAATTTATACCTTGCAACTGCAAGTATACTATTAAACATGTTTTAATTAATTGTATTGACTTTGCTGATATTCGTAAGAAGTATTTCAATGTCAATAATATGTATGATTTATTTAATAATGTTCCATTTACAAATATTGTTTCATTCTTAAAAGAAATTGAATATATTATAAAATATAAAATGTTGTTATATTTAAAACAATTTTAATTTTTATCACATTATCTTAGTGTTGATTTTTATTTGTAAATAATCAATTTGCTTTAGTCTAGAATTTTAGTTTATTGAAAAACCTTTTGTCTGATTTTAAAAATATACCTTAAACTGTTATAATATTCGAATTAGCTCTCGCCGCGATATAGCCTTTCTGTGCTAATGCGGCGTAAAGCAAACAACAATCAATCATTTGTTTGACTGACTCGATCCACACAAAATCATTCTTATACAGATAAAACGATGATGAACATATAATTTTAATCTATACTATGAAATTAAACAGACCTAGAAAAATCCAATGGCACGTGTTCGCTTTGTATTTATATCTATATTCATGTTTATATAGCTTATAAATATGACCATCGGAGGTCTTCGGAGGTCAACTCGATAGTCAATTAGATGGCGTCAAGACTAAAATACACACGAAATAAAGCTACATATTATCAAGCCTATGCCCTGTAAACTGTTTATTTGAGACTTTTTATAATTTGAATATTTTTTTTAAATGGTTATAAATCAAATATGAGAATTTCACAGCTAGTGCCCTTTAACAACATCAACAATATTTGAAAAAAAAACAATAAATCAATAAATGTGTCTTAATTGTCATCTTACTTTGTCTATTCTGGTAATTTCGTCTGCCAGTATAACACCATCTTTCTGGATTATTGTAATATCTTTTTTTCCCAATTTTAGCATCAATGACGTCATATTCCCCACCTTAATTGTCTTTCAACACGTTTTCTGATACCTTCAAAATTGCATCTTAATTAGTTACTGTTCATTTTTTTTACAGTGCCTCATTCGTGTTCAATCGTATAAATGTATGAGCAATAAAATAAAATGAATGAGTTTTTGACATACATGTCTTATCAAATTCTGCATCAATATGATGAATAAAGGCAACAGTAGTATACCGATGTTCAAAAGTCATAAATCGATTGATGAAAGTTTATGTTCTAAAAATCCTATGAGTGAATCAATGTTAATTCCAAAAAGTTCCAGCTTTAATGACCTGACAACAGTATCGTAACTTTATCCCTTTTGAAAACGTCTGTTTAAGGGTTTGGTTAACTTTTGAGGTGAATGACGACATTTTGTGCTTTGTATAGAATATAACCATAAAAGATTGTATATGTTATTGCTAGTACTTTTGAATTACATTTAACTACAATACCAAAAATTCACTACCTTTGATGCTTCAAACATACTGGCACTCATCACAATGTACGATAAAACTATCCATCTTTACATTTTCACACTACAAAAGACATTTGATCATAAAATAATAAAACCGGTTATGGTTATCAATTTTTTCAAAATGTAATTCACTTACAGAATGACACAATAGCTAAAAAAATAATTTTTGGTTTTAATGAATGATCATTGCAACTTTTGAACTATCTATTCCTGACCCTTATCGTGATGTACCTAACAAAAATATTTTGATCTGATCTAAGAATGCACATATTGCATTGAATTAAAACCACTGTAACCTTCTGTATATGCAATTTACAAATAATCTTTGTATTTTAATGTAGGATTGATTGCTTTCAACTAAATAATGTATCTATTGACATACGTCGTTGATGTGTATATAAATATATTATCGAATTATAAACAAACTATTAATCAATAAATATACTTAAAACATAAAAAAGTAAAAAATTACCAACTTACAATTTTGAATTAACAGCTGTTCTTATTTAAGGTTTAAATGACCTATACATGTGAGAAACTATGTTAAAGATGAAACTGACGCTAAAATACATGGTATAAAAATTTTAGAAAAAGGATTTAATAAACAATATTCAGTTTACAAAAGGACACTTTGAGTTCCATTGTGTAACTTACTTTACACCAATTTCAAAAAAAAAATGTCATTCGTAGATACTTTTGATAAAATTAGAGAGATAATTCGCTGATTCCAGTTTATAGAATGTCACTTCAGGTGACTAAAGAACACATTTCTTACATTGTTCTTTTTGCGTGAAAAAATGCTTAATTTTGAGCCGATACAATTTCGTTGAACCCTTTTTCAGGGTCAGTTGCCTTACATCCTAATGCAAACGACACTTTGACTTTATCATGTTACCTTATGGAATTAATGAAGTTATGACAAAATATCATTTATTCAAACATTTAAGGATGCAATAACTCTATAACAAAAGACTTAAATTTAAGTGATATACAATGTACATTTTTTTAAAGAAAAAGAACGAAAAGTAATAAAATACGAGAAGCTAGATTTTATCAAATATGTTCAGCAAATAAAATATTCGGGCATGATTTTTGTATATATTCACAATAAAGCAACTTACAATATTATATATCGTGCTTCGAAAATGTCCGTGTAATTTCTTTTATTATATAAATTAAGTACATTTTTTAGAGTAAAATTAAGATTTCCCGCATTTATAAATAAATATTTAAGGACATGGCAAATTAATACAAATCTTTCATTTGATTAAAGTTTCAAAAAAATTTGTATGTCTCTTTTTTCTAATTTTACTAAAAAACTAAACTGATCATGTGTAATTCTATATGGCTAATGCTAATGCTGTACTTCAGCGAGTCGTACGTGTGTAAAGCCATAAAAAGAACCAACGTTTATTGAAACCTGTATAAAAATATGGCAAGAACCTGTTATTCTGCTACATTTATTTTAAAGCTGTTTGGCATTTAAAAAAAATGTTTAATAACACAAAAACTACCAAACACTTCCTCACTAAAATGTCGACTAATGAATGACTTTCAAGTAAATTAAGCATGAAGTATACATTTGAATAATCTAATCGATGTAGTCACTTTCATTTGTTCCTTGTTGTAGTACCAGCCAATCATATCTTTCTGGCTTTCATAATTTGAAGACATGTCGCAAAAAAGTTTTGTTCCTGATCCAATACTTAGAAAAGAACTTAATACATTTCATTTTTTCTTTACTACAAAATCAATTAATGGAAAAAAATGAAACATGGTTTAGGTAAATAACCAGTTCAAACGTAAACTTATGAATATGCAGTATTTCGCAATAAAAATACAATTAATTCTTTTTCTTCACATTGAGATTAATGCTCGACAACTAACAGTGTAAATTCATCACACACAACGCGTCTCTAACGATATCTTTAAAATTATAAATCAAATGATGTGCTTATTTAACGCTCCAGGTAATAGTAAAATTATGTTTCAAAATAGATTTGTATCAACAATTTGAAGTACTTACGATTTTTAAAAATTTCTTATTATGTTGCCCTCCTCTCAAACATTGGGTCTAATGTTTTAGAATCAACATGTTTATTAATTTGTATCCCGATACTTTAATATATAGCAATTTATTTTTATCCTTATTTCTAACCTAAGATTCATATGTTTGTGTCATGACGAGAAGATATTGTAAACCTAAACTGGCCTTTCTATCTATGTACATTTATATTTTAGGCTGTTCTTGTAACCAATTGATTGATTAACTGATTGATTGGTTACAAAATAACCATGGGTTGGGCATTTTTATCCTAAGGGATAGCGAAGGTTAAAATACGGCTATAAATGTCTAATTAATGGTTAAATGAAAACAAATCTACGGCTGCCATGAGTTTTTTTTTTTTTTTTTTATAATAGACAAATACATAGTAATTGAGTCAACAGTACGCACGATACTATTTTGCTGTTCTGTTTTACCCAAACTTATTCAATAATAAATTTTAAAAACTTACAATTTTTCACCTCCAAAGGAGACTGAAAACGGCTGGTGTTTACATCATACACCGAAGGCATACATATAAGCATGCCTGTGATTCAGTGGTCATTTCGGGGTCTTTTATAGCTGACTATGCAGTATGGGTTTTACTCATTGTTGAATACCGTACGGTGTCCCTTAGTTGTGAACTGTTATGTCATTAGGTCTCTGGTGGAGAGTTGTCTCACTGACCTTTCTACCACATCTTCTTAATTTTATATATGAAGTCACCTTGTTTAGTTGTCAAAGACTATAACATCATTTCGCAGAATTTTCATTTAATAGAAATTTATACCAAAATAATAGCTGAAATTGGCAGATTTCTTATTTATATGTCATCTATATACCGAAAAGTATAGTTAAAGGATACTGCTAATTTATTTTCTTTATTCTAAAAAAGTTCCTATATGAAGTCTGACTCATATTATCCTGGTTCCCGGTACTGCGTTCCAGGTATAAGTTATATTGGTATATGTGTAACATTCTGAACATTGCGATCGGGAACCAGTCAAGCCTCATATGAATTAAGGAACAAGTCGGCAAAAAGCGGAATACAGTTGGTTCCCATGGGAAAATACGTCCTCCGAACGTAACAAATATGTTGTCAATCAAGAAATCAAGTCAGTTTCAAATAAAAAATTTTTTTATCAGATTGATTTTTTACAAAGTACGATTTATCCTTCCCTAAGACATGATACTTGTATCTACGTTGGCTATGCTTTTTTATGATCGAAATAAAACAGGACCAACTCTTTCAATTTGTCTTTTAGTTTGAAATGGGAAATACTTGTGTCAAATGTAGAAAAGTCAAATGTTTTAATACTATTGCAAGATACAAGAGTCCTATAGATTAAATGTGCTCCAAAAAATCTTTGTATTGTTTTCGGAAAAAGTTTCGGGCCTTTGGATAACACGTTTCGCAGAGAAGTGTTATTGACAATGTTTAGGTCACCGGTAATGACGTGGCCAGCCGGATTATATACTAGTCAACAAAAGAAACGATACTCAAGTTTGAACTACAATTTATCATAAAATATAATAAACAGGAAAAACTGTTAAATTATCCAATGAAAAACAATCATTTACAAAGCAAACGCATATGATTAAAATAATCTGACCAAATTTGAAAGTTTGAAAATACCGAGTAACTGAACACAGGGGGCAAATTTATTTTGCAGAAAATGAAGACAAAAATTTCGAAGTTCAATAACTTGGTATTTTCAAACTTTTAAATATCGTGAGCCTAAATCCATCAATTGAAAACACAACTTCAAAATACTGATGGATGCAGTCGAGATTTATGCCAGGCTAATGGATCAAAACGTAAGAAAGAAGACGTGGATACTCTTTCCGAATTGATTAAATAAAGCTGTTAGGCCGTTGATACAAATCAGTCATGGCTGATATTTTTGTTCGAGCATATTGTTTTTCTTAAATTGTTTAACATTTCATACCGATATAACATGTTACTTTTATTATTCTTCCCTTAGTTTATTTATTTTGTATTTACATTGTATCATAGGTCAAATTTATTTGTTCAGTGTATGTTCAATGGTGTTAATATGTCCTTTGATTGAGTTAAGCTATTTCAGTTGATATTTTATAGTGTGTCTTTCTATGTTGTGATGTTACACTATTGTTTCAGAAAAAGGGTGAAGGTTTGGTACCATTAAAACGTTTAAACCCGCTGCATTTGTTTGCACCTGTCCTAAGTCAGGAATCTGATGTTCAGTAGTTGTCGTTTGTTGATGTGGTTCATAAGTGTTCCTCGTTTCTCGTTTTTATATAGATTAGACCGTTGGTTTTCCCGTTTGAATGGTTTTACACTAGTAATTTTTGGGGCCCTTTATAGCTTACTGTTCGGTGTGAGCCAAGGCTCCGTGTTGAAGACCGTACTTTGACCTATAATGGTTTACTTTTATAAATTTTGACTTGGATGGAGAGTTGTCTCATTGGCACTCATACCACATCTTCTTATATCTAATTAAAAACTGAATTGGTCTATGAATACCTATTCTACGTCAATCTTTAAAGACCATAATGTTGCAAAACATGTGTCCTACCTCCATGACAAATATGTTGTTTTCCACGTAGATAAAGCCCCAAACAACATCGTTTTTGTGTGTAAAGCACATTACATTAACTGCTTGATAAAAGAATTGGGTATTGACAATTTTGTTGGAAACTCAACTTATATTACCAAGACATTTATCGCCTGCATACCGAGTATATATCTCCCAATTGATACGATATTCCCGGGCTTGTATTTCCTATCATGATTTCCTTGATAGTGGGTTGCTGCTCACGAGGAAGCTATTAAACCAAGAGTTCCAAATGATGAAGTTGAAATAATCCCTTCGAAAATTTTACGGACGCCATCACGAGTTGGTTGACCGTTATGAAATAACCGTTTCACAGTTGATATCGGATATGTTCCTTATGTCGTAACTACAATCCCCTTCCCTTTTCACGAATGTGACCTACCGAATTATACTATTTACCGGATTTGTAATAAAATAAGCAACAAGACGGGTGCCACATGTGGAGTAGGATCTGCTTACCCTTCCGGAGCACCTGAGATCACCCCCAGTTTTGGTGGGGTTCGTGTTGCTTAGTTTTTAGTTTTCTATGTTGTGTCTTTTATACTATTATTTGTCTGTTTGATTTTTTCTTTTTTAGCCATGGTGTTGTCATTTTATTTTTGATCTATGAGTTTGACTGTCACTTTGGTATCTTTCGCCCCTCCTTTACCAAGGAGGGAATTCTGGATAATCATAGATCTGTTCTATGTTTGTTTGGAATTTCAACCAAAGATGAAGAATTTGATCTTTCGTCACTGTATTGGATACCTAAACTACATAAGTGTCCCTACGACCAACGTTAAATTCTTGGGTCTTCCAAGTGCTCTACGAAACCTCTTTCTAAATTATTGACATCATTTTTTTTCAGCAATCAAAGCCGGGCTTCAAAGCTATTGTGAGACTACCTATTCTAGAGGTGGCGTGGATCAGATGTGGGTACTAAAAAAAATATACCAAAGATCTTTTGGAGCACTTTCAATCTAAGACTCTTTCATCTTGCAATAGTATTAAAACATTTAACTTTTCTACAATTTAAACAACTATTCCCCATTTCAAACTAAAGGACAAATTGAAAGAGTTGGTCCTGTTTTGTTTCATAAAAAGAATAGCCAACGTAGATACAAGTATCTTGTCTAAGGAAGGAATAAATCGTACTTTGTAAAAAAATCAATCTGATTAAATTTTTTTTATCTGAAACTGACTTGATATCTTGATTGACAACATATTTGTTACGTTTGGAGGACGTGTTTTCAACACACGATCGGTATTTCCATGGGAACCAACTGTATTCGGCATTTTGCCGACTTGTTCCTTAATCATGTGAGGCTAGACTGGTTCCCGATCGCAATATTCAGTATGTTACACATATACCAATATAACTATCAGCTAATACCTTGAACGTAGTACCGGGAACCAGGATAATATGAGTCTGACTTCATATAGGAACTTTTTTAGAATAAAGAAAATAAATTAGCAGTATCCCTTAATTCTACTTTCCGCTGATGACATTTTAATAAAAAATCAGCTAATTTCAGCTATCATTTCGGTGTAAATCTTCTTTTAAACGAAAATTCTGCGAAATGATGTTATCGTCTTTGACAACTAAACAAGGTGACGCCATATATAAAATTTAGAAAATGTGCTAGAAATGCCAATGAGACAACTCTCCACCAGAGACCAAATGACATAACAGTTCACAACTAAGGAACACCGTATTGACAATGAGAAATCCCATACTGCATAGTCAGCTATAAAAAGCCCCGAAATGACCATTGAATCACAGGCATGCTTATATATATGCATTCGGTGTATAATGTAAACACCGGCCGATTTCAATCTCCTTGTTCGACTCAGAATGTAATAAAATAGGATAAAAGAACATTTGTGGGTGAAACATTGTGAGTTTTTTTTAAAAATTTATTATTGAATAAGATAATATTTTAAATATTTAACGTTCTATTAAAACGGAACAGCAAACAAGTATCGTGTGTACTGTTGACTCAATTACTGTATTTGTCCTACTAAAATAAAAATAACTCATGGCAGCCTTAGATTTGTTTTCATTTGACGATGAATTAGACATTTATAGTCGTATTTTAACCCTCGGATAAAAATGCCCAACCCATGGTTATTTCGTATTCAATGAATGAATGAATGAATCAATCAATCAATTGGTTACAAGAACACCCTAAAATATAAATGTACATAGATGGAAAGGCCAGTTTAGGTTTACAATATCTTCTCGTCATGACATAAACATATATGAATCTTAGGTTAGAAATAAAGATAAAATAAATTGCTTTATAATTAAAGTTCTGTATACAAATTGATAACCATGTTCATTCTAATACATTAGACCAACTGTTTGAGAGAAGGGCAACATAATAAGAAATAGAAAAAAAAATCGTAAGTTCTTAAAATTCTTGATACAAATTTATTTTCAAACATAATTTATCTATTAAATGAAGCTTTGAATTAGAAAATCATTTGATTTATAATTTTATAGATATCATAAGAGACTAGAGGCGTTAACGTCGTTGTGTGTGATTTATTAACCGGTCTTTTGTCTAGCATTACTCTCAATGTAATTGAATATGTAATTTTATTGCGTAATACTGCATATTAATGACGTTACGTTAAACTGGTTATTTAATAAATCATGTTCCATTTTTTTTCTCTCCATTTAATGATTTTTGTAGCAAAGAAAAATATGACATGTATTATTATAAATAAATTCTTTTCTAAGTATTGAATCAGGAACAAAACTTTTTTGCGACATGTCTTCAAAGTATCAAAGCCAGAAGGATCTGATTGGCTGGTACTACAACAAGGAACATATGAAGGTGACTATATTAGGCTGCAGATATAATCTCAGACATCCACCAAAGGCAAGAAAAGGTATGTAATATTAATATTAAATAGATTAATTATTTAAAAATTAGTTTCTTGTTTCAGCGATGTTTTAGATCGATAATCATGATATTCAAATGTATACTTCATGCTTAATTTATTTGAAAGTCATTCATTAGTCGAGATTTTAGTGAGGAAGTGTTTGGTAGATCTTGTGTTATAAAACGTTTTTGTAAATGCCAAACAGCTTTAGAATAAATGTAGCAGAATAATCTAACAAATGACAGGTTCTTGCCATATTTATATACAGGTTTCAATAAAAAGTTGGTACTGTTTATGGCTTAATACACGTACGACTCGTTAAGGTAGCGCATTTAATTTAGTATTCAGCCATGTAGAATAAAAATGTATTAATTTACAATGTCCTTTAATAAATATTGCTTTGTAAATGCAGAAAATCTTAATTTTACTCTAAAGAATGTACTTAATTTATATAATAAAAGAAATTACACGGACATTTTCGAAGCACACTATATAATATAGTAAGTTGCTTTATTATGTATATATACAAAATAATGCCCGAGTATTTAATTTGCTGAAACCATTTGATAAAAACTAGCTTCTCGTATGTTATTAGTTTTCGTTCTTTTTCGTTAAAAAAGCTGTACTTGGTATAACGCTTAAACTTAATATTATAAACATTACCTTTATATTAATGGCTTATACATTTTAACCTGAGAATTGAGTTTCTACATCTTTGATCTTTGCATATTACCACTAAAACTCTAACACAGAAAATTAGGACTAAAAATTGGCGCAAAATGTTTAGATCCCTTAAACAAATTTTTTATACATTTGGTTAAAAATAGTCCGATATCTTTTGTAATAGAGTTATTGCATCCTTTTACGTTTGAATTCATGAGTAATTTGTCATAACTTCATTAATTCCATAGGGTAACATGATAAAGTCAAGGTGTCGTTTGAATTAGGATGTAAGGCAACTGACCTTGGAAAAGGATTAAACAAAATTGAATCGGGTCACAATTAAGTATTTTTTTCACGCAAAAAGAAAAATGTAAGGAATGTGTTCTTTTGTCACCTGAAGTGACATTCTACAAACTGAAATCAGCGAATTATCTCTCTAACTTTATCAAAAGTATCTGCGAATGATATATTTGTTTGGAATTGGTGTAAAGTAAGTTATACAATGGAACTTAAAGTGTCCTTTCGAAAACTGAATATTGTTTATCAAATCTTTTTTCTAAAATTTTATACCATGTATTTTAGCGTCAGATTCATCTTTAACATAGTTTCTCAAATTTACAGGTCATTTAAACCATAAATAAGAACAGCTGTTAATTTAAAATTGTAAGTTGGTAATTTTTTACTTTTTTTTGTTTTAAGTATATTTATTTATTAACATTTTGTTTATAACTCGATCATATATTTATCTACACATCAACGACGTATGTCAATAGATACATTATTTAGTTGAAAACAATCAATTCTTCATTAAAGTACAAAGATTATTTGTAAATTGCATATACAGAAGGTTATAGTGGCTTAAATTAAATGCAATATGTGCACTCTTATATAAATTCTAATTATTTTTTGTTAGGAACATCACAATAAGGGTCAGAAGTAGATAGGTCAAAAGTCGCAATGATCATACATTACAATCAAAAGTTATTTTTTTTGCTATTGTGTCATTCTGTAAGTGAATTACATTTTGAAAATTTTGATAAGCATGACAGGTTTTATTATTTTATGATCAAATATCTTTTGTAGTGAGAAAATGCACAGATGGATAGTTTTATCGTTCATTGTATTGAGTGCCAGTATGTTTGAAGCATCCAAGGTAGTGAATTTTTAGTATTGTAGTTAAATGTGATTTAAAAGTACTAGCAATAACCATGATAACACATACAATCTTTTATGGTAATATTCTATACAAAGCACAACATTTCGTCATTCACCTCAAAAGTTTACCAAACCTTTAAACAGACGTATTCAGAAGGGATATAGTTACAATACTGTTGTCAGGTCATTTTAGCTGGCAATGTTTTGAATTAACATTGATTTCCTCATAGGATCTTTGCATTGGAAATAAACACATTGATCGCTATGTTACGACATTTTTCTTTGATCTTACTGACTGATAATTTCTTTTCTCAGCACAGTCGAGTGATATGACGTCCATTTTCACTGAACTAGAATAAATTTTTGTTTAGGGGCCAGTTGAAGCCACCTCCGAGTGTTGGATTTTCTAGCTGTGCAAGACCCATTGGTGGCCTTGGCCTGTTTTCTGCTCTTTTGTCAGATTGTTGTCTCTATGACGTATTCCCAATTTTCATTTCCAATTTTATATATATATGAATTCTTGTGTGTACAAAAAAAAAAGTAAAATTGCAAAAATACAAAAATTCAAACTAGTTTGGGAGAATGAAATTGCACATGTACATCTTTTATTGTTATATTTGAAAAAAAATCTAGAACATAAACTGTAATCAATCGATTTATGACTTTTGTACACCGGTATAGTATTGTTGCCTTTATTCGTCATATTGATGCAGAATTAGATATGACATGCATGTCAAAAACTCATTCATTTTATTTTATTGCACATACATTTATTCGTTTGAACACGAATGGAACACTGTGAAAAAATGAACAGTAACTGATTAAGATGTAATTTTGAAGGTATCAGAAAACGTGTTGAAAGACAATAAAGGTCAGGAATATGACGTCATTGATGTTCAAATTGGGAACACGGATATTGCAATAATAAAGAAAGATGGTGTTATACTGGCAGACGAAATTACCAGTAAAGACAAAGTAAGATGACAATTAAGACACATTTATTGATTTATTGTTTTTTTTAAATATTGTTGATGTTGTTAAGCACTTTAGATTTATGACACAACTTAGAACGCATTAAATTCATAAAGTATGGCAAGTGGTTTTCCTATCTATTCTAACTTCAAGATATCTTACATAATATATAACATATCTCATATCTTAAATGATTCAGTTTTTATAAGATTTCTTATAAACTTTAAAAGATATCTTAAATAATCTAATTTTATAAGATATTTTATAATTTTATAAAATATCTTACATACTTAATGAGATATCTTTTAAATTTTAGAAGATGTTTTATATACTTTAGAAGATATCTCATAAACTTAAGAAGATATCGTATATGCTTTGTAAAATATCTCATGTAGTTTATAAGATATCTTGTAAAGTTGATAAGATATCTCATATAGTTTATAAGATATCTTTAATAGTTAATAGGATATCGTGTAAAGATATTATGAGATATCTGTAAAAATATATCAGATATCTTATTAAGTATATAAGATATCTTATAAACAATAAAAGTTATCTTATAAACTATATGAGATATCTCGTAATGTTTATAAGATATCTTGAAGTTAGAATAAATAGTAAAACGGCTTGCCGTAATAGAGTGTTAAATTTTCCTTGTTTGATAGTACTGGATCGATACCGCTGCTGATTGACTATAAGTAGTAACTCATGATTCGGTACCGACTTGATTAACAACAAATATAATTCAAAATTGTTCGATTATAAATATACGATAGGTACCATTTAGTATTTCGGACTTCACATTTTGAAATCTTGTCATTAATATCGTTTTTTTTTATATATAAGCAAGTGTTTTAAATAACCCCGAAAGATAAATGTATATGTTTGTTAAACATCTGTTTTGGTAAGACTGTTGGTCATTTCTCCTTTGTGCAAAAGCTGTTCGTAAAATGGCCATTTATGTCAAATATGCCAATTGTATCATGTTTATGATACCATAGTGACATCACAAGTGTACCCTTTATACTTGTGTGTCCAAATTCTTTTATAAATTAGATTAATACAATTTAGATGTCTGGTATAATTTTACTGTTTTTGCAATTTAAATACAGTCAGGATTCTAGTCGTCAAAAATATCTCCTCATTGCGCCAGCTAATTTTTACAATCGTAAAAATGAAAGCCATTGTAGGGAGGACGAGCTGCCAATTTAGTTATTGTAAACCGACAAATTTATCCACATAGCACCATAATGATCCTTATATGCCAGATGTATTCTAAAGACAGATGTGTCTACTAACTATTGAGCATCAATTAATGTACTTATCTACATTTAGTCAACTTAAAACTTTTGTCTGGTAGGTTGTCAGGTGGAATTTTCGAAAGTTCAAAAATATTTAAAAATTTTAATCAAATATTTCGTGGAAGGGCAGACTACAAATTTGAAGGTTGAAGACTTATAACCCTAAATAACACACACAACAAATGAAGTTTATGCATTTTTAAGATCCACTTGTGAAGTCTGCCGTCAAGTACTTTTCGTAAAAATTTGTTATTCGAACACTTAACTCTGTTGTAATGACTCATTAGAAAGGTATTCCACTTGTTATTAAAACCAATTTGTAGCCTAAATATATAAAAACTGTCGACGGGGGCAGAGATGCAGATTAAAAAGACAAATCTACCATCTTTCTGTTGATTTTTTTCCGCAGAATTAATGCTTATGCACAAAATAGATCCATTTGTATTTGCATCTACCACAATCGACTGTTTTATGAATTTATGTCTATAATTTAAAAATTTACAAATATCTCGAAGCTCCATACTATCATTAAGTAAAAACACGTTTACAATATGCATGAAATACTGAATTATGCATCTTTATTAAACTTTTAAAGTCCATAGAATCAGATGTATACAATTCAGTTATAACAATTTGGCAGTTTTACCTTCTCTAACAAAGAGTTCCATTTCTTTCGTTTAATTTCAACTGGATATCCGACTGATTGTCAAAATGATAGCTCTCATCATACCTTAACCTTAATGAAACAAAATGATTTATAGTTTACTGCTATTTAACGATCATGTAATGTAATATTAAAACCAATAATACACATGCAAATGATTATATTCTAAATACTCAGTCGTCATTCCAATTTTATGAATTCACATATGTAAATACTGTAGTTACATTTACGTACAATTTTTGTTTATTTGTCAATGAAACTGAGTCTGGTAGACGACATGACTCACAATTTTCTTTCATTTATATCTTTTAAAATAATGTTAAAAAGGGTCACTTATATCACACATTCTTATGCATTTTCTTTTGTTTTAGGAGTATTCAATCATCAAGTATAACAGAACCTGCAATGTTCAAGTTTATGAGGTAAATGTAAGTGAATGTCAACAAACGTTTTGAATGGAAATGAAACTGAGCAAACACGGATTCACATTATTAAATGCCTTTTATTTTCTCCAAACCAGTTGGTTATAGAACTGTGTGTGACAATTCTCTAATTATTCAATTTTATAAAATTGCTTTTCAACAAAAGTTTTTGAAATAAATAATATATTTAAGAGGAAGTGGTATGAGTGGAAATGAGACAACTCTGCATCCAAGTCACAATTTGTAAAGTCTTGGCTCACACTGAACAGCAAGCTATAAATGGTCCCCAAAATGACTTGTGTAAATCCATTCAAACAGGAAAAATGCATATTTTCATTTTTTTGGTCGTATAACAGACCGAGGGGTGTCAGGATTAATCAAATAAAAGATCGACCGGACAGAGGTATTTTTGGGCAATTCTGACACCTCGAGGTGTGTTATACGACAAGAAAAACCTTAAAATATGCATTATCTAACTAATATATAGTCAACACATATTATTTTCTGCAAAGTATTGAAGGATTCGTGGCCTATTTTACCGATCACAATAAAGTGAGATATTCTTTTTTTCGATTAGAATATACGCACCAATTCTCGTCCGATGGTTCAGTATTTTCCCTTCTATTTTTCAAAGTACATAGCTTTCCATGCACTATAAAATGCTATACGTGAATGAATTTGTATTGTAGATTAATTATGAAAGTGAACTATTTAAAACTGCCATAAAGAAGTATACAATCCCCCAAGGCAATTTCAAAGGTAAAAGAGCCAAACAAAATCATGAGTACAGTTGTTTGTCTAATTATTATAAAAATGAAATCAGAAGAATAGATTGAAAAGCAATTTAAGTTGTGATTTTAACATTGTAAATGATATGTAATGGTACATATATAGACCATCCCTAAAAAGAAATGAAATTGAAAAAGAGGCAAAGGTGTTGGTAAAATACGTGTAGTATCTAATCTAATTTGATACGAGAACTTAAAATCAATGTTTTAAGAATAAAAAAAAAAAAACAGTTTTTGAAAAAAAGCCCAATAAATTCAATAAAAAAAATCAACAAAAACAAGCATCTGCTGTGGAAACGATTGTAAATTAAAATTCATTGATGCAGTTTTTTTTCAGAATTAAAAATTATACAATTGAAGAAAAGCTGGTATATATTTAACGTGGTGTGCATTTTAAAATAAGGGAATTCTTGATAAATATAAGATTATATTGCACATAAAACAGAAAACATCTCCATTTTTAAAACAAATTATCCTTTTTGTTATCACAATCTCATTGCTCTTTCATTTCATTAATTGAAATGACCATTAATATGATTTACAACGACCAGCCCTCTACCAACCTTGGAAAAAGGTATAACAGCACAACTTAAGAAAAATTATAACAATCATTTGAAAAAGGCTTGTCAAATTGTATTAAAGTAACTATTTTATGTATGCATTGTGATTATTCAAAAGACATTCTTCAGTATTTTAAAAGGTTAAAATGTAAGTTGTTTCAATTTTGCTTCAAAAATACTAAAGGATTTTTAAGATATCACTATTCAGACTTTGTAAAAATATCTCGCTGTTTGGCACCCATCTCTTGAACAATTATTATCGACTATGAATGGAGAACATACATTCTTATGCAAACATAGATATGCATATTTCTAATCTCTCCAACCTCTACAAATTTAGATTTCAAAATTATTTTAGTTAATTGAAATGAAAATAGAAATGCCAATTTCATATCATGCGTGACGATACTAAATATATATTATTTAACTCGTACATTGTCTTCACAGGACCCTCCAGATTCCAAAACATGCTATGAAGCTTTTGAAGATATCGAAAGCATCCCGAATGACACCAAAGCAGAAATCAAAGAAGAATGTGGAGATTTAGATATTGCTTATGTTAAGGCTGTTCCTTGTAACACAGGTATGCTTTTTAGTTTCAATTCAATCGACAACTTAATGAAAGAGTTTCCCAAGAAATGAAGTTGTTGGATGCTCCCCTTAAGTTTATACAAAATATTTGCAACAAACGTGTTGCAAACAACAAACAACCAATCAATCGTGCAGTCCCGCCAAAAAATATACAAGACTCATTTAGGTTTGCCGGACTCGCTTTCGTCTACAACCGGCGTTACTGATTTCAAACTAAAGAGGTTCGCAGGATTCATTACATGACGTCTCATGTGGAAAGTTAATAAATACTTAATAATCTTTATGATAAACACATTATTTAGATACAATGTATCAGCATAAGCTTAATTAAAGTTGCTTTTCAAAAAATGATAACAAAAACCAAACTCCGAGGTAAACTCAAATAGGGGAAGTCCTAAAACCTACAAATCAAACTTTATACTTTATCAACCAACGACACGAATATAAAACAACTGTCTTATTCCGAACTTGGTACAGGCATTTTCCGGAGAAACTGATAGGTTAACCTGTTTTATATGCTAGCTAAACTTCTCACTTGTATAACGCTTGTTCATAGTTCGATTATATTGATGAAATTGAGTGAGCAACCCAAACAGATATAATTAAGGTTAATGCGACAATTTTCGGGATCAAGCAGCGTATACTATGCAAGAATACATGTGTACCACAATTTATACAAAGTTGTCCCTCACTTTATTTTTTCTTAAATTCGTCCGAACCTTATTTAGTCCGGGGTTTTCTACAGTTGAAAGATTTTTTCTTCGTGTGTTATGATTGACTACATAAATAAAGGCAACAGTAGTATACTGCTGTTCAAAAGTCATAAATCAATTGAGAGAAAACAAATGCGGGTTACAAAATAAAACCAAGGAAAACACATCAACTGTAAGACGGAAACAACGAAACAACAGAAACAATGAAGTGCAACAGAAAACAAACGACAATGCAACATACATAGAAACGATTAATTAGATAACAACTGCCATATTCCTAACTTGGTACAGGACATTTTAAGAAAAAAAATGGTGGGTTGAACCTGGTTTTATGGCTAGCCAAACCTCGCACTTTATTGCAATGTTAAATATCCTGCTAAAATGACAACATAACATGAATGTTCAAGATCTATTTTTAGCCATTTTTCTTTTATTTGCAGAACACGGCATCCAAAAAAGGTCATGTTATTATTATTCCTTCCTTTATCGATGTTGCAGAAAGGTATGGTGGAGGTACAGATGTTATATCTGCCGATACACTGTCTTAAGATGCTATTGATTTGGAAAAAAGGAGTGCTTCTTCATACATTCAGTACTTTTGTCTTATCGCAACTTTTTCTTTTTTATATCAAGATTCTTAAGACACTTCTGTATGGCTTACTATGTTATATATTTGAAAATGTGTTTGTCAGTGCGTCTATCATGGCTTCATAGTTATATCGAAAAGACAAATTACAGATCTAATCGCGTTTGTTTAAAATGAATAACTTTTTTTTTATCACAAATGTTATAGCAAGTTTAAATCATAATCAGGAAAAGTAAAATAACAAAAATACCGAACTCCGAGGAAAATTCAAAACAAAAAGTTGCTAATCAAATGATGTAGAAAATGATTGATTAAATCTGGTTTCATATCTATCGAAACCTCTCACTTGTATGACGCATTAAACCTGCTTTTATAGCCAGCTAAATCTCTCACTTATAAGACGGATGTTAAGTTCAATTTATAATTGTTACCTTTTACAAATAAATATTAAACAATCATAATCTTATTCTTATTTTATTTACAAAATACAACTGGTTAGAAGGTGTACTAAAACTTGCAGAAAATGGAAAATCTGTATGAACGTTCTTTTTGCTAATTTTACGAAAAACAAAACTGTTTGAAAGATTCTAGAACTGTATAAAGCACAAAAAGGTCAGATCAGAGAACATCCCACCCCAAAAACAAATAAAACTTGAAATTTTTGGTCGTGCAAAAAATCATACATTAGTTTTTTAGTGGATTTTCATGTGACTTACAACGAATTAAATTCATCATTGATGTAACTGATAGAAATTTATATGAAGGAAACAGACATATTATCTCATAATGGCATCTGTTTTACTATCACCTGTATATACATTGCACCTTTCATGCACAAACTCCCAAAATATGACAGGATAGTCAACCAGCTGAAAGTAGCCACTTAACGGACGAAGATGAAAACAGGTGGTATGATTGGCACTGAAACAACTATCCACTAGAGGACAAATGCCGTTGATGTATCAACACCATAGGTCACCGTACGACCTTCAAGCATGAACAGAACGCATATCGCATGTTCAACTTGAATTAGCCCTGACATGACAAAATGTGATTAATGTCAAAGGAGGAAACCAAACAGTAAAATAAATGACATACCGCAATCATTACATTGCGGACTCCTGATTTTGGATAGGCACATAATGCGGGTTATGGTGGGGTTAAACGTAGTTGAGAGCCCTCAATCCTCTCACTACCATGGGACAGTAAAGAACTCACAATAACTGAAGCTTAACTAAAGCATGTTTATTATGTCTTTGTGTATACCAATAAGAACTTATATGAATTAATATTTTATCAGCCCTGACTTCAGAAATATCCTTATGAACCATAGAATATATATAGTATAAAGAAGAAATGTGCTATACACCTTGTGAACACGTTTTAAAGGAAATAAACATCTTCTTTGTATTCCTTAAGAAAAAGGGGCGAAAGATAACAGAGGGACAGTCAAACTCATAGATTGGAAATAAACTGACAACGCCATGGCTAAAAAATTAAAAGACAATCAAACAAATAATAGTACAAAAGACACAACAGAGAAAACAAAAGATTTAGCAACACGAACCCCACCAAAATCTGGGGTTGATCTCAAATACTCCAGAAGGGTAAGCAGATCGGCTCCACATGTATCACCCTTCGTGTTGCTCATGTTATTACAAACCCGGTAAATAGTTTAAGTCGGTAGGTCACATTCGTGGTGAAAAGGGGAGTGGATTGTAGTTACGACATAAGGAACATATCCGATATCATCTGTGAAACGGTTATTCCATAACGGTCAACCAACTTGTAATAGCGACCGTAAAATTTACTAAGGGATGATTTCAACTTCACCATTTGGAACTCTTGGTTTAATAGCTTCCTTTTGAGCAGTAAACCTCTATCAAGGAAATCATGATAGGAAATACAAGCCCGGGAATATCGTATCAATAAGAAGATATATACTCCGTATGCAGGCGCTGCTGGAATGTTGCTACAAAGAAATGGAAAGTTCACAATTGGGAAGCTGAAATCATCTCATTTGTCGTAAAGTTGTGTTTTCAACCGACCCTCATTGTCAATTTCTAGATGTAAGTCAAGATATGAAGCAGACTTAACTGTATCTGTTGTATCCTTTGTCTCTAGTTCGATGGGAGAGATGCGTTCAACATAGTCACCAAGTTTTGAATTATTTAGTGAGAGAACATCATCTATATAGCGGAAAGTAAAGTTAAATACTATTCTAACTTCTTATCTTTCTTCGTGAGAAGTTCCTGTATGAAGTCAGCCTCAAATTAATAAAGAAACAAGTCGGCAAGAAGATTGACACAATTGGTTCCCATTGGAATGCCGACAGTCTGTTGAAAAACACGTCCTCCAAACGTAACAAATATGTTGTCAATCAAGAAATCAAGCATCATGAAAATGTCAGTTTCAGAGAATATTTTGCTTGAATCAGAGTGATTATTCACAAAGTAGGATTTATCCCTCCCCAAGACAAGATACTTGTATCTACGTTCGCCATTCATTTTTATGAAACAAAGCAATACCAACTCTTTCAATTTGTCTTTTAGTTTGGTATAGGGAATACTTGTGTAAAGTGTAGAACAGTCCAATGTTTTAATACTGTTGCAAGATGAGATATCTTAGATTGTATGTACTCTAAAAGATCTTTGGAATTTTTTAGTATCCACATCTGATTCACGCCACCTCTAGAATAGGCAGTTTCACAATAACCTTAAAGCCCGGCTTTGATTGCTGATAAAATAGATGTTAATAATTTATAAAGAGGTTTCGTGGAGCACTTGGAAGAAATGAACATTTAAAACACATCACCTTTTGTTTCCTACGGATACGGAAGCCTATTTAGGACCTTCCTAAAATATAATTTGAATTTCAAATCACGAATTTAAATCGTTATCACGAATTTTACAATTCGTTATAACAGATTAAATTTGTTATAACGAATTGGTGGAAATCGTTATAACAGATTTTACAATTCGTTATCACATTTTTAGGTATTTTGTGATAAAATAACGGATTATATTCGTGATAACGAATTTGTGGAATTTGTTATTTCAGTTTTTTTGTAATTTGTGATTTCGGATTAAAATTCATTATCACAGATTTTTAGCTCACCTGACCCACAGGGTTTAGTGAGCTTTTCTCCTCAGTTTGCGCCCGTCGCTGTTCATTAACTTTTACGAAAATCTTCTTCACTGAAGCCTTCAATCTTGACCACAAGCAATTTAATTTTAACCAATTTTATTTGCAAAATTAGCACAAGAGATTGGAAACTTTATTAGGGATATTGATTTTGTTTTGTTTTTGTAAATAAGCGCTAAATGTGCACAACTCAAGAACGGTAAAAGTGACGCCACCCAATTTTAAAAACTTGGTCTGTGTTTTGTGTTAATAAACATTGTGTAGTAGTTCAATAACATTTGGTTGAGGCAAACTAAATGTAGAGAACATAAACGACAGATTTAGTACTAAGTATTTGTCCATTTGTAAAGGAGCATAATTCAAGAACTTCAAAAGTGACGCCATGCATTCAATTTCAAATTTGAGCTGGGTGATAAGCTTAGTGTTCAAGTTAAATCTTTAACATTTGGTTGAGGCGAACTTAAGTTAGAGAATGGAAACCAGTTTTGGGAATGTACGCGACGGATGGACTGGACTGATGGACAAAAGCTAGCCTGAATTCACCCATTGTTTAGTGGCGGGGCATACAAAATACTCATAATTCGTAACTGATACATATTTATTCATTATTTTTTATTTGCAGTCTTTTTAGACCGGCGTTTTCCTTCGTGTGTATTGCCCATGAATATATTTTACACAAAAGAAATAGAAGTAGTTTCGGCAACATGGTTTAATGAAGTGTAAAACCTAAGAATCAAACAGACCAATCACATTGAAGTCATTATTGACATGCTTATAATTTAAACATTATTTGATAATGACGAAAACATAATAGGAGTGCATGTAATTTAAAAAACAAACAACAGATATAAAGAAGATCATAGAATATAATGTGCAAAAGTATATAAGGTTAGCCTGGAGTGAAGTGAAGTGAGATAATTAAATTAGGGTATCTACTATACAGAATGTGTGCGATGAGCCCGCCTGCGAAACAACATGGCCGAACATGACCAAACATGACCAAAAATAGATCATAAGGGTAAAAAAAGGTCAATTGCCGCTTTCAATCATATGGCCCTGAAATAAGAGATTCATCAAAGATTCAGGATTGAAATTTTATATCTGCGCCGGACGCGCGTTTCGTCTACAAAAGACTCATCAGGGACGCTATAATAATTTAAAAAAAAGGCCAAATAAAGTACGAAGTTGAAGAGCATTGAGTACCAAAATTCCTAAAAGTTTTGCCAAATACAGATAAAGTAATCTATTCCTGAGGAAGAAAAGCCTTTAGTATTTCAAATATTCAAAGTTTTGTAAACAGCTAATTTATAATAAACTCATAATAGATACCAGGATTAAATTTTGTATCATATCATCAATGATAATTAATTATTTGTCGATCCTTTTTTTTTCGCGGTGATCATTTTCGCTATAATAACTGATGAAAGATTCTCTCTATCTACATCAATTTTCAAAAAAAAGTACAAAACACAAAATAAAAAAGGTCAATAAAGGAAAATTATTATAATAAATAGTCATCTTACAATTTTGATGTAAAGAGTACGTACATCTTGTCATTCTAAACAATTCTCTATGTATATAGCGCGCAGTTTTCATAATAAAAGAAAGAACAAAAGTTGTATTCTACCAATGTGTTCTATTTAATGCCATGTCGGCCATGTTTTTACGCAGACGGGTTCATTGCACACATTCTTCAAACATTGGATTTTTTCTCTCTCACTTTGCTTCACTCCAGGCTAGGCTTTTCTACTTTTGCACTTATATTCTAATTTCTTCCTCTTTATATCTTGTGTTTGTTTTTAAATTACATGCACTCCTATTATGTTTTCGTCATTATTAAATAATTGTTATATTATTAGCATATCAACAAGTACTTGAATATGATTGGTCAGTTAGATTTTCTTTCCTAGGTTTACACTTCGATAAACCATGTTGGCGAAACTACTTTCGTTGCCTCTGTGTAAAATGTTTCCATGCACGATACACACTAATGATATTCACCTCTCTAAAAAAAATTAAATTAAATTAAGGAATAAAAATATATCGGTCAAGAAATATGAGGATTGGACAGATTAACTACTAAACAAATCGGTCTCTCTCGACACCATTTGCGAGTATGGTCTAAAGAAACGATGAAAGTCCGTCGGAAGGGGACGATAAATGGCTGACCCGTGTTAAGAAAGAGCCATATCTCTTGCACGTAAAAGACACCCTTGTAGATTTCGAAAAAGAACATTCTTATGCCGCTACAAAGGCAGCACTCGCACCCGCAAAGTGGAAAGCGATTAATATAAGTTGCAATAACTTGTTTCCCAATTCACTATAAATAAATATGTTTAAAACAAATTTTAAGCAACTAATGCGCAGAGCATATGGTCTTATATATTCTGGTTGCCGTTTTATTGCCATATGCCTCACATCTCATGTTACTGAATATATGATCGGTTGACGCCAGCAATAATTTGGATCTTCCATCACTGTATTGGATACCTAAACTACATCAGTGTCCTTACAAACAACAGTATATTGCTGGGTCTTCCAAGTGCTCCACGTAACCTCTTTCAAAAGTATTAACATCTATTTTTTTAAAGAGTTATATCAGGTTTATTTTTAATCTATAGATTTTGTTAGAGACGAGTGGCAATAACTTCGTAGTATGTGGTACACTAGTACTTACACTGTTAGCTGTTTAACATTAGTCTTATTATGAAGAAAATTTTATTTCACTTTTATTGCCAAATATTGCATGACGGGTTGTCGTTTATAACGTTTCAAGATCATACTTATTTACTTAAACCATGTTGCTATTTGTTTTTACAATTTAATGCGTTTATGTAGTAATGAAAAAATACGACGTGTTTTAGGTTCCTTTCTAAGTATTGAATCAGGAACAAAACTTTATTCTGACTTGTCTTCAAAGTATGAAAGTCTGAAAGTTCTGATTGGCTGGTACTACAACAAGGAACATATGAAGATGACTATATAAGTCGATATCAATCTTCAGTAATCCCGCAAAGACAAGAAAGGGAGAAGGTTTGGTACCATTAAAACGTTTAATCCCGCTGCAAATGTTTGCACCTGTCCTAAGTCAGGAATCTGATGTACAGTAGTTGTCGTTTGTTTATGTAATTTATACGTGTTTCTCGTTTCTCGTTTTTATATAGACTAGACCGTTGGTTTTACCGTTTGAATGGTTTTACACTAGTACTTTTGGGGCCCTTTATAGCTTTTTGTTCGGTGTGAGCCAAGGCTCCGTGTTGAAGGCCGTACATTGACCTATAATGGTTTATTTTATAAATTGTTATTTGGATGGAGAGTTGTCTCATTGGCACTCACACCACATCTTCCTATATCTATGTTATAGATTTAAAATATTAACATTAAGTACTAAAAAAATTGTTAGAAAATAAGTTCGGTTTTGTTCAATAAAGTTTAAAACAATTGGGCTATTTAGATAAATGATCCATACTTAGTTTATTGAAAATTATTCTTTAATCGAAATTTTAGTGAGCTAGTGTTTGGTAGATATTTTTTAACTGCAACTAGCTTTGAAATACATGTAGCAGAATGATTAAACTCTCAAACTTTGAACAACTCCATATGTGTACAAGTGATAGGTTCTGGCCATATTTATTTATTGGTTTAAATGAAAATTATCTTCACTCTGACTAAAGCCGTCATTAACTAAATATTTGCGTTTCTTTTACAGTGAAACTGGCTAACAAGTTTCCTAATTTCGACCAATGTAAAAACATTGTTCTACTTTAACATGCTTAAGGTGGTATGTCTGACTCTGCTACCTTGGACTATAAAATAGCAGAACTGAATTGTTCTCGATTTTTTATTCAGTCTGCAAATTTCAATGCAGGAGTGCAATTTGATAATATAAGATTTTTTATGTAAATGAACATAACTCAGAAATAGTACAATTCATAAAGGAATCTACATGAAGTTTTTCTATTTCATGTTAAAGCAGAAAATTTTTTTCGGCACACTTATTTTTTCGTTTAATAAAAAGCTATTTCTCATGTTGTATTTCAAAATTCTATCATTTCGATTTTTTATATTAATTTTCCAATATATACTCTCTGTATAATCCATATAAAATGTGCGATTTAGTCACCATATGTAGTTTGAAAAAACTTCGGTGACCTAGCATGTTTATTTTTAAACATATTTAAAAGTATACTACGTTTTGATTAAAATCATTTTTTTCATATTCCCATAACACTTAAATAATGTTGATTTGATAGAAATGATTTCACTGCATTTTCTTTAAATGGTAATTTCATCAGTAGAGCGAAGAAGACAAAGAAAGAAATAAGTTGATAATTTTATACCTAAACAAACGCACAATTCATTAAGGAAGTGCATCAGTATTCAGCCACATAGAATCCCAGATGATCAGTATAGTTTTTGAGTAAAATAAGAAAAAAGAGAGATGCAATTTATTTCTGAAACTTCTTTTAAATGAAAGATTTGTATTAATTTACCAAGTCGTTATATATTGCTTTATTAATAGAGAAAACAAATAATCTTCTCTAAAAAATGTTTAATTTGTAAAATGAGAGAAGATATTACAAACATTTTTGAAACATAATAGATAGTATATGAAATTGATTTGTTAGGTATTAAAAGATTTCTTTAGATACCCGAATATTTTAATTGCTTAACAGATTTAATAAAACCCAACTTCTCAAAATCTTTGTAATAACATGAGCGACACGACGGGTGCCACATGTGGAGCAGGATCTGCTTACCCTTCCGACCACCTCCAGTTTTTGGTGGGCTTCGTGTTGCTTAGTCTTTAGTTTTCTATGTTGTGTTGTTTATTCTACTATTTGTCTGTTTGTCTTTTTCTTTTTTGGCCATGGCTTTGTCAGTTTATTTTTGATCTATGAGTTTGAATGTCTCTCTGGTATCTTTCGCCCCTCTTTTTTTCTCGTATTTTAATCTTTCTTGTTAGATAAAAAGGCTGTATGGTGGTATAACTCTTAAATTAAAGAAATTAAACCTTACCTTTATATTAATGTTGTATGACCTAGGAAATGAGGTTCTAGGTCTTTGATCTTTGTATCTGACCACTTCCACTCTGATACAAAAACATTACTTGCGCAAAATGTGTAGGTCTTAAAAACAAAGATTTTAAACATTTGGTTAAAAGCAGTCTGAATACTTTTTACATCATTGAATGTGCAAATAAATGATTTATTTGTCATAATTTCATTAATTTCATAGGATAACCTGACACAGTTTTGTTTAGGGGCCAGCTGAAGCACGCCTTCGGGTGCGAGATTGTCTCGCTGTATTGAAGACCCATTGGTGGCCTTCGGCTGTTTTCCGCTCTTTGGTAGGGTTGTTGTCTCTTTGACACATTCCTCATTTCCATTCATAATTTTATGATGTCGTTTGGATACCAATGTAAGGCATTTGATCATGAAAAGGGTGTAACTAAATTGCCTAGGTTTAAACAGGTTGACCATTACCGCATTTATTTCGCACAAAAGAAAAATGTGTAGTGGTGTAGTGGTTAGTGCATCGGACTACTAACACAAAGGTTCCTGGTTCGATTCCCGTTCCGGGATGAAAATTTCAGGGACTTAATTTTCGGCTCTCCCTTGACACCATTTGCGAGTATGGTCTTGAGGAAACGATGATAGTCAGTCGGAAGGGGACGATAAAAGGCTGACCCGTGTTAAGAGAGAGAGCCATATCTCTTGCACGTTAAAGACACCCTTGTAGATTTCGAAAAAGAGCAGGCTAATGCAGCTACAAGGCAGCACTCGCACCCGCAAAGTGGAAAGGGATTAATGTAAGTTGCAAAACTTGTTTCCCAATCCACTATAAATAAATATGTTTAAACTAAAAGAAAAAGTTTTGGAACTAGGTGTTCTTTTGTTACAATTTTCAGTTTGGATTAAATACAGATGGAGTATGAAATCTTGATTTTCCGAAAATTTAATCACAATTTTTTTTCCCATCTCCCTCCGATCGGCAAATTGTCTCGTTTACACCTTTTTAAACTGAAATCTTAAATCATTTGTTGCTAATTTTACCAATCTTGATCACATTTTTTTTTTTTTTTTTTTGATGAAATATCTTGTTTGCACCATTCTATTAGAACCCTAGTTGCCCCCTCAAATCCTGGATCCGCACATGATTTCAAGTGTTTCCGTGCTCAGACCCCTATATATGAGTGGGTGGGTCACATTCCAGCCGCACTTCGATACCCATTTTTAACCGAAAACTGAAGTAATCCTCCCACCCTTTTCATGTTGAATTGATGCAGTTCCCCGAAAGGAAAAGCTCTTGACGTGTAAACATTTGTTGTTAAATTGCTGAGAGCGTCAAGGGAGTGTGTATCACAAAGTGTTTCAGTGTGAGGTCAATATTTACCGTATCTGCTACGAAACAAAATTTAATTTTGCCGGGCAGACGTGCAATGACGGAAATGATGACGGCACGTAAATTTCAGAGCCGAACGTCGTGAAGGACGGTCGATCCGAACTGGCTTTTTTTTTCGATTTTAACCCCCAAATACCCCCCAAAAGATCTTGAAATGAACACATAATAAACTACGCTGGTAATTAGTTCTTTGTGGTATAAAACAATATTCGTGGATTTTATGCGAAAGAAGAAAACGCGACACCCAATTTCAACTCTATTCATTTAGTAATATAGATAAAATATAATGAATGAGAATAAATGAAGAAAAACCAAATAAAGGCAACAGCATTATACCTCTGTTAATAGTCATAAATTGAAAACAAATCAGGATCCCAAACCAAAATCAAGGGAAACACGTCAACTATAAAAGAAAAACAACGTCACAACAGAAACAGTAAACTGCAACAAAAACAAACGACAACATACATAGAAATGACTATCTAATAACAACAATTGTAAGATTTCCAAAAGGTGTAGTTGAAATCATCCCCTCGTAAATTTTACCGACGCCATCACGAGTTGGTTGACTGTTATTGAATATTTTTTTTACAGATGATAGCGGATATTTTTTTTTTTATGTCATGACTAAAATTCCGTCCCCTTTCCACGAATGTGACCTACCGAACTAGATTTGTTACCGGGTTTGTAATAATATGAGCAACATGACGGGTCAAACATGTGGAGCAGGATCTGCTTACCCTTACAGAGCACCTGAGATCAACCTCAGATTTTGGTGGGATTCGATTTAGTTTTCTATGTTGTGTTTTGTATACTATTGTTTGTCTGTTTATAGATATAAGAAGATGTCTTATGAGTGGCAACGGGGTAACGTGTTCTTTTTCCTGGTAAAGACACTTGCAAATCAACGCCGATACCTGAAATTATAAAAACCATTTTAGCCCCTAGTACATGAAGCAAGTACTCGATTTGCACTTTGTACACAGGGTGAGGTTATAGTTATTTTAAAAAATAATTAATAAACTATTTTGTCTAAGGAACAATCCGTGGTTTGCCCATTAATATTTGGTACAATATGTACTTCAGATGAACGATGGCCTCTTATAATGATAATACAATTATTTTACTTGTGGTCCTTGTATTGTGGCATGATATGTCAAGCATGTGGAGCATGCGTACCATTCCGGAGCACCTGCGATCAGCCACAGTGTTTGTTTGGTTCGTGTCTCAGTCACAAGTGTTCTATGTTGTGTTTTGTGTACTAGCGTTTCCCTGTTGATCTTTTTCTTTTTTAACCATGGCGTTGTCAAATTATTTTCGGCTTCAGAGTTGAAATGTTTTGTATCCACAGAAGGAAGAGGATAAATCTTTTGCAAAAAGAAATATATAAAAGCACCAAAAACCGAACTAACAAAAAGCATTTTCAATCAAACTGATGCTAAAGGAAGAATATGAAGAAACAAAATGTGTTAATTGATTGATTTTGTCAGTCCTTGAACTATCGTTTACCTGTAAGAATCGTTTATGCTAACTCCATCTGTCCAATATTTTTTTAAAACAGGACGGTTATTCTTAAAAGTTTTGGACAGATAAAGGTAACATAATGGTTTCTTACAGGTAACAAAAGACAAAGTCGTACCTGAAAAATCGGAAATTAACTAAAACAGAACCAAGGTGCAGAAAAACAAAATCCGTTAAAATTTATATAAGAAAGCAATCTTAACAAAGTGTATTCTAACGTTTTAAAAATTGGCTAACGTCTTTAAGCGTGTAACGTTAGTTGATACCAGTATCGTGCGACATTCTAAAACTTATTTTCATTTTCTAGAACTGAGTTGATACCTCTGCTGGTAGAATGTTAGTACCCGGGGATATACAATCTCAGAAGTCATAGCTTCGGTTCTAACCGATTTTATAACTGATTTTGTTTAGAAACAAATACTGTTAATAGGTAAAGTTTATTTTAGAAAATAAGATTTCGGCTTCCACAGGCACATTTACCGTAAATTGACTTTGATGTGTTTGGTCATTTAGCTCGTCGTGCTTGTTAATGTTATACATATTTGGCTTTCAAATGTTAAGCTTTGAACTTTTCCGTTTGCATGCTGCACAAAATTAATTAAGTAAATTTTATTTTGTAGATCTTGTACTGCTGATAAATTTTATTGCTTTCATGGTTTGTTCATCTGTAATCTTGATCGCGTTTGGCTATACTTTTGTATTTTTCTATTATTACAGATCTTCAAGAATTCAACATGCTACTGGTGATTTGTTGTTATTGAAATTTCATTATGTTTTTAATAATGCTACATAATTTGATTTTAATTATGATTAATATTTAAAAGGCATTCAAAAATAAGAGCAGGATGATTATGTTTTGCCGATTGTGTCCTTTTCCCGATTGTAACATTTTTACTGAGTGTGAATTTGCTCGGCGGTTGCTGTTTATTATCTTTACTTGTCTCCAACTATTCGATTTACAAGTGTTGAACATTAGTAAACTACTGCCGCCTTAACTTGAACAAAAAGATATGGAGACAGTCCTAAACAATGTATTGACTGTTCACTGCTACTGGAAACTACTTATAAACAATCATATAGTTTCTCTTATAGTTGTGGTCTGTTATTTCTTGTAGGAAGAGATATTCTTCTGTGTGATACAAAAACATATAGCAAAATTGCGTCTATTCATCGGAAAGTACCAAGACCTAGTAGATTAATATTCAGTGTCATCGTCTAAAATTATTAGGGATGGCAACGAGTACTCGCTCGGAAGGCCGAGTACTCGAGTACAATTTTAGTACTCGGATACTCGTTTGCTTTTTATAAATCTTGAGATATGTCTCCTCACATTTCCACTCACTTTAGTTCCGTTGTAATACCCCTTTGTAATACTATTTAAAATCCATTAACAACGGTAATACGTTTATCCTAAGACTACTTTTATACTTTTAAAGTAATACCAGCAACGTTCGTTCCTTCCGAGGGAATGTTTTGATGTGCACTACTTGTAACAAAAAATAGAAAGTCAAACAGTCTTTCATCTGAAGTTGTTGACCAGTTCATATTTCTAAACAAGACCAAGTGCCCTGTGGTATACCCTACGCAACTGATTAGAGACATTTTAACGGTGTTTATAAACGGATCAACACTTTCATGGATTAATAACTCATCACAAGCCGTCAACTTACCTTTGATTGTTAATCAAGACTTCTATGTAAACGTGATTGGTAGGAGTTGTACATTTAAATTAATGTAATTACTCTTTATTTGAAACTTAATTAATGTTTATTTTACAATTTAAAGAGAGGCGAAAGATACGAGAGCGACATTCAAACCAATAAGTCGAAAATAAACTGACAACGCCATGCATAAAAAAGAAAAAGACAAACAGACAAACGATAGTGCAAAAAACAAAACTCAGAAACTTAAGACTGAGCAACACGAACAAGCACAAGTAATTTGAAGTCCAATATAATTGTTGATTAATTAATAAACAAGTCGTACTAAAAAAAAATACTAACTCCAGAGGAAAAGATGATACAGATTGTCTACTTTGTCGGACTTTTATATGCAAATATTTATGGTTTTATTGGAATGTTTCTAATTTGGTTCATGAACACGTACACAAACAATAATTGCTATTATGATAGGTTATTTGTAGATACGGCGGTCGGTAATTCATTGTTTAACTGACATTTTTTTGTAGTCATACAGTTTGAGTTCTGCAATAATGCGTTTGTCTTTCATTAATATGTTTATGAAAGGTAATAACAAAAATAAGGCATCCCATCTATAATCTTAACTTTTCAATAGAAGTTTAAGATTCATCCGAGAACTCGAGTACTCGCGAGTATCGTGACCGAGTATTCAAGTATTAAATTTCAGATCTTTTGACATCCCGAAAAATAATACAAGATGGTCTTTAGTTATACATTCTATGTACTTTATATAAGTTTTCCCATTATTAGCGTTTATGCTATTATGTTCCTTAAGATCATTCAATTCATGATGTGACTCGGTATTTATGAATCCAGTTATTGGGTTTTTGGCTTTGGACTTTCCTGGTGCATGTTTGTCCTGAGCTTCGAATCGGGCGCAATAGATTTTTACAGTGTTTATTCTTCAATTTTGTTTCCCTGTGTTTACCTTAATGAAATTGTACTTTGTCGAGAAAGTGTATACTAAATTTTGTATATACTATCAACTACAAAAACGTTTTGGTGGCGTCTTTGTTAAATTAACTTTGAACTAAAACTATTTTCTTGTTTGCGTTTTTGTGAGGTTTATTTTTATGCTTGTTTAAATGTCTTTGTCAGTTATGTTGTTTGTCTTTGGTGAATGTTTAAACATTTTGATTGCCGATCAATTTTGTCAATATTATAACAAAACTATAATACAAGTGGGAGGTTAGGCTACCTTTAAAACCAGCTTTATACACTATTGTCTTCGGAAAATGCCTGTACTAATATAAAAATAAGGAGATGTGGTATGATTAATAATGAGTCAACTGTCAACCAAATTTCAAATGAAGTGAATATAATCAATTATAGGCAACCGCACGGCCATTGACAATGAGAAAAACCATAGTGTAAAGTAGGCCATAAAAGGCCTCGACGTTCAAAATATGAATCAATTCAATTGAGAAAAGTAACGGCCTAACCAAATTTCAAATGAAGTGAATATAATCAATTATAGGCAACCGCACGGCCATTGACAATGAGAAAAACCATAGTGTAAAGTAGGCCATAAAAGGCCTCGACGTTCAAAATATGAATCAATTCAATTGAGAAAAGTAACGGCCTAATTTATAACCAAACAAATTATGAAAATCAAATATGACAGACATAAACCAACGACAACCACTGAACTACAGGCTCCTGACTGGGACAGGCACATATAGAATGAAGTGAAGTAAAGCATGTTTCAAGGCGCCAAATCTTCCCCTTATCCTGGAACAACGATGCAACGGCACAACACAAGATCAAACTATACACAACAATAAACGAAAAAAAAATTAAACACAACAATACACGCATCCCTCCAATGATTGGCTCCTGACATGGAACAGGCAAACATGGATTGTGGCAGGGTTAACAAGTTTGAAAGCGTCAACCCTCCCCTAACCTGGGACAGTGGTGTATTAGTACAACATAAGAACAAAGTATAAAAAGTCCGGAATATGACAGTTGTTTCCATTGTTTCCGTTGGTTGATAAAGTTGAATAACGTTTGATTTTGTCAAATTTTTCGATTTACCCTTTTGAGTTTACCTTGGAGTACAAAGTATTTTTGTTATACTGTTTGATTGACTTTCCAAAAAACAATATTACTACATTTCCATTGGTTGTTTGGAAGGTCATTGGTGACTTTCAAATGTCGAAACTATGTACATTTTATCCGTGGCAACGAAGATATGCGATTTCTACATTAATATGCATAACACAAACACATGTTACATAAACATCTTATTTTAGTTAAATTTTGTATAATCCTGAAGCATTAAAAACGTTTTCAAATGTCTGAAGTTCGACGACAGCACAGGACGTCAAACTGGTTTGTACAAAAGACTAAATCAAAGAATCACAGTCTTTTCTAATTTACACAAAGATAATGTTTACCATAAGAGAAATAAGTTTTATGACTCGTGAGATTTGAATATCGCTTGATCTCAATTCAAGTTATCCTATTTAAACTGTAACAATAAAAATCTTACGATATTCATTAAGTGTTAACTGATATATTATCTTAAATGTTTTATTAATAAAATGAAAAGATTCATTCAACTGAAAATGAAACAACTTCTTGAACTTGATCTGTCATCTCCTTCAGGGTAATATATTTGATCTGCAAAAGAAGATAAAAAATATAAAAATTCCAAATAGGCAAAGTATAGCCATTCATCGATGAAAAACAGATAAAACAAGGCAAAAGAGGGGCGAAGTATTACAAATGAACATTCAAGCTCATGAGTCCAATATAAAATGATAACATTATGGCCACAAAACCTTCACATAAAAGTAAAAACTCAGCATCCCGAACTATTGCAAAACAAAGGGTCGAAATAAGTGTCCCGTAAAAGTAAGCAGATCCGGATCAAACTCTTTTTTATTTTTTCTTGCGTGTTTTTCAATCTTAACGATAATGTCTAGTGCCGTAGAGTACGTTCTTTGTCTGCTTGTCTTTTGTTATTTTTGGCATGAAATTGTAAGCTTTTCTTCGACATATGGAATTGTATTCCCCCTTTGACATTTACTACTTTTCCCCTCTTTTACAACATTAAAAAGTGTTATTAAAACAGATAATCATCAGAAATTTGATGGACGATTTGGAATTGAAATCTAGTGGTACATAAATGCACCAAGTACACCAACAAGGACTAAACTCTACATACTTATAAAATTATAACAAGTATTCATCATTTTCACCTATAAATTAATAAACGACGTTAAATGAGGGACTTATTAGAGATCTAGAACTCATTCTCTGAATAATACAATCAAACATATAACACAGTTTATGCCTAATTCAAGAATATAGCTGAGCAGGTCTTATTAATGCAATTAAGACGCTTTCTTTAGTCAAATTTTTCTTATATTTATTGATATATTTGTGGTTTGGTGCGTTTCAGATGAAGATAAAACCATTCAGGCGCTTCGAAAGTACACCGTTAATAAAGTGTTTTTTTAATCATTTTATAGAATCTCCGAATGTTAAAGGTATACCCGACGAACTTCTTTAAAATACTTTTATCATCTACATTGTTGTTTTCGGCAAAAAATCAGATCATTATACATTTATCAGATAGGACTTTTTCGTCTTTCCATTTTTAAAATCATGTATCAAATTTGGGTTTGACCCAGGTTAAGTGGCTCACTAGAAATCAATGCGATGTGGTATGATTGCCAATGAGATGTGGTATGATTGCCAATGAGACAACTATCCACCAGACACCAAATGACGTAAATGTTTACCTCTAGGTCGTTGTATGGCCCTCAACAGTGAGCAAAACCAATACCGCATATCAGCAAGTTATAAAAGGTCCCGAATAAACAAAATGTAATAGTTCTCTTTTTTTTATCTTCATTTGTCACTTCATTTGACTATAATTCTAATAATCTTATTTAATACGTACGGCTTCTCACAAATATATCGCTGACTTGTAGCACAATCAATGTCGTCCCATGTATATCTATGAAGAGATGAAATACACATACAATCCTGTACACCTTTCCAATTGTCAGGTTAGCCTGCATTCCAATCAGTAATAGTAATTAATTTCTGGCTACTAGCCCACTTAAATGTACCTTCTGTAAGGCTATCTGTACCTCCTTAACAAAAAGCTATAAACAAAACAAGAAGAACGGAAAATGAATATTTGATTGCAGAAACAAAAATAATGCTATACCAAAATATCACAAAATATCTTATATATAGTGGCAATAATGACAGAGAACAACATAATAAAGCAACCGCACAAATACAACTGTTATGCAATTAAGTTTAGTGATGTTAGCTTTCATGCCGCATTTTGTGAAATGTTCACAATTTCTTGATTAAACTCTTTGAGCCAGCTGGCAAAACAAATACAATCTTTCATTCATTTGGCAATGCACAATAATATTTCGGTAAAAACTGAAGCATCAAACCTTGAAAGCAGGACATACCGATACACAATGATCGTCATTCTAAGAATTCAAATATTGAAAACTGTTAAGAAAAAAATATGACGTTTTATTTCTTCCGGTCTGTTTATATATAGCAGAGAATTAAGCCAACAAAGGCCTCAGATGATATGGATGAGTTTCATTGTTCACTATACTGACAAAGACATTGTTTTATTGTCTAATTAGAGTGAAATAAAACGTCAACTTTGAATGGAAGTAAGTTTACAAAGTAAATCATACCTTCTGTTTTTTTTAATATTATCAAAAGTTCCTTATCAATCTACTTGAAAACAAAAGAAAGTAAAACAAAAATACCTAACTCCAAGGTAATTCAAAACGAGAGAGTCAATAAAAACTGACAAAATTAAACATAATCCGTTTAAGAAAAACTCGAAAAACTTGAAAAAAAAACGAATGAAACATTGACAATGATGGAAATGCATTGTATTTGCTTGTGAAAATTACCACATTTACCATATTATCTACGATCATAGTTCAATACATCAGGTATATATCGATAAATCAACTTTTAGATGTTTCTCTTATCCATAACTCAATATCTTCAAAATAACTTGTCGTTTATTGGTATTGTATGATGATACATATTTCAATGAAGGTTTTTCATAATAACATTGAAAGATCTTGATATTTGTCTTTTCTATGTTTGAAAAAAAGAAGCAAAAAATACCAAAGGGACATTCAAACTCATGAGTCGAAAATAAACTGACAAAGCTATGGTTAAAAACAGAAGAAAAAAAAACCCAGACAAACAACAGTACACAAAACACAACATAGAAAACTAAAGACTGATGATTTGAGAGTATTCGCAGTTACTGACAGCTAGTTAAATTTAATTTTTACAATCTACTAAGTCAAATTTTACTTAAAAATATAAAACATAAAAAGGTAGTCTCTATTTCAGTATATTTGGTTTGCATTTCTGTGTAGTATTTCATGATTTGTCACTATTGCTGAAATGATTCGCAGTATCAGAATATATGACAAACGAGACGATTTTCAAATTGAAATTAAAAATGTCCCCTACATTAATTAGCAGCAATTTATTAACTTCACCTGCATATGAGATATATATTTCCAACTCATTCGGCATTCAAAAGCTTGCAGCTGCTACTCAGACTTAATGACACGTCACCAGTGTCTGAGCAGAAAGTTTATGAATTAGGGTTATATAAAATAACGTCTCGTCCCTTTTCTAAAAAAAAAACGTTCATTATAAGAACCTTGTTGATAAATATTCCGTATCAACTTCACAAATAATACATGATGGTCTTCAAGTATAGATTCTAGGTACTGACGTTATCATCTTTTGAATTACTAGTAAAAGTGTTCTTTTTGTTTTTCATTGAATATTTTTAACTTTACTGTTAAGTCCATGTTTGATAATATACTTTTGGCGTGGCTCGGTACTTATACATCCTTCAATTGTGTTATTGTGCTATGGTCCTTTTGTATTCTTTTCATTCATTTTTGCTATTTGCCTTGTCTTTAAAGTGTCAATATGCCATTTTGGTTTCTTTGTTGAATAGTTATTTTTGTTTGTAGTGATGAAGATTTTAACACAATGTTGACTGTTGTATCCCAATAGTTGATATTTTTACCTAAATTGTCTGTTTGTTTTTTTCACACATTGTTGTCAATATAATGGAATTATATTCGACTTTCATACAAGTGAGAGGTTTAGCTAGCTATAAAACCAGGATTAACCCACCATTTTCTACATAAAAAAAGCCTGTACCAAGTTGGGAATATGACAGTTGTTTTTCATTCATTTGATGTGTTTGATCTTTGGATTTTGCCATTTGATAAAAAACCGTTTTGAATTTTCCTTGGAGTATTATTTAATTTTAATGTTTACTATCTACTAAGTCAAATTTTAAAAATATAAAACATAAAAAGGTAGTCTCTATTTCAGTATATTTTGTTTGCATTTCTGTGTAGTATTTCATGATTTGTCACTACTGCTGAATTAGCTGGAACGAATGAAACCACAATTTGATCTAACATAGAAAAAAATAATTCGGGTACCTTATGTTGACACTAAATTGTTTGTTTTAGCTTTATTACATTTTTGGGGCGTCTGAGTCCCATTTTGTGAAATCAGTTGCTGCTGTTGGAGTAATGAATTTCAATCTTATGATTGAATGGTTTAGAATATTTACTTTATAAAGCGCATATTTCAAACAACATTCAGCCGAAACATATCCAAAAGCAAATTAGTGTTTTAATCTCTCTGAAACATCGTCAAACAGTTCTATATATGTCCACAAATATAGACCAAAGCAAAACTCAAACTTTGTCTAAAGTAACATTTTATGATATTACTCTTTTCAAATAGGGACGTCTTTTGCCGAGAGGTGTAAGTAGTCAATCTTTTGTATTACAAGCCTATCAACACTGAGGTTGTGAGTTCGAATCTCGCACGTGGCAGGTGCACTCAACTCCAATCTTAATTGACTAGGTTTATAAAAAAGAAGATGTGGTATGATTGCCAATGAGACAACACTCCACAAGAGACCAAATGACAAAGAAACTGTAGATCACCGTACGACTTTGAACAATGAGCAAAGCCCATACCGCATAGTCAGCTATTAAAGGCCCTGAAATGACAAATGCAAAACAATTCAAACGAGAAAACTAACGGTCTAAATTATGTCAAAAAATGAACGAAAAACAAATATGTAACACATCAACAAACGACAACCACTGACTAACAGGTTCCTGACTTGGGACAGGCACTTACATACAGAATGTGGCGGGATTAAACATGTTAGCGGGATCCCAACCCTCCCCCTAACCTGGGACAGTGGTGTAGCAGTACAACATAAGAACGAACTATAAAAATCAGTTGAAAAAGCTGAACTCATCAGATGGATACAAATAGAAATACATCTGACAAAAACACAGAGTGGACTTGGCCGGGTACTTGTATATCCAAACAACAAAAAGACACTAAGTACAGATCTGAGCGTACTCACAGTTACTGACAGCTAGTTCAAAGCCACAAACAACTAATAAAAAAATCATGCATCTAAGACTAAATTATCAATCAGTACATATCCAACATCCAATGGATTTAGTGTAAGGACGTCATAAACAGTCCGAGAAAAAAACATGACCTTGTGCAATGCCAAGATACAGGTGTCGACATATTGTACATGTAGATCCATGAATGTGTATATGTATATAACAATAATATTTAGTTTGATTTTACTTTACTGATAACAAAATCAATATTAATACCAATAAAAACAATGTGTAAAGATCTAATTACAGTGTTGAATTGGTAACCATTTAGAATAAGTTAATTTAAAGGATCGATAAGTTTACCAGGATCGTTTCTAAATTTCCGGGCACGGTGAACAACATCTCAATAAAAATGAGGATGTGCTATCCCGTTTGAAATAAGTTTTCTACAGGTACAACCAAACTTCAAAACCAAATCTTTATATCTATGGTAGAATTTAGTAAAGGTTTTAAGTAATTTGTGGTAACGAAATCTTTAGCCTAATAATTTACCAGTAATACATAAATTACGTTCGTTAAAATTAAAAACGTCACAACAGACACGGGCATAGCGAACGAGTCGTAAAATATAAACACCGTAAGATGGTGCCAAAGGAACATCACCATCCAAAAAGGAAAAATTAACAATAGGGAACGAAAAATCGTCCCTTTTGTCGTAAATTTTAGTGTGGCGTTTTCCGTGTAAAACCGAAATATCTAAATCTAGGAAAGGACAGCTATTATCGTTTAAATTTGATTTATTTAAAGTAAGTTCCTTTGGGTAAATTTCGGCAGTATATTTTGTAAGTTCTTGATTATTTAACGAAAAAAATATCATCAAGATAACGGTAAGTGTTGTTGAATTTATCAATTAAAATGCAATTTAGACGGGTCTTTACTGAGTTTGGTCATAAACTGTGATTCATAACAGTACAAATACAAGTCTGTTATTAAAGGGGCGCAATTAGTGTCTATTGGAATACCTACAACCTGTCGATAAACTTTGTTGCCGAAATGTACATAAATATCACCAAGGAGACAACTAGTAGCTTCAATCATCTCATCACACCTCCAGTAAGTATATCTAGCATATTTACCTTTCTCATTCGAGAAGAAGGCTTTAAATTTTGAGTTGCAGCAAATATATTTGCATTCAGATTTACCAAACGATCATTCAATTAAAAAGGAAACCTTTTGTTTGATAATGTTGTGTGGAAGTGTAGTGTAAAGAGTAGAAAAGTCAAAACTGTCAACAGAATCAAAAGGACCATCAAAAGCACGTAATTTATCTAAAATATCCAAAGAATTTTTTACACTCCAAAAAGTTGATTCCACTATTTTCATTTATTTAATATCGGTTAAGAATTAGCTGCTCTTATTGGATAAAAATGGGCCACATGACATTCTTTATTCTTCAGTAATAAATTCCATTGGTCATTAACAGAACAAAACGGACCAGAAAACAGGTCGTTAACGGACTTTTACATGTTAATGACCAGTGGGGCGTGGTTTCTCTGTTAATGACCGATGGGGCGTGGTTTCTCTGTTTAGAGAGATGTCCCTTTGATAAAAGTTTTTCCTGTTTTTAATTTCATATTTAAGTTGTTGAATTGTTTGCCATGTGTTTTTGTAAATTATTAAATTATAGAAAACTTTATTTAGTATTCATATACTGAAAAATTGCACTTAAATTAATGGCAGTGACGTATAGCTACATGTAATACTACGACAGGTCTTCTCTCTTTGCTATAGAAATTGTAACTCGAGTTTGCTTTGAACATTTTGAATTTATGAGAATTTGTAAAAACATGGTTCCTCAATAATAAACATACTAGTTATTGAAAAACTGGTCATTATCGTGATACATGGACTGCCCGTATGACAGTGTTATTGACTGCGACAGCGATAATGACCTCGCCTACGGCTCAGTCATTATCACTGTCTTAGTCAATACCACTGTCCTGTGGGCAGTCGATATATCACGATAATGACCAGATTTCAATAACTATTATGTAAATATATTATTACAAAAGTTTATGATAAGTTCTTTGTTAGTAGTTAAACAAATTTTTAAAGCACCGAAAGATTAGTTGTAGAACACTTACTAGAGGCCGAGATGAAACGATATTTTACTGGTTTTTTGTCTAGTTTATATAACCAATACATAGTAGGGACCTTTAAATGTTCAGAAGAAGCCTTAAGCTGTGATGTGGTTAGGATATGTTTGTTTACTTTATAACTCTATGTGGAGCGCACGGACTTCAATGTAGATGAATTGAAAATTTCATTCTTAAGAACGTCCGTGTAGGATTTACGGCATACCAACAACATATTGTTGGTTGTTTTGTCGGCCGGTACAAGCACAAACCGCTTTGAAAGTTCTTGAAGTTTATTTCTTATTCTGGAAGATTTTAGAAAGTGCCGTTTATGATCTTCAGGTTTGTCGATACTTTGGAACAGCCAATGGTGGCAAAACGCTTTGATTATACGCGAATATTCATAAATTGGGCTGATGAAAGAGATGGTGTCACACTCCTTGAAAATATCATATAATTTACGAATTGTTATTTGACCCAGTTTACATAATAATTGATGCCTACCATTGTTTTTAAATATAAATTGGAGATTATCAAGTGTATAATTTATACGACGTTTATTTTCTTGATTTCGATTGATAAGTTTGCCATGAGACCTATTATTACGATGTCTTTTATCCACAATATTCATGATATCAATAGAAAAAGTTGTAGATATGTTCCCTTGTCCAAGTATATTGTCATTAAGACCCAGAGGATAAGCTGTCTGAAGTCATTTAATCTAAGACTGTTCGATAATTTTACGGGAATCTTCAAATTGTTTATGCGATTGCCCTTGTTGTTTCTGGATCGTTTCGAGCGGTTGAAATCTTATGAATTTAATATTGTGGTTGTGTTTACCTAAATGTTAGTAAATTATACTTTTGAATTTCTTAGGTTTTCGGAAGCGGTATAGATGTTCCTGAGCTCGTTTAAAACATTCCCGTCCTGTTTGTCCTACATATTGTATACCACACTTTGGCTTTGTTCAAGTTACCAGATAAAAAGTAAAATCACAAAAATACTGAACTTAGAGGAAAATTCAAAACAAAAAGTCCCTAATCAAATGGCAAAATCAGAAGCTCAAACACATCAAACGAATGGACAAAAACTGTCATATTCCTGACTTGTTACAGACATTTTCTTATGTAGAAAATAGTGGATTAAACCTGATTTTATAGCTAGCTAAACCTCTCACTTGTATGACAGTCGCATAAAATTCCATTATATTGACAACGATGTGTGAACAAAACAAACAGACATAATAGGTAAAAATGTCAAAATAGGGGTACATCAGTCAACATTGAGTTATTATCTTAATCACTATAAAAACAAACAAATATGTAAACAAACATTGACCATGGCACAATACCACAATGAAGGGATGAATAAGTACAGAGCCACGTCCTATGTTACAAAGAAACACAAAAAGGCATAAAGACAAAGCATATTAGCAAAAATGAAAAACAAGAATACAAAAATTATCATAGAACAATAACACAATGACGGGATGTATAAGTACAGAGCCACGTCAAATGGATATCACAAAAACAGACTAAACAGTAAAAGTAAAATTCATAAAGACAAATAAAAGAATAAATGGGGCTTTGAGTTTTTCATGTAATGTCACAGGAAAAGGAAAGCGAAAAAACTCTCCCGTTCACTGTTGACCTAACAGTATTATCAGAAGATAATCTAGATCAGGTTAGTCATTTTCTGGCATTGCGTGGGCATATTTGTGGATATCAACGTGCATTTTTATTTTATAATCAGTTTTCCTACCGAGGGTCGGTTGTTCTCTCTGGACTCTCCGGCTTCATGCATCGATAAAAACTGATCCCCACGAAAAATAGTACACTATTAAATCCTGATGGCTTCCATATAATTAACGAAGAGATGATTTCAGCTTCCAAATTGTGAACTTTCCATTTCTATGTAGCAAAATTCCATCAGCGCCTGCATACGGCGTATATATATCTCTCAGTTAATTCGATATTCCAGGGCTTGTATTTCCTATCATGATATCATTGAAAGAGGGTTGCTGCTAACAAGGGAGCTATTAAAACAAGAGTTTTAGGTGGTGAAGTTGAAATCATCTCTTCGTAAATTTTACGGACGCCATAACGAGTTGGTTGACCGTTAGGAAAGAACCGTTTCACAGATGACAACGGATATGTTCCAATTGTCGTCACTACAATCCCTTCCCACTTTCCCCGAATCTGACCTATCGAATTAGACTTATTACCGGGTTTGTGCTAACATGAGCAATACGACGGGTGCCACACGTGGAGCAGAGAAGGATCTGCTTTACCTTTCGTAGCACCTGAGATCACCCCAAGTTTTGGTGGGGTTCGTGTTGTTCAGTCTTTAGTTTTCTGTGTTATGTTTTGTGTACTGTTGTTTGTCTGTTGGTTTTTTTTTCTTGTTTAGCCATGGCGTTGTTAGATTATTTTCAACTTATGAGTTTGCATGTCCCTCTCGTATCTTTCGTCTCTCGTTTACAGGGGAAGTGTGAAAAATTTATATTTTCTCAAAATCTTCTTTATACAAGGGACACAACTTCCTAAACATTCACAAGACCAGAACGTATATCAAACTTATTTTGTATCTTATCATGATGTGACAATTGACAAATATTTTGATTAAGGCATTATTGAATACAGTGCAAAGAATTATGACGGACGACCGGACTAACGGTTTTCTAACTAACTTACATTTCAAGTTTTGCAGTAGATACGTTTTTAGAAGATTGTGACGTATACAGTAGGATAAACAATTCAAGAATTACTTCTAACGTTTACAATTCAAAACAATAAATCTGCCATCAGCAAAAAAAAAAAAAAAAGATGAGTCAATGACTTGATTTTGAAGTAATGTTAATTTATTGTTGATTTTGTAGAAAAGAAATGCACTCATTGCACTGAAATCGATCTAATATCAATTTATTTTCTAATGATTCTACTGAATTGAAGAAAAAGTATCTTTTCGGATTATAATTTACTGCTATTGTCAACTTTATATCAATACACATATCACAGAATTGCACGGAATTGCAGTACGAAATCCACATAATTAGTTTGACAATAGCAAATGATTATAACAGAAAAGGTATAAAAAAACGACAGTTTTGTTCAGTTTTCAAGAAGTAAACCGCCATTTTTATAGCATACGTTTTCTGTTCATTATTTCTACAAAATAAAGAGAAAAAAGTACATACTACTTCCAATCTCAGTTGCTCTGTTTCTCAAAAATGATATTGCAACACTCGTGTCAGGTTCAGCCAGCTTACCATACGTATTACAGTAAGTCTAAAATAGTAAAGCATCGGTCAAATATGTTGCATATAATTGTAAAAGTTTTGTAGAAAATGTCTCCTTTTGATTCTTTTAAACTTTCTAGTGCATGGTGTTTTACAAAACTATCAAAGAAAGATTTAAACTAATAAAAGTTTCAAAACCTTATAACGCACTGCAAATACATTTCGACAGATTCTCCAACACAGGAATCAAAAAGCAGTTACATTTTTGAAAACCAATTACCTCAGTAAAACATATTGCTTCATCTGTAAATTAGTTACGAATTGACTTGATAAATATAGCAACAGCATTATACCGCTGTTGAATAGTTATAATAAGATTAAGCAAAAACAAATTCGGCTAACAAACTAAAACCGAGAGAAACACATCAACTATAAGAGGAAAACAACGGAACAACAGAAACACTGAACTACAAGAAAAAGCAAACGACAACATACATAGAAACGGACTGTCTGATAACAACTGCCATATTCCTGACTTGGTGCAGGATATTTTAAGATAGAGTTGTGGGTTGAACCTGGTTTTGTGGCTAGCCAAACCGCCCACTAATATGGCAATGTTAAAAATACCGCTAAAATGCCAACATTACGTGACAGGAATACAGAACAAACAAACGCAAGAACACTCAGCACAGAGAAATACATAAATAAATAATAGTACATTACAACATGTTAACTGCAGAAAACAACGGACATCTCCCATGAATTTACGACAGCACATAAGGAAACCATAAACGAAATATGAACTGCGAGTCACATGAATGGATTAACATTACAAAAAGTGACGTATTTTATGTGATGTTTATATTATCACAGGTAAATTTCTAAAAATGACATAGATTTGTTTTATTTATAGAAACGTACAAGAATATTAAATTGGGATTGAGTTTGTAATGGTGTTACTTTATTTATTTTCTAACCATGACAAGAATATTAAAATGGAATTGTGTTTGTAATGGTGTTATTATTTATATTTTCTAACCATGTCGGTTTTTCTTCTACATCAAAACTGTGTATAAACAAACAAATTATGTGCATATAGTTGCTTTAAACTTGAACATCATATATAAATGAAGCAGCTGGTCTTTTATCTTAACTTTTACATACATATAAAAAATAAAAATAAAATAACTGTAATATAAGGCAAGATTATGTAAGACCAAACAATAAACACACATGAAAACAAACAACATAAAACAAAAACCCTTTAGACGAACCACGAGTAACTTGACAATATTGACAAATAAGACATATATTAAATGAACCGAATTCAAACAACAAACGAAATAAACAGACAACAACTCAGGACAAAATCACCCACCGGACCAACACGTATAAGAAAGTAACAACGAAATGTCCGAAAGCGGGATATATCAATATTGAACCACGTCGTTTCTAACAGAGAACATAAGACATAACAAAATATCCAAGATGACTTAGAAAATAAACATCATAACTAAATACATGATGTATGTATGTATATAAATACCGAGACACGTCGTATAACAATGCGAATCCACACTCGACAAAACAGACATATTCAGGAATACGTCATTTTGGTACTAAGTAGCCCAGACGACGTAGATGGTAAACCACAATCTACGATGTGGTAAAATGTCGTAAGTTAGTTTAGACACAGACACATCGTATAGATCAACCAATTCGTGATGGTTTCATAAATGTTTTTAAACTTTACTCCTCATAACTCTGTTAGAGCAGTTTTGCGTAAGGAGCACACTCCTGTATATGAAGTCCGTTTAGTGTAAACACGCACGAGCATAACGTATCCATTGAGATATGTAAACACCATTAGATGGGGCAGAGGGTTTGCTTCTCCTAAGAAATCGGAAATTGATAATTGGCGAGTTGAAATCATCCCGTTTGTCATAGATTAAAATTAAAGAATTTCGCAAGATGCTTTTTCTTTTCGTTTTTCAGAAGGTTCTGTTGTCTTCCCCCTTAAATGTTTTGAGCTTGTTTTGTAGTTACTATGATACCGTATTATTTTGCTTGTACTTATGTTTTTTTTTCAAAATTTCCCTTATGCGAAAATTGGAAATATTTGCTGGATTTAGGCAACAAACAAATACCAACAATTCAATGATTGCTTGATTGATCAGTATTTGTTAAATGTTAGGTAATAGACATTTCATGTACACTTCATGTACTTAGAACGAGAAAACATTAAAAAAATATCAAAAAGAAAAGTTCAGCAAAGTTGATGGATCAAGATTAGAGAAGTCAAAACACTGAAAAAAGTAAAAATCAATATTAGATATTGGTACAAATTTATCAATGGATCCCTCAGAGGGTTGTAAATAAAGGCAATAGTAGTATACCGCTGTTCAATAGTCATAAATAGATTTAACTGGAAAACATCCGGGTCACAAATCAACACTGAAGGAAATACATCAACTATAAGAGGAACAAAAAAACGGAACAGAAACACTGAACTGCTATAAAAACAAACGCCAACATACATAGAAACGGACTATGTGATAACAACTGCCATATTCCTGACTTGGTACAGGACATGTAAATGTAAATGTAAATGTTCATCTGGCTTGACCATTTCAACACATGCAACTTGGGTTTAACATCTCAAACACGACAAAGTATTTATTCAACCACACACATAAACGCACTCACCACTCAGTTTTAAATTGTGCTACAATATGGAAGCTATTAATGTACCCAGGTTAACAATAAGTATTTACGAACTTTATAACTTAATATTGCTAATAAAAGGCTGACATATCTCGTTTTAAATAAATTTGATAGCAGTACTGCTAAAAATTGAAAATGCATAAACAATTTTAATGACTTCTATTTTCGATTTTTAGCTATCCAAAGATTACGTTCATTGAAAAAAAAAGACGTCACAATAACCATGATCAGTAAAATGAAGACTTAAGAAGAGTAGATTTTAAAATGTCAGATTTTCCCCACGTGGGTCAGACGATTCCATGACATAAGTTTGTCAAATGGCTGATAAATTTATTGTATTTTTATATATATTGACACCAATCGTTGATTTAACTTGCAAAATGACACCCCTCCCAAAGCCCCCTCTGTAAAAAAACCAAATCAAAACAAAAAGAATATGCTCAGTAACATGTTGATTTTTTTATCTACATGTAAACAGACCATGTTTAGCGTTGGGACTAGATAGCAGACGGTAGAATCGAGGAGACAAAGTATATGCAAACTTTTATAAACTGTTAAATATAATCTATCAGCTATTATGGGATATGATTAATATAACAGTCCTCGAATTTGCAATCTCATTTTCGTCATTTCTGAAAAGAGAAGGCAAAAAAAAAAAACTAAATCAGTTGTCATTATTGCATAAAAAAGCTTTGTCATCAATACACCAGACAGACAGAATTAAGAAATAAAAGGGATGAAACTAAAACTAAAAATATCAAGAGAAACAAGGTCAAAGGGATAATCACAATGGCAAATGCAAGATGGCAAGTAATGACTGCACATTTTTATAGAGTCAATATGACGATAATTCTTCCTAAGCCCTGGATGGTGATCAAAAGTCATTAAATCATTTACTTCACAGAATTTCAGAATTTCAGAATATGCTGGTTTGAATGTAATGTTGACAATCCATATAGATTAAGTAAAACAATAGATACTATGGAAACACTGTTGCCAGACAGAATTTTTGTTTGGAATCTTTGTAGGAGGTTCAAACTATTACGTATATTGTCTGAGCTTGCCAACTGAATAAGACTCTGTAATTAAACAGCTAAGAAAAACAGCATAAAGTCAGTGTTAAATACGTGGGCTTACAGAGAACTTGCATAAATTAGAAGAGTAAAGTTATAAAAACTTAAGCACTTCCAGTATTGGTTCAAATTCTAACTGTCCTTCCTTAACCCCGGACTGGGTTCTGAAGGAAATTCAGAACATATTTTACAAATTTTATGGAAAGGAAACCCAGATAAAATAAAGAATTCAGAAGTAATGTCCGAAATCTGTGATGGAGGTTTTGATATGCCATATTGTAAATAAATCTTGTCTGTATGGATTATTAGATCCAAAGAATTATCCACCTTAAAAAGTTTTGCAGCTTAGTAATATACAAAACTCAGGAGAGACAAATTTTACATTTTTGTCAAGCTGGATTACTTTATTTTTATCTAAGAAAATCAATCTCTTTTGGCATGCTATCCTGGTAAATTTTTCAAAGTTGAAAAATAAGTTAAAAGTTGAAAACAACACTAATATTCTGGCCAAGTGCATATGGCTGAACCCAAACATCAAATTACATGGCAAATGATTTTGCAGTTCAAACATATTAAAAATTGTGTATTCTTTATTAACTATCTGTGTTAAGATTTATGGTATTATAATTTCCATTTTGATATTATTCAAGGGATTCTACCATATAATTTATTTTTATTTAAATGCAAATTAAAAACAATTGAACTTTGTAAATTATGTTCAGAAAGCAGAGAAGAGAAAATTTCACATATTTGGGAATGTAAAAAGTAAATAACAAAAACACCGAACTCCAAAACGGATAGTCCCCCACCAAACGGCAAGATCAAAAGCCCAAACACATATAACGAATGGATAACAACTGTCACATTCCTGACTTCGTACAGACAATTCCTTGGGTAGAAAATGGTGGATCAAACCTGGCCCTTATGTTATACAAAATTGCTGGCTATCAATGATAGACTAGATTAGAAATTGTGACATTTTCTTGTCTTTTAGTTCAAAAGAAGTCATTTTTTGTGTTTCTGAGGATTTTGTTAACATTAAGACAATAAATAATATTGTGTTGCTATTTAAATACTCTATACGAAAATGCAGATTTAAGAAAAAACATACTGCCCTCAAAATTTGGTTGGATAGAATATTTAAGATATTTGATAAGTATGGAAAAATACTCTGTATGTTTTATTACTCCTGCACAACAAGTTAAACTGGATCAGAAGTGGCAGTTGTTAAACGCAGCATTTAATTAACCAAATCAGTTGTTATATCTCTAATTATATCACTAGGACTTGATCAATCTAACAAGTGTTTCTTAAATTTTTTAATTTGTGTTTAATACTGTAGTATATAATTTCACATGTTTGATCATGCAAAATTTAAAAAAAAATTACAAAAACAAAATGCAAAATTTTGACTAGATATTACCTGTGCAGTCTGCCAAATGTATAGGTAGTTGGTAAAGTAGTAACAAGTTCCGCCATTCAATACCCATCCAGTACCACAAGAATCTAAAAATAAGACAAAAAGGTGTTAGATTATTGCATCTTTTAATGGAATGCATTCATCAAGTAAAGTACGAAAACTACAGTGATGATATAACAAATATAGATTTATAAATTAAATTTACTTCCGTCTTAGTTACATATATTACATGGCTGTATTCAATTTGCATCGATGGTTACTTTGAAACTTTTTATTCAATAGATATTCTGAATATGTAGACACACTTATATATTTGGATTACTTACATTGACAATTTGACCCTCCAGTATTTGAAATACATGCACATCTGTGGGTAATCCCTCCACCATTAGTACAGGTCACACCATTTCTACACGGATTAGGCATACATGGATTGACTGAAAAATAAAAAGAATAAGACAATTAAGGATGTTCGCTCTTGTTTTTGAATTTTTGCCAGATGTTCGGAATCCTCTGGTTTTATCCATGTAGTGTCATTAGAAATTTTCCCTACTAACAACTACTTTTCTTTTCATAATTTTATTACATATAGTTAAAAAAAATAGCCATATTTGAAAATCCTATATACTCCTTGCTATTTTTTCATAATTTTTGAAAGAAAAGGGTGCCAATGTTAAATGTATGAAAAGTCTAGAGAGAATTATTTCCCGCCAAATTTTAAATGGCTTATATCTCGAAAACAAGCAGACGCACCCTTTATTTGTTTCTGCTTTTTTAGTTCCTTTATTTATATATTATCAATTTATAACAGTCTTTTAAAAAGCTTGTTATTTTGAAACAGAGTAGCAAACATCCTTAAAATAGTCAGCAAGTTGAATTTCCCACATAGTCTACATTCCCTTTTTTTGTACAACAAATCAAGGCTATGTTTCATTCCTGATTTGAACCTTTAAATACTTAATTATAATTAATCAAATACAATCTTGACTATTATAGTTTTTTCAAGACCATTATGAATGACATGAAATTATAGTTATACATATTGCTACTACCTCACAATCACCAGCCTGTATGGACACCCGTGCTGTTGTTTTGGGAAAAGGGAAATCCTTACGGCTTTGCGCGACATATCAACACGCAGATACGTCCTATTTCAATGCATTGGAATATCAAATCAGAGGCTTAATCCTGCGACAGTGCCACGCTGTCTACACGATATGCTATCAACACGCCATAAAACCATTGTATTTTTTTTCGAAGAGTAGGTGTATGAATTTTACAAAGCGAAAATGTTATCAAATAAACCTTGCATTAGAAAAAATATTATTTCTATTTGAAAGGATTCATTGAAGAGAGATTTTGTACAGTCCTACTGTTTTCGTTTGGCTAAGGAGTAGCCGAGTTGGTATTGATCATACATTTAGTAAATGGAAACCCTCAAATAAAGCAATTTGTTGATAAAAAGCATATCTGATATTCATAAAAAATAGGAATAGTCCCAGAAATTCGACAAATGCTTGTTCTTAATATATATAGAGAATGCATTGCTCATTGGCAATAAGAAAGTTTTTGTCTTGAAATAAAGAGTCTAGATCATTATCGTAATATATTGTTTCGTTTTCAAACGAAATTCTATGACGTAGGAGCTTTTCACTTATGTTCAATATAATGCCTGGGTTGATGAAAGATTTGACCACCAATTTTCTATCATTACCTCCTGATTTTCAATTTCAAGCTTATTAATGTCTAAGTGAAGAATATAACAATAAAATTAATTCAAATATATGTAAATATAAGTTGCAAACTCTGTCAATTGATCGTTTCCGTAAACCAATTTGCTCTGTAACGGTCCGATTAACTCAATTCTTTCTGTCAATTTTCAGACAAATCGATTTTGGCAAATTCATTACTGTTCATACAATTTGCTTGTAGTCAACTTAAATCTGTCCATATAAAAAAGAAGATGTGGTATGATTGCCAATGAGACAACTCTTCACAAGAGACCAAATGACACAGAAGTTAACAACTATAGGTCTATAGTTGTTAACTTCTATTGCATTGTGTCTCTGGTGTGGTGTTGTGTTTATACTACATCTAATTTTTATAAATTATTGTTCTAAACATTTTTTTCTATTTGATACTTGCATCTATTTCTGACTAAATCTAATAAAAAAACTTTACGTAAAATATCAAGTTCATACTAAAGGTAAAGAAATGCGAACATTTTTACTTAATTATCATCCTCTATCTTTACGATTACAATCAACCAATTAATATCATGGGTGCAGCCTTGTTATGAAGATGTATTCAGAATTAAGAGTACGGCTAATCTTGATTGGTCGATATGTGAACACGTTATTTTAAATTATAAGAGGCCTCGTAAACTCTGCATTATACCAAATGCAAAATAATATATGTTCATTAGCACTAACGGAACTGTGACGTCTTTCTAGGCTAGAATGATACATGTGTTTTAAGTACAAAATAGATAGAAAAGTACAAATAACGTTAAGAAAAACAACACGAACATATATTTTTTGGACCAAAAAGTACTGTCCGTATAATTTTCTTTAATTCTAGCAAGGTTTATACCCCGAGGGTATCACCAGCCCAGTAGTCAGCACCTCGGTGTTGATATGAATATCGATTATATGATCATTTTTATAAATTAACTGTTTGCAAAAGTATGAATTATTCGAAATACTAAGGATTTTCTCATCCCAGGCATAGATTACCTTGGACATAACTTTTTGGAATTTTTTATCCTCAATGCTCTTCAACTTTATACTTGTTTTGCTTTCTAACTATTTGATATGAGCGTCACTGATGAGTCTTATGTAGACGAAACGCGCGTCTGGCGTATCAAATTATATGCCTGGTACCTTTGATAACTGTTAACTTAAAAAAAACTTTCTGAAGTCTTTATTTCGCAAAAGGCTACCATCATCGCCTATGAGGCAATTAATTGTTTATTGCAATATTATGTGATATTTTTCTTTTTTAGCCATGGATTTGTCAGTTTATTTTCGATCTATGAGTTTGACTGTCCCTCTGGTATCTTTCGCCTCTCTTTGATATGAAACCCTAATTAATAGTGATGACTAGATTATTGATCAACCAGTTTTAAAGCTAAAGTCTGCTTCATATTTTTCTTGTGTTTTACGTTAAAACAAGGTTGGGTTCGACTTTTGAGTTACTGGGGAGAGAATATGTCCTTTTCTGAACTTACTGTCCGTATAATTTTCTTTCATTCTAACAAGGTTTAACGTTAAAAAAATCAACTTTCTGAAATCTGTATTTCACAAAAGGCTGTCATTGTCGCCAATGGGGCAATTAATTGTTTATTGCAATCTATACAGCGTCGACATTTCTTTAACATAGTGCTAAAAAAGTTTTAAACAGTAATTTTATGTGATATTTGATATTAAACCCTACTTACAATTTATAAAAGGTAGCATAGATTCATTATAAATGTATTGCTTTATGATACCAAAAGGCATATTTTGTAAATAAAAAACTAAACGGTAAAACATACTACACCGATGAAAAAGTGATCAGTATGCTGGAGTTTCTTAATTACAGATTTGTTGAATTTGGAGGTAGATAATTTCAACAAATTATTGGCATTCCTATACCAATAAAATTTGCGCCTCTCCTTGCCGGCATCTCCTTATTTCATATGAATCGGAGTTCCTTCAGACACTAGTACAACACAAGAAGATCAAAGAAGACAGAACATTGAAATTCCCATTTAGATACATTGATGGTGTTATTTCCTCAAACTATCCAAACCATTCTGATTTGGTTCAATTAATATATCTGTTAGAACTACAAATTAAAGAAACAACAGCCACGGCTTCCTCCGCATCATTTTTAGACTTGGACATCGAATTTGAAATAAGCGGTCATCTGAATACCAGACTTTATGACAAACGTGATGATTATAATAATTAATTAACAATTGCCCCATCCTTAGCAGCAATATACCAACTTTACCTGCATATGAGATAAACATTTCCCAATTCATTGGGTATTCAAGAACTTGGAGTTGCTAACCAGATTTTATCAAACGTCTCATATGTCTGAGCAGAATGTTGATGAACAAGGCTTATGCCAAAGAACATCTTGGTCTTTTTTATAAGTATATCATTGGAAGATACCAAGACCTTTTTGATAAATATTTCTTATCAACTTCACAAAAAATACACAATGGTCTTAGAGTATAGATTCTAGGTATTGACGTTGGTTATCATCTTAATTACGTGTAATAGTGTTCTTTTATTTGTCATTGTAAATTATTTACTGAACTGTTTACTCCATCGGTGGTAATTTCCCCTTGGCGTGACTCGGTACTTATACAGCTCGCCATTAGGTTATCATGCTATCGTCATTTTGTATATCTTTGACTTTCATTTTTACTCATGTGGTTTGTCTATATGCCTTTTTGTTTTTCTCTGTTGAAATATTTGTTAGTTTTATAGTGATTAAGATTATAACACAATGTTGACTGCTGAACCCCTTTTTTGACATTTTGACCTATTATGCCTGTTTGTTTTGTTCAAATACAATTGTCAATATAATGGAATTCTCTGCAGCTGTCATACAAGTAAGAATTTTAGCTAGCTATAAAACCAGGTTTAATCCACAATTTTCTACATAAGGAAATGCCTGTATCAGGTCAGGAATATGACAGTTGTTTTTCTTTCGTTTGTTGCGTTTGAGTTTTTGATTTCGACATTTGATAAGGGACTTTCCGTTTTAAATTGTCCTTTGTATTTTTGGTATTTTAGCGGGTTTTCTTCTTGTTGTTACAATAGTGTAACACCACAACATAGAAAGACACACTATAAAATATCAATTGAAATGGCTTAACTTATTCAAAAGACATATTAACACAAGTACACATACACTGAACGAATAAATTTTATCTATGATACAAAGCAAATACAAAATAAATAAAGTAAATAAGGGATGAATAATTATAGTAACAGGATTATATCGCTGTTAAATGTTAAACAATTTCAGAAAAACAACAATAAGTTTGAACAATACCCGTCATTTTCAATAATGTTATACACAGTTAAATGAAAATAATTTTGTTGTTAGGTATACATGTACAGTTCAAATGAAGAAAGGAAATATTTTTACAAAATAAATAATTTTGATGTTCATAGTACAAAGAAGTGAAAATTTATAGTAATACCAGACATTTATCTAAGCTGGTATAAAGACCAGATATAACCCTGAATAAGTAAACATTAAATAACAAAAAAGCATTACAAATAGTATCAACAGGTCAAATAAACAAGAAAGTACGATTTGAGAGTACTCGTAGATACTAACAGCTTGTTAAAAGCCAAAAACAATTAATAATAAAAAAATCATGCATCAGAGACTAAAATCAACTATAACACATCCCAGGGATTTAGTATTTTAACGTCATGGACAGTCAAAGAAGACATGACTTGTGCAATGCCAAAAATAAATGTATCGACAGGCATTATAATAGTTAGGAATTAACCTCTTTATAGATAAAAATGAACGTGGATGTGTCTTTATACATCCCGTTTGAAAAGAATACAAATTTAGTTATGTTTTAATTTGCTGATGACAAAATCGATAAAAGTGCCAATGTAAACTATATTCAAAGATCTAATTACAACAATAGTAAGATAACCTTTACTAATAAGTTTGTTTAAAGGTTTGATGAGTTTACACGGATCACATACTGATTTCCGCGCTTTAAGTACAATTTTACCGTAAAATTTAGGATGTGAAATACCGTTTTTAATCAGTTTTCTACAGATACAGCCAAATTTACTAATCAAATCTTTGTATCTATGAAAGAATTTAGTAAAAGTTTTACGTAATTTATGGAAACGAAATCCCTGACTTAATAATTTACCAGTGATGTATTGATTACGTTCGTTAAAATCTATGACATCACTACACACACGGGCATAACGAACGAGTTGGGATATATACACACCGTATGTTGGAGCCAAAGGAACATCGCCGTCTAACAAAGGAAAATTAACAATAGGGAATGAAAAACGTCTCTTTTGTCGTAAATTTTAGTATGGAGATTTCCTTTAGAAATCGAAATGTCTAAATCTAGAAAAAGGACAACTACTGCTGTTTATGTTAGATTTAGTTAAAGTAATTTCTTTTGTGTAAATTTCGGTAGTATATTTAGAGAACTCTGGATTATTTAATATGCACATTTTATCCACGGCAACGGGTATATGTGATTTCGAAATTAATAAACTTAACACAGTTTACATAAACATCTTATTTTTATTAAACGTATTAAATCCCGGATGTTTAAAAAAAAGTGCTAAATTGTCTGTTGTTAACGTTTTAATGACAGAATAGGAATTCAAAGTGGTTTGTGAAAAAGACTAGATCAAGGAATCGCAGACTATTTTTATTTCACACAAATATAATGTTTATCATAAGAAAAATTGGTTTTAACATTTCGTTGGAATATTATATCTCTTGATATCAACTCTATTCATTTAATTTAAATAATAATAATACAAAGTCAAACGACATCCATCAAGTTTTAACTCATATACCATCATAACGTTTGATTAATAAAGTGAATAGATTTATTCAAATAAATGAGGCATCTTCTTGATCTGTTACCTCCTTCAGGGTGGTGTTACAGTATTTCTACAAAAAATGATAACACATCAGAAGTTACATCATAGGCAACAAAAAGCAACAAAACGATGAAAAACAAACAAAACCAAGGCAAAAATGAGGACAAAAAAAAACTAACCTTAATACTTTCATATACAAATGAAAACTAAGCATCACGAACAATAGCAAACAATCGGGTCGTACTAAGGTGTCCTAGAAAATGAGCAGATCCTGTTCAAATTCTATTTCATTTTTTCATGTGTGTGACTAAATTTTAAGTGTTGTAGTTGATTGTTTTTTGTCTGGTCGTCTTTATTTTACATGAGATTGCCAGCCTTTCCTTGGCTTTATTTACATCTTGGTACTTACTAATCTTCACCTTTTCTTTAAATAATGAGCATGATTATTTACAGGCAATCATCAGAAATTTGAGCGACGTTTAGGTATGAAAATTATTGCTGAATAAATGCATGAAGTTCATTTACGAGTGCTAACTTGTACATACTTAATATATAAATACAGTTTATGAAGGTAAATCAAGAAAAGCGCTTCGAACGCATTTAATTGATAACGTATTTGTGCTAAATTCACGATAAAGCTGAGCAGGTTTGATTGAAGAAATAAGGACGTTTCCTTTGGTCAAATATATCTTGCATTTTATTGATTAATTTGTTGATTCTGTTAGATAATTCCATTAACGCGATTCGAACGCAGCACATCAATAAATTGTGTTTATGTTTCATTTAAAAATTATGAAGAGATTAAGACACTAACTCCCTCAGGTAAAGAAGGTAAATAGTTTTTCCAGAATATACATCAGTGTCTTTCAAATGTTTGGGTCTAGGCCTTCCTCGTCTGAAAAAATCAAAAAGGCATTTTGGAATGCACCAAATTTATAAAGAGTTATTTCAATATTTCATGTATTTTACTTGCATGAGATGTTACCAATTGACAATTAAATAGAGATTTCCAATAAAATAACATTACCCAAGATAACCATCCTATCTGAACATATATTGGCCCAATGCATTGAAGCATGACGAAAAGGAACGTGGCCTGCATGAATTATTTGCTCATTTAATACAGATATTTTGTTTGAAATTTTATCGAAATAAATCAGAATTGTTGTTTAAATCTTTACATGTTTTTTGTAACCCTTTGGATGATTTCATTTACAACAACCTTTTACTGGAATAATAAATTCATTGTCTAGTAATGAAACGCATCTATCATTACTTGATCATTTGACTTGACTTATATATTTAGTTCTTTTCAAAAGGTAGACTTTCAAAACCACTTAATATAGTTAAGCGTGACAAAATACAAATAATAAAATCTGAATCGACATAATATTCTAATTTTTTTTTCTAAGTTATAAGTTTACAAAAAGTTCCAAACAACCCAGAATGTTGAAGGTGTACCCGACGTACTTCATTTGCACATATTTATCATCTGCATCAAGATGTGGTTGTTTGCAGCAAAAATTCAAAACAAAATGCGTTTATCTAATAGGACTTTTCCATTTTTCCATATAATTATATACATTTTTTAATTAATGAGATTTATTTTTTATTTTTAAGATAAAAAGATTATAACTACACTTCCTAATTTACAAAATTAGTTGGGTTTTTCTTTTCTTTTATTATAATGATGAATGAGTTCTAAGATTGGTCTTCATGTGTATTTAAATGTAATTCCTCATAAATTGGTTTTTATTAGATATCTAAATTCTCACTTAGACAAAAACGCCTGAAAATGGAAATGTATTAAATATTTCATGCCAGTTTGGTAAGTTGGATCTTTTAAATTTAATGCCCAACCTATGAGGCGATGCTTAAGCGATTTTTTTCATTGTTGTTTCTTTTTCATTATGTTATTTTTTCGTATCAATAATTATTTAGTTTCAATTATTTCGGAAAAAAAAGAGATTCGGTTCACTTTAAGGCGACCTATAATACATGTACTTTAAAACTTGAAAAAGCACACGGTCTATTTAAATAATTACGGGGTTTTCCGAACACTTTCTTTCTTTTATATAAATCTTTAACGTTTCTGTTAATGTGAACATCAAAATAACGTTCTTCTGCAAAGTACACTGAAAAGTAATTTGTCATTATCAGGACCAAGAAATATATAGGTTACAATACACCATTAGATTTTATGGGCGCAGCCATTTTATGAGCATAACATGGTATTCAGAATTAAGAGTATAGCTAATCCTGATTGGTTGATATGTGCGCCCGTTATTTTTTGTTATTAGAGACTTCGTGCATTCTGCATTATACCAAAGGCCAAATAAATTATTTTCCTTAGCCCTAACGGAACTGAGATGTCTTTTAAACGCTAGGATGAGACACGCATTTTAAGTGCAAAATTGATAGGCATGGGAGATAAGTACAAATTACGCTAAGAAAAGCAACGCGAACCTATATTTTTGGACCAAAAATACTGTCCTAATAACTTTTCTTTAATTCTAGCAAGGTTTTGTTTAAAAATCAACTTTCTAAAGTCTGTATCTCGAAAAGGCTATCATTGTTGCCTATGGGGAAATTAATTGTTTATTTTAATCTATACAGCGTCGACATTTCTTTATCATAGTGCTCAAAAGTGTCAAAACGGTAATATTACTTGATATTTGATGTGAAACCGTATTTTATGGTGACAAATGAATTATTGATTAACTAGTTTTTAAGCTATAGTCTGTTTCATATTTGGATTGCGTTTTACCTTAGAAACAAGGGTGGGTTCGACTTTTGACTTACTGTGGAGGAATGTGTCATTTTCTGAACTTCTGCTGATTTGTTTGAAAAAGCACATACACGTCTAGAGTTTGGATATACAAATCGATTTTTAAACATGACAATCTCGATCCAAGTGCTGTTATCGAAATTACCAAATTCAGTGAAAATGTACAGAAATGATCCCCTCCGAACATTGAAATGTTCACTCGAATGGCAGACTATAAAAATTAGAATAGGCATGACATTTTGTAGTTAACGAATAGTTTTCGATGTTTAAACACAAATATTTACACATTTTTCATATTTTGAAATGCTATAGTCTGTTTCAAAAATGTACTTTTATACGAAAATGGTTTCATTTAAAACTGTTGTTCAAAATTCACCGTAGTAGTTACATATTGGATCGGTTTTGGTATCAATATAATCAGTACTTGATGACATATAAAGAATCATGGGAGAAAGTGGACATTATCTTCAGTCCCTTTTAGCAGTACCGCATTTACTCAAAAATCAGAAATTTTTTTCACATTTTTGACTGGGGTCACCTCTGATAAAAATTGTGAAAATTCAGAGAGTAATGCCAGAACGTTTTGAAGATGATTTTGTGTGGCATATATATTTGTGCATCTAACGAACTATGAATTGCATGATTTTAGAAAGTATTAAATACCGTATAGGTTACAATACACCATTAGATTTTATGGGCGCAGCCATTTTATGAGCATAACATGGTATTCAGAATTAAGAGTATAGCTAATCCTGATTGGTTGATATGTGCGCCCGTTATTTTTTGTTATTAGAGACTTCGTGCATTCTGCATTATACCAAAGGCCAAATAAATTATTTTCCTTAGCCCTAACGGAACTGAGATGTCTTTTAAACGCTAGGATGAGACACGCATTTTTAAGTGCAAAATTGATAGGCATGGGAGATAAGTACAAATTACGCTAAGAAAAGCAACGCGAACCTATATTTTTTGGACCAAAAAATACTGTCCTAATAACTTTTCTTTAATTCTAGCAAGGTTTTGTTTAAAAAATCAACTTTCTAAAGTCTGTATCTCGAAAAAGGCTATCATTGTTGCCTATGGGGAAATTAATTGTTTATTTCAATCTATATACACGTGGTCTTATGATAATGAAAATGTATGAGGTTATCATGAGAATCACATGATGATGAAATATACATGATATTGACGGCATCTAGTCCTGGAATACTTGGTTTAAACTTGACGGACTATCTTATCTTATTTAGACTTATACCTCGAATTTGATATACACAGTCATCTCAGTACCAGAATCTATGACAAACGAGACGATTTTAATTTTGAAATTATCAATTTCCCCACCTTAGTAGCAATATACCAACTTCACCTGCATATGGGATATACATTTCCCAACTTATTCGGTATTCAAGAGCCTACTCAGACTTTGTAAAACGTCACCAGTGTCTGAGCAGAAAGTTGATGAACCAGGGTATGTCAAAGAACGTCTTGTCCTTTTCTAAAAAGTTCATCGGAAGGTACCAAGAACATGTTGATAAATATTCCGTATCAACTTCACAGATAATACACGATGGTCTTGAAGTATAGATTTTGCGTAGTGACGTTGTTTATCATCTTAATAACGTGTTATAGTATTCTTTTATTTGTCTTAATTAATATTACTTTTACTGTTAAGTCCAGTTTTTATATATCCATTTGACGTGACTCTGTGCTTATGTATCCCGTCATACCTTGAACGACAAAATTATTTCATTTTTAATATTACTTTTACTGTTAAGTCTGTTTTTGTGATATACATTTGACATGACTCTGTACTTATGTATCCCGTCATAATTTGAACCACACTATTAGTTTATTTATTAATATTAATTTTACTGTTAAGTCTGTTTTTTTTTTTTTTTTTTTTTTGTGATATCCATTTTACGTGACTCTGTGCGTATGTATTCTGTCATACTTTCAACGACAAAATTATTTTATTCATTAATATCACTTTTACTGTTAAGTCTGTTTTTCAGTGATATACATTTGACGTGACTCTGACTTATATATCCCGTCCTAATTTGAACCACACTCTTATTTTATTTATTAATATTACTTTTACTGCTAAGTCTGTTTTTGTGATATCCATTTTACGTGACTCTGTATTTATGTATCTTTTATACCTTGAACGACAAAATTATTTTATGTCTACCTGTGCGAATTTCAAACGCGCGATTTTACGCCAGTACTTAAAACCTTCCATCCTTTATAGGTGGATTTTACATATTAGATAAATAAAATCGTATGATATAAGCATAATGAGGATGTTAAATTTGATGTATGCCCCCTTTTGTGCTTCTTCGTAACATTTGTTTGTTTTTATAGTGATTAAGATGATAACACAATGTTGACTGCTGTAACCCTATTTTTGACATTTTACCAATTGTGTCTGTTTGTTTTGTTCACGCATCGTTGTCAATATAATGGAATTTGATACGACTGTCATACAAGTGAGAGGTTTGGCTAGCCATAAAACCAGGTTCAATCCACCATTTTCTACATAAGAAAATGCCTGTACCAAGTCAGGAATATGACAGTTGTTATCCATTCGTTTGATGTGTTTGAACTTTTGATTTTGCCATTTGATTGAGGACTTTTCTTTTGAATTTTCCTCGGAGTTCAGTATTTTGTGATTTTACTTTTACCAAATTCCTAGGTTGACAATTACCGAAGATGGTATGTTTGTAAATGGAGTTACATACGTGTATCATTTTGTTGGAAATCTCTACTAGGAAATTAGCAATATATAATGCTTATCCACAATCTATGTAAAATGAAGAGATGTGGTACGAATGCAACGAGACAACTATCCACCAGTGACCAAATGTCACTTCATTTGTCACTTCATGTGACCTTATATTCCACAATTCTAAATCTTATCACTATACGTACGGCTTCTCACAAATAAATTGATGTTGTTGTTCACAATCCATGTCATCCCATCTATAACCTTGTTTAGATGAAATACACACACAATCCTGGTTTTGAGCATCTGTACCATTGTCAGGTTGTCCTGGATTCCAGTCACTATGAGAAATTAATCTCGAGTTTCTGTTCCATAAAAATGTACCTTCCGTACGGATATCTGAGCCTCCAAGACAAAAAGCTTTAAACAAACAAGTTGAATGGATGAAAATGAGAAAAAAACGAGTGTAGAATTGACAATGATTGAATTGCATTGTATTCGCTTGTTAAAACTACCACATTTACCATAATATTATCTACGATCATAGTTCAATACATCAGCATGATCAGATATAAATCGATGAAATTACTTTTAGATATTTCTCTTTTCCATAACTCGATATCTTCAACAAACTTGTCGTTTGTTCGTATTGTGTGATCATACATATTTCCATGAAGGTTTTCAATAATACCATTGAAAGATCTTGATATTTGTATTGTATTTGAGAGGCGAAAGCTACAAACGGGACATTCAAACTCATAAGTCGAAAATCAACTGACAACGCCATTGCTAAAAAAAGAGAAAAGACAAACAGATAATCAACAGTACAAAAAACACTACACAGAAAACTGTCGAATTTGTCATAAGCGTTCATCTCAGTACCAGAATGTAGGACAAACGATACAATTTTAGTATTAAAGTTATAACTAAGTTTCCCCCACCTTAGCAGCAATTTACCAACTTCACCTGCATATGGGATATACATTTCAGAACTCAGGTAGCAATACGCAGTAAAGAGTTTGGTTTCGCATTTTGGCACCTGTGGATTTTTCAAATATGAAAGTTATTGTGCAATAAAATTCATTTTTAGACATCTGAATACTAATTTAGCCTTCAAAGATTGTTTATAAGAACATCAAGATTATTTTTTACATGTTTTATGGGCTATTTTCTGTTTGACTCTCTGTATTTTCATGGCTAACCCGGCAATAGGTCCAGAAATTAATGTAATGTTTACAAACACTTTTTTTCTACACGAAGTTTTTGACGCAATTTTACCAAAAAATGAGATGAAAGACATATGATTTTTATTAGCTTTTATATGATTTTTATTATGTAGATATATGTAAACAGTTTAAGAAAAGGTCTTACTGCAAGCGATTGAAATTCTACTTCTGGCCAAGTTTTGGGGCAATATGTGACATCTTTCCCCCTTTTTGCCATATTTTATAACAAATTAATGCAGATTATTGCCATGAATATACCAAAAATAAATGATATTTTACCATTTTAACTACTAGATATATAATTCTATGGAAGATTCTGATTACATACATATGCACATATATAACACAAACAGTAAGATTAAGAAAGCAGTGAAAAGAGGATGGTAAAATTTATGAAGGTAAGTTTTAATATTTTTCCTTACTGTTTATTGCTACCTCATTCGGCATTAAAGAGCTTGCAGCTGCTATTCAGACTTCATAATTGTCACTAGTGTCTGAGCAGAAATTTAATGAACCAGAGTAATGTAAAAGAACGCGTGGCTTGGTATTTCTACATCTCGCCATTGTTTATTTTGCCATCGAATTTTTTGTATTCTTTTCTTTCATTTTTTGCTGATGAAATTTTGTCTATGGAGTGTCTATATGTCATTTTGCCATTCTTTGTTCAAAAAGAATTTAAAAGTGATTGCGTTTAGAACACAATGTTGACTTCTGAACCCCAATTTTTGACATTTTTACCTATTATGTCTGTTTGTTTTGCTCACACATTGCAATTACTATATATACAATTCATATTGTAACTGGACATTGAATTCTAACATTTATAAATGTATCTAGATTAATAAGTAAGTTTTATTTCACATTACAAATGAAAAGTTGGACGTGGTTATACCGAAACGTTTCAGAAAAGAATATTCCATTTCTAAGGAATCGGTAAACTATGATACAATCCCGGAAATTTTTCCACAAAATGATTTTTTTTGACGGTATATAAGTCTGATAATGCATATTGTAAGCGTTTTTTGGTGTATTACATATCTCGTGGTGTCAGGATTGCCCAAAGAAAGACCTCCCCACTGTCGATCTTTCATTTGATCAATACTGACACCCCTCGGTGTGTTATACAACAAGAAACACCATAATATCCATTATCTATATCTTAATTTGTATCACATCAAGACGTGACAATGGACAAATATCTTGATTAAGGCATTATTGAAAAAAGTGAAAACAATTATGAAGGGCGACCGTATAACGACCGCACAAACAGTTTTCTATCCTATCATTAAAAACCTTTCGAGCTTAAGGGTAGCTTAATATTGCGTCTTAAGATGCTGGTGATGTTTACATATAGATTGTATCGTTGCAATGAGTTTGATACGATATTTATCCACTCGAGACAGTTAAATTTTCATGCGCGCGTTTTGAATACTTAAAATTTAACTGTTTAGAGTGGATAAATATCGTATTGCATGAGATTTGGTGGTGAAATCTATTTTTCTAACGATTTTTAGACGATATGCAGACAATCTGAATCCTTCTTTTCGAACGACCTGCAAAAAAATGTGTTCTTATACGTGACGTCATCAGACATGGTTGCCTTTTTCATGACGTCACAATACGGATTTTAGATGAAAGCAAGAAAATTTTTCTTCAAACGAACCACACGTTGATAAAAAATAACAATAATCGCCAGGTCAGGAAAAGGATTAAACGAGTAAGAATTAGAGAAAGGAAAAATTAATATTCAAAAATTTCTTATAGCGTTTACAATTCAAAACAATAAATATGCAATCAGAAAAAGGATTTGAAATAATGACTTGATCTGAAAGTGTTGTTGATTTTTTGTTGATTTTAATGGAAAAAATGCACTCATTGCACTAACATCGATTTTTAAGCCCCTTATACCAATTTATTTTCTAACGATTCTCCTGAATAGAATAAATAATTTCTTTTCAGACTATAATTTACAGTAGATGCATATTGCATTATTAGGGAAAAAGTAACATCACAAAAATACTGAACTCCGAGGAATATTCAAAAAGGAAAGTCCCTAATCAGATGGCAAAATCAAAAGCTCAAACACATCAAACGAATGGATAACAAATGTCACATTCCTGACTTGATACAGGCAATTTCTTATGTAGAAGGGACTTTCCGTTTTGAATTTTCCTCGGAGTTCAGTATTTTTGTGATTTTTCTTTTTCCTGTTATTGTAAAATGTATATCAATATACATATAACAGAATAACAGTACGTAATCCACACAAATTGTTTGACAACAGCAAATAATTATAACAGAAAAATGTATCTTAAAACAACAGTTTTTTTTCTTTTTTCAAGAAGTTAAAAATAGAATAACAAAAATACCTTCAACCGAGGAAATTTCGTAACGGAGAGTCCCTAAACAAATGGCAGAATCAAAAGTTCAAAATCATCAAACGAATGGATAACAACTGTCATATTCCGGACATGGTACAGACATTTTCTTATGTAGAAAATAGTGGATTAAACCTGTAGTTTTAATAGCATTCGTTTTCTGTTCATTATTTTAATAGAATAAAGAGAAAAAAGTACTTACTTCTCTTGAATCCCACTGCTTTGTTTCTCAAAAATGATATTTTTTGACTATTTGAAGGTTCAGCCAGTACACCATTTTTATTGGTACAATAACTCTAAAAAGTAAACCATCAGTCGAATATGTTGCAAAATATATGATTGTATACGTTTTGTAGAAAATGAATAATTCCCTTTTGACTCTTTATACATTTATACTTTTCTCGTGCATGGTGTTTTACAAAACTGTTGAAAAGATAGATTTAAAAGAGATAAACAATTTTACAATTTCATACAAAACAGGAATCAAAAAGCAGTTACATCTTTGAAAACCAATAACTTCAGAAAAACTTTCTTCTTAATCATTATTGTGATAGTAGTACTGTTATTTAAATACTATAAATACAGATGCAAATTTAAAAACATATTGCCAACACAATTTGGTGGGATGGAATATTTAAGATGTTGGATAATTATAGTAAAATACTCTGTATGTTGAATAATCCCTGCATGAAATGTTGAAATTGATCAGAAGTGGCAATTGTATAATCAGCATTTAATTAACCAAATCAATTGTAATATATCTTGTTATATCACTATAACTTTATCAATCTTACAAGTGTTACTTAAATTCTATAATTTGTGATTAAAACTGTCGTATGTTATTTCACATGTTTGATCATGCAAGATTAAAAAGAATTCCAAAACCAAAATTCAAACTTTTATTTGAATACATATTACCTTTGCAGTGCGCCAAATATATTCAATTTGGCTGAAGTAGTAACACTTGTAGCCAGACATTACCCATCCAGTGTCACAAGTTCCTAAAAATAATACAAAAAGATGTCAGATGCCATTAATGAAATGCGTTCATTATATATTTCAAGAATGAAAAATACAGTATTGCAATAGCAAATATTGTCTTACCGTAAAGATTTTTAATACATTATAGTTCAGCCGAAGTTACATTTATTGTTTGGCTGCATTCAATTTGCATAGATGGTTACTTTGAAACTTTAGTAAACAAACATTTTGAATACGTAGCTATAAAGACACACTAATATGTTTTGATTACTCACTTTGACAATATCTACCTGCAGTATTTGGAATACATTTACAACTATACTCATTCTCTCCACGAACCGTACAGGTTCCACCATTTCTACACGGATTAGGCATACATGGTCTGACTGAAAAAAAATCATATATAATAGTCAGCAAATTTTTAAATGCAAAAGCATAGTTGAATTTCCCATAAAGTGTACATTGCCTATTGTTTTACAACAAATAAAGGCTATGTTTCATCCCTGATTTGAACCTTTAAATATTTGATTATATTTAATCATAAACAAACTTAACCACAAACTGCAAAAATAAATTACGACCATCAAGGATGACATGAAATTACTACTACCTCACAATCACCAGCCTACATCGAGACCCGTGATGTTGTTATGGGAAAAGGAAAAATACTTTCCACTGTCCGAGACATATCAATACGCAGATACGTCCAATTTTAATGCATTGGAATCTAGAATCAGAGGCTAAGTCCTGCGACAGTGTCACGCTGTCTACACGATACGCTACTAACACGCGATATTACCATTTTGATTAATTTTCAATGAGTAGGAATATAAACATTTACTTAGCGAAAATGTTATCAAATAAAACTTGCTTTCGAAAAAATTTTTATTTGGAAGGATTCGTTGACGAGAGATTTTGTACAGTCCTACTGTTTTGTTTGGTTAAGACGTAGCCAAAGTGGTATTAATCATACGTTTAGTAAACCCCAAATTAAAGCAACTTGTTGATAGTAAAGCATATCTGATTCACAAAAAACAAAATACAAAAATTCCCAGAAATTCGACAAATGCTTGTCATTCATATATGAGGAATATCAAAGTTTTTATTCTGAAATACAGAATCTAGATCATTATTGTAACATTCCTTTTTCAAACGAGAGGCTATGACGTAGGACATTTTCACTTATGTTCAATATAGTGTCTGTGTTTGTGGAATATTTGAACACCAATGTTAATTTTATCTCCTGATTTTCAATTTCAGGCTTATTAATGTCTACATGAAATATATAAAAATATAATAAAGATGATTTCAAAAATATGTAAATTTAAGTTGCAAGCTATGTACATTAATCGTTTCCGTTTTGGAACGTTTTTCCTTTCAAAAGAGGTTTATGCGGATTGGAGATTGAATTACCGGCGAGTTTGGTATACACAACATGGACATAAAAGAGGGGGCGAAAAATACCAGAGGGACAGTCAAACTCATAGATCAAAAATAAACTGACAACGCCATGGCTAAAGAATAAAAAGACAAAGAGACAAATGATAGTACAAAAGACACAACATAGAAAACTAAAGACTAAGCAACACGAACCCCACCAAAAACTGGGGGTGATCTCAGGTGCTCCGGAAGGGTAAGCAGATCCTTCTCCACATGTGGCACCCGTCGTGTTGCTCATGTTATTACAAACCCGGTAAATAGTCTAATTCGGTAGGTCACATTCGTGGTGAAAAGGGAAGTGGATTGTAGTTACGACATAAGGAACATATCCGATATCATCTGTGAAACGGTTATTCCATAACGGTCAACCAACTCGTGATGGCGTCCGTAAAATTTACGAAGGGATGATTTCAACTTCACCATTTGGAACTTTTGGTTTAATAGCTTCCTTGTGAGCAGCAACCCTCTATCAAGGAAATCATGATAGGAAATACAAGCCCGGGAATATCGTATCAATTGGGAGACATATACTCCGTATGCAGGCGCTGCTGGAATGTTGCTACTTAAAAATGGAAAAGTTCACAATTGGGAAGCTGAAATCATCTCTTATGTCGTAAAGTTTTGTTTTCAACCGATAGATATAAGAAGATGTGTCTTATTATAATATTTAATCACGTGACCTTTCCGTATCAGACAGGTTGTTATCTCTCGACCTATAGCACACAATTTTCTAGGGACGAAAAGAAAGTCTTGGAATGATAAAGTATTTCAGGTATCGTGATATCTTGATGAGACAAGAAAAAGGAAAGCATCAATTGAATAATGCTTTAAAATTTCATTTTGTAAGCTAGGCGATATATCACTTGAAAACGTGTTTAGCTCTGTGACGGTCATTTTGATCTGAACTCAATTCTTTCAGTTAACCATTAGATATATCCATTATGGAAAATTCACTATCATTCATACAATTTTCTTGCAGTCAATTTAAATTTGTCCAGTCTATGTTCAGACAGTTCAGTACCTGTTGATTATATTTACCAGTGCATATCAGTACTGAACTAACTGCAATCGAGAATTCCGAACTGCACTGAATGTACTACGGTAGATACATCTGACAATTTAAAGATAGACTGAACACCACTCAATAATATATTATTCAGACTTTTCAGATGATGTTAATTGTAAATGACCGTTTATGATTAAATTGATGTCGCCTTTGTCTTATTTATTGACATGTGTATCATTATTTTTTATGTTGTATGGCTGTGATTAATTTTCACGCAATTTTGGCTGCTGGATCTCAATTATTGTCACACTAACCAATTATTACGAAAGCCGAGAAGGCTCACCTATATTTCATAATTCAGCATTCAGAATTCGGCATTCAGAATTCGGGAATCACTTTTTTAAATGTTATAAACTTAGTTATTATTGTAATAATCACTATTTGTTGTTATTGTGATATGAAAATTAAATGCCTGTGCTCATGTTCACTACTCCACCTTATAAAAATAGTTTATATTTATGTTTTGGTCATAAGCTATTGAGGAGGGTTTGCTTTTCGTCTAATCTTTGCTTTTTTGCTGATTTGGTTTAGAATCAACCCCTGTAAGTATGTGGTTCCTGCTGTCTCCACCTTCCCAACGTACACCACATCGCCGTTTTTATTCCTTTTTTCTTCCATTAACTCCCTCAAACCATGTCCATTAAATGATAAATTACCCCCGAATCTATCTTGTAAAAAAAATGCGAAAAACCCTTTAAAGTTAAATTAACCGGTACTTCGCTATTAGTCAATCAATCATCACTTTATCGGCCTCGTATCCTCCTTTTTTAACTAATGAAATAAAATTCCATAGTTCTGGAACGAACGATCAGTATTTTACCAACACGTATACAGATCATTTGATCGTGCCCTGGTCACACCGTACCGGATAAGGCGAATAGACGAGTTACGAATATCATATTTCCCAATTTGTTAGTTATGTAAACATATCTTATTGTCGTAACTTACCGCTGTCGTTGACAAACATGTTATCCTTACCAAATATAACGGATAGCTCGAACGGACGCCGTTTTTCGTTAACGGTCCGTTTCATTTGTTCAAAATACGTCCGGTAGAAATTCGCTGGCATATTGGTCTACCGGGCATCTAACGGATGTAGCGTGGACAAGTAAGTGATACAAAATGGAAACGGAACGGACGAGTACCGTAAAAAACGGACGCCTACCGCAGACGTTCAACGTACATTTCATCCGTTGGAACCCCGTTCAAATTTTGAACATGCTTAAAATGTTCCACCGGACAGAACGGACGTCGACGGATAAAACAACTCTGAACGGATATGTAACGGATATTGACGGACGTCTAACGGCTAAGAACGGATGTCTGACAGACATGAACGGATTAAAAAAAGTATATCCGTTCGGTGTCAGTTAGCGCTATCCGGTAAGGTGTGACCGGGGCTTAAATACTAGTAAACAATTTGTTCATGTCCGTTCATATCCGTTAGACTCCGTTCCTCGTTCGGTGTACCCATTACTTGTCCGCTGACCCCGGTGGAATCCGTTCCGTCAGGTGGAAAATTTTGAACATGTTCAAAACTGTGAACGGTCGTATAACGAATAGATTCGGTAGATGTCCATTTTGTACGGTACTCGTCCGTTTCTCCTCTGTTACTTGTCCGTTGATGTCCATTAGACTGAATTTACGAACGGACTACTACCAGACTAATTACGGATAAAACGAAAAAGGTAACGGACGAATAACGGATGAAACGGATGTGTACCGTTTGTAAAACGGATTAGAGTCACAATGAAATATAAATATACCCGATTTTTAGCTTTGCATACATTTGATAGATTTTATGATGGATTTTAGAATAAGATGAATGAAGTCGTTGTACCAGCTTCAACCTATCTTTAACATTCGGTTGCATTTTGGGAGAATGAATTAAATCTGTTAACACAGGTACTTCAAAATTATTTTTGGGTCACATGTGTATTATCAATATTTTATTTTTTGTTGTTTTGCGCTATGCAAACTTCTTTTCATCCGTTTTATCCGGTGCTAGTCCGTTATATGTCCGTTCTATCCGGTACTAGTCCGTTACATGTCCGTTCTATCCGGTACTTGTCCGTTACATGTCCGTTCCATCCGGTACTTGTCTGTTTTATTCGGTACATGTCCGTTCTATCTTGTACTAGTCCGTTCTATTCGGTACTCGTCCGTTGCATGTTCGTTTGACATCAGTTCTATCTGTTACCCGTACGTTTCATATCCTGTACATATCCGGTATTCATGTTTTAGTCTCACCGGAGCGAAGTTTTGTCACCGGACAACATTTTTTTTCATCCGTGTGTCGTCTGTTCGTGCTATCCGGTAAGGTGTGACCATAGTGTATGTATAAACAACTGTGTTAAGTTTGAAGTCAAATGGGCAGGACATTCTAAAGTTACGGCGCGACATATCATATTTAGCCTAATATTAACAACGGACGGACATACGTTTGAATGTCATAATACGTCCATTTTTTAAGGGGTGTATACATTTAAAAAATACATTTCTTATAAAACTTATTGACAGGCAATTATAGTATTTCTATAGATCACTTTTTTATTACGTAAAATACAAGTCAAAATTCGAGATACGTGATGTGGAAAATGAAAGTAACAATCGCATGTTTTACTGTATGCCAATCAACAAGTAAAAATTTCCCGCGCGTGCCTCCTACCACAGATGTAATACCCATGGGTATTACATCTATGCTCCTACACACCTCATGATTAACTTAAAGAAGAACAAATTGGAATAAGTTCATTAAAAAGCTTCTACTTCAATTTTATGTAATTCTATATTTTATTTTAACGCTAAACAGATTTTTACTTTTTGTTCGAAATAAGATACATTCTGGGGGTAATTTACCGTTTGATTGACATGTTTTAGGGAGTAATTGATGACAGGGAATAGAAACAGCGTAGGGTGTATTTTGGGTAGGTGGTGAGGAATGGCAGTTAGCACCAGAGACTTACAGGGGTCGATTCCAAACCAGAAAAAAACCCACAAAGATCAGATGAAAAGCAAACCGCCCTCTATAGCTTATGCCATGGACAAATAAATATAAACTCTTTATATAAGATGAAGTAGTTGATATGAAGACAAGAATTAAATTTTGATATCACAATAACAACGCATTGTAATTATTACAATTAAACGAAGTTTATAACATTGAACAAAAATATTTCCGAATTCTGAATGCTGCATTCTGAATGCCGAATTCTGAATTATAGGTGAGCCTTCTCGGCTTTCGTAAATTATGTCTGTTCGGTTTAATGACCCAATTTTGTCGATATAAAAGGAAAACAAACAATTGTTTTACTATTTGGAGCTATGAGACCAGGTTTAACCCACCATATTTTTGGAATATGCCTCTACCAAGTCAGGAACATGACAGTAGTTATTCCATTATTTCTTATGATTGTGAAGTCTAGCTTTTGATTTTTTTCATGTGTTATAGACTACTCCTTTTCTTAATTTACCTTGGAGTTCGGTACAATTTTCTATTTATAATTGTAAATTTTATTTGGATCTATTTTCTTTCGTTGAGCTTGTTGAACAAGTATGTAAACATAAACAGTAAGTAATAATGATACGTTGGATTTTGTACTTACATTCACAATTAACACCGGAGGATTCCGCATCACATGTACATTTATAACCAGCATAAGTTATATTGCAATATCCATGTATACAAGGACTAGCTGTACAAGGCGTGACTGAAAGTAAAAACATTAATTCTGATTCCCTTTTTCGGAAAATGACATCTTTATCAAACATAAACTTTTAGCTACTTCTTTACAAGCAGAACCAAATACAATGAAAGTTCCAACTATGTACTGGCTTCCGAAGCTGCACAAAACTCTTTACAAATATAGATATATTTCGTCTTCAAGCCATTGTTTCACTACTAAACTATCTATTCTACTTACTAGTGTACTTGGTACAATCAAAAACCTGGTAATAAATTGTTCAAATTAGGCCTTTGAAAATAGTGGAATTAATTACTTTTGGAATGTAAAAAATTCGTTGGAAGTACTTGATAAATTGCATGCTTATATTGGTGATTCGAATATGTTCAAAGTTTTGATTGTTCTACCCTATATACCACTTTGCCTCATAATCTTATTAAGAAAAAATTTGCACACCTGATTAAATGGGCATTTAAAAAGTCGGAATGCGAATATATATGTTCAAACTCTTTTAGGTCATTTTTTAGTTACAACAAACAAAAGAACGATGTCAATTGGACCTGCTTTGATACTATAACTGCCCTTGAACTTTTACTAGGTAACATTTTTGTTCGCTATGGAGATTCCGTATATCGTCAGGTTATCGGGATTCCCATGGGGACTAACAGTGCACCACTTATTGCAAACCTGTTTCTGTATTGTTATGAGTTACAATTTATGACTTAAATCAGCAAAGACCAATCGAAACAACATCTCATTCAAAACTTTAATAACACTTTTAGGTATTTAGATGATATATTTGCTCTCAATAATGACGCCTTCAGTATGTACACTAAAGATATTTATCCTGCCGAACTGACTTTAAATAAAGCTAATACTAACAAGGAACACTGTCCTTTCCTGCATCTTGATATCTATATCTTTAACGGGAAGCTTAATACCAAAATTTATGATAAAAGAGATGATTTTTCATTTCCTATTGTTAATTATCCATTTTTTTTATGGTGGCGTTCCCTAATCACCATGTTATGGTGTTTATATATTTCAACTTGTTCGATTCGCTCGTGTATGTAACAACGTATTTGATTTCAACGAACGAAAAATTATTACAAAAGGGTTTACGATATCACAAACTAGTCAAAACATTTACTAAATTTTATCATCGGTACAAGGAAATCATTCGTAAATATCAATCAACATGCAGACATCTTATATGTCAGGTATTTCACATTCAATATTTTATTGTAATATTCTTTACAAAGCACAAAAATGTCAGCATTCACCTGAAAAGCTAACCAAACCTTTAAACAGACTTATTTGGAAGGGATATAGTTACGATACTGTTGTCAGGTCATTAAGGATTGCATATTTTGGTATTAATATTAATTCACTCATAGGGTCTTTTCATCGGAAATAAACACATTTATTCTAAAAACCAGTTGTTAGCATGATACGGGTTATGTTCTTCTCATATATTTATGATGGTATGATACTAAACCCCTAACGGGAGGGATTGTACTTAATTTTCATATGATGAAGACATCATCTTTCAATCAGTTTAATTGAGGTCTGGAGCTGGCATGTCAGTAACTGCTAGTAGTCCTTTGTTAATTTTTGTATCATTGTCATTTTGCTTAGTTTCTTTTGTTACCTATTCTGACATCGGACTCGGACTTCTTTTAAACTGAGTTGTACCATGGAAATAATATTTAAAAGGAATAACAACGTCGTCACTTCAAAGGTTTCATCTGCGTTACCGCCCATCTTTCGATAACTCGTTAATTGGTTTAATTTATGGCATGGTAATTGACTCTCGGCATGTGATCGATCAAATCACTGACACTTTCCGGTTAGTATCGTGTTCACGGAAATATACGAACAGACCGGTTGTTGTCGTATATACATACGAAGTAACCCGAATAGTTCACTCGTTACATTCCGCTGTCGAATAGATGCATTCGTTCAATGTTGTAGTCTATCTATTCCTCTTTATGTCTTCTTCGATCTTAATAGTTTAAGCCGCCAGTTATCACATATGATATTGGTAAAACACGCTGGATCATGTTCAATTTTAATATTTAAAAATAGTTAAGAAGCCATTTCTGAAAGTTTAGAAGATGATTGTACCAAACATATGTTTCGACCCCCTTTTCTTAAATACGAATAATCAAAGTCTTTCGTATATACCAGTCAATTAAAATATTCACATTTTTACACGTTTCTATTCCTTAATTTGTACATAAACTAACTCATATGAAATAAATTTGCGGTTAGCAAGATAGCGTCAAGCTCATTTTGTTTTATTGTTTTTCTTTTTGTTGTTACGTGTACTAGTATATTCAATTATAAACACTTTTTTAAATAGATATAAATTTAACATGTTTTACGAACTTATTATCCCGATTTGAATTGTTCGGTTTCAATAATGTAATCAATGATAATTAATTGCTACAAATGCATAAATCTAAAATACTTGAAAGTTAATATCCTTTTATAAATCTCGATAAACTTGGGACATTTCAACAGTAAAATAATCTATGTCTAGATTTGTCTACATTATTTTGTTAAACATCATGGGAAACCTGATCGCTTCATCGGTATTACCTGTTTTACTCGGGATCTGCTTTCAACCGGAAAATACTTTTAGATCAGCTTAAAACAAACTGTAAAAACCAAAAATGTGCAAAAATAAATACAATTTTCCATGTTAAACTGTAGTAGTTTAAACAATTCTCGTCCGTTTTTCAAGTTTTTTCACCATTCGATTTCTTTCTAAAGGTAGAACTCTTATATGATACAGCGCTACCTTGAATTTATTAATAAACTAGGGATTTCCCACGCTATAATAACTGGACTCGATAAAACCACGTGACTGATAAGAAATTCCAGATGCCATTTTACAACCGCGTATCACAGATAGTAACCAAAGGGGTCTTGCCGCTGAGACTATAATTGAATAAAATCATATGACTTTAGTACAGAGCTCTGCAGGCCATTAATACTTGCTAATTAGTCGTTCCTTTTAAATATTACTTCCATGGTTGTACTGTGTGTATTGCTATGTGTTTCTTTATTCTACATTGGCTAGAAGTATAGTGGGAGGGTTGAGATTTCACATAACAGGTTGAACCCCGCCTTTTTTTGCGCCTGCCCAAGTCAGGAGCCTCTGGCCTTTGTTAGTCTTGTATGTGTTTTAATTTTAGTTCATTTATATGTTTTTGGAGTTTAGTGTGACGTCCATTTTCACTGAACTAGTACACAATTTTATTTAGGGGCCAGCTAAGGACCGCCTCCGGGTGCGGGATTTTCTCGCTGCGTTGAAGATCCATTGGTGGCCTTCGGCTGTTTTCTGCTCTTTGGTCTGGTTGTTGTCTCTTTGACATATTCCCTATTTCCATTCTCAATTTTAATTTCTCCCAATCTTTTTTTGAATCAAGAACAAAACAATTATTGCAAATGAAGCAAGAGATAAAGAAAAAGTTAAATGATATATTTTTAGTATGTTTGATAATTTTTTGTTTTCATTTTGTTGTTTTTCTCAATATTAATGTACAATTTCGTTAGATTTTACATTGCTTTCGTTTAGTCGCATTTAAATAAAGTTTTTTCAAGTACATGTTGAAATGTACTATTATATTATGTATGTATGCGTTTCTCTGTGCTGAGTGTTCTTGTTCTTAAATTTGTTCTGTACCAAGTCAGGAATGCGGCAGATGTTATCAAATAGTTCGTTTCTAAGTATGTTGGCGTTTGTATTTGTTGTATTTCATTGTTTCTTTTGTTCCGTTGTTTTCCTCTTATAGTTAATGTGTTTCCCTCGGTTTTAGTTTGTAACACGGATTTGTATTCTCGCAATCGATTTATGACCTTTGAACAGCGGTATACTACTGTTGCCTTTATTTATTATACTGTGCAATTATAGTCTTGAGATTTGTGTTTTAGATGACTTGAAAAATCATTTTATTGATGCAGTAAGTACCTAAGGTTCACCAAAAGGTTATGGCTGAACCACAAGTACAGATGGGTGCAGTCCTAACCTGTACAGCAAGTTAACTTGGTAACCAGTCATTTGGACTGGTCAAAGTTAACCTGTGACCGGTTTTAGGACTGCTCTGACCAGTCCTAGGACCATAATCTAGTTAACTTGAAAAGCGGACTTGGTCCTAGGACTGTTTTTATGTCTGCCAAAAAGTTAACTTGGAAACAGGTCCGCTATTGATATAAGTTAACTTCGAACCAGTCCTGTCATAAGTTAACATAAGTTAACTTCGAAACCAGTCCTGCCCCAAAGTTAACATAAGTTAACTTCGAAACCAGTCCTGCCACAAAGTTAACATAAGTTAACTTTTGCTTTGACAAATCCGATCGAAACCAGACCTGTTCCCAAGTTAACTTTTGACTGGTCTGCTCAACACTAAGTTAACTTGTAACCAGGACCATTCTACATCGATTTTTAAAAATATTTTTAATATCTTTGTTTCGTAGTATAAACATCGAAAATAAAGTAAAATTACAAATTTATCTGTGATCTGCCAATCTATAAATTAAAAACGATCTTGGTTACAATGATAACGGGCACTGAATATATATATTCCAATACCCATCAAATTCAACCATATTTGCACTTTATTATGTATATCTATGAAAGGACGTATATTAGATGTTAGTTATACGTCCTTGTTAGTTATACGTCCTTGTTAGTTAAACGTCCTTGATCTATGTAGCCACAATCAGCAATATTTTAATTTCAGGATAGATTTTATTATACAAAATGAAAGCATCATTTACACAGATGACTACAAATTTTGTTCGCATAAATTTAGGGTGCCAGCATGTCCTCCTTTCATTCAAAATATTGATACGTAACAAAATTTCAGTAGTTTGATACCTCATGCTGACTTGTACAACAAAATTATTTGACCGCATCGACAAAACAGACCATATGTGCACTTTAATTTGTAAATCTATATACCCACATATTAAATCAGCCAAATTTTTATGTCAGGATTCAATGTAATACAATAGACAGCAATATTGCAATACAATAACAACGAATTTTTGTTCAAAAATTTAGGGTGCCAGCATGTCCACCTTTTATTCAAAATATAGATACGTAACAAAATTTCAGTAGTTTTGATACCTCATGCTGACTTGTACAACAAAATTTTTGACCGCATCGACCAAAACTGACCATATGTGCACTTTAATTTGTAAATCTATATACCCGCATAGTAAATCAGCCACATATTTTAAGTCGGGGTTCAATGTGTAATACAAATGACAGCAATATTGAAATACAATAACAACAAATTTTTCTTCGCATAAATTTAGGTTGCCATTATGTCCTCCTTTTATTCAAAATATTGATACGTAACAAAATTTCAGTAGTTTTGAAACCTCATGCTGACTTGTACAACAAAATTATTTGACCGCATCGACCAAAACTGACCATATGTGCACTTTAATTTGTAAATCTATATACCCGCATAGTAAATCAGCCATATTTTTTATGTCAGGATTCAATGTATAATACAATGGACAGCAATATTGCAATACAATAACAACAAAGTTTTGTTCGCATAAATTCAGGGTGCCAGCATGTCCTCCTTTTATTCAAAATATTTATACGTAACAAAATTTCAGTAGTTTTGATACCTCATGCTGACTTGTACAACAAAATCATTTGACCGCATCGACCAAAACTGACCATATGTGCACTTTAATTTGTAAATCTATATACCGCATAGTAAATCAGCCATATTTTTATGTCAGGATTCAATGTACATGATGTATAATACAATGGACAGCAACATTGCAATACAATAACAACAAATTTTGTTTGCATAAATTCAGGGTGCCAGCATGTCCTCCTTTTATTCAAAATATTGATACGTAACAAAATTTCAGTAGTTTTGATACCTCATGCTGACTTGTACAACAAAATTATTTGACCGCATCGACCAAAACTGACCATATGTGCACTTTAATTTGTAAATCTATATACCCGCATAGTCAATCAGCCATATTTTTATGTCAGGATTCAATGTATAATACAATGGACAGCAATATTGCAATACAATAACAACAAATTTTTCTTCGCATAAATTCAGGGTGCCAGCATGTCCTACTTTAATTCAAAATATTGATATGTAACAAAATTTCAGTAGTTTTGATACCTCATGCTGACTTGTACAACAAAATTATTTGACCGTATCGACCAAAACTGACCATATGTGCACTTTAATTTGTAAATCTATATACCGCATAGTAAATCAGCCATATTTTTATGTCAGGATTCAATGTATAATACAATGGACAGCAATATTGCAATACAATATCAACAAATTTTTGTTCGCATAAATTCAGGGTGCCAGCATATCCTCCTTTTATTCAAAATATTGATACGTAACAAAATTTCAGTAGTTTTGATACCTCATGCTGACTTGTACAACAAAATTATTTTACCCCATCGACCAAAACTGACCATATGTGCACTTTAATTTGTAGATCTATATACTCGCATAGTAAATCAGCCATAGTTTTTATGTCAGGATTCAATGTATAATACAATGGACAGCAATATTGCAATACAATAACAACAAATTTTTGTTCGCATAAATTCAGGGTGCCAGCATGTCCTCCTTTTATTCAAAATATTGATACGTAACAAAATTTCAGTAGTTTTGATACCTCATGCTGACTTGTACAACAAAATTATTTCACCGCATCGACCAAAACTGACCATATGTGCACTTTAATTTGTAAATCTATATACCCGCATAGTAAATCAGCCATATTTTTTATGTCAGGATTCAATGTATAATACAATGGACAGCAATATTGCAATACAATAACAACAAAGTTTTGTTCGCATAAATTCAGGGTGCCAGCATGTCCTCCTTTTATTCAAAATATTGATACGTAACAAAATTTCAGTAGTTTTGATACCTCATGCTGACTTGTACAACAAAATTATTTGACCGCATCGACCAAAACTGACCATATGTACACTTTAATTTGTAAATCTATATACCCGCATAGTAAATCAGCCACATATTTTAAGTCGGGGTTCAATGTGTAATACAAATGACAGCAATATTGAAATACAATAACAACAAATTTTTCTTCGCATAAATTTAGGTTGCCATTATGTCCTCCTTTTATTCAAAATATTGATACGTAACAAAATTTCAGTAGTTTTGAAACCTCATGCTGACTTGTACAACAAAATTATTTGACCGCATCGACCAAAACTGACCATATGTGCACTTTAATTTGTAAATCTATATACCCGCATAGTAAATCAGCCATATTTTTTTATGTCAGGATTCAATGTATAATACAACGGACAGCAATATTGCAATTCAATAACAACAAAGTTTTGTTCGCATAAATTCAGGGTGCCAGCATGTCCTCCTTTTATTCAAAATATTGATACGTAACAAAATTTCAGTAGTTTTGATACCTCATGCTGACTTGTACAACAAAATCATTTGACCGCATCGACCAAAACTGACCATATGTGCACTTTAATTTGTAAATCTATATACCCGCATAGTAAATCAGCCATATTTTTTATGTCAGGATTCAATGTACATGATGTATAATACAATGGACAGCAACATTGCAATACAATAACAACAAATTTTTGTTCGCATAAATTCAGGGTGCCAGCATGTCCTCCTTTTATTCAAAATATTGATACGTAACAAAATTTCAGTAGTTTTGATACCTCATGCTGACTTGTACAACAAAATTATTTGACCGCATCGACCAAAACTGACCATATGTGCACTTTAATTTGTAAATCTATATACCCGCATAGTAAATCAGGCATATTTTTTGTGTCAGGATTCAATGTATAATACAATGGACAGCAATATTGCAATACAATAACAACAAATTGTTGTTCGCATAAATTCAGGGTGCCAGCATGTCCTACTTTAATTCAAAATATTGATACGTAACAAAATTTCAGTAGTTTTGATACCTCATGCTGACTTGTACAACAAAATTATTTGACCGTGACGACCAAAGCTGACCATATGTGCACTTTAATTTGTAAATCTATATACCGCATAGTAAATCAGCCATATTTTTATGTCAGGATTCAATGTATAATACAATGGACAGCAATAATATTGCAATACAATATCAACAAATTTTGTTCGCATAAATTCAGGGTGCCAGCATATCCTCCTTTTATTCAAAATATTGATACGTAACAAAATTTCAGTAGTTTTGATACCTCATGCTGACTTGTACAACAAAATTATTTTACCGCATCGACCAAAACTGACCATATGTGCACTTTAATTTGTAAATCTATATACCCGCATAGTAAATCAGCCATAGTTTTTATGTCAGGATTCAATGTATAATACAATGGACAGCAATATTGCAATACAATAACAACAAATTTTGTTCGCATAAATTCAGGGTGCCAGCATGTCCTCCTTTTATTCAAAATATTGATACGTAACAAAATTTCAGTAGTTTTGATACCTCATGCTGACTTGTACGACAAAATTATTTCACCGCATCGACCAAAACTGACCATATGTGCACTTTAATTTGTAAATCTATATACCCGCATAGTAAATCAGCCATATTTTTATGTCAGGATTCAATGTACATGATGTATAATACAATGGACAGCAATATTGCAATACAATAACAACAAAGTTTTGTTCGCATAAATTCAGGGTGCCAGCATGTCCTACTTTAATTCAAAATATTGATACGTAACAAAATTTCAGTAGTTTTGATACCTCATGCTGACTTGTACAACAAAATTATTTGACCGTATCGACCAAAACTGACCATATGTGCACTTTAATTTGTAAATCTATATACCCGCATAGTAAATCAGCCATATTTTTATGTCAGGATTCAATGTATAATACAATGGACAGCAATATTGCAATACAATATCAACAAATTTTGTTCGCATAAATTCAGGGTGCCAGCATGTCCTCCTTTTATTCAAAATATTGATACGTAACAAAATTTCAGTAGTTTTGATACCTCATGCTGACTTGTACAACAAAATTATTTGACCGCATCGACCAAAACTGACCATACATGTATGTGCACTTTAATTTGTAGATCTATATACCCGCATAGTAAATCAGCCATAGTTTTTATGTCAGGATTCAATGTATAATACAATGGACAGCAATATTGCAATACAATAACAACAAATTTTTGTTCACATAAATTCAGGGTGCCAGCATGTCCTCCTTTTATTCAAAATATTGATACGTAAAAATTTCAGTAGTTTTGATACCTCATGCTGACTTGTACAACAAAATTATTTCACCACATCGACCAAAACTGACCATATGTGCACTTTAATTTGTAAATCTATATACCCGCATAGTAAATCAGCCATATTTTTTATGTCAGGATTCAATGTATAATACAACGGACAGCAATATTGCAATTCAATAACAACAAAGTTTTGTTCGCATAAATTCAGGGTGCCAGCATGTCCTCCTTTTATTCAAAATATTGATACGTAACAAAATTTCAGTAGTTTTGATACCTCATGCTGACTTGTACAACAAAATTATTTGACCGCATCGACCAAAACTGACCATATGTGCACTTTAATTTGTAAATCTATATACCCGCATAGTAAATCAGCCATATTTTTTATGTCAGGATTCAATGTACATGATGTATAATACAATGGACAGCAACATTGCAATACAATAACAACAAATTTTTGTTCGCATAAATTCAGGGTGCCAGCATGTCCTCCTTTTATTCAAAATATTGATACGTAACAAAATTTCAGTAGTTTTGATACCTCATGCTGACTTGTACAACAAAATTATTTGACCGCATCGACCAAAACTGACCATATGTGCACTTTAATTTGTAAATCTATATACCCGCATAGTAAATCAGCCATATTTTTTATGTCAGGATTCAATGTATAATACAATGGACAGCAATATTGCAATACAATAACAACAAAGTTTTGTTCGCATAAATTTAGGGTGCCAGCATGTCCTCCTTTTATTCAAAATATTGATACGTAACAAAATTTCAGTAGTTTTGATACCTCATGCTGACTTGTACAACAAAATTATTTGACTGCATCGACCAAAACTGACCATATGTGCACTTTAATTTGTAAATCTATATACCCACATAGTAAATCAGCCATATTTTTATGTCAGGATTCAATGTATAATACAATGAACAGCAATACTGCAATACAATAACAACAAATTTTTGTTCGCACAAATTTAGGGTGCCAGCATGTCCTCCTTTATTCAAAATATTGATACGTAACAAAATTTCAGTAGTTTTGATACTTCATGCTGACTTGTACAACAAAATTATTTGACCGCATCGACTAAAACTGACCATATATGCACTTTAATTTGTAAATCTATATACCCGCACAGTAAATCAGTCATATTTTTATGTCAGGATTCAATGTATAATACAACATGTACAATGGACAGCAATATTGCAATACAATAACAACAAATTTTTGTTCGCATAAATTAAGGGTGCCAGCATGTCCTCCTTTTATTCAAAATATTGATACGTAACAAAATTTCAGTAGTTTTGATACCTCATGCTGACTTGTACAACAAAATTATTTGACCGTTTCAACCAAAACTGACCATATGTGCACTTTAATTTGTAAATCTATGTACCATAGTATTGTACCTAGCGCCTTTATGTCTTCTCCTGGCGCTCATGTGCACATTTTAGTAGGACTGCAAATGTCAGCAATAATCATGATAATATTGGAAAACAATTAATGCAAAATTTTTTCTGCATAAATTGAAAGTGTCAGCATTTCATCTCTGTATTCATAATATTGAACAGTCACTAGAGATGGTAGTTCAGGATGGTGTGTGAAACAAAACTATTAGGCCGCATCATCCAAGTACCAACACTGACATGTCTGAATTCATTTGTACTTTTAATAAAAAGTATGAGATTCTCTTCTGGGAATAGTATACTGTTAATCTATTATGTCGGTTGATTGATTTTGTTTGTAGTTAAACGTCAAGTGGCAACTATTTCATTCAAGTGCACATTGAGTATAATTTTGGGACGTCCCATATATCAATTAATCGGCAAAGACATTTTGAATCTCTCGACAAATCTGACGAATTTGACGAGATTGTTGATAGTTTTACCACACCGTACTATGTATCCGGACACTGTACAATTATCGTTGGAATATTCTGCGGAAAATAGAATAGTAAATCCAATGCAAACAAGTTGAATAACAATGAAATATCCATGCATGTATAAATGCATAAAGTAAAATTTAGAAAGAGACAGGTAAAAAACGGGGAACGAAGCAACGTCGACAATGATGTTTATATCCCATGATATAAGAATATTGTTCTGATGCGTTGGATAACCTTTCTATCCGCCTTCTAATAATAAAAAAAACAACTCTCATTTCCTTTATGATAGCTCTATTTTATTGTATAGCCATTGTTTTATGTATATAAGAATATATCAAATAAAAAAAAAGAGAATTTTGTATAATATCTAGTAGAGTCTATAGCGAGTAAAGAATTTTGCTATCTGGGGAAAAACAATGCGAATGTTGTTTACATATTTTAATTAAAGCTCAAGTCTGATATGAAAACTCTTAAACACGATAATCTGTCATAAGCAGACAGGTCTGGTCAATAGCAGACTTGTCCACAGGTCTGGTCAGAAGCAGACCTGTCCACAGGTCTGGTCAGGAGCAGACCTGTCCACAGGTCTGGTCTGGGGCAGACCTGTCCCCAGGACTGGTCAAAAGCAGACTTGTCCACAGGTCTGGTCTGGGGCAGACCTGTCCTCAGGACTGGTTAAAAGCAGACTTGTCCACAGGTCTGGTCTGGAGCAGACCTGTCGATAGGTCTGCAGCAGTCCTAAAAAGCAGACCGTAGGTCTGGTCCACCAACGACGAAGTTAACTTGCTTGTCTGCTTAAAATTCTCAAGTTAACTTAGAAAGCAGTTAACAAGTCTGCTCCAAGTTAACTTTTGTCAAGGTTAGGACCGCACCCATCTGTAGGTTATTTGTAATGACAACAGCTTTTAGTGAAAAGTAAAACCATAAATATTTCATTTATCAGGTCATCATCAGAATCATCTTTATTTCACCCGGTATATCTTAAATATCAATTTATATATTGAATATATATATGTGTGTGTCTAGAGCGCTGGACACAGTGCAGGCGGTGTTGTCTCGACATCCCAATAGCATGAGTTCGAATCCCTTGCGAGAGAAGAACAAAAATTTGCTTCCACAAATTTGCAGATTTAACATTGTTGTGCTGATATTTGGAATAATTATGAGTATAATATGTGTTTTCAGTCGAGTATCATATTCACTGGTGATCCAATGGATGAATCTATCGTAGAGTTGTCACTTGCTTAGACGTACGTATCAAATAAGTATTTCTACGACTGCATCTTACGATCCTTTGCGATAGATAATTTAGCTAATCTGCAATCAATTTCATCTTCATGCCTAATACATTATGTACTCTGTTACAACTCTAGATTATGCTAACCAGGGAAGGTAACAGTAGGCCACCGAAAGCTGAATTTTAAGTTCTGTCTAGATGGCCGAGAGGTCTAGTGCGGTGGACACAGTGCATGCGGTGTTGTCTGGATATCCCAAAAGCATGAGTTCGAATCCCGGCGAGAGAAGAACAAAAATTTGTTTCCGTAAATTTGCAGATTTAACATCGTTGTGCTTATATTTAGAGTAATTAAGAATACAGTATGTGTTTTCAGCCGTGTATGATCTTCACTATTACTATAAGAAATCAATGTTTGTAAGAATAATCAAATTAGTGAAAAGGTAGTTTACCGAAGTCCATGTCTCGTTCATGGATTTAGAATAGTCAAATCATAGTAACACAAATTAAAAAAAAAAAAAAAACCATCTAAACTTGTCATTATCAGTCACAAATTTTGTTTAGACGACTCTCAGACCGCGAAAACATGTCGCCTGTGAGTTTAAACATCAGCACATCGAATCAAATCGGTTAACCAATTCGGAATTGTGACTGTAAAACTTATGTTGTGTCGATTTCAGTCGGTCCTGCTTAGAACTCTATTGGATAATTTATTTGTGTAAGGAGCAACGATCTGGGAGTGTAGTATGCACGCACAATACGTATTAACTGAGATTTGTAAACGTCAAACGACCAATCAGAGAGTATTTTACTTCTAAGAAATAAAAGCTTACAATTAGAAAGTTGAAATCATCACGTTTTTCAGAAATTCTAGTCTGAAGTCCATTTGTGTCAATATCGACGGGAAGATCATTTTATCAATCAGTCCTACTCTAAGTAGCATCCTTTATATCTTCCCTGCGAAAGATGACACGATACATTGATACTGCTTGTTGAATATACCTCATTGCAAAATTTAGAAAGATGTTTAGTCGAACATCTTAAAGACCCGGCCACATACCGTGTTTTTAAATGATTCATATATGATTTTAATACCAAAAAAGAGAAGGGCAAATTTACAATTTTCTAAAATCTCTTCTTGAGGCTGTTAACTCCTAGTTCTTTGGGAGACTTCCAAGAAAGGCTTTTTGTGTGCACAGCAATATTGTTTGAGGCTTGTCTGCTGAAACTACAACATAGTTGTCGTGAGAGGATAAAGCATTCATATCCTTGGCCTCTTGAAAGGATCAAAAATCCGTATGATCATATTAAATCGACGATTATAAAAGCATTCTAAATGTATACTGTAAATTCAGAAATTATTGCGTGCATTTATTATTGCGATTTTTTCAAGAATGGGCAACAATGCGATTTTTATTATTGCGATTTAGAAAAAAAATCTGCATACAGGTCTATGCTTCAGTTATTAGTATGCGAGTTTTTATTATTGCGATACTCATCCAGTCGCATTATTCGCATTAATAAAAACCTCGCAATAATTTCTGAATTTACAGTAACCTTGCAATTTTTGTCGATTCAGATAAAAATAACAGTTTTGGCTCATTTTAGAACTTGCTTTATCAATTATCAAGAGGCATTGAACTCAACTGCATCCATGAGTAACCTAAAGTTCCTCTTCAAGAAACTGTCGAATTCACTTGGTTTGATGTAGGTATATGAAATGACGTAGTTTTATCTGATAGGTAATCGAGTATTGTTTTTGCACACATTTTAGATAGAGAATATTGATAATATTGATGGCATGTTTAGGTGTAATACCACTAAATCATAATACATCACATCCGGTTGCATACGAAAAAAGGTCGAAAAAAAATCTTCCCTTAAATTTGACAGTTATAGGAAATTAATCCTACATTTCATTGCTGTAAAACAAGTCTGAGTCATAAACATATTTCTTAGGTGTTTCAAAGAATCATTATTTTTTTTATTTGGTGTCTCTATAAAATATTTCGAAAATTTGAGATTTCATTGTTACTGAAGCTTGTACACAGGAAAAAAGGGATTAAAATTCGATTGGTTAACTTCCAGTGATGATTCTTTTCTCATATGCAATGAAGTGTTATGTGATATTTTGTCTATAGTACTGGACAGGATCAAATTTTACTCATGCTAAGTTCTTTTTTAATTCGAAACAGAGATAAATTCTGCACAAGTTTTTGAAAAGTGCAAATTTAACATAGACTAATAGATGGAAATCAAGGGTGGTATTACACCTACACCCTTATTTGCGTATTTCTCTGAAAAACAAACGTTTTTGATAATCTTAAACAGCTTACGATTTTACTTATTTAAAATAATCAAATTTCGTTTTAAAACATACCAAATGTTGAACAGGCATGACCGTTTGAATGAGTTGGTAGGCATCTTGTATCTTCTTTGCACGGATTAGTAGGCCAGCAGCTGTCTGTACTCTGAATGTATAACAAAAATACATAATTTAGCTTTGTTTTGTTTACTGTATTAAACATTTTAATGAGTGTTTTTCATCATGATAAGACACAAAATACTCTTATTTCAAGCCCATATACTACAATTCTAAATATTCAACAAAATTATATGTCGTGTGTGTCAGGGACAGCTAATTAAAAAAGAGTTCAATGTTTTAATTGACATACTGATGTGAAAATAAGAAGGTTTGATAAGATTGTCAATCTGACCACTCTCCGACGGAGACTATTTTAGAAATCATGAATATTTCAGGAGACTTAAGATTAACTTTTACACATTTATTCATTTCTTGCTTGAAACATAGGGCCCTAAAAATATAATATTACAATGCCAGTTGTAATGGCGACTGATATTCTATGTATTACGGCCTTACAGTTATATTTTGTCAGTACGACTATCGTACTCAGACTTCAAAAACATTAGCAAATTAGGATAAAAATGAGGAAATCAAACACTAAAAGACCGGTATCGTCGACAGGGTAAACCTATCCTGTTATGGATACATCGCTCTTTATACGAATCCAGACAATGTTAGGATAGGGAACAGAACACAATCGTTAAACACCATTTGTTTGAGATATACAAACCTGTTGTGGCGTATTGAGGGGCACGATTTCATCAATGTATCTGAACTTGAAATTAAAGAACCTTGAATGATCTTTAGTACAGAAAACACTTAAAAGGTTATTTAATTTTTATATTTTTTATATTATGATCGGAGATTTAAGAATAGATCTTTAATTTTTTTTAAGATTTAAAAAAAAAAAAAAACTATTACTGGTTAATAACGACAACAGTAAAACACCGCTGTTTAATTGTCATAAATCGATTAAATGAAAACAATCCAGGTAATACACCAAAACCGAGGGAAACACATCAACTATAAGAGGAAAATAACGGAACAACTGGAACACTGCTACTAAAACAAACGCCAACATGCATAGAAACGGACTATTTGATAACAACTGCCATATTCTGACTCGGTACAGGACATAATAAGAAAAAATGGTGGGTTGAACTTGGTGTAAGGCTAGCTAAACCTCCCGCATATAAGGCATTGTTAAAAATAAATTGATTATACGGACTCGGAAGTATCTTAAATATATTTCGTTGCAACTGTCCATACATTAACCTAATAAACACTGGAAAACGACACAGATCAGATACTTCCGAAAAGGAATTTTGATATGAGATGTGTTATACAGTAATCAGGGAATAACCATTATGCCGATAATTTACTCTTATGAGATACCCTTACATTGGAAATGCTATGAAGTAGATTTATCTACAAGTATTTTAATTCTATTATTCTTAAGATAAAACAAGCTGTTTGTTTTAATTTGTGATCGTAAATCATATTGACGAATTTTCATTTTGTAAGTGTTTTAACTTTTAAATTAAGTTATCCTGTCATTTAAATAATACTGAAATAAGAAAAGTACCTCTCGAGATCTAAAATAATGTCTCCTTTGTATCTGTTTCCCCAAATAAAAAATTGGAAATAGGAACTACCTAACGTTTGCGCTATTTTTTGAAGTCAGATTTCAATTCGGAAGGGCGGTTAGCATTAAATATATTATGAAAAATAATTCATTGCATATTCTTATTCAAAGATATGGCGATCAAATTAAATCTAAGAAAACAAAAAGGAATTAACAATATACCGCACTTGTGGATAGAATCAATATGTCTTGTTTACATTGATAATCTGAAAAGAAGACTAGATTGACAAATCTTACACATGTGATTTATACATTTAACTCGAAAAAATAAAAACTTAATCCCGGTCAGTACTTTTAAATATTAAATTGACAAATTCACTTTCAAATACTGTAAAATTAAACAAAAATTATCACAAATCAAATTTGAATATTATTGATACAGCAGAAACTAAATATTTCATTTTTTTAAACTTCCGCTCTTTTGTTTTTTATATGGAAATAAGCCGTATGTCCATTTGAACCAAATGAATCTGTTACCATTCAGTCATTGCTAATTAGCTTTTAAACAAATAAAAGTGAAAAAAAAGTCATTAAGGACCTTGTTATTTAGGATCAAACATAGATGATTATCATTTAATGTACATTGTATACGTTTTTCGTCCAAAAAGATCTAATATGTGTCAAGTTCATATACGATGGATTTATATAAATTTGCTGCTTCTACTTACACAGCAATCTTAAAATATAATCGAACATATCTTATTCATCATGGATTCACATTCTGAAATGTACTTTGTAATGCTTATTTATCTGTAAAAATTTCCCAATTTAATTCATCGACTCACTTTCCATAATTTTGTCAAAGCAAAATTGTTCAAGCTCAAGGAATATGACAGTTGTTACCCATTCGTTTGATGTGTTTGAGCTTTTGATTTTGCCATTTGTGTTATATGACTGAAAATTTTCATCAAATATCTACGCAGCGGTTTATAGGGAGTTTGTCTTCAACTTGTTGCACACAGGTATATAAAATAATGAAGGCAATAGTAGTATACCCTGCTCAAAAATCATAAATCGAAACGGACATACCGACTTACTCCTGTATATTAACTTCAAAACTATGTTTGCAGAGGTACAACTGTTTTATTTCGTTTATTTATGAAAGTAAAATAAAATTTTCCAACTTCCGAAATGCAAGATTTTTACTCCACGAAACCTCTTTCTAAACTATTAACATCACTTTTATTAGCAATCAAAACTGGACTTCAAAGTTATTGTGAAACTGCCTATTCTAGAAGTGGCGTGAATCAGATGTGGATACTAAAAAAATCCAAAGATCTTTAAGAGTACATACAATCTAAGACTCTTTCATCTTGCAGTAGTATCAAAACATTTGACTTGTCTACACTTAACACAAGTATTCCCAATTCCAAACTAAAAGACAAATTGAAAGAGTTGGTATTGCTTCGTTTCATAAACACATGAGCACATGAGATCACCCCCAGTTTTTGGTGGGGTTCGTGTTGCTTAGTCTTTAGTTTTCTATGTTGTGTCTTGTGTACTATTGTTTGTATCTGATTTATCGATTCATAAAATTTTATTTTTCAATTTATTCAGGGAGATATTTCCTTAAAAGCTTGCACTGAAACATTTACCATACGATTCTCCCCCTTATAATACACGTAGACAAAACTATAATGGAGTGCATTAGTGTGCTATGAAACACACAAGCACGTGGCAATGGTTTGTTATCCTAATTTGGAAGTGTAGAAGAAGACCCCAAATTACCGGTCAAAAGTTTATAAATTTGTCAGGATTTTACAAAATATTAACACAAGAAGACATAAAGTCAATCAAATTCGCAGGATATATTATCGAAATGATCGAACTTTATGACTTTGAATTAAGTAAAAGCTAAAGAGAAAAAAATCCGCCATTGTCAAATGTCATTTGAAGCTAGTTAGGCTTCCCTCTTTATGATTTCCCCTGTTTAAACCTTTTTCTTTGATGACATAAAAATTATATGCATTTTCTTTATATGAGCTTAACATAGCAATCCTAGCAAACTGAAAGTTATTTTCATTCTTTCCTATTATCAGAAAACAAAAAAGTTCTAAACAAATTTCTGGATTCTGTTTTGTATGTTTTAAACCTATGTGAAAAACTACTTTTAGTTTAATTTAAACAAATCAAGATTTACTTCATCTTTTGCGCTGCCGATATAACTATAATCTTTGACACTGGACATATAATACCAATAATGAGAAGTTAAAACAAAAGATTTACGTTACAGGTGTATTTTAACACAGGATAATGTTTTCTTGTTTGTCTATATAGCACTGTAGTTTAGAATAAAAAAATTATATTGAAATAGGACCCATAAACGACGTTGTCGTAAATTCGTACTGATTGTCTTTATGGAAATTATTTCTAAGTTGGTGCATACTGAGGAAGAATTGACTTCGAAATGTCCATGTGGCGACGTTATGCAAAGTTTTTTTTTATGCCAATTTAACCTTCTTAAAACTAACCTCATAAAATTAGACATCAATAAAAACATTTAATTTTTAAAGAAAAAAATGAAGGATTGGTTTTGACGGTAGAATAAAAATATTTTTTTGTTTTATCAAAATATTCGATAATTTCTTGCAACACTTCATCGAACGCAAGTCACCTCATGAATATTATTGATGACTCATAACTAGTATTTCAGGCTGGGCTCATGAATATTAACGCAGGCTGTTATCGACGACTAGCTTGACACTAGTATATATTAACCATTAAACCATCTAATTTTATAGACATATTGGAGGATTGGTTTTGATGGTAAAATACATTAATTAATAATTGGTGTAATCAAAATGAGTTACTCTCCCTAAAAAAAGATATTATTATTGTTATTTTTATTATTATACATTAACCATGAAATTAAACATTTTTAGGGAAAGTTAGGCGATATTTTTACGAAATTTATAGTGTTTTTCTTATTTCAGATAGCTGTCATTCCGAAAGAAGTTCAGTTACTCACTTTATTTTTGATATATATCATTGTAAACTCTAAGAGTATACAGTTTCTTTCAAAATGTGTTGAACAAACAATTTATCCTATACTATGAAATAAGAAATACTTTTCATTCATAAATTAACTGTTTACAAAACTTTGAATTTTTGAAATACTAAGGCTTTTCTACCTCAGGAATAGGTTACCTTAGCTGTATTTGGCAAAACATTTAGGAATTTTGGTCCTCAATGCTCTTCAACTTCGTACTTTATTTGGCCTTTGTAACTTTTTTGGATTTGAGCGTCACAGATGAGTCTTTTGTAGATAAAACGCGCGTCTGGGGTAAGTACAAAATTTAAATCCTGGTATCTATGAGGAGTTTATTTTCAAAGTGCGTCAGGAAATCCATTTAATTGCATTCTCATAAAACCACTTGTTCCAGAGAACAAATCTGTACCTAAATGTAGTTATTCTTGAAAAGATTTTAATATTTGTTTCAATGAATTCTTGATATACAAATTTTAAAAGCGCTTGAATATTGAAATATTTTTCTTAAAGGATATTTTGTAACTAAAACAAAACAACGAAGTCTACTGAAAATAAACCAATTTGCTATCGTAAGCTCGTATAACTGTGATACAGTAAGACAGTAAGACTGACATTCCATGACACTAGACAGTTATTCATTTCAACAAGTATATACAGCCAAGTAGCTAACTAAATAGTTCAAAATTAGCTGACTATGTTAAACGCATCTATCCCATCGAACTTGATATAAAAGATACGACAGATACAGTAAAAGTCTGCCTCATATCTTGACTTACATCTAGAACTTGACAATGAGGGTCGGTAGAAAACAAAACCTTACGACAAAAGAGACGATTTCAGCTTCCCAAACATGCCACAACAAACCAGTAAAAGTCTGAAATGGCCTATATCCGTACTCGACTGTACTGATTTTTACTCGACCAGTCTGAATTGGTCTGAATTTTACTTAATATTACTCGACTCAGTCTTAACCATACTCGACTGTACTGATTTGTACTTGAGCCTTATCTTTGCTATTGAAAATAGTCTCAACTACATTACTCGACCAGTCTGAAACAACTTAACCCATTCTCGACCTGGAATGGGTTGCTCAAAACTATGGCTAAATTAAGCCATTGGTTAGCTTATCCAATGGATAATTATCTTATCCAGTGGCCTACTATCCGTTGGCTATTTTTCAATTGCTCAAAAGCAAAATTGATGTATGGTTAGTTAGCAACCAGTGGTTAACAGCTACTTTCAACTCATCCCAAGTAAATAATTCCCAAGTTATTTACACAAATAAAAATAAACATTAAATATTACATAACCGGTCCGTGCAACTAAAGATTTCAACTGCGAGTGTTTCACAATAGGGTTCCTAACCATAGGTACAAGAGGAGATTTTATTTAATGGAAACATATACTGAATACACTATAAAGTTAGTGTATTATGGCTATATATTTTACTAAAGAAAATCTCATCTTGTACCTCGTAACCTGTAACGTAAACTCACAAAGAAAAAAGGGTGCTCTCTAACACGACCGCGTTTATGTCTAAAAAGAAACTCTAAACCCGGAAGAAAGTTATCATCATAGATTATGTTCAGCTCAGCATTAAATCGTATGTTGATCATCAGTCATTTTTTGGTATGGTGAATAGATATCCATTTTTTAATTTGTTTTACTTTTTATTTTCTCGGGAGGGGCTATGTTTGGGGGGAGGGGGCGATATTAGGAAAAAGCTGGGTCTGTTTTGAATATTGTTTAAGAATTACGCAATCATTAAAAAAAACGACATTAAAATAGCCTTTCAAGACGTCATAACCTAGGAAGGCGTCACAGAAAAAATTAAAATAGCCTTTCAAGACGTCATAATTATTTGGAAGGCGTCACAGAAAAAAAAATGAAATAGCCTTTCAAGACGTCATAACTATTTGGACTAAATGTTAATTCATATTGGGATGTGATATTGGAACACATAAAGGTATTTTATATGTGGTTATGTTCCTGACAATACAAGTACTAGGACCACAAGGACATATATTCGTTTGGTTATTAACAGTCTGAATATATGAGGATTCAGACCAAATACGTATTATGAAATAAATTCGAATTTTCTTCTCAGGAACACACTGTTCTCGTTCTCCGAGCCAAAATTTGCACAAGTTTACTGACTGAAATCCTTTATATTTAACGTATTGTCCGAGTCTTGGTTCATCTGTCGGTAATAGGTGAAACCCCAAGTATTTGGGGGATTGTTTTTTTAGCAGTTACCCGGGGTGTTTAGATAAGCTCGAAAGAAAATAAATCCTCTAATTTTTATTTATTTTGCAAATAAAAAAAAAAAAGAGGGACAGCATGTAGTAACTGTCGTTAAATAAATATAAGATAATATGAATATGAACATTTAATAACTAAAACTACCTTGTTTTGACTTAAAATTGTTTTCACCGAAAATAATATTTAGCAAAAATTAAAGGGAGAAATAGCAAGTTAAAAATTCGGCTCAGCATGTCAGTATAGAACAAAGCAGGGTGAACAAAATTGAGAATGGAAATGGGGAATGTGTCAAAGAGACAACAACCCGACCGAAGATCAGAAAACAGCCGAAGTCCACCAATGGGTCTTCAATACAGCGAGAAAATCCTGCACCCGGAGGCGTGCTTCAGCTGGCCCCTAAACAAAAATATGTACTTGTTCAGTGATAATGGACGTCATACTAAACTCCGAAATATATAAAAGAAACTAAAATTAAAAATCATACAAGACTAACAAAGGACAGAGGCTCCTGACTTGGGACAGGCGCAAAAATGCGGCTGGGTTAAACACGTTATTTGAGATCTCAACCCTCCCCCTATACCTCTAGCCAATGTAGAAAAAACAAATGTACAGCAATACGCACAGTAAAACACAGTTAAAAAGAAGTCCGATTCCGATGTCAGAATAGGTAACAAAAGAAACTAAACAAAATGACATTGATACATAAATTAACAAAGGACTACTAGCAGTTACTGACATGCCAGCTCCAGACCTCAATTAAACTGAATGAAAGAGTATGTATTCATCATCTGAATATCAAGCACAATCCTTCCCATTAGGGGTTTAGTATCATATCATCATAAAATATATGAGAAGAACATAACCCGTATCATGCCAACAACTGGTTTTAGAATAAATGTGTTTATTTCCGATGCAAAGACCCTATAAGTGAACCAATATTAAAGCCAAAATATGCCATCTTTAATGACCTGACAACAGTATCGTAACTATATCCCTTTCAAGTCTGTTTAAAGGTTTTGTTAGCTTTTTGTTAATATATTCATATTAATTAATAAGATGTTCCTATGTCATATGGTATTTTGAACCCTATGGTAAATTGACCCTGGGGTCAAAATACCGTTATATTAAATTGACCCCCCCTGGTATGGAAAATTGACCCCCCCATGGTAAATGGAACATGCTGTTTTTTCATTCTAGATGATTATTAGAACATTATACATTATTCTAAAGCTTATCATAGATTAAAAATCATTCATACAAGAAGGGGAGGTCAATTTTCCATAATTTCTTAAAAGAAATATCTTTGCTTGGTATTAGTGCTCTGAAGTCTTTACCAACAAAATTTTATTCAAAATGTTTATTGGAGCATCAAACTAGACCATTAATCTTGAATGCTTTAACTATTTGAAATTATAACATATAAAGGTAGTTTTAATTTTCCATGGTAAAAAAGGGGGAGGGGGTCAAATTACCATGGCTCAGTTAAATAGTCAAAACATCTTTACAATATGTTTTACATGTATCATATATTTATTTGAGTATTAAAACTTTGAAAACTAGTTTGAAAATAATTTGACTTCAGAAATTGGAGGTGTATAAACAAGGAGGTTCAATGACAGGGGGGGTGCAAAATAACATGGCTAAGAAAAATAGTAAAAAAAATTCCAACATAATATACCAAATACTAGTACATTGTAACAGCATTTATATAACTATCTAAAATAGTTTGAATAGAAATGATATACCATGGCTAAGTGAAATTGTTGAATCATCTTTCCTTCATGCTCTTTCATACAAACTACTTATTTAATAATTAAATATCTTTAAACACTTTATTATAGATTGAAATTCAGACATCTTAAAAGGGGAGGGTCAATTTTCCTTAGTAGAAGGGCAATTAGTGCTGTAAAGTCTTTACCAAAATAATTTTCATTAACTTTCATTCTAACTTCTTTACATAGTCATAATACATGGTATTTTGACCCCCTGCCATGGTATATAATCATAAATAGTTTCTGACATACGGCGCGACATGCGAAAACCCCCCCTTTTTTTACAAAAAACTCAATATCTCTAAAATAAAATTTTGAATCAAAACCAAAAAGTATACAGAGCTTTAGATTAATATAACTAAGAAGTGTGTAAAATTTTAAGCAATAATCATAAATCGTTTTTGAGATACGGCGCGACATGTGAAAACCCCTTTAAAAAAAAAAAAAAAAATCAATATCTCTAAAATAAAATTTTGAATCAAAACCAAAAAGTATACAGATCTTTAAATTAATATAACTAAGAAGTGTGTAAAATTTTAAGCAATAATCATAAATCGTTTTTGAGATACGGCGCGACATGTGAAAAACCCCTCCCCCTTTTTTTTTTACAAAATACTCAATAACTCAAAAATAAAATTTTGAATCATCACCAAAAAGTATACAGATCTTAAGATAAATATAACCAAAAAGTGTGTAAAGTTTTAAGCAATAATCAAAAATTGTTTTTGAGATACGGCGCGATATGTGAAAAAAAACACACACCTGTTTTAGTTACTAAGTCCCGTAACTCAAAAAGTTTTAATCTTATTTTCACCAAAAAGTGTACAGATCGTTTGACCATCATAAGAAACAACTATGTTAAGTTTCATGAAATTTGGATAAGTCGTTCTCAAGTTACGGTGCGACATGTTTACGCCGGACAGACAGACGGACAGACGGACAGACGACATTTGTATACCATAATACGTCCCGTCAAAATTTTGACGGGCGTATAAAAATCCTAGCCAACAAATTGTAAATTAGATAATCTGCAATACTATTTATCTAAAACAGGGGGGTTCAATTTTCCATGGTGGGGTTCAAAATACCATATGGGAAAAATGACCCCGAGGTCAAAATACCATGCGGTATAATGACCCCGGGGTCAATTTTCCATATGGTATTTTGACCCCGGGTTCACTTTTCAGGGGGTTCAAAATACCATATGACACCGACAATACAATCAACGCAAATTCATAGTGGCACATGCTGCGTTAACTATAAAAGTAGCTCATTAATGGGATCTTCCAATCTCCTAAATAAGGTATGGTTAGATTCAGCATATCAAAGAATCCAATATACTCATTATATGTTGAAATGAACAAAGTTTAATTTTAGACCTTTCGACCTTAATGTGGACCAGTTTAAAATTTAAAATCCAAATACACGGTTAGATTCGGTATTTCATATAACCCCAGTGAATTAATTTTTTGATGAAATCATAATACTTTAATTTTGAATCCTTTTTGGATCTTTTGGACCCCAATGTGGACCAATTAAAAAACGGAGCCCAAAATTCAAAATTTAAATACACGGTTAGAAGCCCGGTAATTCAATTTTTGATGAAATCAAATAAAGTTTAATTTCGGATCCTTTGATCCTCAATGTGGACCGATTGAAAAACGAGGCCAAAAACCAAAATTTAAATACACGGTTAAATTCGGCATGTTAAAGAAAAAAAAATTCAATACTTTGAATTAAATCCCGTTGAAATTGGTAAAGAAATAAGCAATTTATACAAAGTATTAGTAAGTATTGTCCCGTTTTTTTGGTCTCTTATTCCTAACGGTTAGGGCCATACTCCCAAAATCAATCCCATCCTTACTTTTATTATATGGAACGCTGTGGTACAATTTCATAGAGATCATTAGACTTACACTCAATTCATTGTCTAGAAACCTGAAAATCATTGTATTTTTATGCCCTTATTCCTACAAAAATATGGAGATGTGGTATGATTGCCAAAGAGACAACTATCCACCTAAGTTCAAATGAAGTGGATGTAAGCAATTATAGGCAACCGTACGACCTTCAAAAACGTGAAAAACCAATACCGTGTGGTCGGCTACAAGAAAAGTCGGTCGTATGAAAATTACGGAATAATATATTAAGTCAATAATCGGCAAAAACAAAACACTTTTATGTAATAAATCCTGTGTCTTATGGCGTGTTTACCAAACATTGAACAATTATATATTTTAAAGATTATTTTCGGTCAAAAGTTATCAAAGTTGTAGTTCTGCAAGATCACATTTTACGGGAACTTCTCTTCACCTTCCTCAAGTTTCATTTAAATCTTGCTATAACTTTATATGCTGTGCTGTATGTATAGATACGCAGCCAAGTCATATCGGAATGGAAACGTTAAATCTAATGCCTCATGCAGGCGAATGTCACTATATCTGCACGTTAAAGAATCATTGAAATATCTACTTGTGGTCTGAGTGATCCGTAGCCTGTTGCAAGGCAAGATTTCTGCCCTATTCGACACAGCTTCTTTCAAAAGAGGCAGTTTATATTCGTGCTAACAATTCTTGCAGAATTGGCATATTTTGTTTTTGTCCTGAATATGCATGAAATACTGCAATTACATGTGTATTCAACAGGAATCATTCTTTAAAAACGTTCTTTTATGCATAGATTTACAAGAGATATATAATACAATCTAATTGTATTTTCGGCATAAACGCAATTATGACCAGCACGAATCGATGTCGGTTAGAAAACATTTATTTAGTCTTAGATGCATGATTTTTTATATTAGTTGTTATTGGCTTTGAACTAGCTGTCAGTAACTGTGAGTACTCTAAGATCTGTATCAAAGTTAGTGTCTTCTTGTTGTTGGGATGTACAAGTTCCCGGTCATGTCCACGTGTTTTTGTTATATGCATTTCTATTTGTATCCATCTGATAAGTTAAGCCTTTTCAACTGATTTTTATAGTTCGTTCTTATGTTGTACTGTAACATCACTGTCCAAGGTTAGGGGGAAGGTTGGGTTCCCGCTTACATGTTTAACCCCGCCACATTCTGTATGTATGTGCCTGTCCCAAGCCAGGAGCCTGTAATTCAGTGGTTGTCGTTTGTTGCTGTGTTACATATTTGATTTTCGTTCATCCTTTTGTACATTAATTAGGCCGTTAGTTTTCTAGTTTGAATTGTTTTACATTTAATATTTCGGGGCCTTTTATAGCTCACTATGCGGTATGGGCTTTGCTCATTGTTGAAGGCCGTATGGTGACATATAGCTGTTAATTTCTGTGTCATTTGGTCTCTTGTGGAGAGTGTATACCACATCTTTTTTTATATTCACTTGTACTAGTATATTATGTGAAATATACATTGGCTCCCTTTCATCCAACTAAAAGTAAATTATAGCAATAACTTTTAAAACTGTTGTCAGTACATCTGTTTTAATGGGGGGAAATATACAAGAGCAATATCGAAATTAATATTAGTTTGAGCTGTTACTACTACTACTAGTATAACATAGAGGGGATGAAGGGCTGCCTTGATAAATAATCTGGGAATGATTGAAAATTTTAAAAAGTGTCAAATACAAAATTAAAGTCACCTAAAGGAAATTTGAAAATTGAATCAAAAAAATATTTAATAGGATTTGAACATTTTTGTAATAATTACATATTTGGTATCAAAACACATACTAAATTGAAAATAAGTATTATAAATTAAGTATAAACAAAATCAACGATGGCAAAGTGAAATATCATAGTTTTTTAGAACCTATAATTATAGATTTTTTAAAATCTAAACATTAGAACAAAACAGGTATTGGGTACAGAGTTGAAGCATTTATTTTATACCTTACAGTAACGCGAACCTGATAGAACGCATGGCAACGTGTAATTACATTGAAACTATGGATTCATAATATGTACAACTCTAGATCTACCACTAGTACCTGTTGATTAAATGCGTGCAAATGTAATGAACCACTACCACTATATGTTGATAAAGTATTGTTTTCTTAATTTCTGGACTGGTAATCGCAATGTGCAAATTAAAGAACAGCGTCCATGGAAGCCGGGCCATGCTTTCAATGTCAATGAGGATGACACAGATTTATAAATTGACATGTATAGCGTATATGTATTATAAGTTGTTGACTTCACAATTACCATATAAAACGCCACAAGTGAGTGTTTACTGTGTATGACATACAATCGAAGTAAAGTGAAGAATTTTTTAAGGGGGGAGAGAGGGGTGAAAATTTACACAAAGATCAAATTTTCATGGGGTTCAAAATACCATACATGACAGATATAAAGGTGGACGACTTATAAACAATGAAATTATCTGAAATTTCAAAATATGAATTTAAAAAAACCTATTGTAAATCAATCTCAATGCCGTTTTTAACCAATGGCTAAAACTTAACCAGCCAAAAAGTACCGGTTAAATTTATCCGGCGGATAGCACGTTTTATCCACTGGATAAATTTTGAGCAATAGAAATAAGCCATTGGTTTAAAGTTAACCAGTGGATAAGCAGTTTAACCACTGGCTAACACTATCCAACGTTTTGAGCAACCCAATCCTGTACTCGACCAGCTCTGAACCTATTTTTTCAGTCTGAACCATACTCGACCAACAGTATGAACAATACTCGACCAGTCTGACCCATACTAGACCAAATAACCTTTACTTTTTATATTTTTTTTAAAAATAACTTTCTTTTAACTGACATGACAAAAGCCACAATAAAATAAAGATATATATAAACAGATTTTTATGACCTTACATGATTCCCCTAGATTTATCAAATCGAGATGTTTAAATTATCTAATTTTAAGTCTTGGTCTTGTTGCATAAAAAGACTTTCTCTTAACTGAAAATCACACATAAACTGAGGGTGATAAAAACCTTATTAAGATGCTTTTTGTTTGGAAACTTGATTTTCCAAAATTCCCAAATGAAAACTACATAGGTTTCATGCTTACATACAATAGTTATATTACTATCTTTTTAATGAGGTAAAAAAAGTAAACAAAATCACTGACATTATTTAACCTTTTATAAGAAATATATCTATTTCTATTATAATTTAGGATATCTATATATTTTAAAAAGGGATAAAAAATTAAAGAAATTTTTCTTCTGATTAGGGTAAACTAGAAAGTAATACATCCTGCTTGGGGCACACTGAATAAAAAGATCACACCTCGTCAGAGAGTTATAAATTTCAAATAAAATCCATTGTAAATTACAACATCCTGTAAAACTTAAATAACAAGGCCTTTGAAATTCACTAGATAATAATATATACGAGTTAAAGAAAAATAGGGTTTTTGTTTAACCCGTATAACACACATGTACTAAGGTAATTAAACCTTATTATCATGATTAAAGCGCTTCTTATATGCAATGTATTTAATTTGGACAAAATGTATTTAATTAAAATAAATTTCTTCTGCAATTTTAGAATACACTTCCTTTTTATCAAGGATATTTTTTTGTAACATTTATTATGTTGCTTTATATACTATTTTATATGTTTTTGATGACAAAAAATAAATGAATTTAAGATATTTAAATAACGGTTGAAAGTTCTACTATTTCTGATGTATGTAAAGCGATGTGAACATGGTATCATGTATATAAAAAATTATTTAAAGAAAACTTAATTTATTTGATCACCTTGTTTTATTTTAGTTGTAAATGTGATATACATTGTATATATAATATATGTATGTATAACAGTTCCTAAATTGATGAAATGTAATAGATAGATACAAAAAATAGGTCTAGGTTTGTTAAGACTTGGTCGAGTATGGTTCAGACTAGGTCGAGTATGGTTCAGACTAGGTCGAGCATGGTTCAGACTAGTTCGAAAATGGTTAAGACTATGTCGAGTATGGTTCAGACTCATAAAAATGGTTGAGTAATGGTCAAGTAAAGGTCGAGTACAAGTTCAGACTGTTAAGTATGGTTCAGAAGAGTAATATCAAGTAAATTTCAAACCAATTCGGACTGGTCGAGTAAAAATCAGTACAGATATAAGCCATTTCAGACTTTTACTGGTTTGTAGTGTACGGAGTATATATATCCTAATTGATACGATATTCGCGGAATTTTATTTCCTATCATGATTTCCTTGATAGAGGGTTGCTGCTCACCAGGAAGCTATCAAACCAAGAGTTCCAAATGGTGGTTGAAATTATCCCTTCGTAAATTTTACGGACGCCATCACGAGTTGGTTGACCGTTATGGAATATCCGTTTCACAGATGATATCGGATATGTTCCTTATGTCTCTTTTCACGAATGTGACCCACCAAATTAGACTTTAGACATGGTAAGTACTAAAATGAGCAACACGACGGATGACACATATGGAGCAGGATCTGCTTACCATTCCAGAGCACCTGAGATCACCCCAAGATTTTAGTGGGGTAAGTGTTGCTGAGTCTTTAGTTTTCTATGATGTGTTATATGTACTACTGTTTTCTTTTTTTCTTTTTTAGTCATTGCGTTTTCAGTTCATGTTGGACGTATGAGTTTGAATATCCCTCTGTAAACTTTCGCCTCTCTTTAAGGGTTGCACACCCCCAAGGAGCCAAAACATTTCTAGAATTAAACGTTTTCTTGGTTTATATTACTGTAATAAAGTAATTGAAGAAGAATCATTAGTGGTGCACTTATATTTTTGCTACGAACATTTTTTAACGATACCCATTTTTAACGATTTTTTCCAATTGGTCATACATTTTTGGGGCTATAATCATGAAAAAAATATCACAGTTTCACAAATAAACTTTTTTTCATACTTTTCTAAAAATGAAATGGACCAATCTGAATGATTTTAACTTAACAAAAACCCTATAGGTTGGTGTTAATATTAACGAGTTTTATGAAATGCTGTTGTTTTTTCGTATCAAATTGACCATGCTGTCAATATTGTAAATTTGCGAATGTTTTCTTTTATTTAGAACAAAAAGCATATTGTGTCAACTTCTTTGTTATAATTTCTATAAAATCTAAGAATTTCGAAAAGAAAAATAATAAGGGATGTACATATTGTTTGGTAAAACCATTTTTGTGTACCCCTAACCCATTTTCGCAACACTTTGGATGATGACACTGACCTGATTGATTATAAAACTTAAAAAATTAATTACTCAAAAACTACTTATTGTCACTACATGATTTTAAGAGTTAAGTTTTTTAATAATATTTTTGAAATTCATTGATATTTTCCACTTGTTTCACATGTTTTGGAAAAAATCCCAGAACAAGATTTCAATGAGACTAAAACATCAGAAGAATATATCCTAAAGAACAACAAGCAATTAAAATCCGAACTTATGTACTTTATTTAAGGTAATCAATCGGTCAACAAAATGGCGGTAGCATGATACTTTTAAAAGTAAATGTTTTCAATAGTGGTAATAATTGACGATAATATCGATAAAGATAAAAAAAATATTGATTTATATATCGACACCACTACTTCTAATACAACTGATAATAAATATAATGATTATTAAATAAAGGCAACAGTAGTATACCGCTGTTCGAAAGTCATAAATCGATTGAGAGAAAACAAATCCGGGTTACAAACTAAAACTGAGGGAAACACATCAAATATAAGAGGAAAACAAAGAAACAGAAACACTAAAGTGCAACAAAAAACCAAACGACAATGCAACACACACAGAAACGAACTACAAGATAACAATTGCCATTTTAATGATAATAACAAAAATGGTAATATTGATAAATAATGATAAAGGTTATCTCATTTTAACTGTGTTTTAATCTCAATATTGGGGTTGGACCAATCTTTAAATGTAATAAATGAAATGTATACATGTGCCATCAAATTATAGTTCAGATTTATTACGGACAAAGTATTTTGATTGTACAAAGCTGTTTTGAATACATAATTATATTTTACAAAATACTCATAAAACTGATCAAAATATCTTATACTTACCATTTTCCAATTTGTCATATTAGCGAACATATATTCTGAATCCATGATTAAATTGTCATTTCAGCAGTTAGAGCCAGCAACTGACATTTAAGTAATTGTGGTAAATAGTTCACAGCGTTACAGTCTTTGTAGCGGTGACAATGACGTAAACACATTTTAGCCCCAATATTACTGAGAATGTGGATAACATGTCCATTCATTCTCTTGTTTATCTGGAACGTTCCCCAGAAATAAGTTCTGATGTACATTGTAGAATTTTACACCAAGCAATATAAGCCAATTAAATGTGCTCATGTTCATCACTTTTTTTAACATTATTGTATTTTGTGTATAAACACGTAGCAATTTACCACAGCTTCATCATCGGAATTCTTGATACTAATGTCGCATATCATTGCAGTAACATTCATAAATTATTAAATAGATTTGCATGGTAACTTTTAAAGCGCATGACAAAATAACTATAAGGAACCGAAATGAATAATTAAAATATTATACTGAAAATTGTATTCTGTTTTTCTTTAGAAAAAAGTTTGACTTAAATCTAGACTTAAAAATGAGGAATTTGATAATTAATTTGTGTATAGTCTTCCCATATGTTATAACTTAAATTTGTATGCATTTGATGAGAGGCCAATCATAAAACTAGTCACCATGGCGAATTCCAGTTTCTGTTTCAAACAGTTATATAGAAACAGGATTATTATCGTTACCACTACTGGTGGACTATCAGTACCTGGGAGTATCATCAGCTCAGTAGCCAGTACTTTTGTACTGACATAATTAATAACAAACCTTTCCAAAATTTTCCATTAATAAATTATGAAGTTATAAAGAAACCAAAAAAGAAATTCAAGAAATTTTATGTATTTTATCGATTTTTTTTACAAAATAATAATAGTTGCTTTTATTATGATATCCCAAAGTCTACCAGTAGATATTGTAACTCTGAATTGTACTAGATTCAAATAAGTATAAATCAGAATCGAACTATATTCTAGGTAAAATTGGCCTTCCAAAGATACGTTTGGGATTTAGGATTCTGTCCAATTCAATTTCTACTTTACAACTTTCGAATTTGTATGCTCTTTAACTATTTAATAGAAATAAGAAGATGTGGTATGAGTGCCAATGAGACAACTCTCAATCCAAGTCACAATGTTTAAAAAGTAAACAATTGTAGGTCAAAGTACGGCCTTCAACACGGAGCCTTTTTATGATGTGTTGAATTCCTTTGAGTCGTAGCTTTTATATTTATTTGGGAAGACCCTCAAAATATTGTGACATGTTCAACTTACTTTCCCCGCAATACTAGTAACTGTTTCAGGAGATAACAGTTGACATGATTCAGTATATTAAAATGATGTTTATCTATTAACCAAATGCCTCTTCAGCCAGTATTGCTCAAATGTCAAAACGTCATTTTAATCATTTTTCCCCCTTTTTGTGATTTTATTTCTGAAACGAAATAACATCTTTTCGAGTGAATTCAGGAAAACTCAAAGCCTAGAAATGAAAGACATTTTTCCTCCATTGCCAGATCTATTTGATTTTTTTTAAAAATAGGATAAAAATTCATTATCGCAATCTTCCAAACCCCCTCTTTAGATATGCAGTAATCAAAATATTAAGTATAACTGAAATGATCTAAAGATCTGAATTCCCCTTGTTCATCAGTTTTACTGTCTTAGGTTTGTCTGTGTTTGTTATTTTTCAAGAAAAGATTAAAAAGAAACTTAAAATTCCAAAAATCATCCATAATGGACACAAACTAAAAATGCGTATTCATGGTTACATTCATTGGATTCAATTGTGTTCCTTGCCATTATGAGTATGTCAGTTGTTAATAGTTACTGTCTATGTATTAGAGTGTAATATTGGTACAAATTCGTCATTTAAGGTCATTTACCTCTATACGGAGTCAATGGATGATGTAGGTCGTAATACCATTTTTGAACATTCCATATTGCTGATAAGTTTTGCTGTTAACATTTTTGACTTTCTATTACAGTTTTAACAGAAAAATGGGTTAAGCGCTAGTCAGATTAAGCAAAGTGGACACTTACTCTTAATGGGTCAAGGCTGTTCGATCATGCATTCAGATGCGCATTCAAAACTACCATCTACCAATAGCACTCAGATTTAACTCCTTATTAAAAGCCTGAGGTTGTGATGTGAAATACTCTTCCCAAAAAATATGTTGCTGACCCAGCAGACAAAGCCTCAAACAATATTGTGTGTACATGTAAAGATCATATCTGGAATGTCTTACTAAAGAACTTAGAGTTCACAGCCAATCCAGGAACATGAAAGAGGATATTTTAGAACCTCGATATCGATATCGACTACTGCATTATTCTTGGACATGTATGTATACCAAAGGGGACAAGGAGATATTGGTGGATGTTCTATAATATCCACACGATATTGAATCGATATCGATGAACTTATTAAGTCATGATAATAACCAGATGTCGATTTCGATAACGACACCAATGACAAAACATGATGTTGATATTGTCGATATCGACAACACAATATCAGCAATGTCGACTCGATATCGATGATGACATAAGATAATAATCTAGTGGATCAAATTGAAGGCCGTACTTTGACCTATAATTGTTAACTTTTTATACATTGTGACTTGGATTGAGAGTTGTCTTATTGGCACTCATAACACATCTTCTTATTTATATAAGACCAAATATAAATATTGATATAGGTGAGATGATGGCTGACTTGTAATCTTGTAAATTGTAAAATTTTATCATTTCATTGTATGAAGTGCTCACCTCTCCAAATGACTTTATCCTTAAAAAAATGAATTACTGTATTAAAAAAAGATTTCATATGATTGTATAACGTTGACATGGTAATTTAGGTGATAACTAGGCGAAGTATGGTTACATACAAAGACCGCAGAAATACAGTTCAAATAAGACTAATTATGTAAAATGTAAATCCATGGGATGTGAACTGTTGTATCATTGTTTTCCTCTTATAGTTGATGTGTTTCCCTCGGTTTTGGTTTATGACCCAGATTTGTTTTCGCTTAATCGATTTATGACTATTGAACAGCGGTATACTACTGTTGCCTGTTTTTCTATTTTGAACAGGGAAACATGGTTTACTTATTGGTTGAAATTAGATTTTGACTTGATTTGTATAGTTTTGAGTACTCTTAAATCCGTACTTTGTGTTTTTGTCTCTTTGTTGTTATTCTGTGACAAGATCTGTTAATTCAAGCTTTTTCCATCTGATTTTTACATTTTGCATTTATGTATTGATGCTCCAACACCGTCCCTAATTTTAAGGGAATGGGTGAGCATGTTTAACCCCGCCACATACTCAATGTGACTCACTTCAACACCGTCCTAATTTTAAGGGAATGGGTGAGCATATTTAACCCCGCCACATACTCAATGTGACTCACTCTACTTCGAGCTCTCGTCTTAAACAGACGAACCAGGAGAAACTAAATTGTCTATATAGATAATTGTAGTAGATGGACATTTGGAACATAATTTGTCGATATTGATATCTTAAACGGACAAACCAGCAGAAACTAAATTTTCTATATAGATAACTGTAGCAGATAGATATTTGGGAATAATTTGTCGATATCGAATCGATGTCGTCAATATCGACAACTTATTAGATGAATATAGTGTAAATTCATTAAAAAACGGATCAGTAATTTTTACATTGCTTAATAGCAAAAGTTAATGAAGATCACAAATTGTCGATAACGATATAACAGTTTAACCAGAAGAACGTGCCAGGTATAAAATTTGACTGATATTGTGTTTGCTGCGATACAGATAGCAAAAGGTGCATATTACAAAAAAGTACGATTGCATCTCCCGTCTTTATACTGGATATCAAAACTTTACAAACCCTCTACTCCTGAAGAACGATAATTAGCCAAGTTATCTAGATGCTCCAATAAACTTCCTTCTATTGTTCTTACTACAATTAAAGATGGCCTTTAACATTATTGTGATTAGCTGTACTAATCAAGAGATGCCAATCAGACAGATATTCTAAAAAATTATAGATATACTCATAAATCTTCAATTACACTCATAACAGTACTAGTGTTGCAGTAAAATAGAAAAAAGGTTTTCGAACGTTCAGCACAAATATTACCCATGTTCAATTGAAAATAAAACGACTACATATTCTCATTTATCAGTGCTTTTTCTACAAAAAAGGAAATCGTCGACACGAATTCCTTGTTAAAGGTGGTTATAAAAAATCTCTTTTTTTTAGAAAGAACGCCATTTAATCCAAAAACAAATACACTTAGATGACTTTTTGATCGACAACATATTTTTTTAGTTTTGTGCATTGTTTACCATGCAAGTAAGTATCCGAATCGGCACTTTTTGTGCACCCCTGCTGGTCGAATTGTTTTTGTACTCCGATGAAGCAGAATTCATAAAATACCTTCTCAAAGACAAAAATCGTAAAACATCTGCTAGGTTATTTAGTCTCACTTTGATATATGTTGATGATGTCATTGTCACTCATCAGTGAGTTTTCTTTCATATATCCCAGTAAACATGAAATTGGAAAACCGAATGTCGTATGTTATATTCATATTCTGATCGTTTCCTTGATATTGACACTGAAGAATGAATCTATGATAAACATGATAAATTTAGCTTTCCCATTGTCAACGTGCAATTTCTCAGCAGTAACAAATTATCTTTCCCATTGTATGGCGTTTACATATCTCAATTCATACGATTAGCTCGTGCATGTTCATATTATACGAACTTCATTTACAACGATGTGCTCTTGACACAAAAACTGTGCAAACAAGGTTTTTTTCGTATTTCCAATTGAAACAATTGGAATAAGTGTGTAATCAAATGGCGGGAGATGTTTATGACACGGCATACTCTTATCCTGTCGACGCATCAAGTCTTGATCCATTTAAAGTTCATGCGATTCCATTAAGTTTTTATCTTGATTTTGTATGTTCAGAATGTATTTATGAGTGCTTCGGATGCTTGATATCTATGAAGTGTTATTTTCATTTACTGGCACTGTGAACATATCTCTGCTGGTGTACTTTTAGTCCCCGATGAAATCATCGTCTCGGTAGTCTATGCTTCAAAACTGATATAATTTACAACATATTTTTCTAATTATGGTTTAGGTTTGAGCGTCCCTGATGAGTGTAAATCCATAAAAACGCATCGGACGCACATCAATTTAATACTTATTTTCATTTTCTAGCACTGGGTCGATACCTCTGCTGGTAGACTGTTCGAACCCATGGGTATACCAGCTCAGAAGCCAATGCTGCGGTGCTGACATGATTTAAAACATTATTTTACGAAAAAATCCTGTCAATAGATACAAAACTGTTTGAGCAACTAACTTTCAACTACCTCGAGCAAAGTTGAAGTTTTGGTTCCCAATGCTCTTTTATTTGGCGTCTTTTACTTTTTTGATTAGAGTTTGTTAAAAGGCTATTATTTGTAATAGACATTACAAGAACTTTGACCGTGGCACCTGTTATCTTAAATATTTTCGTCACATTCTAATGAACTCTATAGAACTGTCACAATTAATTAGTGCTGTTTATCCATGGCCATAAAGTCGCCTCTGTAGAATACTAAAAGTTTCTGGTTATTTCAATATGTTTAACATTCAAAGATAACGACACGTTTGATGTATATTCTGGTCAGTTTTAAGGTTGTTGCTCGATGTGAAAAGTTTGTTACATGTTTGCAATATATAAATATTGGATATGAACTCGATGTTGTCTTTTTAATTAAATATTGAGATGTAACAGATTGTCACTGGTGAGTCTTTTATAGCCGAAACGCGCGTCTGCCATACACATTATAATCCTGATATCTATGATGAGCTAATTAACCATTAGATGCATTTGGATATTTTATGTCCCTATTGGTCATATAGGTAGCTCTTGATGTGTTTTGATGTTATACATCTTGTCAAATGGCTGTCAAATGTTTAGGGTTGAGTGGTTGTCGTTGGTTCATGTCTGTCATATTTGTTTTTCATAAATTGTTTTATTATAAATTTGACCATTAGTTTATTCGTCTGAATTGTTTCACATTTTATAGCCGATTATACGGTATGGGTTTTTTTTTTTTCATTGTGTTTGCCTGTAATTGCTAACATCCACTTCATTTGATAGTTGTCTCATTGGCAATCATTCCATATCTCCTTATCTTAATACTGATAAACAAGAATCCATAAATGCGTTTGGACGCACGACATTTATATAGTTAATTTCATTTTGTAGATCTTGTATTGCTAACAAATCTTGCTGTGGCACCCGTCGTGTTGCTCATGTTAGTACAAACCCGTAAATAAGTCTAGTTCGGTAGGTCACATTCGGAGAAAATGGGACCGGATTGTAGTTACGACAATTGGAACATATCCGCTATCATCTGTGAAACGGATATCCCATAATCTGTCAACCAACTTGTGATGACGTCAGTAAAATTTACGAAGGGATGATTTCAACATCACCGCTTGGAACTCTTGGTTTAATAACTTCCTTGTGAGCATCAACCCTCTATCAAGGAAATCATGATAGGAAAAACAAGCCCTGGAGTATCGTTTCAACTGAGAGATATATACTCCGTATACAGGCGCTGCTTGAATGTTGCTACATAGAAATGGAAATTTTACAATTGGGAAGCTAAAATCATCTCTTTTGTCATTAAGTTTTGTTTCAAATAAATTCAGAAATTAGTCAAACGTGTTATTTATGGGCAACACTCTGTGATATACATTTTACTAGATCTTGTATTTCCTATTTTGTTTACTGTAACATAAATAGGTTCATCTACTAGACTTGATAAAATTGCCTGGCTCTGACTATACCTTTTGTCCTTTTTGGTTTTATCAGCTCATAAAATTATTTTTGATAAGTTTTGGATTTTGAAATATTTTTGCCCCAAGTGTAACTGAAGAGACATTTATTGTCAAAATGCGTATCTAGTGCAGTAAAATTGGTACTGTTAAATGTTGTTACTATCACTGGGTTGATACGTCTGCTTCTGGCCTGTAAATTCCCGAAGGTATCACCAGCCCTGTAGCTAGTACGTTGGTACTGGCAGGAAAATACAGAAAGTTGATTTATTAAAATTTTCTGTAAGAAAATTATGCTAATCATCTAAAAGTAAGGAGTATATCTCCATCATGCTAAGATCTAATTCCTTTTATAATACGAAAAAACAAAAACAAAAATACAATACTTTATAACTTTCAAGCGTCTGAACCACTTTTCTTCATTTTCTTTCATCATCTTAAATTATCAAAGGGGCTTAGCTACAAATTCGGCCAAACAATAAAATATGATTTGTTTTTGTTTCAAACATCTATAAAAGCAAAATAAAGAACAATATTTCGCTATAAGCAGTCAGTTTGGTCAAAATTCATGAAAATAAGCTCAATAAACATCACTGTCAATAATTCAACTCATTTGAATCCGTATTCATGTTACCATTAATTTGACTTTCAGAGCAGATGGATTGTGCATGTATTCAGCATTTTGTGGACAGCATGTTCATTCATTATGTCAACATTGAAAAGTGAAACAAGGGAGACACTAGGAATAACCATTTCATTGACTGATCTGGCTCACAAAAAATCATACTTATGCAGGTAAAACGATGATTTACATAATGTTTTTAACCTATAACATCAAATCAAATAGACCTAGAAAAATCCTATTGCACGTGTTCGCTACCTATTTATATTAATGTTTATATAGGGTGATATGACCGTCAGTAATCTTCGTACGTCATCTCGATGAATAATTAGATGTCGTCTGATCTGGTGCTGATAATTATAGCAAACACATGCATCATTAATTGTTTCTTTTTTTTTTTTGACTTTTTTAAAATTTAGATATACGTTTTAGTATGATATAAATAAAGTATGAGAATTTGGGTCAAATCGGCAAACATGAATTTGACAGCTAGTGGCCTTTTAAGTCCCGTTGTAATTTCATTAATCACTGAACTTTAAAAAATATCCTTATTTTGTTGAAGAAAGGAAAATACCAAGAGGACAATCTGAAACGATAAAACGAAGAAACAAGGATACTATCATTACTCAATTTAAACACAAAGCAGTCATCATACGTATCATTCACTTGAACAAATCTTCCCGAATGGAGTGGACTCACACAGAAACTCGGGAATTCATAAATTCATGGTTACTGAATTTTATGCAGAAACAATTGAATACTAGTAGTGTGTGCAGGAAAACGTCAATATGGGAGGACATAAAATCACTGTTGAAATAACCTGACCATGTCAATATTTTGTTGCCAATTATAACATTGTTGTAACCTGGGAAATCGTGACATCTTCACAACTATCAAATTACTCCAACTCATTAGAACAGTTTTCGTGACAGATTGACCCCTAATTTTCAACGGGATCAATAATTTGTTCACTTTCCTCATAAAACAAATTCGCATTTTTTAATAGAAATTTGGTATGAAAACAATTTATCTACCCCTCTTTCCACCACTACACCAACAACAACAAATTATAAATTGGTTTGTGCCTAACTGATACAGATCCAAATTCAATTTCTATGTAAAGAACATTTAAATTAAATGTACTTACATTGAGTTACACTCGATGTGGTGTAGGTTTCCTCAATACGTAAACTAAACTCTACTACGTTCCAATAAAAAATAGTTTAAATCAGGTTTTCATTACGTGCAGTCGATCGTGAATGAAGGCCTAGTGATGGATAAGTGTATATAAAACTAAACATTCAAAACATGAATTTTATTATGAATATTTATGGACGAAATATATTTTGAATATAATGATTATAATAACATTATGAATTAATTTTTATACCAATTGTTTTTGCAAACTCATAAAATATAACTCATTTATTAAAAAAAGTCGTTTGAAAAGCCTTACTAATCCGAAAATGTCTTTCGAATTGAGTGGACCAACACATTTTTTCAACTTTAATAAAAAAAATCACTAACAGACAAATATTTTTAAGAACCTCAATGTTGCATTTATTTTCTCTTGGATTTTAATCGAAATTTTATCTTTTGAAACAAAATAAAGTTGATATCAAATCATTTTTCTTATACCCACACCCTCCACAGACACAAACTAGACACATTGGTCTGTGCCAAACTGCTACAGAATACAAATTCAATTCATTCTATTAATACAGTGACACGAAAGGTGAATTTAAAAAAATAATGGAACGATCTACCTCACTGCTGATTTTGAAGATAAATTTAAGGCCCTTCGATTAAATCTTGAAGTAAAGTGTTCAAGTGGTGCAGATTTTTTTGAACTGTGCTCAAAGGTCAGAAGGGAATGCTTAAAATAAGTTACAATTCATTTTACATTTTTGACAATTTTGAAAGTCGTCCATTTGATATAAAATGTACATTTGATACCAGTTTGATATTGAAGAAAAGCTGATAGATAGCCGTTCATTTTATAGCAAAATATTGCTTAATCCTTATTTGAGGATTTGTTGTTTTACTATTATTTGTTCCCGTATTAGATGATCAAAATTCGGAAAATCACGTTTTATCGTGATTTTCCAAATCAAATCTGCGCCATGGGAAAATTCTACGACGGAGCTAAAATAATAATATGACGTTTACTCTATCCCTATGTGGGTTTTAACCGTGATGTATATTGGTCCATTAAACCCTTTAAATAAGCGACATTTGTATTTGTCACTGCACTATATGTAATGAACATTTGAATTACTTCTGGTTTACTCGTTTGGAAAATTCTCATGAACATGTAATTGAAACTAATGTGAAGATGAAAACAAATCAGATGTGGAACTAGTGCTTATAACATGAAACTAATTCTAAACAAGCTTACAGTATGCAACGTTTGACGTTAACACGAATTTATTCTAAAGTGCTTACAGTACGCGAAGTTTGACGTGAACAAGGCCTAATTCTCAACGGGTTTACAATACGTAACGTTTGACGTGAACACGGCCTTAATATTACATTGTAAAATTTACTTGTTCATTCATTTGCATCTGAAATAAACGCATCTATTCTAAAACCAGTTGTTGGCATGATACGGGTTATGTTCTTCTCGTATAGTTTATGAGGCTATGATACTAAACCCCTAACGGGAGGGATTGTGCTTGATTTTCATATGATGATGACATAATCTTTCCATCAGTTTAATAGAGGTCTGGAATTGACATGTCAGTAACTGCTTGTAGTCCTTTGTTAATTCATGTTGATCATTGTCATTTTGCTTAGTTTCTTTTGTTACTTATTCTAACATCGGACTCGGACTTCTTTTAAACTGAGTTTTATTGTGCGTATTGCTGTGTGTATGTTTATTCTACATTAGCTAGAGGTATAAGGGGAGGGTTGAGATCTCACAAAACATATTTAACCACGCTTCATTTTTGAGCCTGTCCCAAGTCAGGAACCTCTGGTCTTTGTTAGTCTTGTATGGTTTTTTTAAATTTTGGTTCATTCATATGTTTCGGAGTTTACTGTGACGTCCATTTTTGTTTAGGGGCCAGCTAAAGGCGGCCTCCGAGTGCGGGATCTTCTTGCAGTGTTGAAGACCCATTGTTGGACTTGAGCTGTTTTCTGCTCTTTGGTCGAGTTGTTGTCTCTTTGACACATTCCCCGTTTCCATTTTCAATTTTATGTTTGCATATGCAAGTTTTAAAATCACGAGATGAAATAAAGTGAACATTCTACGATTTATCATTATAATCTTCATAAAATTTTTAACTGAACTGACATGGATATCAAATATTATTCCAATACACAGCCAAAAATTTAACTAGCAATTTCTAATATGTCATAAATATAAGGCGGAAGGACACAGTAAAAACATATAATTCGAAGAAAAACTAACATCGCAAAAAAAAAAAAAAAAAAAAAAAAAAAAAAAAAAAAAAAAACTCGGAAATATAAGCGAATGACTAAGAATAAAGTCACTTGAAATATATTATTCTTACAATTCAGATATCCGAGTGAATTTGAGATAAAGAATACTCCCTTAACTAGAAGGTATCTTCATGTCTGAATATTTTCCTCATTATTGTCACAGATTTACAACTGCAAACTAATGTGATGATTTCAACTTTCTAATCGTTAACTGTGAGGTTGCTGCTTACGCAAAAACCGATAATACAAGTTGCAAGGACGAATGTCTGGAATAAACCCGACATATTTTTACGGTAACCATCGTGAACTGGTTGACTGATGCAATATTTCTGTGTCTTAACCTACTACCGACATGTTTTCACAGTCTTAGATCTTCAGAAACCACAATAGTTGTCGTATCTGTAATTTTACCGATTGTGTCTGTCCTGTTCCCGATTGTGACATTTTGACTGAGTGTGGTGTCTTGTTCCCGATTGTACCATTTTGACTGAGTGTGGATTTACATGGCAGGAGACTCTACATGCCCACGCACCCGGTTTCCTTCCTTTCGGAGTTCATGTGCTCCCTAAGTTTTCACCTGGATTTGTCTCCTTTATCGATTTATGAGATTTGAACATCTGTAAAGTTTTATTGCCTTAATATTTATTGTATGAACTATATTATCACAATTTTAGTCCTATGAATTTTGTTCTCTTTAACTCTTTAAAAACGGCAAACGATTAATCTAAGTATAAATGATGATACATTCACAGTGTGCAATAAGAAATCATCTATTATCGTCTTGAGTAAACCAGTTCAAAGCCATCTTCGTCATATTGTCTTCATTTGTTTGGCTTCGGGATCGGTCAAGGAAAATCATCAGCTTCCACAACACTCCCTTGGCTAGCGTACATGTTGATTAATTGTCTCCAAACACGGTCACATTCTAACAGATGTCTGTTACCTACAAAGAAAACAAAATCATGACTTAAGCGAAATAGATCCTCAGATTGACAAATATAGTTAACTAGTGGAAATTACTATTTTCCAGGATTAATTGATATCAGTATCTTGATAAACCAGAGCCTATCAACAGTTACTGATTACTCATGTTCATTAAATACAGATGGGTGCATAAATAGCATGTACAACGAGATAATTTATGACCAGACTTTTTGATTGGTTACAATAAACTTGAAACAAACGTTTTAGCTTCTCTGGCATATATTTACAATAAAAGCAAACTTTTTGTCCCGTATCTTTTTTACAGGTCAGCGACTGAAGTTTTTTTTTTGTTTTTTTTTTTTTTTGTTTTTTTTTTATCTGCTCTGCTTCAAATTAAAGTTAACAAGTGTTCAGTATGAAAAAAAAGATGTAATATGATTGCCAATGAAGACAACTATCCCCAAAGTTCAAATGAAGTGGATGTAAGCAACTATAGGCAACCGTATGGCCTTCAACAATGAGAAAACCCATACCATATAGTCGGCTATGAAAGGCCACGACATGAAAATAAGAAACAATTTAATTGAGAGACTGACTGCCTAATTAAAACAAAATAATATACGAAAAACAAATATGACAGACATGAAGCAACGACAACCTCTAAACTACAGGATCCTGACTTGGGACAGGCAAATAAAGAATGTAGCGGAGTAAAAAATGTTTGTGAGCGCTCAACTCTCCCCTAACCTGTGACAGTGTTGTTACAGCACAACATAATAACAAACTACAAAAATCAGTTAAAAAGGGCTCTGTGTTTTTGTTAGATGTATTTCTATTTGTATCCATCTAATGAGTTAAGCCTTTTTCAACTGATTTGTATAGTTTGTTCTTATTTTGTACTGTTACACCACTTTCCCTGGTTAGGAGAGGTTGAGCGATCACAAACATGTTTAACCCCTCTTCTAATATTCTTTATGTACCTTTTCAAGTCAGGAGCCTGTAGTTCAGTGGTTGTCGTTGGTTAATGTATATGATATTTGTTTTTCGTAAATTGTTTTGTTATAAATTAGGCCGTTAGTTTTCTCAATTTAATTGTTCCATATTTTTCATGTCGGGGCTTTTTATAGCCGACCATATGGTATTGGTTTTTCTCACTGTTAAAGGTCGTACGGTTGCCTATAATTGATTACGTCCACTTCATTTGAACTTTGATGGATAGTTGTCTCATTGGCAATCATACCACTAGAAAATGAAAGGATATGGAGTAAATGTACATGGGACAAAATCGCACACAATACATAGAAAACATAGAAAATTATCAATGAACAGGGCTTTTATTCCTGTTCTTCATCTTGACAGTTGATGTAGGGTCTTCAACAATGAACAAATCATTCATACCCTACAACAAGGTCAAGACGGCCCCTAGCGTCGACTTAAGCGGTACTATTGATAAAAATAAAGTAATTTTGAAAGACATCGATCGCCGCTAAAATATGCCTTGAAGTTACACATGTCGGGAGCGGCCAATGAATTACATAATTTATAATTACGGGCGAGGTTTCCTTATTTCTATATTAACTCATTCAGGACTGCTTTTTTTCGTTTGAATAAATATCTGGAAATGTCTGTGCTTCTCGTTATTAACATACCGCACACAAATATTTTTATTATGATTTGTCTTTCAAAAAAGATATGGGCTACACTGTTCGTGTTGCTTAATCTTTATTCTATGTTGTGTCTTGTGTACTATTATTTGTCTGTTTGTCTTTTTCTTTTTTAGCCATGGCGTTGTCAGTTTATTTTAGATCTATGAGTTTGACTGTCCCTCTGGTATATTTCGACCCTCTTTTACACCGAGGACCGGTAAAAGCACACCTTTCTACATTTGGGACAATATCCCTAATGCGCCTCAATGTCAGGAACACAAAAGTAGTGCGTTAACAAATATCTCTGTGCAGTGATATTGCACACGTTTCAATTTTGAAAAAGTGACTGAGCTTAACCATTTGTGCTGATTTAAAGTGCAGAGCACCATAGAATAAAGGTGTTAAAACTAATGAATTATTAAATGTATGCAAGAAACTAAATTTTCAAAAAATTTTATATGTTAAAAAAAAAGGCATTTTTTACCAGAAAAATCCTAAATTACGGGAAAATGAATCACACTTCGTACCCCGCAAATTTAACCACAATTGTGAAAATGTCTTAGCTTCGAAACGGGCTATCATACATATTCAAGTTTACGATATGGGCAGAGAAATTGAGGATAGGCTACCATTGCCGCCTACCTGAAATGAATTGTGCATCTAGACCCAGTTCTGTTTAGCAGTAGACCTTTCTAGACGAAAAAAAGAAACACTGACAAATCTGGTCTGAGACAAACCTGCAGTAAAGACTGGTAAAATGCAAACCTGCCCACAGGTCGTGTTTGGAGCAGACATGTCAACAGAAATAGAAAAGTCCTAAACACAGAGGTAGGCCTGGTCTCTCTGGCACTCTCTCTGCACGAGGCATCCGATTAGGCGTCCCCATTCTGACTGAACGTGGCTGCGTATACTTGTACTTCCCGCACAGTCAAACAAACGCCCCACTTTTGCAATGGTTTACATTGTTGTCAATATAATTGAATTTTATGCGACTGTCATACAAGTGAGAGGTATATCTAGCTATAAAACCAGGTTTAATCAACCATTTTCTACATACGGAAATGCCTTTACCAAGTCTGGAATATGGCAGTTGTTTTCCATTCGTTAGATGTATTTGAGCTTTTGATTTTGCCATTTTATAAATGACTTTTCGTTTTGAATTTCCCTTGAGGTTTAGTATTTTTGTTATTTTACTTTTTTTCTGTTACTGATATAGGTGCGTTTCTGTTCCAAAATAATCAAGTTAACTTTAACAGTAAATCAATCTGCGGAATATTTTCATTTTTTACATGACCTCACCCATCTGTATGAAAAGGAATGATTGTAAACAAACTCTAAATACAGTATTAGTTTTGCTCATTAATAAAGGCCGTACTTTGTTTTTTAGGTGTTAAAATCAATGAACGTTTGTTGATAAATATTCCGTATCAACTTCACAAATAATACACGATGGTCTTGAAGTATAGATTTTGCGTACTGACGTTGTTTATCATCTTAATAACGTGTTATAGTATTCTTTTATTTGTCTTTATTAATCTTACTTTTACAGTTAAGTCCGGTTTTTTGAGATATCCATTTGACGTGACTCTGTGCATATGTATCCCGTCATACTTTGAACGACAAAATTATTTTATTTTATTTATTTTACTTTTACTGTTAAGTCTGTTTTTTTGTGATATACATTTGACGTGACTCTGTACTTATGTATCCCGTCATAATTTGAACCACACTATTATTTTATTTATTAATATTACTTTTACTGTTAAGTCTGTTTTTTGTGATATCCATTTAACGTGACTCAGTGTTTATGTATCCTGTCATACTTTGAACGACAAAATTATTTTATTTATTAATATTACTTTTACTGTTAAGCCTGTTTTTTGTGATATACATTTGACGTGACTCTGTACTTATGTATCCCGTCATAATTTGAACCACACTATCATTTTATTTATTAATATTACTTTTACTGTTAAGCCTGTTTTTGTGATATCCATTTTACGTGACTCTGTATTTATGTATCTCTTCATACTTTGAACGACAAAATTATTTTATGTCTACCTATGCGAATTTCAAACGCGCGATTTTACGCCACTACTTAAAACCTTCCATCCTTTATGGGTGGATTTTACATAGATAAATAAAATCGTATAATATAAGCATAATGATGATGTTAAATTTGATGTATGCCTTTTTGTGCTTCTTCGTTACATTTGTTTGTTTTTATAGTGATTAAGATGATAACACAATGTTGACTGCTGTAACCCTATTTTTGACATTTTTACCTATTGTGTCTGTTTGTTTTGTTCACGCATCGTTGTCAATATAATGGAATTTGATGCGACTGTCATACAAGTGAGAGGTTTGGCTAGCTATAAAACCAGGTTCAATCCACCATTTTCTACATAAGAAAATGCCTGTACCAAGTCAGGAATATGACAGTTGTTATCCATTCGTTTGATGTGTTTGAACTTTTGATTTTGCCATTTGATTGGGGACTTTCCTTTTAAATTTTCCTCGGTGTTCAGTATTTTTGTGATTTTACTTTTTTTTTTTAGGATATTTGTCTCGTTGGCAATTACACCACCTTTACCCTTTCTATGCATTTACCAATTATAAACAATCCCTTCTTGGCTCGTGTTAGGGCAACATTTATTTGATGTTCATTTGTTATAAATCCAAGATTCTGTGTGCACCATCCAAGTGTTGGATGTGGCTCTATTCTGTACTGTGGTAAGGATCTCACAAGACTGAAAATCACGTAATCCCATTGTCCACCTGAAAAGAGGAATAATTACGTTATGAAATCAGTTTTTTATGGACATGAAGTGAATATATATTTGATTTAAAAAAAAATCATTGATTGGTCAATGGACTCAAAATTGTTTAAAAAAAGAAAGTTATAGAGATTGAATTTATTTTCTTTAATTCCATTTTACAAAACAGTTGCGTAACTTTTCCCAAAATTTGCTTTATTCATACGATAATACGCCGAAAACAATGAGTTAACTTGTAATTTTGAAGAGTGTAAATAAGATATAAAAAAAAACCTTAATGATTTTACAATTTGACCTTTAACTTTATTGTTGGCAAATATTTTGGGTAGTGTATTTATTGCAAGCGCTGCATCGAAAACTATAAAAATCAAATAATAAGTTTCCAACAGATAATGCATGGATAAAGTTGCTATGAACAATTTTTTTACATTTAGGTGTTTATGGATTAGTGTAATTGACCCTTCTATCTAAGATTTATTGTATCAACCTGAAAAGAAGGTGATAATTAACATAATATAAATACCTCTCTACATTTTCTGAACATACATTTACCAAGTCAACATATCTGGACTATATGTTTTCGTTATTGTTTGTGATAAAGATTTATGGTATGCTTGTTATCCCATAACATGATATGCAACAGTTTATATATACATGAACAATTACAAAAATTACAATAGTTAACCTAGTTTTACTGATTGAAAAAATAAACAATGTTGACAACAAATGAATTTATTCCGTTCTATATAAAATATTGCAATAAATATTTCTGAAACTGTATAGGATATTTAAAAACCAATGTACAAATTATTAATATATTAACAAAATGGCTTCAAAATGTATTTAAATGTTATAAATGCTGACAGAAAGTAAATTTAAAAGTTTAGACTGCATAAGACAGAAAGTATATTTATATATTATGAAAACCGGTTTTTCAAAATATTTCGTTTATGACTATGTTTGTCATTTTTATTAACTATGTATTTACTTTCAGGTATCACAGATCGATATCTCTAGTGTGTTAATTGAAAGGGCCTGAAACTATTGTCAACATTAAAACGTTTAATTTCGAAACTAAACCGTGTTTCTCGTTTCTCGTTTTTATATAGGTAACTTAATAGCTTGTTGTTCGGTGTGAGCCAAGGCTGATACATTGACCTATTGGTTTAAATGGATGGAGAGTTGTCAAAAGAAATTAACAAAAAAAGTCAACTAATGCATGTAATTAATATTCACAATAATGAGACCTCAAAATGCATGTAATTCAAACCTCAAATTTCAAAAATTTTAGAAAAATGTTCATCTGTAGCGTGACATCGATTCATTTGTGCAACATAAAAAAGACTAAGATGTCAAACATGTAAAATATTTCAAACAGTTGAAACGAACGTTTAAAAACAACACAGAAAAACAACTGTTATAGGGATGATAAAACATGGGTGATATATTTTTTCTTAAAATGTCCTGTATCAGGTCAGGAATATGGCAGTTGTTATCTAACAGTTCGTTTCTATGTATGTTGCATTGTCGTTTGTTTTTGTTGCACTTCAGTGTTCTGTTGTTTCGTTGTTTTCCTCTTATAGTTGATGTGTTTCCCTCGGTTTTGGTTTGTAACCCGGATTTGTTTTCTCTCAATCGATTTATGACTTTTGAACAGCGGTATACTACTATTGCCTTTATATATTGTAGTCAAAATCCTATGATCGCAATTTTCAGTGGTATTTTGTAGTATAAATATGACCACTTAACTTGTGTTAAACTCCTTATCAATGATTGAAAGTAAAATATATTTAAAATTTCGATAAAAATAGTATGTTATATCGATTCAATATACAGTGTTATATATTTTTAAATTATTTATTCACCGCGTCAGCATCAGATTATACAAATGAAAACAATATTCACCTTGACTACCAACTACTGTGTTGACACTGGTGTTTGTTAAGTCAATATCTCTCAATATTAATGCTCCTAATGCTTCACGTATAGCTGAACACTGAGCGTTGTACTGTGACATAATATTCACAATGCAAACTTTCTTTTTCTTATGGTCACCAAAAATCTTTTCTTTTTTTACTAGATGTGTAAATATCTTCATCTACAATGAAATTTTAATATGAATATGATAATTTCAACTTTAAAGTCAAAGTTAATGCTTGTGTGTTCAGCTTAAATGTCATTCTTATGCTTAATGTTTTTAAGAATAATAAAGTTGAAAAATTTAAAATATAAAAAAAATATTGCATAAAAAAAATGTATATCATGAGATAAAGATTTTTTAATCGTTACTAGTAATTTTCTTACAATTTGTTCAATTTCTTTCTTGTTGCTTCGAGACATTTCATTTCCTTCTTCAGTACTAACAGGAAGTGTAACTTCTTCACCCTCAACATGACAGAAAACATGGCGCTTTTCGGGTTGAAACCATATGTGAAGAGGCGGATTTTCCTCCCATGATGAGCACTGTATTGTTCTTAATTTGTCTTGATAAAAACATTTTGAAGGAAATTTACATATACTTGGATGCTGCAAAACATAGAAATAGTAAAGTGAATTGTTGATAATCTTGTAGAGTGATTTCATACTACAATGTAAGCGATACATTTCAAAAAATATCAATGGATTCAAATGTGCATACCTTGTGCGTCAAATGTATTTAAACGGATAATATATGATAATCAGGATGGATAATGTTATATAAAACTAAACATCTTAACGTTGTATTTGACATACAAACTAAAATAGTTACTGTGTTTTTCTTGTATTAAGTATTACATTTGAACATTTTTTGCTTGAAAAAAAGGCTGTATAATATGTTAGGGGAATGTATGATAGAGTTATAGTTTTGCCCTTTTATTCGAAATCATATGGAATCCTAAATTTGTAATTTTTTTTTTCTGTTTCCGCAATACAATTGGCCACGTAGTTATAAGTATTACAATACTTGTTTTGTGTCTAAGATAGTAACACTAATCATGGCTCTTTGACAAGTTTATGTTAGGATAGTGCCATCAAACCAAAATCATCATAATTTAAATAATAATGAGATATTCTAAGTAATATATTGGTATGAGCAAAAGCCATACTGCAGTGATTTTAATGTTGACGATTTTTCATTTCGAGACATTTTTGAGGAAAATATGCTTAGGGATACGCATGTTGCTCATATTTTAGTTTATCCGAAAAAATATACATTCAAAGCAAATTTTGCGATATGAATTCAAATAATGACACATTCATGGTGTCGCAGGGATAAGTTCAATTATAAAATTATTTTACAAAACTTTATCATTATATGCATAGTAAATCACCATTATGAATAACTTCACAGGCTAAATAACGACTCTTTCCATGCATAGATATAAGAAGATGTGGTATGAGTGCCAATGAGACAACTCTCCATCCAAGTCAAAATTTATAAAAGTAAACCATTATAGGTCAAATTACGGTCTTCAACACGGAGCCTTGGCTCACACCGAACAGCAAGATATAAAGAGCCCCAAAATTAACTAGTGTAAAACCATTCAAACGGAAAACCAACGGTCTAATCTATATATAAAACGAGAAACGAGAAACACTTATGAACCACATCAACAAACGACAACTACTGAACATCGGATTCCTGACTTAGGACAGGTGCAAACAATTGCAGCGGGTTTAAACGTTTAATGGTACCAAACCTTCACCCTTATCTGAAACAATAGTGTAACATCACAACATAGAAAGACACACTATAAAATATCAATTGAAATGGCTTAACTCAATCAAAAGACATATTAACACCAGTGAACATACACTGAACAAATAAATTTGATCTATGATACAATGTAAATACAAAATAAATACACTAAGGGAAGAATAATTAAATTAACATGTTATACCGCTGTGAAATGTTAAACAATTTAAGAAAAACCATATGCTTGAACAAAAATATCTGCCATTTGCAATTACTTTAAACACAGGTAAATGAAAATAATTTTGTTGTTAGGTATACGTGTACAGTTCAAATGGAGAAAGGAAATATGTTTACAAAATAAATGATTTTGATGTTCATAGTACGAAGAAGTGAAAATTAATAGTAATACCAAACACTTATCAAAGTATCACCATTTTTTTAAATACAAGGACTATAATGATTTCTTTAAAAACATTATTAACATTTGAGTTATATTACCATTCTGTATTGATCTTTCAACTGAACCGATCTATCAGAATAGCGCTGAAATAAAGATTTATCTAATCCTAGTTTAGCCGTTGATTGGCATAAGATAACTGGTTGGAGTTGTTTATGATCACCAATTAGTACAACTTGCTCTGCCTTGGTTGCAATTATAGTTGCTATACATTCAGGCTCTGTACACATACCAGCTTCATCAATAATACACTGAAATATTCTGTTCTTTGTTCCTTCTATCAGCCTCTTATTTGTAGCCATAGCTGTTGTGCAGAAAATGATGTCGTGTTGACTTATTTCTTCAATTGTTGCAAGAGTTAACAGTTTTGTATATTCTTTTACTTTTTCTGCATTAATTTGATTTGGCTTCTTCCTGAACGTTTCTTCGTATTGATAAAGTTTGTATGCATGTGGTTTTTCTGTATTCCTGATTAAGTGATGAATTGAAACCGGTTTTAAACCAGAATCAGGAATGGAGTCTATAGAACCAGCCCTTGCTGAATATACTCTTCCTGGAATAGGATAATCATGGTTCTCCATGGACCCACCGTAGTATCTGGCAAAATCTAATGAATGATCCTTGAAATATTTCTGAAATAGTTCTGGAAAGAAAAGATTGTTTTCAATAATTATTATGAAGTACATGAAATATAGAGTTTTAATCTGAAACATTTGCACAGTTCGTACGCGTTAACGCGGCTACCAATTAAACGATCTACTATCTTATTTTCCTAGTCAGAAATTCCAAAAGATAAGAACTAACAACAAACACTTTTGAAAAAGTTGTAGAAATACAAAGAAACGTTGGTGTTCTGATTATTTTGAATCTCATTCCGATATATTTTTACATCTGGGGCATCTCCCACTTGTATGACAGTTCTTTATGTAAAAGTTACAATAATTGGGATTAAGCAGTTTAACTTGTGTAAACATACATCATGAATCCTGAACGATTATAGGTGTGATGTAAAGAAACACATTTACTCGCAGTCATTTGTTTTTAAGTTCTAGCAATTGTTTTAATTTTTTTTTCTTTCGGTTAAGTTTATTATAAAATATTATGTTGAGAGAGAGAAGTGGTTTTAAAATTTCTACTAACTTGCAACTAGATCAACAGACTTGTTGGAAGGTCCACAGAACAGAATCTGCTTTCTTGTGCCGCTTTTTTCTCTGATGGATTTATTTATTCGATCAAACAAATAAATGAGCTTCAAACCAGTATAAGTCTTGCCCGTTCCTTTAACAAATGGGTGACAAAAAATATCTATAGATGTGAGAATGGAAACGTAGAATGTGTAGAATGTGTTAAAGAGACTACTTGACCAAAGAGCAGAAAACAGCCTGTTAAAGCCTGTTAAAGTTCATTGTGTATTGTAAAAGTGCAAGGTTCTGAACGTATTTCAGAAGCATGTTAAAACTTATTTCCCAATCTTTGCGACTTATTTTTATGATACCCTTAATTCAAATGACTTGTTTAAAGATAAACAAAAAACCTTTCTCTGGATATATTAATTTATCACACATGCTAAGCCAAACGTGCACCTGCAGAAAACTAAAAAACGAAAATATACATTTCCTATTACGGTGAAATGCCTATAACGACTTTGAAAACATTGTAAATTAATTAATATTGTAGTTACTCTTTCCATTCGAAACCAAATTTCTATTGTTTGTATAACTTGTCGAAGGTAACACGACGACATAAACATAAGCATTATCTTGTTTTCTTGAGAGTCACATTGGGAACAAAATAAATGTGTTATTAAATAATATTATAATGAAGTTTAACGTTGAGTTGTTTTACTTCACAATAATAACAGCCATATAACTTATAGTATCTAATGAAACTGACATTACCTGGCGGTCCGTGAATCAAACTGAATGTTGAGGTCAAAGCCTTATCAATGGCTGTACGTTGCATGTCATTGTTTGATGCTATTACGCCTTCGGGGACGTCGTACTCTGCGATAGATTCTATGTGTGCTTTGTCTATAAAAATAAAATATTTTTTTGCTAAAGTAAACAGTTGTTGACCTTCCTTAATCTATCAAACTGTTTATACCTGAAGATATAGAAAAAGCTAAAAGACTTTGAAGTTTACAGGTTGGTACTGAAATCAGGTCAGTATGACCCGTTTACAAATATTTTTTTTCTTTTGTGACTTTGAACATTTCGCCGAGTAAGCCTACATTACAGTCTTCTTATTCCGTAAAATAAAAATACCCTATAATTTTAACGATAATCAAAAAGACAATTGATAGGCACTTATGCATACTGTATGAATATTGCCACACCCGGATGTGGTCGCCTTTGTATTAGCCATCTTTGAGACAAAGAAATATAGTCGACCGTAGTTTACCGATTTCCAAATCACATAAATCAATTAAGAAGATACAAATCAAGTTAACCAACAAAATCTGACTGAATTACATGAACTCAAAAAGGAGCTAAACCGCTTGTTAATGATGCATCTTGATGAGTCCAACTTTCAAAAATAGGAAATAGGACATAATATATGTCTATTCTAAATTTGTCGTGGTTAATTCTTTTTCAATGCTGATGAATATTTCTTCAATTATTTCAGTTTATATCGGCACGTAATGGTACTTAAAATTTAGCTTACCTTCAGTCATGTCGAGAACGTAACTCATGAGTACAAGTATGTACGTTAATGTATGTGACACGAAACTACTAGATATGATTAAAACATTGAAATGAACAAACGACGAACATTGTAATGCTAACGTTTAGAAAACTAAACTTTGATGGTATAAGCTGTTCCACTACGACTTCATTGATGCTTCCACACTTTTTAAATATTCAAAATTTATAACAGTTTGGTCATAAACATATCTTGTGAACGAAACGATATTTCATGAAACAAAAACGGTTGCTGATTATTAGCTATAAGCTATAAACCAAGGTGCCGTAAAAGTAAAGTCGGTGTCATCTCTACGAAAGTGTTACGGAAGTCATATTAATCTGGTTATAATGAAGTGTAGGCCACCGACACCATTTATACGTTCTATGATTCGTTGACACTTCCTGTCGCCTTTATCGAATGAGACATATCACAGATTTTGTCGTGGCTTGTGCAACACGACGGTACCACCATAATTCAGGAATTACTGCTTTTTAATGCACTCCAGATCATCATTACTTTTTGGTGCATGTTACTCAGTACTTGTTTTTAGTATTTAATATAAAGATAAGAAGATATGGTATGATTGTCAATGCGAAAACTCTCCACAAGAGACCAAATGACACAGAAAAATCCAGTAAAAGATAGAAAATCAATATAGTGGAATATTTAGACAGCTCTTTCACATGCAAAAAACCCTAACTGTAAAATATAAGAGCATATACTATATGTTCAGTTTGTTATTTGTCTTTTTTCCTTTGGACATGGTGTTGATTGTCTTCAATTAGCTTGTATTTTCTGATTGCCGTCTCTGTATTCTGATGGGTATCTCTAAAGGATTTCAAACTTACTTAACCGTGGAATGGTTTTATTCACTACCGATGTATACTTCAATTCTCCTACAAGACCAAAGCAAACAATATGACAAAAAATCATACTTACAAAATCTGACAAATATGTTTAACTGCAACAAATGTTAAAATACACTGAACAATAACACTCGAAATAATTCATAAACATTTTTTTTTGGGTTAAAAATAGAAGGCTTCATTGATGTATAGAACTGCCGAATATTTTAATAAGCCTAGTTCACAATTCATTTATGGAGAAACTATTGCTTCACAAAATGTTTAATGAAAGTGTTCAAAAACACATACTGTAAAAGGTAAAATAACGAAAATACCGAATTCTGAGGAAAATTTTAAACGGAAAGTCCCTAAGTAAATGACCATTTAAAAAACCATGTTAAAAATGTTGTACAAGAAATTACGGACGATATTACTGATTCGTGTGTGAAAAAAAAAAAACACTGACGACATGAGATAGATTTTTTAAATTGTGACAAATTGACGTAAACATCAAATGTCCTTTGTATCACACTAAAACTATTTCCCAATATAATCATTGTAAAATCATGCTAAAATATAAGTTCCGATTATCTTGAAGCAATGTTATGCTATATTGTCATAAATTTAGGATTCGCTGATGAATATAAACTGAAAGAATGGTATCATAAACGATTTTGGTATAATCATCAATTTTAAAACTTATACATTAAGTAGTAACCAAAGACGTTTCTTTGCATATTTAATAAGTTACTAAGTAATCAGTAAAGTGAAAATGGAGAGAGGGGCATTTTAATCCTGTACTCGCAATATCAGTAAATAGAACTTTTCACTATGCAATTGTTGGTTGTGTTTAAATAGACGACTGAAATTCATAAAAGGCATTATTTGAGTGTGGTCGAAGTAAATTTCTAATAATGTCATTCTTTTATGTCGAAATATAATCGACTTCTATAGAAAAGAACTAGAAACATTTTATCAAGGTTTTTAACCCAAAATAAAACGCATTATGAACCAAGAAGAGAAAATTGACGGTACATCACACACCCCTTGAAGACGTCACCTAGTGACATATCATAGTCACATTTCATTTTGAAAAGTCCTATGAAGAATGGAATATAAATGATTATTTTGATTAATTTTTTTCAACATTTTTATCTATATAAATATAGAAACAAATATACACAAATCTTTAAAGAGAGACCTCATGCAATGAGACTTACTTATCCAACTCTGATTTCTGTATTAAATCAATTGAACATCTGAATTTCTTGTCAGCATCTATGAGACTTTCTGGAACACTTAGGGCAGATGGAACCAAGGAAAAATGAACGTTTATTCTCTCCTCTGGAGTATTCTTTTCACTGTTTTTGTTTTATCAATTTTTGCATGGGACAGCCAGTACCTAAAATCAAAAGGACATGCGTTTTGCTTTGGTTCAAAGAAAGTTTTGGTTTTCCTTGAAATTGGACATTTTATACAGAGGTAATCAGAGCAGGATACATATTCCGTTTTATTCTCATCTGGAATCAGCTCTTCTTGAGTATGTGACTTATCGACTGACATTGAATGTAAGTCAATATTTCTTTCCTCACAGAATAACGTAAAAAGTGTAAAATGTCCACCACGAGACTCAAAGCTTACTGGAAGATCATTTATTACAATAGGAGGTTCCCTTGTAGCTGACATCGCAGTTTCCATCCTTATTATTTGCAGCCAAATTTGCATGTAGTCAGTTTCTGAATCATATCTGTCTTTAGACTTAGTGGTAGAGTATTTTCAAAATATCTAACAGGGTCAATTGCATGTTGAAGACAGTACTTGACATTTCCTGTCATATTAAACATCTGTGGCTTTGGCAGAATAATTCCATTTTCAAACTCTGTGCCCATTTGTACTGCAAGTACTTGTCCATGACTAAATGACATGGAATATTTGCAAAATTGATCGTTTATTAATGACTTTATCTGACGTTGATCATTTGAAAGCTCACTCTCTTCATTTTCTTGTGTGTCTTCTCTATCTCTTTCGGAGTTTACATCAAGTTCGGTGTAAAATGTTGTAGGTATAAACCTAAAAATATTAGCAATTGACATGTTTCTGAGTATATTTGTCATTTCAGTTGGTTTTTTGTCTTTACACATCACATTTATTAATCCCATCCATTTCGCAAGCTGTTGAAATTCCGTTCGCTGGTGTGGATCTATCCTTTGATAAGGCCCTCCTTTATCATCAGGTGTACGCAAATATCCTCTCAATTTGCTTTTTGGACGAGGTGGCTTCTCTGTTTTGGAATATATTCTTCTTTCCCACTTCAGTTCAATCATTTGTCTTTCAACTTCAGAGTGTAAATCATCTTGGTTTTTCACCGGTTTTGGCAGGGCGCAAACATCGAGCAAGTTGTATGGAAGTCTTTTGCTAACAGAAGGCAAATTACGAAGACCAGGAAATAGTAGTTCTAAATCTCTATCTTTAATTTCCTTTACAAACCCATGCAACATAACTGGCTGACGGACGATTTTATTTGGAAGGTATAGAGCTCTGCATTTCTTTGAAAACGTTTTAGCTAGATGTCCCTTTTTTGTAATTGAAAAACATAGCTCAGCTACTTCTTCGATTGAATATGGAGATTCCTTGCAATCTTTTAAAGCATGTAATAAGCGATGTACAATTATGTCAACATATCGCCTGATTGGTGATGTGAAGTGTACATAGCCGGAAAATGTTGGAAGAGAAAAGTGTTTACTTTCTAATCCGGATGTTTTCCCCGAACATCTATACTCAGCAGTTTCTTGGAAAGAATACCATTCGTCCAACGCTATAGACTGAAATGGATGATTTTCGTCTTGACCAAATATTTTGAAAGCCTCTGTGAAATTTCCGTCCTCTATACACTTTAGAAGTTTTTCCCAAACCCATTTCTGAAAACGGGTAACGACTGTGTACCTTACTGTACATCCATTTTCATTTTCCATGTTCGATATTGCTAGTTTATGATTTGGTAAAGGCTGTTTTTCCTGTAAATGAAATATCAAATTACTTATCTGAGGGTATAACTTCAACCATTCCTGAATTTTTGTTTTGTTTGGTGGATCTTGACAGCGTAGAGGAACATGTTCCGGAAACCTCATCATTAAGGCATCTGCAACAGACGAATTTGCTAAAACCATGAATTCTTCTACGAGGTAATGAGCTTCTTGTGTTTTCATTTGGGAATCAGTTTCATCGTAAAGATCTACTTCAACAGGAAACGCGTAAACTGCACATCCGAAACGTTGTTGTCTTAATTTCTTTGCGATTCCATGCAGCAAATTAATTTCCAGTGTCCACTCAGAATCTACCTGTTTATCTATTATATCTTGTACCTTTGTATAAGTGAATTGTTGGTGAGATCTGATGGTGGTTTTTTCAAACGATCGAACGGGTAGGAGGTGAAACTCTTTATCAAAGAGTATAAAGACGCTTAATGTCAATCTTCTTTCTCCAGGTAAAAGGCTGCACTTCTCAGTTAATGGTTCTGGTAACATTTGGTATGCCCTTTTCCTCCACCTGGATAAAAAGTTGTAGCTCTTGTTTGTGCTTCAAGGTCAATACTATCGTCCTTGTCAATATACTCAGAAACATCTGCAATATGAATGCCAACTTTATAACCCTTTTTCAACGTTTCTATACTTAGCGCATCATCTAAATCTTTAGAGTTAGGGGGATCTATTGTAAAAGTTCGAAGTTGAGTTAAATCAAGCCTGTTTTTAATTCTAACATCTAGAATATCTTCAGGCAGTCTCTCCACTGCATCAATTGTATCTTTAGAATATAATGTTGGTACTGAATATTGTAGTTCTAAGATTTTCAGTCCGGATTTAAAATTCGCTGACGATTTGTGTACTTCAATAATTGCTCCTAATGGGTATAGAGATTTCCAACCAATTATGACAACAAAGAACATGAAAACTTTTCTTTTAGACGGATTTATCTTCATGATGTCTTTAGGTGCTAGTGATTTCATCTTTTTGTCGTAGGTAAAGATCTCTACCTCGAAAAGATCTAAGTCACTTTCAGATACCAACTGAATTTTTGGCACCGTCTTACAAATGGGCTTCACCTTGTCGTTGTCATAATTGTCGAGTTCACATACCAATACCGGATGACCAACATCCTTATAACGTTTGCGGTCAAATAATCCGACTACTTCCCCGTATGTTTTCAATTCTGTTTGTATTCTTTTGTCCCATCTCGGAATAAACTCGTTCTGTCCTTCTTTTTGAGTACTTTAACAAGAACTTCGTCATCGGAGTAAGTTTTCCCGCATTTGGATCGACCAGATATTTCTATTATTTCAATATTATCAATCGGTTCAATGACTGTACATTTAGCCGTATGAGATGATACTATTTGTAAAATACAACGTCGATTTGAATTTCCTTCCCTCTGATGAATGTTCGTTGATTGGTCTTTTTTTAATTCTTTGTAAAAATTTACAAACTTTTTACCTTTTTTCACGTTTTCTGACATAAATGCTTCAACACATCGCTCCGATAATTCTAAACCATTCTGCAAAACGCCTATTTCAACAAAGTGTGTGCTTTCTTTGTTTTCTTTGTAAAACTCGCGGCTTTTTTCGTAGAAAGATTCGTCATCATCTTCACTGTCAGCCTCATTCTCACTCGTTGAATAATTGTTTGAACTTACAATATGGGAATCAGAATCGTTTTGTGAATCTGTAAAGCTTTCGTCACTATGGCGTTTCCAATCTAGACACTTTCTTGTGTCCTCGACACGATCATCTCAGTCGGAATCAATCTTCCCATCATATTCTTCTTCAAGGAGCTTTTTCTTCCGTCTTTTCTTTTTGGTGTGGTAAGTTATGTGATCTCCTCCCCTCAGCTCTGGACAACTTCTTTGTGAAAGTTCACTCCCTGAACTGTCAGCATCACTTTCATAAATACTTAATGAAGATCTCTGTAATTGACTTTTTGGACCTAAAATAATTTTGTACTGAAAGGATTGATTTTATATATAAAGTAAGCGATCCAAAAAATACTTGAAACAGACTTATTTAAAGTTTACGCAGATAAACATAGATTCCACAGTTGTCGTAATCACAATATCGGATCACTTCATCGTATTTTATATCACCGAACGCGATTTATTAAAGGATTTGTACATGTCTTCAGCAACACAATGGATGTCATTAGTACTAATTTTGTTTAAACTGTTCCAGAGCAACATAGTTTCCTGCAATATATCAAGTTGGGTTCGTGTTGCCTTATCTGAAATCTAATTTAGTTTGTTTTTCTGTCAAATTTTATGTTTCGGTGTTTGTGTTGTTTTAGTATCCTCGGAACAACGTCTCGTATTTTAAGTTCCATATTGAACATTCGATAATGTTTGACATGTAATGGCTATTAACTTCTATCGTTGATTAATGAACTAGGTAATGTGTTAAGGGTATATAAAAGAAAAAGATATCGATTCGACAGGTTATGGTTCTTATACCTTACCTAAATTTATCGGTTTTAATATTAGAAGGGACGATTGTCTTTAGAGAAGCAGGAATGCTGACCGTACCTGTGATCAACTACAGTATGTCTATTTAATTTTGATCTAATTTCGATGTAGCAATTTGTGAACTGCTATTTTGTTTATTTGAAAAACTATATGGAGTAAATTCCATTGTGTAAAATACATACGTATGTGTTTCTTTCTGGTTTTTGTGTTCTGATGCTGTCTAAAATTCTGCGAGTATCGATGTTGCTGAAGAACAATATGATATGAATAAAATCTAACAAACTATCGGATGTTTAGCGAAGCTTAAACACAAATAAACAGCAATTTACATGGAGAAGAAAAGATAAATCACAAGCTAGTAGACTAGACATGATCTTTTTAGGGTCAGAATTTTTACTTCTTATAGAATTTTGTAAAATTAAACCTGCTGTTATACAGTCTACTGATCATCAAAGTGTATTTCTAAAATTTAAGCCAGAGTTATCAGAAAGAGGAAATGGGTATTGGAAAATAAATAATTCAGTATTACAAAATAGAGATTACTAAGAACTTATTAACTGCTTGATTGATAAGTATTCATTTAAAAAGGATACATTAGATTGTAGACTTTTATGGGATGGTTTTAAAATCAAGGTAAGGGAGGTAACTACAACTTATTGTAGAAATAAAGCGAAGTTCACAAGAGAGCGAAGGCGTAGTTTAGAAAAGGACCTGGAACAAAAAATGGAGCTTATAGATGAGACACACTGATGAAAATTATAATTTGGAAAAAGAAATTAATGATATCGTAAGATTTATGATGAAAAAGCAAGAGGGGCACAAATTAGATCTAGAGAAAAATGGATTGAGTTTGGGGAAAAGAACAATTCTTATTTCCTTGGTCTAGAAAAGAAGAGGCAAGTGAAAAAATCTATTAGCAAGCTTAAAGGAGATGATGGGGAATTAATTTCTAATCAAGAAAATTTACTCTATAAAATAAAAAAATTCTATGAAAACTTGTATAATGTTAAATCTTCAAATAAAAATTTGACTGAAAAATATATCAATGACACAAAGCTAGAAAATAAAGTAGACGAAAAGGATAAACTGATATGTGATGGGAAAATTACAGTAGATGAATGCACACAAGGCATTTATAAAATGAAATTAAATAAATCTCCAGGGCTTGATGGCCTTACAGTTGAATTTTATAGACAATTTTGGGATAAACTTAAATTATTAGTTGTAGATGTTCTAAATACTGGCTACGATAGACAATGTTTATCATATTCACAACATACCAGTATATTAACTTTGATATTCAAGAAAGGAGATCCTTTACTTTTGGAAAACTACCGTCCAATTTCACTTCTTAATACAGATTTTAAACTTTTGTCATATGTTCTAGCTCAAAGATTAAACAAGGTACTTCCAAAAATTATCAATGAAGATCAAACCGGTTACGTTAAAAATATATTTATTGGGTTTAATCTGAGACAAATTCAAGATTTTATAGACTATGCAGACACATACAATATTGAGGGGGCAATAGTTTTTGTAGATTTTACAAAAACATTTGATTCATTGGAATGGGATTTTATGTTTGGAACTTTGAAGCACTTTGGTTTTAACGAATCATTTATTAACTGGGATAAAACAATGTACACAGATATACAAACATGTGTTATTAACAATGGATGGGTATCAGAAACTTTCAAAACTTCACGTGGAATAAGACAAGGATGACCTTTGTCGGCTGTATTGTTTGTTTTGGCTGTTGAAATTATGACCCAAAGATTAAGAAATAATAAAAATGTAAAAGGTATAAATGTAAAACTAGATGGGAAAAGTCATAGTATTAAGATTACACAATTAGCTGACGACACAACACTTTTTTGCAAAGATAAAAACGATGTGGTAACTGCAATGAACGAAATAGAAATGTTTGTTTCTTTTTCAGGTTTATTATTAAATAAAAAATAAAAAAGAGGGTTATGGATTGGGAAATTGAAATCGTGTAAGGATAACATTGTCGGGATTAGGTGGGGAGATAAACCTATTAAAGCTCTAGGGGTGTTTTTCGGACATAATAAAGTGGAATGCCAAAAATTAAATTTGGATTTTAAAATAGAAAACATGAATAAATTATTTATGATATGGAAAAAACGAAATCTATCAATTTTAGGGAAAATCCTTATTATAAAGACTTTAATATTGCCTTTATTTACATTCCTAGGAAGCGTCTGTCTAATTTCAGAAAATTATCTAAAAGAAATAGAAAACAGAAGCTTTAAATATATTTGGGATGCGAAACCAGACAAAGTTAAAAGAAACCTGATGATAGGTCCATATGAAAAGGGGGGTTTAAAAATGGTTGACTTTAAAAGTTATTTTGTGTCTTTGTGCATCATGGGTAAATAGATTGGTAAATGGTAAACTTGCGACTTGGAAGCTTATACCATTTAAATATTAAAATGTTTCAAACAGAATTCTGTCAATATTTAGCATGAATTTGAGCGATACTAGATCTCTAAAATATTTTTAAAATGTTCCTGGGTTTTATAAAGAAGTAATAAAGTCCTGGAATTTTGAATGTCGGGGGGCAACAAAACAACCAGATACATTTATTGATATTAGAAAACAAATAATATGGGGAAATAAATTTATAAAATTTGGAAATTAACCAATTATATTTGAGAACAGGATTAAGAGTGATCTGATTTACATAAATGATATCTTAGATGATACAATGTCATTATCGGAAATCTACATTCTAAACAAATTAAAGTTCAAAATAAACTGGATCGCTGAATTTCATAAATTAAAAATTCTATCCCAGAAGAATGGATCCAAGTTGTTCAAAAAGAAAATTCGGTTAAAAGTACAGTTAATATTCAGAGAAATAAGATTATATGGAAAAATCATCATACTGAGACTCAATTATTAACAAATAAAATGTTATATAACTCTTTAATAAGTATAAAAATAGAGCCATCAATAGGAATAAACAGATGGCTTAGAATCCTAGAAATACAAGAAACTCTAAATATGAATTCATTGTACCAATTCATTTTGAATATCTGACTGAAAATAAGTTAAAAATATTAAGATGGAAATTATTACAATATATTGTTCCAACGAAAAAACATTTATTGCAATGGAAAATAACTAAGACAGATATGTGTAATTTTTGTAACCAAGAAGAAGACTATGCACACTATTTTCTATATTGTTCATATTTGACTAGATTTTGGCAAAAGTTTATGACCTCTTTAAGAAAAGTAAGATAGATTTTGTTATTACATTACAACATCTTATATTTGGATATAAAATCACAGATAGAAAATATTACTTTTGAATTATATTATAACGATACTTAGTTTTTATCTATAAAGTCATATTATGTATCCGAACAGAGAACAAAAATTGTTGATGTCTATAGTATTTTTGAAAATGAATTTAATAAGAGAGTAGACACAGATAGATATAATTCAATATGTCCCAAGTTTATTGTCAATTAAAAATAATTTTAACAATAGTTAGTCTTTATATAGGACACTTGTACATCTTTTATAAGTTACTAAGTTTAATCAGCTGTTTATTTCCCTGGATAATCAGTGGAGTGTAACAGGGTTAATCAAGAGAAGCTTGGACTCTTGGTGAGATTTGTAACAAGCAAGATTTGATGAATAAATATTATTATGTTGTAAAAAAAAAAAAAAAGCTTGATGGATGGATACATGTTTAACGTCTAGCAGCAACTATATATTACTTGCCCATTCAACAGATGTGTTAGTTTGAATAGTTTGTACTAGACAGACACGCTTACAATCACTATTTGTGTCATTTTAAGAATTAAAGGCAGAGCAAATTATCGCAAACGAATAAATTAAGGTTATACATTGATTGATTTCAGAATCACTGTAAAAATGATTTTCGAAACGTTTGTACGTAGTTATTTACTAGTTATTCACAGTAAAATATGATATAAAAAAACTGATTAAATGTATCAGGCTTATATTTTTGTTAGCCAGAAGCGCGTCTATAAAAGACTCAACAGTAACGCTCGAACAAAAAATATTAAAGGCCAAATAGAGTACGAAGTAAAAGAACATTGAGGACCAAAAAATTATTCGAGTTAAGTTATATGTGAAGAGCCAACAGAAATAATTGTCCTAATACCAATGAACGAATAAAGCAGCAGGCATTTATCTTCCGCAATTTGAACAGCACATTTTTGACGTTTATACAGTTTGTATTTTATATTTGAAATGTGATCCGAAACGTGATTTTGCAAAAGGATGTTAAAAGATCTTCGTGTTGGTAGCGTAGTAAACAGGAAACTAAAATGCTATATCAATAAATTTGACTTTTGCTCTTCATTTGAAGTCTGTACGGTGACCTTTATAGTTGCTTATATTCTTGTCCGATGGTCTTTTAAAGGACACAGTTGTCCCATTGCAATCTCAGGACATCTTCTTTATTCTATATTTTTGCGACATTTTAAGACATAAGATCTTAAATTTGAAAATAAAAATAAAAATTCATGTTTAAAAAGACAATAATTCAAACTTTTACTTTTTGAGCAAATTCGTAACTCCCACGGGTAGAAACAATTCATAAGATTACACAATTAGCTGACGACACAACACTTTTTGCAAAGATAAAAACGATGTGGTAACTGCAATGAACGAAATAGAAATGTTTGTTTCTTTTTCAGGTTTATTATTAAATAAAAATAAAAAGAGGGTAATGGATTGGGAAATTGAAATCGTGTAAGGATAAAATTGTCGGGATTAGGTGGGAGATAAACCTATTAAAGCTCTAGGGTGTTTTTCGGACATAATAAAGTGGAATGCCAAAAATTAAATTTGGATTTTAAAATAGAAAACATGAATAAATTATTTATGATATGGAAAAAACGAAATCTATCAATTTTAGGGAAAATCCTTATTATAAAGACTTTAATATTGCCTTTATTTACATTCCTAGGAAGCGTCTGTCTAATTTCAGAAAATTATCTAAAAGAAATAGAAAACAGAAGCTTTAAATATATTTGGGATGCGAAACCAGACAAAGTTAAAAGAAACCTGATGATAGGTCCATATGAAAATAGGGGTTTAAAAAAATATTGATCTTACATGAAAGTTTTTGATTAAACTTATACATGTACAAGCTGAAAAGTTAAATAAAGGCAACAGTAGTATACCGCTGTTCAAAAATCATAAATCGATTGAGAGAAAACAAATCCGGGTTACAAACTAAAACCGAGGGAAACACATCAACTATAAGAGAAAAATAAAGGAACAACAGAAACACTCAAGTGCAACAAAAACAAAAGTGAAAACAATAAAGTTAATTTGATAAAACTTGGTGTCACCCGTTGCACGCGATCGTTTGTGGAAAGTAGAAATTTAAGCAGGAATTGTTGAAACTCTAAAACTTTTCTACGGAAATAATGCTAGAAATGTAATTAACTCTTAAAACCAGTCGTAATTCAATATTAGATTTCATTTTTTTTTTAAATTCATGAACAAAATGCCTTTTCTTGTTTAATGTATTGTTCGGTGCTGTCTCAAACGACAAACATCGCGATCACAATAGGAAAATCTCTTCGGCATTTAAGCAAGAGAGATATATCATTGTTAAGCGAATGACACCAATAACCAATATTAGTTTGAATATATCTTTGGTATCTTCTGCCTTACTTTTATGGTGTTATTTTCATTTAATCAATTATGACACATTCCTTCAAAGTTACTGTGAAACTTATTAGTCTACGAGCGGTGTTAATTGGATGTGCGCATCTGGTGCACTAACATTGGTACCGTTCATGTTATTACATTCCTGTGTAGGAACATTTCTAGCAACGCCTACACATGGAGTTTATATCTCCTAATTGAAACGATTCTTCAGGGTTTGTTTTTCCAATCATTGTATCTTTACAATTAAGCATTTGGACATAGGGATTCTTATGTTAAATTTAGAGTCATCACTTCAATTAACCTTAATGGAATATCTGTGTCACAGACGACCATGATATGTTCCACCTGTCGTAACGACAAAAACAGTCTACTTCTCCCCAATTTTGACATTTCGTCTGCTTACATTTCAGAAGTACATGGGTTTACTCCTGATTTTGTTTTAAAGGTGTTCTGGTTGCATTAATCTTGAATCGGTTTTCATATTGTATCTGTTTTGTGCTTTTATATTACAAATTTCAGATTTATTTTTTCTAAATTAATTCTTTTTTTTTTAGATACGTTTGCGGAAGGCAAGCTTACTACGTTGAAAAAATCCAATCATATCATGAAATGAATTGATAAAATATACAAGGTGAACTCTCCTAGATAAAAAGAATTTTCTGTGCTTTGCCTAATTAGGTTTTATCTATATATACCTGTTCAACTGCTTGAATATTAGTTCCCTCTAGCCATTCATTTTCTCTTGTTTCTTCTTGAAGACCAAACAGTCTTTTAGCCATGCTAACCACTCCTATTAATACATCCTTATTAAAAGACACAATAGAATGAATTATCAAATTACATTCAATTTATATTTAGTAAGAGTGATAACTTATATTTTTATCTCAACTAAAACAGTTTTTATCTTAAATTTTATTATCTGATGGATCATCTGAATAACGTTTGATGGACTTGAGGTTAAACTACATTTACAATTTATATTTTAGCATTGTTCATGAGGTTTTCAAATCACTTATATAAACCTACAACTGCGTGTTGCATTTGCACCAGTTTACAGGTAAACACAAGTCATGAGACATATAAGTTGTACGAATGTATTGATATATAAATAACAAAAATACCCCTTCTGTCTGCCATTTGCCCCCTGCACACCACGAGGAGGTGGAAGTGGGATTTCGAGCAGGATAAGTTTGTTGTGAAAGTGTTTAAGACTGTATACATCACACGTAGAATAGCACTTTTTTAAAATAAAATAGTAACAGTTTGACGTCAAAAGTATATCTGCATTTTTACAAGTCTGTCCTAGCTGAGTAATTGTATGCAACACATCTGACCTGTGACCTTGCGATATCTTTTCTATAATACATCCGATACTTTTCACTAACAAAGTTCTTGGTTTTTTTTTTCCTTCTCATGATTTCTTACGGCTGCTGGCATGTCGAAAGATGTGATTTTTACATAAGCTGTTGCCTGGATTTTCTTTATGACGTCCATAAAAATGTAAATGTTCGAGTGGTGTTAGTACAAATGTGCATTGTAGTGCGAGTGGAAGGATTCAGTGCCGTTGTTGTTTCTTTTACATTTTTTGACAGGCACTGCTGACCAAGAGTGAGACGAATAACGCGAAAAAGGAGACACGTATGTATTTAGCACTTAATCTGAAAACTCAACATACTTTTCATCAGTTGGTGCCTCAGAAATTATGTCCTCCGCAAAGCATTCACCTACTTCATCTACTGGAAGGAATGTCAGGCCAAAATATTGAGATACCCATTTCCAAGTTTCAACTGTTCGAATTTTTCGCCACCAGTTTTGTTCGAGAAGAAAACGACAACACTCTTCGTCGGGTTAACCTAATGGTTATTATCTAAAATGTATCAGATCTTACCTGTTCAAATTAGATTGGCGCAAATGAAATATTTATAATTGGCGCAAACGAAAACTTTGTTTTGGCGCAAATGAAAAAAATGATATTTTTAAAATTGGCGCAAATGCCATACGCCCGCCTACAAAGTATTTCCTTGGTCTTATCATTTTCAGCTGATTATCGTCCAGTTTTTAACAATTTGGTTAACATAGATCTTAACATTTATACCAGTGGATTATCGGATTTATCCAATCGAGATGGTTAAATTGTCGTATTTTATAGTTCGAGCCTCGGTGAGGACTTTAAAATTCGATAATCAAAATCCGATAATCCACAAGTAACTATATTATTATCAAATAAATTACACTTCATGTTTGCATCTCTGGATCAAATGGAAGCAAACATTAATAAAAGACCACTTTTAATCAAGAACATTGTATTCAATGAAATATATATTCATATGAATAGTAAACAACTTAAACAACAATTTCTGAAGCTGGTAATTTTTCCGCTTTTATAAAGTTTTCAATTTCTACAACTCCTGTTCATTCTGAGAGCTGATATAAGTTATGACCTTTTAATTTAACCAATCATCTACTGAGATCATCGGCAACCACAAGTTGATTAAATTTGTTAATAAATGGGTCTAGAAAGGATTAAAATGCCAAAGAATTAGAGGAAAGGAGATAAGTGGTAAGCGCAGCGTATTCAGAATTACTGTTCATTATATCTAAAATAGTATGTATCTGGTGACTGATTGTTATTTTTATCTCTACAACTTTATATGGAAATTAATATTAGTTTCTAAAGAGCTGATTCACATTTTATTATTTTCACGTATCTTTTTGAAATCTAAAATTGAAAAAAGAAGATAATAAACATGTTTTCTCTTTTCTTTTTTCTTTTGGGGAAAAGGGGGAGGACTAATAAGCATCGTCATGGAATACAAAATTCAAAGGCTACACATAAAAGGTATATTATTGCAAATTGATTTTGTGTTCGGTTTTCAAAGTTTTTTAGCAACTGTAGAAAAAGAAATAAGTGGTACCATACAGCCTCAATCATTTACAATCAAGCTCAAAACATTCTCTACAAAGTTATGAATAATTTCAACAAAAACTTTCCTATGTATATGTTTGAATATTATTGTTACATAATGCAGAAGAGCAGTCATTAATAGTTGAACATCTTCAAAAAAAAATCCCAAATAGCTTATGAAGGAAGATAGACATTGTAAAAGCAGACGAAGAATGGTTGAAGTTATTCAAATGGACCCTTCAAAAAAGACGACAGGAGATGCTGTAAATAAAGGCAACAGTAGTATACCGCTGTTCAAAAGTTGTTCCAAATCTTTATGTCAATTATAGTTTCAAGATTTCAATCCGTAATATTCGCTATGCAAAATACCTTTACCTTGGCTTGTCCTATAAAAATAAATTATAGACAGCTTCAGGAAATAATATGTTTCTGTAAAATGTTTGCGTTCTACCTTAAACAGCTGATAATTCCATAGAACCCTAAATAATTGCCGTGAATTCCCTTTTTTTAACATACAGTGCACACAATTACGACGCGTGTAAAAAAAGGTTGCTGACATTCAAGGTGTATCAATGTAAAAATTACACAGCAATGTTGTTAAATGGATTTCAACACAAATGTATTAGTCCTGACAACGTTTTAAAACTAAAAGCAAGAAAAAAGCAGTTACTAATCAAAACAAGTTTAACAACAACATATGTCGTACGGATGACTCAACCCTTAATTTTGAAAATAAACAAATGATACAAATCTGTCAAAAAGCATTCTTCAGATGTTCACAAAGTATTAGTTTGTAAGACATTAGTTTGTTTTTTTTTTTTTTTTTTTTTTTTAATTGTGTCTTACATATTTCCTTTATGATTCAAACTCCTTACATGTCATGCATATCTGTAAAAAAAGCCAAAACGGCCTCATCTTGAAATGTCTTCATAAAATTTTACATACGAGTTGAAGCTATCCCCAAATGATATTTTGCTACAAAATATATAAATGTGGGTATATTGTCTTCCTAAGGTCTTGGCGCACATCTAACGTTGCCTAACACTGTGTGTGACCTCACATCTGCACTTTTGTTCTTACGAGTGCAGAAATTATAATGTTATTCCTTTATCAATATAACTACATGTAATATTATTTGTAAAGGATTGAAACATTTTACTACATTTGTAATTTCAGGGCCAGATAAAGGCTATTATCATATCTCCTCCTTTATGCTACTTTTACAACGGGTCACGCATATAATTTATAAAATCAAGAGGTTTCTAATAATCAGGCGCTCGATTTTATTGACAATGTTTGTATATTTTAGACAAAAATCAGCGTCAACTGTGTCTCGGATAATACTGTTTTTCCTAGATGGATAATATACCATAGCACCCTCATACAGCTGTATATTTATAATATTACCCTGGTAGGACATCGATTACTTATAATAACTAACAACTTACAAGATAATTGAACACGTTTTAAAAGATTTTATATAACTATTGTTGATGACATATTGTTGACTCTAGAGATCTAGTGATTTTTTGTGTCTTATTGACAAATAACCCACTTCTCCTCTATCCATGTTGCCAGGAAATTATAATCAAATTACAAATATTTGGAATAATCTAACCCATTGTAAATTATTCAAATAATTTAGCTGATCTGCAATCAATTCCATCTTCATGCCTAATATATCATGTACTGTGTTAACAACTCTAGATTCTACTAACAAGGAAAGGTAACACTAGGTAACCGAAAGATGAATTTTTGGTTCAGTCTAGGTGGCCGAGTGATCTAGAGCGCTGGACAAGGTGCAGGCGGTGATGTCTCGATATCCCAATAGCATGAGTTCGAATCCCGTCGAGGGAAGAACAAAAATTTGCTTCCGCAAATTTGCAGATTCAACATTGTTGTGCTGATATTTAGAGTAATTATGAATATAATATGTGTTGTCAACCGTGTATCACCTTCACTGGTGATCCAATGGATGGATCTGTCCTAGAGTTGTCACTTGTTTAGATGTACTTATCAAAATAATTATTTCTGTGACTGCATCATACGATCCTTTAGTACAGATAACTTAGCTAATCTGCAATCAATTCCATCTTCATGCCTAATATATCATGTACTGTGTTAAAACTCTAGATTCTACTGACGAGGAAAGGTAACACTAGGCCATCGAAAGCTGAATTTTAGTTCAGTCTAGGTGACCGAGTGGTCTAGAGCGCTAGACACAATGCAGGCGGTGTTGTCTCGATATCCCAATAGCATGAGTTCCAATCCCGGCGAGAGAAAAACAAAAATTTGCTTCCGCAAATTTGCAGATTTAACATTTTTGTGCTGATATTTACAGTAATTAAGAATATAATATGTGTTTTCAGCCGTGTATCACCTTCACTGGTGATCTATTAACCATTACCTTAACGTGCCTACCTAAACATTACAAAACAACACAAATTTATAGTTAAGTTCATCGGTCAATTTCTCTTAATTAACGGTATGTAGCGAATCTTTAATTCATAATTACATTTGATAATTTCGAACATATTCGGATAGAAATAAAACTATATGTGTCGGTACGAAACGAATGCCCTGCCTGCAGCCTAATTTTATTGTACATTTCTAAGACTATATATGAAAGGGGTGGTATACCAGGAGAGGTAAATGTAAGGACAAAGGTTTGTATATCCTTCTTATAAGAAAACCTCTTCCGAAGCGAAATACATTTATTTTTTACAGACAAGAACAACTGTTTTGCAATGAATTGGTATAATCTGATAGTCCGATGAAAAGGCGTAGCTTCTAGAAATAAATGCAAGCAGACAAAACGTTGCAGAAAATATAGTGAACTATTTAGAGGAGCTTGTTTTGATAAAAATATTGAGTTTACTACTTGAAATAAGTGCAAAGAAAGACAACTTTGTAGAAAATATATCAAACTATTAAGAGGAGCCATTTTGATAAAACTACTGAGTTTTGTTTTCCTGAGAATGATTGAATCGACATTGAAAATCTATCATCAAGTTAAAATATATACACATAACAAAATGATTGATTATTTTTAAAGATAATGTAATTTGATAATGTGTTTTTAAAAGGATATGTTATTCTTTAGTCGAATTGATAGTTAATAAACACTTCACTGGTTCTATTTATGTTGATACAAACGTATACATTTTTAATACAAAGCCTTGTCGTAGGTTTTGAACAAAGACCAAGTCAGATCACGTCAAATGATTATCTACTAGTTTCATAAAAATATATACTACTAATTCAGAACTTACCATATTGTTCGAATTTCTGTGTTCAAATAAAGAATTTGATTGCAACAAATCTATTAAAACCAGTTTTTACAGGTGCTTCCAATTTCGAAAAGCTCTTAATTCTGAGAATCGAAAGTAAAAATAGAATTGAAGAAGAAAGAAACGTCATTACGTCATAAATATAGATTTACAGACCTTTACCTGACTGAAATTGTTCCCTGTTTCGATCTTAGTTTAAACAGTATTTATTAATGAAAAATTACAACAATAAAGTATAACAATGTTACATGAAATTCAAGTATGAGATTCGGAAACAAGTTTGGAAAAACTTTTATAAATCCGTCTCCCCGATCTTGATGATTAACCCCTTTACCCGGCTTTGTATGTTACAATAAATACATTTTTCAATGCCATCAAGACTCCATAGGTAGCGGTATAAAGAAAAGGAGCCATATTCAACATGGAAGTTTTAAGTTTCGGTGCTTTTGTTGGAAGACTAAATATTTTAAGGAAGGAGTTGGCTTCGGCGCACATCTAATTTTGCGAAAAATATGTGTGAAACAGTTATTTCATGTCAAATATATGTCAATTTTAACATGTTTGTATCTAAAAGTGAACGCAGAAAGTTGTGTTCTAAAGTGTACTGATAATATAATCTCTTCATTTATCAAAAGAACTTGCATTATTTTTAAAGTATTGAAGAATGTTATTACTTTTAGAATATCAGGATTCAAATAATGGCTTTGATCACACCCTTTCCTTGTCACTTGAACTATAAAATAGTTTACCATGTTGATTTTATTTTGAAATTACCAAATTGAAAGTAGCTTATATAAGCACTAAATCTATATCATCACTCATAATTCATAAATATACAGCTACCCTTAAGTTTTTATATATGAATTGACATCGTTTGGTGCACATATATTTTATCGTTATATAGACACCTGGATTGTTGGATTAACTGCATGTTTTAGTGGGTGTGAGATTTAGAGGGTGCGGGTGTATATAGCCATCCTACTATGTAGGAGTGCGCCGAAATAGAACGGTGTTACTTATTTACTGTACCGTCGGCGGTTGCTTCATGATGTGGGTTTCCACTGTGTTAAAGACCTTGAGGTGACACCTGGACACTCACCATGCGACGTAATGTATATTATATATAACGTGTGTCGTTATCGGTGGTGAGTTATGTATATACAAATTGCTTTTTATGACTATACTCTACTGTGTAGTGCAGATATATAAACATTGGCCCGCACATGCAGAAGACACAAGCGACACAAGCAGTTTTTAAAGTTTTAAAATCCCGTTGCTTTCTGTATACACTAATATCATGTGGTGCTCCAGATAGTGGTGGAATATACCAAAAAGAAAGAAAATATGACGTTATGAGCGCAACAATAACAGAAATCCTAAACCAGTCATAGGGTACTTTCAGTGTACTCCACGTTCAATCGATAAATATTTATTGTTGGATTTCACTTGAAAATCATGTACATGATTGAACTTATACGACATCACAGGATAAAAACACATTTTAAAAGGTTTAAAATAAACATATCTGCTGATGCTCGAGTATGAAACATGAAAAAGCGATTCCGTTATATTCGTGTTTCTAAAGCTCGCTGCTGCACAAATAAATATTTTATTTTCTGCCAATATGACTTACGTATATCACATTTTACAGTGTAAAACAGGTGTACCACTGTTTGATGTGAACATTGACTTATCTTAGTAGAATTGCTTAGTTCATCACCTCTGCAGTGATAGTTTAAAGTTTTACAACAACTTTTATATTTTCACTGTCACTGACAGACGTGACCTTCGTTTTTCTTGCTTTCTTGAAATAATTGTTCCTTGCTTTGAGACAAAGTTGAAATAATCCGGCACTTTTAATCCATCTTCAACAATGATTTGTCATCATTATTATAAACAGCAATCCTCGTCATAATACTGCTTGGATCTCGTCATAATACTGCTTGGATGGGTTCACAAAATTGAATTCCGAACTCAATGTAGACAATTGACTATTGATCTTTGTTTGTGTACTTTAACATTGACGTCATAGATTGAATGACGTCAAAACGTTACTGAAGATCAAATCAGGAGAAAAATTTCCGAGGCTCATTTGGGAACTTATTTTTTTGTTATCAATTAAACACCAATTATAAACAAGTTGTAAAAGAAAATTCCTGAAAGTACTGATTAAAATATTCAGAATTATAACTATACAAACATATAATGTTTTACAGAATTGAACATTTTTCTAACCGATTCATTGTCAATTAAGATCCAAAATTGTTAGTCTACCGAATTTGCGGCATAAGACGTGTAATCACTAATGCTTTTCTAATGGGCGATGAAACATGGTTTAAAGTAGATCATCTAGCTTCCATTCATCGGAAATGAATCTATTATCATTGCAAATACATTATATATGTGCGAGATACGTTAGATACTTAATCAATTTGTATGTTTTTTCTCTAATAGGTATATTTTATTTTCAATTGTCAAAAAACAGTGAATAAGTCAACCATAAGATCAGAAGTCACTTCTGATGAGAAAGAAGGTAAACTAGATAAAGTTGCAGCAGCCCATTTTATATGGAACTGGAATAAGTTTACCTTAATATGTTTTCTATCTTTTAGCAAAATATCATTTTGATGAAAAGGATTGAAAGGAATTCTATGCAAATTACACGAGGTATACTGAATAAATGTATTATGTAAAAATACATTTTAAAATATAATTATATTATTTTCATAAAATTGAGACTGGAAATGGGGAATGTGTCAAAGAGACAACAACCCGACCAAAGGGTAGAAAACAGCCCAAGGCCACCAATCACTCATTTACCCCAAACAAAAGAAGCTTTAAAATAATGTCAAGACAAGGAAAAACACAGGAGCAACAATATATTCTACCGTACATCTTAGTAAATTATGACATAACTTACTTACACGTAATAAAATGTAAGTTGTCTCTCCACTATGAAATAACCAATCTGCCTCTTTGTGTACCAGAGTCATATTTGATAGTTTATCAAATATGAATAAAATAGTTAATATAGTTTTAATCATATATTTAGATAATTTGCTTATTATATTTGATACAACTATGATTTTCAGTCTTTAGTATTCAGTTTCATACTTTCCTTTATTGAACCTCAGTCATTTTCCTGTACTGAACCTCATTCAGTTTTGTAGGGAAAGTTCTGGTCATTCTATTGGTCACTTCTGTGTTCATTGGGTATTCTCCATTGATTCCTTTATTATTTTTTGTGACAGTATTGTTACTTACCTGTATAGTTTAGCCTTGATGACATTTTGACAATATTTGATAATATTCGATATTATATATATTTCATACTTCTGTTTGAATTCATTATTCAATTCTACAGGTCACTTATATTCTATTTTCTAACAAAAACTAATATATTGATGTTTTAACATATTGAATAAAAGATGAATGAATGAGTTGAATAAGAGTATGCAGAGGAAGTGATTAAGATTAATAACACTTATATTAAAATACAACTTTTATTAGTAAAACATATTTGGTAGTCGTCAAATAGTATAACTCTTATAAAACAGTTTATAAACTTTATATAAATTTAAAATTTAAATTAGAGTTTATACATATTTTCATAAATTCCTATGGTCTGTATTTTCCCTGGTATTTATCTTTTATTTACTGCTAAGTGTCAGCTTGTCAGTTTGTTTTAATTAGAGAACTTGGGATAGGAGTAATAGATCATAGATAGGAAACATCATGATGACAACATGGGTGTAATCAGAGAAGCATCTGTATATATGATTTTAATAAGAGGGTCAGTTATTTGTTGAGAATTGCTCTGCAAGCAGTCAAATTTTCATTTGTGGAAAATTAATTCAGCCCACCCACCGTCCCCAGCTACAAATTAAAAAAAAAATTAAAAAAACGTTAGTAGTATTTCAATTTTTTTAAAGGGTTTTTTGGGGGGCTTTTTGTTTGAGCTTTTTTGCATTGCCAACTTAATTTCAGTGAAATTATTTCCCATGGATGTCAATATAATACTTCCATGGTTATTTTAATTATTATTATTGTAAGTTTTAATGAGTAGTCCGCTAGAAGACCAAATGATACAATTATTGTTATTTCATATGTATTGTTGGTGAATATGATATAAGTATAGTGTTTATACAATTGTGTCTTAGTATATTAGTATGTTAATAAATCAGAAATAGCTATTTAAAAGTTTTGCGTATGATATCATAGTATCCATAATTGCAAGCATATGGGTTCCTCCAAAATAGAACATTTCCAGTTCTATTCAAAGAATACATATTAGTTATAAATAAATGTGGTATGGTACATGAGACTGGTTATTGTTTACAGGTAGACATCTACTTTTCAGTAATATGTATAAAGTTTTCCATAAATTTAAAAGTACATTAGTACAGAGACATGAGAGATCTGAAACTGTTAGACATTTAATTGAGTACATTATGTTTTGATTTGTGTAAGAGTAATGCCCAAACCAGTGCACTTATGAATGCAACATTTATTTTATTCAGGTTATGATATCGAATTCCAGTAGACAGTATACTGGTACGGTCACTACCTTTCATTGTGTGATGGTTCCATGCATGACCTATATACAACATATATGATAAGGAATGTGTTACATGTATTAGTTTGTGATTGTCTTGTCTATTTTGTAACTGTATAGTGTTAATATGTAATTTTGCTAGAAACTACATAGTATTGCATGTATATGAATTTGTCGGAACACTAACATTGAGATTGGTAGTGGTTATTTATTTTACTCTGTCATGTCTTTATCACATTATTATGAGACTTTATGTGTTCATTGGAACATATTTGATTTATTCCCCTTTATATATAGCTATGTTTTATTTTGTCATGTGCTGTCTATGTATTTATTATTGTTTTATATGTTTTAGGGTTTAATAATTACATGCAGTGTGAATAAAATCACTAAGAACCCTAAACAGAGTCCATTATCCGTATTTGTGCCTTTCGAACTCGTTATATTTGTAAACATATAAGATCGTTAGATCGTATTCAAATCGAATTCGTCAAAATGCCCCCACAAAATTTAGTAAGGCATTTTAAACGACCGAGGAGTGATTGGGTTTTTATTATACCATATATGATTGAGTTGATCAATCAGGTGACATTATATAACATATCGTTGTGTTTGACATTGTTGGTTGGATTTTACGAAAAGTCCACAAACCAGACAGGACATGGTTGAACAAGCTCCTAACGTGGGACAGCGATATAAATTCTTGTTTATAATAAAATGACCATTCTGAAGTAAACAATCTATTGGGTGCTTACGTGGACTATCAGTCCTCGAGGGTATCATCAGCTCAGTAGTCAGTATTTCGGTACTGACATGATTTATAACAAACCTTTCTAAAATTGTCCGTTTATAAATTTTGAAATTAAAAGGAAACTAAGGTTTCAACTCCCTCAGGCAAAGTTTACCTTAGATGAGTTTGGCTATATTTTTAGGTATTTTTGTCATATAGCTCTTCAACTGTTTTTGGTAGTTAAACATCCTCGGATTTCAAATGGTTGGCTTTGAGCGTTCCTGATGAAGGTAAATCCAGAAAAGCGCTTCGGACGCATGAAATTATTTTACGTGTTGTTTTCAATTTTTTTCTGTCATAATCCATGCATTAATAGAAACTATTGCGCTTTACTAGGCAATTTTAAGCATTGCATCAATAAATATCTTAAATTTAGATTTCTATGCAAGCAAACTATAACTTATAGTTGTTCTCTGTGTGACTGGTGTTACTTTTATCTGACCCCCTTTTAACCCTAATTTAGAGCCAGTTGTTGTGGGAAAATGATAAAAATATTATATGAACAATATTTATAAAAAAGTTCATCGGAAGATACCAAGACCTTGCTGATAAATATTCCGTATCAACTTCACAAATAATACATGATGTTCTTGAAATAAAGATTCTAGGTACTGACGTTGTTTATCATCTTAATTACATGTTGTAGTGTTCTCTTTATTTGTCTTTGTATATTTTTAACCTTTATTAATTAGTGTATTTTTGATAATATCCTTTTTGCGTTGCTCTGTATTTATACATCCCGCCATTTTGTTATAATGCTATTGTCTTTTTATGTTTTTCTCGTGTTGTGCTGTTACACAACTGTAACAGTCCGATGTAAGGTTAGGATTTAGCGCTTACATACATGTTAAACTCCGCCACGTGCACTTTCTTTATGTACCTGTCCCAAGTCAGGAGCATGAAGTGTAATTGTTGTCGTTGTATAAATGTGTGTCATTTCTTTTTTTGTAGATTGTTTATTTATAAATACGACCGTTTGTTTTTTCGTTTGAATTTTTTCACATGTTGCATGGTGGCCTTTTGTAGCTGACTATACGGTGTGTTGAAGGCTGTACGGTTGCCTATATGCGATTTCTTACATCCACTGCATTTAAACTCTGATGGATGATAGTTGTCTCATTATCAATCACACCACATCTAACTTTATTTGAACTTCTATGTTGCGTTTTGTATACTGTAACATTGTTTACCTTTTGTACGCATACCCCGGAGCCCTCTTTTCGGAAGCCCGAGCAAAAGTCCTTGTTCCGCGATAGAAAATTTTAATTACGAACTCATATAAGATAGCTCGAATTTCAACTCAAAATCTTAATTAATCTAAATGAGACTTAAATTCGAATCTTACTCAAACTCTACCTCAAAAATGACTCAAATTTAATGTTGTAACTAGAAACTCAATGCTAACTAAAACTTTAATTCTAATAATGACTTGAATTCGAAATCGAAGACTAACTCAAAGTTTAACTCAAACAGTAACCCGAACTCTAATTCGATGGATGGCCACACTCATCCAAGGCACATACAACATGGAAATCTATCTAAAAATAGAACAGGTTTTTCCGAATTGGTCACGTGATTCTACCTCATCAAGTAATGGGATAACCACATCAAAGAATGACAGGACCACATCAAATAATGGAACAAACACATCATGTAGTGTAAAATCGTCAAATTTTGAAACATCATTACGTAATGTTAAAACAATATAAAGAATAGGCAACTCATCATTACAAAATAACAAAACCACATCATGTAATGAAACAACTACATAACGTTAAGTCACATTCACATGAAGTAATGTTAAAACCACATTGGCTTATGACACAACCACATTAAATAATGGTGAAACCACATCGAGTAATGACAAAACCATATTGAGTAATGACAAAACTATATCCAGTCAATACGAAACCATATCGTGTAATATCGAAATATCATTAAGTAATGACTATTCCATATTGAGTTATATCAAACATCATTACGTAATGTCAAAACCATATTAAGTAAAGACAAAATATCATCAAGTAATGATAAAACAACATAAAGTAATATCAGAGTTCCACATAAGACAGCTGTGGCGTTCCATAGTATACTGGTACGGTCACTACCTTTCATTGTGTGATGGTTCCATGCATGACCTATATACAACATATATGATAAGGAATGTGTTACATGTATTAGTTTGTGATTGTCTTGTCTATTTTGTAACTGTATAGTGTTAATATGTAATTTTGCTAGAAACTACATAGTATTGCATGTATATGAATTTGTCGGAACACTAACATTGAGATTGGTAGTGGTTATTTATTTTACTCTGTCATGTCTTTATCACATTATTATGAGACTTTATGTGTTCATTGGAACATATTTGATTTATTCCCTTTATATATAGCTATGTTTTATATTGTTATGTGCTGTCTATGTATTTATTATTGTTTTATATGTTTTAGGGTTTAATAATTACATGCAGTGTGAATAAAATCACTAAGAACCCTAAACAGAGTCCATTATCCGTATTTGTGCCTTTCGAACTCGTTATATTTGTAAACATATAAGATCGTTAGATCGTATTCAAATCGAATCCGTCAAAATGCCCCCACAAAATTTGGTAAGGCATTTTAAACGACCGAGGAGTGATTCGGTTTTATTATACCATATATGATTGAGTTGATCAATCAGGTGACATTATATAACATATCGTTGTGTTTGACATTGTTGGTTGGATTTTACGAAAAGTCCACAAACTAGACAGGACATGGTTGAACAAGCTCCTAACGTGGGACAGCGATATAAATTCTTGTTTATAATAAAATGACCATTCTGAAGTAAACAATCTATTGGGTGCTTACGTGGACTATCAGTCCTCGAGGGTATCATCAGCTCAGTAGTCAGTATTTCGGTACTGACATGATTTATAACAAACCTTTCTAAAATTGTCCGTTTATAAATTTTGAAATTAAAAGGAAACTAAGGTTTCAACTCCCTCAGGCAAAGTTGACCTTAGATGAGTTTGGCTATATTTTAGGTATTTTTGTCATATAGCTCTTCAACTGTTTTTGGTAGTTAAACATCCTCGGATTTCAAATGGTTGGCTTTGAGCGTTCCTGATGAAGGTAAATCCAGAAAAGCGCTTCGGACGCATGAAATTATTTTACGTGTTGTTTTCAATTTTTTCTGTCATAATCCATGCATTAATAGAAACTATTGCGCTTTACTAGGCAATTTTAAGCATTGCATCAATAAATATCTTAAATTTAGATTTCTATGCAAGCAAACTATAACTTATAGTTGTTCTCTGTGTGACTGGTGTTACTTTTATCTGACCCCTTTAACCCTAATTTAGAGCCAGTTGTTGTGGGAAAATGATTAAAATTTTATATGAACAATATTTATAAAAAGTTCATCGGAAGATACCAAGGCCTTGCTGATAAATATTCCGTATCAACTTCACAAATAATACATGATGTTCTTGAAATAAAGATTCTAGGTACTGACGTTGTTTATCATCTTAATTACATGTTGTAGTGTTCTCTTTATTTGTCTTTGTATATTTTTAACCTTTATTAATTAGTGTATTTTTGATAATATCCTTTTTGCGTTGCTCTGTATTTATACATCCCGCCATTTTGTTATAATGCTATTGTCTTTTTATGTAATATTGTCTTTCATTTTTGCGTATGTGCTTTGTCTATAGAGTGTCTATATGCCATTTTCTTTTTCTTAATAGACATAGATGTTAAATTTTCAGTGTCAAAGAAAATTTTAGGGCCTGTCCTCCTTGTCATGCATTATTCCCTTTAAAACATTATTTTAATGTTTATTATACTCATGCTGAATCTTCATATTTGATATGCTTCTGCGTGAGCGTCGCCTTCTTTAGCTTCAAGCAGATATGATTTCTATCCCTTCGTTGTTCTTGATAGACTTATGAAATTTACTTTTGTCAAATGTCTGATTAGGGGAAAAATATCCAAATATGTTTAAGAATCATCATATATAAAAACATATTTGATTTTGTTATCAGTAAAATAAATCAAACTAAATATAATTTTAATATACATATGCACATTCATGGCTCTACAATCTGTCGATACCTATATCTTGGCATTGCACAAGGTCATGTTTTTCTCTGACTGTTAATGACGTCTTTACACTAAATGCATTGGATGTTGGATGTGTACTGATTGATATTTTAGTCTTAGATGCATGATTCTTTTATTAGGTGTTATTGGCTTGAAGCTAGCTGTCAGTAACTGTAAGTACTCTCAGATCTGCACTGAGTGTCTTTTTGTTGTGGGGATGTATAAGTACCTTGCCACGTCCACTCTGTGTTTTTGTTTGATGTATTTCTATTTGTATCCATCTGATGAGTTAAGCCTTTTTCAACTGATTTTTATAGTTAGTTCTAAGTATGTGTCTTTCTATGTTGGGATGTTACACTATTGTTTCAGGTAGGGTGAAGGTTGGTGCCTATTAAAACGTTTAAACCCGTTGCATTTGTTTGCACCTGTCCTAAGTCTGGAACCTAATGTTCAGTGGTTGTCGTTTGTTGATGTGGTTCATAAGTGTTTCTCGTTTCTCGTTTTTTATATAGATTTGACCGTTGGTTTTCCTGTTTGAATGGTTTTACACTAGTCAATTTTGGGGCCCTTGCTGTTCGGTGTGAGCCAAGGCACCGTGTTGAAGGCCGTTCTTTGACCTATAATGGTTTACTTTTACAAACTGTGACTTGGATGGAGAGTTGTTTCATTGGCACTCATACCACATCTTCTTATATCTACTTATGTTGTACTGTTAGGGGTAGGGTTGAGCGCCCGTTAACATGTTTAACCCCGCCACATTCTGTATGTGCCTGTCCCAAGTCAGGAGCCTGTAATTCAGTGGTTGTCGTTTGTTTCTATGTATCACATTTGTTTTGCGTTCATTATTTTGTACATAAATTAGGCCGTTAGTTTTCTCGTTTAAATTGTTTTACATTTGTCATTTCGGGGCCTTTTATAGCTGACTATGCGGTATGGATTTTGCTAATTGTTGAAGGTCGTACAATGACCTATAGTTTCTGTGTTATTTGGTCTTCTTATTTCCATATTAACATCATGTTTAATGTCCACAATAAACAAAAGAAATTCCCTTTATTCTGTAATATTTTTAAATAATACACAGCATTCTGTTTCAACATAACGAATAAAGATTATTATGTAGCCGGTGGGAAGTCCGTGCCATTGAACATACAATTCTTCTTTTCGTAGTCGTGAACTAGATCTTTCCATACTGGGTCACACACAAGCAATTTTCTGTTACCTGGAATGTCAATACATTTATTTAATACCATTACGTTTGAACACTATATATCAAAAACTATGCTTGCGTTTTGGCTTTATTCTACTCTATTTACTTCTTATATTGAAAATAATCTTAAAATCGTACAAATGATTTTTTTTCTTTAGTGCGATAACAATTCGAGGGCCTTGTGAAGTTATTTTATGTAATTTTGCCGCTTGCATTCACTTAAGCCTTAGCCCAACGCTCTGATTTTTTAGGCGCAAAAGTTCTTAAAAGAGAGGAAAAAGGTACTAAAGGGAATTTCAAACTCATAAGTTGAAAATAAACTGACAACGCCATGGCTATTAAAGGAAAAACCAGCAAGACCTTAAGATATGAATTAACTCCAAAATAAAGCTACCTAATATCACCGCTTTATTACGCTGGTTCCGTATGTTTACAATATATATTTTCCCGTTTGACTTTAAAAAGGAATTTTTGGGCATTAAAAATAGACCAATAGATTGAAAGTTTTAAAACTGACAGTAATCTTAAACAAATGCCCAAAGCTATTTATGCTATATATAAGTTGCTCACGAAAATAAAACCTGAGTTTGTATTTAATTTACCAAATATGTCGAATGAGAAAGTATAAAGTGAACGTAATGAATCACGACTAACCGATACAACGTAGTATATCATATTAGATACTGACCTATAATTACAAGTCCTTTTTTGGCCCTCGTCAGTGCTACATTAATTTGGTTTTTGTCGGTAATAAATCCGAGATTCTGGAAGCACCATCCTCTGGTTGGTTGTTTCGGTATTCGATAACTAGGAATAGATCTTACCAAACTGAATATAACATAATCCCATTCTCCACCTAAAAAGCATTTCATTCTATTGACTCGATTTTTAATAACAAACGTTAAGCGAGATGAAAGTAAATATATTCCTGTCATTTTTTTTATCAAATCTACTAGTAATGTGTATCTCGGTGATTATACATTTTCACTGTATTATACACTGTTAAAACATTTCTATTTCATTCAGATAAGAGTTGTATTTTACCTATTTCTGTGATTACAATACTTGTACATGTATTTGCAAATTATTATTTTTTTAGAAACACTAAAATTGAATCATGAAAAGCAAGATACACAATTATGGTCACATTATGTATGTTTGGGTTGCTCACCCAATTTTGTCAATATAACAGAACAAAAAGTAACATCTGTTATACAAATGGGAGGTTAGGCTGCTATAAAACTAGGTTTAACCCACCATTTACTTCGGAAAATTCCTGTACCAAGTCAGGAATATGGCAGTAGTTTTTTCATTGGTTCTGTTGATTAACTGTTTATAGCGTTTATTTTTTCGGTTTTTATGGTTCCCCTTTTAGAGTTTGCCTTGGAGTTCGGTATTTTTGTTATACATTTTGCATGAAAAACGGGAATGCACAGATTGAGCTGTTGGTTCAAACGTCAACAATTCTAGATTTAAAAAAAGGAATATACTACAAGATCTCAACCAGGAAAACGAAAATTTTAATTATTTGTGAGTGATTATTTACCGACTACACGCTAGATGATATGGAAGGGATACCGAGAAAGTCCTAATTGGATCCTAGGGGACTAGAGTTTTTAAAATTTAAGTATATGTGCTTTTTAACAAAGTGTCAAGATCAGCTAACAAGAATTATTTTTTTTTTTTTGACTTAAACAGTTTAGTAGGAATATTTAATAAACATCGCTTAGTACTGATGAGAAATAATAACCTTGGCTGGCAACTACAGTTGATACTATAGGCATTGTTATTCCAGTTTTAACAGATTCTGCCCTCAATGCTGTACACTGGGCGTTGTACTGAGACATGACATTGATGCTTGAAGGTGGCACATTCTCGTTTTCTACCATATGTTGAAAAACTTTCATCTGAAACGTATCAATGTTCACTCAATGGCTACTGTTTCCTCTATCATAGTCAGATAACTGTTTAAGTGGGATTCATCTGGCTATACAAGCGTAAATAAAGACACAACTATACCCCGTAGATATGAGAAGCATATATTCAAACCCTTGTATTTGGAAAGTGAAACGTCCTTTGGTCCTTGAAACATTTGACTTTTACCATTTTTACAATAGAATATATGAAGGTCCAGTTAATTTATAAACTAATACGCACAAAAATTTCAACATGACAGAAAAATAGAACAAAACACATACATTGCATTTATCGGGACTAGTCAGATATAAATTAAGTAACAGTAGTTTACCGCTGTTCAAATCTTATAGGTCTATTAAGAACACAGCCAAGATAACAAACACAAACTGAAAGAATCGCATGAACCCCTGAAGAACAGAATTCACAAATACCTTTTAAGATTTCCTTTAAATCATGAAATTTTTTACTCATCTCACTAGGCGTGATGTGTTCACTGTCTAAGATCTGATACCATTATAGTCGTCTGATGTGTAATTTTAACGACTGTGGCATTTTGACTGAGAATGGATTCGCGTGGCGGATGACACTTTCAATGTCGACTCACAAGGCCTCGATCCCTTAGTTGTGTATGCGATTCCCTCAATTTAGTCCTAACCTTGATTTGTCTCTTCTTAATCGATTTACAAAATTTTACACCGGTAAACTATTGTCGCCTTAATCGAATCATATTGCTCAAAGAAAAACAGTTATTCATACAAATAAAATGATATTTACTATGTGTGAATCTTTTTTTTTATTGTGATTCTCTTTTTGTTATAATATTTGAAAAAAAAACTATTTCATTCATGTAATAGGTATTTAGGTGACTTAAAAAAGTGGTATTTTGATCAAAAGTTTTCTCTTGCTGCAATGTAACACTGGACACAAATATATATATATATATCTACTAAGCATATCACTTATATAAAATGGACATATAAATATACTCATTAGTATGAACCAAGAAAAATTTCTTTTAAAATGTAATATGTTTGAAAAATCATTAAATTTTTCAAAGTTGAAGATGTTTTATATACTTAAATAACTATTTTTTACTATAAAACAAGTGTACGTGAACTTTCTTGTAAAAGAAAATCCTTAATATTATCAAAAGCTTCATAAATGAACTGCTATTGGATTATTTTCTTCCCGTACACTAGTTCTCCCATATTTTCCCGTATGCAGTGACATTACTACGTGACCTCTCGTTAAAATTTCGGCCATCGCACAACGCACGTGCGAGGGGAAAACCGTGATAAAATAATGTAAACAAACGTGCACTCAATAACTGATTCTTAAAGAACAATTTACATGCAACAAATCATTTAACAACTGTTAAGGAAAGGTTTAATAAACAAATGAGAACGCATTGAAAATATAAAAAAATATCATGGCTCTATCTATTCACTTATTTGTCACGTGCTCCACGTGCTTTGTGTTGATTGCTTATCAATGTCACAATCTAGTAAACTTCCGCAATAAACTGGAAAGTTAATTAGCTTGCTATCAACAATCACTAAATGAAATATTATTTGTCGATAATAGGTTATAGATTCGTAATAAAATTTAAAAAAACGTGCATACAGGACTTAGTTTAGTATATATACATGCATTTGTTCAATAATTTCGATAACATTAAAATTACATGAAACCGTTTCATATGACTTTAAATTTTGAATTCGGAATTAGAACCTCAGTTTTTCCTTTTGAATTACAATGTCTCTTCTATAATATCTAGAATTAAACAATGACTAAAAGTCACCAGCTATGATCACATAGTTTGTGTCAAATGTTTAACATGTTGAAAAAATAAACATTGGTTTGAAGATACGATAACTTAATTTAAGAAAAACACAAATCAGATTGGAAATATGACACCAGAAGTAGACATAAGGTATGCAAAGTCTTGTATAGCTCAGTATTTATATATGTAACACGGTTTAATGAAAGTGCATATGTGACTGTCGCTAAAAAGCACATAATCGTCAGTCTCATCATTCTCAATTGCTTTCATTAATATATTGTCATAACAGAACAGAAAGCATATGATGTATCAATTTATGACACAAAATTAGAACATGAAAAAAAACTTAAAGCAAAGGAACAGTGTTTTAATTGCTGTTCTTTGTCTCAGAGTTACATTGATGCCTGCAACTTAGAGAAAAACTCTCAAATCACTGCAAGGTCTAGACAACCCCTACCTCCAGTTGCAGTGAAATACTTGTATAGATATCGACCATATTTAATTTGATTTAAAGATGGTGATTAATGGGGGTATTTATTTCTTACCACTTGTTTAACTTCGGCGTCGTTGAACCTTGACTGTTCATTTCCTGCCTCGGTTTTAACCGTTAACATCTCTTCATCTCCTTCGACGTGACAAAACACATGTGGACAATGTTCATTGATCGTATGTGGCCACATTTGCAATGGTTGATGCGATGTTCCAACCCCAGGATGAGTTTTTAATTCACCATCATAAAAGTGTTTTGACGGGAATTCGCATATTTTTGGATGCTGTAAAAAACAAAGCATTCAAATATGCCAAATGCATATAGTATTTATCGTATACAATTATCAGAATGAATTTTGATTTATGTATTTATATCACGTAGATATCTAGTGCATTTAAAGTGCAGAATTGTCTTCAAAAATAAGAATATTCAATAAATATACAGGGTGTCATAACATACTGCTCTTTCGAACAATTTTAATAATTTTTTCTTACTTATATGTTGTTTGTCCTGGCCTATCTAATGGATGATGGTTAATTGTCTCTTTGATTCTACGACCTGTATAGTACACAATTGCTTGCTTGCTCTTATTATTGATTTTGCATGCATCTCTTTCTAGTTCAAATTTTTTACACAATTGCAATTAAATTTTAAAAATCGTTTCACTTTAAAATACTTAAAGGTCTATTCCAGTGTAAATATAGGCAACGGTACTTTGCCGATGTTCAAATCTCATAAATCGATTAAGAAAAAAATCAAGGTAAATAACAAAAACTGAATCGCATGAACTCCAAAAGGACCGAGACCAGTGGTTCGACAGGATATATGTCTCCTATGTGTTTTGTCTCTTGGTCTTTTTGGTTTTTTGCCATGGGATTGTAAATTTGTTTTCGACTATAAGTATGAATATCCTTTCGGTATAGTCCGTTTCTCTTCTACTATGCATGCATGCTATGCAAATCCACATTCAGTCAAATTTTCACAATTGGGAATGTGACATAATTTGACATAAACACGTCATTTTAATATTTGTTGACATAATTTCTTTTCTAAAATCGGCAAACAATATAAATGTTTTGAGGAAAATGACGTTTTTTGTCAAAACATTTAAAAAAAGAAAAGAAGTTAAAGTTTAAAAAACAAAAATATTGGATCTTTTAATTTTTGTTTACAAGTACGCTCCCAAATATCTTTGATCAACATTTATACAAATAACGTACCATTCTGTACTGTTCTTGTAGCATGGTTTTGTATAGGATATTTCCTGAATATCTTTCAAAAAGCGAGGTTTCTAATCCAAGTTTTGCTGCTTCTTTACATTTAATAATCGGACGCAACTGTTTATGGTCACCAATAAGAACAACTTGTTTCGCAGATGTTGCTATTATAGGAACTATTGTTGCAGGTTCAGAACACATTCCACTCTCATCAATTATAAGCTGGTAAACTCTGTCTTTTGTAGCTTTTAGGACCTTTGGGTTTGCTACCAGTGAAGTTGTACAAAATAGGACGTCATATTTTGGTAGCTCTTCCTTTGTTGCTTTACTCTGGATATCTTTGTATTCCTTTATCATTTCAACAGTTGTTTTTAAAGGCTCCCTATTTCGTTCATCAATTTCTTCTAGCATACTGACATCGTCGGCAAATTGTTCATCTAGTTCCTTTAAACGTGCGGCATATGGTTTTCCCTCTTGACGGATCAAATAATGTAAAACAACACAATGTTCAACCAGGAAGGGATCTGCTTTAGCATCGGATATGTTGCGCCTGGTTACACTTGCCCTTCCAGGAATTGGGAAGCTTAATTGTTCAATTGCAGTTCCATATATTCTAACAATACGTGGGGCTTTTGGTCCTAATTTCTCTATTACAAGACCTAAATTCGTAATACACGAAGTTACATTAAATGACGTTATTGAAATCGATAGATGTGATCTATATCATAGTAGATAAATTATGTGTAAATCATATGAAGATAAAAAGGTTCTACAAAATACTAAATTACCACGATTTAAGGTATAATTACATCTAATACAACTTTAGATTCATACTGAAATATAAACTAAACAGACTGAATATCATGTTAACCACTCAATATTTTTCATATAAGTTATTGGTAAATTTAAAAATGAATAATGGATATGAAGCTTATAACTGGGGTTTCTGTATTTTGTGTTATGTCAAAACAAAGTGCGGCTTGATTCCAGTTGTACTCTACTATTTTGTAATATTGTGATTTTAAATAGTCTCTACCACTAAATGTTGGCCTGTTCGTTTTAACTAATCTCCATGTAGAAATCAATAACTGTTAAAATACGTTGTTCAATGTGCAAAGTTTTTCAAACAAATGGTAAACATGGTGTTAATTGTCAGATACTCGTTTGTACAACACGAAATCTATACTCACGTGCTACTAAATCGACAGATCTGTTCGAAGGTCCACAGAAAATGATCTGATTCTTAGTATCACCCGTCCTCTGTTGCATTAAGTTATTAAATTTGTTGAAAAGGTAAACAAGTTTAACACCAATATAAGTTTTGCCAGTTCCTAGGTAATGAAAAAAGGACTTAATAATATAAGATTATTAAAATGGATGGAAGTTTTTCGCAGATTTCAAAAATAGTTTCGGAATTCAAACGTTACATGTCTACTCTCTGATGTATTTTGTTTTGTGTAGATTTTGTCTTTATTATGTGCGTTCATGTACGAGCAGCAAACAAATAAGTGAACACAATTGAAAGCAAACTGCTTGAGAAATCTGCTACTTTAAGATTATTGTTCGTTTAGGAATCAAGAAAACGTTCTGACAAAGTAGGTTGTTTGCTTATATTTCTTTCCTATATTATGAACACTCACTGGGTTTTAACAGTCGTAAGTTGTCATAGTTTAATTTTTTCAATATAAATAATACAAATGTGTTGTTTTGACGCAGATTTCTGAGTCTGAAATATCGAGCTAAAGCAAGGATAAAGAAGTGTTGTACATAAAAACCAGTTGTAAATAATTTACGTTGTACTCATTAGTAATGTGTTACTATTATTCACTGGTCAAAAACTATCTAAAATTGCCTTAAATCTATGTTGTTTTTTTTTAAACGTGTATAAATAACTAAAATTCATAATGGTAGCAAATATTTGTGATTGGGAAGAATCGAATGCATGCAAAATATATGCATGGGTTATTTATATAGAAATTTCCGTTGGTACTTACATGTGCTCTATGATATACGTATTCTTCTTCCAAGCGTGTAGAAATTATTTATCAATAAATTCATAAAAGCTTTTATTGCGACATGATGTTCCTTTCACTATCTGTGTTTGTTTTATCACAACTTTACTAATACACATATGATTATTTAAATTTTGAATCAGAAGTTCATATTTTGTATAATTTTGTTACCACATTTCAACTGAGGAACCATGAACAAATCTAAGGAATCGTAAGAAAATATCACAGAAACAATACAAAAAACATAATTCACAGTAGAGAACACCATGATAAGAAAAACAGACAAACTAAAGTCGACTAAATACATCACAGAAAACAAACAAAAGAAGCAATATCAAATTCCACAAAAAATACAGGGAAATTAAGGTGTACCAAAAATGATATGAGTCTCTGCTCCGCCAGTGAGGGACGAACTGTCAATATACTGTCATTCAACACATTGTACGTAAAGAATTTTTACAATAACACCAGCAGAAAATTACACCAAAATACAATTAAAAACAAATGTCATATATTTTAACAGAGGCTGAAGATACCAACGGGATATCTAAACTCATAAATCGAAAACGAACTGACAATGTAATGGCAAAAAAAAAAAAAAAAAAACAAGGAACAAGGACAAACAAAGGTCTATAAAACACAACAACAAAGACTAAAGACTGAGCAACACAAACCCCACCAAAAACCGGGGGTAGTCTCTGGTGATCCAGAAAGGTAAGCATTATATTTGAATCTGTTTTGGCATACAGCTCCTCAAGTACCAATTCTAGTTGGCTTTTAAAATGAAGTGAATCCAGAAAAGCGTTTCGGCCGAAAATAATTTATAAAGTTTGTCATTTTCCTTTGAACACTTAAGGAAGCGATCATAGTCGCAATCTCTTGAATCGATTACGATTTAATGTTGAGTCGAGTAACATTTTTGTCGAATTATTTTGAGATTGACCTGCAATGACTAACGTTACCAAAAATTAAATACAACGTAAACAACAAGCCCCATACTAAGAGTAACACTATACGATCGTCGTATAACCAAAATAGAGAAAGACATTTGAAAAATCTCTTTTTGTTATAATTAGTGTGCATATGATCCTTAAATTTTATAATTTCATACCTGGTGGGCCTTGAATCAGTTTAAATCTTCTTTTCAGAGAAGTTTTAATAGCCCAGTGCTGATGTTGATTATTTGGCCACATATCAACATCGAGACCTTCTGTTTCAACCTGTTCCGCTACTTCCAAATGTATACGATCTAAAATATAATTAGGTTTGAGGCAAACATTCAGTTCTGCCATTTTATAAATTCAAGTCATGATGGCCCATCGAGGATTTTCTAGGATAACTTAAGTACATAAATGCGCCAGCGACATTAAAATATACACAGAACTTGCGAAATTTTAAAAATTATCTGAAACAAAAGGGAAGTAGAATATTCTTATACGGAAGAAGTTAATATATTACATTGTTACAATCGCTTATTTATGTTTATATGTATTATAAATAACGTATAGTAATACATACATGAGACCGGGAATTTAACATTACCGATGTGAAATAATATTTTGCTTTTCTTGTCAAGAAAGGATAAAGTGAAATGAAACAAATAATTCAGCATCGATTCTCATAAGTTTAACATGTTTAAAGCAAATATTACTACTTTGATTTTGTTGAAAAGTCCAATATTGTTACCGGGAGCAAAACAATATAATTTTTCTTATATTCAAGATCGTCTTCTGTAGAAAACAAACACACACGGAAGCTACCAAAGGGACATTTAAAACTCGAAAAAGAACTAACAACGACAAGGCTAAAAAACGAAAAACGACGGGAAGACAAACAACAGTCTACGAAATACTACAGAGTAAACTAAAGACTGAGAAACACGAGTCCCACCAAACCTGGGGGTAATTGCAGGTGCTCCAGAAGGGAAGGCAGGTTCCTCTCCGCGTGCGGCACCGGTCGTACTAATCTTTTGAAATACGTTAATAAGTAATATAACTTGATATCAAATAGATACAATAGGAATCAAACTGTCCCTCTGAAAGATCTCAGTCTTTGATGCAGATCGGAAATTCAAAATAGCCGAAATATGAGGTCAAAGCTTAAATTAAAATCCTATCAGAACTTACATATAGTAAGATTTTATACTTGCAGTGAAGTGAGATTTGTTTTTATTGCTCCGTGTTAAAGGCCTCATTGTGACTTTGAGACGAAGAACAGTAATAAAAGCGCTGTCCCTTTGCTTTTTTTGTTTTTTTTTGTTTTTTTTTTTTTTTGCATATACTAATTTTGTGTCATGGATGGATATCCCATATCCTTTCTTTTCTATTACATGACTTTTCTTTCAAAAACATATTAGGTGAAATGAAAACAAGTCATACATGATTGTTAAAAGTATCTTACCAAATGTTGTTATTTTGATCCTGAAAAAAGTCTAATATGGCTCGAGGCGCTACAAAATGGTCCACTTGTTCTGATTTTCACATACATTTTACTATTGAACCGATTGAACCCAACTTTCCAGATTTTTCAATATGCTGTTACTCCTGAATTGTTCTCATCATTTATTATGCCCAAAAACATAACAGAACCAACTAAAGAAGAAGAAGAAAAAAATTGAGGAAATTTCTAAACACTTACAAATAACCAAACTAATTAAAATTTAATGAATGAAGTGAAAAGGAAATTGTATAATACATGTACCATAAGTATACAAACCTGGGAAATTGATATCCTTTCCAACCGCTATATTTTTTGCTAAATCGCTCGCTTGTCGGATCTTTTTCAAATGAGTTTCAAGACGCCTGTTAAGATATAAAGATACACAACAGCATTTATAGTTGTATTTTTTTTCTTTGTTTTGATTTGAAGATACTGGTGCGTTTTTACCTGAAGACGTGCGACATACGAATTTTTAGATATAAAATCAAATATCAAAATCAAGAATTAAAAACGTTCATACATCTGACTTCACACAGGAGCTTTATCCTTTAACTTCACATTCCGCTACTACTATATAGATATGTCTTCCCACTAAATAATTCAAAGTTTGGTGACTACGTTGAACGTATATATCCCATCGATCTTGAAATAAAGGATACAAGAGATACAACTAATTGTGCCTCATATCTTGACTTACATCTAGAAATGAACAACGAGGGTCGGTATAGAAAAAAATTTTACGACAAAAGAGATGATTTCATCTTCCAAATTATGAACTTTCCAATACTATGCAGCAACATTCCAGCCGCGCCTGCATATGGAGTATATATCTCCCAGCTAATATGATATATCAGGGAATTCGTTTCCTATCATGATTTCCTTGATAGAGGGTTCCTGCTCACAAGGAAGCTATTAAACCAAGCAAGATCTGCTTACCCTTCCGGAGCAACTGAGATCATCCCCGGTTTTTGGTGGGGTTCATGTTGCTCAGTCTTTAGTTTTCTATGTTGTGTTTTGTATACTGTTGTTTGTCTTTTTTTTTTTTTTGCCATGGCGTTGTCAGTTTAGTTTTGACTGATGATTTTGAATTTTCCTTTGGTATCTTTTGCCTCTCTTTTTCTATCTAACATTAGATAAATCGCTTTATATACTTCCGTAACCAGGCTTTTGTAAAACTGCTTTGTTTGTTTACTGACATATTTATCTAGTTTCCAGTATTTTTTACATTCTTATTTTTAAGATTAATTACCTGTCAACTGGTGATTTGTAAATTATCTCTAGTCTGCAATCGTCTAACATAGTAGCGGGTGGCGGCGAACTGTTTTCGTGAAGTTGGAATATAACACGAATTTTGGTTGTTCTATGTTGACCTCCATTCCTTCTTTGTTCCAACTTCTGATATTTACATATTTTTGTAGTCTCCGCATGACCACTCCATAAATATGTATCGTTATGTAGAACCTGATTTCCTATTTTCTGTTTTGTTTCCCAGTCAAGGTTTTGGTCTTTCATTATGCAAAGAAAATTTCCACTAGGTAGCGGAAAATATGTTTTATTCTCATTTATTAATAATCCCATTTCATTGTCATCCACTTCTGGAATATATCCAAACTCTAAATCACGTTTGTCACAAAATTCTTGATCCAGCTCAAACATCCCTTGGATATTTTTGAATTTAAGGGGTACTTCGTTTATTATGACTGATTCCTCACTATGCACAGCATTAAAAGTAGATTCCATTTCAACAATGGGGAGCCAGATATTCTTGTAGTCCACTACGTTCCTGTACTTAGGTATCGAACTGGATTTTGCATATCTCAGAAACGTTTTGATTGGATCTTGTACATGTGGCAGACAAAATTTGATACCGTTTGTCAGGATAACTATTTGTGGAATTGGTGTCAGAATTCCTGATAATTCTTGAGCTGACATTTGAATCGTAACCATTTGGCCGTGTCGAAATGATGTTTGGAATGGAACAAAGTGATCAATTATTACCTGGTCGGATACTTCAGAACTGACGTCAGTGACACTATTTTTAAAACTATCTATGTGCTGCTTATTTCTTTCAAGCTCTTGCATCATTTGTTCTCTGGTATTTATAGACAGTTTATGCTTTAATGCATTATAATTTTCTTCGAAGACATGTTCAAGTATGCTTTTCCAAAACCTAAAGCTAACAAATGCAGTGTTCAGATGAGGATATATTTTTACATACTTGTCAGGTCTTGTTTGTACGTCATCATCATCAATCATTGGTTTCGCCAATACAGTAGTTTTAAAGCTATATAAACGCCTTCTCCATTTCACCGTTAATTTTGAACTTGCGTATTCATTATTTCCATTTTCTTCTGTGCATTCTGGATCATCACTAGTGTCTGTATTGTCATTGAATGATAGCATATCGTTGTCCTCAGTGATTTCAGGAATACTACAAACATCTATCTCGCTGAATTTTACAGACACACTTTTTGTCATAGTTTCATGAAGACCTGGTATGAAAATATCATATCTTTCGGGTGATACGTGAGAAACGAAACCCTGAAAAATAATTGGCTGTGTCTTTAGATAATTTGCAAGAACTAGTTCTTTACACTGCAAATTGAAATCGTTTCTTTTTTTCAATAACGTGTTTAAATACTCACATATGGTTCGTAATTCAGAAAATTCATAGGGAGTATTTCTTCCATCTAAATAAGCATGTATCAGACGATGGACGATGATATCACAATATCTACTAAGAGGGCATGTAAACTGAACAGTTGGATTTTCTCTAGTGAGTACAGACATTCTGTACTGAGGCAAAGGTTCAAAAGATTGCCATTCTTTCAAAGCTAAAGCCTGTTTAGGATGAATGAAATCAGAACAAATAAGTTCAACTGCTTCGTCAATATTCCTATCGATTTGAACATGTCCTAAAATTTGGTCTAAAACATGTGTTTGTATCGGAACAAAAAGTCTGTTTTCATTTTCATTATTTACATTTTCTTCATTTTCACTCATAGGGGAGTCGTCGGCTAACCTTTGATACAAGTAAATTGGTCCTGACTGTGCATTACTAATTGATAATTGCCCTATTTCTTCAATTATCTCTTCTTGTTTGCTACACAAAAGATGAGCAAAATATTTGTGCAACAAATACCATTCTTTTTTTTTATTTCTGCCGTCTCTTGCCAATTGTAATGCATGGAAAACAGGTACATTCATATGAAATGTTTGCGTTAGTATGCTTCCTACTGTATTGTTGGCAAGAACAAGATATTCTTCAACTAAAGAATGTGCTTTTTTCGTTTTCATAATGCTGTCTGTAGTTGTAAAATCTACTGATATTGGAGATGTAAAGGACTCCATTTTAAGACGTTGGAATTTCAATTTCTTTGACACTTGAAAAAGAAGCTGTATATCTGCGAAAATATCATCAATAATACCTTCATTGTTGAGAATGTTTTCTATTTCTATGTAATTATAATGAGCAGATGAACTTATCATCGTTCTTAAAATCGTTTTGTCTTCTATACGTATATTGTTTGGGTCAGTTTGGTCTATTTCAAAGAAAATTGATATTGCATATCTTTTGCGACATGGTTCTAGGCTACAAAGATTGTTGATATGATCAGGTAGCATAAGATTATTCTGTGCTTTATTTGTAGTTTGAAAAGAAAATCCGCGTGATCGTGCTTGTTCATCTATTTCATCATGTATGTGAACAATCTTGCTTACGTCAGTGACATGAACACCAACACTAACTCTGTTCTCTTTAACTACCTTAATGCTAAAACCATGATTTATGAAACTTTCCTCCATTCCAGCTATTGTAAATATCCTATCGGATTTGGTTATATCTTGATAACCGTGTGCTTTCAAGTCAACTCTTAATTCTCGAATTTCTTCGACTGAAGGGTAATCAAACCACAAGGGCAAATTGTTTTGCAAAGAAATTAGCGTTAATCCCTCTTCTATATCTTGAGAGCTGTGTACTACACCTACAACTGCGCCAAGTGGATGAATATTGGTTAACTTCCATTTTAAAAGAACAACAATAAACAACCAGTTTTCTTTGTCACCTTCTGTGATGTTATGATACTTATGAAACTTAAGATCATTCGTAGCTGAATCGTGCTTATGAATTTCAACACTTGTTCTTAAACGCTCTGGATACCACTTTGCAAGACGCCCATGTAAAATATTAATTTTTGGAATAGTCTTGCAAATTGGAACCATCAAATGACTCTGTCGTCGATCGATAAGACAAACAAAAACAGGATGGGTTACATCTTTGAAGCGTTTTCTATCTATGAAAGATATTACCTCGCCGTAGTGTTTTCTATCTTCTTCAGGCTTGCCATCGTTAGATAGTTTTACATACACTGTGTCGTCTGTATATGTTTGTCCACAAGTTTCTCGCCCAGAAATGTTTATTTTCATATGTTTGTTGTCTTCTGGAAAACAAACAGCCTCTTCCATTGATACGATTTTAATCATACATTTTTTATATATTTCAGGTTGTTCTGTGAATTTACTTTCATCAAATGGTGAAAATATGTTCCGATATAGAAAAGGGCTTAATACAAATACTTTCTCAGTCCTGATGAATTCGTATCGATTGATTTCCAAACCCTCGTGAAACCATGTCTCCGGTGTCTCATGTAATGACTCTGTATTTGTACCTTGTTCTGAACTCATATTGTTTCGAAGATTTCTGCGTTGGTTTGTGTCTTCATCATGCCAATCATCGTCGGAATCGGAATCCATATCAGACTTGTGATATTAAGCTGATTAGGGACCGTTATCCTGTAATTTGATTGAAAAGCCTTTAAAAAATGAAACTATGAATATTCACGGTCCTACATTCTGTCGATGCTAATATTTTGACATGGCGCAAGATCTTTAAAGTTTATGACATCTTTACACTAAATCCATTGGAAGTGTATTGATTGATGTTTAAGTATTGAATACACGTTTTTTTATTAGTTTTATTTGCTTTGAACTAGCTCTTGGTAATTTCGAGCACTCTTAGATTGGTACTTTGTGTCTTAAGTCTATCTGTTAGTTGGTTTGTTGTTATTTTTATTTTAACTTTTTGCTTTGTGTCTATCTGATTAATCAAGCATTTTTCAACTGATTTTTATGGTTTGTTCTTATGTTGTGCTGTCATATCACTTTCTAAGGTTGGGGAGAGCTGGGCACCCGCAGGCATGTTAATACCATCCACATTCTTTGTGTTCCTGTCCCAAGTCGAAATCCTGGAATTAAGTGGTTTTTGTTTGTTGCTGTATATTTATATATTTGTTTTCATTTATTATGAAAATAAGGAGATGTGGTATAATTGCCAATGAGACAACTATCTACCAAATTTCCATACATCAGACCGTTAGCCAGCGTTCCTTCTTGTAGTATCAAGCAAATTTTCGTGTCATACCTCGTTTTGACAATAAGCTATTTTATTGAGTTCAAATCAAATTAAAGGAATCGACATCACTCACTTTTGATATTGATAAAATAACCAACTTCAATCAGACTTGATTTGGACATATTTTCTATTATTTTTACTTGTCTCACTAACTATAAAACCAATGCAAAACGATGAAAAACATTTAGTTCCTTCTTGATATTAGGGGATAACTTACGATAGATAACAACAAGAATGTTTAACCCTCCAAAAATATAAATTTCTCCATTATCGAACGCATTACAAAAACAAAATATATGTAACTTTTGAAAATAAAATAGAAATAAAATTTAATTCCGGAAGAAAAACGAAACTGTTTCTCGATTGGTGTAAAATGTTTGTCTACTTACAGATTTTTCGGTGTAAAATAAGCTGAATATCATTTGAATTTGATGAAATGCATTCTATTTTTAAGCTTTCAATATTTCATGAAGTGATCTTTAGTGTTTACACGGGTCGACGCAACCAGACATGTAATCAATAAAATGTACCTTGTACCCTTTTCATGTGCAGCAGAGCGCAATAAAACACGGACTAGCTCTTATCCAAAGTCCAACCGAAAATCATTGTTTCTGTCTATTATAGAATAACACTCATTTAGTTAATTTTCCTGTGAACGATATACAATTATGCAATAATGATATGAAGGATATCGTCCAAAAGCTTCAAGTATGCATGTTGTGTTTTAATATAGTAAAACGTCCTCAAGATATATCGATCGGATAACTTATACAGATAATAACGTTATATTGTGTATTAAAGATTTTAAATACAAGTTTAGATTTCGTTAAATTCCTATTATTTATATTTGACACCATGTCATCGTCTCCGGAATCAATATGTGGTAGCATGTGGTAACTAATAAAATATAACCATACCTGTTTCCTTTGCGTTAAAGTATAACTTCACAAGATAAAAACTGATCAAATAGTACAATTGTCGTTTTATCAGTACAGGTGAAGATAAGCGTTGCACCTTCCTTGTACTTGCAATGGAGAATCGAAAGCAAATAAAGTAATGATCACCTATAAGGTCTTTCCATTTTTTCGTGGAAAGACCTTTTGATTTTGTTTTGATTATTTTTTTTTCTTCCGGCTATTTTTTTCTTCCAGTGTTTTGTGATTTTGAAATATGTCGCTGCAATGCACATCATATCGAACAGTTATTGCGCTTTTTAAACTCACCCTGTTTAGCCTAAGACGTAAGATTGTAAGAGATGTCTCCCCAAACACTGTTTTTTCTTGTGAGTTTATCTCTTCCGTAACCAAAAAAAAAAAAGGCGATCTAGTGATATAATATAGGAGTTATCTACCTTTGCCAATTAAATTTGTCGTTATGTTTTTGTAACTCATAAAATGTAAGCCGTATAGACATAGACGCCCTGACCTTAAGATGAGGTCAAAGTCAAAGACCAAGTTCATGTTCTAAATTTCAAATGTCTAAATGACATTAACCTCAAATCGCTTCTTCTCAGAAAGAGTTATAGATATCGACAAAATAAATTATCAAAAATGTTAGTCGCGACATATCATAACTGGAAAACTTTTGTCAAAATGGTACGCGTCATTTAATGGGGGGGGGGGGGTATGAATGACCCTGAAAGGGTGTAATCGACAAATTACTAACTAAAACTTCACATTTTGCGCCTATCATAATGTACATATATCTTATCTCAATCAATCAACCGGACAAGGTCTACTGTGCATGCAATGAGTGAAGACTATAGACATCAGTTTACCTGTAATTGAATTAAAAAGAATATTCCAGTTAGCACTAAAATTACCTTTGCGTCCTGACCTTGACTATAAGATTGAAATCAATGGCCTAGAAATTTCTTCCGAGTTCGTAAATAATAGTGTAATCATACAATCAAATTTCTAAACATGCATTACTTTACAAATGTGTGCTCCTGTAACACTTGTTAAAATATGTTTAAAAATTTCTGAGCAAAAAAAATCGATAAACGTGTTGTTAAATTCCCAGGAAACATAAATACAGAAAAAGCTTGCATAATCAAACATCTGTTACACAGGTTTTCTGTTCAACATCCTCCCCTGAAAGACTTCAAATAGATTATTATTTTGATATATATTATCTGCTTCGTAATGTCACAATCACACCATCTTCAGCGCTTGCTTCTTTAAATAAAACAGGGTTTTTCACATTCGAGTAGAATTAGAAATGTACAACTAAATTCATCAAAAGTTATGATCTACTAGTAGGTCCGATTTCCCTACAAAATTGAAAAAATATACAACAAACAAATAAAACATATATCTCGGATGACCTTATAAAAAAGAAAGACATTTGTAATGGAAGATGCAAGGATATTTTTTTGGAGGGGTGTTTATATCCTTGCATGTTCCTAGAAATTTCATAATATATATACAAATAAACATGTTGCACGGACCCGAAAAAAGAGATTCAGGCTCTGTCTTTTCTTTTCCGTTTGTTCCAAGAGGCCCGGTTCCATGTGTAAAATAGGGGGCCTAGTCTCCGTTCTTTTTTCGCTTGTTCCTATAGGCCCGGTCTAGGTGTTTAACATGGAGCTATTATTTTCCTTCCTTTTTTGCTTGTTCCTAGAGGCCCGGTCCAATGTGTTGAATCAGTCAACCAACAAACAAACTAACCAACCAACCAATCAATCAACACAAAACAAAACAACACAAAACAACTCAACACAACACAACTGAGCCCATCATCGATTGATGAATGTGAAATTATTCAAACTTGAGAGTATGCAAAAATCAATCAATCAATCATAAACCAACCAACCAACAAACATATCAACCATAAAATAACAACCAACCAATCAATCGATGTGTATTAAATGTAAATTGGTTAGTTGATTGAATTGTGTACTATAAAACACAATCAAGCCATCATCGATTAATGAATGTGAAATTAATCAAACTTGAGAGTATACAAAATTTCAATCAATCAACCAATCAATCAATCAATCAATCAACCAATTATCAAACCAAACAACCAATCAACAAATATATCAACCATCCAAAACAACTAACCAATCAACCAATAAATCGATATATGTAATGTAAATTGGTTGTTTGATTGAATCATGTAGCTACTGAGAAACACAAACAACGAAACAAATTAAAAAGATTGTCGACACCTCTGAAGGAGGCTGGGATACTGCTCGCCAAAACTAAGTTAATACCATAGATAGTTATTCAGAAGATTACTATAAGACTATAAGAGCCATACTATGGTTACTAGAAAGAAAAAGATGAAGAGCAAATAATCTTGGAAACAACTGAAGATTTTTGGCGCTCCTCATCCAAGCTTCGCCCCTTAACCGGCCTTTCGAAACGGCTAGGTTTGTATAAAGGTTGTCCAAGGCCAATACGCCGGAATATCTCAATGGAGACTATCCTTCAAATGTGGCTCGTACATTCACTTTATACTGCCCTTCCAGAACGACAAAACAGAAGCACAGCGCAAATGAGGCTAGTATGTTAAAGCATTAGTAGTTTCGAATAATTGTGATACAACTACATAAGAAAATGTGTATACTCAACCTTCTACGCGTGATTATTTCGAATAACGATGGAACTGACTTTATTGTTAAACTAAAAGACAATATTCTATTTAAGATAGATATTGGTGTTTATTATTTTATTTCAACTCTAAGGAGACGGGGTTAGAATTACAGATTCCACCACTCCATCAAGTGTGTTACGGTATTTTTCCACTCGAGACATTTAAATATTAAAATCTAAAACGCGAGGCTTGAATATTTAAAATTTAACTGTTGAAAGGGGAGAAATATCGTAATACACGAGATATAATGGTGGAATCTGTTTCTCTAATGAGTTTTAGACGATATCTAAACAAACTTTATCCTTCCTTTTCAAAGTTTTGCAGAAAGTTGTGTTCTTTATATGTGACGTCATCAGGCATGGTCGCCTTTTTTCATGACGTATCAATAAGAAATTCAGAAGATACCAAGAACATTTGACGTCATAATTAAATTTTGACCAATCATTTGCCGAGAACAAAGTTTTCTCTAGAGATGAGAAATATTTTTCTCACACCGATCGAGATGTGTGAAAAGGCATGAAAATTAGAGGATACCATTGTATTACTAGTATATGCAGCCATCTACGTACTACCATAACTATAGCTAATAAGAATTTATTATTCTGATTGTAGATACAGTTATTGAAGATACATTACACAGAGTTAAAATAGATCAGAGCAACACGCAGCCTTTTGTTGTTTCTCGTCTTAAGTAACACTTTGATTTAACTCAAAGAAAAGATTGATACGTAATTTAAGAACGATAAATAAACATTAATGGAAGCAGAGTGTTAAATTGTAGGTTATAGGAATTGGTCAATATCATACCGGTATTAAATTTAATTATTCTATATTTAGTTATTTACGTTTAATGTTCACTAAGCTTTTCCCCCATGTTAAAATCTTTGAACCACATACGATTTTTTAAGATTTTTTCTTGGACAATTGAGGTTCTTCATTTTTAAAACATGTCTTCCGTTTGGATTTAGTGCAACATTCTCTCCTTTCACTTAACTGACGTAACTGCGATTGGGTACACGCATCGATGATAAGAAGGTAAACAAGTCATTATGTACCTTGGTGATAGTTTATGTATTGAACAAGACTTGTGTAGTAGAAAAGGAAGTTGCCAAAATGGCAATCAAAACTCATCAGTCGAAGAGAGACCGACAAACCCAGTCCTCAAAACACAACGTTAAAAAATAGAGACTAAGAAACTCGAAACGCACTAAAGACCGAGGGTATCTTAGGAGCTGTGGCAGGGTAAGCAGATTCTGCTACACATGGTGCAACCGTCGTGCTGCTCATAGAAGGTTCAAATCCGGTGATAAGAATCAATACGGTATTGTATACTTTTAATGATGTTGAGTTTTTTTTTTCGACGCGCAATTGAATTGATTTGAAAACAGTTGTGTCTGTTGTTAATGCATAAAATTTTTATTTCAAAGCACATCTGCGTCTTAGTATTCTCATATCAAACTTTCTGAATCTACTATTGAACATTTACAATTCTGTAGAAAGTATATTAATAATAATCCATGTCATATAAATCATCAATAGTGATGCTAAATCCTTTTGAAGGTTTCATCCTTGAAACACCAGATAACATTGCACATGCTATGTGGATTGATTCAGAGCGAAGTGACAGTTCAAAATTTTCAACATGGAGGGAACTTTCTGCTGTGAATAATATTAACGGTACCAATTTTACTGCATCAGACGTATATTTCGTTAATTATTTAGTGATGGTGGTGGCAAATATATTTGAAAATTCAACGCCTAATGCATACTTTGACAAATTTATTGATTGATTGTTGGTGCCCAAAGTCACTTCAAGCACTCTTGGCAATATTGTTGCGGTTGCTTTACATTAGTATAGTAATACCAAAAATACAATTGAATCGATTGTGCTTCTTCCAATTCCTCAAAAATTTAGTCACCTGCTCAGATGGGGATCAACGTTCGTTTCTGAGCTCATGGACAGCTGTTAAGGATGATAAATGTATCATCCATAATTCAAACCTTATTGATATTTAGTATTTTGATATTTTTCCTTTCTTCTGAACTTTAACAAATCAAGGGCATGAGAATCGGTTGCAAGCATATTTGTTGAAGGTATGTGTCATAGAACATCAAAGAATGTGTACAGATCGAATTCCGCATGTAAAATCTTTTCGGGCATCTGTAACTTCAAGTTCAAATAACGACACAAACATCCTCGAAAATCTTTAAGGACTGGGTCACTTCGATTTATTTTGTGTGAGCCAATGAGAAAAGCTTGGAAACATATTGGAATTTGATAACAGTCTAAATTTTGTACCCACCGCCAATAATCAAAATTTTCTTCGTGTTGACATTATTCGTATGAGGCAGACTCAGACAGGAGCTAAAGGAAGACTGAGCAGAAGCTTGTATTGTCCTTTCAAATCATAATCTGCTTTAAAGATGGTGTCCTTGCACTGAATAATTCCAAGTTTTGTTACTAAGTTGATCGCATCTAACCTTTGAACTTGATATAAAGGATACCAGAGAAACAGATTCGTCTGCTTCATGTCTTTACTTACATCTAGAAATTGATAAGGAGGGCTGAGAACCTAACCTTACAACATGATATTATTTCGGTTTCCGCATTGTGAATTTTCAATTTCTATATACTAGTAGCAATATTCCAGCAGCGCTGCCTGTATATGAAATATATATCTTCCATATGTCCAGGCGTCTTTTGGAGATCAAATTGAGTTCTGGAGTATAATAATAGGTGTACAAGCTGTGGGATCACCAACACCATACTCATTCCAAAACTAAGCAACTTGTTCTCACTATGAACTACATAACGGGTGTCTGTTTTGTACTATTTTGTACCAGTCCAGAACTTTTAAATTGTTGCACATACAAAAGTAGTTCCTCTCGAATATAAGTAATAATGAAATACTTTATATTTATTTAACCTTCATTGCAACACACAACGGAGATACAAAACTGGTACTTTAAACGTGTAGTACAAAGCTAGTACTGTACAATTATGATACTTAAATAGTAAAATAGTTTGGAAGTTCTACATCAATACTATATTATTTGAGTACATCTTTAGGACTGTAAAGTTATTGTAGTAAACAAATACAGGGGCAAACATATCTGTGTAGGCGCTGACTACCAATCAAATTATAAAAGGAGTCTTCTGCTTTAGAGCTCGTTTTTCTGTCGTTTAAAAGTTGCGGTATTAGAAAACTTGTCAAATATTCTAGTGAAATATTCCAACGCAGTGACTGTACATCACGTTTATATTCACCAGTGCTTTATAGATATTTTGCAACTCACCATATTTTACTTCTTGTCTGTAAAATAAAAACAACACTTTAATAACAAGCTTAGCAGGCTATGACTCTTTTTATATGCTTTGTATTTAAAATGTGTATTTTTTCAATATACATGTAATAGATACATAGAAAAATGTTTTGTCCAATTGGTTGACAGAATTTTTCACGCTCGTAGCTTTATTCCTAAAGGGTATTCGAAAGACGATTTACAACACAATACATATATGCAAGTATGCTATAATCTGATAGTTAAATATATTTGTTTATGTCATTGATGAAAGGAATGCGCTTTGAAATGTTACCTTTAATTTCTTACAAATGTATTGATTTTAACCATACGTTTTCTAATAATATATTTGATTTTTTTTAAATTCACAAAAGATATATGATCAACCACATTTATTTGAGTCATGGATGGTACAAATCGCCCTTGATTATGCCATGTGTATTTATTTTGACATTTTTGTTGTGAATCATTTTTAAAAATTTAAAGATGCAAAATTTGTAAAAGGTTATCCTTCCGTTGCACTGGTGTACCTGGGTTGGTTTAGATTTATTTTCCTGTTATTTCAAACATTGGTCGCACTATCAGATAATTTAATATTGGTTTTGAACATATCTGACGAGAAATTTACTCTCGAATTGCATAATATTCTGAATCAAATTAATAAGAATTTTTAAAATTTATATCATCCATTGAAAGCATTGTTTCTTTATTGGTAGAACTTTACCCCCGTACCGGATGAAAAAAAAAATAAAATGTTTTCTAATTAAAGAGATCAAAGTAACAATATCTGATATTAACGTTAACGTTTACCTTAAACATTTATTTTTATACCTAAAAACTGCTTAGCTTTTTAAAAGGCATATCAGTCAGTCCTTGATACTTGTATTCCATTCCTTTAGAATTCTTACTTTAAGTGTCTGAGAAAATGTACGTAATCCTTTAACTTTAAGTAATTTAAGCAGCTATTAGAAATGAATTGTTTACAAGTTCTGCAATTCCATCTTTACTTCTTATTTCATATAGGAATTTGTGCTCTTTTTGGTATGAAAATTATTACAGTTGTTATGTATACATCAGTGAAACAGCAACTCAATGATACAAATAACCAACTGATATCTGGAGGGCAACACACTGTCATCTACAACAAAAAGGATCTTTTTGAACGAATTAAACAGAAACTGTCAAAGAACAGCCATCAACCCCCAAATTCTCCAAATAGTAAGATTTACTATATTGTCAACCAACACTAAAGGCTATTGTATATTTTATATGTTTATTAAATCATTTTGTTTGCCAGATATTGTGTGCTTTTTATTTAAACATTACTTCGGAAAACGTGCTATGTGCTTTTGGTGTAAGATATTATATTCTAGATATAAGAAGCAGATACATTAATTTTCCAAACATGTGATGCATTAACAAAGTGTTAATTCTTGACCTTACTTTCTAATATACCTACAGAATCTTCAAAAACCGGTGTTGTTACAATTAACAGCAAATAGATGTAATATTTACTTCTTTGCAATTTGTATGAAATTAATCAATGCACTAATTTTGCTCGTCCTCAATAAGTCTGTTATTGAAATCTTGTCTTATATCATCTTGACTATGTCCCAAAGTGGAAGGAAAGCATTGCATGAAAAATAGGTATGGACATCCCAATTGTATGTTTGTATGGTTTTGGCTGCTGGATCCAAATTATGGTCACATTGACCTATTATGTCTGTTTGGGTTGCTCACCCAATTTTGTGAATTTAACTGAACTATAAACAACTGTCATATACAAGTAAAAGGTTTAACTAGCTATAAAACTAGGTTTAACTCAACATTTTCTTCGAAAAATGCCTGTACCAAGTCAGCGGAATATGGCAGTTGTTTTTCACTTGCTTCGTTGATTGATAGAGCTTGATTTTGTGAGTTTTTAAGAACCTCCTCTTTTTGATTTAGCCTTGGAGTCCGGTATTTTTTTTTTTTTATACTTTTTTTTTTATTTTATCGCAATCGGGCTATCTGGACCATGTGATGTGCGAAGCTGATGGTCATTGTTTGAACATTTATTATTTTCGTCGGAGTCGGATGATTTTGTTTTTTGTGGTCTGTTAATATATTGTCCAATATTTTTGGAATTCATGTTTTCCTTTTTGTGTATCTTTCTTTATACAAGTGCTTTAAGTTTAATGTCCCATGTGTGCATTTAAAAAAAATGTCTTTGAAGTATCTGACAACCTAGCTACAAGTTAAAAATTCAAGCATGTACGAAAATCCAAATGAAACGAATCTGCATCGCTCACCTGTTTAGTGTCCCACGACCTCTCGACTACGCATAAAACTAAACTATCACAAACAATATTATATTAATCAGTTCCAATTGAAATTTTTTGGTACTGTACTTTCAGAGGAGATATTGAAAAAATAGCCAACTAACATAAAGGATTGAATTGAAATATATTCTATTATATTACATTCTAATATGACGTGCTTCTTTCGCTTTGTAAACAACAGCGTGATAAAATTCCCGAATATCTATACTTAGCGCAGACTCAGAGATTACATATTGATGGCTGTTACTATTTACCTTGTGCAAACACTATGTCGATTTCGTTGTGTTCAAATTGAAATTGAAAAAGAAACTACAGAACCGTTACTCCTATTCTAATGCATAATAAAAAGAATTAATGCACAAGAGCTTACAGTTGGAAAGCAAGTTCTTTGATACGTCCGTTGTCGTCAAGCTCTATCAGCAACAATAGCAGGGATAATTAATTAGGTGGCGCCACAGTCGTCGGTGACGTCAAAAAGTCCGCGAAATCAATCGGCTAAAAAATCGACGTTTAAACTATTCTTTTCAACTTGTCATGCTTTTTATTATAATTGATTTTTAAAGTTTGTAGGTTTTGTGAACAAAATAGTTTCAATACGACATAGAAAAATTGTCTAAAATAACTTTTATTGCTATTACTTTATCCTGTCCGTTCTAAAAATTATCAGCCATCTTTTTTGTTCGCCAAAAACATCGAATTTAAATAACTTGACGCTTGCGTATCCAGATACGGAAAAGAACGTTAAACATTTTAAATGAAACCGGGTAACCTATTTCAAATTTCTTCACAATTTTGAAGCCATCATTTTTTTACTCTAATACAACAATTTTAGTGACCACCAGTCATGTCAATTTGTAGCAGGTTTTGGCTTCGTTTCTGGTTTAAAACACTGAATGTTCAACTTCTTTTCATTGTACCTGTTTCAAAGTACTCTAAAATACTTATTTTATTAAAGATATGAATGAAATTGTGATTAAAAATTGTTGTTTTTCACAATTCAATACGATACCACCATTTTAAGGTAGCTAAAACCCTTCTTGATCCCCTACACAAATTGACGGTGACATTGTTTTCTTTTTCAACATACGTCATATAACGTTAACAAAATATGTGTCAGGGTCATGTGCATAGTGAAAATTTACACATTGGAAAAGTGAAACAAATATCATCTTCATTGAGTTTGAAAATTGAGTTTGAGTCTTGGAAAATTTCATTATACTGGAAACAAATCTGACAAATTAATGATAGCCTATGGATGGACAAAAACACAAACAAAAAAATAGCAATAGAAAATGCCTTGCAATGAAAATTTCTGGAAGAAAAAACCTATGAAAAAGGAAATGAAGGTCGGTTAATTATACGTATAAGTTAAAAACCTTGCTTATTGATTATCTCTTTACTAAATAAGCCACCCTCATAAGTGCAAAAAACTAGCTTATTAAGTCAAACAAGAACTTTAATTCATAGAGATGGTTTCTTACAAAATTGAATTTATTCTAATTTAAATGGCAAATTCTTGTCAAATTTTACAATCATTAAGTAAAAGGCACAAGATTTGTCCCAGTCATTTGTGATATAAATATCCAATTATTAAAGTAAAAGTATACAATACTTTGTTTATAAATATTTATACCAGCTGGTACAGATACAGCAACCTGAAAAGTAGAAGCCCCATTTTATTTTTTCAAAAAGTTTACTTTTATAATCTATAAAATACCCTGAGAAATTTGGCAAGGGCTACTAGCTGTGCTAACTTATCTAATAATTGAATTTTACAATAATAATGATTTTAAAATTCAAAATTATGTCATTTATAAATCTAAGTATTTTTTACAGAATTTCTGTCAATATTTTTGTTAAATTTATTCTTTTTGTGTAGGATATTTTTTAGACAGTACTGTACTGTCCAACTAAGAAACATAGGATTGAGCTAAATTGAAGAAACTATTGTGACTCTTGGTCCAAATTTTTAGATTATGAAATTTAAATGATCAGTATTTTTTATTTTTATTTCAGAATGAGCGGGTAAATTAGAACAGCCATACCCAGGCAATCTTACCTTCGCTTCAGTTTTTGAATTACCGTATTTGTCCTATTAGAATCGAAATAATTCATGGAAGCCATAGATTTGTTGGACATTTACAAATGGCCTGGGCCGTGATATTCGTTAATTTTATTCCTCGCTTACGCTCAGGATAAAATTCGAATATCACGGCCCAGGCCATGTGAAAATGTTCAACAAATCTAGGGCTGCCATGAATTATTTCTTAAATAAAACCAATGTATTTTTTTCGATCAGGAGGTTAAGATAAATGGCAATTAAGAAGAATATTTGACGAACCAAAAATATAAAAATGTTCATTTTTACATTTAACTTTCGTACACATTACATCAAAAATAAAATGCTGGTACTTTTAGCACAATTTGATGGAAGCCAATCTAAGAAAGAACAAACTCTTAAATCTAAAGCTTTAACGAAAATAAAAATTTACTTCCGGAAAAAAAACGAAAATGTTTGTTCACACTATGTTTACTTTTGTCTACTTACGTATTTGATTGTACAATACAATACATCACTGGCTTTTAAATGATGAGATTCGAACGTTCTTGGTGAATGTTAATCCAGAAAAGCGCTTCGCACGCAGAAAATTTACAAAGTGGTATTTTTATTTACTAGCACTGGGTCGATTTCACTGCTTGTCGACTGTTAGTCCCTAAGGATATTATCAGCACAGATTTAACTGAATATCATTCAGGTTTAGCTAGCTTTGAAACCAGGTTTAATCCACCATTTTCCACATAAGGAAATGCCTGTACCAAGTCAGGAATATGACAGTTGTTTTCCATTCGTTTGATGTGTTTGAACTCTTGATTTTGAAAATTTGATAAGGGACTTTCCGTTTTGAATTTTGGAGTTCGGTATTTTTGCTATTTTACTTTTTAGTCTTTATGAAATGCATTCCAATTTAAACCTTTCGATATTTTATGAATTCATCTTAATCAAATACCCAAGTCGTCATTGCCACAAGTTAAATTATCAATACAGTATAGTTACTTATTTCATGTACAGGAGAGCATAATAAAACATGGATTAAATGACATTCAAAATCTAACTGAAGGTCATTGTTCTGTTACTTCTAGAATAACACCAATGTAGATAATGTTCCGGTGAAAGTTATGGCTTTGTGCATTAATAATATGAAGAATATTTTCCAGGACCTTCCAGTATGCATGTTGTGTGTGTTTTATATATGGTAAAACGTCCTCGAGATATATCGACCGAATAACTTACAAAGAATTACGTATTTTTAAGTTATTTTGTGCATTAAGGATTTTAGATACACATAGATTTAGATTTCTTTGATTTCACATTATTTAAGATATTTGACACCATGTTATTTTCTTCGGAATCAATATGCCATACATTGTAGCAGGTGGTTACTTATAAAATATATCATACCGTTTTTGTTTCATTAAACTATTTTACAAGATACAAATCAATAAAGTGGTAAAATTGCCGTCATTTAATTTCTATACAGGTAAAGATAAGCGTTGTACCTTTTGTTTGCAAAGGAGAGTCGAGAGCAACTACAGTATTGATCATTTATTGTTTCTGTTTGTAGTATGTGTCCGACTGAATTTGGTCGTATATTTCCATAAATTCTGTTTAACTTTAACAGAAAGCTTAGTTTTGATCTCTAAAACAAAATTAATATGTGACACAGCATAGCAACGCAAAGGAATTAAATGGATTACACACAATTTCATCGAGTCCACATCTGTTACAATTCTACCAGGAAAGCACCACTTATAATTAGTATGCTAAGTCAGAAACAACTGTTCATCACATTTGATATTTTTTATTGCGTTTTCGTCGAAAGTCGCAAAATGCTAGACAAAGGGATTACAATCCGGCGGCGGCGTAAAGAGAGGCTTAGGATACCAAAGGGACATTCAAACTCACAATTCGAAAATAAACTGATAACGCCAAGGCTAAAAGGAAAAAGACAAACAAACAACAGTACACAAAACACAACATAGAAAACTTACGACTGAGCAGCAAGAACCCCACCAAAAACCTGGGGCTATCTCAGGTGCTCCTGAAGGGTAAGCAGATCCTGCTCCACACGTGGCACCCGTCGTGTTGCTCATGTTAGTACAAACCCGGTGATAAGCCTTATTCGGTAGGTCACACTCGGGGAAAAGGGGACGGGATAGTAATTACGACAATTGGAATATATCCGTTGTCATCTGTGAAACGGATATTCCAAAACGGTCAACCAACTCGTGAATGTCCGTAAAATTTACGAAGGGACAATTTAAACTTCACCACTTGGGACTCTTGGTTTAATAGCTTCCTTGTGAGCAGCAACCCTCTATCAAGGAAATTATGATAGGAAATACAATCCCTGGAATATAGTATCAAATGGAAGATATATACTCCGTATGAAGGCGCTGCTGGAATGTTGCTACATAGAAATTGGAAGTTCACAATTTGGAAGATAAAATCATCTCTTTTGTGGTAAAGTTTGGTTTTCAACCGACCATCATTGTCAACTTCTAGATAAAAGTCAAGATATGAGGCCGACTTAACTGTATCTGTTGTATCCTTTATCTCAAGCTCGATGGGATAGATGCGTTCAACATAGTCGCCAAATTGTGAATTATTTAGTGAGAGGACATCATCTATATAGCGCAAAGTAAGGTTAAAGGATACTGCTAACTTCTTTTCTTCTTTCTAAGGAGTTCCTGTATGAAGTCAGTCTCATATGAATAAGGGAACAAGTCGGCAAGAAGAGGAGCACAGTTGGTTCCAATGGGAATGTTTATAAGAAATCAAGAATCTTGATAATGTCAGTTTCCGAGAATTTTTTCTATGTAAACCAAGTAAAGCTTTATATTTCAAGGGGTAGAAGATCTGGAAGATTTATACTTTGTATACAGATGCGTTGTGTTATCTGTACTCCATTTCTGTTTTATTTTTGAATGAAAAATTTTAAATATTGACCTGGCTGCTAGCTAACAAAAGACGATAACCATTGACAATACATGTAGTTCGTGTGGCACAAATATCTCATATGCCTATGATTTCGAAATATATAGATATTTAGGGTCTTATCATAGCAACAATCAACATTCAATCTATGTTGGCGTTGATCAGTTTGAAAATAAAGTAAAGCAATGACTAAATCAAATTATATAAATGCCTAAGAATGAAACTTTAACACACTGATGAGTTGTTATATTTTATAGTTTTGCGCAGGATTTCGCTAGAAAAACTAGTTTTATCAGGCCATTTAGGTGAAATCTTATGCTGATAAGAAATTTTTACAGCTTATCGTACATTTTGTTTAAACAGATATTTTTGAAGCTCATTGTACATTTCATTTAAACAGATTTAATTGTGGTTTTTATATTGTATGATGTTCAAAATTTATTCTTTTGGTTAATGATAAAACAGTTTTGCATCTCTTTAATTCAGTTCATCTGATTCAAGGGAACTCTCGCTTCTCTCTCTCTCTCTCTCTCTCTCTCTCTCTCTCTCTCTCTCTCTCTCTCCCTCAATTTTTTAAATGTCTAGGTATTCAGTATTTGCATTTATATTGTATGATGTTCAAGATTTATTCCTTTGGTTTATGATAAAAAGGTTTTGCATCTCCTTAATTAAGTTCATCGGATTCAAAGGTATTCTCTCTTTTTTTCTCTTCTCTCTCTCTCTCTCTCTCTCTCTCTCTCTCTCTCTCTCTCTGTGTGTCCCAATTTTTGAAATTTCAAATATGTCTTCATCTATATGACCCTGTTCATACATGATTTTCAAGTCTGTGGTGACTTTTTTGTTGAATTTATGAGTTTAGCGTCATATATTTATGAAATCTTTTATCAGAAGTTGACGTACTGCTTATTGAATTTAATCGCATTTGTCCATGACGACAACAGCGCTGCCTTTATCTACTGATTTTATTATTATGTCATCTATGTTTTAAGCAACTGCACAACTTTATTTTCTTTAGATAATACATTGTTGAATGTTTGGGAAGAGACGGTGGACAGATGCGTTACGTCGCATTTAATTTTGTAAAATACATGTTTTAAAGTGGCACATTTACTGGGTTTATCTTGGAATTAAGACATTTTCTTGTTCTTCGTCTTAATGGAGGTCATTAATGTCCGCTTGGTTGTTGATGTTGTCCTACTTAGATAAGTGCTCCTTAATGCTAAGAGATTCCTGACTTGGTACAGGCATTTCTTTATGTAGAAAATAGTGGATTAAACCTAGTTTGTAAGCAAGCTAAACCTCTCACTTGTATGACAGTTGCATAAAATTCCATTATATTGACAACAATGTGTGAACAAAACAAACAGACGTCATAGGTAAAAATGTCAAAAATTGGGGTACAGTTTATATCAGTCAACATTGTGTGTTACTGTTAATCACTATAAAACAAACAACTATGTCAACAAAGAAAACAAATGGCATATAAACACACTATTAGAGAAAGCAAAAGTGAAAGACAAGAATACAAAAAATGACCATAGCACAATAATACAATGGCGGGATATCGATGTATAAATACCGAGCCACGCAAAAAGGATATTACCAAAAATAGAATAAACAGTAAAGGTTATCAATATACAAAGACAAATAAAAAGAAACTATAACACGTAATTAAGATGATAGACAATGTCAACACCTAGAATTTATACTTCAAGACTATCGTGTATTATTTGTGAAGTTTATTTATCAACAAGGTCTTGATATCTTCCGATGATTTTTCTTGGAAAAAGGACGAGACGTTCATTGACATAACCCTGGTTCATCAACTTTCTGCTCAGACACTGGTGACGTTTTATAAATTCTGAGTAGCAGCTGTAAGCTCTTGAATACCGAATGAGTTGGGAAATGTATATCCCATATGCAGGTGAAGTTGGTATATTGCTGCTAAGGTGGGGGAAATTTATAATTTCAAAATCAAAATCGTCTCGTTTGTCATAGATTCTGGTATTAAGACCCTTATGTCTATTCGAGGTATAAGTCTAAAATTCAGGCGGAGGAAGCAGTGTTTGTTGTTTCTTTAATTTTTAGTTCTGGAGGATATATCAATGGATCTCAATTAGAACAATTTGGATTGTTAATGGAAAGAACATCATCGATATATCTGAATGTGAAATTAAATGATTTGGCTTCTTTGATCTTCTTGTTTTTGACAAGTGTCTGAAGGAATTCCGACTCATATGAAAATAAGAAAGGTCGGCAAGGAGAGGCGCACAGTTCGCTACCATAGGAATGCCGATAATTTGTTGAACGACTAACGGCAAATTCAACAAATATGTTGTCAATAAAAAAACTCCAGCATACTGATCACTTGTTCCTCGGTGTAGCAATAGATCAGTGCACAATCAGTTTTGAAAATGCTAATGGTTAAACATGATGGAAGCGATATCAATGTTTTGGTTGGAAACCTAGCTGATATGTTTTACCTTGTGGACTACTTCCATCCGTCGGAATCCAAATTAATTTAGCTACTTATCGTTTTCTCTTTATTAAGATTCCATCTTTTTTTGGACAAGGTCAAGCTTTTTCCAAACAGGCTGTTCATGACGTCTTTTCACTTAACCCGTTAAAAATGTACTGATTAATATTTAGTTTTGGGAAATATTATTTATTAGTTGTTACCAATTTTGAACTAGGTTTCCGTAACTGCAAGTACTGAGATATCAATACATTGTGTCTTTTGTCTTTTAATTAGTTTTTTTTTTTTGCGTTTTGTGTCGATCTGACGAGTAAGGCCCTTTCCAACTGAGTATGACAGATTATGATGTCCTTCACACTACTGTCACAGGTTAGGTAGGGCGTGCAAACATGTTTAACCCAGCCACATGACGTTAGTGCCTTTCCTTATTCAGGAGCCTGTAAATCAGTTTGTCTGCTATATTTGTTTATCAGTTATTGTCTTAGTGTAGAACAGGTCGTTGGTTTGCGCGTTTGGATTGTTTCACATATTGTAATTCTGAGAACTTTTATAGCTTATTTACGGCATAAGTTTTGTACATTAAATGAAGGTTAGTGGAAAGGAAACTTAGCATCATACAGTATGCTATCTAGTTACAATAAACACACAGTACAATTGACTTTTTTATTTGCTATGGTCTGTAAAAAGACCCTTTATTAAATTTAAAACAAATCCTTAGTGAAAATCCTGTATTCAACACTGTACTCATAAAATTTATATAATACAAGTATTTATAATATACTACACAACCTTTATGAAATAATAGTACCTTTTTATGTAATGTTTTCAGTCTCCAAAAAGAATTAGGCTCTATCTTCCTTGTCATGCATTAGCCACTTTTTATCATGATTTTAATGCTGAAATTACTCATGCTGGATTCTTCATATTTGATATGCTCTTGCGTGAGCGTTGCTTTTTTCAGTTTCAATTAGATTTGATTTTATCCCTTCGTTGTTCTTGATAGACTTGTGAAATTATTTTTACAAACGTCAAATTTCTGATTAGGAAAACAAAATGTCAAATTTCTGATTGGCAAAATAATGTCAAATTTCTGAATAGGAAAACAAATGTCAATTTTCGGATAAGGAAAATAAATTATCTAATTTATTTAAGAATTGTAACTCCTAAAAACAAAATGTTTTTTTTTATGTCCACAATACACAACAGCAGTTGCCTTTATTCTGTCATATTTTTTAATAATACACAATAGCATGTGCAGTTTCTATTTCAACATAGTGAATGAAGCTGATTATGTAGCCGGTGGGAAGTCCGTGCCAATGAACATACAATTCTTCTTTTCATAGTCGTGAACAAGATCTTTCCATACTGGGTCACATACAAGCAAATTTCTGTTGCCTGTAATATCAATATTTTATACAATAGCTTTCTTTTAACACAATATATCAGAAACAATGCTTGCGTTTGTCTATATTCTATTCTACTTAATTCTAATCTTAAACATGGTAATTTTAAATTGCACAGTTAACATACGTTCTGTGGGCCTTGTGCATATTTTGAGCGACAAAGAAATGTATATGTAATTTTGCCGTTATGCACTTGCATTAACCTTATCCTTTGTCAGGCAGTCTGTTTTCTTCTTTTTTGGGCGCAAATGATACAAAAATATGAGTTACTTCAAAATTCAAGCTAGATAATATCACCTAAATCCGTACATTTGCAGAATATAGTTTTTTTTCGTTCAAAGTTAAGAAATTTTGGGATTCAAAAAGAGATAAATGTATTGAAAGCTGTAAAACTAACAACAGTCTGAAACAAATATCCAACGCTATGTATGGTACAGGTAAAAAAAAATAAGATCTTAGTTTATATTTCATATGTTCAAAAAAAAAATTGAGTGAAAACGTATGAAGTTAACGTAAGAAATCCTGACTAACTAAAACAATGAAGTATATCTTCTGAGATACTGACCAATAATAACAAGTCCTTTTCTGGCCCTTGTAAGTGCAACATTGATTTGGTTTTTGTCTGTAATAAATCCGAGATTTTGGAAGCACCATCCCCTTGCCGGCTGTGTCGGTATCCGATAGTTGGGAATAGATCTTACCAAACTGAATATCACATAATCCCATTCTCCACCTAAAAAGCATTTCAGACGCATAACATTCTTATTCTATTTTGATCCCTAACATAAAACGATTGACTAGATGAAAGTTAATATTTTAAAATTATTATTTATTCATTGTCTTCTTTGTTTTAGCTCACCTGGCCCAAAAAGGCCAAGTGATCTTTTCTCATCACTTGGCGTCCGTCGTCCGTCGTCCGTCGTCGTCCGTTTACTTTTACAAAAATCTTCTCCTCTGAAACTACTGGGCCAAATACAACCAAACTTGGCCTGTATTATCTTTAGGGTATCTAGTTTAAAAAAATGTATCCGATGACCCCGCCAATTAACCAAGATGGCCGCTGGGGCTAAAAATAGAACATGGGGGTCAAATGTAGTTTTTGGCTTATATCTCTGAAACTAAAGCATTTAGAGCAAATCTGACAATTGGTCAAATGTTCATCAGGTCAAGATCTATCTGCCCTAAAATGTTAGACGCATCAGACAATCCGTTGTTGGGTTGCTGCCCCTGAATTGATCATTTTTAAGACATTTTGCAGTTTTTGGTTTTTATCTTGAATATTATGATAGATAGAGATAAACTGTAAACAGCAGAATTGTTCAGCAAAGTAAGATCTACAATTAAGTCAACATGACTAAAATTGTCAATTGACCCCATAAGGAGTTATTGCCCTTTAAAATAAATTTTTCACAATTTTTCGTAAATTTTTGTAATCTTTTACAAAACTCTTCTCCTTTGAAACAACTGGGCAAAATCAAACCAAACTTGGCCTAAATCATCCTTAGGGTATCTAGTTTAATAAATGTTTCCGATGACTCTGCCAATCAACCAAGATAACCGCCATGGCTAAAAACAGAACATGGGGAAAATGCAGTTTGGCTTATATCTCTGAAACTAAAGCATTTAGAGGAAATCTGACAAGGGTAAAATGCTCATCAAGTCAAGATCTATCTGCCCTGAAATTTTCAGACGCATCAGACAACTCGTTGTTGGGTTGCTGCTCCTGAATTTGTAATTTTAAGGAAATTTTGCAGTTTTTGGTTATCTTAAATATTATTATAGATAGAGATAAACTGTAAACAGCAATAATGTTCAGCAAAGTACGATCTACAAATAAGTTAATATGACCAAAATTGTCAATTGACCCCTTAAGGAGTTTATAGTCAATTTTTCGTAAATTTTTGTAATCTTTTACAAAAATCTTCTCCACTTAATCTACTGGGCCAAATAGAATTAAACTTAGCCACAGTTTTCAATAAGGTATCTTGTTTGAAAAATGTATCCGATGACCCTGTCATCCAACCAACATGGCCGCCATGGCTAAAAATAGAACATAGTGGTTTACTATAGAAGTCTAAGGAAAATTAAAAAAAAACAATTTCAAATGTCACAACTCGAAAACTAATTTACAATTTCAAATGGTCACAACTTGAAAACTAATTTAAATAATGATAAGGGGTCTTCAGTAACTATTGTAAGACTACAATGGGATGACCTGCTTTTAATTTAATTACTGGGCCAAATTAAACCAAACTTGGCCTCAATCATTATTAGGGTATTTAATACTACTAATTATGATTTTAACCTTATTTTACATGATTTCAAAAGTCGATACAGGTGAGCGACACAGGCTCTGGAGAGCCTCTAGTTTTGTTTTACATCTTGTTTCGTTTTACATGCTCACCATATTATACATTATGTTAAATATATTTGCATTGCGTTAAAACATTTGATATACAAGTTGTGTTATATTTATTCATATGCTTTTGAAACTCGAAGTTTGCAAAATTTGTTTTTATTTTTTCATAAACACTCAAACATATTACCCAACAGCTAAAACATATGATAATAAACACATAAATCAGTTGGTATATACGCCAAGCCCGCGCCATATTTCTTTTGCGCCTGTCCAAAGCCAGAAGCCTGTCGTTCAGTGATCGTCGTTGGATTTTATCCATCATATTTGTTTTTCGTAAATTATTTTGTTATAAATACAAAATGTAAGTCTGTTACTATCATGTTTCAATTGTTTCACACATTTTTCATGTCGGTGCCTTTTTAACCGAGAATTTGATATGGAATTATTCTCATTGTTAAAGGCCGTATGGTTACTTATAATTGCTTACATCCACTTCATTTAAACTCTAGTGGAAAGTTGTCTCATTGACAATCATACCACATATACATATGTTCATATACATGGAAAAAAACTTACAAAATATTGAAATAAATAAAACGAAAATATTAATCATGTGTTCTCCCTTTTTTTAATTATCTGAGTGATAATTCGCTGAATACACAGAATACGAAAATTAATGCAAGGGAAAACTGAAAAATCTGTCGAATATTCACACAGCCCCAAGTTTGAAAGCAAAATATAAATAAAACAGTTGCAGCGAAAAACAGTTTTTACATTTTTAGGTAAAATACTAGAGGGGCTAAATAAATAAGTTTTAAAACCAAACCAAAAATAACTGAGGAATAAACTGGAAGAATTCAGATCTAATGAACAAATGCAACCTTAGATATTGTCAATGCCACATATTTACTTGCTAGTATATTATACATTTTGACATCTTACAAAAATTAATGCCTATCGAGGTGTGCAGTTAGCAGCTGCTATTTTACAGGGTACGAGTATCTGTACTTCTTTTTTAATACTTTCAAGACCCACGAGAATTATGTATTGACTTAAAGAGGTACATTAGAAAATACAATAGACATCTTTGAGTACTGATAAAAAAATAATCACCTTGACTGGCCACTACAGTGGATACTATAGGCATTGTAAGTCCAGTGTTAACAGACTCTTCCCTCAATGCTGTACACTGGGCATTGTACTGAGACATAACATTGATGCTGGTAGGTAACACATCCTCTTTCTCTACCATATGTTGAAATACTTTTATCTGAAATATATCTCTATTCACTCTAAACAAGAGGCTCTCAAGAGCCTGAATCGCTCACCTGTAATTTTTTGCTTAAATCTTTCATCAATGATTATTTTTGCTTTTCAATAAATATTAATGAGTGGCTTAAAAATGCCATTTAGATGTTCTTTGTATCTGTCATATTTTCTTCAAAAGCAAAACAAATGCATTTTACCCCTATGTTCCATTTTAGCTATAGTGGCTCTGTTTTCTTGACATAGAAGGAAATAAAATACAAAATTTATACTAGATACTCTGAAACTCATTCAAGTTTGGCTGAAATTGATTCAGCAGTTTCAAAGGAGAAGATTTTTTAAAGTAAGCAAACTAAATGAACAAATTGTGAAAAATTGTCTTTAAAGGGCAATAACTCCGTAAGAGGTCATTTAAACTGTTTTGTAGATCGGCGGCCAGTTTTCTGAGGAAACAGAAAATAAAACACAGGGCAATAACTCCTTAAGGGGTCAATTGACAATTTTGGTCATATAAAAACTTATTTGTTGATCTTACTTTGCTGAACATTTTTGCTGTTTACAGTTTATCTTTATCTATAATAATATTCAAGATAATAACCAAAAACTGCAAAATTTCCTTAAAATTACCAATTTAGTGGCAGCAACCCAACAATAGAATGTTAGATTCGTCTGCAAATTTCAGGGCTGATAGAACTTGACCTAATAAACATTTTTACTCCAGTCATATTTTCTCTAAATGCTTTAGTTTTTGAGATATAAGCCAAAAACTGCATTTTACCCCTATGTTCTATTTTTAGCCATGGCGGCCATGTTTTTTGACGAAACAAAAAATAAATCACAAAATTTATTTTAGATACCCTAAGGATCATTCAGCTTAAGTTTGGTTAGAATTGGTTCAGTAGTTAAGGGAGAAGATGTTTGAAATAGTTTACACCGGACGGACGACGACGGACGACGACGGACGCCAAGTGATGGCAAAAGCTCACATTTCCTTTGGAAAGGTGAGCTAAAAAGGTAAAATGAATAAAAGGTATTTTTGCAATTATTGTAGAAATGAATGAATCATTTTTATAAACTATCTCGGGAACAAGATTCTTTTAGTAAGTGGCAAGTCTGAGGTGTCCATCTTGCTATACATAAAATATATACAAAATAATGACACAGTTATACCCCGTTGAAATGTTCACAATGAATACAAACACTTTTAATTAGCGATTGCAACACCCTCAACACGTCACACAACACGGTCATTGACTCTTCAAATGGTCTAAAGGCAAAAATATAATTATATAATAATACAATAAGTGCTATTTAATGTTATGACTCTCCTGGTGTTAGTATTCTGCCTAAATGATATTTTGATTATTGTTCTATCTAAAAATACAAGAAATAATTGCATTGATGTCAGGGAGAACATTGGAATAAAACAGAAACAACCTGGAAATATATGTGTGTGTCTTTACATATGTCAGTAGTTTGTAGTTTTTGTGTCTTTATACAAATAAAAAGATGTGTTATGATTTCAATGAGACAATTATCAACCAGAGACCAAATAGTATTGATATTAGAATCTATTCGGCCTTCAACATTAACCAAAACCGATTTCGTCAACTATAAAAATCATCGACATAGAAAAATGTTATTCAATTCAAATGATTACAACCAAAGACCTGATTAATGCCAAAACAATACACGAAAACAAATTTGACAAGAGACCACCGTAACCTGTGAATTACAGGCTCCTAACTTAGAACATTGATATTCAAAATGTGGTAAGGTTAATCATGTTCGTAGCGCTTAATCGTCTTATAATCTAGGACAGTTGTACAACTGCACAGCATCAGAACAACCTGTTTGAAAGGGCTTCAATGAACAGTTAGGAACAAAGCACAAAAAATAATTTACCAAACAAAGACGGAAGACACACGATATCTATCTAAAATGATTTTTTTAAGTGCTTGCAGTTGCTGAAGGCTAGTTCATAACCATTTTCAGCTTATGCAGACTATTATGTGCTTATTTTCAACAACAGCAATGTATATCTGTATTCCTAGCGACTTTTTTGTACATTTAACAAGTTAAAAAAAAATCATATGCTTGAAAATACGAAATTTTATTATGGGAAAAACAAATTGAAAAAAAATAGGACACAAAAAGAATTAAAAAAAAAATATTTCTTACATTCTGTTACAGTTCAGTATTACCATACATTAAAAAATATGCTTAATGTATATGGCTACTGTTGATAAAAAGCACATCGTTGTCAGTCTCATCATACTAGTACACAATTGTTAAACATAAACATGTTATCATAATAGCAAAAAAATATGGTGTACCAATATATTATACAAAATAACTTAAGTAAATGAAAACACTTTTTTGACGGATGCCACATTTTGAGTAGAATCTGCTTACCCTTCCGGAACACCTGATATCACCCCAGTTTTTGCTGGGGTTCAAGTTGCTCAGTCTTCAGTTTTCTATGTTGTGTTTTGTGTACTATTGTTTGTCTGTTGGGTCTTTTTCATTTTAATACGCCCGTTTTGGGGACGTATTATGGTATACTGTTGTCCGTCTGTCCGTCCCTCCATCCCTCCGTCATCAACATGTCGGACAATAACTAAAAAACGCTTTAACCAATTTGCAAGAAACTTTGATGAATTGTTTATATCTAATGGCTGGAGCTCCCTTTTGATTTCATAAATTTTAGATTTTAAGTTTCCGAGTTTTGGGGTTTTATTCATTAAAAAAGGGGGATTTTCCAGTTTCCGGACAATTACTCAGAAACACTTTCCCAATTTGCAAGAAACTTTGATGAATTGTTATTATCTATTGGCGTGAGCTCCTTTTGATTTTATAAATTTTAGATTTTATGTTTCAGAGCTATGGGGTTTTATTCAATAAAAAAAGGGGGATTTTCCAGTTTCCGGTCAATAACTCGGAAACACTTTCCCAATTTGCAAGAAACTTTGATAAATTTGTTTATATTTATTGACATGAGCTTCCTTTCGATTTTTATAAATTTTAGATTTTACGTTTTCGCGTTATGGGGTTTTATTCATTAAAAAGGGGAGATTTTCACGTTTTCGGACAGTAACTCAAAAATGCTTTGAGCAGATTTCATGAAACTTTGATGAATTGTTTATATCTATTAACATAAGCTCCCTTTCGATTTTTATAAATTTAAGATTTTACGTTTCCCAGTTATGGAATTTTATTCATTAAAAGGGTTTTCTAACAATATCTTAAAAGTACTTTGAGCAGTTTTCTTGAACTTTGGTAACTGGTTTATATCTATTAAAATAACCTCCCTTAAGACTTTTAAAATTAATTTCCAATATGACATTGAGAAGTTATTGAACTTAATTCTTTGAAAAAATGACGTGCGTATCATGCGCTTATGGCGCAGCTGTTTATAAGCCATAGCGTTGTCAGTTTATTTTCGAATTATGAGTTTGTTATTTTTTGCATTTCTTTGATCTTAAGTTGCCTTTGTTGTGCATTGTTGACTTTTTCGTCTTTTCGGCGTTTTTCGTTTTTGTTATGGCATTGTCAGGTTTTGTTTTGATTTAAAGCAAAGCGCCAGCGTCTTAACTGCTGTTCCTCGCCGTCTTAAAGTCACATTGAGGCATGCAACATAGAGCAAAACCTTTCATCTCACTGCAATTTTAAGATGATTCTAACCACCTGTTGGTGTGGAATACTTTTCTCCATGTCATCCATTTTATGTTTGTGCATTGAAGAATACAGCTAACGTAGATAGATTTGTGTTAACTGTATAAACGAAAAGATAAATATCGTATAAGCAAAAACAGTTCTTTTCGAAGGATTCTGTAATATAGCTTTGACACATGAACTATAAATATCACGCGGTGTCTATTCAGTTATTGATGGTTTGTTTTGATATTTTCATTTGCAACGGAACGTATCCTGCATGACAATATTTCTAATGTCAAGCGGTGTCTATTCAGTTATTGATGGTTTGTTTTGATATTTTCATTTGCAACGGAACGTATCCTGCATGACAATATTTCTAATGTCAAAGGGTATCAGGTTTAATTCGATTTAAAGATAGTGATTATTGGGAAATATATTACTTACCACTTGTTTAACTTCAGCATCATTAAACTTTGACTGTTCGTTTCCTGCCTCGGTTTTAACTGTTAATGTCTGTTCATCTCCTTCTATGTGACAGAATACATGTGGACAATGTCCGTCAATCGTATGTGGCCACATTTGCAATTGGGGCGATGTTCCAACCCCAGGATGAGTTCTCAATTCACCATCGTAAAAGTGCTTTGACGGGAATTCGCATATTTTTGGATGCTATAAAAACAGAACAAATCTTTTTTAAATCCTAGATGAAAAAAATGGAAACTATAAAGACTTACCAAATGGATTATGATCTATGAAAAAAAAAGATTTTTTTCAATGGATTTTGCAAAACATCCTCCCATCTCCTTATTGAATACAAAGTATTGTGGATTCATTTATTTTCAAGGGTACCAATTTTTGTGGATTGAGGAAAAGTTGTGTCGTCGTGGATATTTTATTTAATGGATTTGCCAAAGTATGTATACTAGCCAATAGAAAATTGGTACTTCGTTGAACATTTCAATTCGTAGTTTATCTTTACCTATGAAATCCACGAAAATTGCTACCCTAAAAACAATAATGATTCTACAGTATATTCATTTGGGAGATATCGTGTACATTCTAAGTGCACAGTAGTGTTTCTTTATTATGAATAAACGGATATGGTTAAAATGTCAGTGAGGCAGGCATTAATTCATCTCATCATCACAAACAAATACGCATAGGTTCCCAATAACTAACAGCTGACAAATATCCATATACAAGAATATACAGTATGTCAAGATCTCTAGTTCCTCAATCCAAAGATTTAACACAAATGTCTCTGATCTTTTAATGATCTTGTTTTTCCCTATAGATAAGCTACGATGAGCATAACCGAATTGTTGGTTATGATTTTGATTTTCTAATTTCCAGAACGCAAATTATAAGCACAAAAACTGACGTTTCGATGATGATGTCAGATATGTGATTGTTTTAAGGAAATGTACTATTTGTCTTGATTCGGTTTGATTACACGCGTTTTGGTTGATTTTAAATGGCGAAGTTTTAAGGTTTCAGTTGTGTTGCTTAACCTTTAGATTTATGTGTAAAGTTTTGCAAATTGTTAATTTTATTTCAAGTTTTGTCCCGTCTCGATGAAGTCACTGAGGCGATACTTATGTTTGTTGTGTCCGGTAGAGGCAGCTGTGTCAACTGTGATTGGGTCAGTTTAGTCGAATAACTAATGGTAAGTCAATCATATTTGGCATGAAGATGTATAAGAATTAGCACATCTCATTGTCATGGACATCATGTTGCCCTCCTGCCACAATCATGGTCTATTGCCTTTGAAACTTTTGCAATATTTTCATGTTAAATTGTGTGATTTGGTCAGTTTTTGAAAGACTTTAAATAATTTAATGCGTATTTGCCATTGAATGGAAGTTTCATGTACAGAAAAATTTTGGTTACTAATTGTCGTGAGTGCAATTTGCTTTTACAAAAAGACTTTTAAGATGTACTGGAACATACATAATAATACTAACAACATACCATTCTGTACTGTTCTTTTAACATAGTTTTGAACAAATGATTTTTTGAATATCTTTCAAACAGCGAGGTTCCCAGCCCAAGTCTTGCTGCTTCTTTGCATTTAATTATCGGACGAAGTTGTTTATGGTCGCCAATTAGAATAACTTGTTTCGCATATGTTGCAATAATTGGAACTATTGTTGATGGTTCTGAACACATTCCACTCTCATCAATTATAAGCTGGTAAACTCTGTCTTTTGTAGCTTTTAGAACTTTTGGGTTTGCTACCAGTGAAGTTGTACAAAATATGACGTCATAATTTGGTAGCTCTTCCTTTGTTGCTTTACTCTGAATATCTTTGTATTCCTTTATATCTTCAATAGTTGTTTTTAAAGGCCCCCTTTTGCTTTTGTCCATTTCTTCTATCATGCTTATATCGTCAGAAAATTGTTTGTCAAGTTCTTTTAAACGTGCGCCATATGGTTTTCCATCTTGACGAATTATATTATGTAGAACAACACCGTTTTCAACCAGGTATGTGTCTGCTTTCGCATCACGTATGTTTCGCCTTGAAACACTTGCCCTTCCAGGAATTGGGAATGTTAGTTGTTCAATTGCACTGCCATACATTCTAACAATACGTGGCGCTTTGGGTCCTAGCTTGTCTATTACAAGACCTAGTATGCGATGAAAATTAAGTGAAGTTATTCAAATTAAGTAGTAGATATGTATCAAATTTTTGTAAGAATATAAGAGTGCCACTCTACAAAAACACTTATGAAGAACAGCGGTAGTAATCATTGTTGTATTATATAGAACTTGAAATATCTATAATAATAAACGTACGATTTTGGCTAAAAATTAGAGAAATGTCGATCGGTTTGTATAAATAAACATTTCTTCACCGAAATTGCTATTTTTTATCAAATTCGTCCTGAGCACCTGACATTACCCCCGCTTTATGTGGAGTTCGTGTTGCTCAGCCTTCAGTTTAGTTTTTGTTGTGTTTTGTGTACTGTTTGTCTTTTCGTCTTTAGTCTTGGCATTGTCAGTTTGTGTTCTACTTATGAGTTTAAGTATCCCTTTGGTATATTTCGCCTCTCATTTTAGTAATCAGGATATTTCTAAGTTTTCAGTTGCGTCAAGGCTACCGATTCAGTAGGTAAACAAAATATAATTCCTATGAATGTTGTCTTCAAAACGTCCATTTTCCTTGCGTTTTGTATTAGAATGTTATTCATTTTCAATACAGATTCAATGTTTCAATTTCAAAAAATTCAAGATGTGTAACTCTTTTTATAGTATAAAGCGCCTCGAATTCTGAGGAAAATTAAGTTTGGAAAATCAAGTAGTAAATATTTAGGGTAAAATTTCTAGGTCAACGAACTCTGTGAATTTTTTCTTTGTCAAAAACAACTAACCTTACTCGATTTCTTTTTGAACGAGCTTGTATGGCTAAGGAAACAGGATAAAACACCTCAACTACATTTTAATGATACTTGTTTTGTTTTATTGTAATGGTATACAGTCTGTACTACTAGAGCCTTTTCACATGATTGTCTATTAGAAAAGATTTTTCAAGCGAGGGCATATATTATCTTTCTCATACACACAATATTAAGTTAAGGCCCTCAATCGTTTTTCCTTGAGTCAATACTCACGTGCTACTAAATCAACAGATCTGTTTGAGGGTCCACAGAAAATTATCTGATTCTTGGAATCACCCGTCCTCTGATGCATGATAGTATTAAATTTGTCGAAGAGGTATACAAGTTTAACGCCGATATAAGTTTTTCCAGTTCCTACGTAATAAAACAAATAAATTATGTAAAGCGTTTTGTCAATCAAAAAATGAAATAATTTCGTTTTTGAATGCTCAGAGACAATAGTTGCAGATATATCTTGTGCATTGATATTTTTGAAAAAAACTGTCCGCCTTTTTTTATTAGCATGGATTAGAAAGTGACAACATTGACATCGAAATATACTTGAGCGTTTAGTTACTATGAGTAAATCTGTAGTAATGAAAATAAAACGACTTGACAGTGAGTGTACTACAGGTCAAATTTACTCTAAAATGACTAAAATAAACAACGACAAAAGTAATCCTAAATCAGAAGTTCAGATTTCAATGAAAATCCGACCCAGTTAGTTACCTAACTTTAAAAAAGAGCCCTGCTGAGGGAATTTTGGTGATCATAAATCATAAGTCTCGAAGAAGTAAACATAACAGTAGTAAATAGAAAAAAAAACTGGAATACTTTATATGACAGAAATCTCCAGCATGACACTGGATGATAAATTCAAATGCTCAAAAGGGTTAACAAATTCATTATTGCTCCATTAGTTGCACACGGCGAATGCGCCGTTATTGTTTTTTTTTTTTTTTTTTTTTTGTAACGATACGAATTTGTATAAGAGATGTCAAAATATACGCCTCGATCTTGTTAAAGTAAAAAGTAAAATCACAAAAATACTGAACTCAGAGGAAAATTCAAAAAGGAAAGTCCCTTATCAAATGGCAAAATCAAAAGCTCAAACGAATGGATAACAACTGTCATATTCCTGACTTGGTACATGCATTTTCTTATGTAGAAAATGGTGGATAAAACCTTGTTTTAAAGCTAGCTAAACCTCTCACTTGTATGACAGCCGCATCAAATTCCAGTATATTGACAACGAAGTGTGAACAAAACAAACAGACATAATAAGTAAAAATGTCAAAAATAGTGGTACAGCAGTCAACATTGTGTTATAATCTTAATCAACACAAAAACAAACAAATATGTAACAAAGAAGCACAAAATTGCACACAGACCAAGCATATTAGCAAAAATTAAAGACAAGAATACACAATTTACCATAGTACAATAACACATGACGGGATGTATAAGTACAGAGCCACGTCATATATGTATCAATGAAACATAAAAAGGCATGGACAAAGCACAGAAGCAAAAATGAACAAGAATACAAAAATGTTTTTCAATAGCACAATAACGGAATGTATAAGTACAGAGCCACGTCATCTGTATCAATAAAGGCATATAGACAAAGCACATTAGCAAAAAATAAAAACAAGAATACGAGAATTATCATAGAACAATAACACAATGACGGGATGTTCAAGTGCCGAGCCACGCCAAATGGATATCAATGAAAACAGACTAAACAGTAAAATTGATATTCATAAAAACAAATAAAAGAATAGTATAACACGTTATTAAGATGATACACAACGCCAGTACCCAGTATCTATACTTCAAGACCATCGTGTATTATTTGTGAAGTTGATACGGAATATTTATCAACAAGGTCTTGGCACCCCCCGATGAACTCTCCTAAAAAAATGACGAGACGTCCCCTGACAACCCTCTGCTAAGACACTTAATGACGTATAACAAAACGAGTGTGAATACTATATTGATCATAACTGTGTGAGGTCACAATCCTTAAAACCAAGTAGAGATTTAATGCCAAGCCAAGAAACCGGTTTAAATGGTTATGAAAGTTTGTCTAAATTAACCAATTTAACTTCACACAGACGACGAAAACTACATACAACTCACATCATATGACCGTCGTAGCGTCGTGTAAAAAGGATGGATATTTAAACGTTACTTAAACATGTTAAATAAAATAATAAATATATGATAATATGCATACCAGGTGGGCCTTGAATCAGTTTAAATCTTCTCTGCAGAGCTGTCTTAATAGCCCAGTGTTGATGAAGATTATTTTCCCACATATCAACATCGAGACCTTCTTCTATAATCTCTTGTGCTATTTCCGTATGCATTCGATCTATAAAAACAGTTTGGTTCGAGGTAAAGATACAATTTTTCTCATTGGCAAATTCATCTTATTTGGCATCCATCTATATAACTCTTTTTTCGGGAGCCAGAAGGGATTTTGTTTTACCTTCATCAGCAACACTCATGAATCGTTTCAGTTAAATCGATTTATAACCATTGGACAGCGGTATTCTGCTATTTCCTTTATTTATATACCCACATAAGTTCTTAATAAACCTTTAACTTTCGCTTCGAAAGTACATTAGAATATACTGTTTACATCCTCGTCCTTTGGCCTCATACCACATCATCTTAGTTTCTTAAATAAAGGCAACAGTAGTATACCGCTTTTCAAAAGCCATAATCGATTTAGAGAAAACAAATCGGGGTCACAAACCAAAACTGAGGGAAACACATATCAACTACAAGAGGAAAAAACGGTACTACAGAAACACTGACCTGCAACAAAAACAGGACAGAGAAATACATAAATAAATAATATGATAGTAACTTACAGAATTTTAACCACAGAATAACAACCAACACCTCCAATTAATTTACAGCAGAACACCAGGACACCACAATAGAAATACAGACTTTGCGCCACACCAAGTGAATACTGCCGAAGTGAATATTGTAAATTATTAAAGATACACATAACTGGTTACAAGGCACTTTGTGGAAATCAATTATTACCTTGAGGAGATCACAGTGACAAAAAAAATATGGTCCTTGTATTTAGATTGATTTCAAGGCTTGCATAGGCAAATTTCAAGAAAATTATACTTAGATTTAAAATTTTAGAATTTTCTAGTGTTGACTTTTGTGTTTATCTTAATTGTATTTGTTTTATAAATAAAACTACAATACTTCCGTGACATCATGGATTTAATATGTCTATTTTCTATTTCCTTAAAGTTTGCCACTTGTTTATTCCTTATTTTTTTAAGAAAATACGTAGATATAAAAATTGACATGTCTGTCAGTTATTAATAATTCCGTGTTCATTTTATTGCACCTTCAGCAGATATAAAGTAGTTATACAAATTCTGAAAATAGGTTTGACGCAAAATGTTTAATTTGTTATGTTGATACACAGCATACAATGAAAAAGTAAAATAACAAATAAGAAAACCAAACTCCGAGGAAAATTCAAAACGGAAACTCCCTAATCAAACAGCAAAATCAGAAGCTCAAACATATCAACGAATGGATAACAACTGTCATATTTCTGACTTCGTACAATTGATTAATATTTGCAGACATTTTTGTTTTAGAACTAATCTCTCAGGACTGTAACTGACAAAAGATAAAAAGAAACAAAAAGAAATAAACAAAAAAGAACAGATTGAGGTCTATAACAAAAGCGGTTTAACAATTAAAGAAACCAAGACCGTCACAAAATATGCTGAATAAGATACCTGATTTTGAATTTTGAATTTAAAGAAAATGAAACATTTGGAAACAAAATGAAACGTAAAGTTGACCGAAGGGTTTTCATTATTAATGTTCCACCTCCACATATTCATGACCTTCATGATTTAGTTTAGTGTTAAAATATATTTGTTTCACAAATGACCACGGATATGTTCAACTGCTCATTGTTCGATCCCGTCCCTTTTTCTTGTTTACAAAAATCTAATGCGACTTATCACTGAAATTCTCATTTACTTATGATTTTGTGTTGCTCTATTTTTCAGCTGATTGTCTATTGAAATTTCTTTTTTGTTAAAAATACAAACGATAAAACGGAATCGAAACAATTGCTAAATAAAGTAGTAGACAGTGAATAAGTAAAACACGAAGGCATAACAGAGGAAGTGTATACTTACCTGCGATTGGGATGTCCTTCCCAACTGCTATCTTCTTTGCTAAGTCGCTCGCTTGGTGTATATTTTTCAGATGGATTTCATTGCGTCTGTTTGTTTCGAAATATTAACAAAATGATTACGTTAAGGAGGAGAAGAAAGAGTCAACAAGAATTGATGAAATACATACTAGTATCGCGGTAAAATATATTGGTGCTAGAAAGCAATTATAGTACTTTTCCATTGCTTTACTTCAGAGATACTAGTGACTTTTTATCTGATAACTTAAACAATTGTTAGAATTTGACAATGAGTTAATCATAATAATAGAAATGAAATTGGAATCAAATATATTTTGCAATACCAAGAACATTTTCGTGTAAAATGTGATGGTTCATTTATCCTTTTAATCTTTTAAACCTGTAATTTCAATATTAACTTAATTAGTTGTTATTACCTGTCAACTGACGACTTGTAAATGACCTCTAGTCTACAGTCATCCAAAGTAGTAGCAGGTGGCGGAGAACTATTTTCGTGAAGTTGAAATGCTACTCGAATTTTGGTTCTTCTACGTTGACCTCCATTTCTTCTCTGTTCTAACTTTTGATATTTACATATTTTAGTAGTCTCTGCATGCCCACTCCATAAGTATGTATCTTTGTGTAGAACTTGATTGCCTATTTTCTGTTTTGTTTCGCAGTCTAAAGCTTGAGCTTTCATTATGCAAAGAAAATTGCCACTTTGTAATGGGAAGTATTCTTTATTCTGGCTAATTAATAAACCCGTACCATTGCCATCGTCTTCAGGGATATATCCAAAATGCAAATCACGTTTGTCACAAAATTCTTCATCAAACTCAAAAATGCCTTGACTATTCTTAAATTTAAGGGGTACTTCGTTGATTGTGGCAGATTCATCGCTTTGCACAGCAGTATATGTAGATTCCATTTCAACAATTGGGAGCCAGATATTCCTATAGGCCGCTATAGTCTTGTACTTAGCTAATGAACTTTTTTTGGCATATCTCAAAAATGTTTTGATTGGATCTTGAATATGTGGTAGGCAAAATTTGATATTGTCAGTTAATATTACTATTTGTGGAACTGGTGCCAGAATTCCTAATAATTCTTGTGATGAGAGTTGAACGCTAACAATTTGCCCATGTCCAAATGATGTTTGAAATGGAACAAAGTGATTGATTATTAACGGGTCAGATACCTCGGAAGTAACTTCATTAACACTGTTTTTAAAACTATCAATGTGCTGCTTGTTCCTTTCAAATTCTTGCATCATTTGATCTACGGTATTTTCAGCCAGTTTTTTTAATATTACATTATCTTTTCTTTCGAAGACATGTTTTAGTATATTTTTCCAAAACCCATAGCTTACAAATGAAGTGTTCACGTGAGGATATATATTTTGAAATTTGTCGGGTCTAGTTTGTACGTCATTTTGTGGTGATAAGGTAGTTTTAAAACTATATAAACGTTTCCTCCATTTCACCGTTACTTTTGAATGTGCAAATGTTTCATTTTCATTTCCTTCTGTGCTCTGTGAATCATCTCTTGTACCTTTATTTTCATTGAATGTAGATATATCATTATCATCGGTGACTTCAGGAACATTGCAAACATCTATGTCGCTGAATTTTACAGACATTGTTTTTGTTATTGTATCCTGAAGACCTGGTATAAAAATATCGAATTTTTCGCTTGATACATTTGAAATAAAACTTTGAAAAATAACTGGCTGTGTCTTAAGATGATTAGCAAAGACTAATTCTTTACACTGCATATGGAAATCATCTCGTTTTTTCTTTAACTTATTCAAATTCGCACATAGTGTATGTAATTCAGAAAATTCATAAGGAGTAGGCTTTTGATCTATATAAGCATGAATCAGTCGTTGGATGATAATATCACAATATCTACTTAGAGGGCACGTAAACTGAACAGCTTGATTCTCTTTAATGAAAATAGACATCTTGTATTGGTGAACTGGTTCAAACAATCTCAATTCTATCAAAGCCAAAGCCTGTTTTGGATGAATAAAGTCGGAGCAAATTAGTTCGACTGCTTCGTCACACTTCCTTCCAATTCGAGCATGATTTAAAATTGTATGCAATACGTGTGATTGTATTGGCACATAAACTGACTTCCCATTTTCGGTGATTACATCTCCATTTATATTATTATCGCCATCTGACCTTAGTAATGAGTGATTTCTTTCCAAGGGTGCATTCTCTATAGATAATTTCCCTACTTCTTCTATATACTCCTCTTGTTTTCCACATAACAGATGTGCGTAATACTCGTTAAAAGAATACCATTCTTTTTGTCTAATTATATTGTCTCTGATCAAATATGTTGGATTGAAAACTGGTATATTCATGGAGAATTTTTCAGACAGACTGCTACCTACTAAATGGCTAGCCAGTGAAAGGTATTCCTCGACTAAGGTATGTGCTTTTTTTGTTTTCATAATGCTGTCACTTGCTGTAAAATCTACGACTACTGGGGATGTAAAAGATTCCATTCTCAGACGTTTTAATTTCAATTTCTTTGATAGACGGAAAAGCAGTTGTATGTCTTTTGCGAAAATATCATTAATATTACCTTGATCACCGAGGATATTTTCAATTTCTAAATAATTGTAATGAGCAGACGATTTTATTATAGTTCTAAGAATCATTTTGTCTGATACACATATATTGCTTGAGTCAGTTTGATTCATTTCAAAGTATACTGAAATTGCATATCTTCTACGACTTGGTTCTAGGCTACAAAGATGGTTAATATGGTCAGGTAGCATATGCTTATTCTGAGCCGTATTTGTACTATTAAAGGAAACTCCACGGGATCGCGCTCCTACATCTATTGCGTCATCTTTCTGAATAATTTTACTTACGTCAGTGATATGAACTCCAACTTTATATATGTTCTTTTTTATTTTTCTAATGCTAAAACCATGATTTATAACACCTTCTTCCATTCCAGCTATTGTAAATATCTTTTCGGATTTGGTTAAATCTTTATAATCGGGTGCGTTCAAGTCAACTTTTAAATCACGAATTTCTTCTACAGAAGGGTAATCCAACCATAAATGCAACCTGTTTTGCAAAGCAATGAGCGTTAATCCCTCCTCTATATCTTTAGAACTATGCACAACACCTATGACTGCGCCAAGGGGGTTCATATTGGTCAATTTCCATTTTAAAAGAACTACAAAAAACAACCAGTTTTCTTTGTCGCCATCTGTGATATTATGATACTTATGAAACTTAAGATCGTTCGTAGTTGAATCATGCTTATGAATTTCTACACTTGTTTTTAATCTCTCTGGATACCACGTTGCAAGACGTCCATGTAAAATACAAATTTTAGGAACAGTCTTACAAATTGGAATCATCAAATGACTCTGTCTTCGGTCGATGAGACAAACAAAAACAGGATGTGACACATTTTTAAAACGTTTTCTATCAACAAATGAAACGACTTCACCATAGTATTTCTTATCTTTTTCAGGTTTACCTCTATTTGATATTTTAACATACACTGTGTCTTCTGTATATGTTTGCCCGCAATTTGCCCGTCCAGAAATGTTTATTTTCATTTTTTTTTCATCCTCTGGAAAGCAGATGGCTTCTTCGCTGGACAGGATTTTCATCGTACATTTTTTATATATATCAGGTTGTGTCATATACTTAGTTTCATCAAATGACAAAAATACGTTTGGATAGAGAAAAGGTCTCGAATCAGATACTTTCTCTGTTCTGATGTATTCATATCTATTGATTTCCAAACCCTCGTGAAACAAGGACGACTCGTGTCTCTCAAATAGTGAGTCTGTGCTTCTATTTTGTTGTTTCTCTATATTTTGCAGACGATTTCTGCGTCGATTTGTTTCTTCATCGTACCAATCGCTGTCCGAATCTGAATCCATATTAGACATGTCTTATACAGCTAATTATCGACCTCCATCCTGTGCAAACATGCAATTTGATTCAAACTTTAAATGAATAGTTAATTAAAAAAAGACTGGCAAATATAGTAGATTGACAATTAGTGCTGGCGAGATGAATGAATTGTGATTTTAGATTTTTAACTTCTTGCGATTGACCATTAGCAGTAATATTTGCACCTGATTCGTGCGAAACACGCTTTGAAGAGTCATGCTTTATATTGTTTTGGTAAGATAATATTGAACATTTTGTAGTCTTGTTAAATCGGGCATGAAAATGAATCAGTTGCCTTGTATCTCGAAAAAAAATCACACCCAATCGCATGTTATTTTAGATACAAAAATTAGTAGACGAAACGTGTTTGACGTACAAAATTATAAGCGTGATATCTTTGTTGATTTATTTTCTAGAATTTCATTCTTCTCAGACCATTAGGAAAATACACATTTTTTTTTTTTTTGTCATATTTAGGCAAGTCTTGTAGTAGTCTACCAACGTTCTTTATATCTAACCGTTTTTATATTTATTCCATTTTCCAAAAATAATTTAAATTTTAATAGATATAACTTGATAGTCGGGTTATTCACTATTGTTAGTTAACCCATTCATTAAAATAACATGGAGTTGCACTTCCTGAACCGCACAATTGTACAGGACGAGAAAATGAATTACAAATGATTAAAAAATTGAGATGAATATAAGTTTTGTCCTACAGTTTAAACTTACAACTACAATAAAGAAAGAATATTTACTTTAAAATACGCAGTTTTAAACGATTCAAGAATATTTCAATATTTCACTAATGCAGTTAAACATTTAAAGAAATGGCAAAACAAGTTCTACATTTGTACTTTAGAAATGCTTGAAGTCAAAGGAATAAATCAATGAATAAATAAGCTTAATTTATAATCGGCATAGGATAAAGACAATTAATGACATAACATAAGCTAGTATGAGCTTTAACCGACAAACAAGACATGACAATACAATACATAATACACATGCAATAAGTTACATAACACAAAATGAAGCAATGCTATCAAGCATGGTGGTGATATGTAGATTATAAGCATGATAAGCTAGATATCAAAGCTAATAATTATAAGTATTAAACAAGCATGATTAGAAAGTTTGGTAAAATGTATAGAATAAAATATTTAAAATAGGATATGATCTGAATTGTAAAGGTTTTACATAAAATATAAATTAATAACCTGTACAAACTGTGCACTAACAGTCATATCCATTCCATTACTTCAAAATATTTTGAAACTGACAGAAAATAGCATTTTTTCTAAAAAATCATCAGGTAGATCATTCCATAAATCAAAGAGCTGAAGAGCTCTGAGGGGAAAGACGGCCATTGTTTCTATTTTTATTTATTTTTTTTTTGTGGGGGTATCTTTTGATAGTCTTCATATAAAGAATGAAGAAAAGAACAGCTAGATTATGTATAAAGGTTGACAATATTGAAACCAACTGTTGTTTAATGTAATTCTGTTTCCTTAGTTAAGGATTCAATTTGGACAAATGGAAGAGATCTGCATCTTCCCTTTTCACGAATGTGACTTACCGAATTAGACTATTTACCGGATTTGTAATAACATAAGCAACACGACGGGTGCCACATGTGGAGCAGGATCTGCTTACCCTTCCGGAGCACCTGAGATCACCCCCAGTTTTTGGTGGGGTTCGTGTTGCTTAGTCTTTAGTTTTCTATGTTGTGTCATCTGTACTATTATTTGTCTGTTTGTCTTTTTATTTTTGGCCATGGCGTTGTCGGTTTGTTTTCGATCTATGAGTTTGACTATCCCTCTGGTATCTTTCGTCCCTCTTTTCTAAATCAAAACATTCGATTGAAGTTGAAAGTTAATCATCTAAAATTCAACTGAATTCTATCATTTAACAACAGCTACAATATTTTTTGAAATTTTAATTGTGTACCACTGAACTGCAGGCTAAGGCCATTTTCCATTTTTTGTGACAGTACTCTAAGATTTTTAATTTTTTTCTCAAGAAAGTGAGGACTGAAAAATCTATTCAGTTTTAAATTTCCATTGATAAAGTTCCCAGTTACAACTCTAATCACAGGGATACAGGTACTAATAAAAACCAATATGACTGATGTCAACTGTGTGAAGCTTGTTTCCAGATCCTACATTTTGAAATATTTGTAAATTTCATGAATAAATAGGTTTAAACTACAAAGTGCAACATTTTTAATTAATTTCTTTTTTACCATTACAATGATTATGTTGGTACACAAAATTTAATTTTAATTGAAGACTACTTATCATATACTAAATGTCACATTTTAAGTGTTCAGATACATTAACTTTTATTTTAGTGGATAATTACTCATCAATTGAGGTGCTCCTGTATTGGAGGAAGATTCTCAAAACAAAATTTTACAGAAAAAATGAAAACTGTCGTTTCTCTCCCCAATCTCATGTATCCCCACGGCCATTGTTTACTGAGTTGACCTACAAATTAAAGCATTGCATGTTGATGTAATCATCTACAGCAAACATAATTATGTTTCAATTGAACAAATACCATTTTTTAATTAGTACACGAACTCTGAGAATGATTTAAATAATCAGTAAAGGATATCCCTGCTTATACGAAGTGTGGCATTCCAACAATGACGTCACTATAATGTAGGTTGGATATATTTAGAATATCTCGTCATACTGATTTTTCCGGATTGTAAAAGAAACGTAAATAGTGTAAGGGAGAGCTTAAGATACGATAATTTCGCGAGAAACAGAAGGGAAATGTGTATAAAAGTGTTTAAAGTCAATCTATTCATTTGTGTGTCTCCTTCTCATCAATCTCAGTAAGATTTTTTGGGGTGTTTTCCACATTATAAAAACAAAATGAATGACGTGAGGGGATGTCAGTCTGGTCAACCACATAGGGGATTGACGGCTTCAAGCCGTCTTTCCCCAAAAAGCAGCTGTATATTGAAAAGAGTTCTTACCATAAGTTGTTAGTCGAACCCTAGGTATATCTTCAATATAAGAATATTTAAAATCATATTTAAAATCTTTCTATTCAACTTTATCATGTTAACATGGTGGTAACAATTTATATAAAATTTCAAAAATTCAATAGCCATGTTAGGCATACGTCTAATTTTCAGGAATCTTTGCTCGTACAAGAAATTCATCATACGAATTAACATAGTCTTCATATATAAAACGTAAAATTGTTGCCCTTTCCTGATTTTTTTCTAATTTAGTGGTATTATTTTTAATGTCAAAATGCCATGCCGAAGGACAAAAATCAAGTTAAAAATATAATAAATGTGTGGAAAATTGTCAATCTATATAATTACGTAAAAAGTAAAATTAAAAAAAAATACTGAACTCCGAGGAAAATTCAGAACGGAAAGTCCCTAAACAAATGGCAAAATTAAAAGCTCAAATACATTAAACGAATGGATAACAACTGTCATATTCCTGACTTGGTATATTGGTATTTTCTTATGTAGAAAATTGTGGATTGAACCTGGTTTAATAGCTAGCTAAACCTCTCACTTGTATGACAGTCGCATCAAATTCTATTATATTGACAACGATGTGTCAACAAAACAAACAGACATAATAGGTAAAAATGTCAAATATAGGGGTACAGCAGTCATCATAATCAAGTAAGCAAGTAATGCTATAAAACATTCAGTTATTGAGATGCTTTACGACAAATAGTCAAATGTTGTGATCAGAACTAAATTGATAATCAATATCAATCAATACCTTAAGGTTTGACAATATCATCGCATAATATTTTAGCTGATTGTATATCAAAAAGCAGGCTTGCTTGCAAATGTTTTATTTCCAATTGCAAAGGCTTGGAATTTATCAGAATTTGCCTTCATACAATTAAATTTAAATCAATCAATTAAAACAGCTTTTTCTTTTTCAAGTGTAATCAATAAATTTTCAAAATCGTTCTCAGCATCTGACACAGTATTATCGTCTGCATAATTTTCCGTGTTCAATAAAATAGAGATTATGTCATTTATAAAAAAAAATAAGGATAACTAGTAATAGAAGTCCGAGGATAGATACTTTGGATACCTCTTTTTGGATGTCAGCCCAACTGCCGATTTCGTCCTGAAGATTTATTTGTTGCCTATGATCTGTTAACTAATTTTGAAGTAATTCACTGATCTTTGAGAATGACCATAGGCAGATAATTTACTTAAAGAATATCACAGTTAAAAGCTTTCTCGAAAATTCATAATAAGTAATGATGCCAAATACATATTTTAGCCAGCTTTTTTCAAATCTTCAAGGAACCTCAGCAATGTTGTATTACCTCCATGAGCTTTTCCAAATCCACATAAAAAAGCATGATTTTTTTTTTACTTCAGTTAACTGGTTAGACATAACTATTTAATAAACTTTTGAAACTGTAGGTAAAATGCTCACAGGTCTGTAGTTCTTTTTATCAAGTGGATAGTTCTGTTTGTGTAGTGGTACGATCTGAGCTATAAGTGTTGTTATATGCTTGTTAAGTACTGGTGCACCAACTTGCAATAGCTTAAATGCTATCTGATCTACTCTTGTAGCTCTTTTTATAGTCCTTTTCACCAGTTTGTCTACAGTGTCAACATGTAAAGGATAAAATCATGTTGTATGTTAGCTTTAATTTTCAAAATACTGGAGTGTGTTTGTTTCAAAAAGTATTAAAGTTGTCACAAAAAATTGTTGGTGTTGTCATATGATGACATTATTTACACAAGTTGTGTAAGACCTTTTATAATAGTTTATTATCATATGAGGACAATCATTTAAACCAGTGTTAAAAATTTAGTGTTTTGAAACCAAGAAATGTTCTATCTGTAACAATAGCATCTACAAGTGATGGTTCATACCCTTTCATATAACATGTAGGTTTAGATTAAAAATATTACATATATCCTCTGACACGTGATTTGGTTTTTTCACCATACAAACATAGTTAAGATCACCAATAACCATCTAAATTTATATAAATGTAGAGTCTTTATCTTAAAGGATATTTATTGAGTCATAAAATATATTATTCGCCATGATGGTGGACGATACAAGGCATAAATTAACCATTTAGTTTTATCAAGAATAGTCTCATAAACAAAGTTGAAGAGCATTGAGGACCAAAAATTTGCATGCACTAGATAAATGAATTTCAAATATGTTTTATGTTTTTTGAAAAAGAAAAACTTAACAGGATTTTCCAGTGCACCTTTTTTCAATCCTCCAGAAGGTACCAAAATAAACTAAGTTGGGAAAGAGGTTTGAGAACTTCCCCAAAGGTAATAATTGAAGTGAGCTGTATTGATTGACATGGATAATTGAGTGACAATAGATACCTGACAATAATTGGTGATTTAAACTGTGTACCTGAGTGTAGCATATCAAGTGAAACTCAACTGTTTGTTAATTTTATGTAGATGAAACACGCGTCTGGCGTATTAAATTATAAGCCTGGTGCGTATTAGATACAATACAAAGGTAACAAAGAAACAGGCCGGTAACAACCGTTGCCGGATAGTTTTTCTGCACGAGTAGTCAGGTCTTGACCTGACTACAAGTGCAGACAAACCATACGGCAGGTTGTTTCCGGCCTATTTTTGTTACCTTTATTTTGTATCTGACTTGTATGACGTGTCAGGAAGGAAGTAGTACATTTTGCATTTAGAAGAGGTAGCAAAACTAAACATATTAGAAACTTCAATGGCCATATACCAGTTAATGTAAGTTACAGTTTAAACACATTTTTTTCACTTCTCTTAAGCCATGTAAGCCGAGAATTTTGTTTCTAAAAATTTCAAAAATTTAATAACTTTATAAAAAAGAACCATTTCAAGGAAAAGATGAATGTTGTTTACATTTGAGACTTTTAGAATGCAACTTCGCTAGTAAGTAATTTAAAAAAAACAGAGCTACCATTTGATTTTTTATAGTGGAAAAACGGAAGGAAAGCGGGGGTTTAATCCATTTAAAATAAACAGAACTGATATTAAGTGAATGAAATGTTATGAAAAACTGGATTTTGTCTTGTTATTTGATATAGTAGTTATTTGATATATATATATAGGCATATATTTTGGATTTTTTTTTTTAATAGTTCATACATATAGGTTTTTTTTATATGTCTCTGATAGTGTTGGTCAGGATTTAACACGTGTCACTATATGATCCAATCGCAGCTTACCGTTCAAAATTGATGACATTAGTTGAATGATTTTTCTTCACGATTTGCTGCATATTTGAACATGTATTACATGGACACTTTTTATTTATAGGATCAATCGTGCATTGGTGAGTTGATAGGGATTTTATCTTTTGATTAGATTTGATTTTTTTATATATATTTCCTGTCTTTTTTATTGAAATATAAACGTTGGTATCAGCATTTCTTTACTTTCAGCATTGTCCAGAAAACTATTCATGTCCATATGTTGAAGGAAAAAACACTTACGGACCGACCATTTAGCTTCAAAGGGGTATCTTCTTTTCTGAGTAAGAACATTATTTATTATTTCAACGCTATCACCCAACTATTTTCATTTTTTTCGAAATTAGACGATTATATACGGTATACGGAAAATCGGGAATCAGAACATTATTTTGTCATCTGCTTGACCACAATATATTTTTCTCATAAAATTGGGTATCAAAATATTTTTAGAAAAAGACATAACCCCTTTTTATAAGTTAAATGGTCAATCCCTTAGTGTACTGATATGAATAGTAATTTACTGGAATTGTTTGAAATATAGTTATTGATGCTAACGTAAATATTTTAATCAAAAGACAGGAAATATGTCAGTGAAACAAAAGTTCAAATCTAATTGAAATTTAAAGTGCCCATGAACTCTCTGATCATGCACGAGTGATTCTATTCATAAAAGTGTCCGTGTAACAACTAAAAGTGTCCGTGTATCATCTAAAAGTGTCCGTGTAACACCCATTAATGTTCTGTTTTTCTATAGCTCTGCTGGGGGTAAAGTCGTACAACTTTGATAACTATTAGCATGTCGAAATGTATTATTGTATTGTTTATTTGTGTATGTCTCTATCCTGAATGTTCTTGCATTTATTTGTACTGCAGTCCTGTAATGTAATGTTGTCCTTTTAGTGTTATATTTAACATTGGCATAAAAGCACGAGGTTTGGCTAGCCACACAACCAGGTTCAACCCACCATTTTTTTCTTGAAATGACCTGCACCAAGTCAGTAAAATTGTAGTTGTTATCTTATGGTTCGTTTCTCTGTGTGTTACATTGTTGTTTGTTTTATTTGTTCGTTGGTTTGTGGCCCGGATTTGTTTTCTCTCAATCGATTTATGACTTTCGATATACTACTGTTGCCTTTATTTATCATCTTCTGCAGGGACGAAAAAGTGCACTGCAAAATCCAGTTATGTTTTAAATTTTATAAAACAAACAATACATTTGACTTTTTTTTGTAGGGCATGATACGCCTTAAAATTTTTCAAGATGCACAGGTTTTTCTGAACTCAGAGTAATTTTGAGGCGAAAACGCAGCCATTATAGAGTCCACATGAACCTTAGGTAAAAAATGATTAAAAAAATAATTATGAGTTTAATAGTTGTTTTACCAGAAACCTCAGTTGACATCTCATAATAGATATAAGAAGATGTGGTATAAGTGCCAATGAGACAACTCTCCACCCTAGTCACACTTTGTAAAAGTAAACCATTATAGGTCATAGTACGGTTTTAAACACGGAACCTTCAAAAGATGGCTCACCCCGAACTGCAAGCTATAAAGGGCCCCAAAATGACTTGCAAAACCATTCAAACCGGAAAACCAACGGTCTAATCTATATAAAAAAAACGAGAAACGACAACCACTGAACATCACGTAGAAAATTGATTAACATGTAGGTCCTTTTTTCGATCATAGAGGAAATGTTCAGCTACATGTAAATAACTATTGAACAGCAAACAATATACATTATCGTCCATTATCACTAAAAACTTTAAACAAAGAATATTAATGTATTTTCTGTTTTAAAACTGAGCTTAGAAATAAGCTCATTCTACAAAACAAATTTTTAACCATGAAAGAAAAGGTATATTAGAAAAAATATCTAAGTGTATTTGAATTGTATAAACTGATAACATGGTTAGTAATGTTATCTTTGTGTATTATTTAATTTATTATATAATTTTGTATTTAAATAATTATGATGCATGATAGACATTGCAATATTTATATAATCTGGTAGGATGTATATACATTACAAAAAACACAGCACAATTGTTTTCGATTACCGTATGACTATTAATCTTTCAAATTATAACTGTCTTACCTGAATAATGATGTAGAAAAAGCTAATTACAATCTTTTTCGATATTGATTAAAATAAACCGTTATCCGGAAACACATGGAAACGGGTAATAAGTTATAAATCATCCCAAACTCGGATGAACTATGAAATTCCGAAAATAACGCCAGATGATATAAATACTTTATTATAATATAATAGCATTATTTATCTATTGATGTTATATTAATATTTTGTAAACGACTAACAATATCCAGTATATCTACCTGAAGAATCCTGAACTTCTGGTACTAATGAAACAGGGACCTTCACTGAGATAGCTGTGTCAGTGGAGTAATTGTTAACAGCGTGTGCAATACTGTTGTTGAATAAAAAAAAAAAACTTTAGAAATATGTATAGATTAATGATGTTCTTAAGCTTTTGAGCACCTATTATTGATGAAAGTCAATATCTGCAAGAAATAAAATACCATATGCAAAACGAAATAACAGGTACAAATTAATAAAAAAAAAATATTTTCTGATATTATGTTTAACCAGGAACATATATATTGAGACATACTGTTCCCAGGTTTAACTTTAAAACTTTTGAATATAACAGGTAATAAATAAATCGATTACCTGGCTAATGAAATTCATCGAATGTTTTAGCGCACTACCGCATGTCTCTCGGCGAACAGGGCAGAAAACACATACCATCGAAGTCAATGTCTGCAAGAAATAAAATACCATATGCAAAACGAAATAACAGGTACAAATTAATAAAAAAATATATTTTCTGATATTATGTTTAATCAGGAACATATATATTGAGATATACTGTTCCAAGGTTTATCTTTAAAACTTTTAAATATAACAGTTAATAAATAAATTGATTACCTGGCTAATGAAATTCATCGAATGTTTTAGCGCACTACCGTGGGTCTCTCGGCGAGAAACAGGGCAGAAAACACATACCATCGAGGAAAAAAAATTGCGAGGGTGAATAATTTAGATGAATTCGCACAAAAATATAGTTCCCTATTTGAATCGATCTTAATACCAAATTTAAATGTGACTAAATACCAAAGATCTTACCAACTTGCCAGGTGATTTATATATTTTCATACCTAAGGCACCGATTATTCATCTTATGTTTGCGTGTTGACTGGTCAAATTAAATCTGATTTTCAGGAGAAATAAAATTGTTAAAATAACCTGACCGTTTAGGTAATGCAATGGTGACCTGTGGTAATCTGACAACGTACAGTAATAGAGTGGTGACAGTGTGGGATCCAGAACTTTTTATAATGGGAGGGCCCACTGACTGTCATAAGAGGCCCGCTACAGTCATGTTTCAGTGATTCCCTATATAATGAACCACATTTTTCCCCCGAAAAGGGGCAGGCCTCCTGGATCGACCAATGGGTGACCTGAGATAACCTGACCAAGTACAGTAATACGGTGGTGGCCTGAGTTAACCTGACCATGTACAGTAATACAATGGTGACCTGAGGTAACCTGACTATTCACAGTAATACAATACTGGCCTGAGGTTACCTGAAAATATTCAAATTGTGTTTTGTAAAGCTGGCCTGGGGTATTATGACTATGTACAGTACTACAGTGGTGACCTGATGTGACCTGACCATGCACAGTCATGCAATGGTGACCTGAGGCTGGGAACAGTATATCTAACGGAAATGAATCTGATAGGCTTTTCAGTATACAATTGATAAAATCTCGGACTCCACGAGACTTCGCGAAATTTATGGATTTTGGTGGCGTCTGACTGAAAAACTGTCGGAACTGCTCGATAAACTAACCACATAATTCTAATCGTAAATAAATACAAGTTTTATCATAAAGTAGATACATTTTGTCATATAAAATGACCAAAATAAGTGTGATTTATTTGATGTGAAGTGTTTTATAATGTTTTTGAATTTGGGAAGGCAATCGGCGCCATTTTTTTATTACCCTGTTTGCATTCTGTACCATTCTGTGATAAAATGAATACGATTATAACAAATTTGAAGTGACAGAGTACAAGTTTGATACACTGGTATCACTGTAAAACTAGTTTGAATGACATTTTATTGATATTATCAGAAATTATGAGGATAATAGCGAGTACGCTTTTAACACATGTCCGTTTCCGTATCGTATCTTTATTACCTATGAGCCGACGATAAAATCGGCTACAATTGGGTAGTGACAAGTCCCGTCAATATATATGTTCCTGCCTGCCTAAAAATAGTTGTGTTTTGTAAAGCTGACCTGGGGTAACATGACTATGTACAGTAATACAGTGGTGACCTGAGGTAACCTGACCATGTACAGTAATACAATGCTGACCTGATGTAACTTGATCATGCACCATAATGCAATGCTGACCTGAGGTAACCTGAACATATTCTGTGTTTAAATCTGGCCTGGGTCACATGACCATGTAAGTAGTATAGTGGTGACCTGAGATAACATGACCATGTGCAGAAATGCAAGGGTGACCTGAGGTAACCTGATAATATTCTGTGTTTAAAGCTGACCTGGGGTCACATGACCATGTAAGTATTATAGGGGTGACCTGAGGTAACATGACCATGTGAAGTAATGCAAGGGTGACCTGAGGTAACCTGAAAATATTTATGTGTTGTAAAGCTGACCTGGGGCAAGGATTTGTATAATCACTTTGAACATCTCAATGTTTGTATTTATGTGTATGGAACAATAGAAATGTGTCATGTCAAAATGGAAGGACCCGGTTGTGTCAATGTTGTTTACTACATAATCGGTTATGTCTTTGTATAGGACCCGGCTTTGTTTCTGTTTTGAAATAACAAATCTATGAAAAGCAACATTGTCCATCGGAAAAAATCAATATCTATGTTATTGTAAAACAAGCCCGTCCTGTTAAAAATTATTTTAAACAGGCACTTTTCGAAATAGGAAGTAAAACATTTTTCAAAGCAAAACGTATATCTTATTGCACTTATCTTCGAACTATAAAGTTTAAATGGAATATACATTCTTTATAGCATGCACTTGCATTTATTGTTTTATAACATCATGATTTTTTTTACTATACTAGTTTGTATTGATGTAAAATAGAATAAAAGAAGTGGTATGGTTGTGTCACCATATCCATCCATCGATCATTTGTTCATTCATGCACCCCTACTTTTGACATTTTTATTCATTATTTCAGTTTGTTCTGTTCACAGATGGTTGTCAATATAATAGAATTTTAAGCGACTCTCATATAAGTGAGAGGTTTTAGCTAGCTATAAAACAAGGTTTAATCCACCATTTTTTTACATAAGGAAATGCCTGTAACAAGTCAGGAATATGACACTTGTTTTTCATTCTTTGATGTGTTGGAGCTTTTGATTTTGCCATCTGATAAGCGACATTACGTTTTGATTTTCCTTGGAGTTCAGTAATTTTGTTATTTTACTTTTACAATATCTAAGACTTTTAAAACAGTCTTAGAAGTGGCCATTTACCCCGTGAAAATTGTAAATGAGACAACTTGCTAGCAGAAACCAAATGACGTAAAATTTTTCAAATATAGGTCAGCGTATGGCATTCAACAATAAGAAACACCCTTACCACATCGCAAGCTATAAAGGGGAAGGAAATGACAAATGTCAAACAATTAACAAGAAAACTAACGACCTATTTTATATCTAACACATAAAACGAAAAACGAATATGGTATTAAGCGACAAAACAAACCACTCAACTACCTTTCACTTGATTAGGAAACTATCACATACAATTGGCGGGATTAATTGTTTTGGCGCCTAGTACCCCAAACCCCAACAGTGCTGCAACATTACAACATAAGATCAAACTATAAAAATCAGTTGAAACTGATTTAACTCATCCGATTACAGAGCCTGTATAGTAAATGCGCGAATTCCGCTCAAAATTGTATCTTTGTTATGAAAAAATAAATAATACTCCTTTCTATAATATATACATGCATATAAGGTAAGAATGTTTGGATACTCCACTTGGTTATAATATTACGATTCCTCAAAAAAGTATGAATTTATTTATCATATTGTTAAACATTTCTAACACTGTCCAAAATAATCTTTTTTGATCACTTCAGATGACAGATAACGTGACTATTGAGAGAGCAGATGAGTCACTTCGTGAGCTTATTCGTGCATATATAAACACATCTGCTGTTACAACTGCTTTGAATAACACAAATTATCAGCGTGGATTTATTTGCTGTTTTTGTAGGGAGGAAATTAAAAACAAAAAGGGACCACAGACGTCATGAGATAAGTAACTCTGAAATTGACAAGAAGAGACAGGGATGCAAGATCTGTGACAAAAAGTTTGTAGACAACATCCACTTTCTTGTCCACATGAACACGCAAATTGGAAATAAACCTTTCAAGTGTTGAAAAGTTAAAACTCAGTATACATATAAAGGTTCATACAAGAGGCACTTAGAATTTTGTACCCCTCTTATTGCAAAAAGTTTCAAGTGTTCAGTGTGTCCTCAGATATTCGAGAGGAACAATCATCTATCTGACCATGTGACAGGAAAGCACAAAAAATGTGTAGAATAATTTCGTTGCCAAATATGTAACAAAGGCTTTTGCTACAGATCTAGTGTCTAAACATACCAGGAAATAGAACTCTTATACTTTTAACAATCTGTTTGAATATTCTTTATACAAATGTCATTTCACACAAGTAAGAGACACACTTTCTTTTTTCTACAATTATTATATACTACTTTTTATTATCATTTGTTATACTAGTTATTGTTTGTGAAAACTATCGGAATAAAGTAATAAAATTGATTGGGATTTTGAACTCATTTTTTCATCATGCACATCTCAAAGATCTATTGTATACCCTTCGACATCTGGTGTTTCCTTTCCTTAAAAGATAACCATGATGGCAACCACTGTCCGTTTTCATTTGGGTACTTCATTTATCGTTTGAACCGACGAACAAACTTTTATGTGGATGGATATGAAAAGAGTTCATTTGAAGTTGTTGAGAAAATGCTGCAAAATTTTATACTTTGCGATTATGTGTAAATAGATATAAGAAGATGTGGTATGAGTGCCAATGAGACAACTCTCCATCCAAGTCACAATTTGTAAAAGTTAACCATTAAAGGTCAAAGTACTGTCTTCAAAACGGAGCCTTGGCTCACACCGAACAGCAAGCGATAAAGGGCCCCAAAAATGACAAGTGTAAAACCATTCAAACGGGAACAACAACGGTCTAATCTATATAAAAAACGAGAAACGAGAAACACTTATGAACCACATCAACAAACGACGACTACATCAGATTCCTAACTTAGGACAGGTGCAACAAATGCAGCGGGTTTAAACGTTTTAATAGGTACCAACCTTCACCCTTATCTGAAACAATAGTGTAACATCAAAACATAGAAAGACACACTATAAAATATCAGTTGAAATGGCTTATTTCAATCAAGACATATTAACACAAGTGAACATACACTGAACGAATAAATTTAATCTATGATACAATGTAAATACAAAATCGATAAAATAAGGGGTGAAAAAATAAAGGTAACAATAGTATATCGCTGTGAGATATTAAACAATTTCAAAAAAACAATAACCTTGAACAAAAAGCCGCCAAATACAAAAATAAACACAGGTAAATGAAAATAATTTTGTTTTGAGGTATACCGTTAAAATGGAGAAAAGAAATATTTTTTACAAAATAAATAATTTTGTTGTTCATAGTACGAAGAAGTGAAAATTTTTGGTCATACCAAACACTTATCAAAGCTGGTATATAGAAGACATATAACCCTGAATAAGTAAACATTAAAAAATAAAAAAGCATTACAAATAGTATCAACAGGTCACATTACCTAGAAAGTACGATTTGAGAGTACTTGCAGTTACAGACAGCTAGTTAAAAGCCCAAAACAATTAATAATAAAAAAAAATCATGCATCAGAGACTAAAATCAACTAAAACACATCCCAGAGATTTAGTATTGGACAATAAAGAAGACATGACTTGTGAAATGCCAAAACAAATGTATCGACAGTCAGTAGGATAGCTAGGAGTTAACCTCTTTATAGAAAAAAAATGAACGTGGATATGTCTTTATACATCCCTCTTGGAAAGAATACAAATTTAGTTATATTTGAATTTGCTGATGACAAAATCGATATTTGTGCCAATGTAAACTATATTCAAAGATCTAACTACAACATTGGTACGATAACCTTTACAAATAAGTATTCGATCAACAGAAAGATGATGATCGATGAATCTGAAACACAATAACTGCATCACGCAGTAAAAAAATCTCTCATGAAGCTTGATGTCAAGTAGGTTGTAACTGTCTTCGAAAAATTGAATAAGACGAACAGAAATGTTTGCGACTGTACGTTCAAAAAACAACAATCAATCAATCATATCTCCTTTAAAATTGCAGTATTATAATAACTTTAAACATTATTAAATAAGTGATTCGTTTAATCCTTTGGTCAGATATAATCACGTCTCGTCGCTCTCCTAATTTTTTTCAAATTTCCGATACAAAGAAAAAAAGTAGTATTGAATATCAAAGGAAGTAACCCATCAAAGATACAAGGGTTGTGTTTCGGCTTCAAAAGAAAATTCTTAGTTATTCAAACTATTCAAAGCAAGGGATGAATACGCCATTCTTGTGAAATTTGAAATTGAAACAGTTGATTTATAACTTTTTTCGATATTAATATGACCACACCAATGATAATTCATGGTAACACAGATTGGAAAACTAGATGATGATGATGAGAAGGAGGAGAATTCAGCCACGAATTAAATTCGGGTCGAAACCATGTTAATTATACTATATTAATATTTATCCTGCTTTATACAAGACCGACATGCTGGTCGATTTTTTAGCGTATGAGTTCATACGGAAACAGTCCACAGGAAGATGTATCACCTTAATTTGTGTTGAAGAGATAAAAAAGATACTTATATAATAATGCAGACATGGCTGAATATACCTTAATTTCAACTCACAAGAAAAACGCACATTAAAGTTTATGTAAATCAATAAAGAATACAAAAAACCGTAAAAGAAAATCATTTCAAAGTTTTTAGTATTTTTGGTATTGAAAATCACGTCAAAGGAAATAAAATGACGTTAAATGTATTTTTTTTTTTTACTTTTTTTCAACGAAACTGTCTCGATCATTACAAATTTACGGTAGCATATAACATGCTTAAATTTATATAATGGATAGAATATACTTTGAGGATGTTCAATGGAGAACAACTCGATCATTTCTTATAAAATTAAAATAAATCCCCTCCCCTCTTTTGATTGCAAAAACTAAATGTTATGAGTGTCTGCTTTCCAGTTAGTTTTCTATCATTAGAAGTTGATTTTTGCTAACTTGTCAAAATTTCCGTCGCTGTGACCATGGTGACTCTAAAATATTTATCTAGTTTTCAACCTTCAGTTTCGTATGCATTCTCTTGTCTGTAAAATGAAGAGGGGAATCACTTCAACCCGCTTAGGCACTTTAGGTTAAAAGGCTTTTTTTTTAAATGTAATAGACATATAGGGAAAAAAGTCACCTTCCAATATGATAACAAACTTTATCACGCCCATAGATATGTTCATAATGAATTCAATATTCGTATGACATTAACAACACCTTACAAAAGCATGTTATAAATAAATATACCCTACTAATCTCTGATAGTTTAAATATTTTTGTGTATGTCAATGAAGGAAGGAATGCGTCGTGGAATTTCACCTTTAGTCAATTAGAATGTATTGATTTGAACCATTTATTTTCTAAAAAAATACTTGATTTTTTAAAAATAAGATAGAAAGATCGGATTGAACGTATATTTCAATCTTGCATCGAACAAATAAACACTAACTGCTCACGGGTGTTTATCTCCTTTTTTTATTACTGCATGTTTAAAAAATTGTTTAACATTCTTTAAATATTGAAATTGAAAAAAATGGAAAGGTTATCCTTCCAATGCAATGGGTTTCCTGGACAGATTCGTGCTTCTTATTCCATTATGTTAATGATTTTTGTTCGCTATCGGATTTTCATTATTGGTTTCTGATAACTCTGACGAGATGTTATTTTTAGAAATGTTTAATATGGTACATCTAATACTACTGGATGTATTGAAAATTGAAAATTTCCAATGAAAGGATCGATATTTTTTTAGCGGTGGTAGAACTTTACCATCACATATATGCTATTTGTGATATCTTGAATGTGCTTGTGATTTGTAAAAGATATATTTTTCAATCAAAGAGATCAAAGTAACAATATCTAATATTAACGTTTACCTTTACTCGTTTATTTTTACACATAAAAACAGCTGAGCTAATTACAAGGCATATCAGTATAAATAAAATGGAATGTGATATAAATACAAATGAAGCAAAAAATTAACCACTAAAGCAGTTATAGGTCACCGTACGGACTTCAACAATAGCAATGCCCATAAACTGCATATAAGCTTTACAATATGACAAATTGAGGAACAATGCAATTGAGAAAAACTACTGTCTGATTTAAGACAAATAAATAAACGAAAAATAAAGTACGACAGACAGCTTATTTAGGAATACTTGTATTCCACTCATGTAAAGTTTCTACATTAATTCTCTGAGAATTGACACATCCCTAAAACTTTAAGCGATGTAAGAAGCTATTGAATAGACATGGCTTCAATCATGCACTGCCATTCCATATCAAATAAGAAAGAAGATGTGGTGTGATAGCTAATAAGACAACTCTTCACAAGAGACCAAATGAAACAGAACTTAACAACCTTAAGTCACCGTTCTGCATTCAAAAATGAGCAAAGCCCATAGCACACAGTCAGCTTTGAAAAGCCTCGCCGAAAATGACAAATGTATAACAATTCAAACGAGAAAACTAACAGCCTAATTTATATACAAAAAATGAACGAAAAACAAAAATGTAACACAGCAACAAACGACAACCACTGAATTAGAGGCTCCTGACCTAGGACAGGCACATACACACAGAATGTGACGGGGTTTAACATGTTAGCGGGATCCCAACCCCCTCCCTAACCTGAAACAGTGGTGAAACAGTACAACATTAGAAGACAAATTATAAAATCAGTTGAAAAGAGATTAACTCATCAGACGGATACAAGTAGAAATACATCTAACAATAACACAGGGTGGACGTTGCCGGGTATTTATAAAAAAGAAGATGTGGTATGATTGCCAATGAGACAACTGTCCACAAAAGACCAAAATGACACAGAAATTAACAACTATAGTTCACCGTACGGCCTTCAACAATGAGCAAAGCCCATACCGCATAGTCAGCTATAAAAGGCCCCGAAATGACAATGTAAAATTCAAACGAGAAAACTAACGGCCTTATTTATGTACAAAAAATGAACGAAAAACAAATATGTAACACATATACAAACGACAACCACTGAATTACAGGCTCCTGACTTGGGACAGGCACATACATACATAATGTGGCGGGGTTAAACATGTTAGCGGGATCCCAACCTCCCCTAACCTGGGACAGTGATATAACAGTACAACATAAGAACGAACTATAAAATCAGTTGAAAAAGGCTTAACTCATCAGATGGACAAAATACAAGTGGACGTGGCAGGGTACTTGTACATCCCAACAACAAAAAGACATTAGGAACAGATCTGAGAGTACTCGCAGTTATCTGACAGCTAGTCCAAAGCCACTAACAACTAATAAAAAAATCATGCATCTAAGACTAAATTATCAATCCGTACACATCCAACATCCAATGGATTTAGTGTAAAGACGTCATAAACAGTCAGAGAAAAACATGACCTTGTGCAATGCCAAGATACAGGTATCGACAGATTGTAGATCCATGAATGTGTATATGTATATAACATACTAGTAATATTTAGTTTGCTTTTAATTTACTGATAACATAATCAATATTTATACCAATAAAAACAATATTCAATGATCTTATTACAGTGTTGAATTGTACTTGAGCATCCCAAAAACAAAAAGACACTAGGTACAGATCTGTGAGTACTCGCAGTTACTGATAGCTAGTTCAAAGCAACAACTTTGTTTTTCTTACCATCTCCAATAAGAGTTGATGATGCTTCTGGTATGTACAAAAGTTGATGAGAGGTATAGTGCACTGAGATTGTTACTTCAATGACAGATAGCAGAAAGACATACAATTGAGAATGGAAATGGGGAATATGTCAAAGAGACAACAATCCGACCAAATCTTACAGCCGAATGTCATCAATGGGTCTTCAACACAGCGAGAAAATCCAACACTCGAAGGCGGGCTTCAGCTGGCCCCTAAATAAAAATGCGTACTTGTTCAGTGAAAATGGACGTCATACTGATCTACAAAACATTTAAATGAACTGAAATTAAAAAAAACATACAAGACTAAAAACGGCCAGAGGCTCCTGACTTGAGATAGGCGCAAAAATGCGGCAGGATTAAACATGTTTTGTAAGATCTCAGCCCTCCCCTTATACCTCTATAGATATCTATAATAGAGTAACATTCAGTCTAAAAAAAAGTCCAAACAATAAGGCAAGTGCTAAATCGTTCAGAAACTATCAAAGGTCTGTCATAAACACTGAACCAAAAAGCAAAATATTGTGACATTTAATACATGGTCAGCCAACACTGAAAGCTATTGTATATATGTTATATGTTTATTTGTTTATTTACTCGTTTTGTTTGCCGGATATAAAAGCAGTTTTTATTGATATTACTAGTATTTGGAATTTGAATGTATCTCATAGTTTTACTGATTTTGTCCGTCATGGGTCTTTAATTGAAAAAAAATGTTTATGTTGTCTGATATATATATCTGTTACGAAAACAATTGGTTTTGCAAATGCAATAATCGCAAAATTGTCCTGTTATTTACACAGGAGAAATAACTAAATAGCTAACGAAAGTGTATGTGTATTTTGCCAGAAACTTAATCAAAATGTTCTATTTTTTTAAGCATTTCTTAAATATGTGGAAAAATATATTATTTTATTATACTGCACGTTAAAATACCATATTTTGATTGTCTAATACGAGGGTGTTAATTTACTATATCACATGGCTGAGCGGGTGACATTTTTTTTAATGTTACCCTCTCTCGTCCAGACCAATCAAAAATCTAATTTAAATGAAAGTGAATCGAATTTACATTAAGTAATTAAATACAATGCTTAAGTTCTACGTTTTGGCTCAGATTTTATCATTTGACTGTCAAAATAACAAAAATCTGGCTTAACTTCTTTTTTTCTCATATCCGTAACTTTGTTATGTACGTGACGTCATAAAAAATACTTTTGATATAAAATTAATTTGTAAAACCAATAATGATAGGACATTCAGTATAATAAATTAAATAACACATAGCTGAGAGGGTGATAGAGCAGATTGGTACCCCTCGAAAAAGAATTGTCAACCTTGGCTTCGACGCGGTTGACAATGTTTTCTCGGGGTAACAATCTGCTCTATCACCCTCTCATCTATGTGTTATTTATATAATGTGATATGTTCGCTCCTATATTGGACCCTGGTATCATCGGTCGACCCATATGAGCACACACACCTGATATATGAGTCGACCAGTATGGAAAAGGAATGTTATTACTTTAATTATCCTAACTTGCCTATATCCAAAATTAGATGGAGAAAAAAAATATTTTAACATAAAATTTGAAAAACTTACCATCGAGACATGATCCCCTATTATGGTCATTTTATTGTTTGTTTTGGCCACTGATTTTGACAACAATATTCTTTACTTTCAGTCTCTTTCTTTACTTAACATCTTCTTACTATTTTACCAGCGTAATGCAGTTGATTCATGTCACCTCTATACTTTATGTTTTTATTTACATTGTTGGAGAGACCCGGGAGACAAATTTCATTCCAAAAATGTTAAAGCGGTTTTTGATGCTATTTTCAGATTGCAAAAATTTCGATTCGGAGTCGATCATATTTGCTTAACTCATAGCGCAAAACTAGACGATGCTTATTCCCTTGTATCAATCTTTGAGTAAAATAAGCCCTTAAATACATTTGTCTGCGAAGTTCGACTATTCCTGATGATTTGAAAACCAAACCAGACAAAAGGGGTCCAAATTAAAGAGGCTCTTCGTAAAATCAGTACAACTTAGGGAGCAACAATTTAACTTCACAAGGTTTTTTGCCCGAGTCAGATTTTTTTTTTAGTTTTTCGACGCTAAAATTTGACAAAATCAGGTATGGGGCAAATCTGGTTTCAGTAAAAAAAATTATCTGCTTATTCACATACAATATTTGTTTCATCAAATTGGTCGGATTAGAATACTTTTTTAATTAATAATATAAAGAACATTTTGAATAACAGAAGATAACCTAGAATGATTTTAAAAATGAATGCCGAAAGTATCTGTACTACAGAAAATAATAAAATGGGATCAATACCGCGATCTAATAAAAAAAAAGATTAATTTTTACTCAGTTATTAGATCTACACAATAAAATTTACGCGCTGATAATTAAATCATCACAGTTATGATTGTATATTAATAACAAAAAAATATATGAACCCCTCCTCATAAATGTAAAAGGTCAAAATAACGTTTTTGAAAAAAAAATGATTAGTTTAATGATTTCTGGAAAATCTAACAACAAAGAACTATAAATAGCTACAAAATTTCCACATTATCAGCGTACGTATTTATATAAATACTCTGTACGAAATAACAGTAGTAGTAAACAGACGTCAACAAGCATACAGGTATGTCACTTTTTCGCCTTTTTTACTTATTTATCTATTCGTTATTATTATGATTTTAGTTTATGAAAAGAACATATTAGTTTCTATATATGAAACGCTATTAAATGAAATGTAAATGAAGTATAGTTATAGTCCATAAAATTTTTTAACAAGATTTACTGGTGTTTGGTGTGCTTTTTGGTGATTTTTATTAATTCTATATATACGTCGTTCATTGTCTACCGATTTCTGCTTGTTAAAATAGATGATTTGTCTTGATCAATTAACACTGAAAGCAAAACAATTCAATAATTATGTTGTATGATACAGAAACTTCTAATAATACGTCCGAGCCAACAAGGAAGTTTACATGTAGGTTTGTGATATCTACATGTATACAGTATGGTATATCATATTAGTATACGTGATTTGATGAATGAAATTTGGCAACTATATGTATATATATATATATACTCTCTCCTTGAGACCTTTATTGGTAGGTTTGTTTTGAGTATAAAAATATTCTCAACTCCCGTTATCAACTTCCCCTTTTCTTTATTAGCAACTAGAGCGAGATATTTGTAGGTACGAGGACTATGTATCGTCCCAGTGTACCTTAATGACTGAGACAACTATATATAGAATATTTTATTTTAGGATATAGAAAAGAACGTAGTCTACGGTAGTCTCAGATAATGAACAATGAAATAAATCATTTTATCTAAACATATTCGTCTTATATATAGAATTTGTATCGGCAGATAAGAAAATTTATGTCAAATGAACTAAATTCATCACGGTCATTCCGCCCATTTAAAACAGATTTCTTTTGTGGTGTTTTGGGAAGCGCAAAGTGAAAGTAGAAGTTGGATTTCCAGGAAATTCACTTTCGGAATATCATACTCCGAAAGGCATATAGGAATTGATAATCAAAACGAAATTGAGAATGAAAAGAGGAAACTGGTTGTTAATATAAATTGTTTAGATATTCAAAGAAAACGTGTATTCGTTTGGATTATGTAATACGCAGTTGATGATATCTTGCAGCGTGTGTTTGAAAGGTAAATATTATTAATTTTGGTGTGACGTTTCATTTCTATAAATAGAAACAAAAACAATGGCAATGATTTCATTTTGGTGGGATTTTTTTAGTCAGAATATAAAGCTCCGGACGTATATCTGTTAAGATCTGTTAACATGTTTCATGTTAGTATTTGATATTTACAATGAACAATTTTATCTAAAATTTAGTCGACTATTCTTGTGGTGATCAAAGACAAGGGACATAAAGAAATGAAGGATTTTTAAAGTAGAACTTTGAAAGTATTTGGTTTTGGGAGACAGTCAGGTGTGCTTTGGGATGAATTAAGAATCCGGGTCCGTTCGCCCTGATTCACGTTCACCCTAGTACCTGTTCGCCCTAATACCTGTTCGCCCTGGGTCCGTTCGCCTTAATTCCTGATCGTACCGAGTCCGTTCGCCCTGATTTCTATTTTATTTCGTTGTCTTGTATAATATAAATTATTTGAATTAATTATGTTAAAGTTTGTTGAAAATTTCGCCGAATATTTATGTTGTTTTGCTGCTACTAAATAATTATTTTTCTTTTGATTTGCATTGAATATTCTTGCCAGAATATTCATCATGTTGAATGTGGGAAGTATTTTGAAGAAGAAGAAGAAGTGTTCAAAAACTGGAGACCAAGTTATCTATATGAATTTATCTTTTTTGAAACCTTATAACAATTTCAAAACAATCCAAACATGTATAACAAGATCCAACTCACTCACTAAACACCTTGAGATCAAAGAAGACATGCAAGTGGCGAAAACAATTTCCCTTTAATGTCTTACAATTTTTAAATCATTGTTTTAACTCATTAACTCATTCCAAGCTGACTTGTTTATTTAAAAAAAAAAAAAATTTCATTATTAATCCATCAAAAACAATAACTAATACAATCAGTGAGATCAAAGATATTGTAATCATACCTAATCAGCATTCTAAATGACAAAACTTTGAATTTGCGGAATACTAAGGCTTTTCCACCTCAGGAATAGATTACCTTACCTGTATTTGGCAAAACTTTTAAGAATTTTGGGTCGGCCTCAATGCTCTTCAACTTCGTACTTTATTTGGCCTTATTAACTTCGAGCGTCACTGATGAGTCTTTTTTTAGACGAAATGTGTGTCTGGCGTACAAAATTTCAATCCTGGTATCTATGATGAGTTTATTTACAATCGACAGTCATTAAAAGTAATTCTGAAAAAAACAAATGAACACTGTAGTCAATAAGCCTGATTAATGCTCCAAAACAAAATTTTTTTTTTAAATTTCATGTTTATTCATGAATTTGGAGAGATATATATTTTTTTAATATCTGAATAATATTATAAAACCTTAAATTATACCATTAATATTAATATTTTTTATAAAGATTAGGGCGAACGGACCCAGGGCGAACAGACATGATACCCTTTGGGACATATAATGCATGTTCATGTAGCAAATAAGATCTTGACAATTATTTATAAAAATAATTTATGCATGAAACCTTTATGATATTGAAATTGATTTTTTTAATATGTATAACACAAACTGTTATGATGGACAAGTGTTATATATGTCCAGTGACAAATATTACATAATATCATGATGTAATCATATTGATATCATATGATATGTATATGAACCCTTCTTTGTGAATGATCATGATGTAAAGCTGAGACATTCTTGATCTTTCAAATGCTCAGGTTCACAATTACTGAGGGGCCTGATGGGTTATTTTTGTTCTTCGTGATCGGCGCATTTTCACTATCGTGATCCGTTTTTCTACAGATTTATACTCTTTTTATATTTTCGTGATCCATGATCATGGAAATTTATTTTCTGTGAATCGTGATTGACAAAAAAATCAACTCGTGAATCGTGATGAGACCCCCATCAGGCCCCTCATTACTGTTAACCTCATACATATTTATATATATACAACTCGTCTAAACATCAACCCAACAATGTTAGATCTGTAAATTTGCTTTAAATTTTTGTTCTTCCTCGCCGATTCGAACCCATGCTACTGAGATATCGTGACACCAAATCGCCTGCACTGTAGCCGTCCCGCTAGACCACACGACCACCTGGGCTTCATAAAAAATGAAGCTTTCGGTGGCCGGGTGTTACCTTTCCACGTCAGTTTTAATCTAGCGTCGTACTACAGTACATGATATATAAGGCATGGAGATGTTATTTTTACAGATCAGCTAAATTATCTATAGTAAAGGATCCTACAAATTAATGTAAGATACAGTCACAGAAAATAATTATATTTATAAGTACGTCTGAGCCAGTGACAACTCTACAACAGATTGATCCATCGGATCACCATATATATATAGTCTAAATTGAAAACAACGTTCAAACCTATGATTGCGTTGGATAAAAACCGCAATTTTTATACGTGTGCATGCAAAACAAATTTCTTGTTAGAGGGGTCTAAATACAGCACAAACAACATTTTCCAAAAAGACCAAAAAAGTGAAAAAGTATATATATATATATATATATATATATATATATATATATATATATATAACACTGTTGCCTTTATTAAACCTGCACACACACATTATTCTTACTTTGAGCTAACCACTATTTGCTCTAACTCATTAATTCTGTAAGCTTCATGGAGAATCAACAAATGAACACCATCATGACCATAGGTTCATAAGTACTTTAAATCCTTAGCCGTAAAGCATGTTACAAGCTTACAGCAGCAGCTCTGGAAAAGAGGGGGGGGCTTGATCCCCTTATGAACTTCAAATATGACATTTTCATAGACTTTTTACAAGAATCACTCAAATCCTTGGCTTGTCATGCTTGTAGGGTAGCCCCCTTTCTTAAATCAAAGAGCTGAAAGCTCTGAGGAAAAATGACGCCACTGTCTCTAATATTGTGATATTTTTTATGCAAGTCTTGATTTTCACATACCGTAATTAGTTTAACATTCCAACATGTCTCGTAAGCATATAATTGATATTTGTATATATGTGTGTGTTATGTGAAGATGACAACTGGCTGTTTTTTTAGTACAAATGTATAGGTCAAGACTACCTGAATCATCTACAGTATCCAATGACTACTGGCTGTTTTTTTCTATAAATAAATAGGTCAAGACTACCAGAATGATCTACAATATCCAATGACTACTGGCTGTTCTTTTGTACTAATAAATAGGTCAAGACTATTTGAATGATCTACAATATCCAATGACTACTGGCTGTTCTTTTGTACATATAAATAAAGACTACCTGAATGATCTAAAGTATTCTAAGTAATGTGATTTTTGTCTTGCAATTACATTTTTCTAAATCAAGAATATAGACTACTAGTATCCTTTTCAAACCAAATGATTATGAAGAGCCTGTTGTTATCAAGCTCTTATACCCCACATACTCATTAAATAAGTTACTAGTGACCTAGTTATTTCTGTTACTTGAAGCAAATTATATTTCTGTAGATTTAGACAATAGTATAATATTGTTTTACTAGTTTTATTTCACCTTGAAGATTAGACAAATGGGGATACTTCTTTGATTTTTTATTTCATGTTAGTCAGGTCGCTTTATATGAAACTTGAAACCACTTCTCTGCCATATTGTTATTTCATAACAACTCTGCCCTTGACCATGTTGACCCATGTAATTGATATTCATTCTTTAACCATATATCATAGTCAGTTAGTTTTGACTTTGCACTCCCACACCACCTTTCAGGTCAAATGTCTGTCTCCGTTTAAGTTAATGACATTGAACAATCATGGTATTAAACACAATTTCAATAGTGATAATGCTGTTCTAGTACATGTAGGTCACCATATATTCAACTTGGGTAGCATTCCAGTTATTGAAATTTGTGTCAGATTAGAACAATGATCTAGACCTTTAGGAATGGATCTTACAATTTAATATGGAGCCATAGTATGGGACCCCTACACGGTAACAAAAAACAAGCTTGAAAGGATACGTCAAGCGGCAAAATCTATCACCAGAAATTACAAGTCAAGAGAGGATGGACGGATACGTCTCTAAAATGCTTGCCTAACTGGAACTACAACAAGATCTCCAGACAAGACGAACAAGGAGTTGAAGCCAGAAGTTAATATTTATGTAAAAAGTATTTGAGGGCTGATTCCGCTATTGAACCATACTGTCATTCTATAATATTATTATAAGTACTTCTGTATTGTCCTTGTTATTGGTCCATGTCTTGGTGTATTGGTCTGAGGCGGTCAAGGCCAATACTGCTGGCCGAGGACCAACAATAAGGCCAATACAGAAATACATGTAATAGTATCTTTATTGATTAACTACAGTGTTACAATATTTTTTATTTCATTTCACAAGAGATAAACATTTTACCTTGAAGTGGAACTATCCAAATCTCAGTTTCTTTTTATAAGATGCAATATCTAATGATTTGGTGCCGTTTCCATGTATCTTCAGCCTTTTCTCATCTGATGAATTTTTCTACCCTTTCCAGTCACTATAAAGTGTTACAACTTTAATTTAGACACAACACATAAATAGTAATTGGAAAGGTACTGCCATTGCATGTGTAATGCAAATATATTTTTAAAAAAGATAATGTAAGAGTGAAATTGATACAACTATCCATAAGCCAATTGACCAAAGAACGAAAATTTGCGCAATTACAGAATGCATATGCCTGGTTCGGGTTTAAAAATAAAAGACCGTTTACAAAACATGAGAAGCGAAAGTAAACAGTAAAAATCGATTTGTACCATCGACATGATGAAATTATGAGGTCGTCAAGAAATGAACTTTGTGATAATTTACTCGTTCCCCAAAGCTGAAATAATTCCATCGTCTACTTTCAAAATGCTTTTCAAATGAATGGGACCGTCTTTAACCTAAAATATATGCCATACTGAACGTTTCAGCTTGTTATGGTGAGTAAATAAAAACTGAACTGTTTACTTTCAGTTTGAGTTTATCGTGACTTACGATCTAAAAACTAGAGACGTTCCGAAATTTTTTTTGGTAAATAAAATAAAGTATGTAAACTGGTTCCCGTTCGACTACAAGCAGATTCCAGTTAGTATGTAAAATAGTAAATATGAAACCGAGTGCGGTAGGCGGAGGCATAATCGACTTCCGTTAGTTCTGCTGGTCAATGGTATCAGAAACATGCCGCTGATAGCGTCATTTTTCCAAAAATCCAGGATCCACACCTGGGTGATATTCTATTGCATGGTACAAAGAACCATGCTCTGATGATTACTTTAATATTAATCGAATCTTTCCAATAAATGCTAGAAATTTCCACTTATTTCAAACATTAACTTTTTTCTGTTTTGTTCCAAGAAGAAAAGGAGTTTTGTCAAATTAACCAAACACATTGTCATTCCACAATTAACATGGACTAGAATCTTATACTTGTTTTACCTTACAGTCGCTTGTAGCATTTTATATTTAAAATGAATTATTTAGTATATGAATTATATTCTTGCAGTCATTGATGCTTGTCATCAATTTATGTCATAAGTGTCACTGTTACAGAGAAGTATGGAGTTAAACTTGTCATTTGTTCTTTGAAATCTATATCTTATCAAAAGTTGAGGGTGCAACATGTATATACGTATAGGACATGAAGGATATAGGGACAAAAATCTTGCTTAGCAATAAGCCACCTACTAAACCCATACAAAGTTGTTGCAAGGGTTCTTAACAGCTAGGGGAGAACATGGCACTCTCTTTACACAAAGCCTCAGATTCAATGTCCACATTCTTAAAGGATGTGGCTGGGTACTTATATATCCTACACAGTAAAACAGATGCTTCACTTGAGCAAGGGTTTTACTGCCAGTGATAATAGGACCAAAGTGAACATAAATTATCTCTATTCCCCAGCCACCTTTGGATTAAATATTATCCCATATTCATAATAATCTATAAAAAATATGATTATATGTTGTAAAAACTATATGAAAAACTGATGATTCATAAGAAGACGTAGTACAAACATTGTAGACATGCGTATGGTGCAAATGATTAGACTGTCCTTGTCCTCAAGCATGTCAATGATTTTATTGAACACTGATATACATGTATGAGACTGGTAATGGGGGTACCTTCATGACGAATAACTAAAAAAATTTACCAAATGACATTAACGTAATTTTGGGTGCATGACAATAAAATGTGCACTTTCTTTTAGACGATAAAAAATTGAGTGATTTTGACGAATCACTTTAATTTTTTTCCTAAAATAACGGTAACGATAATTATTTGAGACATATGACGAATCAGGATAAGGATATTTTGACCAATTTGACACTTAACAGTAGACAAAAATGACAGTTTGACACCTAACAGTAAAGGGCATTACTACCCTCGTGTGTGTAGATAGTTCTAAAAGTTAAAATGCATGTTGATCTATAATCCTTCTGATTTTTTTAACATTTAGACTTTTAAACCTTATTATTTTTCTTTCAGTTATTAAAAAACATTGGTCAGAAGATAGTTAATTATTGGGTACAACAGCCATTATCAGATATGGAGGACACAGATTACAATGCAGTCACCATGTTAGACGGGAATGCCCAAACTGATTCTATGTCTGACATAGATCCATATTGTAGTGATGATTCAATAATGTCAGGCAACCATAGTGTAATGTCCACTGAGGACAACATAGCTGAAATGGACAGCATACCTATAACAAAAAAACAATCACTACTTTACCAAAGAGTCCCTGATTGCGTCAGTAGAGAAAATGGTTCGTACACACTTTCTACAGTATATGATCAGAGAGTTCCAGATGAAATGATGGACATGGAGATGTCTCAGTCAAAGGCATATTTAAATGCAGCCCTTCTTTGTCTTGATCAAACTGTGGAATACCTGGAGATGAACAATCTAGGTGAAGCTAGAAAGCACTGTATAAAAGTTTATGATATTTTACAAGACATACATGATCCAGCACTTGATTCAGACAAGCTTACAGCATACAACACTTGTTGTTGTATCTTTCAGCAGGTTAAGATTTACATATTTATTGTGTATGCATGTGATGGCATGGGTATTGGAGCATTACATTTTTGTGTGCATAAAATCATTTATATATTAAACGAAATCGAAGGTCCAACAAAACATCTGCTAGTAGTTTTTTAAAAGTTTCATCCTTGATGAATATAGGGAAGTAACATTTACATGTATGGTTTGGAGTTATGTTTTTTTTTTAACTCTGTTCCTTATTTTTCTGTTGTACATTTGTTCAACCTTTTCATGCCTGCAAATTAATGCACAATTAAAAACCCATTGAAGAAATCTTTATTAACCATTAGACAAAATTAGGTATTTTTCTGTTTGATCAAGTACTACATGTATATATGTAAACAAACCTTTTGACAATGCTGAGCTTTTGTTAGATAATTAAAACATATTGATCAAGAAAATAATGTCCTTGATACATTGAAAATTTCAACTTAAAACATTCATTAAATTGCATAATCAGTTATTTCTGTTCATTTTTAAATGCACATACATCATGTTCACCATCGATCATTACTTTGAACTGATGAAGCGTTTCTTAAAATTCTGTAGTTTCATATAGTACAATGCAATTTTAATCTTTGCATATAATGATTGTTAAGTTTAAATATACATTAAAATATCTTTTGTTGTTTGTTATTGATCTCATGTTGAGTTATTCTATAATTAATTATTTCTTTTAAAAATGGTTTCAAAATGATGGCATTATAACTCCACTACTAAACACTCTTGATTTTTTAATTCTTTTACGTGACTGCATACATGGCTTTAGAATTATGATGTAAAAAACCAGTATGTACAATATTGATTTAATTTTTTGACTGTAATATATTGATATATTTCAGTATTTAAACTGGTAAATTATATAGGTAGATTGTGGTATCTTTGATTAGTTTTTCACCAGTAAAATTTGTTGATTTAAACCAATGTATGTGTGCTCCAATGCACCGCTTAGTATTCTGCTGAAAGAATATGACTTTGAGATGAAGAACAGGAATAAAAACACTGTTCCTTTAATTTTGGGTTTGTCAAGTACATGTAGGGATATTGTGTCATCAACCAAACCACAATACATTATTTCCCATCTTGTTAAAAAAAGTCTGTAATTTTGGTATTATAATTGACTTTTATTGGCTTGTTGCTGTTGCTAACCTACATTGTATATGTATGCTGTTTCAGGTGAAATACCATATCTTAATCTAAACTACTTAATTCATGCAAAAAGTTTGACTTTATTTCAGTCAGTTGTCAACATACTATAGATTCAATTATTTATGTGGTGGAAGGAAAACTGTTACTTCTAGGTCACATTGTACCTAATTTCCTGGGTTTTCCAAATTTGCACGGGGCCCTTTAATATTATTATCAAAGCATCAACTATAAGTATTTCAATTTTTGAATTTGCATATTATTTCATGTAAACTATTCTTTATAAGTTTTGTAGTTCATTTTAAGAAAAGGTTTTTTTTGTAGTCTTTATTTTCTAATGGGTTCTGCTTTAAAAATATTCAAATCTGCATGTAACATTTCTTTGATGCTATACATGTATCAACGAGATATGTATTATATTTTTAATAGTTCATATATCAGTTAAAATCAATTACAACTAATTTATAATTTATATATCTTTTCAGTGTGAAGATCATGAGTATGCATTAGAATGCTATTATAAAGGTACAGTATTATTTATTTTATTGACATCATTATTGTTATCATATAAATTAGAATACACACAAAAAAAAAAACAAATATCATAGATTCAAATTTTACATTTAATTGATTGATCATAGTTTTCAATTTTACATTTAATTGATTGATTGATTGATTGATCATAGATTCAAATTTTACATTAAATTGTTTGATTGGTTGATTGATTTTTTATTGCTTTATGCTGCATCAGCACAAAAAGGCCATATCATGGCGATTTACATAAATTTAATAAAGCCATTGGATAATAGAGAAAAACAGGTAAAAATACTTGGAGCATAACAGGATTTTTATTATTGGACTTTTTGAACCAATAAAAACGCAATCAACCTATCAGGCAAGATAATTTTCTTCATAAATTTAGTTTGGAAATGAATTATTCGCATACATGTATTGTTAAGAATTGATGCAGAATTTAACATTGTTTTTTTTTCAGGATTTTGGATCAGAAAACTAGATGTTTATCCTTTACATGCCAGTGAAGCACTAACATACTGGATTCCATTATTAGAAGGACTTAATCTTATAGTAAGAGTCTAATAAAACATACTACTGTATATACATGAAGAACAGCAATAATTGGCCATTTCTTTGCTTACAGTTTGTCATGTGTAAGAAGAGATTTTGTGTCAGAATCAATACACCTATATCCCTTCATTTTCATTATACAGTTAATTTTTATGAAATACTGTATTCAAGTTATAAACTGAAAGGGGCTGCACTTGACATATGTGCATAATTAATATGGATTCAAATATATGTGTTGTGTACAAGATGTAAGTTTGTACAAATTATAATTTGTACAGGTTATTGTACAAGTTATAAGTTTTTATGCCCCATTTATGGGCATTATGTTTTCTGGTCTGTGCCTCATTCATTCGTCCGTGCGTCTGTCCGTCCGTTCATTCGTCCTTCTGTCCCGCTTCAGGTTAAAGTTTTTGGTTGAGGTAGTTTTTGATGAAGTTGAAGTCCAATCAACTTGAAACTTAGTACACATGTTCCCTATAATATGATCTTTCTAATTTTAATGCCAAATTAGAGTTTTTACTCCATTTTCACGGTCCACTGAACTTAGAAATTGATAGTGTGGATGTGGCATTCGTGTACTAGGGACACATTCTTGTTTTAAATATACTTTCTTGCACCATGCAGGTATTAAAAGTTTATCTTCTAAAATGTATCAGTTTAATGTCTTAAATTCAAATTTATATACTTCAGCCTTGAGTAGTTTGGAACTATGACAGAAATTTATATGCGAAACAGAAGACTGTGTGCTTGCATCATCCATTTTTGTTAAGCGGTTCATAAAACACTGATAACTTGCACAAAATATTTGTACAAATTATAATTTATACAACATTACAACTTGTACACAACATATATATAACTTATATACCTTAAATTACCTCCCCCTGTTTCAAATATTTTTGAATTTAAATTGGCACCAAAGTCATATTTGATCATTTCAGCAGTATGATAAGTATAGTATTTTCAGAACTACTATAATTTTCAGATTTTATTATTCTTATATGTTGAAAAAATGCTGAGAGCTATATATAATTTTTACCTTGCAATTGTATTTTTTTGTAATTTAAGATAATTTCTGTAGTTGAGTGTACATTTATCATCTTTATAGAAACTGATAGCCTTAATAAGGACTCTGAGAGCAGAGACAGACAAACTGTTTGCCAGCAACCCAACAGGAAACTGTGAGAAAGCATTGTACATTTACCTGGATCTTAACATATCTCTGAGGAGTGTACAAGGAGACTTCCAGTTAGCCAAGGCAGTTATTGAAGATGTGAGATGTATCCTGATACAGATAACAAAATGTTTCCTTCTTAAGGTAATTTTCTATAGATATAAATAGACATATATATTAGGGGTTGACCTTTGTTGCTGTATCTTATATTTGTTTTAGTTTCTTGGTTTGAATTGTTTTACATTTGTCATTTCAGTACCTTTGATAGCTTACTATGGGACATGAGATTTGCTCATTGTTGAAGGCTGTTTGGTGACATGTGTTTGCTAACTTCTATGTCATTTGGTCTCTGGATGATGGTTTTCTCATTGGCAGTTATACCCCATCTCCTTATTTATTTATATGTATCTCATCCTTTAATGACTTGTTATGTTCCTACCCACATACCTTTTTTTTCAAGGGGAGACACATTTTGAAGCAATCCATCCCAATTGACCAGTGGTCACTTTGCAGAACTTACCATTTTATGTATTGTTAAATTTCTTCTTGTCCTGAATATCTATAAAAATATTTACCACTGGACATTAAAGGATGAACAATCAATCAATTAATCAAATTGTACTTCCAAGTAAAGAATTTTATATACATTGTATTAAAAAAATGTATAGAAATAAGAAAGTAGTAATTTTTTAAACAAGTTTGAATTTTATTTTTCAGGGAAATAATGAACAAGTCTGTAAAATTTGTAGAGACAGTAAGTAGATTTGTAATTAGCTTTGTATACCTTTTTTTTTTTACCAGAAATGTTGGAATCAAGAGCTTTAAAGAATAAACCCTACAATTAAAAATATATTTTAGCAATAGTTAATATAGAAATGATCCACACAATGGCCAAATTTTTTCTGCTGAATTCTTTTACAACTTTCTTCTTTATTTAAACTCTATTATGACTGATAGTTAAGCAATGAAGTAAAATTTCAAAAGAATAAAATTGAGAATGGAAATGGGGAATGTGTCAAATAGACAACAACCCGACCACAGAACAGACAACAACAGAAGGTCACCAATAGGTCTTCAATGCAGCGAGAAATTCCCACACCCGGAGGCGTCCTTAAGCTGGCCCCTAAACAAATATATATACTAGTTCAGTGATAATGGACGTCATACTAAACTCCAAATTATACACAAGAAACTAAAAGTAAAAATAATACAAGACTAACAAAGGCCAGAGGCTCCTGGACATTTATAATTTACTGGTTCTTTGATATATTTCTTCTTTCTAGTATTCAAAGAGATTTTTGTTTGAAGTGCAAGTAAACCTGGTCCTTATTATATCCTCACTCATGAAGTGGGTGGTATACTACACTTTGTCTTTCTGTCTGTCCGTTCATACAGCCATAATACTTATTTATTACACAGCTTAATGCAATATTTGATCTGAAATTTTTCTTGAATATCTTATTAAAATGGGGATTCATGTTGGGGCCTTTTATAGCAGACTATACAGTATGGGTTTTTCTCATCGCTGAAGGCAGAACAATTGCATATAATCCACTTCATTTGAACTTTGGGTAGATAGTTGTCTCATTGGCAATTATACCACATCCCTTATTTTTATATATTAGGTACAGATCATAGTATGCCCTTCCTTTTCCTATGCATTATTACAATTTTTAGAAAATTCTGAATGTCTGTTACTTTTAATTGAACCCAATATGATTCAAATACAGATCTTGTGTGGGGGTTTAGCTTACAAGGATCTGACAACATGCAAATCTACTTTGTGTTCTGGTCATTATTACTTTTACCAATGAAAAGTCCTACTGACAAAATTTTGAAGATGTGTATCATTAGGACAAACCCGGAGGATCCTGAAAGGTCTTTAAAACAGAAGAATGAAGTGTCTACACAAGATCTGTAAACAAGGAATTATTTTGAATCTGGAATAATTTTGAATTCTCGAAAATTGATTAGAAATGTTTGATGAAAACTAACCCAACTAAATAGGGTTAGGTTAATTTTACTTTCACTATCATTTCAGTATAAAGTAACTAAACCATGTTAGCCATGTGCACATGGCTAACCCTATTTAGTTGGGTTAGTTTTAATCATAAATTTCTCATCAATTTTCCAGAATTCAGAATTATTCCAGATTCAAAGAATTCCTTGTTTGTATTGTAATCAGATTGAAGTGAACCCTATTGCTTCTTGTAAGCTTTCATACCAAAAATTAAAGATTAAAATTGACTTTTTTTTATCACAGTTGACCAAAAATTTCCTGTTCCAAGAGGAAGTACAATGATAGCTGAATTTAACCGAACCTGGGGTAAAGCTCTTGCAAATCTAGGGAAGTTTGATGTAGCAAGGAAAAAAGTTCAAGAAGTCTTAGAGATGGTCTTTACTAAGGTAATTAACACAAATATAAATTATTTTAATGACATTGTTAAATTTCTGTTTTAATTACAGATTTTAGTTTAAGAAGTGTAATCTGTTTATATTTCCTTGTTTAAATTTTATGCAAGTATATTGTTGTTTAAAATATTCTGGACCTTGTAAAGGACATTTACGGTTTTAAATACGATTTAAGGTGGTTCAGGGTATACCGCCATCTTGAATTGTACAATCACAGTACATAATCGGTCTAGTTCTTTGCCCAAATCTGCAAATTTGGAAACAGATTTGCAATTTATTGGTTACACTGATTATTTATATAAAGAAAACTTAGTGATTCATTGCATTATCGAAAATGTTTTAACAAATACCAAATATTTGTGTTTTTTGAATCAAGTTTTCAAATAAGTCATTTAAGTGGAGATAACTCTTTTAGTACAAAATTTATACTGGACATATAGGGAAATTTTCATTTTTATACGACCGCAAAAAAATTTTGTGGTCGTATATTGGTATGACGTTGGCGTCGTCGTCGTCGTTGTCCGAAGACGCATTGGTTTTCGCACTCTAACTTTAGTTTAAGTGAATGGATCTCTATGAAATTTTACCATAAGGTTCAATATCACAAAAGGAAGGTTGGGATTGATTTTGGGGGTTATGGTACCAGCAGTTAAGGAATTAGGGGCCAAAAGGGCCAAAATAAGCATTTTGTAACTTCCAGACATAACTTGTGTGTTAGTGTATGGATCTCTCTGACTTTGTACCACAAGGTTTCATATCACAAAGGGAATGCTGGGATTGATTTTTGGGGGTAATTGCCTCAAAATTTCAGGAATTAGGGGCCAAAAAGGGCAAAAACAAGCATTTTCTAGTTTCATGACAATAACTTGTGTGTAAGTGTATGGATCTTTCTGAAATTGTACTACAAGGTTCCATATCACAAAGGAAATCTGGAATTGAGTTTGGGGTAATTGCCTGAAACGTTTAGGAATTAGGGGCCAAAAGGGGCCAAAATAAGCATTTTCTAGTTTCCAGACAATAACTTGTGTTCAAGTGTATGGATCTCTCTGAAATTGTACTGCAAGGTACCATACCTCAAAGGAAGGCTGGGATTGAGTTTGGGGGTGATGAATCATAAGGGGGTTCAAAAAATTGGGGGATTTTTTTTTTCCTTTTTTCCTTTTTTTTTCTTTAAAATTTTCCATTTTAAGTTGGTTATTTCTGATTTATATTTAAAAGCAAATAATAATGATATGGCAGGAGATACACACCAAACAGGATGTGTAAATTATTATATAATAAGTATTGTGCAATAGCAAGAAATTTTCAATTGCACAGTATTGCGCAATAGCAAGAAATCTTCAATTGCACAGTATTGCGCAATAGCAAGAAATATCCAATAGCACAATATTGCGCAATAGCAAGAAATTGTCAATTGTACAGTATTGCGCAATAGCAAGAAATATTCAATTGCACAGTATTGCGCAATTGCAAGAAATATTCAATTGCACAGTATTGCGCAATTGCAAGAAATATTCAATTGCACAGTATTGTGCAAAAGAAGATACTTTGTATAAATTGCTTATTTCTTGACCAATTTCAATGAGGTTTTTATTCTTGAACTATTGGGGTTCTTTAATATGCTGAATCTAACCATGTATTAAGTTTTTGGATTTTGGGCCCCGTTTTTAAATTGGTCCACATTGAGGTCCAAAGGGTCCAAAATTAAACTTTGTTTGATTTCATCAAAATTGAATTATTGGGGTTCTTTGATATGCCGAATCTAACTGTGTATTTAGATTCTTAATTTTGGTCCCGTTTTCAAATTGGTCTACATTAAGGTCCAAAGGGTCCAAAATTAAACTTAGTTTGATTTTAACAAAATTGAATTCTTAGGGTTCTTTGATATGCTGAGTCTAAACATGTATTTAGATTTTGATAATGGGCCCAGTTTTCAAGTTGGTCCAAATCAGGGTCCAAAATTAAACTTTGTTTGATTTCAACAAAATTGAATATATGGGGTTCTTAGATATGCTGAATCTAACCATGTATTTAGATTTTGATTTTGGGCCCCTTATCAACTTTGTCCACATTGAGGTCAAAAGGGTCCAAAATTAAACTTTGTTTGATTTCATCAAAATTGAATTATTGGGGTTCTTTGATATGCCGAATCTAACTGTGTATTTAGATTCTTAATGTTTGGTCCCATTTTTAAATTGGTCTACATTAAGGTCCAAAGGGTCCAGAATTTAACTTAGTTTGATTTTTACAAAAATTGAATTCTTAGGGTTCTTTGATATGCCGAATCTAACCATGTATTTAGATTCTTAATTTTTGGTCCCGTTTTCAAATTGGTCTACATTAAGGTCCAAAGGGTCCAAAATTAAACTTAGTTTGATTTTAACAAAAATTGAATTCTTAGGGTTCTTTGATATGCTGAATCTAAACATGTATTTAGATTTTTGATTATGGGCCCAGTTTTCAAGTTGGTCCAAACCGGGGTCCAAAATTAAACTTTGTTTGATTTCAACAAAAATTGAATATATGAGGTTCTTTGATATGCTGAATCTAACCATGTATTTAGATTTTTGATTTTTGGGCCCTGTTGTCAACTTTGTCCACAATGATGTCAAAAGGGTCCAAAATTAAACTTTGTTTGATTTTATCAAAAATTGAACTCTTGGGGTTCTTTGATATGCTGAATCTAACCATGTATTTAGATTTTGGATATTGGACCATAATAGGTGAATGTCCAATTTAAAATTTTTAAGTTCTTAGACCACATTCATTTTGTGTCAGAAACCTATGCTGTGTCAAATATTTAATCACAATCCAAATTCAGAGCTGTATCAAGCTTGAATGTTGTGTCCATACAAGCCCCAACTGTTCAGGGTTCGACCTCTGCGGTCGTATCAAGCTGCGCCCTGCGGAGCATTTTATTTACTTGTAGCAAGAAAACAAGTTTGGTGACACCATTTTTTCTTTCTATTTTCTTAAAATATATTATAAAACCTATCTTCTCATATTTTATTTCAAAATTCTGTCTTATAGATTTCTTTTTATGCACAAAAATGTGTTTTTTCATGAACAATCTAAGCAAATTTAGGCAATTTTGAACGACTCTTACATTGAAAAATAGCGCGGTAACCCATACTTTTTATTATTTTTTGGAAACAAGAATAGTAAAATCTTCATTTTGGCAAAGTATAAGAAAATTTTGTCATTTTTTTTCTATACCCCTGAACTACCTTAAATAAAGATATTGTCAGACCATTTCAAAAATGACAACTTTAATATGCTGCATAAACATTTGAAAAAAAAAAGATTACCCATTTCTCATTTCTTAGAACAAAAAAGAAGTTGTATTGGAGTGCTGGAAAAATAATTTACTAATACTATTGTAATTGCAGAAATACTTTCATTGTTTTATTTTATATATATTATTGAAATATGCACAATTAAGACTTTCAACAGTCACTTATCATATTGTACGGCAACATATACAAATTTAAATTAAACAAGAGCAGAATTCATATTGAATTATTTGATTTGTGTTTTTTATGGTACTTGAATATTGAAATAAAAATGCAAATACTCAATTCTAGAATTACATTATCTTTGAGTTTGGCCATAGTTCATGTACTGTAATTTTTTTTTACAAATTATAGGAAGATAAAGATGCTGGTAGATGCTTGCTGTCACAGATTGCTCTGATGGAGGATGAGAGTAGAGAACCTGCCAATGATACTGTAGACAGTGATGATGAATACGTTAGAGGGTCTAATTATAGCACAATTGAACAGGTAAATTAATGTATGAAATGATTTACTTTGCACGCTGTTTCAGGAATAAAAATTTCAAGCAAAGAATTTTTAGCATACTTTTTTGTATCACTTGACGGAGTCAAAAAGCGAGACATAGGTATGCTGTTTCCTGCGTCGGCGACGACAACAACGGCGTGAACAATGTATTAGTTTGTGATTAGCTCTGGTTTATGGTGAACCACTAGTGGTAAGTCAAAGATATAAGGTATGCAGTTGTATTAGTATTGGCACATCTCATTACCATTGAGATTATTTGACCCCGCCCCCTCAATTATGGTCTATTGACTTTAAAACTTTTGCTTAGTTTTCATGTATTAGTTTGTGATTAGGTCAGTTTATGGGGAACCACTAGTGGTAAGTTAATTATAATTGGTATGCAGTTGTATAAGCTTTGGCATATCTCATTTCCATGGAGATTATTTGGCTCTGCCCCCTCAGTCATGGTCTATTGACTTTGAAATTTTTGCTTAGTTGTCATGTATTAGTTTGTGATTAGGTCAGTTTATGGGGAACCACTAGTGGTAAGTTAATGATAATTGGTATGCAGTTGTATAAGCATTGGCATATCTCATTTCCATGGAGATTATTTGGGCCCGCCCCCTCAGTCATGGTCTATTGACTTTGAAACTTTTGCCTAGTTTTAATGTATTAGTTTGTGATTAGGTCGGTTTATGGGGAACCACTAGTGGTAGGTCAATGATATTTGGTATGGGTTGTATTAGCATTGGCACATCTCATTACCATGGAGATTATTTGACCCCGCCCCCTCAGTTATGGTTTATTGACTTTGAAACTTTTGCTTAGTTTACATGACTTAGTTTGTGTTTAGGTTTGTTTAAAGGGAACTACTTATGATAAGTCAATGGTATTTGGTATGGGTTGTATTAGCATTGGCACATCTCATTTCCATGGAGATTGTTTAGCCAAGTACCTTCAGTCATGGTTCATTGACTTTGAATATTTGCAAATCTTACATGTTAAAGTGTTGCTATTTTAATTTCAACATTTGCATTATCGAAATTTATACCAAAAAGCGAGACATATCTCTGTGATAACAGTTTATTTAACAAAGATACTATAATTAACATAAGGAATCCAGGTTAAAAATAAAACTGTTATGAACATTGAAACTGTTTGCTTGAAATTATACAGCTTTGTGTAACTTTTGATACTGATGCATATTCAACAACTTTTCAAAGTGAAAAATATATATGTTAAGGATTTCCTACTAGAAAGTATACAGGATTGTTAACTTTCATGTCATTTGGTCTCTTGTGAAGAGTTATCTCATTGGCAATAATACCACATCGTCTTTTTAATGCCCCCATCGTAGCGGAGGGTTCACAAGGTTTTACCCTTGTCTGTCTGTACGTCTGTCCATACATCCCCAAATTGGTTTCCATTCTCTATTTTTTGTCTCATCCAAATGTTATGAAACTTGTACACAATGTTTTTTATCACAAAGCACAGATCAAGTTTGTTTTAGGGTTTGTCACTTTTACCTTTTTTGAGTTATGTCCCTTTACAAATTGAAAAATTGTGGAATTGTTTGGTTTCTGATCTGTAAATTAAGTTTTCCTAAACCACATGTTATAAAACTTATACACAATGCTTATTAATACAAAACTCAGATAATGTTAAAATTTGGGTAGCGTCACTTTTTCTGTTCTTGAGTTGGTTGATATTGAGTCTTCACTAAGCCAGGTTTCTGATTTATTTAATTCATTTTATCAGAAAATAAGAATTGATAACCTAGTTTAATTTCTGGTCAGAAGGAAAAAAATATATTTTCAAACAATGAGGTTATAGAAAGTGTATATAACTTTAGTAAATTTGATTAAACCATGTGGTTACAATTCAAAATTAAATCTACATATGGCAGACTATTACATATTTTGCAGCAAAGGCTAAAGGCAGAAGAAGCAAGAGCCAAGCATCATAAGAAAACAAGACATCAGCGTCGTAAGTATAAATTTTTAAAAATCAGTTATGTAAAAACATTTGAAAAATTATTCTTCCAGTAGTCTTACCAATATGTGACAATAAACCTCCATTTGAAAATTAATTTAAAAAATATTTTCTTAATTTTAGAATTGGAAATAAAGGGATAGTAAAACTTGAAACATACTTACTTCTGATGTCTTTGTTATCAGTTTAACATTGATTTTGCAATAGGTTCAATGCTAGTTACAGTGGCCTCTAAACATAAAAAATCTGTAGTTTACTGACCTAAGGAGACAGCTTTGATTTGTAATTTTCAAAATTTAAACTCATCTCTGCTGTTATGGTTATAAGAACTTTTAAAAATACCTTGCATATACTTTTCTAGAAAAAGTTTTTAAAATCAAAATTTGTTCCTTTTAACCAGTAATACATAAACTATTCATATCAAGTTGATGAGATGTGTTCTTTACATATGCATGTTTGCCTTGTATAGCTATCAAGTCTTGTAACTGGTAAATTCTATGTTGGATAATGAAATAAGTTGAGAATTTTAGTTTAAGCTGTGCATATAGTTTGAGTATACTTTATTTATTAATCATTTAATTTTATTTCAGCAAAAAGAAATTCTGAGAGTCAAGACTATATAAATACCACTTGGACAGAGCTTCCAAAGAAACGAAGAGGTAGGAAACGTCACCTAACAGCATCATCAACAGGCAGCCAAGCATCAGATGAATCAGAACAACTACCATTACCAGAGGCACATGAAAATTCCGACATTGATTCAGATACGGAATTTGACACTATGTCAAGGTCAGATAGGTTTGGTTCACCTGATCCATCAAGTGAGGATGAGTCTGATCTGGAGGATTTCTCCAATGTAGACCAATTTGAGAAAAGTTCACGAAAATTTGATGATGGCTCTGATGAAATAGATGAACAAGGTCTTTTATTACAAGGAATCAGCCTGTCTGACAAATTTATTGAAGAACACAGAAAGCCATCCCATAATAAAAGTCACTTTACTTACCCAGAATTTTACAGTGACGAAAAGAATGCAGAACTCTGCAGGCGTAATCCTCTGAAGTTTAAGAAATGTAAAGTGAGGATAGAATCATCTCATGGAGCCGTATGTACCAACTTAGACCATTCTGATGACATTCAAGAAATAGAAATATCTGGCAGGTCTAAAATTGGAAAAGTATTTAATGAAGACGAAGTATATGTTGAAGTCCTTCAGGATGAAAGGGATGCATACAAGAACAAAAATTATATCCCACGTTTACAGAAAACTTTAGATTTATCTAAAATGAGCTTGAAAGTTTTTGGTCAGATTAGAGGAGTTAAACAGCGTCATCACTATCCTGATATAGATCATCCTGTCTTTGTTTGTGTATTGGATGAATCAGAATTTCACCTCATGCTACCAATCTCAAAACTGTCCCAAAACTCCACATCCTGAACAGAAAATGTCAGAACAAGTACCAAGTTGATGTTTACAGATATGTTGAAGACAAAGGATATCTGGTTCATAAAGAACTCTTTGATATAAAACCAGGAGAAATTAAGAATTATATTTTCTTAGTTGCAATGATCTGTTGGGAGAATTTGTACCCACTAGGGGCAGTCATCAAGGTTATCAATGCCAAAGATGGTTTGAATTCTGGGATGGAGATATTGAGATTGCATCACCAAGTGCCAACAGGCTACAAGTTAGAAACTGTAGAAACAGTTAAAATGTTAAAAGAACAAGGACATAAACTGGTAAAAAAAGAGGAAAGAAAAGATTTGACTGACCTTGAGGTTTTCACCATAGACCCAACAGATTCTAGAGACTTAGATGATGCCTTAAGCATAGAAGAGAACTCTGAAGGAAACTACAGAATTGGAGTTCATATAGCTGATGTGACAGCCATCATTAAAAAAGGTGATTATATTGATTGTGAGGCTTATGATAGAGCCACTACTTTCTATCCAGGACAAGGTCGTAACCCTTACCACATGCTACCCGAGCCTTTAAGTACCAATCTTTGCAGCCTTATACCTGGACAGCCTCGTCCAGTCATCTCTATATTTTTCACATGTGACAAAGAAGGAAAACCACTGGAAAAGCATGAGATCAAGAAAACTGTGATCAGAAGCAGACAAAATTGACTTATCGTGAAGCTCAAGATGTACTTCTGAACATTGGAAGAAATGTTTCGGACAGTATTTGCAAACAAATAAAAAGTCTGTTCATCATTGCTAAAAGTAGAAGAATTAGGAGATTGGGTGGTGCCATGTATCATGTTCCTATAGAAACAGATGATGATGATTTTATGGAGACAAAGGAAGCACACTTTCTGGTAGAAGAATTTATGATACTAGCAAACCATACAATAGGTACATACCTTTTTCGTAAATTTAAAAACTGTGTCCCTTTGAGAATACAGCAACCACCAGAACCAGAATGTGTCCAGCAGTGGTTAAAGTCAAATGAATTCATTGCTGATTTGATTCTTAAACTGCAAGAAGTTCATCCACTTCCAACCATTGAAAGTGAAAGAAAATTGTCAGTAAATAATGCCAGAACTGGAAGATACAATAGGGTATTGATGTTTCAGCAGCATGTTTGGAAAGTCTCCTTCATGCAATTGGTGAAAAAGATTTACCAACTGTCATGCAATACTTGGGTGTGACGAAATTCACCCCTTTGCTTGTTTAGGTCTTCAGGAATGGTATGAATATCAAGAAAACGCAGAATACAAATGTTCTGGAGATATACAATCTAAGAAAGATGGCTCTCATTTCAGTCTTGGAATGTTTCCATATATTCATTTCACCTCACCAATAAGGAGATATGTTGATATCATCTCTCATCGACTGCTGCATTGTGCCTTGGATGAGAAAAAGCCTTGTTATTCCCATGAGGAAATATCAGAGATGTGCCATCATATAAATGAAGTTACACGTCGTGCAAAAGCTTATCAAAACAAGTGCAGAGCTTTAAATTGGGGTTACAAGTTAAGAAAAGAATCAACTGTTTTCCATGGTTTTGTGAAAACAGTGTCTGAAAAAGAGGTCACTGTGGTTATACCAGGTCATAGAAACTTACCAAAAGAGTCTTGTACTTTGCAGTTAAACTGCCTTGGATCTATCAAAAAGCCTGTTTTCAAAGAAGATAAAAACGATGGAAGGCAAATACTAGAGTTGCAGTGGAAGAAAAGGTTATACTCATACAATGGTTTTGCAACAATAAGACGACAGGGAGAAGATAAAATTTACAGAGTAAATCCACACAACAGGGCTTTCTTCCAACAGCAGAACAAATGGAAACAACTACAACAGGTAGTGATTGATGAAAAAAATTCCCAGGGAAAGCTGAGAAAGCTAGAAAAAATCTTGTTCAATGGTGATCTTGGCCACTCTGAGACTAATCTTGAAGAATATATGCCTGCATGTTTCAAGACAGAAAGAGATGTAAGTTCAGAGGTCAGAAAGGGCACAATAACTTTACAGAGCTGTGAATATAGCATGACTTTTAACCATGGTCAGGTGTTGGCTCTTCAGATGTCAGCTGAGTCTGTGAAAGGTGTCCTTATTCCTCAGATAGAGATGTTTGACATGACGAAAAATGTCAGATATTGTCTTCTACATGTGAAGGATCCAATTAAATATCTTGAAAAATATTCAACAGACTCCACAAAAGACTATTACCACAAACCAGTAGACTACATAAGAACATGGAAACCACTGGTTGAAATGGAGGCAGCTACCAATGCTATAAATATTGGCACAGCTACCATTAACGATGTTCCTGTCAAGTTTTTATCACAAAGGGAGGGGAAATTTTCACTTAGAAGGTCATTCTTGGATCAGAGAAATATCGAGATCAACAAAGTTCCAATAGAAGTTTATCTGAATCCAGGTAAAGAGCATAAAGAAGGAGAAGAGGAAGAGGATGGGATCCTAGAAATAGCTAGTCCAGATTATCTCTGTATCAAAAGTGTAGTTTACAAAAGTGGCGTGGAAGCTTCAGGTATTGAATTTGGCCACACACATAATTGCGGTCCACAAGATTACAAGATATGGCACGGACATGCAAAGATAGACAGAGTAAATGTGAAGGGAGAAAAAGGGAAAATTGATTTTATCTTCAAACTTCACAAAAATAGTCAACCAGTTCCCCTAGAATTCATGAAAGAGGATCCTAAACCAAAAGATCAATCTGAGTCCAAGAAAGGTGGCAATAAACCTAGATGTGGAATTGAAGTTCTTTTCAAGTCCAGTGCTGATGGGTAAGTTTATTGCAAATATAAAATTCTAAACATGATATTTTTTAAGAAAACTATAAAATAATCTCTTTTGTTATATACTTTTTTTGCTTTGGGATTGATTCACATCTTGTCATGTAGTTGCCTTTTATGTCAATGTCACCAGAAAAGATTTCCAGATTTATATACTTATTGTCTGTTAAAAAATTTGGAAAAAATTTTTGTTTGAACTTTTCAATTACCACGTTCATACACGTTAAAACATTATTATTGGTAATTCTTAACATTAATCTGTCATTGTGAATAAATTACACTTAGCTTGCAATAAAGTTGATGGAAATAATGTGTAAATTATGTTGTAGCTAATTATTTTGAATTATAATATTGGCTTTTCACCTTCAATTTGAATTCCAATTAAATGTTCTTGCTCGGTATTATTATATACCCTGTTGTGATAAACAGTTTTGCATGAAAGAAGTTAAGTTTTATCAATTTTTTTTCAAAATGTGTATCTCTATTTTCTAGACGAATTGATGCTATTCTGCAGTGTTTGGATAAAGCTAATCCTCTTCAAAAGGCCATAGCATTGGGAACCAAAATTCCTAAACTTGGTAAGTATGGAGGAAAGAAGTTTGAAGAAAAACAAAATTTTTAGGGTCTAATTTATTGTGTCAAGTGATTTTATATTAAATTTTTCTTTCATTTAATTTATAAACTTAATTAAATTAATTAAATTTTATCTGACAGAGACGTACAATTTTATTTTAATTGTCAATCTGTAGTTTCTTGCATCAGTGGTATACTTTCAATAGATGATGATCTGGTGCATGAAAACTAGATATTAATGATCATTTATTTGTTTAGATTGCAATCAATCTTACACTTCAATATAACCACCAAATATGGAAAACATCTTTTATACTAAAATGTTTTTCCTTTTTGAAAGATTATATTTTCCATTTCAGATAAAGGACACTTTGAAATTGGAAGAAAGACAGAACCAGATATAATGGATATCAAAGGAATTGTGAGCAATAACCCTAAACAATACCAGGCTATCCAAAAAGCATTGGAATCTTCATTTAGTTTGATTCAAGGACCACCAGGTATAGTTTAATCAGCAAAAATATAGAGTCCATGTAATTAGTTTTTAAACGCCCGTTTACAGGGCGTATTATTGTATACCTCTGTCTGTCTGTACGTTATCAACATGTCTGGCAGTTACTCAAAAACACTTTCACCGATTTTCATGAAACTTTGGTGAATTGTTTATAACTATTGGTGTAAGCTCCCTTTCGAATTTTATAAATTTTAGATTTTACGTTTCCGAGATATGGCATTTTACTTATAAAAATTGCTTGATTTTTCCAGTTTTCAGACTATTACTCAAAAATGCTTTGAACAATTTTCATGAAACTTTGGTAAATTGTTTGTATATATTGACATAAATTCCGTTTCGATTTTTAAAAATTTCTGATTAAATGTTATGGAGTATTGTGACTTTATTCATAAAAAAGGGGGGATCTTCTAGTATTTCTGACAATTACTCAAAAACGCTTTTAGCAGTTATAATGAAACTTTGGTGTCTTGTTTATATCTATTGAAATAAGTTCCCTTTTGTTTTTTATAAATTTCTGAATTGACATTGCAGAGTTTTGGATCTTTATTTGTTGAAAAATTGTCGAAAACTGTCCAGTTGGCGACGGGTGTATCATGCGCTCATGGCACTGCTCTTTATTAAAAATTATCATTCTTTCACAAGAATTTGTAGAGGGGGATTGGAGAATTTTATTAATCAATGTTTGTTTTTTTTTTTTCAAATGTTGGTTTAAATTTTAAAGCAATATTTGAAAATGTGAAATAAAATTTAAAGCAAAGCCAAAAAAAATAAGAATTCTTAAGGGATTAAAATCAGATTTGTATGGTCTAATACATTTTTTTTCAAAATTTACTGAAATTCCAATTTCAAATTTATTAAAAATAAAAAGACTGTAAACTATTTGCTGTAGTGTCATTATCGGAAATGGTCACAGCAGTTCTATTTTTGCTTTCAAGTCAAGCAGCAAGACCTCATCTGACAAGGAAAATTGAACATTTTGTTACAATATTGACATTTATGAACCATTTTCCATTGATAATTGTAGAAATACAAAATTAAAACACTGGAATTTGGTAGGAAACCTGAATTGATAAGTTAAGTTAGACATAGGTAGCTGAAAAAGGGAAAACTGCTAACTTGCTTAAATGTATCTCACAAAAATACATTTTAGGTACTGGAAAGACATACACAGGCATCAAGTTAGTTTACTTATTTAACAAGATCAACCTGAAATGGCAGGAGAGGGGTAACGACAAGAAACAGATTATGTTCTGTGGACCATCAAACAAATCTGTGGATTTAGTAGCAAGTAAGTAATAATTTACAACAAATAATCAACACATTTGAAAATTCACTTATCCCTTGTAAATTACATAGTGCAACATCAAGGTCGTTGTAAATTATATGTGGACTTATGAAAGACCCAAAACAGTGTGATGACATGTTACCCCTCAGAAAGCCACAATTCATAAGTTTATTAATCATATTTATGTTGTAATGACCTATTGAAAGTATGAAAGCTTCATGTGTGTATTTTGATGTTTTAACAACAAAATAGTGTATTTCTGATCATGTAACCATATAATATACTGTGGTTTCATTTATTTTCTTGGGTACCAATTTTCATGAATTGAGGAAAAAAGTATTTTCGTGTAAATTAGCCAAAGTCTGCATACAAGCATACAGAAAATTTGTATTAATTGAACATTTGGATTTGTTGTTTACCTATCTACACCATAAAATCCCCAAAATTGTATTCAACAAATGATAATGAAGAAAAAAAACATGATATGAGTCCACAGTATGTTTATACTGAAACTAAGAGCCTCCTTACTCATATGTGTTCATATCCATAAGTTTTATTTTGAAAATTAGGAAGAAAAATTATTGTATATGTGATGATTTTTAAAGCAATTGCTTTAATGGTATGGCGTATAGCCATCTTTGTGACCCAGATCAAGCCAAAGTTTTTTGAGCAGATTCCTGGTCTGTCATTCTAAAACTATGTATGTTTTCTAATGAAATACATTAATTGAAACAGTTGAAAAACATTAGTGGGTTTGAGAAGTTTCAACATATGTTCATGTAGATGTATTTTTATACGACCGCAAAAAAATTTTGCAGTCGTATATTGGTATGACGTTGGCGTCGTTGTCGTTGTCGTCTTCGGAAGACACATTGGTTTTCGCACAATAACTTTAGTTTAAGTGAATGGATCTCTATGAAATTTTACCATAAGGTTCAATACCACAAAAGGAAGGTTGGGATTGATTTTGGGGGTTATGGTACCAACAGTTAAGGAATTAGGGGCCAAAAATAAGCATTTTTGTAACTTCCAGACAATAACTTGTGTGTTAGTGTATGGATCTCTCTGACATTGTACCACAAGGTTCCATATTACAAAGGGAATGCTGGGTTTGTTTTGGGGGGTAATTGCCTCAAAATTTTAGGAATTAGGAGCCGAAAAAGGGGCAAAAAACAAGCATTTTCTAGTTTCATGACAATAACTTGTGTGTAAGTGTATGGATCTTTCTGAAATTGTACTTCAAGGTTCCATATCACAAAGGGAAAGCTGGAATTGAGTTTGGGGGTAATTGCCCAAAACGTTTAGGAATAAGGGGCCAAAAATAAGCATTTTTCTTGTTTTCAGACAATAACTTGTGTGTAAGTGTATGGATCTCTCTGAAATTGTACTGCAAGGTACCATACCACAAAGGGAAGGCTGCGATTGATTTTGGGGGTAATTGCCTCAAAATTTTAGGAATTGGGGGCCAAAAAGGGGCAAAAAACAAGTATTTTTCTAGTTTCAGGACTATTACTTGTGTGTAAGTGTATGGATCTTTATGAAATTGTACTACAAGGTTCCATATCACAAAGGGAAAGCTAGATTTGAGTTTGGGGGTAATTGCACTTAACGTTTAGGAATTTGGAGCCAAAAAGGGGCAAAAAAACAAGCATTTTTCTAGTTTCCAGACAATAACTTGTGTTTAAGTGTATGGATCTCTCTGAAATTGTATTGCAAGGTACCATACCACAAAGGGAAGGCTGGGATTGAGTTTGGGGGTGATGAATCATAAGGGGTTCCAAAATTTGGGGGATTTTTGTCCTTTTTTTTCTTTAAATTATTTCACATGTTTTCGTGCATGAAGATCATTATTCACCATGTTTCCTGAAAGTTGATGAAAAGCAACGCGGAGCTGTTTTTTCTTAGTCATGAAATGACGATTTAATTTCATGTTTGTCTGTGTTACCCCCTTTTACGAAATTATATGACGATGGCACATATTGTATGTTTAAAACAGCTGAGCAATAATGTTTGGGACTAAGATTTAAGAAATGATGACAAAGTAGCATACCAAAAATATTGTTAGTAAGCTGAAATATATATTTATTTTTTACATATTTATGTCTTGTAAGAAATTTTTTTTCTTTTTTTTTTCCAACCAACCAACCAGACTTTTTCATGTGAAAAATCTGTAAAACAACAAATTATAAAAACCTGGCCTTAGTGATGAAAGGGGTAAAGCGTAAGCCAGTTCCCAGGTTAATGTGCATTTCATAAAAATTTCAGAAGCAGGTCCCTTCTTCAAAATCTTTAATTGGTATGTATGAAGGAATGATTCTTATTATAAAAAACTATAGTTTGGTAGAACATTCGCATCAACTGAATGGTTAAATTGATACCAATTATTATATGATTAAAATTAGAATTAAAGCAATAAAGATAATGAAGCCAGGTACATGGATTGTCGTGTAAATTATTACCCAGTAACAAACACTCTACAAGGGGATAATCTGTTATAATTTCTTCGGGAGTTATACGTTTCCGCACATATATTTGCCTCCACTGTAAGCTGGGTAAAGGTGTCTTTCCCCTGGGAAATGTAAAACATTGTAAAAATGACTTTCTGCTGGATAATAAAATTGAGAATGGAAATAGGAAATGTGTCATAGAGACAACAACCCGACCAAAGAGCAGAAAACAGCCCAAGGCCACCAATGGGTCTTCATCACAGCGTGAAAATCTCGCACCCGGAGGCGGGCTTCAACTGGCCCCTAAATAAAAATGTGTACTAGTTCAAATGAACTAAAATTAAAAAAAAACATACAAGACTAACAATTAAGGCCAGAGTCTTTTATTGATATAAAGTTAAAACATCCTTACTTCTCACTATACAAAACTCCTGTCAGGTTTAATTCTTTTACATGTCGATGAAAAATAAAAGTCACCAAAACATTAACTAGGCAGCAGTTGCTTTAACAGCCATTAAGGCTTTGATTTGTATATCCACTTCATTTGGTGCCAGTTGAATGGGGATGGGTGTTTCACTGGTAATTATACCACATCTTATTTTTATGTTATTATTCTGAAATCATAATTTAAGATATTATTTTTATTTCCCTTAAACATATGTAGAGATTTGTAGATGTACATCAGTGCATTGATTTCCTGTGTCACAATCTTCTTTCACAAGCTATGGCCTTTTTAAAAAAATATTTTCACAAACTTTTTATTTATTTATCAATTGACCATAAAGTTGCAAGCAATAGACAATATATTGTTATTAAAAATCATCATGTGTAAATTTCTTTAATGTTTTCAGTCTTATTTTCACCTATATTTTGAAGAAGCTAAAACTTGGGTACTATGCTTAATATTATGCCAGATACCACATCCTAAGCATTAGCACTGATGGAAATGTTACCTGAACTTATGATTTTGCTTAAAGTATCTGAATTTGGAGTTGGTTGTTCATATTGAAATATAGCTAAAGGTTTGATCTATTTATAGAATGGATGAAGAAGAAATTAGGAGAACATTGCCCAAGGATGGTCAGATGGTATGGAAGTTCTATAGAAGATCAGGAGTTTCCTATTCCAGGTAAAACATCATCACTTGGGGGTGGAGAGAGAGCAGTTGCAGATGAACAGTTGAGGGAGTATTCCATGCATATACTGATTCGTCAGTTAGGAAAACCGTACCAGGAAGAAATAACTGCTTTTGACAGGCTTTTCCGCCAAAATCCAGACGGAGTAGATTTCAATGATGTGAAAAAATACAGAAAACTTGTACGCAAAGCAGTCATAGAAGAAGTTGCACATTATGATGTTATTTTCTGTACCACTGCCATGGCAACCAATCTTAAAGTAATGACAGGCACGAAAGGGCGTATTTTCCAGATCATTGTTGATGAATGTGGAATGTGTACAGAGCCTGAAAGTATGGCTGCCATCATAGCAACCAAAGCTCAGCAGGTAGTCCTTATTGGAGATCACAAACAGCTAAGACCAATAGTGATGAGTAGCAATGCTGCCAAACTTGGATTAGAGAAGTCATTATTTGAAAGATATGCTGAAAAGGGCAAAATGTTGACTATGTTGACTTCACAATACAGAATGGTAAGTTATAATTTAGTACAACTCAGAATTGAATGATTTTTACACCGTCATCACATTAATATTTTTTAACAGATCTGAGTTAAACACATTTATGTAGTTTCATTTAACTTTAAAACAGTTTTCTAATAAGTGACTTACTTCACTTCAGTTTTAATGAGCAACTATGCTGTTTTCAGCTGAATTTGGCATTCACCTCATCTGTCCATTCTTCCTTCTGTCCAATTATTTCTATCACACTTTTCTCAGCTAATACAGAATAGAAAGACTTCATATTTTGTCAACACCTAGACAATGATAAGTTGTAATATGGGAGGACTTTTCGGAGACAACTGCTTAATTCCTATTAATGCTGATACTTTGAAGTTTTTTAAAATGTCAAGAACAGTAAAAGAGCTATGCCACATGTTTTGATAAAATTTTGCACACAACTTTTGCATGATGAACTCTAACTGAAAGTCTTAACAAAATAATTTGTTAAACTGTCATACTTGTTGATATATTATTGAATGAAAATCCTTAATTTTAATTTTTAAATCTATCAAAAAAAGAATCTTAAAAAAAATCCTTTTACTACACCTAGTACATAAATATCAATATGTTGTTGCCAAATAAATTTCCATTTAATGATTTGAAAAAAGATAATGAGGTCCCTGACAAAGTTTTTGGTAAACATCAGTCAATTTAAATGTCATTCTAGGTGAAAAAATATCTCAAAACATCGGAATGAGTGTAACTTTGTCGTATTGTAAAGCCGTTAAAACCTCAAAATTATGATAAGACTCACAAGTTGTTACGATTTATCATGCTTCCCTCAGTTTAGATCTATTATTTTTGCTATTAATCAGTGGTTTATTGAAAAATGTGTTATCTTAATTTTCTTATGTTTGCAGCATCCAGAGATTTGTGCCTTTCCATCAAAGCAGTTTTACAAAAACAGACTTGAGACCATGCCATCTTATACATGGCGTACAGATTCACCTCTCAAGTCATGGTTAAAACAGAATACCCCAGTCATATTTTGTCATGTAGAAGGAACAGAAGAATATCTCCCCTTCAACACAGAAGAAGGAAATGAACAGTCTCATATAAAGCAACATTGTTATTGCTTATTGGAGCTATTGTCATTTAATGACGTGATTTATCAATTATTTGTCATTTTGCCTATTAGCTTGAAAACTAAAATTGATGGACAGAAACATCATATAGCAAAACATGATCAGCAGGACATGATCTACAAATAAGTGAACATGGCTCAAATTGTCAGTCTACTCCTTATTGTAGTAATTGCCCTTTAAAGACGTTTTTTTTACCATTTTTTTGCATTTTTTGCTTATAGTCTTGAAAACTGTATATACCGTAAATAGCAAAAACAATTGGCAAGACAAGATCTACAATTAAGCCAAATAGCCCAAATTGTCTGTTGACTCCTAGGAATAATTTCCCTTGAATGATGATTTTTAACATTTCTTTTTGTGGTTTTGTCTATTATTTTGAACATTAATTTATTAGAAAAAAAGCAAATTGATCATCAAGACAAGATCTGCAAATAGGTCAGCATAGATGAAATTGTTAGTTTTCATCTAATAGGAGTTATTCCCCTTAAATGATGATTTATACACTTTTTGTGTACTGGGCTAAATTTATAGAAGATAGAGAATTAAACAGATAAGATCAACAAAAAGAGATTTTAATCTACAATGTATGAGAGTGTCCATTGTTGAAGATGCACATAGACCCAGGTGATTGATACTGGCTTTTTAGATACTCTAGTTTGTTTTGGTCTTTTCTTGTGGGTAAAGGGGCTTTTAAAAAGCTAATTTAATGTTTATTTGATTATTCCAAATTTTGAATCAGAGGACTTTGACAGTCATTGAATATCAAATTGTATAAATATCTAAAATATTTGGTATTATTTTCACCTTGATTTTGAAATCGCTTTAACTTGGTAGAAGGCAAAATTCCAGATAAACTAGGTAAGAATGCTGATTCCACCTGGAAATTGTAGATTTTAACTTGTGTCTAATCGTTTTATCATAACGAAGAGTAAGTAATATCTTTAAGTTCATACCAAGCCTACAAATATATTTGGTCTGTTTATAGAATGGATAAAAAGAAAGTTAGGTGAACATTGCCCAAAGATGGTCAGATGGTATGGAAGTTCTATAGAGGATCAGGAATTCCCTATTCCAGGCAAAACACCAACACTTGGGCTTGGAGAGAGAGCAGTTGCAGATGAACAATTGAGGAGTATTCCATGCATATACTGATTCGTCAACTAGGAAAACCATACATGGAAGAAATAACTGCTTTTGACAGACAATTCCGGCAACATCCGGATGGTGTTGACTACAAAGATGTGAATAAATACAGAAAGCTTATACGCAAAGCTGTTATAGAAGAAGTTGCACATTATGATGTTATTTTCTGTACCACTGCCATGGCAACCAATCTAAAAGTAATGGCAGGTACAAAAGGTCGTATTTTCCAGATCATTGTTGATGAATGTGGAATGTGTACAGAGCCTGAAAGTATGGCTGCCATCATAGCAACCAGAGCTCAGCAGGTAGTCCTTATTGGAGATCACAAACAGCTAAGACCAATAGTGATGAGTAGCAATGCTGCCAAACTTGGATTAGAGAAGTCATTATTTGAAAGATATGCTGAAAAGGGAAAAATGTTGACTATGTTGACTTCACAATACAGAATGGTAAGTTATAATTAAGTACAACTCAGAATTGAACAGATTTTTACACCATTATCACTCTAATATTTTTTAACAGATCTGATTTAATCACATTCATGTAGTTTCATTTAACTTTAAAACAGTTTTCTAATAATTGACTTATTTCACTTCAGTTTTAAGGAGCAACTATGCTGTTTTCAGATGAAATTGGCATTCACCTCATCTGTCCATTCTTCCTTCTGTCCAAGTATTTCCATCACACTTTTCTCAGCTAATACAGTATAGAAAGACTTCATATTTGGTCAACACCTAAACAATGATAAGTTGTAATATGGGAGGACTTTTCAGAACTGTTAGACACCTTTAATTCCTTTTAATGCTGATACTTTGAATTTATTTTAAATGTCAAGAACAGAAAAAGAGCTATGCCACATGTTTTGATAAGATTTTGCAAACACCTTTTGCATGATGAACTCTTACTGAAAATCTTCACAAAATAATTTGTTAAACTGTCATACTCGCTGAAAATTATTGAATGAAAATCTTTTATCTTAATTTGTAGATCTATCAAAAACTTTGTCAAAAAAGTTATCTTAAAAAAATCCTTTTACTGCATCCAGTACATAAAAATCAATATGTTGTTGCCAAATAAATTTCCATTTAATGATTTCAAAAAAGATAATGAGGTCCCTGACAAAGTTTGTGGTAAACATAAGTCAATTTAAATGTCATTCTAGGTGAAAAAATATCTCAAAACATCGAAATGAGTGTAACTTTGTCTTATTGTAAAGCCGTAAAACCACAAGTTGTTACAATTTATCATGCTTCCTTTGTTTAGATCTATCATTTTGCTATTAATCAGTGGTTTATTGAAAATGTGTTATCTTAATTTTCTTATGTTTGCAGCATCCAGAAATTGGGCCTTTCCATCAAAGCAGTTTTACAAAAACAGACTTGAGACCATGCCATCTTATACATGGCGTACAGATTCACCTCTCAAGTCATGGTTAAAACAGAATACCCCAGTCATATTTTGTCATGTAGAAGGAACAGAAGAATATCTCCCCTTCAACACAGAAGAAGGAAATGAACAGTCATGTTCAAATAAACAGGAAGTTGACCAAGTGGTAAGCTTTTTGAAAGGGCTAAAATTGATCCATAGAGGTGTTTTCACAAGTTTTGCAATATAGATTTCTGTTTAAATACCTCCAAGTAAAATTCCTGTGACTTCAAATTTACCTGAGTTCTACCTGATTTCAACATCTGATATTTTTCAACAGCTTTCATGAAAATAAAATGTAATTAATGGTTTGGACAATAATTTAAGTTATGGTTAACAACCTTTCAAGTTCATAATAAACCAACAAATTTGTCATGAAATCTTTAAAAAATCAACAGTAAATGTTACATAATACAGGTTTGTTGCTAATTTACTTCATGATAAGTTGTATGACAAAATTTCCTTGAAAATATATAAATTAGCTTAAAGGGTCACTATAAAATCTTATAGTTTAGTTTAAAAGTACTTCTATACTAGTTGAGTACTAGTTACTGTTAAACAGATGCAATTTTCTCTTTATAAATATTTAACAAATAGTCCCTCTGGTAATATTATTTTGCATAGAAATAGGGGTTCTGTTTTGCACCACTTACCCTGACATAAAATTACTATAGAACAATGAAAGACTGAACTCCAGTGTATTAATTCTGGTGTGATACAGATTCATAAAATATTTGAAGTAATGTATTGTTGATTTTGTATGAAGTAAAGTAGAAGTGGGGTATATATCAATTTAACAACAACTCAAACATACAAAAACACTAAAATACATTTTAAAAGTCAATGTAAGGTCTTCTAGAGATGTCTGAACAGTATGTCAAGTTCTAAATATCCCTTGTCTAAAACACAATTGGCATATATGTATATACATATTTGCAGAAAAAAACAATTCTTAATTTTCAATTTTCTTCTTTTTTTTTCAGGTAAAAGTATTTAAGCACTTGGTAGAAGATGAGTTGATAGATCCCCACTATATCAACATTATGAGTCAATACAACTCACAGTGTCACAGTATCAGGCATGAACTGAAGAAAGACAAATTTATACAATTCAATGTCAACACTGTAGTGGCTAGTCAAGGTTGGATTTTACTTCTTAAAAGTTTACAGTTAATCGTCTTTCTAAAAATTGTAAAAAAATCTTTGGATTCTAAGGCAAAACTTTTCTAGACCATATAGTTGATTTCAAATCAGAAAAAGTAAATTTGGAGGTTTTAAAACATACCTTTTCTAATGGACACATCTTCTAGGGACTTTTAATGGTCAGGTTATATTGAGTTGTACTTTTAAGAATTCCATTTTTTGTCAAGGATAATTTAAACAAAACAAAGTTTTTTTTTAAAGAATAAGTGTATAAAATGTTTCTGTGATCATGTGTCTGATTACCTAAGTTAGAAATGTTAATGCATTTTTTCATCTTACATTAACAACATATTACAGTAGAATATAAAAAGATGTTAAACATTCTAAAAACATTCACATGTTTTGAATTTCAGGAGGTGAATGGGACTATGTAGTGATAAGCCTTGTTAGATCCCTACCAGATTACAGAATAGAACCAAAGCCAACATTGGGTTGGTGTAAACAGAACCTTGGTTTCATCACTGATGAACATCAAACCAATGTGGCCTTGACTAGAGCACGTAAAGGACTCATTGTCATTGGTTAGTTAATAAAAAACATAAAAATGTCTGTTTTTGTTAAAAATATCAAATTTTATATTTTTAGGGTTTGTTTTTCATGCTGAAGAATCAAGGAAAAAATGGAATTTATATCAGTATTATTTCAATTCAATCAAATATTTTGTTAATCAGCTTTCTTGAAAGTGGTCAGTTTTGTTTGATTTATTTCAAATAAGGTGGAAAAATAAAATTGATTTTGATTTTTGTGATCCAGCAAGATCTTGGTTGGAATTTTTTTTAATTTTAGTTGTTTGATATAATTTCTTTTGTACTTTGTAACAAATGCTTTCACTCTTTGATTTTAGGTAATCAGAAGTTGCTTAAATGCAATGATGTATGGGCAAACTTCCTTAACCATTATGGCCAGAAAGGTTGTGTGGTTGATTGTGATAATTTCCCACCACCACCACAGAGAATTCAAGAAAGAAAACAAAGGAAGAAAAAGTCCCGCCGTGTACAGGAAATGGATGAAGAATTCTACAGCCGTACAGAAGAGGATCCAAACCAGGAAGAAGAAAGTCGTCCAGAATAAGCTTAGTCATTATTTCTTGCTTTATTTATCTTTTGTCTAGTATATCAAGTGAAATTTGAAATAAATAATTTTATTATACTAATATTTTCATCATTTTGCAAAATTTTAATGTTTGGCTTAATATTTAGTAAAAACCTCAATGCTTAACTTGATATTTAGTAAAAATTAGGAAATATGAATCTCTTGCTCAATTTTTGGTAACCTATAAGTGACTAGTTGGCTATTGCAATGATTCTTCTGGAAATTGTGGTTTTAAAAACAGTTTTCACTAAATTATTTTCAGTCTCCAAAAGTAGCAATCATTGAATGCAATATCTGTATAATTATATACTAAGCTGCTGTTTATTGTTATGACTATGTATGTACAGTAAAATATTGCTAGGAAGATATCTAAGTGGAAAGATGAAATGTGCCATATGTATTGATTGTATATATATATTGATTTAAAGGCTAGAGGTTAAAGTGCAATTTGCACTTCGATGTTGAAAATTAAATGACTTATTGATGTTACACATATGGCAGTTTTGTAATTAATTAACACATATTTCTATGTAGTTTTTTTTGTTATTAGTTGTTACTTGTAATGTTGTGCTATGTGACAGTGGATATCACAGTTGACTATGGAACCATGCTTTTTATGGTTTCTTAAATTATTATAGTTCAATATTACATGAAATCTTCTAATATGATACCTGTTTGATAGGTAAACCTTAAGTAAACGAAACATGGTGTAATTATATAATGTTTACTATGAAGAATCAAATGGATATTTTTTATTCTGTTAAAAATATAATGCATGACATTTTGACATTTTGAACTATGCAAGCATATTTTTGTATTGTTAGGCATAGGCAAAACCTAAAATGCATCTTTAGATATATTTCTTTAATGTTCTATAACATATCAAAACGAAAAGTTAATAATTCTAAATGTGCCATTATATTTATCAGTTAGTGTGTAATATATATGTTTGACTTTGTACTGAATTATTGTAATATATCCGTCCAATTAAACATGGAACAAAATGTTTTTATCCATTGCTGTCATGAAAACAGAATCATTATTAAGTGTTTCCTCACTGTCCCCCATAAAATCACAGCCCTCTACTACAGAGTTTGTTATAGGGTGTTCAGGTAGTGTGAGAGTTTGCATTGGAATTTTGAAATAGTTTTTCTCCACCCAACTGACTTAGCAGACATAATTTTTGTTAAGGCCTTATTATGAATAGAAATATAAGTACTTAGATTTATAGTTTATTTTTTTGAAAGTTTGATTTATTTAAAAATGTGAAATAACTTTACAATGAAGTTTTTTGATTTTGTGATTGTATGATAAAAATTTGTGATATTCATTGCAGATAAAACAGGGTCCAATTTTTTGTGAGCCGTTTTCTTTTTTTGTATGTTTGTTCATATGTTCATAAATTTTATTTCTATATATATTCCAGACTATATAAATAAACACATGCTTCTTGCCTGTCAGACTTGGCTAGGACCATTTAATATACTGTATATACAGCTGAACCATTGTATATGCATATACCTGGACTATATCTGTAGTATCTGTACAGTCCAAGTAATCTTGTCTGGAATATATGGTATCATTTTTTGTATATAATTTAAACAGGGTGTTTTTTGTAGCTTAATTATTTCACATATTATTTTTTTTCTAATTTTTTTATTTTTACATACCGGTGATGTATAACCAACAAAATGTGCCATATGAAATATTTTCTTCAATGTGCTTATCTGCTTTTGTTTTGTAAAACAATGGTGCACCAGCTTACATAAAAGGGGTTTTTACCTTTTTTAATTTCAAGTTTTCATTGTTGACATTAATCTCTGTGTAATATGCCTATGAAAATTTTGTTATTCAATCCAATGATACTAAATGATATGTAAGCTATGGAATTCTTACATTTAATAAAATAAAATATCTTAGAAATCCATTATTACAAAGTTGATAGTCCCTTTATGTTTGTTTTTTTTTTTGTGAATATTATAAGAATGTATATTGTTCAGCTGACTTATTAGAAATATATAGGAGATAATTTGTATCAAGTATCTAGATTAATGTGTGATATATACATGTATGAGATTATAAATATATAAATTATAAAGAAATGATGTGTTTATATCTATGATTAAAGATGTCAAAAGTTTAATCTTATCTGTTTGAAAGATGTCAATAATTATAGAAAGCATATATCCATACTTTATACTAATAATGCCATAAAAGTTAGGTTTTACAGATCTTTAAGATTTTATAGTTGACAAAGATCTGTAAAACCTATCTATTTTAAGACATTAGTTCAATTCACATCTGCATTATAGGTTTATAGACAAGAGTGAACAGTCAGTCTCTTGTTCAAAGACATGTTACTTATATGATGTGATGAGTTTTAACCTTATTAAATATATTCAATGTGTTTGAGGGGCCAAGTACATGACAGTATATTTTCTTGTATTGTTTAAGTCAAGGGTTGGAAACTATCATATTTGCCAGTCAAGATGTAATCTGAAAGACCAATGACAGAATGTGTATCTTGGATTTAGGTCATGAAAACAAATGTATGCAGAAATAATTTCAGTCATTTCAATATAGGGTATTTTAATCTTTGCACTAATTTTGTTTTGTAATGCATTTCCTGTAATTAAAACTGCCACTCTGGTAATATCAAATGAAAGGAAACTATTTTCAGTCATATTAAAAACTTTTACAGGTAACAAAATTAAAAATACAATGATTTCTTGCCATTTGATGAATCCATAATCCCTGGTAACTTGGATTAACATGAAACTTTTGGTTTTTATTTCGTTTCTGAAAATCAAAAGTAACTTGGGTGATTTCTGAGCAATTTACAGTTTTAAGTCATTTAAATAATCTAATGAACTGAATGCTTTTTATTCTTACTTATTTTGATTGCAATATACAATTCAATATTTGCTACACCTTTCATGTTTCATAAATTTATACCTGCTAATGATAGAAATTTTACTGTACATGAATAAATTATAGTTTCAAAGTTGGGACAGAATATATTGATTACCTGTATTATTTACATGAAGGAATTAAATATTTTGCTTTTTATCTAAAAATCCATTAAATGTTGTTTCCTACAAATAGTTGTATCCCATTGTACTTACTTTTTTAATTATATTTTTTAAGGAAGAAAACGGAACTTTTTTGGCCAAGAATGAGATTCGTGTATGATCCACTGTTTGTCTAATATTTGAGTTTTGTCTTTCATTTAATGCAATCATGACTTGTCTTTCATTTTCAGTATTATTATTATTTTAGTTATAAGGACCAAACTTGCTTGTTTTAATATTTGCATGCTTTTTTAATGTTTTGATTTCTGAAAATAAATGTTATAGAAAGAAACGAAATGTATTGTTATATCTGAGTTTTCTTCTCTCCTTCATCTTTCTTTTAGGTCTCTTTCAAACGGTTCCATCTATTGTTACATACATATATAAAGTTTCAGGGTCACAAGTTGATCCACAAAAAGTAATTGAATATAACATTTGTTCCGTCCACGTATTACCTTCACATAAAATGTTTCTGTTTATTATAACACATCTATAACAATGCTTGATTTAGGAAAAGGATAATAGATGTGGTAAAATATGGTAGATTGCCAATGAGGCAACAATCCACTAAACACCAATGGACACGGACGTTAATAATTACAGTTCACCATACATACTTCAACAATTACCATAACCCATTGTTTAGTAAGCTGTAAAAGGTATGCTTCAGATTGAACATAAGAAGCCCCAATTATTGCAGTGGGATCAGCTAAGTGTAAATAACCAAATTATGGTCGGTAACCCACCCTAACAACCAAGTCTTTCCCTTTTACAAAAACATAAAAGATGACCAAAAAACTCGGGAGCATTGTAAGCTTTCTTTATACATGCTTTTATATGAACCAAAAAGGAGATGAGGGTAAACCCTAATGAGACAGGAACCCTACTAAAATAATAATCAATATCTAGAGGGCAACACAATGGCATGTGGTAAATCGTGCCGAGTCTTATAAAATAACGAAAAACACTGATGAGGTTCCAGAATTGAGACAGACACGTGAAAATGAGGTGCGATTTAACTAATTGTTAGATTTCAACCTTACCTATTCAAAACCGGTAAAGGAAAGGTTTTAACTCTAAAATAACAAAAACACTAAAAAAAATTGTATTAAAACATTTTCAAAGTTACTGAAATCAATTTCAAAGTATTCAACTTTCGGGTAACCATGAACTTGATATCGTTTGCTGCAATTCATAGAAGATTTAATGCAGCAACGTCGTAAACAGTACATGAAGATATGATCTTGTGCAACGTCCAAAACAAACGACAGAAAAACAAAAGAAACAATTCAAATTCCGTTAAATGGAATCATAGAGATGTCTCTATGTTTGGGATAACATTTTATTTACCAACTTGCGATATCCATTTTCCAAGCTGTAAAAAATAGTTGGAAGATCCTTCGGTATTAACATGAAAAAAGACGATGGAAATCTCCCGTCTTTATTCTTGATACCTAAACTTCACAACAATCCTTATATAGAACGATGTATAGCCGAGTTGCAAGATGTTCGACTAAACATCTTTCTTAAGTTCTTACCAATATTCTTTCTACAGTATAACATTGTCTTCTGAAATATATTGATGAGTTATATTCAACCAGCAGTGTCAATTACATATGGATTCCTAGAATTTCGAAATATCTACTGCAAAATCTTCCAAGCACAACTTTTACAATTTTGCAGTCTTAACAAAACTTTTGATTTTCTACGTTTGCCACTGCTATTGCCAATGCTAAATCGAAAGATCGATTAAAAGTCTCACTTATAAGAGTTTTTTCTTCAACACGGGAGTGGTAGAGACAAATTTATTGTTTAGGTAATGAAACATCTTATTTTGTGAAGAATTGCAATGATTAAAAAAAAAAAATACAACGAGGATGATATCATCAAAATGCTAGACGTTTGATCGACAAAATATTTGTTGAGTTTGATATTTCAACAAGGTGTTGTTTTCATTTTTTGTTTTCAACAAATTGTCGGTATTCCAATGGGTACTAATTGCGCACCCTACTGGATAATTTGTTTTGTACTCATTTGAAACATACAAAACCTCCAAGACAAAAAAAAAAAACATTTACTTTCACTTTCAGATACATTGTCCTGACACTCAATAACCCACATTTCAGCGAGTGCTTGAATTTCATATCCAAGTGAACTAGAGTTTAAGTATACTTCAGAAACTAGAAGGCCTGCTTCATATCTTGATCGTTTCTTCGATATTGACACAGATGGCAAACTTAAACTAGAATCTACAACATTCGTGATGCTTTAAACTTTCTAATTATCAACTTCCCATTTCTCAGCAGTAAACGAGAGGCGGCAGATACCAATGGATGGATGATTCAAACTCATAAGTTGAAGACAAGCCGACAATGCCATGGCAAAAACCGAGTACCCTCTGCCCCGGCATATAGTGTTTACATATCTCAGATAATACGTTACACTCCTGAATTGTTTGCTCCGTACACAAAAACGGCTCCAGCAGAGTTATGAGGAAGAACGACGGAAAACGATACTACATAAGTTTTACGGTCACCTTCACGAATTGGTTGACCGATATAATATGTCTGTGTCTCAACTCACTAGCAACAGTCTTAATGCTTTAGATAAAAAATAGTCGTCTAATCTATAATTTCACCGATTGTGTCCTATTTACGATTATGACATTTTGACTGAACGTTGATTCGCATAGCGAGTGATGCATACACATATCAGGAGATGCTTGCCTGGTCAAAACAACCATTCTGGATTCTTTTGCAGTTCATGCGATCCCTTTTTTTTTTTTTTTTTTTTTTTTTTTTTTTTTTTTTTTTTTTTTTTTTTTGCCTTAGTTTGTCTTCTTAATCAATTTATTAGATTTGAACATCTGTAAACTACTGTTGCCTTAATTGAATATGAAAATAACAGTTTATAAATATGTTACGTTCAAGCATTAATCTTGAGATACCTTCATCATCATGAACGCTTAAACAAAACAAAATCGAGATCCAAGGATGTACAAATACTTGAAAACTTGTGCACCTTTTAAGACAAGAATGTGATAAGCAAAATCCATATTTACAAGGCTTTGTCACAATAAAGAGGTCCTTAACGGTTTTGAGATCATAAGGTCAGAAGAACCGGAACATGTATAGTTCAAGATCCAAATATAAATCGAAATGTTTAAGATTTGTTGTGTAATTTAACAAGTTACTGCATAATGTGATTCTTCTGGCGTACAACCGAAGGTTTCAATTCAGTCGTTTAAGTATATTCACGCAAGATCTCCTCTTCAATAGAAAGTACTCGAGTGTGTCCTCTCAGTACAGTGTATCTCAACAAAGTTCGTACGTCACACAAAGACAGCATTCTCTTCTGCACAAGGATTTTCAGTAAAATAATGACTTATCGACATTCCTTTCGGTTGATTTTGTGGAAGATATTTCATCATTTATAATCATGATCTCTCAGTCTAGATGTTAAGATATCCTGTAACAACATGACCACACGAATCATCACTCTAATTGTCACAGTCACATGAACTAGAAGAGTTGTCGCATTGAAGTATAGTTTAGAATAATATTTCTGCTAGGCCTTTTTGTAGGTTTTAGATATAACAGGTAAATTGAGGCGAAAGCAGTTTACCGATGTTCAAATTCAGTTTTATCAAAATATTGAGACAGACGTTTTTAACCTTTCAATGATAGGATATACTAGACATATAAACATCTTTCTAAAGTGCTGACTACTATTCTTTCTACAGTAAAAGATGACCTTCAAAAATATTGTGATGAGATATATTCAACCAGTGGTGTCAATCAGATGTGGATTCTTAAAAATTCTAAAGATCTACTGCTAACTCTTAGATCACAATCTCTGTAATTTTGCAGCAACATTAAAACTTTTGATTTTTCTACGCTTTACACTACTATTCCCCATGCTCAATTGAAAGATCGACTTTCACCCTCTCATTAAACAGAGCTTTTTCTATAAAAATGGGAATCGTAGATATAGATTTCTTGTTTTGGGTTATAACAATTCTTATTTTGTGAAGAACCACACTGATTCTATTAAAAAATATACTGAAGATGACATTATCAAAATGCTGGACTTTTTGATCGACAATATATTTGTTGAGATCGGAGAATTGGTATTTCAACAGACAGTCGGTATTCCAATGGGTACTAATTGTGCATCCCTACTGGTCGATTTTTTTTTTTTTACTCGTATGAAGCAGAATTCATTCAGAATCTTCTAAAAGACAAAAAGAAAAAGCACCTGGCAAAATTCTTTAATTTTACTTTCAGATACATGTATATTGATGATGTCCTATCACTGAATAACCCATATTTCAGTCAGTACTTACATCTCATATATCCCAGTGATCTTGAAATTAAGGATACTACTGATACAAGGACTGCTTCATACCTTGATCTTTTCCTCAATTTTGACACAGATGGACGACTTCACACTAAAATCTATGACAAATGGGACGATTTCATCTTCCTAATTATCAGTTTCCCAATTCTCAGCAGTAACATACCCTCTGCCACATCGTATGGTGTTTACATATCTCAGTTGATACGTTATGCTCGTGCATGTTCACATTATACAGACTTCGTATATAGGAGTGTGCTCCTTACGCATAAACTGCTCCAACAGAGTTATGAGGAGGAAAGAATAAAAATGACATTACATTCCGTAAATTTTATGGACACCATCACGAATTGGTTGATCTATACGATGTGTCTGTGTCTAAACTAACTAACGACATTTTTACCACGTCTTAGATTAAAAAGCTTAAACGTTAAGATAATTAATCAGCTAGTTCATTTATATGATTTTTAGTTTAAAGCAACTATGTGCACAGGATATTTTGTTTTTACACAGTTTTGATTTAAAAAAAACCAACATGGTTAGAAAATATAAATAATTACACCATTACTAACACAATTCTATTTCAATATTCTTGTAATGGTTAGAAAATACATAAAATAACACCATTACAAACTTAATCCCAATTTTATATTCTATTTTTAGAAATTTACCTGTGACGTCACTTTTTTGGCTTTGATACTTTCGTGTGACGTACAGTTCATAATTCTGTTATGGTGTACGGGTGAACTGTCGTAATGGAGGTGTCCATTGTTATTCTGTGGTTTACATGTTGTAATGTACTATTGTATTATTTATTGATGTATTTATCTGTCCTGAGTGTTCTTGCGTTTATTTGTACTGTATTCTTGTCACGTAATGTTGTCATTTTAGCGGTATTTTTAACATTGCCATATAAGCGGGAGGTTTGGCTAGCCATAAAACCAGGTTCAACCCACCATTTTTTCTTAAAATGTCCTGTACAAAGTCAGGAATATGGCAGTTGTTATCAAACAGTCCGTTTCTATGAATGTTGGCGTTTGTTTCTGTACCAGTTCAGTGTTTCTGTTGTTCCGTTGTTTTCCTCTTATAGTTGATGTGTTTCCCTCGGTTTTGGTTTGTGACCCGGATTTGTTTTCGCTTAATCGACTTATGACTATTGAACAGCGGTATACTACTGTTGCCTCCTTTATCTAGTACTAGTTAATTGATATATTAAGTCCTCTATCAACACATTAAGGTTCAATGTTGACAGCTGTACTTTTTTTACATTTTTACCTATTATGTCTGTTTGTTTTGTTAATACATTGTTGTCAATAAAAATGGAATTTTATGCAACTGTCATACAAGTGAGAGGTTTAGCTAGCTATAAAATCAGGTTTTATCCACCATTTTCTATTTAAGGAAATGCCTGTACCAAGTCAGGAATATGACAGTTGTTTTCTATTCGTTTGATTACATGAGATTATGATTTTGCCATTTGATAAGGGACTTTCCGTTTTGAATTTTCCTTGGAGTTCTGTATTTTTGTTATTTTACTTTTTTCAAGAAAATGGCATTTGTGGTCATCTGACTTGTCTATATGAGGGAACGTTTATACATGTTTATTTTTAGTTTACTGTTGTGTACTAATGAATTACAGATTTCGCCTGAATTTCAATATAGCCTATTGATTTTAATTACAACTTAGATAATTATATGAAAAAGCTAGATTTTTTCCGTTGTGTTAGGTGTTGATATTTAGTTTATAATTTGGTTATGGATATTTACAGATCAAGCACGGGTTTTGGATTGACCTAATTACACCCATAGTTTCAGTATGTTGAATCTTAAGTTGACTTCAATGAAACTTGTGACTGTCCACTTTTCTTTGATTTGAATGCTAAAAAACCCTTTCTGTTGCATGTTGGGACTTGAATGATTCTAAAAATAAAACATATCGTGAAATGATGTTTTTTTTTATTATTATTTGCAGCAGGTCCTTCCAAGATCAAATGTGTCTTTGGTATGATACTACACATATTTGATTTCTATTTATATTTTTGAGTTACCTCCCTTAAGATTGTTTTGTGCGTTTTGAAATATATTAAAATCAAAATTGGTAATAACCACTAGATTATAATTAAAGGAATTTAGAGCTTAATTGTGTATATGATACACGGGCTTGGCCTATGATGTTTGATATATGACGAACAAAGATACATAGAAAACAAAAGACGAACTCCACCAAAACCCGGTGGGGATCTCAGTTAGATGCTTCGACAGGGTAAGCAACACCTACTCCACATGTGTCTACTATCGAAGAAGGCGTGTTTCCTTTCTCTCGTCAGGCTTCTGTTGGTGTTATAATTCTGTTACATGAAGTGGAGTAAAGATAATGAACAGTATTATTTGAAACCGGATTTAATTGATTGGCCTGTTTTTTAAAGGTATGTATCCTAACCTCCCTGCTATAAGTATATCGTTAAGAAAGTGTTTGCTAAAACAATTGTTTCCAGTGCATCATTGTGGCTGTTGTCAGAATTATTCAGTTTATTTAAAAATAATATCAACAGATTACAGCACACCAGGTTTCGGTTATGTCAAAAGCGGTGAAAAGAGAACCGGATTGCCTTAACAACAAGAGGAACATATCTGTGATACAGTTATTCCATAACGGTAAACCACATAATAATGGCGTCCGTGAAACTTTCGAAGCGATGATTTTATCTTTAATTTTTGGAACCCTTGATGCAAAAGTTTCTTTGTGAGCATTATCCCTCTATCATGATAGGAAACGTGAGCAGGAGGCACAATTTGTTCTCATAGGAATACCGATTGTCTGTTGAAGAACACTATAAATCATTCCAAACGTGAAAAAGGTGTTCTTAATATAAAACATCCAGTATCTTGAAAACGTCAGCCTCAATGGAAATTTCGTTCGAATAAAAGTGGTTTTTTTTACAAAGTATGATGTGTCCCTTTCTAAAACACGGTACTTGTGTCTGACTTGGATATTCCTTTAAGGAAACACTTTTTTGCCAATCCTTTCATTTTTTTATAAGTTTAGAATGAGGAATATTTGTGTAAAGTGGAGAGAAGTAAAATATTTTACAATTATATGAGGTTAGGGACTTGGATTTTGAATACTCAAGCAGATTTTTTGAATATTTTAGTATCCACATATTCACATCCTCTCTAGACTAGATGGTTTCTAAGTAACCCTGAACCGGTTTTAATTGATGATAAAATAGACGTTAATAACTTGGAGAGAGGTTTCGTAGATCATTCATTTGACAGACCCAGCAATATAACATAATTTGTATCCAGTCGAGTTAAGAAAGATCCAGTCTACATCATTGATTGAATTTCCAACGGTGCATATAACTGCCCTTTTATGTTGCTCACCCAATTTTTTCAATAAAACGGAAATATAAACAACTGTCATGCAAGTAGGAAGTTTAGCTAGCTATAAAACTAGGTTTAACTCACAATTTCCTTCGGGAATAGTCTGTACCGAGTCAGATACAATATGACAGTCGTTTTCCATTCGTTCCGTTGGTTGATATAGTCTAAAGTTTGCTTTTGTCCGTTTTTATGGACGTTTCCCTTTTTAGCTCACCTGACCCAAAAATGTCAAGTGAACTTTTCTCATCACTTGGCGTCCGTCGTCCGTCGTCCGTCGTCGTCCGTTAACTTTTACAAAAATCTTCTTATCGGAAACTACTAGGCCAAATTAAATTAAACTTGGCCTAAATCATCCTTAGGGTATCTAGTTTTAAAAATGTATCCGATGACCCCGTCGACCAATCGATATGGTCGCCATGGCTAAAATAAGAACATAGTGGTAAAATGCAGTTTTTGGCTTATATCTCTGAAACTAAAGCATTAAAGGCAAATCTGAAATGGCGTAAAACATTTTCATCATGTCAAGATCTATCTGCCCTGAAATTTTCAGACGAATCAGACAACCCGTTGTTGGGTTTCTACCCCTAAATTGGTAATTTTTTCAGGAAATTTTGCAGTTTTTGGTTATTATCTTGAATATTATAATAGATAGAGATATACTGTAAACAGCAAACATATCAAGCAAAGAAAGATCTACAAATAAGTTAATCACTGAACTAGTACACTTTTTTGTTTAGGGGCCAGCTGAAGCACGCCTCCAGGTACGGGATTTTCTCGCTGTGTTGAAGACCCATTGGTGGCCGTCGGTTATATTCTGCTCTTTGGTCGGGTTGTTGTCGTCTCTTTGACACATTGCCCATTTCCATTCTCAACTTTAACATGACCAATTGGCAATTGACATCTTAATATTTTCTGCGATTTATTGGTAATTTTTGTAAATCTTTTCAAAAATCTTCTGCTTTTAATTTAACTACTGGGCCAAATTAAACCAAACTTGACCTCAATCATTATTAGGGTATCTTTATGATTTTAACCTTATTTTACATGAATTCCAAAACCACAGTAGATACAGGTGAGCGACACAGGCTCTTGAGAGCCTCTAGTTTCATTTACCTAGGACTAAGGTATTATTGTTAATACTTTTTTCATTGTTAATTTCCTCTTTAGAAATGGTCATGGGAGTCGATGTTGAGTTCCCAAGTGGATTTACATCACCTAATTCCTTTATCAAAAAGTTAATATATTGGGATTTACAGGCACAACAAAGTAACATTGGTGTCTTTGATGATAGCTGTAGAACGATTGTTCATTCACCAATTTTAAAAGTTTTGATCCTGATTTAAATCAATGACCTTAACACATTCTAAGAGAATTTTCACAAGTTGTTCATTAGTTATGTTTTGACAATGATATTATTGGCCGAGGAATAGTATATGCTCTTCCTTTTTCTGTGCCTAACAGAACCAAACACTTTGTATCTTAGTGGACTCTAGAAAAGCACATTTACTTTCAAAAGCACATTACTATCCTATTATCACGTATTATAGTTGAATAGACGTGTTATTACATGCATTTCATGTGTATATAGATCAATCAGTCGGGAATAGATGTTATTTCAATATGTCACCAATGATGTCAGAGTATCACAATTAATAAGAATTTGTGGGTTAACCGTAAGAAATTTTTTTACAAAAGACCAAAGGACACTCATGTAAATAATTACAGGTCACAGCAAGGCCTTCATGAACAAAGCCCATACCGCATGGTTGGTTATAAAAGGCACCCGGATAATAACATGTGAATCAATTTAAAAGAGAAAACAACCACATTTATCCAGCCATTTCTGATCATTTGAAAACTTACATACATTTGTTATTTAATTGACTTGAATATCATTGTATGAGACTTCTTTTGGTTGGATAATTTTTAGCTTACCTGAAAAAAATGAGACAGTTTGCGGGGTATACATCAATAATTCTATATTAGACAGTATAGATATTGAACATATTACACCCCTTTTCTAAACAATGTAAACATTGCCACCATCGTTCCTTCAATATAAAAAGGCACAAAAAACACAATATAAGAAAAAACATACATTAAATGATATTCTTTCAGAATTTTGTGTGATAAATCCCAACCGAAACCAAACAATAAGTCATTGTTTATAATACTATAAAAGAATTAACTTCTTTTTTTCTAATTCAGATAAAACGTTAGGGTAAGTGGTGTACTCATGATTCTCTTTCAGATTATGGTTGGCTATCTCAAACCATGAAAACATGGCAACTATCTAACTTGAATAGAAAATTTTCGAAAATACCCTTATAAGTAATAACATGGAAAATCGAAAATTCTTATTAGTCAACAATAACTTTTAAAAATTCATCAGAATGTCGATGTTGCATTTATGGTAACAACTGGCATAACTCATTTTATTGTTGCTGACATCAGACTACTATGGGTCAACAATAACAGTAAACCCAAAATAATTGTCTTCAAATAGTTCTCTATTAAAATATAGTATTCTGTTCTGCAACTTGTCTAACATGACCGCTTCAATAAAAATTTTCTCACAAAATATACAATGGGGAACAATGCAGCTTTATAAAAAAAAATCCACAATTAATACTGCAGCGAATTTAAAACTAAGTCAACAATTATTGTTTATGGGAGCATCTTTTGGGATTAGGGTATCGCACTTACCTTAATACATACGATGTCATCTCAAAATCCGACAATATTGCTCGTTATTTGGAGGTTATGAACGTTATAATTATTTAAATCACCATTTCGGTATAATTCCTCAATTATTTTAGTATTTAAACATCCTTGACTTTTTAAGGCATGGACATTTTTTATGAAGATAATAAAGAAAAGCGCTTCGGACGCACCAAATGTATAAAGTGTTATTATTATTTTTGACACGATGACAATTATGTTCAATTTGTCGTAGCCACAATCCCTTCTATTTATTTATTATTTATTTATTTATTACATAGCTTTTATATAGCGCCTATCTAATAAACATAATACTCTAAGCGCTTAACATATAAAATTGAAGGAAAATATATATCACAATGCATACAATGATAGCAAATATATATATATATATATATACAATGTAGCTAGATTAAAACTGACGTGGAAAGGTAACACCCGGCCACCGAAAGCTTCATTTTATGAAGCCCAGGTGGTCGTGTGGTCTAGCGGGACGGCTACAGTGCAGGCGATTTGGTGTCACGATATCTCAGTAGCATGGGTTCGAATCCCGGCGAGGGAAGAACAAAAATTTGCGAAAGCAAATTTACAGATCTAACAATGTTGGGTTGATGTTTAGACGAGTTATATATATATATATATATGAACATAAGAATGAAACAGAAATTAAATAGAATAATGATGTAAATTAAAAGCATTGAAAGGGAAATATATATCACAATGAATACCATAAAACATATTAGAATATAACAGCCAACCAAAATTGAATAAAATAATGATGAAAATTATAAGTATTTACATTCCCTGCGGTATATACACAAGTAAAACCTATAAAAATTTGCATTAAAGGATTTATTCACTTAGCTAAGAGAAAATATAAGGTAGAAATTTAACCAGTAAAACACAGAGAAAAAATAAATAAAACTGTCTCTTAAATAAAAACTTTAAAACTAAAAATTTAAATTTAAATAAAATAAAAATAAAAGGCCCTATCACTTAAACTGTTAGAATAATAAATAAATATCACAGGTCTTACACATCACAGTACGCCAGTCTAAAAATATGTGTCTTTAAACCTTTTTTAAAACGAGGAAGCGATTGTTCTTTCCGTAAATGAATTGGTAGGTCATTCCACAATGTAGCTCCAGCTCGGTCGAATCGCCTTTCACCGTATGTTTTAGTGCGGACATCTCTTGGTTTCGTTATGAGTCCTTCATTTTCTGACCGAAGTGTTCTTATAGGAGCGTATGGTGCAATCAGTTCTTCCAAATATTTAGGTGCTTTATCGTGTAATGCCTTAAAACGTAAAGTAAAAGTTTAAAATGTGATCGGTATTGCACGGGGAGCCAACGCAGCTGCATCAGAACAGATGTTATGGAGTCAAACTTCCTTTTTCTTGTGATAAGTCTAGCTGCTGTGTTTTGAACGCGTTGCAGTATTGCTATAGTGGAAGAGTTTACATTATATAACAAAGCGTTCCCATAGTCTAATCTAGAGGTGACAAGAGAGCAGACTAGTGTCTATTCCTTTTTGGGACACCATTCACTTATTAGATATGTTTATGTCATGTGTAATACCAAAAGAGGCGAAAGACACCAAAGGGACATTGAAACCCATAAGTCGAAAATAAAGTGAACAACGCCATAGCAAAAAGAGAAAAAAAGACCAAAATACAAACAGCAGTATACAAAACAAAACAACTAAAGCGTGCAACCAGTTAAGAGAGAAAGTTTACAGGTTATCCCTGTTTATTTGTGGGATTGGTGTTGCGTAATATTTGGTTTTCTTTGTAGCACTTCATGGACTTAATTTTTTGGGTTTTTTTTTTCGCAGTATTGTTTTCGTCTTAAGATTTGTTATTGTTCACTTTGTATTGGTTTATAATATTGGTATACCATTCTTATATTCTAAAAAATTTGGTAAACATTGTTAAAACTCCTCAACTATAACAACTATTTTGCGTGTCTTATTTCATCTCAACATTTTAAGGACATTTAATTTCGATACGTATACTTAATACTACGTCATTATACTGAGCATGTTCATCTCAAGAGGTTTTACTAGTCTTACTTTGTATTACTGTAAGCACATACATCACAGTATGCCAGTCTAAAATATGTGTCTTTAAACCTTTTTAAAACGAGGAAGCGATTGTTCTTTCCGTAAATGAATTGGTAGGTCATTCCACAATGTAGCTCCAGCTCGGTCGAATCGCCTTTCACCGTATGTTTTAGTGCGGACATCCCTTGGTTTCGTTATGAGTCCTTCATTTTCTGACCGAAGTGTTCTTATAGGAGCGTATGGTGCAATCAGTTCTTCCAAATATTTAGGTGCTTTATCGTGTAATGCCTTAAAAACGTAAAGTAAAAGTTTAAAATGTGATCGGTATTGCACGGGAGCCAACGCAGCTGCATCAGAACAGATGTTATGGAGTCAAACTTCCTTTTCTTGTGATAAGTCTAGCTGCTGTGTTTTGAACGCGTTGCAGTATTGCTATAGTGGAAGAGTTTACATTATATAACAAAGCGTTCCCATAGTCTAATCTAGAGGTGACAAGAGAGCAGACTAGTGTCTATTCCTTTTTGGGACACCATTCACTTATTAGATATGTTTATGTCATGTGTAACACCAAGAGAGGCGAAAGACACCAAAGGGACATTCAAACCCTAAGTCGAAAATAAAGTGCACAACGCCATGGCAGAAAGAGAAAGAAGACCAAAATACAAACAGCAGTATACAAAACAAAACAGCCGACGTGTGCAACCAGTTAAGAAAGAAAGTTTAAAGGTTATCCCTGTTTATTTGTGGGATTGGTGTTACGTAATATTTGGTTTTCTTTGTAGCACTTCGTGGACTTAAATTTTTGGGTTTTTTTTTTTTTCGCAGTATTGTTTTCGTCTTAAGATTTGTTATTGTTCCTTTGTATTGGTTTATAATATTGGTATATCATTCTTATATTCTAAAAAATTTGGTAAACATTGTTAAAACTCTTCAACTATAACAACTATTTTGCGTGTCTAATTTCATCTCAACATTTTAAGGACATTAAATTTCGATACGTATACTAAATACTACGTCATTATACTGAGCATGTTCATCTCAAAAGGATTTACTAGTCTTAATTTGTATTACTGTAAATTCAGAAAGTATTACATGCATTTATTATTGCAATTTTTGAAGAAAGGCCGAAAAATGTGAGATTAGTTATTGCGATTTCAGAAAAATCTGTATGCAGTCATATTTATCAGATATCAGAGTTCGAGTCTTCTTATCGCGATACTCATCCATTCGCATTATTCGCATAATAAAAACCTCGCATTAATTTCGGAATTTACAGTAACAGGAATAGAGTATCATTATAAGCAAATTAAAGAACATGTATGAGATAAACAGCTGTTATTGTATAATTGACATCTTAAATATAACATCATATTGTTTGTACATTTAGTATATAGAGTCCGTGACTGATTATTATTTTTTTTTCATTTTGGTCAACTTTATTCTATGATGGGCGCTTAATTAGAATAAAGATCACATGAAAAGTTTCTTTTGTTTCTGCGTGATAAATTTTCCATGGATAAGTAATCTTGCGTAAATAATCGAGTAACTGTATGATAAAAAAAATTACAGTTGATCTTTTAAAAGTGGACTGGCAAAATTTGTGTTTGTAATGCTTAAAAAGCTTAATAAAATATCAAGTTACAAAAATGTAAAATCATTTAGATTAAATCAGTTTTAAGTTTTGTTGAATAAATTTAATAAACAAGATATTTTTATTATAAAAGTTGTGAATGATTAACATAGGAAGAAACGAGTATGATAGACAGTAGGCGTGGTTAAAGAGAAATTAACAACAGAATAGTTCAATATTTGAAAAACATTTAATTTTGGTCAAGGAAACATATAGTTGTATAAAAAGTAATTCCATAGAAGGATTATTGAATTGTGTAAATTGTGTTATAATTAAGATAACGAATTTAAAAAGTGTGATTTTTTTTTAACTTTTGGATAAATTTAAACTTTCATAATCATCTGGAAAAATTCGTTAAATTCATCCAACGTGGCAAATACAGACTTCATTCTGATTGAACCAACACATCTTAAAAAATTGCGATTGTTTTTTTTTACATAATTGGGGTTTGTTTTATTTAATGATAATTTAAACTTCATTATCATCTGTAGCTGATGCTTTTGTTAAATTAAAGATTTTCGTTGACTTCAATGTGACAAATATAACGGCGTTTTGCATTTGCGCCGATCTACATTTCACTTGCGCCGATTTTTTCTTTCACTTGCGCCGATTGTGTACAGGTAAATTATAGGTGAATTGTCAATTATAACATGTATATAACTATTGTCCCCTGCTTTACCACGGGAAGGTGGGAGTAGAATTTTGAGCAGGATAAGTCAGTTTAAAAGATAAAAGCACCTTGTTTACATCCACTAAAACCACGGAGTAAAATCTATTTACAGCATTCAAAAGCACAACATTAAAATCTATAAAACGGAATACAATGAATCATAAATCTGTTCTTGCCGAGTATTTATAAATTATATGCTACACATCTGATGAATTCCTTCCTTGTAATTTCATCTCTTCTAAACTTGTTGTACTTGCCAACAACAAAATCCATCTTTTCTTTCACTGGGTTGCGTACAGAGGCGGGCATTTCAAGAGTTCTCATTTTGACATAAGTAACGGCCTGAATTATCTTGATGAAATCCATAAAGACATTTATGTTAGGGTGGTGCGAATAGAACTGTTCATTGTAATGCAAATGAAACTCTTCTGGACCGTTATTCGTCCTCTTACAGTTTTCAACGGTGCAGCAGCCCAGAAATAGGAGCGAATATAGAATCGGCGCTAATGAAAGAATCAAATCGGCGCAAATGAAAGATCGAAAATTTTAAAATCGGCGCAAATGTCAAACGCCCAAATATAAAACTTAAGATATAAGGTTTTGGTTTATTTGTAGACATTCGGTACAGTTATCAACTTCATAATTTATTATTTGCAATTTTTCTTTGGGTTTTTTGTTTGTTTGTTTTGTTTTTGTTTAAGTACCAAGACCTCATAGATAAATATTTAGTGTCTACTTCATAATCCATGATGGTCTTGAGTTATAGATTATAGGTGCTGACCCTGTGTAACATTTTATTTAATTTTTATTTACAGTTTTCGTTTATCCGTCTTTGCACTAAATTGTATTCATTTTGGTCTCTTGACGTGGTTCGGTATTTGTACATCCAGCTTTCGGTTTTTTGGCTTTGGCCTTTCCTGGTGCAGGTGGATCCAGAAGTGCAATTCGAACGCATGAGGTTGTTATGGTGTTGTTTTTATTTGTATAACCTTGAATTTATATTTTACTTACCTACAAAAAAAATCTTTGTTGGCGTTTTTATCAGATTTATTTGTTATATTGTTTGTACTACCAACTACAAAAACGTTTTAGTTTGCGTCTTTGATTTATTTGTATGTTTGTTTGAATTTTGTAATCAGTTGTGTTGTAGGTCTGTGGTGTATGTTTAATCAGTTTTGACTGCTGGATCTTAATTATTGCCACATTGACCAAATAAATTTTGTCAATATAATGGAACTATAAACAACTGTGAAACATGTGGGAACTTAAGCTAGTTATGAAACCAGGTTTAAGCCACTATTTTCTTCGGAAAATGTCGGTACCAAGTCAGGAATATGACAGTTGTTTTCCATTCGTTCCGTTGCTTGATATAGTCTAACATTTGATTTTGTCAAGCTTTATGGACTCGTTTGTTATTTTAGTTAATACTTTTTTTGCTTAATTTTTCTCATAAAAAGATTAAACGAAACTTTGCAAAAATGTTCATTACCACGTGTTCGAATCAATATACTATGCTACATACCGATTATCAGATTTTCTGCATAATTACACTGTAAAATATCAGCTGTAAGTCATACTTTGATTTTTTTTCGAGTGATTGATTGATTTTTGCTTTACGCCGCATCAGCCCAAAAGGCAGTTTTAAAAATCAGATAAAAGGTCCTTCAATATACGAAAACTTTAGTTTAAATCAAAATTACTAAGTCGAATGAGCGCAACAGTAGACGTCATTAACAAAAGAGATTAGTGACGGTATGCATGATTAAAACAAAATATTTTCAACAAAATTGTGTCTGTTTAACTGTATGAGTTTGTATTATCATGAAAAGTTGTCTTTTATAGCCGACTATACGGTATGGGTTTTTCTCATTGTTGAAGGCCGTACGGTTGCCTATAATTACTTACATCCACTTCATTTGAACTTTGGTGGATAGTTGTCTCATTGGCAATCATACCACATCTCCTTATTTTTATATTGTAAGAAAAAAAACATCATGTGTGTGGGTTTTGTTTGTGTGTGATAATTAAGTGTTTGTTAAACAACTCAGTAGTCTTTTTTTTTTTCAGTATCAGCCATAATTTTTATAAATTTTCAACTGATACATTTTGTTAGTTTATAAACAAGCTAAGACTGTAAATCCTACAGACACAGTAACCTTACATATTGGCTTTTCTATTTATAGTTTAGTACTATATTCCTTCATCTTTATTTATAGATTCTAGCCATCCCAACACTTGACCTGAACATTCACAAGGAAGCAATCGTATACAGCAAAGATGATACGTTTTACGTACATATAGATAGCTAAGGAAAGCTTGTGGAAGTCAATGTTGCAGCAATGGATTTTAACCATTTTATTCATCTTTTGGAATTCTAACTGATAAATAAGTAAACATCTTTCTTTTTTCTTCTTCTTCTTCTTCTTCTTCTTCTTCTTCTTCAACGTCTAATCTTACAACTTTTCCTCTTTATCAATTACATATTAACTGCAAACAACTCTAAATCGCATCAAAATAAATCTATCTTTTTACTATTCATAAAACGTATATTAATTAACTTGCTGTTACATGTTACTTCATTCCCAAAAATTAGCTACGCTATATAATCAAATAGATGACTTATTCTAAAGCCATCTGTCATGTCCTTGATTGTCCAAATTTCTTGATTCATTGCTGGATGCATTCACAAATAATTTAATTTGTTCTTTTATACAGAAAATAATGAAAAATGTTTCTCATTATACAATGAAATCAACCATGTAATGTTTTCTGGTTATCAATCAAAGTGGCTTGATTAAAAAATACTTTTCAACGTTAAGTTTGACAATGCGGGTTTTAACTTTAAACAATCGACAAATAAAATTAACCCTCATACTGATTGAGTTTCATAGAATTTTGTCATACAATTTATGTTATTTTGAAGGTATATACCCAAAAATGGATTGTGTTGAAAAGAATATCAAATATGCAGAAATTATTATTAAAGAAATATATTATAATAATTCTGATTTAGACAAATTTTAATGTTCTCCTGGACGGCCGCAGATACTCTAGGAGACATATGGTACGTTTGTTCATTTTCAAATTTGTCATTTTTATTTAAAATAACTGACAAAATATCTCAAGATCTCAAGCCGTTTTTACACCTTAAGTACTGTTCATGTGACAGACTGGTGGGGGTATGTCAATGTTTGTAAAGTGTCAAGAAGGTGATTAATGTTTCAGAAGACGAACAAAGAGCCATAAGGTGCCTGCACACGTCTTTTAAAAAACTCTTCAGGAAAAGGTTCTCTATAAAATTAGCTATTTATAAAGATGTTGAATAGACACACTGGTAAATAGGGGAATAATAATATACAGCTACTTTTGCATAGGTACTTTTAGTACTGCAACCCCAAAGTGCTTAAAAAGAATCTAAAATTCTCTCTCTCTCTCTCTCTCTCTCTCTCTCTCTCTCCGTTAAAAATAATATAATGAAGTAAATGTTGAGTACTTATTCTTTATTACTTCGGTATATTTTTTAAATGTCCTACTGTGTGGCCATATGTTGATGTTGCCGACACTTTCACCCTTTTATTTGTTGGGTCTTAGATATCGGTCAAACTGCTTTTTATATTAATTATATTATATAAGAATAAAAGATTCTCTTAATGTATTGCCGCACTAAAAAGTTTACTCCTCCTTCTTTTATTAACATTAATAATTAGGTTTCGACAAAGTTAATTCATCACTTATAATAATTGGAGGTAATTTTCCCTTCAAAAGGAAACGACAGATTTGTTCATAAAAATGAAAGAACGTGGATACTATTAACTAAATTTAATTGAATTTTTATTGCAATGCAAAATACAGTTTCATTATTGAAGCACGAATCTGAACTTGTTTCAATCCAGTTGGTGACTATACCACAAGTAATTATCCTCAAATAAAATGCTATTTAATATTTCACCGTAGCAGATCGACCATGTAAACGTATCATTTTTCTTTACAAAACACCCAAGGTTTGTTCAATGGGCCGCAAACCTCAAAAGATACAACACATGTCTACTGCATTTCAAAAATCGACAACCGTGACATGTGACATTGGGGAATTAAAAGGCTTATGCTAATTTAAGTTTAATGTATGTTTAAAATGAAAAGAGACCTTCAAATTTAAACATTAATTTTATAAAAATTGTAAATAACTGATAATATTAATTTGTTTAAAGTAATATTCTTTCCATTCATAATTTCATAATATTAAAAAACAATATTTTGATTTGAGGGATTTTCATTTGTAGTATAACTAATATCGATTCCCGTAGCATCAAATTCGGATATAATGCTTTGAAGTTCTTTTTCATCAAATTTTAGATTACTATGTATCGAGTGTGCTGATTTGCTACGTAAACAAGTAATTGACCAATTGGATTTGCTAAAATCATAGATTAAAGGAATTGGTGTGATCAAGGAGCAAGTGGATTGTATGACAAGTTACTTTAAGAAGTAATTGATCCGACTGCTTTGAATGTGAGGAGCAAAAGTGCAGTAGCATTTTCTTTTTTATTTTCTGTGGCTTGTTTTTAACGTTTTGTGAAATGAACGAAGATTTGGAACGGAAAAACAATACATCTGATGCACATGACGGGATTGATTTTTCGAAACGATTTGACCCATTGATCGCCACATCGAATTCTTACAATTGTGATATACCTACCGGAACTTTTCCACATGACCAACAAAGTTTTGCCAACAGTGCTAGAGAACTAGAAAGTGGATATAACGAATTTAACATTGACGTTGAAGACAATAGCAGTTCAGACAGTGTGGATAAAAACTTTACTTCAGACCTGAACAGAGACAATACCGAATATTCTAGTGAAGAAGGTCAAGATTTTGAAGGCAAGATCAGATCTTCAAGGAGAGGAAGTCCACATAAAACAATTAGATTGAACGTGAACGCACGAGAAAGAAGGAGAATGCATGACTTGAATGATGCGCTAGATGATTTGAGGTCTGTCATACCCTATGCTCATAGTCCGTCTGTTCGGAAACTTTCTAAAATCGCAACTCTTCTTCTAGCCAAAAATTATATTCTTATGCAAGCAAATGCACTTGAAGAAATGAGAAGAATGATTGCGTACATGAAATCAACATCACCCAGTCGTTATGAACCATATTCAACCGCATACCAGAGAATTCATGACATACCGCGACTTCCCAGTGTTCCAAATCAAACATCGGAAACGTCTGCTAATTACCAAGGAACAAATTGTGAACTTCCCTATACTGGGAAAAAGGTTTGAAACTTATCCGCGACTTAGTATTATCTAAAACAACAGAAATATAATGTGACGAACAACTCTGTATTTTATAGGGTTTGAAGAAATATAAAACGTTTGGTTATTTTGTATGTGACTACTTTTTGTATAAAAGTACTGCAGTATATATTGTAAAAAAGTAAGTTTTCAGATGTTTTAATTATACTAAAGTTATTTTCTATTGAACAATTTTTAGACATTTTGTGCATCTTTTCATTACTGTGAGATGATTGAGATTTAAATGAATGATGTAAAAGTTAGTTAATAATAATAAACATAAGTTATCCACAAACAGCAATTCTATCAAGCGTGATTAAATGTATTGTAAGAAATAAACATACAATTGGATGAAAGAACATTGTTTCTTTTTATTTTGATATGATTTACATCTTTTCACTACTTAATATACAAAAATTGGTTTTTTTTAATTCTAAAACATGAAAAAATTTTTTTTTTTTTTTTTTTTTTTTTTTTTTTAAATTTTAGTGTAAAAGCTGCTATAATTAAATGGAACCGTGAAATGCCACTATGCTACTTCAAGCAAACACACCAAAACCTCATTTTCATTTTCATTATTTATTCTTTTATTTGTGCTTTTTTTTTTTATTATATAAAACGTCCTACATCATAATATAAATTTAATAAAAGTTACAATATCGTATTCAGTAAGTCATATAAGATTTTAAAACTAATATGACTTACATGAACCATACAGCATGATGAGATTTATTTTAATCAAACATATGATAAAAATAAGTGATGCTTGTTTACTTTTACAAATTGTGATTTGGATGGAGAGTTGTCTCATTGGCACTCATACTACATCTTCTTATATCTATCTGTTCTTATGTTTGCTATTGTATGTTTACATTGATATAATTATGATGATTGGATTAAATAGCCATAACTGAATTATTCTATTCAATGTTATACTGGGGCCTGTTTATTGAAGGTGTCCTAAGATCTGTCCTTGGACACATCACAGGACATTATTTAGGATCAACTAAGGACTGTCCTTCGACTTATCACATAAATCTCTTTTAGAATTATCTTACCTATGATGTCCTGACCACCATACGTAGTGTTGTCGTAGAAGATAATAGAAAAATATAAAAGTGAAAAGTATATATTTAGATAAAAAAAATCTTTACAGTTTCCCAGTAAATGAATTATAAAAATCATAATAATGATAAATAAAAAAAATATCATTTATTAGAAGTATTAATATAATGATAATAAATAGTATTTATAGAATGACTGTACATTTAAACTGTTATCAAACTACACAAAACAAAAGTATAACTACGTTTTCCAAAAGAATTACTGAGTATACAATAATGAAATAATGATTTTATTTTTGAGTGAGTTGAATTCGAAGTGCCACTATTTCATACATTACAGAGTTCAAATGCTAATCTCGTGCATCATGTATCAAATGCATTAGCTACGACTTAGAGAAAAAACTCAAACATTTATGAGGGGGGTCCTTCATATTCTTTAATTCTTCAGGCATATTTCATTACCTTTGAATATAACGTTTAAACATGTATTCTGTGAGTTTTGTATGAAATTATTTTCCTATGAAATTTATCTTAAATCATTTGATTCAGTATTGTATTACCTCATTCTTATATTTTCCACAGTTATTCTTTAAAAATGTTCACCCCGTTATTCTTTGTATTATTTTTTAGCACATTTTTCTATATTATTATTTTTTTTTTTGCCATTATTCTCTTTTCTCTAAACCCCGTCCATGCCCTCATTTATAAAAGAGGAATATTGAAATAATTTTCGCTAAAAGCAGTCAGTTTGGTTCAATTTTGTCAAATAAAAACATCGCCGATGTATTATTGGCTTGTATGTCAGTAATTCAACCTCATTTGAATCCGTATTCATACAATCTAAATTTAACCCTAAGCTGGAGATAAGTTACGGCTAAGCATGTTCAGTCATAAAAAGAAAAAAATGTCAACATTGAAAAGTGAAACAAGGGAGACACCGGAAAGAACCATTTCGTTAAATGATTCGGTCCACAATACATCATTCTTTTACAGATAAAACGATGATTTACATTTTTTTTTTAAATATTTGATAGGAAATCAAACAGACCTGGAAAAATCGTCATTCTACGATTACAAGTTCTTGTCTGTGTATCTTTGTTTTCTATTTCTGTTTTATATGTCGGGTCATGTGAATATCGGACATTCTTCGGAGGTCATATCGGTGGTTAATTAGATAGCATCTAGTCTAAAATACACACGAAATACTGATATATTATAACTAGTCCATTCATTGTTAGTTGTTTCTTTTGGACGTTTTGTACAGATTCTCCATGCTGAGTTAGAAAAGCCTAAATTTTTACTTTTCAGTGAAATTTCCAGTTTTGCGATCAAAAGTGCTAAAACAACGGCGTGTGATACACATTCAGCAGCCTAACATATCCTAAAGTTATGACCACCTAGAGACTTTTTTTAAGACATCCAAATTGTTGTCCTGAACTAAAGATTATGCATAGGACATGTCATGTTTGATAAACATGTTAACAAAATGAATTTTGTATAAATCATAATAGAAATAACAAAAAAAAAAAAAATTAAATATGTAATTGTAAAACAATTGATATGTTTATAAACATTACTACACGGCATGAGTTTTGGTCATAGATGAAGACTATATGTGACCTATACTTGTTTCCGTGCTCGTCTTTTGGACTTTGGTGGATGGATGTCTCAATGACAATCATATCACATCTACTTATTTGTATATGGCTAACACATTTGCATGTTACAAGCACCTTGCCTAGCTCTCGACAGGTTCGTTTCCAAATATTATGTTTTTTCCCCGTTATCAGACTCCATTGTATATAGAGTTTATGGTTAGATTCAGTGTGACTTTGTATTAAAGAGACATCTAAGTATTAACTGATCAACCTTCAAAACGAGATCTCCATCTTGGGAAAACTCATTATTGAACCCTATTCACACGTGTTATCTTCATGAGATTTAATTCTACATTTTGCAGTTAAATTATTAATTTTATTTTTTATTATTTTTTTACATACATTATTTAAAGTAATTCAATTATTTATACATCTTAACAATAAATTGTCAGTCAGTTTTTTAAAAGACAAATAACTACTTTTATACAATATTAAAAGGGAACAATTTCTGTCAAGTGGTAGATTTCACCTCCCTGTCTGGAAACTGGTTTTCAAAATGTGATTTCCATTGATTTTAATAATGGAAGCTCCCACCGATATGTGGATATTTAACACCTAGGGAAAGACAAGTTATACTTAATACGTCATAAAACAATGATCCATCAAGAATCATCAAGATCATAGCCTTTATATCTACATAAATGCAGTTCTTAATTTAAGATTACACCGGTAAACATCATATGACGAGACTGTTTTCAAACATATTTTTGATATTTCCATGGAAACCATTAAGGCACATTGCAACGAAATAAAAAAAAACCTTCTCTTGTAAGTATCGACTCCGCTGTGCTGTATTGTTTTATTTAGAGGACGAATTTAATTCCTATTTTAAAGATTCTAGAACTTCAATAAATCTATCCCATTATGCTTAAAATTAAAACTACAACGAGTACTACCAAGGGTATTTAAGAAATGGATAGGATAACAAAAATAAAAATAAAAATAGAAGTTACTCAGTAACTGCTTTTAATTTTGTCATAATGAAGTTCATTTTTTTATGTATCTACATTATTTATACATATGATATACATATATATCACTTTGGATTAGTATCTTGACAGTGACACTCTTCATAAAGTGTTATTGTTTTGATTAACTTATTAAGCAACGTTGTGTAAATCTTTGCTTTAAAATCTAACATGACATATGATAAGAGCGAATGTTGCTGTCAAAAAACTATTATATGTATTTTCGCACTAGGTCTCTTTTAGACCAAATATTGAAAATTCACTTCGCAACCAAACGCTTGTTTATGTATAACATTAAAGGGAAACCATATGCCAGTTTTATATAACGTGGAAGCCGTGTTGGTTTTACATTTTAAACATGAATTATAAACGTCTTTTTTAATCTTACGTACACACAAATAAGTAGGTCCGATTTCACACCAGGGTCATTTTCGAAAGGTTTTCAATCTTTGCTTTAATTCATAGTTTTACAGCCAAACGTGTGTACTGTATAAAGTTCTATCAATATTTTGGCTTATTTCTAACTAGGTATTCAAATCATAAACGCTTGAGGAATGCCAGAACTGTTGGAAATAAAGCTATCTATTTTTTTCTTATCCGGATACAAATGCATTCGCTTTAGTTAGCAATACCCTTCGATGTCAAATTTGAACAAAAACATGTAAATTTTGCAATTTCTTATCAAAATGTCTTTACCAGTAAAATGTAGTGCTGAATAACTTTTTGGAATTATGGAACTTCTGTATATAAAATTATTAAAAACGATATTTCAAGTAAACTCTAATATTCAATTTCCAGTAAGATTTGACAGTTTGTTTTTGTTACCCTATGAGTGAAACAAATACAGTGGAAATTGGCCCTACTCCTTTTATAAGTTTATATGTAAGCTTTATATGTTGGATATGTTTCTAAATGGGTATACAGATTATTTAGTATATTCTGTTGACCATAGATTATTGTGACTCAATAATTATCACCCTCTTACTAATAGCAATATTGTTGGTCATTACGGGTCCCCTTTTTAGCTCACCTGGCCCAAAGGGCAAAGTGAGCTTTTCTGATCACTTGGCGTCCGTCGTCGTCGCCCGTCGTCTTCCGTCGTTGTCGTCCGTTAATTTTTACAAAAATCTTCTCCTCTGAAACTACTCAGCCAAATTAAACCAAACTTGGCCGCAATCATCATTAGGACATCTAGTCTATAAAGGTGTCCGATGACCCCGCCGGTCAACCAACATGGCTGATATGGATAAAAATAGAACATGATGGTAAAATACAAGTTTTGTCTATTATCTTTAAAACGGCAAAGATATTCAGAATGATGAGATCAATCTATAATTGTTTATTTACGTTAAAACTGTCACTATGTTTTGGACAAACTCTAGAGAAGATAGACAGAAACTGTAAACAGAAAAAATTATCAGCAATACAAGATCAACAAAAGAGATTTTTTTTTTTCATGAATTATATTCTAGTTCACTATGTTGGAGATATATTAGCTATCCCAGTGTTAACAAAACAATGAAAACAACATTTTATTAAATCCAGGCGTCCCAAGCGCTTTTCTGGATTTACCTTCATCAGGAAAGCCAAAAGCCGAATATTTGAAAGCTAAGGATGTATAAGAACCGAAACATTAAAACAGCTATATGACAAATAAAGACCTAAAAATAATAACAAAACCATCACTTTTGTATGAAAACCTTAGTTTCGTAATAATTTATAAATTTATAAATGGACAATTTTAAAAAGGTTTTGTTAAAATATTCCATTCAGTTTTGTCAATACTAATACATAAGAAACACACGACTGTCTTTCCATTAGCCTTTTTTGTTCATCTAGATAATTACCACTGTCGCTCGTCGTCACCTTTCGACGGTTTTAAAAAAAACTTTACTTCTGATACCATAATGGTACTATAAATATTTCGGTAATTGATTCCAATCATGGTTTAAATAATGTGTATGCATGAATGAAAGGCGATGTGAGGTGTACGTCAATTAGACTGCAACCCAACAACGAATGAAAGGCGATGTGGGGTGTACGTCAATGAGATTGCAACACAACAACACAAATAATAATTTTTGGTCTTAAAATGTTTTACCAACTGATAAATATTTTGGATTTTGGTTGATTCTACGAGTAAAAAAAGTCAAAACTGATCGATTTTAAGAAAATATATATTTAAGTTTAACTATGATTATATAGATGTGACATAAGAACTTTATGTTAGCATAAAGATTTGTTTAAGTTGACCTAGTTTTTACCAAAATATATACGACCTATTGATACAGATTTCTACTTACAGTGACAGTTTTCATATTCATTAAAAATTTTATACAACAAATATTGACTGTATTTGGTATATAAGCGTAGAATGAGACATTACGGATCATACTTTAGTATTTCACGAAAATGGTAATTGTTGACAGTCGTCCTTACAGATTTGGATCTAACAATAAGAATTTAATCAAATCTAAATGTCCTGTTTTGGCATTGAACTATGCAAACCTCTAGATAAACCTTTCATCAATCTGAAGGATTGTTACCATCTTTATATAAATTATTCTGATTGATTTCAAAGTCGAACATTTTTTGTTCTTACTCTTAAATGCTGCGGTTGCCAAACGTTAACATAGACAAACTTCGTTATGGTTGACCTGATTTGTGTCGTGTGTTAGCTATAACCAAAAGAGAGTATGCAGTCATTAATTCGTGTTTTGATCTTGTTGACAACATTTAATACAATTCAGGCTTTTCATTAAATGTTAATATGACATCCCATTTCGTCAAATTGACATTATTTTCAGGTACTGGCTGATTTATGCATCTTAAAATCACACCGTAGTTTTTAATGTTACCATGTCAGATTTCTCGTGTTTTCAACTAATCTTGCTGCCTGTTGTGGTTTTGACCTACAACAATCGCCTTCACATCATTGTTATGTGTATACCTTATAAATCAAAGTTCTCTTTAACAAACTACCTTCTTCACCATGTTTTATTATTTCTGTTTGATCGTTATGTTATTTATTTTTTTAAGTTACTGTAATCTAATAAAAGATCACTAATCTTCTTATTTGCACTCCCCATTATCCTTCTTTCTTTGTTTAGATTTTCGGCGTTTGATTGTTTATTTGTTTGAAACCTGACTATAGAGATGCAATTTTTTTTAGAATACGGAAAGCAAATTTCTTGACTGTTATGATCTGTTTGTTTGGTGTTGTATCGACGATACTTGTTATTTTTTTTTCCTTCTATATAGTCAGTTCATGTTAATTTTATACCAATACTTACGCAAAGTATATATAAAGTTCGAGAGAAGCTGACATCATTTTTTTTCATTCCTTAAAAAAATGATTGGTTGGCTGTGTTTACTGTACGTCCATTGTCAAATATTTAATGCATGTTCAGGACGAGACATAAAACTGTAAACCGCTTGTATTTACGCTACGCTCAAACTATGAACACAGTGTAGTAGTCAGCCGAGAACCAGCTTAGACGAGACATCAGATTTAATATCCAATTCTGATCAGACGTGGATGCGAATTTGTATTTCCTGCACAGGCAACGGACATCCTAAAATGGCAAGGGTTTTACTGCCGGTCAGAATAAGATCAAAGGATGACCACATATCTACACTAAAGAAGAAGGAATAAACGAACAGTTTGAACAAGAATAGTAAATCAACAAATATTCAGTTATGTCAAGATACATAATTTGAAGAAATATGATTATTAAAAAAAGATATTCAATAGCAAGCATGTTATTGTAATGTAAGTCACAAACCACACGAATTTAATGTCGTCTTTGAATTTATTTTTTTGGCAAAATAAATAAGTGGACAAAGGTCACATAGTCATTTTATATTCAAAACGCTGCAAACTGTTGTATATTTCTGTATATTCCTGTATTCATTGTTTGCTCTAATTTATAATAGACACTACATGACATTTTCTTTTCTTACAATATCATATTTAAAAAACATGTTTTCAAATTCTGTTTTCCTATACAAGTATACAGTAACTTTATATGTTCATGTTCTATTAAATTTTCACTAAACAAACAAAAACTTTCCACGACAAAAGATGTGAAAGGACAAAATCATTATCAACTAACCTCTTGAATGTGCCTATTTTTTTAATTCACATCACTGTGGTCAACCAACGAATGTTGTAGTATGACAATTATTTTATCGCAATGACTACTAAATACGCTCTTTGGTCTTTGACATAATTATAAAATTAAAGGAGGATAACTAGGTAGTTACGGTTCTTTTAAAACTTATTGCCAGAGGCGAAGTCGAAATGTTGTTAGACATCACCAGGTATAATCTGGCAACTTAGAATTCATTAACAACCTGGAGTGACGGTACAAATTGAATGCTCACCAATCTCTATTAATTTAACCAGAATGTGACTTCTAAAACTGTTTTAAGGAGGTTCGCTACTCAGTTTTAAAATAAAAGCTTTTCATAACACTAGTATAAATTAAAAGGGGATTATCAAAGGAACCAAAAGAGCAACAAAAAAATATAGGTCAATGTGCTTGTTTTCGAGATATTAGCCATTGAAATTTTGGCGGGAAAATGTTCTCTCTTGATTTTTCATAGCCTTATCATTGAAAAGTTCAAGTTCTCAAAAACTATTAAAAAATAACAAAACTTTTATAAGACTTTTACAGATGGCTTATAATTATACATGTAAAAGATTTATAAAAAGAAAAATGGGAGTCAATGGGCAAAATTTTTAAGGCATTCACATGGATAAAACCAGAGGTTTCCGAAAATCTGACAAAAATTCCAAAACATGACAAGCGAACATCCTTAAAAGAAAAGTGAATTACCGTTGATGGTCATTTCAACACATGGAATGAACTAGCACTGACATGTTTTTTGATAAAATGGACTCAAAATGGTATGATTTTAAAATGGATTTCTTGTTAATGCTAACATGCTTTTGTTTATTAAAACAATGCAAAAAAAAATCTTAGATTGCTTAATCAACTTCTAAAAAAATGTTATTATTTTTTTCCAAGGAAATCAATAATTCAAAACTTAATCTGTAAGTAAAGGAATACACAGATAAATACCAAACTTACTGGTCGCTCCATTGAGAATATAGTGGCATATAACGCTTTCTTTTGTTTTATTTTCATATTAATTATTCATGATTTCCTACTTACTTTTATTAAGCAGTCTGAGATAATAGCATCACCAAAATAAGTATGATTTAACTACCACTCTGTAAATAAACGTTAATATTCGATTGTTAGACTGTAATATTCCTTAAATGTTTGGTAAAATACATGTAACGTAATCATCAGAATTCAAGTAAGCTCTAACAAAAATGAAAAAAAAATCAAATAATGACATGTTACTGTTATTTAAAGTATAAGTTATGCGATATTTACTAACCAGTGTCTTTAAAGGGACATTAGCTGTCAAATTTATGTTCACCGATTTGACTCAAATTATCACTTTTGATTCATAACATACTAAATCGTATATCCAAATTATAAAAAGTCTAAAATAAACAAATCACAATGCATGGGTTCGATAATATGTATCAGCATTTCGTGCGTATTTTAGTCTTGACGCCATCTAATTAACCATCGAGGTGACCTCCGAAGACTGTCGACAGTCATTTAACCCGATATAAACATAAATATAGATATAAATAGATAGCGAACTCGTGCAATTTGATTTTTCTAGGTCTGTTTGATTTAATATTATAGTTTAAATATATATGTTAATCGTCGTTTTTACCTGTATAAGAATCAGTGTTTGTGGATCGATCCAATCAATCAAATGGTTGACCCTTGTTTCACTTTCAATGTTGAAATTCTTTTCCTTTTAATAACTGAATACGCCTTATTCATGCGTAACCCATCTCTAGCTAAGGGGTTAAATGGAAGGTCACATGAATACGGATTCAATGAGGTCGAATTATTCACTTGCACGTGAATAATTCATCAGCGATGTTTCTTAGCTTATTTTGACAAAATTGAACCAAATTGGCTTCTAAAAGCGAATTATTATTTCACTATTTCACTTTCATTAATGATTGAACAAATATTAAAAAAAACATATATTTTTTCTCGTAGCTTATGCTCCTTTAACGCAAACATTGTAAAGTATTCCGATGTTACGTTTGGTCATTGTTATCTTTCTCAAAATAATGTCTTCTTGATTTTGTGAAGATGTTCATGATAGTTATTGATATATTATAATATACCGAATTGGACAAAGGTATGCAGGCATGCTTATTTTTATTCGTGGTTCGTTAACAGATTTGACTGACTATGTTATTTAAAATGAATCCATGTACTTTTTTAAGTTGCAAATAGTAACTTAAAAATTCCCATTTCTTACATACCCAATCCCCTTTCGGTTAATGTATTTAATTGATAGATAGACAATGTTATTAGTTTCGTACGTGAAACAAATTAAATGAAATCGTTATAATTTATTTGTTATAACTTGTCAAGTCGTAGACAAGCTCTATTGTGAGTTCACTAACTGCTTACGATTATCATTAATTGTAAACTCTTAAAAAGAGATACGAGTATAAAAGAATTCCGTTTGTCCATGACAAAGCGTTTCTTGGTTCTTGTAAAACTTACAAGTGAGATGATCACACTTCGATTGAGTTACAATGTTCAGCTACACAATGTTATATGACAAACACGTGGCTATCTATCATTCAGTTCTAAGCTGACAAATAGGTACACGCATGACAAACAATTTTGTCACTTAATACAATAACTTAATATAAAACGACAGAATATTTTCTCTATTTTATTGAGCCAATTAGATTTTCCACTTAAAATGCTGCTGGTACTTCCATAAAGACGTCCTTTGAAGAAACGTTTTACGCCAAAATACCAACTAAGATAGAAATCAATTTTCTTTCCGTCAAAAACATTGTTAAACAACCAAGATGAAAAACTATCGTGAAAGATTATTAGTGTCTTGTGTATGCCTCGAGGTCCATTGGGTCATCAAAGATACTGTAACTTTAATAATGTTTGCCTGTGCATCAAGAAAAGACACGCAAATCATTATTCATTATACTTTCAAAGTTCGGAAAATCCTCCGAAGCGTTTTAAGGATTATTGATTCATCAACACAGTTTGTTAGGATGTATGAGCAATTTGACATATTAACTAAAGTCTGGATGTGTTTGGATTGGATTTTTCTCCATCAATATTTACTGCCGAGTTGTTATAATCAAAAGTTGTGTCTATCATCTGTATCATTTGATCGATTGCTATTTAGACATAATATACATTTGTAAGATTAAGTAAATATTTTAAAATAGAAATGGAACTCTAACACTTAGTTATTCGTAAAAGACAAAAGTTATCTTTTTCACAAAATTATTTTTTCATTGTCATTTTTATTAGCAAATTTCCTATTTATTTGAGTAACAAGTTAAACAATAACAAACTACACGGAAAATAGAATGAGGTAATAACTGGTATTGGGTTGTTATCTGTATTGCTTTAAATGTTGTTGTCCGAAGCACGGATCTGATTGGTTAATTTCAATTTCAATTGGTATCTACCGTTTGTTGCATTGCATTGCTGTTACACCAATGTCCCACGGTATAAGGGAGGACTGAGGGTATACAAACATGCTTTACTTCGACACATACTTAATATACCTATGCCTAGCCAGTTGGATTGTAGCACAATGAAACTGGTGGTCTGTCAGCTACATCTGTTTTCGTTTAAATAGAAAAGAATCCATGGATGGTACAATCAAATTTGATTGTATTTACTGAATTTATGCTGTTAGTAACTGTTGTTTAGTTTCGCAACTTTCCATTTCGTTTTTAGAGTTTTTTGCATCTTGGTCTGTGCTCATTGATAGATTGTTTATCATACGCAACACAGTTAAACACGTTTAATAGTTATTGTAAGTCATCTTTTTTTAACAATTGATAGATTGGTGTTTAATGTCCAGTGGCAAATGTTACCGGCATGTTGATTTGATACAAAAGTGTTACTTAGCGGAGAAGTAGTAAATATCATTTTTCAAATCTATGGTTTAACGGGATAAACTCACGACCTCCCACACTCGAGGCGAGTTCGTTACCACGAGTGCACCGAGGTGGTTTTCATTTCTGTCGAAATTCCGAGGTGGTTTTCATTTCTGTCGAAATTTATATGTAACTGAAATCCACAGATGATCCTTGTTTATGAACGGATAGTATTTCACTGCGGTTATATTTTTTTATATTATGAAATAACTCATACCAAGCATTATACCGTTTACTTAACTATGTGTTTAATAATACTTTCAATATGATAAAACATGATTTATGTAACATACCTTTCTTATTTATATTTTTTATAAATTTTGAAAAGTTTAAGAAACTAAGGTTCCAATTATCTCCGACAAAGTTGACCTTAGATGTATTTGTATTCCTTTTTGGTCATATAGTTCCTCTAGTATTCAGTTATTTATACATCCTTAACTTTCACTTTTTTTTTTTTTTTTTTTTTTTTTTTTTTTGCTTTGAGCGTTCCTGATGAAGATAAATCAAGAATTCGGACGCACCAATTGAATACAAAAAATCGAAACAGTACATCCAAGGCAAACATTTGTTTAATTCGTTAAAAGAGCTGTCATACATATCCTGCATACGCTTTTATGTAGATGCATTATCAATATCGCGAATGGTTTTTTTTCACGTACACCCTAACCTTAAGATGTTTATTAGGTTAATTATTATTTGTAGCGATCAATAAACGATTCATGTGAGTGACAAATAAGTTAGTATTTATCTATCAGATGACAGTGTATCGATGATAAGATCTGACAATCACTTGTAAATATTGATGCCTTTACTAACCAAGATAAATTGCTATTTTATCCACACTCAAATTGTGAAACAAGCCAGAAATTGCGTGAATCAGAATTAACTGATCTTAAGTGGCAGATGATAGAAAACAGTGGCGGAAGAAGAGGTTTTCCTGGAAATTGCTGACAATTTTATTGGAATGGTATTGACATTAATTGTATATTATTAGCAGTAATATATAATTGGTAGCGTCTATATGAAAGTACCATGTTGGAATAGTTGGTCCTCGTCTAGGAGGACATACTGAATTAGTTTGTCCGGTTCAATCTTACGTGCAAATACAACTTTATACACTTGTGTCTAAATCTTCTTCTTTTTTTAAATAAATATTTCATCAAGGCTGATTCAAATAAAAAATAGTTTTTCTAATTTCTGATATATTTTATGTTTAATCAATTGAAATCTGAAATATAATATTTTAACGGTGCACTTTTTAAGATATTATCTTTTCTCTTTGAAATGCGAGATTACATGTGCAGTAAAAGTCTGTTTTATTTGAATATTACTTTACAACTGATTTTAACTTGCATAAAAATGAATAGAACTATAACAATGCATAATAATAGCAAGTTTTGTAATTAGCATTTTGTATAGCCTCTTGTTAATGTATTACAAAACGTAATTTAAAAACGTGTTCTTATTGTTGACCTACGTTAATATTATACTTTCTAATAATACAAAAATGTCGCCGTTTATAATCTCACAGTTCTGGCGCGTGACTTGCACGCGAATTCGCTAATTTGTTTTCAATAACAAGTAACAACAACAGTTAAAGTACTATAGCAAAAGGCCACCGTAGCGTATAATTAAATTTTACGCCATGTGTCCTCGAATTGTCTTTTTCTTCCTTTTTCTGTTTGTTGTGGTGGTTGGGCTGAATACCATAGCTTAATTTAAAACTAAGTGAAATGACACACTGCTATAAAGATTTCGTTTTGACAAAATATTCAACTGCGGGATTAAGTTTCCTTCGACCATCTGGATACATTACATTTGAATCAAATTCTATTCATTTAAACATCTGGAAACTTATTGCCTTTTAAGCACACTCGAGTCTTTTAGGAATCATTGTTGTCGTCAAACAGAATCCCCAAGGGCCATCAATTTCATTGGCAGGTAATAATTTGTCTGACTTTTCAACTTTGAAATAAACCATACCTTAATCTACAAATATAGTAACCGTTCTTGTAAAGGAACAAAGGTTGATAAAATTAACTTTTTTCTTTAATGTTTTTTTTTTAAGAATTTTTAACAGATCCCGCCTTTCCTGTGTAATTTTTCACCACTTTTAACTGTTCAATAACTTCCTCTAAATTTTGTTTTTTTTTAATAATAAGCAAGCAGCAATTATCATTTAGAATGTTGTAATAAAACATCAACAATTTTATGTTAGCCAATTTAATAATTTACAGGTTTTTTTTTTTTTTTTTGAAGAACATTTTTGTTTATTAATTAGCTATATAAATTATTTTATCATCTTTATTTGTTTATCCTTTAATTGACCAAAAATAAAACTGTTATCATTAATATTGAATAATTATTCATATTTCATCATTGTTATTGTTATTATTGTTTTTTTGTTTTTTTGTTTGTTTTTTTTTTTTTTTTCGCAATTTACATTTCCAACCTTATTGCTCAATTAAAGGCAAATCAATGTTACGCGAAAAGTACTTGATATGCAGATTATCGTTATCTTTTGTAATTATTAAATATTTTAAGCAGAGTGTTGAATTTTAATCTTCATTTCAATGCAAATCAACTTCTAACTCCCACAAGAAAATTCATGAATGATATTGGAAAGCACGAAATCTTATATCATTACCGTTTATCTGATATATAAGTTTTTACATATTTCAGTAGAAAAAAAAAACAAGTTGCTCAAATAAATGGACTGTTTATTTATAAAGGATTCCCTGCCGTTCGTTATGACAATAACTTCACTCCCCCTCATCATACTTCATTTTTTTATTATTATTATACAGATACAAAAATCCAAAACAATACTGCACTATATCACAAGTTATAGCTAAGGGATCAATTATGAAGGTATAATCTAATATAAACGTGGTAATTTTCACATTAGCTTACATAATTTATTCAACAAGTTGAGCAGTTATCCCTCACTTTTTTTCTTTCTGGTATGACAGACCATAGATGTATAACAGACTTATTGTTAAAGGTTATGATTGTTGTAAAGCCTCGGTCACACCTTACCGGATAGCACGAACGGACGCCTAACGGATGAAAATAAAAGTTGTCCGTTGACAAAATTGTTATCCGTTGGGAGTCCGTTGATGTACTGACCGAATAAAACGGACGTGTAACGAATGCATAACGGACACACACCGGATATGCAACGTACGAGAAACGGAAACGCACCGGACAGAACGGATGTCGAACGTACATCCAACGGACGAGTACCGCATAAAACGGACACCTAACGGAAGCGTACCGGATAAAACGGATGAACAAGATATACGGAAAAATTAAAGGCGACAATAATAATACATGTAATTCGCATAAATATTCAAAATGTTTCTGTGTAACTGGTTTTGGTTTGTTTTTCAAAATGCCGCCAAAGGGCAGTGTCTGGCCTGAATAAGAGCTGCTTGGTTGTGAAGACGTGCCCTTACTCTAAGATCGATTATGAATAATAAGAATTCATGAACCTTAAGAAATCTGACATACCAATAATTGGCATTTCTGACGCGAAATTTTCAATTGGCATTTATCCGTTTCAGATCCGTTCATCATCCGTTTTATCCGTTATACGTCCGGTAAACGTCCGTTTCTCATTCGTTCAACATCCGTTTTATCCGTTAAACGTCCGGTAGAAGTCCGTTGGTGAATTTATCTTCCAGACCTCAAACGGATGTATAACGGACACGTAACGGATACAAAACGGAAACGAAACGGACGAGTACCGTACAAAACGGATACCTACCGGACGTTCAACGGACATTTCATCCGTTGGACGTCCGTTCAAAGTTTTGAACATGCTCAAAATTTCCACCGGACAGAACGGACGTCGACGGATAAAACGTACGCTAAACGGACATGCAACGGATATGGACGGACGTCTAACGGATAAGAACGGACGTCTAACGGACATGAACGGATTGAAAAAAAGTTATCCGTTAGGCATCCGTTCGAGCTATCCGTTAAGGTGTGACCGAGGCTTAAACTTATTATGTCTTGTTGTTTGGAGACTGATATCAAAAGATACTCTATACTGACTTACTTTAAGTTACAAGATTGTGTCTATCTTGTACTCTCAAGTACAGTCACCGATATTAGAGTGGGGGATAACATACTTTTAATATTATTAGGTTTATTACTTTGACTTTGCTTTTAGCAATCGTGAGATTCTTTGATACATTATTATACTTTAATATGTGTTGCCTTGTACCACTGTGTTAGTTGTTGCCGGTATCATTAAGTCCTTGTTCTATGCTGACTTTACGTTTTTGTACGTAACTTTGTTTTTATGCTATTGTTTGAGATTAAAAGGATGAGTGCAATAAAACTAATCAAACGCCTCAATTTGATCATGTCCAGGTCCCGAACTTCGGCTAGATTGTCTTTAGTTATACCATAATGTGTTCGTCCTTAGTGGATTATGATATTGATGGCAGATCGTTGAAAGTCTGTTTTTAGATTTTTATGTTTAAATCTTTTGATGATTAAAAGCATGTTATACTGTATAGACGATTACATTGTCTGTTGACCTTCACTGCTGTAAACAGTAAGTTTGTTTCCTGTTTGTCTGTCTCTGTGGTTGTTTGTTTGGTTGTTGTTCCGTTGTTGATTTTAGTTTTTGTATTTTTATGTTGTTTTAAGTAGTAGCTGTGTCAACAATCACAAGGAACAAAACCAAGTTTCAGTTTAAATTCATATTTACAAACTGGTCAACTCATGAATACTTCGACCCATTTTCAAATGAAAGTTTTTAATGTAGTGAAAATATTTTGATGATAGTGTTACTTAAAAAGATCATAAACACAGTATGGTAAACTCATACGTGATTTTATTTTTAAAATTGAAACGAGTATTAGTACATTGTGGAAAAGTCATAAATGATTGATTGCATTTGAAAAACTAAGGAATAAATTAAAGACCGAGTTTATGCTATCAAAGGCACGAATAAATATATCTAAACAGTTTTAAGAATAGAAATAAATACATAACAATATTGTACTGCATCTTCTCAAGTATGCAGTATAAAAAATCGATGAGATTAAAATTTGGTCAAATGAAATACAAAAGAAAAAAAACACGGATGGATGAAACAACACTGCACGCATATCCAATGATCAGGCAGGGTTTACAGAAAGGTGATACCGACAAATTAATAAAAACAAATAGCGCATAATGAGGAGCTGAAATATAAAAATATAGAATAAAAGGCAAAATTTAAAGAAAAATTTAAGAAAACAGGAATGGAGACCCCTCTCTAGACCCATATAAAGGGAAAATTATTCATAGTGGTCATTACTTTTTGATGGTCAGTATGGTCCGTTGTACAGTGTTGTTCTCCCTTGTTTTCCCTTTTTATTCATAACTCTTAAATAAACAATGGAAGACAGACAACCCTTGGTCAACTTGAGTCTTTAAGCCCACACACATAAGTGGTCGTTTAGAAATAGATTACATATTAAAGTAGAATAAGTGTCAAGATCTGAAGTTAACTACTGGTCGATACTTGTTCAATTCAAATACCAGTACCGTAATACTGTAGTATCATCATCCAATTATCTAGTTTTTAAGTATACGACGTGAATTGATTGATTCATTCTCGTAGAGAAAATCGTAACATAGGATACTATAATCAAAACTAAGGCTAATCGTCATCAAGTAAATATACTTTTACGGGTTGTGGTGGTTCTGTCTAGAGTACGTTTATATTTGCATTTCTTTTAAATAAAACGCGGAATTAAGTGTTAATAGCACAGTATCTCACGAATTTAATACAGATTCATATTGAATTCTTTAAGTTAGATTTACACCTCTATTTCGGAATGTCAGTATTTCTAACAGAAAATAAGACTCCCCAAAAATACACTTTCTTGAAAAAAATCATCGAAGCAATTCATACTTTGTAATTCCTAAGAAGAATATAAATAATTATCTTACCTCCTATACATTTCTAGGAATATCATTGGTGAAAAGCAACCGCGTGGAGACCGTGTATATTTCATATGGGGTTAGAAGGCTTGGTCTATTTTAATACACGGTTAGTAGTAATGTTACGTCCCTTTATAAAAACAACACAGTGTTGAGGAAAAATCTGAAACGTTTCACCCGGACAACAGATGAAGAAACTGACGTGGAAAGATTGAAATAAATGCAGAAAACACATTAAAAGCTAACAAGTTGTTATTGTTGACATTTGCTTTTGTATAGACCAATGGAAGTAGGTTCTTTATATTGAAGACCTGATCACTTTGATAGGCCACTAGTCTAAATGCCACATGTTAAGAGGAATTCTTAACTTAATAATTGTCTATCCCGGTCAAAGTTCATATCACAGTTGGTAATATAATAGAAACATCAATAATGATCAGATTGTTCAATATTTTTTTTTTTTGGGGTGATACTGCGTGAAAAATACATAAAAATGCATTATATATTTAAAAAAGACAAATCAGTACATTGTCGTAAACTAGCCATATGAAAATAGATCTTGATCATCTTGTAATTAAGTATGTTGTGAATAAGGATAATGGATGTTCTATATAAAACAAATCTAATTCTATTCCGGCATAGTACACCAACAATCATTCAATCAATTAATCAATTAATCAAGTACAAAACAATAAAAGAAGCTCTGATTTATTGCATAACTAAAGATGTCATTATGCTGTATTTATATAATTCTGACTATTTTTGTATACATTTTGATGGAATACTTGCCATATGAATGGGGAAAAAACATAATTTGTTAGCATTCTTATCTGACCCATTAACACCATTTATAACAAATTTATATACAGGGGAAGGGTGTGTCCATTGCTATTAGAAGGAAGGGAAAGATCATAAGGAACCTATCTAAACAAGTATTATGGATAAAAATGAACAAAAATTAATACATTCGTAGCTAATCAAATTGTCTCAAACAAATAGTAATCAGAATGCTTGCTTGACCGTACCTACTTACAAGCTTTGGTTGATTCTTTCTTCATTTTACTTAATTTAGGACAATTCATTTAATTCATTCAAAATCTACATTTCATTAACCGAAACGTTACATGTGTTTTGCTGGATAATTTCTTTAAAATATACGACATTACCATTGCAAATTACCAGCAGTCTTAGCTAGGACAGTGAATTTCATCATTCATTTTCCATTTGTTTTTACTAGTTTTATTCCAATTTACCTACAGGTATAAGTCCTCTACGAGCTCTAGTCAAGGCCACATTTGTTTGGTGCTCGTCAGTTATAAAAACCTAGGTTTCGTTTGCACCAGCCTAACGTAGGTTTCACCTCCTTTAAATATCAACATTATACTAAGATTGTTATAAATCTTTAAATATTTTACAGGAGTCTAAGGAGGGTTGGAGCTCCCGTAAACATATTTATCCCCGCCACATTCTGTATGTGCCTGTCCCAAATCAGGAGCCTGTCATACAGTGGTTGTCGTATGTTGCTGTAAATCATAAAAGTGAGAGGTTAAGCTAGCTATAAAACCGGGTTTAATCCATCATTTTCTACGTGAGGAAATGCCTGTACCAAGTCAGGAATATGACAGTTGTTTTCTATTTGTTTGATGTGTTCGAGCTTTTGATTTTGCCATTTGTTAAGTGACTTTCCGTTTTGAATTCCTTGGAGTTCGGTGTTTTCGGTATTTTCGTTATTTTACTTTTTCTATAATCGTTTTTCGTTTATTGGTTTGTACATATACCAGGCCGTTAGTTTTCTCGTTTTTCATTTCGGGGCATTTTATAACTGACTATACGATATGGGTTAAGCTCATTGTTGAAGGTCGTACGGGGACCTATAGTTGCTAACCTTCTACGTCATTTGGTCTCTGATGGAGAGTTGTCTCATTGGCAATCAAACCAATCATACCACATCTTCTTATTTTTATAATAACGAATAAAAGTTTCTTAAACTTAAAAGAACGAAAAAAAATAAGGATTGACTGTACACATCAATCTTGCAAAAACATTTCAACTACACTCAACACACGCTCTCTTAACGGCACACTGATAGAGAGTAAACCATTGAAAGCACATACAAATATGTTGGGTTTTTTTCTTATATTCAAATTCACGACACATTCTTGTGAATGTTGGATCAAGAGATTATAACATCTGGTAGAATAAATCTGAATAATGAACTAAATGAAGAAACTTTAGAAATGTTTTTGACTATATTAAAAAGATAAAAAGGTTACTGGTTTAATCATGTGTATAATCCACACACACATGCATATTTTTTTCTCTTCCTTTTCTATATTGTTTGTTAATATTTCTCTTAAATTACAGATGTCTGATTAGAATTATGTAATAATAAATTTTATATTTATAGCTATGAAATTCTATTGATTTATATCGGAGAAGGAAATCTAAGTTGGACCTACTTGTGTCTAATCCTGTTAATGATATTTAGCAAAAAATATGTTAACGTTAATATGTAACTTGTGAAATTAATGCTACCATTTTGAGATCATTCAAAGGTTAAACGTCTTTAATAGTAGAGCAAAGAATTCTATCTTGTCATGAGTAATACAATACTTTTTTGCTTCATTCATGGTTTTTCTTTTCTTTTCAATACCTGTATTGTTTCTATATATGTTGATTTATCTCTTTGTACCCCCAAAAAAATTCTTAAAGCAATGTTTCTAATTTATTACATTCGGTTACGAATATTAATTCACCGATGCTTTTTTTTAAATCATAATCTCTTAGGGTTATACAAGAAATTAGCATTTACCTTTCCGCCACGGTATGATCCTGATATCCGTTTGTGATTAGGTCAGTTTAAACAAGAGTAACATGACATCTGTCGCAACTATAAGAGGAAATAATGAGTTTTCTGGGGTTTTTTTAAACTCTTTTAGGCGTGGTTTGTGTATCTCGATATTTAGTTTACTCTTTAAAAACATGAGACGGAAGACATAAAGGGAAGAGTTAAAACACACAAATCTAAATGGAAACTGGCAATTACATGGCAAAAAAAAACACGATAGACGACAAAAAGACAAACAAGTCACAGAACTATACATAAAAAAGTAGAGACTGAGCAACACGAACCACAATAAAAACTCGGGTGAAATGTTTTATGTAAAATTTGTTTTTCATATTTTTTGTATTAGATTTCACTTTTTTTTTTATCTATTTGTCATGGTGTTTTTCGTCTTTTTTTCTACTGTTGGTTTTTGTATAGCCCTTAATAGTTAGTTTTTTTTTTTCCTTTATTACCTTCATTTAACGGTCGCAAAACAATTCAAGAGGTTAAAATACTGAACGGTTATTGCGGAAACAATCAACATAATAGAACGTTGTAGCATTGCATAGTCATATGGTCCTAAATCAAATCGAAATTTGGTAATCATATAAAAATGGTTTTATAATTTTGAGACAATGCAAGGAGCATAACTCTGAAATGATAATCGTTGAAAAAAGTGAAAACCATATTTCACATGCATTTTATTGTAGGAAGTAATCATATGCCTCAATGTCATAAGTCCTAATAAGTGAGCTTAATATATCATGCGGAAGCCTTTTTAACCACTTTTAGATAATTGATAGAAAAGTATTAGATTTGTAATTGCAGTAATAGTGGAATTCAAACTTGATATGAATCTTACTTAAGTTATCAAAATGGACAGGACTTGCAGCATAATGAAAATCAACTTGACATCAATTTTTGCAATTAACATTGCAAACGTAGATAATTATACGGATTTCGTGCATTTTTGAAAGGTAGATGGACATACGTTAAAAGCTATATCCTCTTTTAAAATTATATATTAAGACCTTGTCGTCTTTAATGGTAGGTCTCGTGAGAGTATTAAGCATTATTAATGAATAAGCTATAACTTGCCTTAATTTTCGTAAAGTTTTGTGCTTTAATAAATGCTGCTATCACCTGTATTTCATTTTAAAATTGACCATTAAGACATCAAATATACATTTAAGGTAGATCGGGTGTCTTTTTCTGAGCATCCCTGCTAGGTATATTGCAAAATTACTTTTAAGAATATTTTACCAAGTATCATTCATTATACATCAAAACATTTAACTATCATAAATTAAGATTCGTTAAGTGTATAATTTAAAATTTTCAGAAAAATCTTTTTAAAATCAGGGACAGATAATTATATTAGATTTGACAGGATAACTTGTGTTGTTTTTTATTTTTTATTTGTAAAGAAAATAACGCCTGTGACCCCCTATTCTCATTTGATATTTTGAAAGTATTTATGAAAAGCAATTCTCTCATTGAATTTTAATCAATTCTATCATTTAATGTTTCCTAAATAAGGAAAAATTAAGTTTCCCCTATATATAGATATAAGAAGATGTGGTATGAGTGCCAATGAGACAACTCTCCATCCAAGTCAAAATTTATAAATGTAAACCATTATAGGTCAAAGTACGGTCTTCAACACGGAGCCTAGGCTCACACCAAACAGTAAGCTATATAACCCATATGAAATAACTGGAATTACGTTAATTTTCAATGTATTTTAACGAAAAAACAAGGTTCCTGACCCCCAGGTTTTATATGACAATTTGAAAGTATATTGACCCAGAAGTATTTTACAGAAAATAGAAAAAAAAATCTATAGTCAAACACTTAGACAGCCCAGCTACCTTAAATATATAGGTATGAAAACTTATTCTGTTATATCAAACATAATCTTGATAGGCATACAAAATAAATTATATAATATTTTTTGCTTTCAGAGCTTTTCTAATTGCTGCATTTATACTGGCTCATGATTTTGATGTTTACTGTATCTTTCAACTCGTCATCAACAAGATATTTCAAGAAATGGACATAGAGATAACAAACATGAATTGTTATAGACAGTTTTGGTTTTTTTTTTTTCTTCATGAATATCTCCTTTCAAAATTGGTGGATACCGGCAATGGCTGTTGTTTAATGAACATGTGTGCATACGTCTATGTTTCTTGTCAGTTTTAAAAGCTAGATAGTAAATTTAACTATGGCAATATGAAAACAAATGTGTTCGAATGACAGCAAACCCCGTTAGAACTATTATATTTCCATGTTCAATGAATCTCAAAATCTAAGCTAAAATCTTAAATTTTTTTTAATCACAACTTAATGTATATTCTAACTAAGTTTCAAATTGATGCGAGGACAACTTCATGGTTAGCTACCTTACTACAAAACTTTAATCGGATACGGGACAAATAAACGGAGTAACGCACGGGCGGACAGACCAGACAACATATTGGTCCCCGTACTATAGTAGGCAGGACATACAAATGAAGAAAAAACGAAAAGAAACGCTCTATGGTAACTTATACTTTTGCTTGTTCTGATTTTGTATAATCTTAAAATGATGAAGGAATATAATCCTGTATCAAGTAATATCTTACACTACGTCTTTTTATCAAAACTGAGCTAGTTTTCACGTATTTTTTCAACATACAATACCGCTTTAAAGAAAAATAACATAATCATTCATTGTATGTCTAATACTTACGTTCAGTATTCATTATGTTTAAGTTATGGCTTGTGTGTTTTTCTCTTATATCGGTATGACATTTGTTTCTGCAATAAACAACATTATATAGTATTTTGAAATATAAAATGCAAAGAACACTAAAACATGACAGCCAATTCATTTAAATGAACTTTGCCAGGGGTGGTTGTAACCTCCTATTCAAAGCCGCCAATGCAATACAGCTACATATATATTAATATTATAATCAAATACATCTTGCAACATGCATGTTTCCTGGTACTGGAGTTATTGGAGGTATATTTCTTCTTATATATATAGTTCAGTTTAGGTGGCCGAGTGGTCTAGAGCACTGGACACAGTGCAGGCGGTGTTGTCTCGATATCCCAATAGCATGAGTTCGTAATATATCATGTACTGTGTTACAACTCTTGATTCTACTGACGAGGAAAGGCAACACTAGGCCACCGAAAGCTGAATTTTAGTTCAGTCTAAGTGGCCGAGTGGTCTAGAGCGCTGGACACAGTGCAGGCGGTGTTGTCTCAATATCCCAATAGCATGAGTTCGAATCCCGGCGAGGGAAGAACAAAAATTTGCTTCCGCAAATTTGCAGATTTAACATTGTTGTGCTGATATTTAGAGTAGTAATGAATATGATATGTGTTTTCAGCCGTGTATCACCTTCACTGGTGATCCAATGGATCTGTCGTAGAGTTGTCACCTGTTTAGACGTACTTATTTATATGTATATATATATATATATATATATATATGCGTGTAAATAATAAGCAACAGTAGCTTACCGATGATCAAGTGTCATAAATCCATTAGGAAGATACAAATCAAAGTGAAAAACAAAGATTTAGAGAATTGAACGAGCTCCAAACGAAACGAGACCGGGTGCGTTGACAAAGAAAAGATCAAGTAATGAAGATGACGTTCTATTTTTGGAAGTATCTCAAAGCTGAAGATCACTTGAATATATACGATACAAGATATCACTGGAATGTGGTTTATTGAGTGACAGGATATCATCAATATATCTAAAATTAAAATTAAAGAAATTAACAATAAGCTTTTTCTTTTAATCTTTGAGAAGGTTTTGAATGAATTCTGCTTCATATGAGTAAAACAAATCCAAATAGGCCAGTTGGAGTGTTCAATTACAACCCATTAGAGTAGCGACTGTCTGTTGAGATATAATTCTACCAAACGTATCTCCGGAAGGTTGGAATCCTTGTGTTGTCTTCTTAATTTATTTAGGAGATGTGAACATTTATAAACTGCTGATGCCGAAATTTATGGATTATGGAACACATACTGATCTTGTGTACCTATGTTGGGTATCAGAGTCTAGGCTGACCACGAATATGTCTCATTTGTCGTAGCCACAATCCTTTCCTCTGGTCTCTGGTAACATAACCGAATTCTACTTGCAACAACTAACACGAAGAATGTCACTATTGGAGCAGTAGCAATTTATCCTTCCAAAGCACACGAGGTCACCCGTAAATTTTAATAATGGAATTCATGTTGCCTGTATTTGATTTTTAATGTTGTATGTTGTGCTTTTTAATTTTTAAATATCTATGAAGTATGAACCTGTAAAAGTCTGGTTGATCCTTCGGTCTGACAAATCAGTTTAAATCAATTATGAAGTTGAAGAGCAGAGAATAACACAAGTTCATAGAAGTGTTGCCAAATCTGTATAATGCTATACATGCATGTGAGTAGAAAATCTAAATGTTTCGACATTTTAAAACTGTAAATTAACAGAAAAACGACCGCCTCAGAAGTATTGACTACTAGGCGGGTGATACCATAGGTGACGAAACATTTATTCGCATTGGGACCACTCAGGGGTTGTAAAACTCATTAAAGATGTATAAAATACATATATGCATAAAAATATTTGAACGAATTCCAAGTCAAATTCAAAAAGTGGGTAGTCCATAGAAAATGACAAAATCAAACGTTAGATTTTATCAACCAATGGCATGAATGGAAACAATTGTCATATTCCTGACTTGGTACAGACATCTTCCGAAGGAAATAGTGGCTTAAACCTGGTTATATACTAGCTACTAAGCATGTAATTTAGTAAACCAAAAGAATTTTATGTGTTCACAAGACTTACCAGTGGCCTTAAATGAAAACTTTTGGAAGGCAAATCAATTTAGAAACTAAAAAGCATGGAAAACCGACAGTTCTTAACAGTTATGACCATTCTTTATAAAGATTTCTATGACGAAGAGTAAATAAAACAAAACAAGGCTAGAAATCACCTCTTTAGTCTTACAGATAAGTGTTGAATCTACCCCGAGTGTCAATGTTAGTCCATATATAAAGCAGATATAATAATACAATAGGATTATTTGAGTTACAAAGTAAAATTTTGGTGAGATCTAACAGCAATGATTAAATGAAATATATAGTCAATCTTACAATTCAGTAAGAGTTATTGCACTGTAAAGCGTATACCTTTCAATAGGTTTGGATATACTATGAAAATAGGGATGATTTTGCTTGATGATTATATGATTGATCATTGGAATAGGGATCCACACCTGATTTTATTTCCATTTCAAATTTTTCGTCGTGAACTTTCAAAAGAACACATATTTCCCAATTGATACAATGCCCTCTAGAATTCTCTAGAACATTTTTCTATTAACAATGATGGTATAAGAACACGGAGATGAAGAAAACCTATGAAATTTTGTTTGTAATACATTCATTTGAACTATCGCAATCAAATTGCCTTCTTTATCAACACTAAAAAAACTCATAACAAATAACAGGCCTATAATTTGATAATCCAGACACGCGATTCGTCTACATAAGACTCATCAGTGGCACTCGATTCAAAAGAGCGGAATGGTCACACTAAATACGAAGTTAGGCGATTTTAAAACGAAAACTCTAGATAAAATGTGCAAAATTCGGCTAGTGCAATCCATTCCAGTGGGTATATAAACCTTAGTTTTTCACATAATTGAACATTTCAAAACAGAAAATTGACAAAAAAAGAACCTTTCAATGATCTTTCTTGTCATCACAACGATGCCAAATTCTAGGATGGTGATACCCTCATGGACTAAACGGCCACCATCGATGGTATTGACGCAGTGGATGCAACAACTCATCAAAGATAACAGGCTTATAATTTGATACCACAGACTGATCATTGACAACTGATTCAAAACAGTGGAAAAGCAAAATCAAATACGAATCTGAAGAGTATTTAAAAACAGAAAAATCTAAAAAGTGGTGCCGAATACATGCGTTGGGATACACGAAACTTAGTTTCTCGAATACTTGACCATTTCATAAATAAACAGAAAATAAACATATTGATGATATTTCTTGTCAACACAAATGTGCTGGCTACTGGGTTTAGGATACTCTCGCGGAAGACACGTCCACGAGCAGTATAATCAACACAATCGGTTGCAAAACCTCATTAAAGATACCAGACTTATGATTTGGTACGCCAGACACGCGTTTTGTTTACATAAGACTCATCAGTGGCAATCGATTCAAAACAGTAGAAGGCCAAACAAAATACGAAGTTGAAACGCATTAAAAACTGAAAATTCTTAATATTGAGCCAAATACAGCTAAGGCAATCCTACCTAAGGGTAGATAAACCTTAGTGTTTCGAAGCATGCAATATCTTATCAACAGTAAATTTACAGAAAATTAGCATCTCAATGATATTTATCGCCAACGAAAATGACTATTGAGTTGGTTGTACCCTCGGGGACGGAACGCCTACAAGCACTGGTATCAACACAGTAGCTATAAACTCATTAAAGAAATCAGTCTTAAAATTTGGTAAGTTAGACGCGCATTTCGTCAACAAAAATACTTAAATCGAGATCAGTTTACATCTTAAAGAGGATAGATCGATATTCGACATAATCGCTTCATAAATTTTTCCAAGTTTTTTGAAGGACCAACCTATGACTTGTGTTTTCAAAAAAAAACACCACTGTTAAAAGAATTGACAACAGCAGAACTTTCTTAAGATTTCTTTACCAAATCACACATTTCTCGAAACTAAGCCTAGTTTATTTACAGAAATCGTTATCGGAGATCTAATGGTATATGTACAAATCGTTAAAAAATCCTGAAAATATAATTTTAAACATTACGTCAAAACATCCTCATTCTTCTGACAATCTTAAAGATCTTTAAACATTTTAAAAAAATAACAAAAGGCATATTTTACCGTGCTCACAGTTCAATTCAATCTTATTAACTTGTAAAGATAAATCTTTTAGTCACCTTTACGAATGTTAAACACTTTAGAAATGTAGACATAGGTCAGAAGATCAAAAACGTCAATGTGTGAAGCGAAACAATGAAAATCGAGGAGTTAAAACTATGATAGTATGTACTATGATCGTAATGTTCAAAAACGAATACCTTCATGACACGATAAAACATTTTATACTTATACAAATCTAGTTGAAGATTTAATTTTTATTACACATTTATGACTTGGGGGAGTTACATTAAAACAACACTCCCTGTACCTTAAACTGAGAAAATTTGATGTGAGGTTAAGATTCTATCCAGGTGACCATATTATCAAAAGAAAACTTAGCAGTGATTAAGACAAGTAATGAAATGTCGATTGAAATAATTATCAAATTGTCCATGTTCTAAAACGTACAGGTAAAGTAAAGTCATCAGGCACAACACTGAACTAAATACTAATATGTTCAGTTCTTCTCCTTTTTTTAGAAAAGATCTAAGAGGGACACGCCATTAACGATTGAACTGAAACTGGGTCTAAACAAAACAATGCATTCAACTCTATATTGATTTCCTAAATTACTTTATTTTTTTCAGTTATACAAACATTATACTAGTATTCGGAAGTACTAGATATGCTACCTGCCGACTCTCTGCATTAAAACTATGTCTACAAAACTCAACAGAAATGATGTACCCTGAGGGAATCACATGCACTTCAAATGAATCAGGTACGTTGCTATGATAGTCGTCTCTAGATATGTATGCACCACACGGTATTTGACTTCTTACTCATCTGATGACTAAATGTAAAAACAAGAGACGTACAATGATTGCCAATGAGACAACTATCAATGAAAGCCCAAAAGAAAAACATGTAAAAAGTTACAAACCACCGTCCGGCCTTCAACAATGAACAAATCACAAACCGTGTATTAGAGTAGTAGAGGAATCCCAACCCCCTCCCCGATGAAAATTCCAAACAGATAACCATTTGCTTGATTTATATTACAAGAAGAAACAAAATCACTACTGAAAAACACACCAACGACAGCCACTGAATTATAGGATCTTAGACTGGGACAGGAACAGAGCTATACAGAACTGTGTCGGGATAAAACAGTATTTAATCATTCCATAACCTGGGACAGTGGAGTAACAGCACAGCAATACAACATACTTATTGCATTCATAAAATGATGTCACATTTTTCAAGTCTTATATCAACACAGACAAAGGCAATTTGTTGAGCCCAAAATATTTTCTTTCACTTCGATATTATTTCATCTCATTCGTATCTATTCGTTGCACATAAACACAAAGAAACGACACTTGTATTGCTGTCCTCCATTTTGATGTCTCAGTGAGCCATTCAGTATTGAGCGAAAAACTCACAAGTTCAAAACAGCCAATACTTGCCACACAGTTTCTAGCTGAATTGTTTACAGATATTTATTACTCTACCTGTGTATTAAAGATCCCAAATGCGTGTGTGTAGTGTGGTTGTTAGCACCCTGTGTTGACAAGCCAGGCTTACAGTCGCCTAAATGATTGCAAGATCGTCTCTCGAGAGATGGCTGAAAACTAAGTCTAAGAACGGAATACTTCTCTGTGTAGGAAGGGATAAACAATACTTTGTAAAAAAAACCACTCTGATTCAAATATATAATTATCTGAAACTGACACCATCAAAATTCTTGATTGTATTATTGACAAAATATTTGTTACGTTTAGAGGACGTGTTTTTCACCAAGCAGTCGGTGTTTCTATGGTTACAAGTTGTGTTTCTCTTAGTTACGGCTTGTTACTTTATTCATATGAGACATACTTCATATAGGGGCTTCTCAGGTAAAATAAAAAGAAGCTAGCATTATCATTAACTTCGCGGTCCGATAAATGAATTATGTACTTTCACTTTGTAATTCAAATTTTAGTGACTATGTTTAACGAATCTGTCCCATCGGACATCGAAATAAAAGGTATCACAGAAACAATTAAGTCTGCCTCAAATTTAAATTTAAAATGATGGTCGATTGAAAACAACAGTTTACCACAAATGGGATGATTTCAGCCTCAATATTATGAACTTGCCATTTCTATGTAGCAACATTCCAGCATCGCCTGCTTGTGGATTATAGATCTCCTAGTTGATATGATATTCTAGAGTTTACGTTTCATATCATGATTTTCTTGCAATATGGTTTCCAAGTGTTGAAGTTGAAATCATTCAACTACAATCCCGTCCCCTTTTCCCCGAATGTGACCTACTGAATCAGACTTATCACCAGGTTTGTACTAACATGAGCAACCGACGGGTGCCACATGTGGAGCAGAATCTGCCTACCCTTCCGGAGCGCCTGGGATCACCCCAGATTTTTGTGGGGTTCGCTCAGTCTTTAGTTTTCTTTGTTGTGTTTTGTGAACTGTTGTTTGTCTGTTTGTCTGTTTGACTGTTGGTCTATTGGTCTTTTTTAATTTCTTAGCCATTGCGTTGTCAGTTTATCTTCGACTTATGCGTTTGAATGTCCCTTTGTTATCTTTCGCCTCTCTTTTGCTGCTAACAAGGAAGCTATTAATCCAAAATCTCCCTGTGGTAAAGTTGAAGTCATTCCTTCAAAAGTATTACTGACACCATCACGAGTTGGTTGAGCGTTATGGAATATCTGTGTACCTACCGTAGCACCTGGGTTCGCCTACCTTTTTGTTTTTTTTTTTTTTTGGTCAGGATTCGTGTTGCTTTGTCTTCAGTTTTTCTATGTAGTATTTTGTGGACTTGTTCGTCGTTCCGTCGTTTTTCGTTTTGCCATGGTGTTGTCAATTATTATTTGAATCAGGATCTGTTTACCCTTCAGGAGCACCTGAGATCACCCCCTGTTTTTGATTGGGTTCGTGTTGCTCGGTCCTTAGTTTTATATGTTGTGTTTGTATACTATTGTTTATATTTTATTCTTTTTTTCTTTTTTTACAATGACGTTGTCAGTTCATTGGTGTCTTTCGCCGCCTCTTATTTTCTTTTCTTTCTTGCGAAAAGCTCATGGATAAAACTGCCTTTTCGAGTAAAAGAATAAGGCATGAAGTAGAGGAGCACTTAGTAATGCCAAATAGTGTCTGTGTCTGTCCAAAAAATTACAAACCATACAATCTAAGAAATATATGTCACTCGTTTGATGATTCATTATCATAGTGAAATCACACATTCACAATAACAGCAAGTAATGAAGTGTCCATCTCATGCATTTGAAAGTCCCTACTATGTACTGCTTACCTAAATTGCACAAAAAAACATTTAAATTCCGTTTCATCTCCGCATCTAGTAAGTGTTCTACTATCAATCTATCAGTGCTTCTAGCTACCTCCCTTACTACTATCAAAGAACTTGTTATTAACTTTTGTAATAAAGCTTATGAAAATAATGGTATTAATTATTTTTGGAGTGTTAAAAATTCTTTAGAGGTTTTAGATAAAATACATGCTTTTGATGGTCCTTTTAATTCTGTTGAAAAATATGATTTTTCTACTCTCTATACTACACTTCCACACAATCTTATCAAGAAAAAGTTTTTCATATTTAATTAAATGGTCTTTTGAAAAATCTCATTGCAAATTTATTTGCTGTATCTCGTTTAAAGCCTTTTTCTGTAACGAAAAAGGAAAGTATGCTAGATACACTTACTGGAAATGTGAAAATATGATTGAAGCTTTAAATTTTCTCCTGGACAATATATATGTACGTTTCGGCGATAAAGTGTATCGACAAGTAGTAGGTATTCCTATGGGCACTAACTGCGCCCCTTTAATAGCAGATTTATTCCGGTATTGCTATGAATCTCAGTTTATGACCAAACTCAGTAAAGACACGTCATTGTTACATTTAGTTGATACATTCAACAATACCTTCCGTTATCTGGATGATATTTTTTCGTTAAATAATCCAGAGTTCTCTAAATAAACTACCGAAATTTACCCAAAAGAACTTACTTTAACTAAATCTAACATAAACAGCAGTAGTTGTCCTTTTCTAGATTTGGACATTTCAATTTCTAAAGGAAAACTCCATACTAAAATTTACGACAAAAGAGACGACTTTTCATTCCCTATTGTTCATTTTCATTTTTTAGACGGCGATGTTCCTTTGGCTCCATCATACGGTGTTTATATATCCCAACTCGTTCGTTACGCCCGTGTGTGTAGTGATGTCATAGATTTTAACAAACGTAATCAATGCATCACTGGTAAATTATTAATTCAGGGATTTCGTTACCATACATTACGTAAAACTTTTACTAAATTCTTTCATAGATACAAAGATTTGATTAGTAAATTTGGCTGTACCCGTAGAAAACTGATTAAAAACGGTATTTCACATCCTAAATTTTACGGTAATATTGTATTTAAAGCGCGGGAATCCATATGTGATCCGTGTAAACTCATCGAACCTTTAAACAAACTTATTAGTAAAGGTTATCTTACCAATGTTGTAATTAGATCTTTGAATATAGTTTACATTGGCACTAATATCGATTTTGTCATCAGCAAACTAAAACATAACTAAATTTGTATTCTTTCCAAACGGGATGTATATAGACACACCCACGTTCATTTTGATCTATAAAGAGGTTAACTCCAAACTATCCTACTGCCTGTCGATATATTTATTTTTGGCATTGCACAAGTCATGTCTTCTTTGACTGTCCATGACGTTAAAATACTAAATCCCTGGGATGTGTTTAGTTGATTTTAGTCTCTGATGCATGATTTTTTATTATTTATTGTTTTTAGCTTTTAACTAGTTGTCAGTAACTGCGAGTACTCTCAAATCGTACTTTCTTGTTTATTTGACCTGTTGATACTAATTGTAATTCTTTTTTGTTATTTAATGTTTACTTTTTCAGGGTTATATCTGGTCTATATACCAGCTTTGATAAGTGTTTGGTATTACTATAAATTTTCACTTCTTCGTACTATAAATATCAAAATTATTTATTTTGTAAAAATATTTCCTTTCTCCATTTGAACTGTTCACATATACCTAACAACAAAATTATTTTCATTTACCTGTGTTTAAAGTAATTGCAAATGGCTGATATTTTTGTTCAAGCATGTTGTTTTTCTTAAATTGTTTAACATTTCACAGCGGTATAACATTTTACTTTAACTATTCTTCCCTTAGTTTATTTATTTTGTATTTACATTGTATCATAGATCAAATTTATTTGTTCAGTGTATGTTCACTGGTGTTAATATGTCTTTTGATTGAGTTAAGCTATTTCAATTTATATTTTATAGTGTGTCTTTCTATGTTGTGATGTTACACTATTGTTTCAGATAAGGGTGAAGGTTTGGTACCATCAAAACGAATTAACCCGCTGCAAATGTTTGCACCTGTCCTATGTCAGGAATCTGATGTTCAGTTGTTTGTGTTTGTTGATGTGGTTAATAAGTGTTTCTCGTTTCTCGTTTTTTATATAGATTAGACCGTTGGTTTTCCCGTTTGAATGGTTTTACACTAGTAATTTTTGGGGCCCTTTATAGCTTGCTGTTCGGTGTGAGCCAAGGCTCCGTGTTGAAGACCGTACTTTGACCTATAATGGTTTACTTTTATAAATTTTGACTTGGATGGAGTGTTGTCTCATTGGCACTCATACCACATCTTCTTATATCTATATATGACTATATGAACGATAATTCATGTCAACACATAAGTGCTTACTACTGGTCTAATGATACCCTCAGGAAGGAAACCTCCAACAGCAGTGGCATCAGCCCAATGATTGTAAACAAACTCTCATAGATACCGGGTTACAATATTAAATTTAGGATTCCCATAAACTCTACCATTTTACCCCTTACAAAAACCATTGCAGTGCTGTTTCTTTCCATCTATTAAAATTACCATAAACGATTATTTACTTTGCGTTTATAAAATTTTACTGTGAGCACAAGTTCATTTTTAAAGGAAAATTAATTTACATTTGGATTGTCACTCGAAGGTGTAAATATGTTCGGTGTCGGCCTGAAAATATCCTATGAGTTTTTCTGAACATTTCAAACATTTCGATTTGCTAATAGCCTTTTTTAGGGGAAATAAGCATCTTCCAAGTCAGCAACCTCGTCAGTAGTTGTTGTGTGCCTTACTTTAATGTTTTCATTATCTAGAGAAATGGGTTTTGAAGTAGATCTTTAATTAGTTTTGGTAAATTTATTCACAATTTTGATATTCTCGGGACAACTTAGAGGTTGACCTTTTGTATAGAACCTGTTAAAATTTGTATATTGCCCTCAAGTTGTCTTTTTATTATTTTTAGCTGGTTTGCTGTTTCTCTGACATACTAGTATTCCCCACATTTCCCTTTAATAAAAACGCTGGTGGAACATGAATCGTACCAAAAACTGGGATGACCTCAAAAAGCATACTCCGTTTCTGCTAGAAACAATTGCAGTGTTGTTTATGGAAAGCACAATCCGGTAGGTATATCATTAAAGCTGAAATTGGGACGAAATCTCAGTGTGTCTATAACAAATGAAATATATCCGGGATCTACCGTGATAAATATAATACATAGTCAATCAAATAATGGTATGCATACAGTCTTCGAAGAGATAATATGTATTCATGCAAACAAGATGAAATCATAATAGGAAAATGCAAACCCTGAAATAAATTATCAACTGGGGGGATCAATACCATATATATGGAGGTGGTTCTAGAATGTTGCTGATTGCAAATGGAATATTCACAATGGGAAAAATATGATCATTTGTTGAAAATGAAGATCCCTACCGAACCTGAATGTCAATTTCGATATATAAGTAATGACATATGAAGCGAACCCTACTTGAATTGTTAAATGAGACGACATCATACATCATGTATAGGGTAATTTCAATTAAAAGGATAAAGCCGCTTAATTCGATTTTTTAAGAGATGTTGCATGAAGTCTACCTTTTACGAATAAAAGAACAAGTCGCAAGACAAGAGCAGCAATTGCCAACTGTCTGTAAAACACGTTCATCGAACGTAATAAAATATTTTTCGAATAAAGATTGACAGATTATGGTGATGTTTTTTCCCAGAAACTCTTTGATTAAATTACAGAGATTTTAACAGTGTATGATTTTTTTTTTCTTTCTTAAACCAATATGTTTGTATTTATGATTTATGTGGAACAAAGTTGGACTATTTTTTCAATCTGCATTTCCGTTTCGAATAAAAAAAAACACTTGAAGTCATACGGATATATTGTTTTGTATGATAAGAGGATGTTACATTTTAGATTTCTCTAACAGATATTTAAAATAATAAAAGTCTTAACATCGTAGGTATTTTTACAGTAATTTGAAGCCCAGTGTTGAAAGCTTAAAACAACGATGTCAGTAATTTGGAAAGAGCTGTCATGGAGGATTTGACAGAATAAAATGAACACAACACTTTATAAATTTCATGCGTACGAAGTGCTTTCCCTGATTTACATACAACAGGAACGCTCAAAGTCGAATATTTGAAACCCAAGGATTTATGAAAACCTTTCTGAAAAGACGTTTATGAAATTCCATTTTAATTTCCTGTTACATGACTAAGTATTATCTTTACAAAACATGAACAAAAGGGATGTATTATGAGTTTGTTTTTATTCACGGCGAGTAATCATTTTGAAATATAATATAAGTATTGCTGTATAATGGTTATCTTATTGCCGATTATGTTGATTACAATAACAATCCGATGTGTTATTTAATGTTTGTGAAGAATTTGCTCGTAATATATATGTATATATATAAATGTTAAAGTCACATTCAGTTTAAAATATGGAAAAGATAGCTGTATTTTTGTCGTTGTTGATATCACAAAATATATCAAAAGTAAGTTATTGAATTTATCTAGAGTCCATTTGAAGAACCATACATTCAGATCAATAGATAGAAGATAATTGTGGTACTTTACTAGTCAATTAGTTCAAAAGAATGAATAATTGAATTTTAAGGAAAAGTATCTTTTAAAATCAAAATTGCATTCGGGTGTTGACATAAATTTCCGTTTTAATGTTATAAAATAATCAATTGGGTACCGACTTCGTTTTTGGTGTTTTAACAAATATGGTACCTGGTTGGTATTGAAAAACGTAAACAAAATCGACGATTTACGGATTACAACGCGATGACGTTACGCATTTTTCGACGTTTTGTGGTATTTTTTCACCTGGAACACAATTTTGAATAAATTATTCCGTAAAAACAAAGTCGATGACCTTATTATTATTTTACACCATTAAAACGGAAATTTATTTACCAACAAAATACATTTTTAAAGAAAAATCTATGGATTTGAAATTGGAGATTTGATGAGTTTAAGACAAATTTAAGAACGTTTTTCGTCGTGTGAATGTGCTTTCTATACAAATGTTTACATATCTTGAAAAAACTCATTCAGTTAAATTTCATATATTTTCAGTTATAGTTTAACGAGCTAAAGTTGTATGCAAAATTGTACCAAAATCTGTGACATAGTCCATTCACTGTAAATTGACCTTTACTAAATTCTTCCATAGATACAAAGATTTGGTTTGCAGGTTTGGCTGTACCTGTAAAAAATTTATTTCAGACGGAATAGCACATCCTCAATTTTACGGTGATGTTGTTTACTGAGCCCGGTAATTTATATACGATCCGTGTAAACTTATCAATCCTTTGAATAAACTTATTCTAAAAGGTTACCAATTCAACACTGTAATTAGATCTTTGAATATTGTTTTTATTGGTATAAATATTGATTTTGTTATCAGTAAATTAAAATCATACTAATAGTTTTGTTATACACATATGCACTTTAACGGTACTACAATCTGTCGATCGTTTGTCATTTTGGCATTGTACAAGGTCATGTTTTTCTCTGACTGTTAATGACGTCTTTATACTAAATCCATTGGATGTTGGATGTGTACTGATTGATATTTTAGTTTTAGGTACATGATTTTTTTTTATTAGTTGTTATTGGCTTTGCACTAGCTGTTAGTAACTGCGAGTACTCTCAGATCTGTACTTAGTGTCCTTTTTGTTGTTAGGGATGATGGATGGATAAATACCCAGCCATGTTCGGTCTGTGTTTATGTTTGATGTTTTTCTGCATTGTATCGATCTAATGAGTTAGCCTTTTTCAACTGATTTTTATAGTTTGTTCTTATGTTGTGCTGTTACACCACTGTCCCAGGTTAGGGGAGGGTTGAGCGCTCACAAACATGTTTAACCCCGCCACATTCTTTATGTGCCTGTCCTAAGTCAGGAGCCTGTAGTTCAGTGGTTGTCGTTGGTTCATGTCTGTCATATTTGTTTTTCGTTAATTTTTTTGTTAGAAATTAGGCCGTTTGTTTTCTCAATTGAATTGTTTCATATTTTTCATGTCGGGGCCTTATATAGCTGACTATACGGTATGGATGTTTCTCATTGTTGAAGGCTGTGCGGTTGCCTATAATTGCTTACATCCACTTTATTTGAACTTTGGTGGATAGTTGTTTCATCGGCAATCATACCTCATCTCCTTATCTTTATCTTAAATGCCTTGCAATCATTTCCGTATAAGTGTCGAAATGCAAATAGCTAGTATCAATATTCTGTGCCGAATGGACTTTATGTTACCGCATACTTTTTATTGTCTAAACTTTTGGTCATCAAGCATACCTATGCGAGTTGTTCAAGAAACTCATGTTGTGTCTCAGGAAATCATATCGTATGTACTAAATGCATACATTTTTGGTATGAAACTTTCATGCTGTTACAAACATGCATGTTATCATATAAAGGAAGATATATGGTATCTAAAGTCTTAATTCTTGTTTCATTTATTTGACATTCACTCACACACGTTATATTTACTATACTTCACCAAAACCTGTTTTTAAAAATCATTTTAAACCTTGAAATTTCAATAATTGACAATTTAATATAATTTCTTTTTTTCATTTACGTAGTTAGAATCCCTGAGTGTATTTATTTATTTATTTATTTATTTATTTATTTATTTATTTATTTATTTATTTATTTATTCATTCATTTATTATTTATTTCTATCTATTTATTCATCTACTTATTTATTTAAAGCATGACTATCTAGAACAGATACAAATAAATAACAAAATATGTAAAGGTCGAATCAAATGTTTTCGGTTGATATGGAGTTCTTATAAAAGACAAAATTACGTGAAGCCTTAATGTATAGTTGGCATGCAGCTTGCGTGACATATAATACGTTTGTTCAAATTTATGTTGAGTTAAAACTATTAACGAATAATAAAAGTGATCAATCGAGACAATTGATTGTATATATTTTAGTCCGGTTTAAATAATCTTTCACACTTGCGTGATAAAAGCGTCGTTTTAAGTTGCCAAATTAATTTATTCATTTGAACATTTATGTTCAATTTATCAATTTATTCATTTACTTCCTGCGATATGAGCTTGCCCGTGGCAGTTTCCGTAAAATATAAAGATAAGTCATATGTTCTTAAAACTATGAGACTGCAATTTGAATTTAGGAATATCTCAAACTGTAAGAAGGTATATGCCCTCTATTAATATTTTTAAATGAGGTTCTATTAGGGCAATCGTACAATGATAGAGAACCATTATGATGAAAATTGTTATTTCTTGGCTTTTGGCCAATACTACAGACCAGCCAGGTTAAAATGTTTAGAAACACTCCTATACGATAAGAAGATGTGGTATGATTGTCAATGAGACAATTATACACCAGAGCCCAAATGACGTAGATTTAAGCAACTATTTGTCACTGTACGGCCTTAAACAATGAGCAAAACCCATATCGTAGAGTAATTCATAAAAATGTAAACCTTTTGAAGGTCATTCGTGTTACTGAAGAAAGAACGGTTGACTCCTTGTTTGCCTACTTTTGTTTATTATACAATGATCTTCTTATTAAGTAAACAAAATAGACAAGCTTCTAATTGTATAGTCTGTTCCAACTTTATAGGCATTGTTTATCTGTGATTTCTATGTATTCGTGTTTTTGTTTTCATTGTGTAGTTTCATTTTTTTCTTGTACAAATAATTAAATAACAGATAAATCAATTATTTAAAAGTCAATTCAATGAATTCAGTCAATATACAACTAACTACACAATAAAAGTAAATGATTTTTATTGAAAATGCTCAGTGATAATGATTCGTGCTTTATAATACATTAGTGTATTTGCATCATTATCACTGAGCATTTTCAATATGAGTCCAATCTTTAATCTTTTCTTTATCCGGAAATCTTCACGGGAATCAACAGAATATTACGTCCAATAGGTCACAATTTAGTATGATGTTGTTAGTAAATAAAAGTGTCAATCCAACTGCTGAGAATGTTGATGTCTATCGATGTCTAAGTCTATCTCTAACTTTAGGGTCTGCATACTTGTATATATACTCAAACGGAAACTTCTAGATAACGGTAGATGTTTAAATTGCGCATCTTTTGTTATGATCATTCTGGAAACGTAATGTAAGGTAAATAGAAAGTTCTAATCATTCCATGAGTATCAATGATTGTTCCAGTTATTGCTAAACTGCATAGTTGTAACACAATGTGTATTATTCTGTACACAATGTAAAAATATATAATAGGCCACATAAAACAAATTTGGCCAACTAAATAAATATGATAGTTACAATATCATAACAGTATTCACAGTGTATTTACGAGTTTTGGGCATCGATACACCTTTGTTTATAATAATGTGAATGTATTACTTGGAGTCTTTAAAAATCATTAAAACTCGCCGACCAACAGACTTCATAGCGCTATCAAATTCGGTATAAGGAAGACAACTTGTGATTTTCAAGTCGCACATGCGAACTTTATATAAATGTCTACAGACAAAGAAAATCGAGATATTCAAAGTGACGGAGGACTAATACTGTTGATGATTTAAATGAAATAAATAGAACGGCGTCTTTGTACCTCCATGGCTTTCACATTCAAACCAATTAATCAGGAAACCGTGCAATTGTTTGAATATAATTTGACGTTGATTTGCGTTATGAGGATGTGGCATAACCACTCAGCTGATTTGTATTCCTTTAATTTATTATGAATCTTCGGTAGGTTTAGGAGTGGAAAGTAAAAGGGGATTTCTTGCTACTCTTTTAATTAAAATTGAAATATTCAAAAGTTAAAATCAGATGACGGATAAGTGGATTGTAAGTAAACGTATGACGCTTGGTCTGCTGGAGATCATCAACCGTTGTTTTGTTAACACGACCAATTCGTTATTTTTATGTGAGTGACTTTTGTTTTTTTAAAAGAAGTACAAATAAGCTCTTGACTTGCTAATTAATATTTTGTTGACCGATATCTTTATTTATTGGCCTAGAATCATTCTTAAACATATCCTAGATTAGGCCCTGTATGGAGATAATTGACATAGTTTCATTGATTAATTAGATGTTTTGCTTTGCTTTATACATTTTCAGGTTGACCTAAATGGATGTCCAAGTGGATACTATATGAATCAAACTAACACATCATGTTTAGCGTGTGAAGAAGTTTGCCAAAATTGCAACAATTTCAACGAAAGTTTTCTTACTATATGCGCATGCAACATTACTGAAGGAACATGCTTCGCTTCAATAAGTGTCTCTTACAATAGTATTATCGTTAGTGCAACTGCATTGTTTATTTTCTTATTACTTATTATTCTACGTTTATGTTTTGACAAATGTGAAAAGCAACTGAAGATAGAAAACATTTACCAAGGAAATCTCGCAGAGAAAGATGTTTATGTATGTACATGTATTTTTGTATTTATTCTTTTGTGAATTCGATTTTGAACGCACAGTGTTAAAAGTTCTTTTTTTAGAAAGGTGCAAAAAGTAAATTATATAGATTTTTACATGCCGGTTTCTCTCTCTCTCTCTCTCTCTCTCTCTCTCTCTCTCTCTCTCTCTCTCTCTCTCTCTCTCTCTCTCTCTCTCTCATTTGAAAAATCCATAAATTGTCCTCCCAACTTAAGAATATCCATTTATATGATTAATGTTTTTGTTTCTATGGAAGTTGTAACTTATGAAATAAGGTACCATATTATTTAAATACAAAACCCGAAAAAATAATAATCTAGACTTTAAATTGATTGAGAAGCTACAATGCCGATACAGAAGTTGTTATCTTCATCGAAGTTTTCAAAAATATTCGGTGTTCGATTAGATAAGCAATATTTGATGAAAGATCTTGAATGGATTCCATTTATTCATAACTATTCCGGATTTAGAGCTAGATGTATTGTATAGAAACTGTCTATTGCCTTCCCTTGGCATGACTTTCGTCAATTAATGAGACATTTAAGTACATGCACTTACATCACTATTTGTCTCTGCTGTTCGCATTTCTCTTTTATCTGTGTTATGTCCTTTTATTTCTGTTGATTTGATAGTCATTTGTTTGATATCCGTCTGTTAAATTTTTTATTGATTCCAAAATGTCTTTGTTTATTTTCAAGCATATTGAACGACGTGTGAGCTTTGTATATTCCGCCTCTTTTTTCCAACCAAAAGTTTTTAACTTATTATGTTTAAGAAAATTAAACTTTTCTTCATATAGCATATCTTTTATATTCCATATACAAATCCATTTACCAGATCAGATATATGGTCGGTCTTTTTTTCGCAAGAAACGTGTACAACCTTGAAACAATCTTTATTAATCATATTTATGATCCTAAAGAAAAAAACCTTTTATTTATAACTGTAATCCTTTTAGATTTTTTCATAAAATGATTTATCTTTAATGACCTCTTTGATAAACAAAATTAGCCTCTGCCGTCAAGAATATATTTTTCATATATTAGATCTTTTCAACTAGCTTTTAAAATCTACAGCTTCAAACTGAAATTGGATGGAAGTGAAATCACAAATTTCGTTTTTACATGTAATTTCTGTTCATATCTCTATAAATGTTTGTTGTTTCTATGTTAAACAAAGTAGTTAATTCAGTTAGCATAAAATAGCTGTAAGACCTTCGTCAAGGTGATTATCGCAAATGAATATCTGAACCAAAAAATGTTTTGCCATGGTGTGAATAATTTTTTTTTAAACATTCCTTTGAAATTCTGAATTTACTCAAATATCCATTAAAACAATAGGGAAGCATGCCTATATAGCTAACTTCTTGTATTGATCAGATGTCGCTCTCTTTCCATGTATTTGTTTTATGAAATCAATTTTCATACTTTGAACATATTTCATTCTTTAATTTCTGTATATAATGGGAGGTGACTCTACTTTATTTATCAGATTGTTTTGGAGCTACCTCTAGTTGTTATTATGATTAAAGTTTGTTTCACAGAAAATAACAAAAAAACGACATACTTTTTATCCGTCTCGGTCCTAGGGTTCATGTATTGGTATCTGTGTATTAAATAAAGCAATTTATTTCTAATGCATGATAATAAAATTAAAAATGCATCGGACAAACTTATCAGAAATTATGTATTGTAGAGAGATAACTCATGCTCACCACATATCTGCTTTTGTTTTAAACCTCTGTGCCGTTCCCCCACAAATTTATGCCATATTACGCTTTTTTGGTAATGGTGAATATCAACTGGAACAGTAATACAACATACGAAGTGGCATGACAGATTGAAGTGTAATTATTAAATAACAAAATCTTTTACAGAAAATTAAAGACTTAGAAATGCAAAGACCGCAAAAAAACAAGATCAGTTCAGTTCGTCCGCAAGGGTGAGCAGTTCCTGCTTCTCTAGTTGCAACTTTCGTGTTTCTAGTTGCATATAAGAAACGATGACAAGTCGCATTCGGTAATGCCACAATTAATGAAAAGAGGACGGGATGGTGGTTGCTACAAGTTGTCAACTTAGACACACAGTTCAAAATCTACCTGCTTAATTTGTTCTCCTCCTGAATATGCATGAACTATTTTCCACTGCATGTTCAGTAAACAACATCAATCAACCAATTAGACTAAATGCATTTGATATATCAACCGTGATAAAAATCAGAATAATAAGAATAGCCTAATCTCTCTGACGCTAACTTTGCTTTCCTATCTATTGTTCTTTTATTGTTGTTTACTTGAAACTATAACCAGTGTTCCAGCTAGCATGAAATGTAGGGGCGCCGCGCCCTGCCTCCGAAATTTTGCGCCCCTCTGCCTTTTTTAAGCGCCCCTCTGCCCCTCTGCCCTTCTGATGCGCCCCTCTGTGCCCTTTTGAAAAAAGTTTAAAAAACGATCTTTTTTCCTCATATCGTCGCCATTTTGTTGAGTTCTTTATACACACACTTCATTAAGACAACAGATTAAAATTGTTGACACTTGTTACCTGTATATAATCACCTATTGATTAGAGTCAATTACTTAATCAGGTGAAATTTACGACCCTGTCTAATCCCTTTGCCCTGAAGCACCAAACATCCAAGTTAAATGAATTGATTTTTTAACACCTGACGATGCAAAATAGAATTTATAAAATAAATGTGAACGATGTTCATTTCTATTGTATTTGTTTTTTATAAAATAACGTTCATTAAAAAAGAATCATTCCAATAGTATATTGTAAATCGTCAACACGCAAAATGCCGACGAAGAAAAGACAAATTGACCAACTCGAAAATGACAAGAAGAAAATATCAAAGACTTGCCAGTCTATTACATCTTTTTTCAAAAATAATGACCATCAAAGATAAAAAAATAATTTAATTCTTTACTTTTATGAAAATTCGAGAAAAAGAAAGCTTTCTATCAGATATCGCAATTGTTCTTCTATTGTAAATTCCGCCGATTACGGAGCACTCGAAAGTCCGATTTTTATATCATTTTTCTTAAATTGAAATCCGTTTTGACCAATTTTAATATTGATATTATTAGATACGCTCATCATGAAATATACGGAGGTGCTTGTTGAATTGATAATAAACTTTCAAAGTTAATTTATTATTGTGCCGATTACGGAGCTCTCGAAAGTCCGATATAATAACAGATATGTTCCTTTGAAAATTTAACATTGTTTCTGGTTGTAGTATAGCCTACTGGTATTTCGAATAACATTTGTTTATAATTGGCTGGTTATTGTGACGCACACTGAAAGTATAACGTTTTATTCTAGCATTCATCTAGTTCCTGCTTGAAACTAAAAGAAAAATATGTTGAATGCAATTATGAGTCGTCATAACAAACGTGTCTCAATATTTCACAGGTCTTCGACAATTTACATAGAAGTAAAAAGCATATATGTTTAATTGGAGATCAGAATGTAAGAAATGAAGAAGTTTTAGTAGATGTAAGTATGTGATTTACATAAAAGAAAAAGTCCACTCAAAAATAAAGCCAAATTGAAATATTTTTAATATGTTTATGTTTTCCATTGTCCCTTTGATAATTTGCTATGTTTTAATAGTTTTAAGTTGCTATTGTTATAAACCAAATTCGTCGTCTATAAATCAACAGATTGTGATCTATAAACTGTTGTGGCATTTATGTTTAGATTCAAAATAAGATTATGTATGCATTACAGGAGATGTTTACCCTGTCGACACATCAGGATCGCTATGCTAGAAATTCATGCGATTTTCTTAAAGCTTGACTCTGTTGGAATAATTTCAAGAGCCGTTGATTTTCATCTCCTTTTTAGGATATGTTAATTTTGTTTCAAAATTTGAGTTACTTCAATTATTTAGTATATATCTGGATTGTTTTTGAAAGAAAAACTGAACAAAAATTTAAATCAACCATTTATAAAAAAAATATATTTTTCCTTGATAGATACACAGCGGTGCATATAGTAATGACAATGTTGAAGTGCCCACACCTTGGGCCGAAGATGGTGACGAGCAATGTCTTCAATTCAAATACAGAAATAATAAGTATAACGATGACACAACTGTATTTGCTAAAGCCAACCTTACTAAAGAGGTAAATAATGTATCTGTTATAGTAAAAACTACAAAATGCAATGTAATGCAAATTACAATATGTTGAAGTTAATATGATTAAATGAACATTTCAACAATAAAACAAAAAAATTCTTTAAATGTATGCTTGCCACTTTACTTATTATACATCAAAATCTCAAAGTGTTAATCTTTTTATTGACTGTCAAGAAGACGAACAGAAATAAATGCGTCTCTCCCTTTATAAATCATGTTGCTAATGGTAAGTACAATTTCGGTGATGAGTCTCATTTTGTTATGTCAAAATCGACGAATTGATGACGGGATTATGGTAACGAAAATTAAGCATACCCGTGTGACATTGCTATTCCATAACGATAACCCCTCTTGTGATTGCGTCCGTCAAACTTTTGAAGGGATGACTCCAACTTTACCACAATGAACTCTTCTTTTATTTGCATGGGAAATCATTATAGGAAACGCAAGTTCTAGAATATTGTACGGCAATGCTGGAATGTTGCTACATTGAAATGGAAAGTTTACTATTAGAAATCTGAAATCATCCCTTTTGACGTAAAATTTTGTTCTTAACCGACCTGTATTGTTAATTTCTAGATATAAGTCACGATATGAGGTGAGGTGTAATACCAATTAATCATAGTACGTCCCATTCGGTTTCATACGAAAAAGGGTCGAAAAAAATATATCCTTGAATCAACAGTTGTAGAAAATTAATCCTACATTTCATTGCAATAAAAAAAAATGTCTGATTCCTAAACATATATCTTGGGTGTTTCAAAGTACCATTATTTTTTTTATTTGGTGTTTCTATAAAATATTTTTGGAAACTTGAGATGACATGGTTACTAAAGCTTGTAAAAAGGGAAAAAAGGGGTGAAAATTTGATTGGTCTACTTCCGGTGATGATTATTATCTTATATACAATTAAATGTTATGTGAAATTTTCACTGGACAGGATAACACTTTACTCATGTCAAGTGTTCTTTATTTAAAACAAAGATGAATTCTGCACAATTTTTTGAAAAATGCCAATTTAACAAAGTGTGATAGGGAAATAACAAATTAACAAATGGGAACGAATGAAAAACAGGGAAAAACAAATTAACATCGCTCTATCCTCTCGTGTATTATACACGTGCTACCTGATTATGTGTTGATTGTCTTTTAAGGTTAAGATCGGTAAACTCTAACACCAAAAACCCGAAAGTTGAATACAGCCATAGTTTTTTTTTTTATCAACAATCAGCGAATTAAATTGTTTTATCGATCATACAATATTAATAGAATTTAATGATTTAATAATTAAATTGAGTTATTGCATTGAAAATACATGTATTTGTTAGTTGTGTTTTAAATGTACAGTCAGTCCATTATTTATAGTTTACCATTAAATTTTTACATAACCATATATCTAAACATACGAAAGAATATGCTTTGAAGCGCCTCGTGGACTTTTGTCATATATAAACACGTGTTCCCGGTCAATTTTCTTTCCACGATTATATTTCAACAAGACAGTACAAGGAGAGGACCGGAACATTAATAAGATAAGTTGATTTAGTTTATCCAATATACTTTAAATATTTTTCCTTTTATGCATTTAATTCACTATAATAATTTGTTTTACATTTAAAGAGTAAATTTATTATTACATGTGTTGAAAATCTGTGACGATAAAGTGAAACAGGTAACTTTTAAATTTAACATGTGTTTGCGCGTGGTCCTATATATTTTTTTTTTTTTATCTTCACGTCCATTATTAAATACATGAATTGTTTTATTTCGCTTTAATATTACATTTATATATATGCTTATTTACCACCATTTAATTTCATTTACTTCTGTTTGTTGCATTTAATTCACAGTTCTTAAACAAGATATTCTTATCGGTAAGTTTTTGTTTTTATTTTACTAATTTAGCAATAAATATTCTCATTTAGTTAGCTATGGAATGCATGTGTAGGCTTGCTTATGATTATATGCTTAGTTACATTATTTTATTTTACGTAATTTACCTAAATTTGATTTAATAAATTGACACTGATATTATACCTGTTATCAAGTTACGGAGCTCCCGATTATTACAAATGTAAAGGCATTTATTTAATTATAATTACATCTGCTGTTCAATTTGCCAAGTGTTATTATAAACATATAGCTGTCTTTAGAGGCGTACATTATACACATTTATAGTAGAATATATTTTAAGTGCGGAACATTTGTTTAATTTACGAATCTATCTATATGCAGCCGAAGCATCAATGTAATCTGTTTCATAAATTAAAACATCTTTGTATATTTATAAACATTATATTTATAATGACTTCATTTTATAAAATGCCTAGGAGAAGAAATGAAATTCGCCGGAAATTAAGGCCCAGGATTAGCAATGTTGGTGTTCAACAACCTGCTCCTCATGAAGCACCTGCACCAGAAGAGGAACCCGTCCATGAAGAAGTTGCACAAGTGGTTAACAGAATAAGACGCGGAAATAGAAAACAAGCAGATCAACCTGTGGAGCCAAATGTTCAACCTCCACCTCAGAAACAACTGGAAACTACAGCAGTTCAGGCTGGACCGGGTAATACTTTAGATAACATACAATATCATTAGGAAGAATATCAGGTCCTTTTTGTAATAGACCAATATCTAATATAAGATGTTCTCCTATTAGATTAGTTCCTAAAAAACTGGGGGACTTCTTCTGATTACCCATTTATCATATCTACCATTGAGCAGTGTTAATGACTTCATTGATGATAAGTATTCCGTACCTATATTTAATCAAATGAATTGAAATTAACTTTTCTTTCAGAATTGTAAAAGGATAGATATATTTGGAAGATGGGACATTCACCTATTAATATTGAACAATAAGAGTTATTTTTAAAAGATTATCCTAATGAACAGGATAAACAAATTTTGTTTAATGGTTTTAAATTTGGATTTAGTTTGAATTATCATGGACCAAGAATTCCATTTGAATCAAGAAATTTAAAATCTGTTTTGTCAAATCCTGTTGGAGCTAGAAATTGAATCTGTTATATCATTAGGAAGAATATCAGGTCCTTTTTGTAATAAACCAATATTTAATATAAGATGTTCTCCTATTGGATTAGTTCCTAAACAAACTGGGGGACTTCGTCTGATTACCCATTTATCATATCCACCATTGAGCAGTGTTAATGACTTCATTGATGATAGGTTTCCCTCGGTTTAATATTCTTCATTTGATAATGCTGAAAATATGGTTAAAAACTTGGAAAAGGTGCTAAATTAGCAAAAATTAATATTAAGTCAGCATTTAGATTACTTCCGGTTTATCCAGGAGATTTTGACTTACTTGGTTTCAAAATTTAGATGAATACTACATAGACAAGGCAATGGCAATGGGCTACTCAATTTCATGTGCTATTTTTGATAAATTTTCAACTTTTTGCAATGGGTTTTAAAAAACAAGTCTTGTTCAAATAATATAGACCATTATTTAGATGATTTTTTATTTGGTGGCAAATCAGATTCTGATAAATGTGAACAACGGGTGTTTCAGTATGATGAAATTTGCAAAGATATTGGAGTCCCTCTTGCAAATGAAAAAACTGAAGGTCCAACTACACTGATTGAATGTCTGGGTTTTACAATTGATACTGTTAATATGCTTGTTAAAATTCCACATAAAAAATCAAGAACTTTTAGACAGAATTATTAAATTATCAGGCATGAAAAAGTAACGTTAAAAGAATTGCAGTCAATTTGTGGTTCATTAGCCTTCTGCACAAAGGCTGTGCCTGCAGGAAGAGCGTTTAGTTGTCGTTTATATTCGACCATGGGCAAAGTTTCAATCCCGTTTCACTTTATTAGGGTGACATCAGGTATGAAAAATCATTTGTTGATGTGGATATTATTTCTGGAACAGTTTAATGGGATTTCGTATATAAATGATATAGGATGGATATTAAGTTTTGATCTTGAACTATATACAGATAGTGCTGGTGGATTAAGTAAAGGTTGTGCAGCTTATCTTAATGGTCAATGGACTTTTCTCGAGTGGCCTTTAGAATGGAATAGGTCATAAATAATTAAAGATATAACATATCTTGAAATCATTCCAATAGCACAAGCAATATTTTTGTGGTTTGATAAATTTTAAATAAAAAACATACTTTTTCACATTTGATAATCTGGCAGTAGTGAATATTTTGAATAAAATGTCAGTCAAGTCTGAATGAGTTATGTCTGTTTTAAGATTAATTGTTTACTGTTCACTAATTGGTAATTTTCAGTTCAAACATGTTAAAGCTGTTCAAATTTTGTCAAAAGACAATGCAATTGCTGATGCATTATCTCGTGCAAATTTTAGAAATTTCGACGTCTAGCATCTCTAGCCAACGATTTGCCACATCCAATTCCAGTGGAGTTTTGGAACCTTTTAAAGACGAAGTGAATAAACTTTTACAGCACTCTGTAATTTCAAATACGATGAATGTGTATGAAAATACAATCTATTCATTCAGTAAATTTCGGACCAGTTTTCAAATAGAGGAAAGTTGGCCACCTCCTGTTGATCATATAATAAATAATGTTGCCTCTTTCATAAAATGGTTATTCCTACACCACTGCAAAAACATATCTATCAGGAATTAATCATACGTTGAAAATAAATAATTGGAATGATTATAGCAAATCATTAATTTCGGAAACAAAAATTAAAAGGTATGCAGCGTTTGTGTAAAAGAGTTGATTCAAGAAAACCTATTACTGTTGATGTATTAAAACGGCTTACGGCTGCCTATAGTTGCTTACATCCACTTCATTTGAACTTTGGTGGATAATTGTCTCAATGGCAATTATACCACATCTCCCTATTCATATATATATATATATATATATATATATATATATCAATTCTCACCATGTTTGTAAGTCATTTTATGAGACAAAACTGTTTAGAAAAAAGTAAAATCACAAAAAATACTGAACTCCGAGGAAAATTTAAAATTTTGGTAAATTAAAGAAATTTAGTTGTTTTCAGGCCATTTTGTGGTTTGGATAATTGGATCCTCCTTGTTTACCAAAGCATCATCACATAGTCAAATTAGACCTTTGGGTAATGATTTGGGGTTACATAAGTTAGGCTACAGGTTGATGTGGGCAGGAATGTCTGGTATGTCAGTATATAATGTTGTACCAATAGTGGAGAATTTGATACATTGTAGGGGTTTACCAGGTGCTGTTTTGCTTCACTGGGGTGGCAATGATATTGGACATGTTAACTGTGCATAACTTTTGTTTGATATTAAATGTTTGCTAGATATAGTTGGGCGTTTGTTGAACGGAAGTAAAATTATTTTTTAAAGCATTATACCAAGGTTGAAATGGAGATATTCGAAAGATTTAAAAGCTATGGATGTAACCAGGAAACGTATAAAGACGGGAGTTAAATCACATTTAAATAAAACTGGGGGTTACACTATAATTCATTCTGATTTTGAAGACAAACATCAATCTTTATTTAGTCACGATATAGTACATTTATCGTTTATTGGCAATGGTATATTTTTGAACTCACTTTCAAACTGCTTTAGAACAATTTTATTATATACCAAATAATTCTATTTATCCGATGCATGCATGATGTTGTTTGTTTATATTTGATGTATGTTGTATGTTGAAATGCATAACAACTAGTTGATTATATTTAAGTTTAATACATGCTGGTTATTCAATTGTCAAGGCGGATTAGCATTTGATTGAGAGTTTTGTTATATGCCAATTTTGGCAGTGATTTATTCAAATATTGTTCATTGAGCTGGTATGGATCTGCCCAGCAGCTAGAAATTGTTTTTGCATTTACTGTTGGTTTTCCTTTCAGTGATCAATTGTCATCAAGCTTTAACTTGTTGGCCAGTTTGTTGATGTTGGTTGTTTTTTAGTTTATATTGTTGAATATTGTTGAATAAATGCCATGACCAATAATCAGCCAAATTTCAAATTTTCTATTAGTCTTTTGTTTATATTATTCTAGGAAGGAAGGAAATCTGTTGTAGTATATTCATTGCGCACATTGAATATACAATGATAAAATTTAATGATCTAATAATTAAATTGATTTACTGCATTGAAAATACATGTATTTGATTATTGTGTTTTAAATGTACAGTCAGTCCATTATTTACGGTTTGCCATTAAATCTTTACATAACCATATATTTAAACATACGAAGGAATATGCTTTGAATGCCCCGTGGACTTTTGTCATATATAAACACGTGTTCCCGGTCAATTTTTATTCCACGATTATTTTTCAACAAGACGGTACCAACCACCCTCCCTCCCTTTAATAAACAAAATTGCTGCTGTTTTAGTTTATTTTTCAGATTGCATGGTGAACATACCCAAATGTATTGAATGTTCCAATAAGATTGTCATGTATTATCAAAAATGTCAGAAGTTTCAACATTCTTCGGCAGATGTAATGAAAACCGAAAATTCAAGGAATTTGCAGTAATAAATGAAGAAAAATATGTCTATCGTCAGGGCATTCAGTTCATTATGGAAATTGCGTTGGATGTCATCATTAACATTGATTCAATTGGCAGTGATCTATTAAAATATTGTTCATTGAGCTGTTATGGATCTGCCCAGCAGCTAGAAATTGTTTTGCATTTTACTGTTGGTTTTCCCTTCAGTGATCAATTGTCATCAAGTTTTAACTTGTTGGCCAGTTTGTTGATGTTGGTTGTTTTTAGTATATATTGTTGAATATTGTTGAATAAATGCCATGACAAGTAATCAGCCAAATTTCAAATTTTCAATTTGTTTGTTGTTTATATTATTCTACGGAGGAAATAAACAAAACAAATCTGTAGTAGTATATTCATTGCGCACATTGAATATGCAATAATTTGTAATAAATGTGAAAAAACGTCCATAGAGGAGTAAGTAAGAATATATGCATGCGTTGATTTCCAAATTTCCATTTTATTATTATCACAAGAAATTCGTTTCATATGACATTAATTTCACTAGTACTATATTACCAACGGATTGCTTATAAATAGCTGAAAATCATTAATAAAATCGTCTTAAATACACGGTGACGTATAATAACGACGACCATAGCTGCGTCTACGTCGAGGACCAGCGTTTAGAAAATTCATCACATTCTCAGAGCTGCAAGATGGACTACTGAGAAATACCTTTCCCATAAGTTTTGTTATTGCAACCATAAGGTGTTCCAGTTTAAAGTTCTCGAATCCAGTAGTCTTCTCTTGTGTATACAGAGATGAGTTCAACAAGAGGATTATTGGCCCTGAAGTATATTTTGTCAATGATGTGAACTCGCAGAGGAACTACAGAGATCATATCTCAGATAAACTCTTAGGTCATCAAATTACAGACGAACTTACCATAGTATTATCCAAGACTGAACAGTAATATATTACATCTTGACAAGAGCATAACCATTTTCTCTACCTAATGTTAAGATAAAAGTAAAATAACAAAAATATCGAACTCCAAGGAAAATTCAAAACGGAAAGTCCTTAATCAAATGGCAAAATCAAAAGATCAAACACATCAAACGAATAGATAACAACTGTCTTATTCTTGACTTGGTATAGGCATTTTCTTATGTAGAAAATTGTGGATTAAACCTGGTTTTATAGCTAGCTAAACCTCTCACTTGTATGACTGCCGCATAAAATTCCATTATATTTGCAATAATGTGTGAACAAAACAATCAGACATAATAGGTAAAAATGTCAAAAATAGGGGTACAGCAGTCAACATTGTGTTAAAATCTTAATCACTATAAAAACAAACAAATATGTCAACAAAGAAAAACAAAAAGGCATATAGACAAAGTACAATAGCAAAAACGAAAAACAAGAGTAAGAAAATTTACAATAGCGCAATAACACAATGACAGGATGTATAAGTACCGAGCCACGTCAAATGGATATTACCAAAAATAGACTAAACAGTAAAAGTAATAATTTGGAAAGACAAATAAAAGAACACTATAAAACGTAATTAAGATGATAAACAAGGTCAGTACCTAGACTATACACTTCAAGACCATCGTGTATTATTTGTGAAGTTGATACGGAATATTTTACAACAAGGTCTTGGTATCTTCAGAAGAACTTTTTTAGATAAAGGAAGAGACGTTCTTTGACATAAACCTGGTTCATCAACTTTCTGCACAGTCACTGAACCCAATCAGAAAAGTTTGGATTGTTAATGGAAAGAACATCATCAATATATCTGAATGTGAAATTAATGATCTGGCTTCTTTGATCTTCTTGTTTTTGACAAGTGTCTGAAAGAACTCCGACTCATATGAAAATAAGAAGAGGTCGGCAAGGAGAGGCGCACAGTTCGTTCCCATTGTAATGGCAACAATTTGTTGAAAAGGTCTACCTCCAAATTCAACAAATATGTTGTCAAAAAGAAACTCCAGCATACTGATCACTTGTTCCTCTGTGTAGCATGTTTTACCTTTTTGTTCACTTTTAACAAAATATGCCGTATGGTATCCCAAAGTTATAAATTTATAGCGTATACTACCATTTTTATGTTGAAAAGCATTGTGGATTATTTCTTTTAGACGATTTTTCAATTTCACATGGGGAATGGTGGTATACAGGGTTAAAAAATCAAAAGTTTTGATAGAACTAATTTCAGAGAAAGATCGAGATTTAAAATTATCCAGAAGTTCTTTAGAGTTTTTTAGAATCCACATGTTGTTATTACCACTACGCGAGTAAACAGTTTCACAGTATTTCTGAATACCCTCTTTCACTGCAGACAGAATTTTTGTCAGTCTAATGGACAATTCCTTCGTCGAACATGCAGATGAGCCGGCAATGTACCGTTGTTTGTACGGAATTTTGTGAAGCTTAGGTATTCAATACAAACAAGGTAAGTCCTCCGATTTGCTGTTCGATGTAATGTTCATTGAAGCCATGAAGGACTTATGATTCGCCAAAATCTCATCTTTGTCAAATGATATGTTTTTGTATTTGGGATTATTCCTAATTCTTTTACAAGACACTCGTAGTAGTACGATTTTACACGAAGACAATATTATTTGAAGCTTTGTCCGCAGGAACAGCAACATACTTACCGTGAAGAGATGATAGACATTTCATAGCTTCTATGTCTCTGAAAACGGACTTTGGTCGATCATTCACACAGTTTTTTAACTTATGAATTCGACGTTTTATTAGAGACCTGATTGTTCAGACCCATTCTGACAAAATGTCCAGTTCAACTTCTTCTCGTTTTGCCCTTGCTCTGGCGTAGTTCTCAATGGAATCCATAATTATTTTGAAATTATGGTTCTAACTGATGTGTTGGGGTTCTCTAAACTTAGGACCATGAGATATCACCTTTCGGAGATGTTCATGTTGAATTATGTTTAGATCCCCAGTTATAACATGGCTAGAGGGGCTGTAAATATAATTCGAGTGGGAACAGTCACATGTCAGAGGGTTTTTTAGGTATTGTTCTAAATCTAGGTCCCGCAATGCTTGCTTATAGTTAAATACTTTAGGTGCAATGGTTTAGGTGTAACTGTAGGATACAATAGGAACAGACTGATTTTGAAAATAAAGTGGAATTTCAGATGTTACCTCCTTGTGATGTAGAACGTTGCTGATGTTGATTGCATCAATTTCTTTGTTGGTAAGCTGAACAGGAAGAAATTTCCTCTTTCATTATTTAAAAGTTCCGATCTTACTTGTTTAAAAGACGGAAAAGAGCTACATGACAAATTATACTGACCAGTCTGTATATTGGAGAAAATGTATTTATTCATCCTTTTCAAGTGCATAATCTCTCAAACATTTCAGAAAATTAACAGGCAGTGAAAAAGATTAGTTCTAATGTAATAAATCCCATCTTACTGTCCTTCTATATGTAAGGACTGCATGGCAACTTCTTTTGGGTAATAATATAGCTTAGCAAATTTTCATTCGAGAGTATGCATAATTAAAATGTACGATATTCATCATGAACGCCCAGAGCAAAATGTTAGGTTTGCAACAGAGAGATATATGACAACAAAAAAAGGAATAAAATATGAATTATCTAAATAAATCAAGTCAACTTTTATTCATTTTGATATAAACAAAAACGTTGATATTTTGCAGAGAAGCCAACAAAGATCGAACAAAGAGAACAAACATTTGCAAGCTGCAGAACTATCTTTTTCAATGGACGATGAGTCTCAACATCAATCCAGTAGTCCAGAACCTGCATATTTAGAAAATACTAGTTTCGCAAATAATTCGGGTAGCGATAAACCAGGTAAATCATGTTTTGTAGGAACCATATTCAAATACTAATGGATGGTAAAGATAATGGACCAAATAATAGATTTGCAATCATCAAATGTTTGTTTTGAAAAGAATAAATGTTTTATTGTATGCATTTGGACAAATATTTGTACATGTATAATCAATGTTTGTTATCTAATGCGCACAACACACGAAACCAGAATACCTTTCATAGTTTGTGGAGCATAAATAAATAAGTAAATGAGACAGTAACAAAATACACAGATAACTGGAAGATATTTTATTATATTGTTATAAAAATATTCTTCGAGAAATATGAGATGTACAATTTTAGGAAAAGCAACCTATTCCAAAATTACATTAAATAGTAATTCCTATTCTACTGAAATGTCTTCAACATAAAAATATTTTAACTAATCAATAGAAGTGTTTGATAATTAATGCGTTAAATATGAAAACAAATAGTAAGGCTTTCTTTTTTTTTTCATTCACTGCTGCGATATACAGCATTAAAATTTTGATTTGTTGGGTTGCTTACTTAATTTGCTTTTATGCAAGTGACTCAACAGTATGTGTGTATATGCACACGAGACAACAATACAATTCAAAGACATCAAGAGGTCCTGATGACATTTTAAATCGGAAAAAAATTCCGCAGATAATACAAGATATTAAACATGAAAACAAAAAAAGTTTAAATCTAAGGAACCAAGATTAACGGTACGATCATTTCATGTTGGATCATTATGACATAAACAAAGTAATTTTACGCAATATCTGTTTAATATTTAATACATCTCTAAATAAAATCCTCGTGCATTTCTGAAAGATTTACTTGTTGGGCGTTTTTGAAGACAATAATCGCAGCACAAAGGAATGATTTAGGCTATTACGAGTGGTTGACCATTATGTAATATCTATTTCACAGATGACGACAGATATGTTCCAATTGTCGTAACCACAATTCTATCCTCCTTTCCTCGAATGTGACCTACCGAATAAGACAGAATCACTGGGTGTGTCCTTACATGAACCAGCCGGAGGGTGCTAAATGTGGAGCAGGATCTGCTTACCCTTCCGGATCACCTGAGATCATCCTCGTTTTTTGGTGGGTTTGTGATGCTCAGTCTTATGTTTTATATGTTGGTATTTGTATACTGTTGTTTGTCTTGTGGTCGTTATTTGTCATGGCGCTGTCAATTTATTTTTGACTTATGAGTGTGAATGTTCCTGTTGCCTCTCTTTACCTTGGTCTTCTATATTCCTTATTTTATGCCATGAATTTGTTCATTTCAGATTTGTGCGAAAATAAAGAAAATAACTGCAGTTTTGATAATAACATACCTGGGCTGAATCACGACAATGGACATAGCTCTTTCCATAATTTGCCGAAATCAATTTCGTCTGAATTTGATTTTGGACGTGTTTATAAACGAATAAGCACAGATTCAAAGCCGGTGAGAGTTACAGAAGTAAGTTTTTTTTTCTTATTACAAGACTCGGTTTGATATAAAACTACCGAGAGTCTCTAAAAAATCCACTTATGATTCAGTTAATGCTAAGGTTGCCTTTGCTGTATTTAGCAAAAAAATTCGGAAATTTAAGTTATAAGCGCTCTTCAAATTGTATTTGATTGGCTTTTTTGCTGTTTTGATTCTAGCACCACCGATAAGTCTTACGCAGACGAAACGCTCGTCTGGCGTACCAAATTGCAGGAATAGTACGGAGTTGCACATGGTCACATAAGATTTGTAAATATACAAATTTGTTTTTGTATACAAATATTGGAATTAAATATATTGGAGCGATTTTAACTAACAATCCCCTTTAAATTATGTTTATTTGTATTTTGAAATAAATGAATAAGTGTTTGTGAATTGTTTGTTTTAGAAAGAACTAAATTGTATTTAAAGTCTTTGATTTTTCAAATTTAATAAAAGAGATGATTATCTTTAGAGTTTTTAGAATCCACATGTTGTTATTACCACTACGCGAGTAAACAGTTTCACAGTATTTCTGAATACCCTCTTTCACTGCAGACAGAATTTTTGTCAGTCTAATGGACAATTCCTTCGTCGAACATGCAGATGAGCCGGCAATGTACCGTTGTTTGTACGGAATTTTGTGAAGCTTAGGTATTCAATACAAACAAGGTAAGTCCTCCGATTTGCTGTTCGATGTAATGTTCATTGAAGCCATGAAGGACTTATGATTCGCCAAAATCTCATCTTTGTCAAATGATATGTTTTTGTATTTGGGATTATTCCTAATTCTTTTACAAGACACTCGTAGTAGTACGATTTTACACGAAGACAATATTATTTGAAGCTTTGTCCGCAGGAACAGCAACATACTTACCGTGAAGAGATGATAGACATTTCATAGCTTCTATGTCTCTGAAAACGGACTTTGGTCGATCATTCACACAGTTTTTTAACTTATGAATTCGACGTTTTATTAGAGACCTGATTGTTCAGACCCATTCTGACAAAATGTCCAGTTCAACTTCTTCTCGTTTTGCCCTTGCTCTGGCGTAGTTCTCAATGGAATCCATAATTATTTTGAAATTATGGTTCTAACTGATGTGTTGGGGTTCTCTAAACTTAGGACCATGAGATATCACCTTTCGGAGATGTTCATGTTGAATTATGTTTAGATCCCCAGTTATAACATGGCTAGAGGGCTGTAAATATAATTCAGTGGGAACAGTCACATGTCAGAGGGTTTTTTAGGTATTGTTCTAAATCTAGGTCCCGCAATGCTTGCTTATAGTTAAATACTTTAGGTGCAATGGTTTAGGTGTAACTGTAGGATACAATAGGAACAGACTGATTTTGAAAATAAAGTGGAATTTCAGATGTTACCTCCTTGTGATGTAGAACGTTGCTGATGTTGATTGCATCAATTTCTTTGTTGGTAAGCTGAACAGGAAGAAATTTCCTCTTTTCATTATTTAAAAGTTCCGATCTTACTTGTTTAAAAAGACGGAAAAGAGCTACATGACAAATTATACTGACCAGTCTGTATATTGGAGAAAATGTATTTATTCATCCTTTTTCAAGTGCATAATCTCTCAAACATTTTAGAAAATTAACAGGCAGTGAAAAAAGATTAGTTCTAATGTAATAAATCCCATCTTACTGTCCTTCTATATGTAAGGACTGCATGGCAACTTCTTTTGGGTAATAATATAGCTTAGCAAATTTTCATTCGAGAGTATGCATAATTAAAATGTACGATATTCATCATGAACGCCCAGAGCAAAATGTTAGGTTTGCAACAGAGATATATGACAACAAAAAGGAATAAAATATGAATTATCTAAATAAATCAAGTCAACTTTTATTCATTTTGATATAAACAAAAACGTTGATATTTTGCAGAGAAGCCAACAAAGATCGAACAAAGAGAACAAACATTTGCAAGCTGCAGAACTATCTTTTTCAATGGACGATGAGTCTCAACATCAATCCAGTAGTCCAGAACCTGCATATTTAGAAAATACTAGTTTCGCAAATAATTCGGGTAGCGATAAACCAGGTAAATCATGTTTTGTAGGAACCATATTCAAATACTAATGGATGGTAAAGATAATGGACCAAATAATAGATTTGCAATCATCAAATGTTTGTTTTTGAAAAGAATAAATGTTTTATTGTATGCATTTGGACAAATATTTGTACATGTATAATCAATGTTTGTTATCTAATGCGCACAACACACGAAACCAGAATACCTTTCATAGTTTGTGGAGCATAAATAAATAAGTAAATGAGACAGTAACAAAATACACAGATAACTGGAAGATATTTTATTATATTGTTATAAAAATATTCTTCGAGAAATATGAGATGTACAATTTTAGGAAAAGCAACCTATTCCAAAATTACATTAAATAGTAATTCCTATTCTACTGAAATGTCTTCAACATAAAAATATTTTAACTAATCAATAGAAGTGTTTGATAATTAATGCGTTAAATATGAAAACAAATAGTAAGGCTTTCTTTTTTTTTTCATTCACTGCTGCGATATACAGCATTAAAATTTTGATTTGTTGGGTTGCTTACTTAATTTGCTTTTATGCAAGTGACTCAACAGTATGTGTGTATATGCACACGAGACAACAATACAATTCAAAGACATCAAGAGGTCCTGATGACATTTTAAATCGGAAAAAAATTCCGCAGATAATACAAGATATTAAACATGAAAACAAAAAAAGTTTAAATCTAAGGAACCAAGATTAACGGTACGATCATTTCATGTTGGATCATTATGACATAAACAAAGTAATTTTACGCAATATCTGTTTAATATTTAATACATCTCTAAATAAAATCCTCGTGCATTTCTGAAAGATTTACTTGTTGGGCGTTTTTGAAGACAATAATCGCAGCACAAAGGAATGATTTAGGCTATTACGAGTGGTTGACCATTATGTAATATCTATTTCACAGATGACGACAGATATGTTCCAATTGTCGTAACCACAATTCTATCCTCCTTTCCTTGAATGTGACCTACCGAATAAGACAGAATCACTGGGTGTGTCCTTACATGAACCAGCCGAAGGGTGCTAAATGTGGAGCAGGATCTGCTTACCCTTCCGGATCACCTGAGATCATCCTCGTTTTTTGGTGGGTTTGTGATGCTCAGTCTTATGTTTTATATGTTGGTATTTGTATACTGTTGTTTGTCTTGTGGTCGTTATTTGTCATGGCGCTGTCAATTTATTTTTGACTTATGAGTGTGAATGTTCCTGTTGCCTCTCTTTTACCTTGGTCTTCTATATTCCTTATTTTATGCCATGAATTTGTTCATTTCAGATTTGTGCGAAAATAAAGAAAATAACTGCAGTTTTGATAATAACATACCTGGGCTGAATCACGACAATGGACATAGCTCTTTCCATAATTTGCCGAAATCAATTTCGTCTGAATTTGATTTTGGACGTGTTTATAAACGAATAAGCACAGATTCAAAGCCGGTGAGAGTTACAGAAGTAAGTTTTTTTTTTCTTATTTCAAGACTCGGTTTGATATAAAACTACCGAGAGTCTCTAAAAAATCCACTTATGATTCAGTTAATGCTAAGGTTGCCTTTGCTGTATTTAGCAAAAAAATTCGGAAATTTAAGTTATAAGCGCTCTTCAAATTGTATTTGATTGTTTTTTTTGCTGTTTTGATTCTAGCACCACCGATAAGTCTTACGCAGACGAAACGCTCGTCTGGCGTACCAAATTGCAGGAATAGTACGGAGTTGCACATGGTCACATAAGATTTGTAAATATACAAATTTGTTTTGTATACAAATATTGGAATTAAATATATTGGAGCGATTTTAACTAACAATCCCTTTAAATTATGTTTATTTGTATTTTGAAACAAATGAATAAGTGTTTGTGAATTGTTTGTTTTAGAAAGAACTAAATTGTATTTAAAGTCTTTGATTTTTCAAATTTAATAAAAGAGATGATTATGTTTTAAATACTTGAATGGCTAAATGTTATAAAACAAATGTACATAGACTATATAAATAATTTTTTTTATTTTTCTACAATCTTCAAAATGTATATCTATTGAATTATTGTCCTGTCATACTTAAATACGCCGGCAGCTTGTCCGTATGCAGTGACTGTAATCCAAAACGTTGTCTTTTCTTTCGAAGAAACGTCATACATCAATATATTGAGTTCAGTATAAAAATTAGGAGATGTGATATTACTGTCATTGACTTGCATCCCGAGATTACAGGACGCTGATGTGCGCAACTATTCTGTTCTGTCTTCCACTATTTTGTAAAAAAAACATACCGCATAATTAGAAAGAAAAGGCCCCACAATAATAAAATGCTCAACAAACGGCTTGATATATTTTAAAACAGTAATGAAAAATAAGTATTTCATTGATGTATTTCTTGAATGAATGAGTAAACAGTAATAACGTAAACAATATACTTATAAGGGAAGAATATGAATACTTATTATCTATTCACTCCTACAAATCTATTCAAAGTAGGTAGTAAAAATTTTCAATATTTACATCTAAATCAAAATGTTCTTAAGTCTAAATGTCCTTGGATTCAATATACGGTAATAACAAGACATAGGCCGTTAGTGTTCTGAAATGAATTGTTTCATATTTTTCATGTCTGAGCCTTTTATAGCCGACTATACGGTATGGGTTTTCCTCATTGTTGAAGGCCGCACGTCTATAATTGTTAACATCCATTTCATTTGAACTTTGGTGGATAATTGTCTCATAGGCAATCATACCACATCTCCTTATTTTTATATAGTAGATTATACGGAAATATTTTGGAAATTCAACCAAAGATGAAGACTAGGATCTTTCTGAACTGTACTAGATACCAGCATAACATTAGTATCCTTACAAAAACGTTGTGTTGCGTCCGCCAATTGTTCCATGAAACTCATTTTTAAACTATAAGCATAAATTTTATCAGCAATCAAAGCAGGGCTTTGGAGTTACTGTGAACCGATCTACTCTAGGGGAGGTGTGAATCGAATATGGATACCAAATCATTCCATTGATCTGTTAAAGTACATACAATCTACGTCTCTTTCCTTTTGCAACAGTATAAAACATTTGACTTTCTTTTCCCTGTACACTAATATTCCCATTTTCTGAACTAGAAGACAGATTAAAAGAAGTAGGTCTATTTTGTTTCATTAATAGAACGGGCGTGAACAAGGTAAAACAGATTTACACATAAATTTCAGTTTTTATGAAAATGTTTCAATGTATACGTCAAAGTTTAGAACTGATGAATAAAATGTTAAGTTGGAAAAGTTAAATTTCACCAAATAGACAATATCTCTACAAATCGAAAAATGAATCAACAAAACATTTTCAATATTGTCACTTTTGCATTGAATATAAATTCTTAAAAGAATTTAGAGGAATCAATCGAATTTCATCACAAATTTATTTGAAAAAAAGATCAGATTAAGAGATATAGTCATAGCCTATAACATAACAGACAAAGAGTATATTGTTTTCGACATAATTCTAACAATTATTACAATCTATAACTCCTACTACGTGTAAAACCCAAAGAAGTAAATCGACAAATCAATATGTAAAATCAAACAATCCAAACAAAAAATAATACAATAATCCATGTGTTATCAAGTATTAGTTTGTAAAATCAAAAACAGGTATTGCACAAATTCTGAAATAGAAACATGTATAAATGTATCTTATTTACTTGCCTAATATATTTAAATCAAACACAAATTTATGGAATTAACAAATGTCACAATTAATTTTACATAAAGCATGTTATTTATTCTTACCTTAAAGCAAGGTAAAATCCGAACAAGATAATTATAAATCTACTCACTAAAATCAAATTAACGAATAAACTAGACAATTAAAATTTAAAAGTTAGATGAGGAAAGTAAAGAATGGTTTTATTATCATTAAACTGTACAAGTTTGAATATCGTTGAATATCGTATTATACTTAAAGGAAATAAGAAATATCATTGGTATTCAAACCACTTTTCTTTATTTCATATTATCTCTATGAAACTCGTTCGTATAGATATTCACTTTATCAGGGTATGTTTCTTGCAAACCTGTATTAGTAAGACTATGATTAAAAGCTTTTTTGCAAATATTTACTATAAAAGTATCCTACATCAAATTATTCACAATAGCATTTGCAATATTTTTTGTCATTTAGGAAATTTATTACAAAACGAATTGCTTTCAAACTTTTGATAGTCACTGTTAAATTTTTTTGCGTCTTGTGGTATAGTTGGGGCCTGCAATATTGTACAGACATACATCTATTGTGTAACATTGTGAATAAAAAGCACATGTAAAAACATCAAACACACTAAAACGAATGCAAATAATGCACATCTTTTTATTTTGCAGATGAGCCAAAAAAAGTTGCATTAATGACAACGAACATGTACCATCGGATTTTCGTCTTTTTTCAAACGACAAGGATTGTTCTCTAAAATCTAGTGGCACAGAGTCTGAAGCAATCAGTCAGTTTGAATATGACTCGGGCAGAAATAATTCAGGTTAAATATTTGCTATATATATATTGCTAGTACTGAACATATGTTGGAATATTCACCTGCGGTAAATATGAAGATTGAGAGCAAACAGTTGTTAACCGATAATCAATAACAATAATCCAGAAACCAATGCAAGAATTCACAAATTACCTATGAGTTTATGCCAGTAAATGTTGAATACATTCAATTATATTTATTACGAAATTTTAGCAAAACAAAGTAGTGCGTATATGATGAAAATCTGTGAATGCTTTAAACAATTCTCCTGCGCCATTTCCTTCATGTCCTTTTTATGTTAATACTATTTGAAAAATATACTTTGGGGTAAATGCATTTGAACAACATTGAAAGAGAAGCTTGACTCGGGTTCATTCCATACAAGTCGGCACTATGAATAGATTACCATTTTTTAATAACATATTGTGATGATTGCTTATACCGCAAAAATATACTCCATATGAGAAACGATCATTCAGTATTTTTTAGGGAAAAAATAAACAAAAACAAAATCACAAATTATTCAGAAACAGTAATAAAGATTCCCGTCTTTATTATCTACAACAATTTCATGCCTTTTTCCAATAAATGTTATTCGTAACTTAGTTTAGTTATTCTATTATTGTTTATTGTCGGTTAACTACCTCCTACCCATACATCAGTGACAGAAAAAGATGTTGATTTGTGTAAAGGAAACAGCATCACATTAACACACTATGCCAATTCTATCTGTAAAAAAACAACACATTTATCTACCATCAATTGGTAAAAAAAAATTGTAGACAAAGTCGATCAATTTAATGTTTTTACTTTGGTCAGACGAATAGTTATGCGACTGGCTACTCATTTTACGCAATATGAAAAAACAGTTTTCTGTATTTTTTGTTCCTCTTTGGCTACTCATAAATGTTACTAAGGAGTTTTATGAGCAACCAAAAGTATTTCTCGAAAGCGGCAAAATTATCACGCTTTACTTAACTTTTTGATATTCCGAAATTGATTAATATGGATTTCTGAATTTACCTTCATTAGGAAAGCTCAAACTTAAATATTTGAGAGCCAGGGATATCAATTTAAAAAAGGCAGAAATTAAGAAACTCCATATTTTGTAAAGAGAGAGAAAGACAGATAGAGGAAAGAGAGAGAAGATACTAAAGGGCCAATTAGATTAAAGTTAAAAGATAAAAACAGGGGGGGGATATCAGAAAGAAAACAACGGAAAGATATATCAACAATTCTTGTCGATATTTACGATGACGGATAAGGAATAAAACCTCTAATTCATAGTCCCATTGCTTTCTATGTTAAACTGTGCAATTTTAAGCACTTATATCGATTTTTTATGTTCAAATAACGTGGCAGTAATTTCATAGCAAAACTATACCTTATTCTGACTTGTACTTAAAAATTCAACATACCTTTAATTGCATATTAGAGATTTCCAATAAAATGACATAACCAACCTATCTGACCGTATCTCGGTCTTTTGCATTGAAGGATGACGGAGGGGAGCATAGACTGCATGAATTTTTGGCTCGTTGAATACACATACTTTGTTGGAATAGATGCTACTTGAAAATTAGCACAAACTGCTATTTTAATTCTTGACATATTTTGTTATTAAATTTGGGATGATTTCATTGATAACAACCTTTCAAGGGCATAATTAACTAATTTACCGGTAATCAAATGCACCGATCATTACTTCGTCATTTCACTTGATCCATATATCTATTTTTCAAACGATTAATTCTTAAAGCTACTACATCAAAATTAAGTTTGAAAAAATAAAGATAATGGAATCTGAAGCGAGATCATTTTCTCATTTTTGATTTAAAAGTTATAACATTAAAACAAGAGTTTCAAACACGCCGGAATGTAAAAGGTGTACACGACTTGCTTCTTCTTCATTCTTTTTAGCATACTTCTATAATTTATTTCAAGATACTTTTGTCATTGATCAATATGATTACACTTTACTGAATCCGTTAATGTTTTTATATCTTGTCTTTAATTATAATCATGCATGGATTCTAGGGAGAGCCCATACAAACGTATGTGTAATTTAACGTCATTGCTCTTAAATTGTTTTTCTAAATTATTTGGCGTTTAACTTATACTAATACGTATGAAAAACGGACATATAACATGTTACTTTTATTATTCTTCCCTTAGTTTATTTATTTTGTATTTGCATTGTATCATAAGTCAAATGTATTTGTTCAGTGTATGTTCACTGGTGTTAATATGTCCTTTGATTGAGTTAAGCTATTTCAGTTGATATTTTATAGTGTGTCTTTCTATGTTGTGATGTAACACTATTGTTTCAGAAAAAAGGGTGAAGGTTTGGTACCATTAAAACGTTTAAACCCGCTGCATTTGTTTGCACCTGTCCTAAGTCAGGAATCTGATGTTCAGTAGTTGTCGTTTGTTGATGTGGTTCATAAGTGTTTCTCGTTTCTCGTTTTTTATATAGATTAGACCGTTGGTTTTCCCGTTTGAATGGTTTTACACTAGTAATTTTTTGGGCCCTTTATAGCTTACTGTTCGATGTGAGCCAAGGCTCCGTGTTGAAGACCGTACTTTGACCTATAATGGTTTACTTTTATAAATTTTAACTTGGATGGAGAGTTGTCTCATTGGCACTCATACCACATCTTCTTATATCTATGTACGGAATTTTTGATTGAAGTTTTGTTAAGTATGATGATCATTTGAGTTTTATGACCAACTTATGATAGCGAGGTGATATTATATTTACTGGTATGTGCATCCGTCCGTTCTTCCGTTTTGTTCAAAATATAAAACGTTTAAAATTATATACCTAATTAGAGTTTGGCCCTGATTATGTGGTGCACTGAACATGGAAATATGATCGTGTGAAGGGACACGGTATCTTAAGGCCACAAATGTTTTGATTAATACATGTACATTCATAGGTGTCTCTTTGGTCTTGTTGTAGCTCGCCTCGACAGTAACCCCTCAAGGGTGATCGGGGAATAGAAATATGGTCACTATTAGTCTTGTTCCGATCGGCAGTTTATAAACTATTGACAAAGTGGGAAGTCCGTTTTGCTGTGCGGGATGTTCAAGTACGCAATCCCGTCCGATCAGTGTGGGGACGTTAAATCCGATGCCTCTTGTAGAGATAGAGAATGCCACGCTCTCTGCAATTAATTATGCATGAAATATTTGCCACTGGACGTTAAGCAACCAACTATCAATCAATCGACAGTACCGAAACTTGAATTTTTATTTCTGGTGAGGGAAATGATTTGAATCTTGGCAGTTAAAGCCTCACCTTGTTAAAAGGCGTCAATGCCTATAGGGAGTTGACGGTTAATTGAAAATATGAATCGCAAAATAGGTGTAGGTGATCATACTCTTGAGAGGTCACACACTGGCAAAAAGATCCTGTCTATGAAAAATCCAGATTTGTGGAATTTTATCATGAAATGATATTTCTAGTGCGCATTAAGTCAATATATTTCAATGAAACTGCTGGTTAAAGGTTTAATTCTTAATATTCAGTTACAGACAGGTCCTGATCAAAACAAAAATAATTGACTGAATTATTTGTATGACCTCCTCTAAAATGTTTTTGTACAGATTTGGGGAAATTACGTTCAAGATCCGCTATTTCTTTTAACTTTATACGTTTAGCTTTTGTCAAAATGGATTATAATAACTGGGTGAACTATGAAGTCTTGCTTATATTAACCAAGGTAGAAGAGTACTACATTAACTGTAGGAATACCAAGTGTCTGTTGAAAATTATGTCCACCAAAAGTAACAAGTTCGTTGTCAAAAAAAAATCAAGCATCATATCAGTTTCACAGTTATGACCTCTTGCTTGAATCACTTTTTGCGAGGTATACTTTGTCTGTAACTTTAAAAAGATATTTGCATCTACCTTGTTCATTTTATGAAAGAAAGTTTTCAAGACATTAATAATGAGGAATGAGTGAGTAAAGATTTCAGCAGGTAAAGGTCTCTCTTGCACTCAAATGGTTTAAAATATTGGTCGATATAGGTCTTGTGTAGGCAAATGAAATGACAGATTAAGTAACCAGGTTTTGTGTTCTGCACAGATTTAATGAAAAGGTGCTAATATTGATAGTATTGAAACTCTTGTTAGCAAAACATATGTTTTAAAAAACTACGTAAAGTACAGATGATACAATAAATTCTTCATTCTTGGAGATATTTGTCCCATGTTCAAAACGTCTGTGGATAACAATACATAGTTATTGCACCATCTGTACTACAAAATTTAAACTAATATCGGAAGTGTTTTTCAATTCTTGAAATACTTAGTTGAGCTTTGCCAATGGTATGGAAAACAAATTTGTTCTATTTGAATTCCCAAAAGTTTTAAAACCTAAGATAAAAATCCATCCATAGACATAAAGTTATCTGCAGGTGGTGCATATTTTCGACGACCGTGACCCTTATAACATCGAAAAGAGTTGTAACTAAATTCTTTTTATATATTGAGATCACTACACCTGGAACTTGACAAATTATCTACACCATCAATTTTGTCGTTGTATCCGTAAAGAATCGCGGTTCCGAGCTCTCGAACCCAGAAATCTACAAAAAAAAAAAGACAACGCAAATGTATGCAACTTATTTGACACGGTTGTAACAATCCAAACCACAGTAATAACCATAAAAACCAAAAAAATATAAAAAATATAAAGATTTACCAATGAGACAGCTTTCCATCAGAGACCAATTGACGTAAAAGGTAAGCAACTATATAAAAAAACACATTTTGTAAACTGCTTTGTACAACTAAGATTCTTTTGTCTTAAATTTTCAAAATTTTGTTACAGATAACTTTGCTATTGGAGATTTGAATTGTAATGGAATCAATATACTTTGTTTTGTTGACGTTAGACTACATATGAAACTTCGCAATGGTTCAAAAGTCCAAGTTTCCACTTCTAACGTAACTGTTCACGGCAAGTGTATTTATATCGTTAAATGCTTATAAATGTTTTGTATACATACATTGTTAAAGGGATATAGGCTACCAATACCGTACCTACCAAATTGATTCAAACTCTCAAATTGATTATATATATTTACTAAACTTAATTCAGTACTTCAGTTATAAAGTATCAACAATTATGTGTATTCCCGACTGAAAGTTATCTAATTCACCTTCGATATTACCCAAGAAAAATGTCGACTATTGAATGACTTTGTTAAAATTATTTCATAATTTTGTTTGATACAAACAAATAAAACTCATCAAACTAGGCTTAACATTTGTTATTCCGTCTTTATTACACTCATCGGTGGCGCTCGAATCAAAACTGTAAGCAAGGCCAAATCGAAAAAAAAAATTACGACTGGCAAGCGAAAACTTTCTCTAATTAAGGGTCAATTTTGTTTTCAAATGCATGCATACAAACTCAAACGAGGTCGAATTATTGTCTTGCAAGATACCTCTCTAAAACAGTGATGATATTGTAATAGCATTCATTATTAATATATTACCACGAAATTTGTTTTGCATGCACACGTATAAAAATTGCGGTTTTTATCCAACGCAATCATAGGTTTGAACGTTGTTTTCAATTTAGACTTGTTTATATTTTTTCATTTTGGCTTGTATTATATTTGCCTTCGGGTTTATATAATCCGTTCATCCTATTTCGACTCTTTCAAAATTCAAGAGTCTATCCTAAATTGAGGTAAATTATATGGCCTACCGTTTCGATTCCTAACATCACTGAAGAGACATTAATTGTCGAAATCCGGATATGGTGTACAAATTTTTGCACCTTATGTTTGCGGTATACCATCTTTTCCACAAGGTTTATTGTTTTCTGTTTGGTAATAAATTATTATAAGATCCATTTTGTTACATCTGGTGATCCGTTTATTTGGCAATCGCCAATGGCAGTCAGCAGGGTTTAAGAACATCAGTTGTTCGACCTGCTAGTCAAATGCGTTTTGTTAAAATATACCTTTTCACTTTTTTAGTCTTTTGGAAAATGTTTGTGCTGTATTTAGACCCCTCTACCAAGAAATTTGTTTTGCATGCACACGTATAAAAATTGCGGTTTTTATCCAATGAAATCATAGGTTTGAACGTTGTTTTCAATTTAGACTTGTATATATATAAGTATCACTAAAATTTTTTGTCTAAATCGTAGTTAATGCCCCTTACCCCTTATATATATTTTTCTTCACAAGACGGAAAGAACTTATTTCCCTTTATATGTTAAGTTTTTGTTTTATCTATTGTAATTATAATTTTTATCGAACATCATTATTTTCGTCGTTTATGACAAACCGTGGGAACCTTTCATTCAAGACATTGAACACCAAATGGTCATATACAAATTTTCTCCTCAGGAATAAAATGTTTTTACTTGCCTGTCATAACCACAAAACCCTGTTAGTGCTGAATTCGGAAGATGTTTCAGCTGGAGCAAATCCTAAAATCCGATGACTCATGTACGGAGACTGACACGCTCTCTTAATGTTAAATTCACGCTTAATTCCCCACCTTTCGTCAGGGCTGGTACACCGTGCAAAACCTACCTACTGAATCAATTATTTTTGTTCTTGTCCGAATTATATATGCAAAAATTTACACTGAAATTGATGTTATCAACAATCAATAAATCAATCGGAAACCAATAAAATAATTGTCAAAATCACCCATATAGGAGTTATGACCCTTGAATCACATTCTACAACCATTTTCTGCTTATATCGTGAAAACAGTAAATTTCGAATAGCCAAAATGTTCAATATATCAAAATTTGCATTTTCATGTACTTACCTTTACATTTTTAGATGACCCATATAGAAGTTACTATCCTGGACTCATTTAGTCATCAATTACAAATGCACATTTGACACATTTGAAACACGCAAAATGATAATAAACGGGTTTTTTAATCTGAAGTATACATAAAATTAACCACCTCATATCTACCGGCTGATACTACGTTTTTATCAGGATATAAATCAGGTTAGGAGGAATATTACCAACAAGGGTTCTTAGTGGTTTAATCGAAAATACGTGCATTTCTTTAAAGAAATACTCGACTACGAGTTGATGGCTATGTTATCTGGTTACCTATCAAATTTATCATATCTCAATATAATTCAGCATTTGATAAACATTCAGGATATGCAGATACTAGAAATTTAGGGGCAATTCCAGGAACACTTCCGTTTATATCTAATAAACAAAATATGAAGTATTGATATGAAAGCAATATACGGATCATTCCATTAATGCATTCAAGGTTTAAACAGATATTTGCATTATTGTCATTGCTATTTCACTTAGTGTACTCCTTTTCCCGTACTAATTCTTAAGGAAAAAATATGTATGTACGTTTTGTTTTGTTTACCAACTAAGATAACAATGGGAGTGAAATTTAAAAACTCTGCTACATGTGTTTGTGTCGCCACCATGTCTCAAATCTCATCGAAGGTAATTTAATTTAGTACATCAATCTTTATGTTTTATTATTTGGATGATTTGCAGACGCGATAGATTAAGAGCATGACATATTTTACAGAAACTTTTCGATTACTAAAAGACGATTTTTTGGCCTCTAGATATCTTTTGATGATATTGTTGACGGGTTGTGAGGTTGCAGTCTCATCGACTTTTACTACAAATGTATTAATTTACATAAACATGAATAATGTAATCTGGTAATGATATACTTTTTTTCAGAGTTGTTTTATAAATTAGATAAAATAACAAATGAGTGGAAAATGAAATCAGAGTATTTGATAATTATCTCATTAATGAACGCTCATCATGAATCACTTGTATTCAAAGAAATACTGCTTACTGCTGTTGAGAACAAATTATCATTTGTTTGCCGTTGGTTATTGTCTCACTTTCAGTATGAAGACGAATGTATCGTTCAAGTATTGTCTAAATCTTTTGAAGTTGGAAATAATGAAACAATTAAAACCTTGGCTTGGAAAGTTACAAGACAATTCTACAGGAAATATAAAAAGTTATTGGATGACAATGCCATCGACATATATCCAGCATATAAGTGCGAATGTCACAATGCATGTACGGAAAAAGTATGCTTGCTTACAGGCAAAAAGATAATAGCTATTGAATGGAAAGGAAATGAACGTTCTTGTATGCCAGCAACATTTTTCTATTTTGATGTAAAATTATTCAGCTGTGATAACGTTTGTAAAACAGGAAATGCAGCGACTGGCGAAATGAAAGACATTATGTCAAAAATATCAGACAATTATGGGTCTTCTTCGCGCAGTCTACTTATGAATCAAATCGATGGTAAAATTGCATCAACAATGTTTCAACAACACAGAAATCTATCTTTGATTTGTCCTTCATTCATGAAGTCTACAAATTATGGTTTTGATCATAAAGTTTCACGAACATTTTGCATTCAACTATTTTGTAAAAGAAAAGGGTGCATTCCCCTCGGTGAAAACCATTTTCCATCGATCATCAAAGGCCAACTAACAGATGTTTTGCAAGGTCATAGCTATTTTGCCTCAACCCCGTTACGAATAGGAGATAAAATAGGCACTAATACTATGTGTGGAACTTTGGGAGGTTTTTATCGAATTGCTGGAAAGTTCAAATGCTTTTTGACATGTGCTCATGTGTTATACAGCCTTCCAACCTTGTTAGCTCCTAAAGATGATCCTAGTTATGACGAGGAAATTAAAGTTTTTTTGGATCCTCAGCAAAGTAAAAGTCATTGTGGCGACGTTTTCCGTGGGGTTTTCAACCATGATGATCCTAACAAAACCAGTGTGGATGCAGGCTTAGTCATAATAAAACCGTCTGACTTTTTCATCGATCCTAACGATATTGTACGAGACATCAATGGGGCTCCTCATCCAGCAAGCAGCTTAAGTATACAATTTTTACTAAAACTATTTTGTGGTCTTAAGCAAAGGGTTTTAGTTTTGCTAAATAAGTTAAACGGTAAAAATGACAAGTTTTTAACATGTAATCCCGTATCGTTATATATCTGTTTCCTACAATTTCTAATAGTATGACCCCCATGTATACCATTGTTCACATATTGATGCTTAACCTTTATTTCTAACAAAAGTTTATTTGGGAATTTTTATTTTTTTTTTGTTCTTTAATAATTTTTTCTGAGGAGTAACTTCTCAAATGTAAGAAAAGAAAAAAAGTATAACAAATTTACCGAACTCCAAGACAAATTCAAAAATGGAAAGTCGATAAAAACTGACAAAATCAAACTATCGTTTACACAGAGAAATTCATGTAAAGAAAGAAAGTTGTACGACGAATAGCAGCGAATAGTTGTTTACTGTGCGGGGATTGGAATAGCTACTTTTGTTATCATTGTTTCTTTGCTTCGGGGGTACCTATATCCGAAGGTGATGCTACACAATGAACTGAAGAATAAAAATATGGTCACCCGATATCCTTCTAGTAAGACCAATTTGATGCTGTTTAGTGATTCCATTTAACTGATCACCACCAGTTTTCAGTAGGGTTCGTGTTGCTCAGTCTTAAGATTTTATTTTGTGTTTGGTATACTATTGTGTGTGTTCAGGCCGTTTGCTTTTTTTTTTTTTTTTTTTTTTTTTTTTTTGTCATGACGTTGTCAGTTTGTAATCGACTTATGAGATTGAATATCCCTTAAGTATCTTCCGCCTTTCTCTTTCGTGAGAAAAATATATCAAATTAGCTTATGAATTGTTCCATAAATGCTTTTCAAATTTTGATATATTGTTACTGATAACAAAATGGAAGTCAAGTTAGATATGACTTTCATGTTTACTGTTCAGGAGTTATGGTCCTCGATAGATTGGAAAATGGCATGTTGTGGTCATTTCCATGCAAAAAATGTATGATCCGTTCCACAAACACTTTTTAGATTTTAATATGATCTTTCTGATGACAAAATAAGATCAATACCGATATTGACGAATTTTATGTTTACGATTCAAGAGTACTGATAGATTAAAAAGTGGCGTGTGCATGTTTTGTCATTTCTCAGAAATAACATGTAGATCGTTCAATCAATGATTTTTATATGGTACAATGTTGTTTTTGATGACAAATATGGAGGTCAAAATCGAAATTGCCGATTTTTGCTATTGCCATTAAGGGTTTACAGCTTTGAGAGATTGGAAAATAGACACAGCACGTGTCAGGTTAAACAAATCTGAAAGCGCTTTAAAAATAATGAAAAAACTGTTTTGCTGTCAATTTGATGACTTCATTTTCGTTCTTTCAATATCAACTTAGAAAGGATATCGTGTCAATAAAAAGGGAAGTAGTATGATCACTCATGGGAAAACCATCCAGCAAACACCTAGATATAAATACTTATTTCAATACTTTAAAGCCTTCAACAATGAGAAAAAGAGACAAAATAATGTTTTTTATGCTTATCTTTTCAGAACTAACTTCAGAATTCGTTAATCGGCATTCCTGCGATCATATGAAATTATGTTGTACCAGAGAAACTGTGCCGATTGTTGCTCAAGGTGCATTTACAAAAATAGATGGCAATGTGACATTCCAGCGACCAACACATACAGACGTATGTTTTCAAGATAATGGTCAGCTTAATGGTCATGCAAATGGGTTAACCTTTCATCCACTATTAATTACTCAACCTGCTCACATGCAACTACAAGTCGGACCGCTGACCGAGAAGCGGATTTTCACAATGTACAATCAAATGGTTATGAATATTCCACTCCAACTAGGGATTCAGGAACATGTATTTACATCACTGGAGACACGAAAGAGAAATCTGGATGTGTCGGTATGGCAATTGCCTTCTGTTCGAAGTCCGGATTATCACTGGTTACGCCTATGCAGGAAATCATTCGCGCAATAAATTAATGACACAGGAGTCAAATTCGCTTTGCGCTTTTATATGTCTTCATGATAAAACTGTCTACTTTAGAATAATATATGTGTATGTCTAAATCTGATATAAGCTGATAACAAATGAACACCAACCAAAGAGGTTACGTCTGTTTTTACGTCTTTTAAGTTGACTACATTCACGTAATACCATGAATACAAAGATATTTTTTTTTTTTTTTGTTTCAACTGACAATTGTACTTATTTTTTAAATATAATAGGCAAAAAACTTTCATGTTTTAAACATGTATACACTGTTAACAATATAAAAGAAAACTTTATAATGTAGGTAAAGTTTTGTTGCATGCCGAAAACATCCGTAATATATAGATTTTATTCCGTAGTTATCAATTAATTATTTGCATTATCCGCCATATGGATATATCCCACATTGTACAATGTTTTGTAATAATCACAACGCTGATGCGTCAAATATTTATTATAACAACGTGTATTCTATTGCTTTTGAAAAAAAGTATTAACAAAAATACCTAATTCTAAGGTAAGTTTAGAAATGGGGAAGTCCATAAAACCTGACAAATTCATATGTTAGACTTTATCGAATGGGAAACGATTGTCATATTTCTGACTTGATGCAGGCATTTTCCAAAGGAAATGCTGAGTTAAACCTGGTTTTATAGTAAGCTAAACCTCCCACTTGTATGACAGTTGTTTATTGTTCCGTTATATTGACAAAACTCGGTTAGCAACCCAAACACACATAATTGGTTGATGTGACGATAATTGTGATCCATCAGCCAAAACTGTGTAAACACACATTGTGAACTTATGTTGGTTTTTTAATAAATGATGGAAAAATCATTTTGATGTTAAAAATTGCCAAAGGTTTGTTTAGATTGCTACGGATATGTTTGTATTCTTATGTGTTTATCTTATTTGGAAAGTTTGACTAGACGCAAGAAAAATATACTTAAACAACTAACATTAAATCTAATTAGTAGTATCATTGCATTCTTAGCGTAAATAATGATTTTGAACGCAATAGTATTACTCATTTAGCATTTGACTGATCTATATACAGTTTGAGAAGGAATTGTGGGACCACTTCAAAATAATTACATTATCCAAACTCAACAAAACCAAATATATAAAATCTGAAATTTGCGTTTCTATGTTTTACCCATCATTCGCAACATCAGTACGATAACATATCATTGCGATATAAATATTAACCCTGATTTGTACTCGACCGACATGCAGAGCCAGATATTTAACGTGCTTGTTTACAAGATAAAAATCCCCAAAAAGTCATGTCAGCCAAACTGTACGAATTATTCTGATTGTGGTCTTATCAGTCTTTGCTCTTATTCCACAATGCCAAGTGCTAAGCGGAGAAGTAGTCGATTTCAATTTTAAATTGTTGTTTAGATCCGGACTTGAATCGACACCATGAACGTTTGCACTCGAGGCGATAATTATACCACAATACCTGCGAGGTGGTTCAATCATAAATTGAATTGATAATTTAATGCGATAAAACAGATTAATGACCAATTTGGGTTTTTATCCAACGCTTCGCAGATGGAGGAATATAATGATGCAAATGTCAGTCTGTCCGTTTTGACCAATTTTTGCGCAATCTCATGGATCATAAAATACAGGTCAAGTTTGATTTTGATTGTTTGACATGTAATGTTCAAGAGTTATGCCCATAACCTTGCCTTTAGCTTGCCTTTACAATTTGGTTTTCTTCGTTTTCCAAATGATAATTGTAATCCCGCTTGACCAAATCTTTTGAAACTGAAGCACAATGTAATGGACCATTTAAAACAGGTCAAGTTCGATTTTGATGGTTTTCACATCAACCGGTTTATATCCTTAGTTACCTTTAAAGTTGGTATTTTCTTTTAATTCCAAGTGATAATCCATGTACCATTTGATCAAATCTTTTGACATTTGAATACCATGTCTTTGATCATAGAATACAGGTCAAGTTAGCTTTCAATCATTTTGACATTTTCATTAAGAGTTATGCCCCTTATTTAACATAAAACCATTTTCTTTTACTTTCCGAATGAAAGTACAACTTGACAAAATCTTGAAATTAGAATGTGTAGTCATTGACCATAAGATACAGGTAAAGATCAATTTTGGTGTTTTTGAGTTAACTCTTCAAGAGAGATTCCCATTATTTACCTTAAAACGTAGATTTTTGTTTCCAGGTGATACGGAAAGTATCCTCTTATAACATTTTGGTAGATTATGACTCAAAGCTATTGATCATAACATGCAAATCACATTTCATTTAAACTTTGGTTGTAACATTTACGATTCATTTAATTGTGTCTTTTCTCTGTCGGACTTTCTATGACTTTCTTTGACAATTTTTTCTCATCCTCGGTTTTGGGTGGGGTTCGGGGTTTTCAGTCTTTAAGTTTCTATGTTGCGTTTTGTAGACTGCTGTTTGTCTTTTGGTCGTTTTCCGTTTTACGCCATAGCATTGCCATTTATTTCTCGACTTATGAGTTTGACTATCCATTTGGTATCTTCCACCTCTCTCTCCTAAAAAATATACTTTACATACTGCACCCCTTGTGGTATCAGTTTGAAATCTTCAAAACTGTTATTTTCTTGTGGTGATTGAACGATTTCTCTATAATATTGCAACATGCTTAATATGTTTGGAAAATAAAGCGCGTCTGGGGTACACAAAAATAACCGTGGTATCTTGGGAAAGTTGTTGCAATCACTGGGTCCGTACCCTGCTGACAGGCGTTTCATTCCGAGGATATCACCAGCCTAGTAGTCAATACTTCTGGGTTGACATGCAATATCATTAATCCGGTTGCTAAATTTACTGTTTATAAAATATTAAATTATTCGAATCACGAAGGATTTCTTACCTTTATGATTGTAGACGACCTTTGTTTTTTTTCTGTCGGTCATTTTAAGGTATACATGTAAATGATTTTCCACACATGCGAAACATTTTAAGTTTCCAAGCTAATTGATTTATTTATAATTTGCCTAACTACCAGTATCATATTTTCATAAACATCCAATAACAAATACGTGTCTATTCATATTAGCGACCTGATAAGTGACTTGCAAAACTATCATTTTTAAAAATTAATAAACATTGTCTTGAATTTACCAGGTACTTTAACTGGACTAACCCAGTTAGTTTTACAGACTGTTCTCAAGCGTAAAAAAATCTATCAGGCGCTGAAACTTTAGTCTCTGAACCAATCTAACAAATGGCGAAAATCTTAAAAATAAATAATTGTGGCTATTATCATTTTGTGGTAGACGTAATTGTTAAAAATATAATAAGTAATATCGTTTAGCGTTATACCATTTAGACAAGACAACTCCCATCCATTGAAGAACAGAGAAAATAAAATGTTTATTACCCGTTACAGACATTTATGCATGAAATTTGTCTTATTTGCCATGAATCTTGTCTTGCGAATGTCAGTTGTCATTTCATCTAAGTATTCAAAAAACGAAATTGCCAGTCAGTTTTATTTATTTACTCGATTTTCAAATCATAACTGTCCAGCGGATTTCAGAATAATCGATCACTTTATGGTAAAAACATAACACTTTGCACAATGTTAGTTATGATGTTAATGAACATTTTTGGATATGGAACCGCGACAAAAAATTCCAATATGGCCGCCAAAATAAAAATTGCAGACAAAGTATTTGGAATATAATACCATACACCTAATGAGTTCTACCAATATGCGATAGTTCAGTACATATTCACGTAGGATATCAAATGAAAGCCCAGGTTAAGAGCTTTCTTAACATTATCAGGTTGTCAGCTTTGTTGTTCACGATCATTCTCAAAATTGAAATATATACCCCCTATCCCATGAAATAATTACAAACATGCTAAAAAAAGTTCTTTTAATTGTTAACAAATACCAAAAATATCATGAACAATTGATTATTTGATGTTTTCTAATAATTATTGAAGTAGTGGACATATTTTGTTATATGTTTTTAAATTTAAAGCATGGTTTGTAGTCAGAATATGAGGACGTTGTTAACATTATCAGTCAGGATTCTACTTCGTCAAAATTATTCTAATTACGCCACCTAATTTTTATAATCGTAAAAATGGAAGCCATTGTAGTGATAACGCGCTGTCAATTTAGCTTTTGAAAACCGACCAATTATCAACAAAGCATCATTACGATCCTTATATGCCAGTTGTATTTTAAAAGACAAATGTATCTACTAGCTATTGAGCATCATTTAATGTTCTTTTCTGCATTTGGTCAACTTAAAACTTGTATCTGATCGGTTGTCAGGAGGAATTTTCGAAAGTTTGAAAATATCTAAAAAAAAAAATCTAATTAAATATTTCGTGGAAGGGTAGACTAAAAATTTTCGGAGGTTGAAAACTAATTACCCTAGATAATACACACAAAAAATGAAGCTTTTTGAAGGTATGCATTTTTAAGTTTCACTTGTAAAGTCTGTCGTCAAGTACTTATAGTCAAAATGTGTTATTCGAACACACCTACTCTGTTGTTATGACTCATTAGAAAGGTATTTCACTTGACCCATATATTTCATTTTTAAGTACTGTAAATTTTAATGTTGTTATATCAACATATAGCCTAAATATATAAAAATAATAGAATCTGAACCGATATGATGTATCAAATATTTTTCTTTTGTACGTTTTCAAGACAGAATAGTCAACACAAACACGCCAGAATATAAAAAGGTGTACTCGACTTTCTCTTTTCGATGAAATTATTGCCCATTTCTTGGATTTCTTCTAAAAAAACTGTCGCCGGGGGCAGAAATGCAAATTAATGCTTTAAAAATATCAATCAATTATCTTTCTTTGAAATTTTTTTCGGCGGAATTTATGCTTATGCACAAAAAAGATCCACATGTATTTGCACCTATCACAATCGACTGTTTTGTGAAAATTTTTCTATAATTCAAAAGTTTACAAATATCTCGAAGCTCCATACCATAATTTCAGTAAAAACACATATATAAGTTGCATAAAATTTTAAATTGTGCATATTCATTAAACTTTTAAAGCCCATAACAACAGATGTAAACAAATCAAATTTACCAACTAGGCCTTTTTTACCTTCTGTAATAAAGAGTTCAATTTCTTTTGTTTAATTTCAATTAGGTTTTCGCCTGTTATTGTCTAAACTAGCTCAAACCATTTTCTTAATATTCATAAAGCTTATCAGTAAGCCCGTATTCAGTTAGTATGTAATGGCTCAACACTTTGTAATATTTCGTTTTCAATGCTCCTAAAGTTCATACTTGATTTGGCTTTTTATTTATTTTGATTTTAGAGCAACTTATGCAAACCAAAACACGCGTCTGGTGCACCAAATGATAAGCTTGGTATATTTGATGACTTTTTACAACCACTGAATCGATGCTACTGATGCTAAACGTTTCACCCCAAGGGTATCACCAGTCTAGATGTGAGCACTTCTGTGTTATTATGAAATTTAATTAATATGGTTATTTTTTGGAAAGAAGTAGGAGCGTTAAGGTCAAGGAACAGTAAATGGGTTATGTCACAGATTTTGGTAAAATTTTGTATACGACTTTGACTCGTTGAATTATATCTGAAAATCGAAAACATAATGCTTTTATCTCTTTATTTTATGAACTATTACTGATTGAATTCTTTCAAAATAGGTGAATATTAGTATAAAAGCACATAAAATTGGCGAAAAACAATCTTAAATTTTTCTTAAAACTCATCAAATCTCCAATTTCAAATACATAGATTTTTCTTTAAAAACTATATGTTGTTGGTACATAAATTTCTAATAATAGGGTCACCAACTTCGTTTTTACGGTATACATCATTCAAAGTAGTGTCCTAGATGAAAAAATACCACAAAACGTCGAAATAATCGTAACTTCACTACTTTGTAGGCCGATTTTTGACATTTTTCACCACCAATTAGGTAACAGATTAGTAAATACACCAAAAACGAAGACAGTGACCCTATGATTATTTTATATCATTAAAACGGGAATTTATGTACCAACAACATATATTTTTTTGGAGAAAAATCTATGTATTTGAAATTGGAGATTTGATGATTTAAAGTAAAAATTAAGATTGTTTTTCGCCGATTTTATGTGGTTTCAATGCAAATATTCACCTATTTTGAAAGAATTCAATCACTAATATTTCAGAATACAAAAGAGATTAATGCATTTTTTTTTCAATTTTCAAGTAAAGTTCAACGAGCCAAATTTTCTAAAATCTGTGACATAGCCTATTTACTGTTCCTTGACCTTAAGGCCCGGATTTGGCACCAGAAAAAAAGGTTTTCAGAACTATCATAAATTTGCACATAATGTTTGGAAATGCACAAAATCAAGACATATAAATGAATTACATAAACCATTTTGATGTTATGACGTTACAATTACGTCATAATATGCACCATTTTTGAATGGAAACAAAGAAAACTGCTTACTTTATGCAGTTTTCCGTCTATATTTCCTTTTTGAAAACAACGTGCGCAGGCAAGAAACAACAAAATAATTTAAGAGATGCTTTATTATAACCATCGACGTATTATAACCTTTACAAAGTTGTTTCTTGGGTGCGCACATACTTTTTCAATTTTCAATCTAATATATGCTTAGACATGAAACAAAGAATATCAAGAAATTTTACAAAATATACACTTTTTGTCATAGTTTGTTGCCATGGAAACTTGTTGAATGTGCCATTTGTTTTTATTTCCTAGAAACCTTGTACCTGAGTGTAGTTTGGACAAAGTAAAGACTACGTATGGTAACTTTTCAATTTGGACTCATATTTGGGCCAAATAAGGGTTTCTACAAATTTTGAATCATTCGAAATACGACAGATTCTCTACCCCATGTCTAGTTGACCTCAATTATATGTAAACTAAAAAACTGTGTGCAGTCATATTGGAAATATTGCTTTTTTCAAGTGTATGAGTTTAACCATGGTGCAGTTTTCAAAAAAAGGTGAAAACAATAATTAAGTTTTCAACTGTATTTCCAGATAATTACTTCTGTGAAAAAATTATTATTTTAACCTCGAGAATCCGCATCCCAAAGGTGCCTTTACGGTTTGAAACATTGCGCGAAATTGAATCACCATTCGTACCCCGAAAATTTTACCTCAGAAGTGAAAGAGAGAAGGAAGAAGCCAAAGGGACATTCAAACTCATATGTCAAAAAAAACTGCCAACGCCATGACCAAAAACAAAAGAACAACAGAAAAAAACAGTACACAAACCACAACATAGAAAACTAAAGACTGAGCAACACGAACCCTACCAAAAACTGGGCTGATTTCATGTGCTCCGGACGGGTAAACAGATCCTTCTCGATATGTGCAAGCTATCGTGTGTTGCTCATGTAAGTACAAACCCGGTGATATGTCTAATTTGGTAAGTCACATTCGGGGAAAAGGGGATGGGATTGTAGTTAAGACAATTGGAACATATCCATCGTCATCTGTTAAACAGATATTGTATAACGGTCAACCAACTAGTAAGGGCGTCCGTAAAATTTACGAAAGGATGATTTCAACTTTACCACATGGAAATCTTGTTGTAATAGCTTCTTTGTGAGCATCAACCCTCTATCTAAAATTTCGCGGTTTCTAAACGTTCCAAACGAGCCATCGTAAATATCCAACCTAATGATATGGGCAGAGGAATTGAATAAAATGTTCTTATTACCGCCTACCTTTTGGTTTGATAAGCTCTCCAATTTCGTGCTTGATTTAGCCATCTACCTTTTTGTCGAATGCCACTGGTGAATCTCGTGTAGACAAAGGCGCTTCTGCGTACAAAATTATAAGCCTTCTATCTTTGATGAGGCTATTCATGGTTTGTTTTGGAATCCCTTAATATGTTTTTTTTTTTTTTGGATAATCATTCAATTGATTTTTTAGAATTTAAATATTTTATAGCAAAAGAAAAACGACTGACTGTAAAACACTATACATAAAAGGTAATAATTCATGTTTCTAATGGTTTTTACGTCCCTTTAGTACCAATTCAGTTTTTAAATCTATAATATCAGTATACCAGTGTATTAAAAAAGACAAAGCCAAATTAAAACAGGTGTACTGTAAACAATTTACGGTATCGCAATATTGCGAAAGCAAGCTGAAAGTGATTAGATTTTATAAATCATGTTGCCTAATACTCCAATTGCAATGCATATATTTCCAACTGCATTGAAGATACTCGACAACGATTTCAGACTTTTATTAGGTATGTCAAACGCGCGTTGAGACAATAATAGATTAATTAATGAAGCCTCACTAAATCAAATGCAAAATCAATCTAATGAACAGAACATGAATGCTCCATTTTATCAGAATTTTTATAGTTTACCTGCTGAAACTGAATTATCTTTGTAATTCATCGAATTGATATTAATCAAAACAATGCCAAAGACAAGGATTTCCAAAACCATGATACTTATATCGTGACAATATTGGCATCTAGCTATAGGCTGGACTTCTGTAAATATAGACAATGCAATTTCCCATTTGAACTCCTTTTACGGTTAAAACTGTACCACTTTTACTATGAATTTTCGTAAAAGATTGTATCCTAGAATGGAAAGCTCATATGCACTACTATTTTTTTCAAAGGTCAAATATAGGGCTGTGCGGCATATTTTCAACATTTATATGCCCCGAACTTCTAAATTTAAAGTTATACTAAAAGTAAAATCACAAAAATACTGAACTCCGAGGAAAATTCAAAAAGGAAAGTCCCTAATCAAATGGCAAAATCAAAAGCTCAAACACATCAAACGAATGGATAACAACTGTCATATTCCTGACTACACCGCCCAAGTGTCAAATTATGTACTACACCTCCCTTCACTTTGGGTCTTCTTCAGAATTCAATTTCACTGCTATCCGTGAGTATCTATACTGGTCACATTTCCAAGTTATGTCTCTACGAGATGAAACAGGTAAACAAAACAAAATATCTATGAATATTATATATCTCCCCAAAAAGAGGCGTGATTTGTGAAACAGCTGTATTTACAAAGTGCAACCTATAAAGACGAGAAATCATACTTATCAACGGAGAAATAGTTAAAATCACTTTAAACATTAGTTTTGTTTACAATGTTTTATTACGGGTTCCTTAAATGTTCTGAGAACAGAAATATTTACTTGAAGAAAAATTTAATCTGAAAGAAACTTTTTACGGTGTCTTGAGTATTCTAACAAACCAATATGCACATAGTAATAAAATTGTTGCGTGTTGTAGTAGGTTTTGCCAAAATGTGTTCCTTTATATCTCAATAGGCTATTACTCAATTCATGTCTTTTATCTGAAAAGATCGTCAATTACGCACTCGTTTATGACGTCATTTACCAGATAGAAGGCGCGCCTGTATCCCTGCACTTATTAAAGTTTCAAGCATCTTCAGGATCGTCATTCTGCAGGATAGTCCAGAAATAATTTATGTTCCGTAGGTATTTAATCTCAATGCCCCGTTACGACTGAAAAGAGTGTGACCAACTAATCAGATTTTTATTTCCCGAATATTTCGTGCAGTATATGTGTTAGACCACCAATTCATTCATTCTAAGTTGTTAGAACATATGTAAAAGAAGCCCTTCCCTGACAGAAAATAGTGCTTTTAATATCATTGTTTACTTAATTGAGGATAATGCACTCCAAAGTATACTTATTTAAGATTTCCAGAAAACCAGGGGTTATTGTTAGTAGTAGTCACCTTCGGAACATTGGTATTTTACTACAAGACTTTAACATGGGCTAAAAATTGGCATGTAGAAAGGTGATACATGTACAATTCAGGATATATTTGGTTTCTATGAAGTTAAACTTAAGGTAAAATATTTCAAAAGCTGTGCAAATCGAAAAAATGGTTGAATAGATGGGAATTTTGAATTGGTGGTCTGACACCTTTAGAATCAAAATTGTTCACCTATTTACTCAATATGTGTTGGAAGTGACGATGCCTACATTATGGTAACGTGGTGATGAAAGTTACATGACAGATACAACTAATTACCATATCTCGTAACTGGCGTATTTAAATGATTATGTGAAAGAAAAGTTATCCACGGGCAATAATTGGTACCACAGTGTTGAGTATTTCGGTTCAGTACTTACGTCAAATCAATGAATAATAGTTGGCTGAATTATCAGCTTAAAACAAATTAAACTCTTTCCAAGAGAATTATCAATTATCTATCATGGTTATGTCATGATTTATTTTAAAGTCACTTTCGAATTGCTGGATAGTATATTTCTTTTATTTTGTGTCTTTTAGTATTATATTATTTATTTATGTATTTCTCTGTCCTGAGTGTTCTTGCGTTTATTTATACTGTATTCCTGTCACATAATGTTGTCATTTTAGGCCACACCAAATTAATTTCTAGTTCTTCGGACACTTTCTGTAAAAAAGGGTAGCGAGAGAGCGAATTTTAATTATTTGTTTTTTTTTTTTCCAAATTTTCATTTTTTGCAGGCGAAGATGTTTTTTACTAGCGAGCGATAATATTTTTTTAAATATTAAAAAATAAAATTGTTGAAAAGCATTTTATGCAAGCGAGCGATATTATTTTAAATTTTTAAAAAATAAAATCTATGAAAATCATTTTATGCAAGCTAGCGATCAGACATTTACACAGTTTTTGGTGCTTCATGTTTTTATTCATCTCATATTCTTCTTCTTATATTACCCTACTTTGCTTCTTAGTATGTTCTCAGACACCCTGTTGAATCTTTTCACTACATTTCTAGTACAAAAATGGCTAACTAGTAGCAAAGCGTAGACAACTTCGTGTAGTCTGCTCAAATAAAGATCCAGCTGAATATGAAAAAAGTAAAATCACAAAAATACTGAACTCCGAGGAAAATTCAAAACGGAAAGCCCCTAAGCAAATGGCAAAATCAAATGATAAAACACATCAAACGAATGGACAACAACTGTCATATTCCTGACTTGGTACAGGCATTTTCAAATGTAGAAAATGGTGGATTGAACCTGGTTTTATAGCGCTAAACCTCTCACTTGTATGACAGTCGCATCAAATTCCATTATATTTACAACGATGCGTGAACAAAACAGACATAATAGGCAACATTGTCAAAATATGGGTACAGCAGTCATCACTGTGTCACAATTTCAAAACAAACAAACATTTAACAAAGAAGCACAAAAAGCATCTACCAAATTTAACAACCACATTCATTGTTTACTTATATATATATTTTAAATCAACCCATAAAGGATTGAAATATTTAAAGTCCTGTGACTGCATTCACATCTACTCTTAGTGTAGAGTCGCGTGTTTGACGCCAGAAAATGTAAACGTCACACAGGAAGAAATATAAAATAATTTTGTCGTTCAAAGTATTTTCAATATTATAATTTCACATGGGGAATGGTGGTATACAGGGTTGAAAAATCAAAAGTTTTTGTAAGAACTAATTTCAGAAAAAGACCGAGATTTAGAATTATCCAGAAGTTCTTTAGAATTTTTAAGAATCCACATATGGTTAATACCACTACGCGAGTAAAATAATTTTGTCGTTCAAAGTATTTTCAAAATTATAATAGAACAATAACATAATGGTATTATAATAGAACAATAACAAAATGGTGGGATCTTTAAAAGTACAGAGCCACGTCATATGTACCAAAGAAACACATAAAGTCGCACGTACAAAACACACCAGCAAAAATGAAAGATAATACAAACACATTGACTGGATGTATAAGTACCGAGCCACGTCAAATGGATATCACAGAAAACAGACTAAACAGTAAAAAGTAATATTAATAAAAGAACAAAGACAAATAAAAGAACAAAATAACACGTTATTAAGATGATGAGCAACGTCAGTACGCAGAATCTATACATCAAGACCATCATGTATTTATTTTAAGTTGATACGGAATATTTATCAACAAGGTCTTGATACCTTCCGATGAACTTTTTTAGGACAATACGTTCTTTGACATACCCCTGGTTCATCAACTTTCTGCTCAGACACTGGTGACGTTTTACAAAGTCTGAGTAGGAGTTTCAAGCTCTTGAATATCGAATAAGTTGGGAAATGTATATCCCATATGCAGGTGAAGTTGGTATATTGCTACTAAGGTGGGAGAAATTGATAATTTCAAAATAAAAATCGTCTCATTTGTCATAGATTCTGGTACTTAGATGACTGTGTATGTCAAATTCGAGGTATAAGTCTAAAAATGAGGCGGAGGAAGCCGTGTCTGTGGTTTCTTTAATTTCTAGCTCTGGGGGATATATTAATGGAACCCAATCAGAAAAGTTCGGATTGTTAATGGAAAGAACATCATCAATATATCTGAAAGTGAAATCAAATAATCTGGATTCTTTGATCTTCTTGTTTTAGACAATTGTCTGAAGGAACTCCGATTCATATGAAAATAAGAAGAGGTCGGCAAGGAGAGGGGCACAGTTCGTTCCCATAGGAATGCCGACAATTTGTTGAAAAAGTCTACCTCCAAATTCAACAAATATGTTGTCGATAAGAAACTCCAGCATACTGATCACTTGTTCCTCTGTGTAACATGTTTTACCCTTTTTTTAACTATTAACAAAATATGCCTTATTATATCCCAAAGTAATAAATTTATAGCGTATGCTTCCATTTTTATGTTGAAAGGCATTGTGGATTATTTCTTTCAGGCGATTTTTCAATTTCACAATGGGAATGGTAAGTCCTCCGATTTGTTGTTCAATGTAGTGTTCACTGAAGCCATGAAGGACTTATGATTTGCCAAAATCTCATCCTTGTCAAATGATATGTTTTTGTATGTGGGATTACCTGAGTGCTCATTTATTCTTAATTCTTTTACAAGACATTCGTAGTAATACGATTTACATACAAAGACAATATTATTTGAAGGTTTGTCCGCAGAAACAACAACATACTTATCACGAAGAGATGATAGACATTTCACGGCCTCTTTGTCTCTGAAAACGGACTTTGGTCGATCATTCACACAGTTTTTCAACTTATGAATGCAACGTTTTATCAGAGACCTGATAGTTTTGACCCATTCTGACAAAGTGTCCAGTTCAACTTCTTCTCGTTTAGCCCATGCTAAACGAGAAGAAGTTGTACAACAGCATTGAACAGGTACACATCTATGTTTGATGACAGTTATCATTGATGCACTATAAAAATAAGGAGAGGTGGTATGATTGCCAATGAAAGAACTATCCACCCAAGTTCAAATGAAATTGATATTTAAAATTATAGGCAACAATACAGCCTTCAACAATGAGAAAACCCATACCATATAGTCTGCTATAAATGGCCTTGAAATGAAAAATATGAAACAATTCATTTGAGAAAACTAATGGCCTATTCATAACAAAACAATACGAAGAACAAATTTGACAGACATGAACCAACAACTAGTGAACTACAGGCTCCTGACTTGGGACAGGCACATATAGGTTGGTATGTTGTTCCAAATAAACGTATGCAAAGCATATATGCATGTATAAAGCTTTTATATTCAACTATACATATTTGTTTATACATTAAGATGAAAATTTATAAGGACTGTCCTTCAAAAACTACATCAATTTATACTACTACGTATTCAAACCAGATGCTATATATACTAATTAAACAAAAGAAACATTTTGATACATTCCACTTAATAGTCATGCTTTGATAAATAATTTGATATGATTGATTGATTGTTGGTTGCTTGACATCCAATGGCAAATATTTCATGCATGTTCAGGACGAGAACAAATTAGCAATAAACACATGCATGTTATATTGTCATTATTCAAATCTTCCAATACGGAGGTGTTGGTGCTTTGTGCCAAATTGTAGTCTTGCACGGAGTCCTTTAAAAATATCGGTAAACGAATTATCCAAATCACATTCCACTGCTGTGTTTGGTAGTAAAGCCGTAGCCTGCTTTACCACTGTAAGTACACATATTCCACTCGTGTCTTACGTTTAGAATATATTTCGATTTAAAGGGCTTGACCGTTAAATCGCGTTATCAGAGGAAGGCAAGACTTGTGACAGTTCATGCACAGGTCAATGTAACGCGCATGTCCTAATTCGATTACACGGCATATCAATTGTAACAGCTATAGCACTCCTCATAATATTCTGAATGCACGGTCTGATAGGAAGTAACTGAATATATCTAAGGTCAGATTGTTGAGTTTATTGTACGCATAATTAATGTAAATACTTATCTTATTCATTTTTCAATTTGCAACACATTATTGATTGGTTAATTAAAACGGTCACATTGATAATTTATACATTAGCGGACAATTTACTAAAGCAAGGATTTGTATATTGTATACAAATCCTTTACTAAAGTTATTATAATGCGAGCGAATTTATTTTAGTTTATGTTGGATTGTATGATAAATGTTTGATTCACATAGTTTTTAATTCCAGTTACATTAATATTTTGTATCTTTATCGAGGTATTAAATAATGAAAACTGGATTCCAGGTATTTGTATTCAATTTACATTTTATGCAGATTATAATGGTACTGTTCCATTATCAGGTATGTTAACTATTATATTTAATAATGGGGTTGCCTTGTGAGACATTAACATCATCAAATGCAATTAATTATGGTACCATTTATTGTTCTTTAGCGTGTTTAGGACAGCAGTAAATCATATTTATATTTCAAAGTTGAACCTTCGTTAAAAGAAATTAGTTGATAAAACTTTTGAAATGGCAGCTACAGTGTTATCTTTATAGCCGATTGTTTTTCGGTCAGTCAAATAATTTTGCGTTGCATATATATTAATATTTATTTCAAATCATATAATATATATATATATATGTTCATTTATATTTCGTAGTAAAGTCTTTACACATATTTTATTCTTATTTGAAAGTATAAAATGTATATTATTTAATTATATTTGTTCATTTATTGGAAGGTTTACGATGCCTGAGTAGAAAAGGCGTTCAAAGAGGTGTTGCAATTGGGGTAAAGAAAACTGCTTTAGCCATCCGAAATGTCAAAATAGCTACGCATCTAAAACAGAAACTGAAAATTTCATTCATCAGCAGGACCATCTACATGTATGTCAGTCGGAGAAGCGACAGTATGCCTTTAAGTTATCTAAATACATTAATGAAACAGGTACATTTTTATTCTTTAATTTTAATGAAGCTAATTAAGTACATGACATTTTTAGCTTTAACAATGATTTGAGTTGTAACATTTCGATCATAATAAGGAAAACGATTTTAAATGGCGAATATTATATTGATCCGGATTGCTTTTACTATGAAAGACCGTACCACGAATAAGAATAAGATTAAGATTGATTTATTTATTGGTTTATTATCTATATATCTCATACAGATTAAGATAAACTGAAAACATTTTAACATTGATTTATTTTATAATCACACTAAGGAGGTATAGTCCCGCATTCATTTTATACTCAAAGCATTTTAGTATGTGTACATATCACGAAGGATTTTTTACAATTATTCTAATGATATCATTCTCACTACAAGTATACCTATATTTGATTTTATTTTCATCTGTCATCTTTATATTAGAGAGAACTATTTCACTAATTTCAGAAACTATTTCTGCCCTATTTGTACGAAGTATATACATGTATATATAAAAAAAAATGGTATCTCGCAGCTATACAACAATTCATCACCGGTAAATATCAATGATATCAGCAAGTACACTGATGCATTTTTATATTTGATATTTATCTAACAACCAATTTGAATTAGGCAAGAGAGCTCATCCAGTATATGAACAAATAAGACTTGGAGCTAGCAGGGTTCAGGTCATAAGTTGGAAACGAACAGTTTCGGTTAAAGAAAACAATTTCACAGTTTTGTAATTGGGGACCAGTCGATTTAGATCTATGGCTATTATTCATGTACCATGATCACAACAAATCATTCATACCCTGTCTGTATTATGTATAAATAATGTGATCAAAACTATTGCTCTTGCACTAGGATAAACCATCATTACTCACACAGGTTTTTGCACACATTTTGATCGTGCTCAGAAAATAAAATGCTACATGTAATGGACAAGATAATCAAATGTTGATTTCAAGATTTCTATAACTATCAAACATTTACATAAGCTGAAAATATTATTGCCATCTGTTTGTAGTTCAAGTAACGAATCTTTATGTTTTTGGGGTTTGTTTAGTCTAGCTTTTTTGGATTTTTCATATAGTGGAACTAGTAGCAATTAATCCACTTGCGCATTATCAACTTTAAAGTTCAAATGATATTAGTTTTACAGAAAACAATGTTTCCATTTGTCTCAAATTTTAGAAAACTGATCACCAAGGCAAGATAGTTTTACTACTATACTTAGAAAAAGTAATCGGTGGTTCATGTCCGTCATATTTGTTTTTCGTAAACTATTTCTTTCTAAATTAGGCCGTTAGTTTTCTCAATTGAATTGTTTTATATTTTTCATGTCGGGGCCTCTTAAAGCCGACTATACGGTATTGGTTTTTCTCATTGTCGAAGGCCGTATGGTTGCATATAATTGATTACATTCACTTCATTCGAACTTTAATGCATAGTTGTCTCACTGACAATCATACCACATCTCCTTAATTTTATATTAGAGAATTTAAGTTTAGTTGTTTTTGTTAGAAAATTTATAATCTTTTAATTAGCATTAATAACGAATAGAGAAGAAATAGTATACACTATTCTGAATTTCAAGTTACGTTTACAAACATTATCACCAGATGTTTATATCATTGATAAAATTTCGTCTGAAAATTTTTGATACAAATTTACAACCTCAGCGAGTTAATTGTCTGGGTTAATGGTTTTCTTCAATCTTATTCATATCATTACAGAGGTCAAGACAAGTTCAAATAGTAGTCTGCATTATAGCTACATGTAATTGATAAATTGATTTATTGCCTTTTTGATTTAGATTTAATAGTAGCGTATATCTCAGACTGTTAAATTGCTAATTAATACGATTTTGTTATCTGAAAGAGAAACAACGAAATTGGGTTAAATACTGTGAACTGTTACACACTGAATGTTATGTATTTACGTATTTTAGAGAATTTTCGTTTTTGTAAGCAGTCATTAATGATTTGGGATAACAGTTGTCGTCGAACGCCATTCACATGATATGCAATAAAACAAAAAACAAAGAAATACCAGAAAAAAAAAAAAAAAAAAAACAAAAAACAAAATTTTACACGATTTCAGTTTTAATGTATTGACGAGCGCGCTGAAGGCGGCAAATATTCCATCGGCTATTTGTTTTTTTTTTTTTTTTTGGGGGTCTTAACTGCACCTTAGATTAAAAAGTTTTTGTCTGGGCAACATGATTCATTTACTAGTTTTAATTGGCTCTGAACTAGCTTTCAGTAACTGCGAGTACTCTTGGAAGGGAAATTGGTGTCTTTAGTCTATTTGTTAGTTCTTCATTGTGCTTTGTGTCGTTCTGATGAGTCAAACCTACCTCAACTTTGTTTTATGTTGTGTTGTTAACCACTGTCCCCGGCTACGGGAGGGCTTAGTTCTCACAAACTTGTTGTTTCTCGCAGTCTTTTATACTTGTTTACATTCAATTGATTTATACTTAAATATGGCCTTGTTTTCTTGTTTGGATTGTTGCCGGGCCTTTTTATTGCTATTATACTGTATGTACTATGTTCAATGCTGAAAGCTAACGGTGGCCTATAGTTGTTTACGACCCCGCCATTACGTTTTTGCCTCATTGACATTCATGTCAGATCTTCTTGTTTTTATCTTTTCTGATGGTAAAAGTCAAATTCAGTCATTGGTAATACAAAAGTATTAATCATACATCAGATTACCAACAGAACAGTTGGCAAGTCAAATATCTTTATCTGTTATGATATCAATTTTAATTATTTGTCTATATTGTAAATTATCAATCTGGAGCTGATTATTGATTGATTGTCAATTTTAAGATCTTTCATGTTTTCAAAAGCGTGATATGATAGTGGGATTTTCAATCACAAAACATGACTTCGTTTGTGCTCGGAAGTTTGTAGTTGCTTATACTTGCTTATACATTTTGTATTTCAATTTGTTAGCAAGGTCAATGTGTTATGAGGTACTTTAATTAAAGAGATAAACTAATCGTATGCTCATTCTCGAAGAACCCCCGCAATGTTAAGTAATCCACTAAAATTGACATGACATCGGATTAACCGTTCTATACGGTAGGACTTAACTTATAAGCGGTATTGATTTTCTCCAAGATTTGTTACCGTAGTCAAATTTGCCTGGTCCCAATGTTACCAAGATTGCAATACAAGAACAAGATTCCAAATAAGTGATTGAACCAAACTACAGTAGAAGAAATAATTTATAGTTTATTAGTCAGATATTGGAATTTATCTAATTTTATACAAGACTTCACAATTTTAGTTATGCTTTTATCAATTTTCACCATTTATTATCTAGTTATGCTATTATCATCCATTTATTGTCCATCAAACGGCGAAGTTGGTCATTGGCTTCGGGAATCTGTTAGCTAGTAGTTACTGCGGTCAGATTCTTGTTGTTACAGAATATTACAATCCGAGTTATATCGACTCTCATTTATGGTACTGGTTGGCGGTAACAAGTTCCAAAAATGAATGTTTTTGAACTTGTTTAGTGGCGGACTTTATAGGCTGCACCAGTACCGATGAACTTGATTTATCACTATATTATTATTTAATTTAGAACATTAATCCATGTAATCTTCATTTCCACCTCAAACGTAGTTTCTCATGTTGATTTTGGACATCTGTTGCCAGGGTTCAATTCAGCACCCCATTATTTCAAAATTTCATTTCATTTTAGTTTTATTTGAATTTTGAATTTTATTTATCTATTTTATTTTAATGATTTGATTTGCATTTTGAATTTGCATCTAATTTACGGTTGCCCAAAGACCCTTTATTTATGGGTTGGTAACCGACAGAAGCCATGATCTTACTTCGCCAATAAAATATATTTTGACTTTAATAACGTCTTCTCTCTTATAACATATTATATTTGTCCATATAAAACAAAAATGTTGTGAATGTTAAATCTAGATCGTTTTGGGTGTCAATTTCCGTGTCTGTATGACGTTACTTTAAAACGCACAACTGATTAAAATTTTGGTTATATAAATTTAGAGATAGATACACGCGGCTCCGTACTGGACGCGGGTTTTTAAAAAAAAGTACTTTTTTCTCGTCGACCTTTCACATCACGCGGGAAATCCGACGAACGAGGTATTAATTTGGCGTGGCCTTAGCGATATTTTTAACATTGCCATATAAGCGGGGGGTTTGGCTAGCCATAAAACCAGGTTCAACCCACCATGTTTTCTTAAAATGTCCTGTACCAAGTCAGGAATATGGCAGTTGTTATCAAATAGTCCGTTTCTATGTATGTTGGCGTTTGTTTTTGTTGTGAAGTTCAGTATTTCTCTTGTTCCGTTGTTTTCGTCTTATAGTTGATGTGTTTCACTCGGTTTCTGTTTGCGACCAGGATTTGTTTTCGCTTAATCGATTCATGACTATTGAACAGCGGTATACTACTTTTGTCTTTATTTTAGTAATAATGATAAAGGGGAACAATCTTTGTTTGATAACAAGAGATAATATTTATTTTATTTCCTCCTTTATACACTTCCATTCATTTACAAAAAGGGACCAATTTTACTATAAAGATTAATTGATTGATGTATTGATACATAGCATCAAGCAACAAATAATGAATGTTTAAATATAGGGTTGTGCGGCATATTTTCAACATTCATATGCCTTGGATTTCTAAGAGTTTATACTTAATCTACCATTCTGTACCACCCCTCCTTTACTTTGAGTCTTCCTGAAAATTAATTTGTTCGCTATCAATCAGTTTTTAAACTGGTGAAAATTCCCAATTGTGTATTCACGATATGAAACATTGAGATCATATCTGGGAACCAGTAGGTAAAGAAAACAAAATATCTATAAAATACTATCTGCGCTTACATATCTGAATTAAAACTTAAGTTCCTGCTTGCTAGCAATATACGGAATTCGTCAAATATGGCGATCACCTTACACAAGACAGCTTTATTAGAATTATAAGGAAAAACTACAGATATCGACATTACCTATGTAATTTGGTCACCATACAGTAGTGTCTGGTATAAACGATATGTATGTATCTCAATTTACAAGAGCATATTTTCACGGTCTTGGATCTGTTGGTCTCCGATGAGTCTTTTATAGAGGAAAATCGCGTCTGGCGTACACATTATAAAACACGACGGCTGCCATATGCAAAATAGGATATGCTTACAGTTCCGGGGTAGATGAGATCAACCCCAATTTTTGGTTGGGCTCAAGTAAACTTTCTATTTTGTGTTTTAAAAAACTGTTTTTGGTCGTTTTTCATGGTGTTGTCATTTAGTCTTCGACTTTTAAGTGTGAATATATCTTAGGTATCTTTCGACTTTCTTTTTCAAAGCCGAGGATTATTTTCCTGTTGTATAGATTTTTAATATAATTCACTCATCTATCTCCTTTTCATTTTCTACCGCTAGTGATTATGTTACTTAAAATGCTTAACACAAATCGCAAAACTCTAATTTATTTCATTTTTTTCAAACTTAAGAATAATGAAAGACCTAAACTATTAGATAATTGATATGCATATGAAGAAGAAAATTCAACATTGGTAACAATTTACTTCAAAAAATGAAAAAAAACAGCAATTATACGAGGATCTCAATGGGTTTCCGGAAAAGAGAATAATGAGCAAAATAATATAACCAAATAGAGAAAATAAAAAAGAGATCATAATGGTAACAGGAATCTGGACACCTCTCCATACCTTCATATAAGGAAAATGATATATATTTGTCAATTCTTCATGATGTTTGGTGCGACCATTATACTGTGTTGTTATCCCTTTTGATGCATTTTATGCATTATTCTTGAATGAATAGCTATATTCAATAATTGGTGGACAGACAAACCATTGTAGACCTTTTTATCGTTTAAGCATTGATTACAAATTAAAGTAGGTATTGACCAATATATAACTTTAGATCTTCACACATAAGTACCATCAACCAATTAGCTAGTGTTGAAGTATACGACGAGATTTGATTGATTCATTCTTATTAGGAAAATCGAAACAAAGGACTTTATATTCAAACCTTAGGCTCATCGTCATCATTTGTCAATACTTTTACGGGTTTTGTGGTTCTCTTTAGGGCGCGTTTATATTTACATCTCTTAAATTACGAATTAAGATTTAATTTGCTAGGACAGAATCTGATGAACTTATATCAGATTTGTATAGAATTCTTTTAGGCGATTTTACAGCTTTATTTTGGATTGTCAATATTTCTTACAGAAACTAAGAAAGAAAAAGACACTTTCATGAAGAAAAAAAAAATCATCAATGCAATTCATATTTTGCAATTTCTCAGTAGAATATAAAGAATAAAGCATTGCTGAAGAACAAACATAATCAAATAATTTAAAATAAATAAAACATTTACAAAAAAAGAATTCTTATCTTAATAATTGTTTTTCGCAGTCAATGTGTCAATGTTCATAAATTATTATCATAGTTGGTAATATAATAGAAACATCAATAATGATCAGATTATCATAATACACTACAAAAAGTATTGCTGCAATGAATTTCAATATTTTATTTATCATTTACTTCCATGCTTTATTGGGATGTTTTTGCTTGAAGAATACATTAAAATGTATTTTCTTATTAAAAATACAATTCAGTATACTGCACTAAACTAGCCATATAAAAATAATTCTGGATCATCATGTAACTATAAAGTATGTTCCGAGGATGGATGTCGGATGATATTTACGTATAAAAATCAAATGGAATATTCAACAAAAATAATTTCTCAAGTTGTATTACTTTTCATCTTCCAGCAGCGCCTGCATACGGAGTATATATCTCCCAATTGATACGATATTCCCGGGCTTGTGTTTCCTATCATGATTTCCTTGATAGAGGATTACTGCTCACAAGGAAGCTATTAAACCAAGAGTTCCAAATGGTGAAGTTGAAGTCATCCCTTCGTACATTTTACAGACGCCATCACGAGTTGGTTGACCGTTATGGAATAAACCGTTTCACAGATGATATCGGATATGTTCCTTATGTCGTAACTACAATACCCTCCCTTTTCACGAATGTGACTTACCGAATTAGACTATTTACCGGATTTGTAATAACATAAGCAACACGACGGGTGCCACATGTGGAGCAGGATCTGCTTACCCTTCCGGAGCACCTGAGATCACCCCCAGTTTTTGGTGGGGTTCGTGTTGCTTAGTCTTTGGTTTTCTGTGTTGTGTCATCTGTACTATTATTTGTCTGTTTGTCTTTTTATTTTTGGCCATGGCGTTGGCAGTTTGTTTTCGATCTATGAGTTTGACTGTCCCTCTGGTATCTTTCGTCCCTCTTTTACAAAGATGCATTCAAAATAACATTTCTTTTTTTTCCTATTCACTAGGTCCCACTTCCCCTCGCTTTAAGGTCAAATAAATGCTTTTTTTAAATATGATTTCAAGAATTTGGTTACTATATACATATTCGTCAAAAGAACTGTAAAAATTACTAGTGGAAAAAAAAACTTTCATATAGTGTTAATTTTTTAAAAACACTATAAGATTGTCTAAGATAAGCTTTGTTCGAAAGGATTTAAACTGCATCAAAAGTTATGTTTTTCATAACACCATAAATACATGTACATAAAAATTGCAAAAAAGAAAGCAAAATTGTGATAATTACATATGGTTTTCACAATAACTGTTAAGCGTTTCAATTTGCTTGTAAGATAAAATCGTCTCCAGAAACACACAAAACTGTAATAGAATGTCCTATTAGACGACGAAACAGAATTTGTATCTAGATAAACATATCAATTGTTCTAATTTGCTTTTGGATAACTACTTCCGTTATATCAATCGCTTTTATCCTGATAACTTTAAGTAATATGAGTATATGTTGTACCTAAGATAAAAGTGATTTTATTTGATATACGTGTGAAACTATAAATAGATTTTTCAATTTCAGAAACCAAAAAGATCCCTCAAAAGTAATTTTATCTTTACAAAGACCAAAAAGACATTTTTCAGGCAAAATAATTAACATGTTTGTGCTTATTACCGATCTGGTGACTCAAGACTTTCTCATTTTGATGCTTGTTCCAACGGTTTCATAAATGTGCCAGTTTAGGAAAATTGTTGAGCGCTCACAAACATATTAAAACTGTCACATTCAACACGTTAATAACCCCAACTATGAAAGCGTGAATTCCAGTGGTTGTTGTTGGTTTCTGTCTACCAAATTTTGTTATCGCTTAATGTCAGACCATAGGATTCTGTTTTTAATGATTTCACATTTTGTATCTTGCAGTCTTCCAAATTTTTTACCACATTTGGTATTTGATGGAGAGTTGTTTCATTGGTAATCATACCACATCTTTTTATTTTTATATTTACTATATAGTATAAGTTGAAGGTTATACGGTGAGTAGTAGTTTTTTTCATCCTTGTCTATGCTCTTTGATGGATAGTTGTCTCGGTGACAACCATTTCACATCTCCATATTTTTGTATTTGAAAAAACTTACTTCACAATTGTATTTATAGTAGATAAAGAAGGTACGAGGTAATTTAACGAATATTTACTCATTTGAATTGAAAGCATACTATACGACGCATATGTAGGGGCCTCTTACAAATCATTCAGGACTATGAGTGGCCATTATTGACCTGCTGAAGATTCTCGGTTTGCTCTTCAAACGTTTGCTTTCCTTTGTTCTTTGACTTTTTTTTTCTTCTTTTTGGAACTGGTTGTGGTGGAAATTCTTCTCTATCAACCACACAGCCCCGTCTGCCATAATGGTTAATAAAACTTCCCCATACTTCATTACACGTTAACAACTCCTTATGTCCTACAAAGCATATATATATAAGTCTTGATACTTAAAAACACCGTAGGATACGAAGATGGAGGATACCTTGTTCCAGGTATGTTCCTAAGTCAGGTTATTATATATATAGAAAGTCTGAATTTTCACTATAATGAAAGAAGCGTGTTGAGAGATCTACGTTTTATGCATATCAAAATCCTTTTATTTATTTCGAAAAGGAGGGGCTCGTGTTGTTACTACACAAGGTCAAATTTCAATATTCCAACCCAGTTTTCAAAATTTCTTGTGCCAGTAAATAACTCGTTCCTTTTTATGTTCAATCCCAGGTCTTTTAATTTCATTTTTTTTTTTTTGTCATTATGTTATACATTCTGACGATAGATTATTTTTTTCTACATTTTGCTAGAACACTTATGAATGGATGAACACAACCCCCATTTTTTGTCAGGATGTTTCTCGATATACACCTTTTTATAACAAATCTATTAGATAGAAGGGTGTGGTCATTGTTTTTGATTGTAATAGACAAAAGACTTCATCTAAGCAAGTTATATAGCTAAAAATGGACAATATGATACTTTTACAGCTCAATAAAACAGTAGTTAGAAGGCCTACTTGGCAGTACTCACTTGCAAACTTAAATTGGATTTATACTTTCTTACTTTGACCTTATAAAGGATAATTCCTTTCAAAAATTAAATGGAAACTAATATTTCATGTACCGAAACATCACATGCGTATTGCTGATTTTTTCTTAAAAATATACGACATTAACATTGAAAATTTTCAGCAGTCATGGCCATAGCAGGGCATTTTCATCTTTCATTTTTCATTTGATTTTACTAGTTTTGACTATAAATATTTAAAACAAATATCCTGTCAACTTACCTACAACTATAAGTCCCTTACGAGCTCTTGTCAAGGCCACATTTGTTTGGTGTTCGTCAGTGATAAAACCTAGGTTTTGTTTACACCAGCCCAACGTAGGTTTTGGTTCTATTCTGTAATGTGGTAAAGATCTTACCAGGCTCAAGATAACATAGTCCCATTCACCACCTATATATATATCAACATTATATTAAGAGGTTACAATCTTTAATTTTTTTTTACAGAAAATTCACGTATGAAAGGTTTATTAAACTTAAATGAATTAAAAGAGGTATGAAATGACTGTCCGCATTAACCTTACAAACACATTTTTAACCTAAGCCAACAAACACTCTATAGACAAAGAGAAAAGCACAAAATATGTATGTAGTTCTTTTGAAAGGTGTTTGCGTTGATTTGACTTGTTTTTCTGTTTTCTTTTCATTGTATGTGTTGGTTCCTTATATGTTTTACTTTTGTTCCAAAATCTCTAAATACTTTGTTTTTAAATTTTTATATTCGGTAATCAATAAGAGATAGAGTATGTAAATCTACCGATGATTTATAAAAATTGTAATCCATTTGTGATCGAGTTAGCTTTTACAAGGGTAACATGATATTTGTCACGAATATTGGAGGAACTTGGTGGTTTAATTTGGGTGGCATGTTTTTAACGCAATCTAAAGTTTATTTTTTGAGTTTTATGGAAGAAACTTTTTTCTATTCAAATTTTTTTGTAATATTTTTGTCATGGTGATGCCCGTCATTTTCTGACTTAAGGCTTTTGTATAGCCCATTGGTAATTTGTTTCTTTTTACCTACATTAAGTGGTAGATAAACAAGTTACATAATTACAATTTTCCATTCCATATCGAACTTAAGTTGTCCTCCCAAGCATCCGTTTTTCCTGTTGCAAAACAAATTCAAGCGGTTGAACTCCTGAACGGTTATTTTGACAATAGTAGACATTTCATCAGTATCTTATTGGAACATGGTACTATAGCAAAATTATGAGGCTCTAAATCAAAGCGTAATTTGGTAAATATATATAAACGGTTTGATCATTTTATAATAATCAAATGGGCATGAAATTTAATCTAGAATGATGACAAAAGTAAAAACCATACGTGATGGGTATTTCATGGACGATAGTAAAGTCATAAGGTTCTGATCAATGAGCTTAATATTTCATGTGAAAATCTGTAACCTTTAAAAGATAATTGGGAGAATAACATTTGATTTGCAATTGCAGTAACCATGAAAATAAATTTGAATTCAATTTTTGTAATTAATGTTGAAACGTACATAATCATATACGATCATTTAAAATGTGTTTCTGTGAGCAGAAAATATATCGACCTTCACGTCTTGTTGGGTGTCATCAGAGTTTAAAATTGATAATCAAGCATATTTCATTTGACGAAATAGCTATATTTATCAATTATGGACTTTTGGCGAGGTCAATACGCTATAATATAACAGGTCCATATATAACTTATTGACTGAGTGAATGTCCTTAATTTATATATTACATATGTAAGAGTTTAAGTTTGAAAATGATATTGACTCGATGTACTATTTTTGGAAATGATATTGACTCGATGTTACTATTTTTGGTAACATGGAGTCAATATAATTTCTAAAAATAGTTACGTCTAGTCAATATGTCACAATAGTGAAAAATACAAAATATGTATTGGAAAACACGTGACCAAATAAACCAATGAGAAACAAGAAAAATCAAACCAAATGTAATATGTTGAATTATTTAACAAGAGGTTCCTTGATAGATGCTACTATCACTTGTATCTCATTTTGAGATTGAAACATAGACATTAAAAAAAACATTGAAATATATGTTATAATAAAACAAAGTGACAAACCTTGACTGGCTACAACTGTATTCACGTTAAACCTTATAAAGTTTTCTGCTTTCAGTGCTTTCCTGATTACTGTACACTGGGCATTATACTGGCTCATGATATTGATGTTGTATTCTGGATCTATCAATTCTTCATCAACCAGATGTTTAAAGATCTTTACCTTTACAAAACAAAATTATTTTTTTATCTCATGGTTTGTACTTCTTTGTAATATTTTCCATTAAAACTATTATTACATTAACCTATTATGTTTATTTGGGTTGCTCAACAATTTGGCTAATGAAACGGAACTATAAACAACTGTCATACAAGTTAAACCGATATCAACGATAAAAACTAGAATAAAGTTTATCACACATGTTCGTAACCAGAAATTTTATAAACATCATACATAAAAGTTCAAGAGCAAAATATAAAAACAACTTACTTTACATAAACGCTTAATCCTTCTGCAATCAAGTTTGCCTTTGTTGTACACCTTAGCCATACTAGTATATGCATAATCAGTTCAAAAACTTATAGTTTATTTGGTGGTAATTAGAATAACTTTTCAAATATACTTTTTTAATTGACATACCACATGTTCCACTTCTTCTTGGTTAGAACAGGACTGTTCATTTCCTTCATCTGTGTCAAAAGGGAGATAATCCTCCTTGCCCGCAACATTGCAGAATATTACGGGAATATCTTTATTTATCCAAGACCTCAATGGAATATCGGTCATCCACATATACGAAGGCTTTGTTTTCAGTTTATTGTTATAAAATTGCTGCGAAGCAAATGCACATATTTGAGGATTCTATAAATAGAATAAACTCCCTTGAAGTATATATTTTAGATACAACACAGACGTCCAAATATACAGTTGAGATGATCGGAGTACATTGTGTAATAAACTTGAGTAACTTTGAAATGACACTGAAAGGATGCACCTAATGTTTGAAATACCGATCACCGAGGAATTTAAAAGCTAAAGACCAATATGTTCAATATTTTGAAATTAAGTGTTGTCTTTGGAGGATTTTAAATTATCAATTGCCTATTCACTCCTTTTTTTTAAGTTTCAGGTGTATCGCAATATATATCTGATTATAATACATAATGTGGTTCTAAATGGTTATAAGGGATTATTGATATGATACATACCATTCTGTACTGTGAAGTCAAAAGAGTTGCTTTATTGGCATATCTTTCAAACAAAGACTTTTCTAATCCTAGTTTGGCGGCGTAAGTAGACTTAACAATTGGTCGTAGTTGTCTGTGATCACCAATAAGTACTACTTGTTCAGCTCTTGTTGCTATAATGGAGGTTATACTTTCGGGTTCAGTACACATTCCACATTCGTCAATGATAATTTGGAAAATCCGACCCCTTGTTCCTTTCAGAAGTTTGGGATTCGTCGCCATAGCTGTGGTACAAAAAATAACGTCATATCGCTTGACCTCTTCAATGACAGCTTTAGAGATTATGCTTCTGTACTTTGTTACAACTTTATAATCAACTCCATCAGGATGTTGTTTAAACTGCCTGTCATAAGCTGAAATCTCTTCCTGGTAAGGCTTTCCCAGCTGCCTTATTAATATATGCATGGATACTTCACGCAAGTTTTCATCAGCCTTTGCTCTTTCTCCACGTGTATTTGGAGGCGTTTTTCCAGGAATAGGATATTCCTGATCCTCAATAGAACTCCCATACCATCGAACCATTTGGGGACAGTTATCGCCTAACCTTCTCTTCATCCAACCTAAAAAGTGAAATATATTTAGATATTATGAGCGAGAGACAAACAGTTTTGTTGAAATATTCTTTATATAATTATCATTTATTTGTCTTTGTAATTTATTACTTCTATTGTTCAGTTTTTTTTTTTGCAGTATCAATTTGACGTTGCTCGGTACTTGTACATCCAATCAATGTGTTGTTGTGCTAAGGTAAATTTTTGTATTCTTGTCTTGCGTTTTTGCTAATATGCTTTGTTTATATGCCTTTTTGTTTGTCTTGTTTGTCAACACAATGTTGACTGCTGTATCCCTATTTTTGACATTTTTACCTATAATGTCTGTTTGTTTTGTTCACACATCGTTGTCAATATAATGGAATTTTATGCGACTGTCATACAAGTGAGAGGTTTAGCTAGCTATAAAACCAGGTTTAATACACCATTTTCTGCATAAGAATATGCCTGTACCGATTCAGGAATATGACAGTTGTTATCCATTCGTTTGATGTGTTTGAGCTTTTGATTTTGCCATTTGCTTAGGGACTTTCCGTTTAGAATTTTCCTCGTAGTTTGGTATTTTTGTTATTTTACTTTTTTTTTATCTATTTTGTAAGACTTGACTTTAGAAATTGCTTAATTGTGTCAGTTTGTAATATTCATGTTTACAAAAACACTTACTTGCCACCAGATCTACAGATTTGTTTGATGGACCACAGAAAATAATCTGTTTCTTCTCATTGCCCATCTCCTTCCATTTCATGTTAATTTGATCAAATAGGTAAACCAGCTTGATACCTGTATAGGTCTTTCCAGTACCTTGAATGTATAAATGAGTTTAAACAAATTTTATTGTCCAAAACATTGACAATAAGATCAGACACAAGTTTTGCAACTTAGAACGTCTAAACGTTAAATGAGTTTGATTTTTTAATATTGCGGTTGATTTGTAATTCAAAATGATTTGAACCATTGATTGAAGTGTAATAACCAAATCCAAAATTAAGAAAAGGGCAGCATGCTTCTAAAGTGCTTTTTTGAATTTATCCTTGATCATATACGCAAAACCCAAAACATTTAATTTAGAGGATGTTATAATTTAGTAAAAGAGAGACGGGCGATACCAAAGGAATAATCAATCTCAATAGTTCAAACGAACTACCTATGCCATGTAAAAAAAACTAAAGACAGAGAGCTATTAAGTATCTTTAAGACCACCATAGTATACAAAGATATTCCAAATGATGATGTACATATTTGAGTGTTAAGCAATCTTAAATTCAAATTTGAGTTAAAATAATTTGAAATGTAGAAACGTGTTCCCAAAATTTATCGTAAGAAACTAAATGGGCATATCAATACCCACACTACATCAAGTTTTAAAGACCCAAATTTTTAAAGACCCAAATGTTGCAAAGCACTTGTCCTACCTTCATAACAAATATGTTGTCCCCGCAGATAAAGCCCCAAACAACATCGTTTTTGTGTGTAAATATCATTACATAAACTGCTTGATAAATGAATTAGGTATTGACAATTCACTTGGAAACTCAACATATACCCTCACGACACTTACCAAAGAGGAAATCCTGGATAATCATAGGTCTGTTCTATGTTCCTTTGGAATTTCAACCAAAGATGAAGAACTGGATCTTCCATCACTGTATTGGATACCTAAACTACATAAGTGTCCTTACAAACAACGGTATATTGCTGGGTCTTCCAAATGCTCCACGAAACCTCTTTCTAAATTATTAACATCTATTTTATCAGCAATCAAAGCCGGGCTTCAAAGTTATTGTGAAACTGCCTATTCTAGAGGTGGCGTGAATCAGATGTGGATACTAAAAAATTCCAAAGATCTTTTAGAGTACATACAATCTAAGACTCTCTCATCTTGCAATAGTATTAAAACATTTGACTTTTCTACACTTTACACAAGTATTCCCATTCAAAACTAAAAGACAAATTGAAAGAGTTGGTATTACTTTGTTTCATTAAAAGAATGGCGAACGTAGATACAAGTATCTTGTCTTGGGAGGATAAATCCTACTTTGTAAAGAATCACTCTGATTCAAACAAAAAATTCTCTGAAACTGACATTATCAAGATGCTTGATTTCTTGATTGACAACATATTTGTAACGTTTGGAGGACGTGTTTTTCAACAGACTGTCGGAATTCTAATGGGAACCAATTGTGCCCCTCTTCTTGCCGACTTGTTTCTTTATTATTATGAGGCTGACTTCATACAGGAACTTCTTAGGAAGAAAGATAAGAAGTTAGCAATATCCTTTAACTCTACGTTCCGCTATATAGATGATGTTCTCTCACTAAATAATACAAAATTTGGTGACTATGTTGAACGAATCTATCCTATCGAACTAGAGATAAAGGATACTACAGATACAGTTAAGTCGGTTGAAAACAAAACTTTACGACAAAAGAGATGATTTCAGCTTCCCAATTGTGAACTTTCCATTTCTATGTAGCAACATTCCAGCAGCGCCTGCATACGGAGTATATATCTCCCAATTGATACGATATTCCCGGGCTTGTGTTTCCTATCATGATTTCCTTGATAGAGGATTGCTGCTCACAAGGAAGCTATTAAACCAAGAGTTCCAAATGGTGAAGTTGAAATCATCCCTTCGTAAATTTTACGGACGCCATCACGAGTTGGTTGACCGTTATGGAATAACCGTTTCGCAGATGATATCGGATATGTTCCTTATGTCGTAACTACAATACTCTTCCCTTTTCACGAATGTGACTTACCGAATTAGACTATTCACCAGATTTGTAATAGCATAAGCAACACGACGGGTGCCACATGTGGAGCAGAATCTGCTTACCCTTCCGGAGCACCTGAGATCACCCCCAGTTTTTGGTGGGGTTCGTGTTTCTTAGTCTTTAGTTTTCTATGTTGTGTCATCTGTACTATTATTTGTCTGTTTGTCTTTTTATTTTTGGCCATGGCGTTGTCAGTTTGTTTTCGATCTATGAGTTTGACTGTCCCTCTGGTATCTTTCGTCCCTCTTTTATCGGGTTAAAGATTATTATGTCTGACAAATTAGATTTACATACAAGGTGTATGGTATATATTTCCATGAACTTGGCAATTATTCCGGATAAACATTTAAAAGGTAGGATCCATAAAAATCTTTTGAAAGCCAGGATAAAAGCAAAACGGATCTAAACAGAACAATCATAAGGTCCATTTGATAAAAAAAATAGGACTTTAAAAGATTCTAAGCAAAAGTTATTGTCTTTTATCTTATTGTTTAAACTTTTTGGCTAAATGGTATATTACGAAATAGGAACCATCAGCGGAAGCTTCCTTTTCCTATGCAAAACAACAGGTGCTTCGTTTTTTTTATCGGAGTTTATCTGTTTCTTGAACATAATATTTGACATTGATACAATTGCTAAAAACTTGAAATTCTATCTATGTCAATTCATGAAAATTCCTGAAGATCACATACATCACCTATCATAGCAAATATTGAAATAACAGCTATACAATACTACCTGGTGGACCCTGAATTAAACTGAATGAAGTTGTCAACGCCCTCTGTATAGCATTATACTGTTGTTTGTTGTTGCCAACCAATCCTATATTCATAACATCTGGTTCGGTATCCCTGCCTAGTTTAAGATGGCCTTTATCTAAAGAATAAATTTCCATGTATTTAAACAAACAAATATTCATGTTAGTATGTTGTATATGTGAATGATACTTTGATGAAAATATGATTGATTATTAACATGTCATTTGTTCTTCTGTCCCTAACCGAATGTTACCCAACACCATGCCATTACACAAACACACAATATTATATAACTCTAAGTGTTCTACATACGGTTTTATGTGTTTAATTTGTATGATGTTCAATATTCTTCGAAACAAACAATATTTATAACATTATTTTACACCAGGCTTTTTATACTTATCAAAGTGTTGTGCAAAATATTATTGAATTTTGTATTAAATTACTGTTTCATATTTTTATTATCACTATTGTGTTTGTGTTGTTGTAATCTTTTTTATCATTATTATTTTGTGTTGCTGTACTCTTTATAACGTTTATATATTATATATATATTCAACTTACCAAGTTTTGGAATAGAAGTTCCCAAGGCTATGGCTTTAGCTAGAGCGGTGGCCTTGTTGAGGCATTGTAGAACCGCATCTATTCTCCTTAAAAAATGGAATTATAAATGAGGTGATAACATTGACCATTGAAACTATATTCAATATATAGATATAACAAAAATCAATATAAAAAATAAGGAGATATGGTATGATTGCCAATGAGACAACTATCCACCAAAGTTCAAATTAAGTGGATGTAAGCAATTATAGGCAATCGTACGGCCTTTAACAACGAAAAAAACCCATACCGTATAGTCGGCTATAAAAGACCCCGATATTAAAAATATGAAACAATTCAATTGAGAAAACTAACGGCCTAATTTATAACAAAACAATTTACAAAAAACAAATATGACGGACATGAACCAACGATATGTTTATTTCTCATTACGGATAGTTTTGTAGCATCTCATATGTCATTATAAAAAACAAAATAATTTAAACTGAAAATTTAAAGAAATAATCTTAAATAAGTACTTTTGTATAATACTACTTATAAGACTTTCACATTCCTTATCTTAAATATGAGTACTCACTGATCTGCACTGGATTTGAAAATGATTTCGATGCTGTGCCTATGTCTGTTATCTTCCTTCATTAGTTCAAGAGGAACCGGTTTGCTATTTCTGTGAAGTCGGAATATAAAATCTGTTTTTCCTTTTCGAACTTGGGCTCTATCTATTTTTGCATGTGCTATCCAAATGATATAATCACTGGGTGCAATATTTCCTTTGATTAGATCCCATTTGTCTATTTGCGATTTAAAAATCGGACACTTAATACATATATAATCTGGGCTGGCAATTTCCTTTATCCCTTCCTCATTTTCTTCATCTATGGCTTCTTCATTATCAGTAAGAAACACACTCAAAGGTGTTTTGTTTATCTCAATATTCCTTTGGTCACAAAATCCTTTGCTGAATGAAAATTTTCCTTCATACTGTGAGAGAAATTTGACAGGAACATCATTTATTGTCGCAGTGCTACTTTTAACTGAGTTTGAAGCTGATTCCATTTCTACTAGTGGTTTCCACGTTCTAAGATAATCGACTGCACTAAAGTACCGTTCTTTTGATGGAGAAGTTGCGTATTGTTCTAGATATTTTATAGGGTCTTTGACATGTAGGAAACAATGTTTGACATTTTTTGTCATATCGAAGATCTCGATTTGTGGAATGAGTACACCCTTTACAGATTCGGCAGACATCTGAAGAGGAATTATTTGTTGGTGATTAAAGGTCATAGTAAACTGACAACTTTGTAATGTGATTGATCCTTCTCGTACCTCAGAACTAACATCTTTTACTGTCTTAAAACATGATGGTACGTTTTCGACAAGCTTGTCTACGTTTTCCTTCGAATCTCCTAATCCATCATCGTTGATGGTTTCTAGTAACTTTTTCATTTTATCCTTTGGACTTTTTGCTGCTGTGAATCTCTCCAGTATTTGTTTCCATTTCCTTTGTTGCTGGAAAAATCCCCTATTATGAGGATTTAATCTGTAACCATCCTCCTTTATTTCCTTCTTCTTGATAGGCGTATACCCGTTGAAGGAGTATAATCTCTTTTTCCAAGTCAGTTCTAAAATTTTTCGACCATTTAACCTATCTGTCTTGAATTCTGGTTTCTTTGCAGCATTTAGATAATTTAGTTGAAGAGTTTTCGAACTTTTTGGTAGATATCTATGACCTGGGAAAACCACTGATACCTCTTTATCTGAAACAGTTTTAAGAAATCCATGTAAAATTTGAGGTTCTTTCATTAATTTATATCCCCATGTCAACGCCCTGCATTGTTTTTGGTAATTCTTTGCTCGCCTTGTCACTTCATTTAAATAACAACACAGTTCGGAAACCTCATCTTTTGTGTAGCAAGGACCCTTCTTATCTAAAGCACAATGCAGTAACCGATGAACAATGATATCTAAATAACGTCGAATTGGTGATGTAAACTGAGTATATGGGAACATTCCTAGGGTAAAATGAGAACCTTCTTGTCTTGTACATACTTCACCTGAACATTTGTATTTAGCTCTTTCTTGGTATTCATACCACTCGTCCAGGGCCAAACATGAGAATGGATGTAAGTCATCACAACCTATGAGTTGACTAGCGGCTGTGTAATCCTTTCTTTCGATTGCCAACAGTAGTTTTTTCCAAACCCAATGTTGATACATAAGAAGCTTAGTATATCTTGCTGTCGGAGTATTATCAATTGTTAGCTTTCGATCATGCCATAATGTTGGAGACGGCCGAATTTCCTGTAACTTCACTATCAAATCAGCATAAAATTCATGGGATTCCAGCCATGTTCTTACTTGCTCCGGGTTCGGTGGCTGCTGTACTCTGAGTGGAATGCAGTCTTTAAATTTCTCTATGAGAAATTTCCCTATTGTGTGATTTGCAAGTATCATGAATTCTTCTACCAAATAATGAGCCTCCAGTGTATCCGTGAAATCGTCATCCTCACCGTCTACTGCCATCGGAAAGTAAAACATGCCACTGCCCAATCTGGTAATCCTTTGGTTTTTAGCAAGTTTAAACAAGCAATTAACTTGCTTACATAATGAATCTGAAATCGTTGTATCAACCTTAAGAATAATGTCTTGAGCTTCTCTATATGACAGCTGTTTAATTGATTTTATTTGACTTCTTTTAATTTCAGTTAAATGCTTTTGGAGACCTTCCTTTTTGTCAAAGGTAAAAAATACGGATATTGTAGGTCTCTTTTCTCCTGGAATTAAGCTGCATAATTTCGTACTCAGTGGTTTAGGCAACATGTGGTATGGATTGATACCTTGGCCGGGATAAAAAGTTGTGGCACGCTCATAAGCTTCAACGTCAATGTGGCTACCCTTTTCAATGTATGTAGTGACATCTGCAATGTGCACACCAACTCTATATATGTCATTTAGCTCTTCGATGCTTAAAGCATCGTCTAAGTCCCTAGCATTTGATGGATCAATCGTTAAAACTTCCATACCTGTTAAGTCAATTCTGTCTTTTTTACACACAAGAGGTTCATCTAATTCTAGCAACCAATTCAGATTTTCTATGGTCTCCTTTTTGTACGTAGTAGGCACCTGGTGTTGAAGTTTCAAGATTTCCATTCCTGTATTCATACCACTCTTTGCATTCAATACTTTTATAACTGCACCGCGTGGGTATATTTCATGCCAACATATCAAAGCTACCAAAAATATGTAGTTCTCTATTTCTCCTGGCTTGATATTGAATAGTTCTTTGTGTTCAAGTTCTCCCTTCTCTTTATCATAATTGTATACATCAATTTGATAATCATTTGTACAATTTCTATTCAATATATGAAGTTTTGGTATTGCCTTTGATACTGGTCGCATTAAATGATATTCTGCTTCATCCAACATACTAACAAATACCGGATGTTTAACATATGCATGATGATTTCTTTTCATGATTCCTCTTATCTGACCATAAACTTTCAAATTAAGTGTGGATGTATCTACAGTAACGTTAAGTCTGGGACCGATATGATTGTGTCTTTTGTATTCATCTATCTCATCCTTTAGTATTTCAACACAAACTTCATCGTCGTTAAAAACCTTTCCTATTTTCGACCTTCCAGATATTTCAATTTCGGATATTTTGCCAGAATGGTCCGTGTTTTTGCATATTGCTCTATGAGCAGCCTCAAGTTTAACTGTGCATATCTTGAATTTTTTTGGATATCTTTTACAAAGTTCTTTAATTTTTTCTTTCTCGTAGAATTCTTCGTATTGAAAGTAGTGTTTCTTATGTTTTGACTTTGAATGTTGGTCTAAATATTTCTCAGATAATATAATACCATTTGTTAAGACATCATGTTCATTTAACTCATTGTCGTGATTGTTTTCGTACATCTTAACACTCTGCTCGTAGTAATCAATCGGTTTACTGTCACCATCGGCTTCGTTATCACTGGTTGTATCATCAGAGTCAATCCAGTTGTCTCTAGCCATTTTGTCAAATGCATCATCGCTTTCGACATCAGAAATTTCGTGACCTTCTGGAATGTGTATTGTTTCGTCTTCCTTCGGTAAGCTGATACATTCATTAGAACGTGAAAGTTCTTTTAAAATCTTAGGCCATTTACCTTGGAAACCATTCCATGAAGTTGGCATCGTAAAGTATTCCAAAGGTTCGTGTTCTCTTTTTGCTGAAAAAGAAATTTTTGCACCTTATTATGATTTATATTAAAACATATATAATGAAAAAATTGCAAATTGCAAATTAAACCACTAAAACGTAATAAGATAAACATCGAATAGGTATGCATATTAAATCTAGCCGGTCATGAAGCTCGAAGCAGAGACAACGAAACAATTGTTTTATAATAAAAAAACCTAAATTGGAACTTTGATATAGCTGGTAAAAATACAAATATAAAATATGTCCGAAGCAATAATCAATCCTACATACTTTTCACCTCTTTTAATAGATAAAATTTTGTTTTGTCAATTCAATATTTTAAATTACAAATGATATAAATGGATGTACCATTCACTGATATAGATGCATACATATCTTGGTTGAACGCATACGCCAGATCATTTTCACATTATCTGACCTTCATGAAGTAAACATGGGTATACTGTTTAAAAAAACTACTCTAAAAGAGTTATGAGGAACAACAGTGAGATCAAAACTACATCAGTTTTCCGATCTCCATTACGAATCTGTTGACCGAAAACTATTGTTACCTCTATTATTATCTACATTAACAATGTTTTGCCAATAATCAGACTACATGTACTTTTATGAGACATGGATTGTCTAACTCATGTATTCATTGTGTTGGAACAGAAAAACACAACATACATATTCAAATCTGCTTGAAAATACTCCAAGACGTTTAACCTTTAAGCATTTACAAATCAGCAATTTATCTTTTGAATGAAAAAAGTGCAATTGAAATGTGCACTCCAAATGTCATGAAAGAGACACATACAAAAATCAACAAGACGTGTTTACAGACAAACAAATAAAAAGGAATATAACCAAACATTTTTATGCAAACAAATTCTCTTCAAAATCGAAAATTGAAAACCATATCATGTGCTGAAAAAAAATACAACAAAAATATTGAATTATAAGGCAAATTCAAAAAAGATGAAGTCCATAAAAACTGACAAAATCAAAAGCTATCAATCAACGGAACAAGTGAAAAACAACTGCCATATTCCTGAATTGGTTAAGGCATTTTCCAAAGAAAATTAGGGACTATGAGCAAATTTGCTATACATGTGACATCTGTCAAATTACCTATACTAGTAGATCAAATGCGAATGTTGGTATTGGGAGATGTGAGCATAAGAAAAGAACGTGGAGCGCTATTGTAACCAATTATTGTGATTCAACTCCAATATGGCTGAATTTATTACCTAGTCGTGAAAGGTCATTTGTTTTCTCAGTGTAATTTGGTTCATTCACTTATACAATTATTGCCAATGAATTAATAAAAGCGTTAAAATGTATTTCAATCAAATGGAGAGCATTAAGGCAAATTTCTAACACTACTTACGACGATACCGTTTCTTTTTCTGATGTTTTTCCTTTATTTCTTCCACTTTCATTCTTTGCTGCAATGATTATCAAGTATTAAACGATTACAATTAAAACAATCAAATTATCTAAAGCAGCTTAAACATGGTAATAAACGTCGTGTTTATATATGCATAGTTTCAAAAGGCAATATATTCTATGTAATTCTACGCGACTGTCATACTAGTGAGAAATTTAGCTAGTTATAAAACCAGGTTTTATCCACCATTTCTACACCAGGAAATGCATGTACCAAGTTAGGAATATGACAGTTGTTTTCCATTCGTTTGATGTGTTTGAGATTTTGATTTTGCCATTTGATAAGGGACTTTCCGTTTTGAATTTTCCTTGGAGTTCGGTATTTTTGATATTTTACATAATAAACAAATACTTGTTTGTTTAAGCTTCATCCGTAGGTCGCAACGAATAGAAAATTCGTCCCCTAGGGTTCCATCTACCATGTAGCCTGCGCTCTGATATTGACATGCTTCAAATAATACAGTATGTAACATGTAGTCTACGTAAAAGGAATTCTGTATTAGGTCTTTTTCATATCTTGATTTACATATACAATTTGACAGTGATCTATAATTGCGAACTTAACTTAACGACAAAAGAGATGACTTAAAGAGGCAGTATCTACAAAAGTCATGTTATGTGGTGAAAACTTTAAAGCCGCTTAAATTGTGGGAATCTTGTAGATGTCAATGAACAAATTTATTTCATGTAATTTTTAGGACTCTTTAAAACTCTTTATGAATCTTATTAAAAGCAAAAACCCTTTTTCGTCACCTGTTAGACCAAAGTTGATTATCAGAGAATGAATATTCACGTCAGGAGCGATGACCTTGACATTCTTGAACAACATGTTAAGAAATACGAAATTTTGTATAAATGACTTTGATTCACTTCAGTGTTCGATTTGAATTCTTTTAATTTGCCTGACACTCTCCTTTTCTGGTAAGAATCATTTCGAAGAAGTGTTTTATTTTAAATGTATCGTATGTTTATGTGTACGGAAGAGATAATCGCTTTTATAGAACTACTTGAAATTTCTCACAATTTTTTTTAATTGACTGAAAACCAAATGAAACTGTTGCAAATTAATTGGAAGAAAAATATTACTGGTATAGGGATACAAAAGAAACAATGTACCACCTGTTTTATACCAGTATAATTAGAATCCTTAACATATTCATTGTCGCTATCCACGACTTCGTCCTCTGTCTTCCTTCTTTCTTCTTCCAATTCGTATATCTGATCTAACATGGGAGCAACAGCTGCCTGATCTCCCTGCATGTAAAAGATTAATAAACTCATCACAGATACCAGGATTAAAATTGTGTACGCCAGACGCGCGTTTCGTCTACAATAGACTCATCAGTGAAGCTCGAATCAAAAATATCAAAAGGGCCAAAATAAGGTAAGTTGAAGAGCATTGAGGACCTAAATTTCCGAAAGGTTTGCCAAATACAGCTTAGTTATCTATTCCTGGTGTTTAAATTACTGAGTATTTCGAATGATTCAAAGTTTTGTAAACAGTTAATTGATAATTATGACCATATCAATGATAATTCATTTCCATTTCAAACACAGGAGAGCTGAATACTGGGCTGGTGATAATCTCGGGACGAAAACCTCCAACAGCAGTGGAATCGACTCGATCAATATTTATTAAGTGTTATGTTAAACATTATGTTTTATTTAAACTAAAATCAATATAATTTTTTAAAAGCACACTTATGCCTACATATCAACGAATCATGCACTTGTAATTTTGTACAAAATCTATGCGTTAGAATTGTACATTAAGTATGTACTTATAACGATAGTTTTGCAACCGAAAAGACAAATTAAGTGTATTCCGAGAGTAACACAGCGTTTGTAGCATAAGCAAACTTGATGTTAATCTTTTAAGGTGTATATAAACTATAAATTTGTGTAGATGCATATAAACATGATCTGTTTAGATGCATATAAACTGACTGTGCATCTGTTAAGATTTATATAGTATGTACATCTTTAAAGATACATATATAAACTGTGTATATAAATCTTTTTCATGCACACGTATAAAAATTGCGGTTTTTATCCAACGCAATCATAGGTTTGAACGTTGTTTTCAATTTAGACTTGTTTAAATCTTGACAGATATACAGTTCATATGCATTTTCATAGATGTAAAGTTTATATGCAGCTCAACAGATGTACATTTTATTTACAGCTTTACAGATGTATAGTTTATATACATCTTAACCGGTATACAGGTTATATACATCTTTCTATATGAACAAGATTGTCTTTACTTAAATAGTTGTGTAGAAATGTATTAAATCGCTTCTCAAACATTTTTGTTTCTCAAGACTACATGTCAGGTATTTGTATGTTTGAACATAACTTGACAGCATATATCACAATTGTTGATATGGTTAGAGAGATTTGAATGCTTATTTACTGTCAATATCTTTTTACAACTAGAATGTTCCATAACTACATTAGTTTTCGGACATGCAGAACAATTTGATTATATAATGATGTAATATTAATACCTTAGTTGTTGTCAATTTGAGGTAATGTTCAATCTTCTTTTTCGCAATATCTATATTTTCCAGCTTGATGAGGGCTTCAATCCATACAAGAAAGAATTTTTTGAACGATGAATTTCCTGGTTTTATAGGAGAGTGTGCATCAACTGTAAAAAAATAAAGATCAGTATTTGATTACTATTGTTTGTTATTTAAGCGACACTTTAAGTAACCTAGGTTATATCCTTCCGAGAAGATTTAATTGGTGAATTGAGAAATTCGGTGTGCCTTAAGAAAATAATAAACTCATTATAGATACCAGGATTAAAATTTTGTATGCATCTGACCTTCAGAAGGAAAACTTGCAATCATTGTTAAGAATTAAGATTGGAGTCAAACACTCTTTTTTACGAGCGTGTTTCGAACTCAGAAACCCTCAGAGTTGATCGGCTTCTAATCAATGTATACCAGTTTGTTTAAGATCATGTTTGCATGGTTTAAAAATGAGTAAAACCATTAAAGGTAATCCAGTTACCGGGAAATACACTATTTATCCCTTTCGATGTATTAGTTTCGTTGTTTATGGGTACTTGGCATCACATAAGAATTGAATTCCGGCATAAAATTTTAACTGTGATTGTCTATCCTATATATCTGCAGTTGATACTCTCTTGCTTTTATCTCTTAGCACACACATTAAACGTGTCTGATCACAATTTATACGAATCTAAATGAAAATGTTCTGTTTTTCTGCGCTAAAGTAACTAAGAGACTCTGTGTATTTACTTGAAGGGATATTAATAAAACTCACAAAAGGAACCATAACACAGTTTAAAGTACGAGGGCGTTTAGAGGTAGGATCAATTTCACTTGCATTGGTATCACAAGTTTTAATTTAAGGGAGTAAATATCATATAGCTTCGAAATTTTTCTACATATCTTTTTGACATATTTTATCTAAAATAACATGTATTAACATGAGCAACACGACTGGTGCCACATGTTGAGCAGGATCTGCTTACCCTTCCGGAGCACCTGAGATCACCCAAAGTTTTTGGTGGGGTTCGTGTTGCTCAGTTGTTAGTTTTCTATGTTTTGTTTTGTGTACTGTTGTATGTCTGTTGTATGACTGTTGATCTTTTTTTCTTCATTTAGCCATGGTGTTGTCAGTTTATTTTCTACTTATGAGTTTGAATGTCCCTTTGGTATCTTTCGCCTCTCTCTTATTCAGACCTGCATGTTGCTTTTGAAGGCATTTTGATACAAATCTGTAAATTTTACATGTGTTTGCTTAGAAAAAGCAATAATATTTTTATTACCTCTAAGTACAAACATGGGAAGAAAACGTACCAAGCGGGTCATGCAAAAAATCCAATAAAAACAGACAAAACCATCTTCAAAATAAAACGACGAAAAGATAATCAACAATGAATAATCGTTACCAACAATAAATAATCATTACACTGAAAACTAAAGTTAAGGCAACACGAACCTCACAATAAAACTTTTGCATTTTGGGTGCAATATTGGAAAATCAACTGACGTGATTTAGTTTTTCAATGAAAGCTTTACCTAAATGTTCCTAAATCATATAGATTTCACATGTTCTTGGTATATGACAACAATTGCATGAATTTGTACGAGAATGACTTTTAAGTTACCATACTGTGAATTGTTAAAAAAAACATATTACAAATCGTAAATGTAAATATGGTTGCTTACTTTTTTTGCAAAAATGGCATGCGTCCCGATATTGTCCCTGAAATATAAATATGTAACGTGTATCAAGATATTTTTAGTTCAAGTGGTAAAAATGCAATTCACAATGCGTATATATACCAATATATTCTAACCTTACTTAAAACCGGTAAGCATACGTAATACCGGGTGCTGGATTTTCTTTTTTAGCAAAATTTGTAATATTTCGCAGTGCAATTATATAACAAAACATTGCAAATAAAATAGATAATGAAAAGGCCGTTTGTCACCTTCTACCTTTCAATTTGTGTTTGGGTCTCGAGGTAACAGTATGTTGTTTGAGATACATAATAATGTTTTGCTTATGTGCCAAAACTATTGTTAGTGACAGTTGAAGTGTCAATGTAGATTCTAAAACATTGAAGTTTTTATTATTATTTTATTGCGATTTTGTTGTTAAAGACAATACAAATAGTACCACTATGTTGATTTGTTATTGAATTACTCTTCCATTGAATGTAATCTTTCTGTAAGGTAACATTCTGTGTTGGTCAATTAATAACGCCGATCTATATAACATACCATGAAAAGAAAACATCTTGTTATCTGCATAGAGATGTTTCTTGAATCTTCGAAGATGCAGCCTGGGTCACTAAGACTGTCCTTCATGATGATCAAGGATATGTTTAAGTCAATATACACATGGAAAGCCTTTGTACAGTAAACTATAGGATTTGCTTCCAATAATTCATCAGCTAAATCTTTTATACTTCTTATCAATTGTATGAGCCGCTGAAAAAAAATACAAGCCAATGCCAGAAATGAGATTTACTTTAAATAACTTTTTTACCAGCCGTTTTCATACATGTTTAGGCTAAAACATATAGTTTGATTTATCTCAAATTTGTCATCTCTCCATCTTGCATTAAAAGATAACAACCTACAAAAAATGTGTTCATTGATGTAAACATATGATCAACCTTTTTGGAAATCAGTTTTGGGAAAGTAGTCTCGTTTTTAAAACCAACTTTAATCTTTTAATCTAAAATAGATCTTACTCTATAGTCACCAGTGGTCGACATTTCTTCAATGACAGGAATCCAAAGTACGCTGACCTCTAAATGGTGTAAAGGGTATGGTTCTATCGTCTCCTTCCGGAAATATTCTATACAAATTATAAAATATTCATAATTACATCATCTTTAAATTTCCTTTATTTTATGAAAAAGTTTTCAATATGATTGAAATTTACACTTATAAAACACTTTTTATTTTCATGGAAAAGGCTGTCATATGAGTTTTGATATTGTGCATTGAATAAGAAATACCCACTAGTTAATCCGGGGATTTTTTTTCCCCTTTAATTTTTAATATCCTAATTTCACTCACCTCTCAGAATACATACCTTTGTAATAACGCTCCAATGCCAACTCTTTATTTCCGCACTAAAGGAAAGAAAGATGAAATAACATTTTTTTTTTTTTATACATTCATTCAAATGTTCTTTGTAGCATAAAAACAAATATAATAGTTGTCAAGATTTCTTGTATCTAATAGCTGCATTATCAATACGTTTTTTTTTTTTTTTTAATCATTTAAGGAATAAAAGAAACTGTGATTAGGTGGTCATAAATGCAGGTTACTGGCAATGCGCACTGAAAAAGAAAAACTAATATTTGCAACCGACAAATTCTATATTGATGGCAAAAACTCTTCAACTACAGCACTATTATTCCTATTCTGATATGTAACAAAAAGAAATAATGCACTAGAGCTTTTAAAGGCTTAAAACTATGATAAAATGAAATTCCGCAAACTTTCATTTCTTATTTTTGTGTATAAGCATACGAATGAAAAATTTCAAACTGAATGTTATTCCATGATTAGTTCGATTCAAATTCGGATAATGTCTTATTAAACGACGTTTTGGGGTAGGCCTTATTTTGTTTTCGATTATATTGTATAATTCGAGAATCTATTGATTTCAGAAATACAATATTGCAGCAAAGTTCTTAAAAACGACATGTCATTGTGGATTTGACAGAAGATAGTAGCCTATCAAAAATAATTTTACATTGAATTGGTATTAACATATTCAGCTCAAATATTTTATACATTTGTTGTCAATATCCGTTTTTCTTAGCCAATTTGTGTGTAGTCTTTTTTTTTTCTTGTATCTCGTGGAATAAGACTCTATTTGAATAAATTGAATATTGAAGAAGACGTCAATAAAACATGAACCAAACAAAATAAACCAAAAACACATCTTGAGGCCAACTCACAAAAGACATGGTTTAACGGTCATAGATATTTAGAGACAAGAATGGTCGAGAGGAGTATACCCTGCCGACGCATCCGGTCTTACTCCGTTTAAAGTTCATGCGATTTTCTCTTTGTTTTACCTTTATTTTTATATTATAAATCAGTTTTCGAGGATTGGACATTGTTTCATATTCTGGTTTAGCCTTTTTTTTTTGGCACACATAGAGACTGTAAATATCAAAGAATTAGTAAAATATTCAATTATAATTCCCTTTGGTCATGGCACAGTTTACAGGAAACATTATGAGTGTAAATGTATGTGTTTCAATCATAAAACTTTACTAAATTAACTAAGATTTCAACTTCCAGAGCCAAATTATCCTCGGATTTTGAATATCCTATCATGTTTTTTTTTTTTTTTTTTGCTATTTTTGTTTATTTGGCTCCGCCATCTTATGGGATTGTATCAGATTAAAGTAATTCCAATCACCCGTATATAATTCAATCTATATCATACGCATATATTGTTCTCACTTGTTTCAAACCGTTTGAATTCAGATGTACCATAGTTCCGTCAGTATAGACCTCAATAAGTGTGATATCAGATTCTTCTTTAAGGTTTTCAGATTCTTCCATTTGCTCTGTTTGCATGGAATCGTATGTATCATCTGCAATAGTTGTATTACTCTTTTCATCAGTTGTGACTGAATCATCACTGTAATAAGGATCGATGTCTGAAAATGAATCGTGCTCTTTGACTTCATTTACTTGATTAACAGAGTGGTTTTCAATCCCAGTTAGGTGAAAGTCGTCATCGGTATTAGCCATGTTGAACCAGTAACAAAAGGCTCAACTGTAATTTAAACAAAATGGTATGCCAATTATTTCACAAATCTCTCAATTTTTTTTTTTTTTATCTTGATTTGTATCTTTGTAATGGTTTTATGAGATTTAAACATCGACTAATTACTGTTCCCTCTAGCTTGTACTGTTCACATTTTTGTTAGGTGTAAAGAGTAACTACAGTTATATGAATAAAAGGAGACATGTGTTGGTCCAACGCTTGGTTGACCGTTCTATTTACTTTGTTAGGACATTTACTTAATCTTTCACATTTGAAAATAATGTATATGCAGTCTGTTTGTATGTATACAAAATAGCATGGTTTGATAGGACGATTGATATGATTCGATATGACCGTTTGATGTGTTTGAGCTTTTGATTTTTTTCATTTGATGAAGGACTTTCCTTTTTGAATTTTCCTTGCAGTTCGGTATTTTTGTTATTTTATTTTACAACACATGAAAGTTTGTGCATTTTTTTTATTTTAATAAAGGTTTAATTTTGATAAATATTGATTGATGGAAATTGATAATCATGTTTAATACGAATAATTTAATTTCTTTGTTAATTTTGACACTTTTTAAATGAAAAAGATATATTAAAGGAACCTATTTTAGAACGCTGAACATAAAATAAAGGAAATGAAATAAATATGAAATGAAACGGGGAAAGGAATACAAAAGCGGAAATAATGAAACCACATATGAATAATTGAGTAGGGCAAAAAGAATTAGTCTCAGTTTAGCATTAGCCGCCAAAAGCCTACTCCCAATTAATGATTAAGGAGATTTCCCTTTCGTACTATTATCGTACTTTTGTTTTATGTTTTGGAATTCGAATATTTTGGCATAGAACATCACTGAAAAGACATGCATACAAGTGGAGAGGTCTATCTAGCTATAGCAAGTTTAACCCACTATTTTCTTCTGAAAACGTCTGTACCAAATCAGAAATATGACAGCTGTTTTCCATTGGTTCCCTTGGTTTATATTAGCCCCTGAGGTTATCATCAGCCCAGTAGCCAGTAATTTGGTACTGGCATGAAATACGGATATTGTCTGATTGAAATTTTCTGTTATATAATTATGTTTTTTTTAAGTTCAGGAATATACCTCCCTCATACAAAGCTCTGATTTCTTGTCCGAATTTGGAGACACTTTAGGTCCTTTTTGGATAAGTTTTGGGATTTTCAAATATTTTGGCCTCGAAAATCACTGAATAGACATTTATTGCAGAAATGCGCATCTGATGCAGCAAAATTGGCACAGTTATTATAATTAGCATATATGGGTAAATACATTTTGAATGGTTCATTTCATCATTAAGATCATTAAAGTAATATTTAGCTATAGTGTTTGTGTGGAAGTATCAGTTATATTTGTTCCCGACTTGTTTAGATTTAGAACGTTACGTATTGTACAGACTACCGTTGAAGAACGTTTTTTGTCCACTTTATGTCTTTTTTTGGATTTATTGTCTTTTACAGTAGTTGACACATTTATGTATATCCATCAAATACCTTTATTCCTAACACGAAGCAGTTTCATAAGAATACAACAGATTTTATTTTTTATCTCAACTTAGTAAGTTTCACTATTAGTTTCACTTTTAATTTTCTGAAAACCGCAGTACAATCGTTTTTCCATTTGTAAACTACAAGCATATTGATTACGTTTGACTCTAATTTTAGATATCAATATATAAAAAAATGTATTGATATCCACCTGTTTTGGCATTGTTCCAAGAGTTATATATCTGGTTCATTACATTCGTTTTTCTAAATTGGATTGTAGGCATCGGTGCCTCGTTTGATATAATTGTTATAACTTAAACCCACTTAAAAGAAAAATAGATGTCAAACATTTATTTATTTATTTATTTATTTATTTATTTATTCATTCATTTATTTATTTATTTATTTATTTATTTATTTATTTATTTATTTATTTATTTATTTATTTATTTGTGTTTTTTATTATTTATTTATTTATCTATTTATTGCTACATCATTATTACAAGGACAAAATTATTAGAAACAAAACAACAGGTTATGATAACGGGGGATATTAAAGCCACTATACAGTATCTAAATATTTCTAACTGCTAGTAAGTATGAAATAGTTCGACTTATCTATGTGGTAAATTGATAGCTTTAACTTCCTTCCCAACTTTTGAAAGTAGAAGGACAAATAATCCCCTCGGCTTCATCACTTGTGTTGATTATTTTATTTTATTTAACAGATATGCATTAAATGTCCATTCAAATCACATCAAATACTTCCTTTTAAAGAACAAAAATGACGAAAAGAAAAGGTTAACATCGACATTTTGTATTTCATAAATCAATAAATATATACCTTCTTACCTGCTTCAGTGTATATTTCATTCTGTTAAAAATGGTATGTATTGTATGTATCTATTATGAAATAAATATATGGGAACTCCCTCGGTGTCAACTAGTCAATTATGTAATTGTCATCTTTATAATTAGAATGATTTCCACGAAATCTTTAAAAATATTGTACATGAAACGAAACACGTTATATAGTAGTAAAGATCAAAAGATTAGTAAAAAAAAACTCTGTAATCTTTTCTAATTTATAAATAAAGATATTCTGGAGCTTCGCCAAATCATATAGGTAGTTTTTTAGCCTGTAATTGCATCAATGCTCAATTGTAAAGATAACTCAAAGCCTAACCCTTCACATACTTATTGACACCCCCCAGGAAAAAATATAGTCATATAAAAAGGAGATATTTGAAAAGGTAATTTTTGCTTTGCTGTACAACAAAAGGTAAACAAATAACAAACTCAAATACTTAAGAATACAAATTCTAGTACTCTTCTGGTGAGGTTTTATTATTTTTAGGGGGTGCATGAAGTCGTCATATCATGATGACTTTTGAATCATCGAGTCAGTCCGTTGAGGTCACCAAAAATGGTTTTGTTGTAATCAATATTTAGTAGCATTGACCTATGATATATTAAAACGCTATTATATGAATTGCCCACTGATAACAAACTGTTTGACTACGACTTACATCATACTTGAATATTTTCAATATGCATTGGAAGAGATTTACATTCTGAATATCTAAAACTGTTATTAAAAAAGTTTAATGTTATATTTTAAACATCAACTGATATTTTTTTTCATAAACATCGTGTACAAAAACATGTAATATCATTATTCGAAATATACTATGATTCAAGCGCAACTTGGTTAACAATGAATAAAATGTTTGCTTAAATAGGAGTATAACTGACTACTTATCGAATAATGTCAGAAATTCTGACTAAATCTGATTTGACCTATGTGATGAATATCTTTTTGGGACTGTTAATCACCGTACAATATTATCAGCCCAGTTGTCAATGTTTCGGTACTGACATGATTTATAACATACTTTTCACAAATTTTCCGTTCATTTATTAAGAAACTATTTAGATAATTAGCATTCAAATTCTATAAGGCAAAATTGATTAAGACGAATCTGACTGTTCTCTTTGTGACCTTTTTGGTCATCTAGCTCTTGAAGTTTTTATTTATTTATTATGAAGGCTTTCTTTTTTTTTTTGAGCATTTCTGATACAAGTAAATCAGAGAAAAACGCCTCAAACGCATGAAATCTATAAAGTGTTATTTTTATTTTAGGAAAGGAATAGTACTTTAGTTGTAGAGTTGCCAACGTCATTTTGGTGATTTGAAGGTCACAAATGCATTTTTCTTGGCGACGCGAAGTGGATTCAGTAAAACGGATACTTGCGTCCGTCACATCCTTATTAACGTCGACAACTATTCATCTACAATACTGTTCTTTTCTTATTCTAATGCATTAAAAAATAGAAATTGTACATTAGAGCTTGTAAAAATGTATTGATATTAGATAAAATAAAATTCCGCGAAAGTCCATGAATGCTTTTTGGGCATCATAAACATCATAGCAAAATATCTCAGTAAAACAGCGTTTTTGAGATATATTATTCTTTTTCTTATCTTTTATCATAATATATTATGTACCTATATGAAGGTATTTCCCTTCAGAACGATGTCATTTTTTCAAAGAATCAACCGGACGATACCAAGAGTTTCAATGAAACGTGCTTCAAGGCATAAAATAATGACCTGTGTAAAGTCATTATTTTTACTGATTAAAATGCAAACATAGTAATCGGTGTTGTTGCCAACTCGAATTTTACTGTACAATTGTCCATCTTTAAAAGTCTGTAAATAGTAAAAAACAACCTTTCCTCCGTTTATAAGACTTAAAAATACAAAAAAAAACATCGTTTATGCAGAGTTTAATTTTGAAATAATTATTCTGAAGGTTTTTTAATTCATCGCTTCAATAACGAGACGTTTTGTGACATACATTTGATAATGCAAAACTTTTTATAACACTTTTAATACAAGCCAAATTGTATCATTTATGGGTCGGATTATTACACAAACACAAAAGTATACAATCTTGCTGATACACACGGTATTGAGTATCGTACTTTGATCTATGGATGTCCGTTTTCCCGTTAATCATGTGCATTTCTATTTTGTGGTCTTTTTTTATGTGATATTTTTTACAATTATATATACCTTTTTCTTTTACACTATCATATTACCAAATATGTTCATCTTCTAAAAGTAAATAGCCACATTAATCAAGGGGAGTAATATATTTTTTAAAGCTTAGAGAATAAATTACTTACTTAGTGACTTAAATTTTAAATACACAATAACAATTCATATTTTTCTTGCTTCATGCATTTACAGTGACAGTTTGTGAAACTTAATAGTTTACGTAACTGAACAATGATTACTAACGTTTATATCTAGATTATTCCGTATTATTGCACCTTATAATTGAGCCGATGGGCGATTTTGTACCTAATAGCAATAGAAAATATATCCCACTTTAATTTGATTGGTAAAATGGGATTCAGTTTCCAGCAAATCATTGCAGAAAATGATACTATCCCCGGTTAAGTATTATTTTCGAATTTCGATTGGCTAATCACGTCGTTAATAACCCCATAGCCTCTGGTCTTGCAAACTGATATACCCGGACGTCACTGTCTTTTACCCCGGGGAACTTCACGCGCGTTTTCTTTTGTTTTCGATTATCGTCGTCGTCGTCGTCGTCGTCGTCATCATCATCATCATCATCATCATCATCATCATCATCATCATCGACACCACCAAAATCACCACCATCAACACCTCCACCACCACCACCATCATCAGCAGCAGTAGCAGCAATTTAAGTTTTCTGAAATGATTTTTATTTTAGTATTCAACATTGTTATTACACTAATTGAAATTAAAAAAGAAAAGTTTAAGATAATTTAAACTATTTGGACCCTTCGATACTTCGTCGGCTATACTATGGCATGATCATAGACAGGGTTATATCATTATGTTTTCGTCCGCAATGGAATAGATATTGATGTCTGAACTTGGAACGTCTCTGTTCTTATGATTAAGCAGCGGTGTAAATCAGATGTGAATCCTAAAAACTTCTAAAGATCTACACCAAAATCTAAAATTACAATCTTTAAAAGTTTGCGGCAAAATCAAAACGTTTATTGTTTTTTGCTTTACACTACTATAACCCAAGCTCAATTGAAAAGATCGACTATTAAAAAGAGTTTATTCTACGAGAATGGGAAATGTAGATACAAATTGCTTGCTTTAAATCATGAAAAATCATACTTTGTGAAGAATTTTAAGGTTCCAAAAACAAATACGCCGACGATTATAAGTCTGTAAAGGTTTTAGGCAAAAACAACCCTTTCCTCCGTTTATAAGACTTAAATACAAAATAAAAAAACATCGTTTATGCAGAGTTTAATTTTTGAATTTCAAGTCAGGAATAAGGCAGTTGTTATGAAATAGATCGTTTCTATGTATGTTGGCGTTCAGTGTTTCTGTTGTTCCTTTGTTTTCCTCTTATATTTGATGCGTTTCCCTCGGTTTTAGTTTGTAACCCGGATTTTTTTTCTCTCAATCGATATAAACGATGGACGTTTTGATCGACAACACATTTGTTGAGTTTTAAGGGTTACTGTTTAAATGCACAGTGGGTATTCAAGTATGGCTATTTATCGTCCTATCCTACTGACCGACTTTTTATGTACTTATATGAAGCAGAATGTATAAAGAACCTTCTCAACGACAAAAGATGTATCCTTGAAAGTTCAGTAATTTCAATCTAGGATATATTGATGATGTCCTGTCAATCTATATCTCACATTTCAGCGAGTGATTGCATCACATATATTCCAGTAAACGTGAGATAAAGGATACTATCGAAACTAAAAGGCCTGCTTGATTCTTTCCTCGATATTGAAGCAGACAAACGACTTCAGAATAGAATCTATGACAAACGTGATGATTTCAATTTTCCAATTGTCAACATCCTATTTCTCAGTAGTAACATACCCTCTGCCCCATCGTATAGCATTTACATATTTCAGTTGATACGCTATGCATGTGTATATTTCATTCATACAATTTCACGAAACAAATTTTACTGTTACTATCATATTTTGCGATATTATCTCATCTCATCTGGAATTTTACCGATTGTGTCCTATTCCCGATTGTGATATTTTGACTTAGTATGGTGGCTTTGCATGGTAGATAATTTATGTATAGCAGGAGACGATCATCCTGTCGACGAACCATGCGCTCCTTTTGGAGTAAGTGCAATACCCTCTATTTTTGTTTGATACATCGATCTGTATCTTCTTAATCCATTCATAATATTTAAACATCGGTTAACTACTGATGGCTAAAAATTGAGTTTGAAACATTCAGATTATTTGATACTGTTGTTTTTTTGTCTTTTTTTATTTTGTTTTTGGTGGGGTTTGGGGAATTTCAACATGAATGTGCGTTTGACTGACGTAATTTAGACGCTGCTGTAAAGTGTTTTTCATCGAAATATATGTCTTCTTTTAAAATAATTATGTTTTTACTGCATAACATTGTTTTGCAATGATTGTAATTAGATTGACTGATAATCCATTCATACTAAAATATGGCACATCGGAGATTCTAGTTACGAAGTCTAAAAGGAGAGTGTGCATTTTGCAACAAATACTTTTATATATGGAAAATTGTATGGAGCGCATCAAACTGGGTATGCCTGACTTTTTTTTTTTGGATTTACGATTCCAATCGGTCAAAAACTTCAAGCTGCAATTTAAATTTAAAATGATTAACCTTCATGATGAACACTCAAACCCCAATACGTGAAAGCCAAGAATGTTGAAATACCTTAACAAGTCAAGAGCTTAATGGACCAAATAAATATTAATAGAATGGCCAAAAAAATCTAAGGTCAATTTTGCATGTGATTGAATTTTACAAATATTGACTTTAAATCGTTGACTTTCTATTTCATTTAAAAAATCACTTTTTGATATCAGAACACTAGTTTGGAAAAAGATAACTTTGATATGACTTGAATATTAAAACGTCCATCATAAGGATAATCATCATAGTATGTTATCAGAGTCGTCTTGTTCTGATAACATTAAGTATATGTGATATGAATGTCAATGAGAAAACTCTTCAGCAAAGATTTTAGAGACAATAAAGCTCTTTTTTCTAGTACTCCTACTTACTAGTACGACAATAAAAACATATATTCTTGGATTTGGGAAAGCTGCATTAAATCAAATGTCACAGTATACAAAAAATACATTTTGAAATGTAACATTTCAAAGCTGAATCTTATTTCCTAATATAAATACATTTTGTTACATTATCATTTAATTTAATTTAATCTTGTGATTTTTCTACCTCTAATGAATATTAAAAAGTCATAAACACAATTTGAACATACATTGGGGATTTCACTATAAAAAAAGAAACATCAGATTAAATGAAAGACACTAGTATTTGATAATAGACACGTATTAAAATATTAACAGTTTAAAAGTAGAAATAAATACAAGATTGCATTACATTATTTCAAAATTGCAGTTCAAAAATTTCCATGTGATAGAAATATGATAAAATAGTATACAAAAAGGCTAATAAGATATGATTGAAAGTCCATGCGACAATCTTGTAATATATACGAGAGTCAGGGTGGGTATACAAAAGGCAAAAAAAGTGATTAATGTTAAGCTTATACATAAAAAATAGAGAACAATTGGCACAAAACTATAGAAAAATTGCCTCACAAATAAGATAAAACTGGAATGAAGATCCCAGTCTCAATACCTGCAAATAAGGTAAATAACATACACAGTCAATACTTCTTGGATAACGTGGCCCGGTGTACTGTCTTGTTATCCCCTGTTAAATCATTAAATATTATTTTATGGTTTTATGGCTAGCCAAACCTCCCGCTTATATAGCAATGTTAAAAATACCGACCTTCATATACAAGTTGATAATGTGCAACAACAAAAAAAAGAAAGTGTCAAAAACCGATTTCTTTAAGAACTAAAGAAAATTAATTTAACAACTGAAAGTACTTTAAATCTCACAGACATTGTTCAAGTCATTTAACTACTTATTACATACTAGAATACACTGAATTTAAATTAAAAGAAGAAAATGTAGTTGTTTGAATTTGAAGCATTCTGTAATAGCTGTGTGATACCCTGACACGTTACTACGGATTCTTGATCGACATAAAGGACTTGCTTAACATTCCCGTTGAGCTCTAAAATCTTTTCTTTTCTTTTCTTTATTCTTTTTTCTTTTCATGTTTTTCTTATTGGAATGTATGTGGTGGGAATTTTTCCTTATCAACCACACAACCCCGTATACTATAATGGTTGATGAAATTTCCCCACACTTTGTTGCACTTCAACAGCTGCTTATTTCCTACAAAATAGTAAAAAGTAGGAAATGACATATAGAATTCCAACTACAAATTATCAGTTGGCGGATAGGAGAATGTCCTCGTTCTTTCTAGAAGTCAGGTTATAATACATAAAACTAGACCGCAGACGATTAAGGGTGACGTTGTTTTTTTTTTTAGTGTCACGCTTCAACTTCATCAAATCTCGTTCAGTTTTATTGTGTCTAAGTCTACCTAATTTGTAGCAAGTTCAACTTTAGAGCAATAAAGAATTGACCACCAACTGTTATATTTTTCACAATTGTTTTAGCAAATATATTAAATTATCTGCGCAATATATTTTTAAAAATCTCGTTATGTCTGCTTCAAATATATGCTAACATTCACCTATCACAAAATAAAATGTCTTATGTGAATTAGAGCTTGACATGATGTGTAGGTATATGACGTCCTTTATTGAAAACCACATATTTGCTGGGTTACTATTTCAGTAACGTATACAAATATTTCTTTGAAATCAAGGTGATGCAACATTTGAACGGAATCTTTAGATTAAATTTTAAATGAACTGCTTAAATAAAATAATTTTGAGAGCCAGAGACGCGCAAACACTTTGACAATACTGATATAGCCTTAAAGAAATAAACAATACATTTCAAATCAACTTCGCTTGCGGAAGCTTGTGATATACATTCAGTAAACACATTTTCCTGTTTTCGATTGATTGTTCCCAATTTATATTGAACGTACGATATTTCATTCCCTATATTCAAAACACATTTATGTATAACAAACTAAAACAATACATGTATCTAGCTGAAAATTTTTCTCTCGTATCAGCAGTCATGTCATGGACTAGAAAGATTCAACATTCATTTTCCGTATGTTATATGCGTCTTATATAAAAAATATAAGAATAAAAGCATGTCAACTTACCTACAACTATAAGTCCTTTACGAGCTCTTGTCAAGGCCACATTTGCTTGATGTTCGTCAGTGATAAAACCAAGGTTTTGTTTACACCAACCCAATGTAGGCTTTGGTTCTATTCTATAATGTGGTAAAGATCTAACCAGGCTCATGATTACATAGTCCCATTCACCTCCTTTTAATATAAAACAATATATTATATCGTTTTAATTATTTGAGTAATTAACTTGAAACCTTAAGAACGCTAGACTGTTCTGAAATAAAAGATAGATATGGGAAGTTTAAAAATTAACAAATCGCTACACATCACCAAAAGATTGAACAACATGAACCTCTTGTAGACTCGAGTGCTCTGGAAATATAAATTAGAGGCAAAACTAGTTTACCGGTATTCAAATCGCATCAATTCATTTAGAAGACGCCAATCAAGGTTAATATAAAAAAAAAACGAAGTCAACTGGGCGCGAGATCGAATGCGTCGACTGGGAAAGCGTTTAATGCAATGCATAAAATTGAGAATGGAAATGGGGAATGTGTTAAAGAGACAACAACCCGACCAAAGAGCAAAAAACTGCCGAAGGCCCCCAATGGGTCTTTAACACAGCGAGAAAATCCCGCACCCGGAGGCGGGCTTCAGCTGGCCCCTAATCAAAAATGTATATTAGTTAAGTGAAAATGGACGTCATACTAAACTCCAAAACATATAAATGAACTAAAATTAAAAAACATACAAGATTAACAACGGCCAGAGGCTCCTGACTTGGGACAGGCGCAAAAATGCGGAGGGGTTAAACATGATTTGTGAGATCTCAACCCTCCCCCTATACCTCTAGCTAATGTAGATTAAACAAACACACCGCAATACGCACAATAAAACTCAATTTAAAAGAAGTCCGATGTCAGAATAGGTAACAAAAGAAATTAAGCAAAATGACAATGATACATAAATAAATAAAGGACTACTAGCAGTTACTGACATGCCAGCTCCAGACCTCAATTTAACTCATTGAAAGATTATGTCTTCATCATATGAAAATCAAGCACAATCCCTCCCGTTAGGGGTTTAGTATCATATTATCATAAAATATATGAGAAGAACATAACCCGTATCATGCCAACAACTGGTTTTAGAATAAATGTGTTTATTTTCAATGCAAAGACCCTATGAGCATCGTAACTATATCCCTTCTGAATAAGTCTGTTTAAAGGTTTTGTTAGCTTTTCATGTGAATGCCGACATTTTTGTGCTTTGTAAAGAATATTACCATAAAAGATTAGATGTGAAATACCTGAACGTATAAGATGTCTGCATTGTTGATTTATATTTACGAATGATGTGCTTGTACCGATGATAAAATTTAGTAAATGTTTCGACTAGTTTGTGATATCGAAAACCCTGGTGTAATAATTTTTCAGTAATACAGATATTTCTTTCGTTAAAATCAAATACGTTGCATCACCCGTCATGTGAAACCCAGCTGTCAAAATCTCACAATCGGGGAAAGGGCACAATACAGATCACACCATATAAGTGTATTTAAAGATATCAGACCGAGAAAAAATGTCGCTAGTGAATTGAGACACTTAGATAAAACACGTTTTGGTCAACCAAACTTATCATGTATATCATACTAAGAGCTATATAGTAAAAATAAAAGGCTTTACTATAGATATAACTTAAGCAATCAACTGTTGTCACTATGTTGAGATGATAAAATGGACATACCACTGTTAAACAATAGCGACAATGATGAAAATCAAATTAATCTTCATTTTATCAAAATTTTTATGCTGCATGATTATAAGACTCTTAGTGAATCTTAAGATAACCAAGAAGAAACTTTATCCTGCAATTGGGTGTCTTATCATACATTACCAGCCCAACAGATATAGCTAGCCTGTATTTGTATACTATACAGATATCGCTTAAAGCTCCGCCCACTACTGGACTATTTTTGTGTATTGCTGTTGACGAGTGTTGTATGAACTTTCGTGATCTCAGAATCGCAATCGCATTCCAATAACGTATTGTCCCGTCTGTGCTCAATCGTATGTGAATGTCCCAGTCTCCGATCCGCAAACACTTTCTGCTCATAGACAAACATGAACAGCAGGATTAACTCAATTTTCTACGGCGCTAATCTTCTAGTTCAAAACTTGAATGTGAAAATGTGTAACACTAAAAATCAACCATGCAACAATGTCAATAATCAGTGAATGCACGGACAGTTCGAAATTCTGAAGCGTAGGACAAATCAAACACTTTTGTCTTATATCGGACAATGTTTTGTTATTTCTTTTTACTGTTGAAATTAGTTGTTATGTTATAATAAATAGTTATTAACTTTGAGCGATGTATTATTGTTGACCATGCGAGATTCTTTTTGGCGTACTGGTCATCAGCTGATTGTTTGATTTTTTTTAATATTACTTTTCAACGAATTTTAAATTGAAAATAAATGCAATAAACGTAAGTTCGGCTCGGCTCGAAGCAGGAGTAATAGCTCACTGAAGCTCGCATTACACCTGTTTCTTAGCCTCGTACAAATACAGCTGATATTTAAAGACATTAAACAGTTATTGTCTATATATTTTTCTGTTCGACATATATGTTCTCCAGTACTTTTTAATGTTTCGTAAAATATACATCGAGTCCTTTAAATCATATGAATAAACTTTATATTTAATTCTTGACTAAAGAAATTTATTTCTACACCGCTATATTTGGATTTTCCCTTTTCTATTTCTATCTTAAGACTTCTTCTGGAACTAGTTTGATCAGTACTTTAATAAGAAGTCGTTGTGTTAGTACTGCGCAGATATTTCTTTTGCGCTATTATGGGCGGGTTCCACAGTCTTATATAAGTTCGATACTTGTATAGTGTGCATCGAGGTGTTCACAGGAACTTCTAATTACAACACGTTCTGCATAGTATATTATTATAAATTAACTGTTTATATAACTTTTCGAAATACTAAGGATTTTCTACCCCAGGTAGATTACGTTAGCTGTATTTTGCAAAACATTTCGGAATTCTGGGTAATCAATGCTCTACAACTTTGTACTTAATTTGGCCGTTTTACCTTTTTTGATTCGAGCGTCACTGATGAGTCTTTTTTAGACGAAACGCGCGTATGGCGTAAAAGATGTTAATCCTGGTATCTATCTGTGATGAGTTTATTTGCAGTATATTGTATTTAGTGTATAGTTAGGCTTGTGTTTGTTAAGAGATATGTGTAATATGTGTTATCTTTATCAAATGTTGCATCGCACATAAAATTATAAGTTACTGCGAGCAATTCAAGTCTAATTCATGACTTGCCTCTTATTTAGCCATGTCTAGATTAGAAATGTTTTAAATTCGGACGACTTTATGAGAGAGAATTTAAAAAAGGATTAAAACATCTATGTTTCTAGATAAAAAAAATGTGGCCTTTGAAAATTTCAACACAAAGTAACAAACCTTGGCTAGCCACAACTGTATTCACGTTAAACCTTATAAACTTTTCTTCGTTCAGAGCTCTTCTAATAGATGTACACTGCGCATTATACTGACTCATAATATTTATATATTCTGTTTCTATCAACTCTTCATCAACCAGATGTTTAAATATCTTCACCTAAAAAGTATAAAAAAAAAATTGAAATGAAATTAGTTCGTTTATTTTGAGAAGGATTTGATTCTTTTGTTTGTTTCTCTGTACCGCAATTATGTACACACTGACTCTATGCATTGCACAAGATTGATTCTTACCGTATTGATTAATGGCGTTTCTGTAATACGTCAAAAATACAGCCACCAGCAAAGGTATGGTTTCATATAAGAAAGTCAATATTATGAGCTTGCTTTCAGTAATAATATCTTTGATATGGTATACTATTGTTTATTATTGTTCGGGTAAATTTATGTTTCTGTACTACGAATATGTTATCTTTCAGTTAAGTGAGTTTGAAGTACCAAATATAAGCTGGTATCTTTTGATGAGTTTTTCCTGTACATTTTTATTGTACGTTCCTTTATGTTACTTTTGTTAGTCTTACGGGTCGAAACAATAAAGTGAACGGTTGGAATATAAAAAAAAAAGATTTAGCCCGCTACAGGGTCATGTACCTGTCTATGCCAAAGTCAAGTAAAAACCTCGCCAGGAGTTTTCTTTTGTATTAACTTTAATTTTGAGAATTGAGTGTTGATGTCAAATTTGATAGTCACTTTGTTCATTACTTAAAACTAATCAGACAAGTGGCGATGTGTAGCTTGACTTGTCTACTGTTGAAGACCGTATGTTGGCACAAGATGTATTTTATGGGTTTGTGTAGTTAAGTATCTGCCTCGTCAACGAAACCCCGAAATATCCATTTATTTATGATTTATGACATGAAAATCAAAGACGCCTATATTGGATAAACTGCTTCAGCCAACAATGCATTTACTGTAAGGGCTGTAACCTTAGTTTTAAAAAAAATTACATAATTTATAAACCAAAAATTTTCCCTTAGCTACATTCTGCTAATACAAAAATACTTGTCTTTTCATAATTACTACCTTTGACGACTTACAGCAGCAATTTAGATCCGGTAGTAATGATACATAGCTTTTTATATCGATTTCACTTTGTTTGCAATGTCTTTCTGAAATAACCTATATCAGGCACTCTTGAGAAAAATTTGCAAATCATTTACATACATATGTTGGTATAATTGAAACCCAAAGAGATATTATCAAAAAAAACATCTTTCATTCAAATTTAAATGGCAGGGTCCGTTAACGTATGTTTAATAAAGTGACATTGTAATATCTTATCTATTTAAAAAACTGATTTCATATCTATAAAGTTTTATATTAATCGTTCTTATAAAAAGGAATTGTATGGATAATAAAACGCTTTTGAACACATAAACCAAAAGGTTTTTTTCGGAATTCGCAAATCCTTCTTTAGTCAACTTTGACGAAGGAGTTGTACAAATTTGGTAGAAAAGTATGTGCATGATCAATACAAGTACTAGTATGATATATTTAAAAATTCATATTTTGTACTTTATCTTGCATACCACATGTTCAACTTCTCCTTGGTTAGAACAGGACTGTTCATTTCCTTCCTCCGTATCAAAAGGGAGATAATCCTCCTTGCCCTCAACATGGCAAAATATTACAGGAATATTTTTGTTTATCCAAGATCTGAGAGGAAATTCGGTCATCCACTTTTTTGATCGCTGTGTAATCAATTCATTGAAATAGAACTGCTTTGAAGGAAAAGCACAAATTGCTGGATTCTGTAAAAAAATTGAAACCAACGACAATATATATATAAAAGATACATCAAGGCATCATGATGTACATTTTACAGGATGGACATACTTTTTTTTGAAGACCAAATAATTTTGACAAAAAATACAGCGTTGCAAGTGAATTAGACATCTAACTTAAAACGTTTACAACGTATTTAATATACCAGTAAGTAGTAAATATGTATTAAGTGCTTAGAAAATCAACCTAACAATGTTAGATTAGATCTGTTTCTTTAATACTTCCCCAACCGGGGCGGAAACCTATAATTTTCTTTCTAATTTCTATGGCAACACCGTCAAGCATTACACAGTCGCTTATCCTCTCCTCTTATTATAGATGATAAATATAATTATATATACATAACAAAAGTCAATAACCAACAGCAGTGTCGTCAGCGACTTGTTAAATTATCTCATGATGATTGCCAAAATGCATGAAAGCGCTAATGACATTAGTTTAACGAACATTAATTATTTGATGAAAATAAAGTCTATTCGAATTATAAATTTTGATATATACATATATTTACCATTCTGTACTGTGAATTTAATAGTGTTGCCTCTTTTGCATATCTTTCAAATAACGACTTTTCTAATCCTAGTTTGGCGGCGTCAGAAGACTTAACAATTGGTCGTAGCTGTTTGTGATCACCAATAAGAACTACTTGTTTAGCTCTGGTTGCAATGATGGCAGCCATGCTTTCGGGTTCCGTACACATTCCACACTCGTCAATGATAATTTGGAAAATTTTTCCCCGTGTTCCTTTCAGAAGTTTAGGATTCGTCGCCATAGCTGTTGTACAAAAAATTACTTCATGATGCTTGACCTCATCATTAACAGCTTTTGATATTAAGTTTCTGTACTTTTTAACAATTTTATAATCAACTCCATCTGGGTGTTGTTTGAATTGTCGGTCAAAAGTTGCAATTTCCTCCTGGTAAGGCTTTCCATGTTGCCTTATCAATATATGCATAGAAACTTCTCGCAAATGTTTGTCAGCTTTTGATCTTTCTACACGTGATGTTTGAGTTTTTCCAGGAATAGGATATTCTTCATCCTCAATAGAACTTCCGTACCATCGAACCAATATAGGGCATTTATCCTCAAACTTCTTTGTCATCCATTCTGAAGAAAAAAAATCATACATTTTATATATAATGCGCGCGAGACAAACAACATTTGTCTTAACTTAATTTAAAATTTAGCCATTCATTCCTGTGTATGTCATAATTTTGAAAAGAAGCGTGCTTTCAATAGAAATTTGAATTTTGCACTTAAACTTACTTGCCACCAGATCTACAGATTTGTTTGATGGACCACAGAAAATAATCTGTTTTTTCTCATTGCCCATCTTCTTCCATTTCAGGTTGATTTGATTAAACAGGTAAACTAACTTGATACCTGTGTAGGTCTTCCCAGTGCCTGAAATGTACATAATTGAGTTATGTTTTGACAATTTTACGATTGATTTGTAATCGAACATGGCTAGAACAATCAACATGATCAAAATAAAGATGCGGTGGGGTATTTTTAATAGAAATATTTAGAAATGCATTAACTTTGAACAAAATAAGTAATTATTTATGAAAAACATAAACGTGTTAATCTAGTTAATAAAGCGTATGATAAATATAGTTGTGCGCACATCAAGTTTAACCTAAATAACTTTCGTGTCCTCAATGCTCTCCAACTTCGTACTTAATTTGGCCTTTTAAACTTTTTTTATTCGAGCATCACTGATGAGACTTTTGTAGATGAAACGCTTGTCTGGCGTAAACAATTTTAATCCAGGTATCTATTATGAGTTTATTACATAAGGCACAATTCTGGAGCACCTGAGATCACCCCAGTTTTTGGTTGGGTTCGTGTTGCTCAGTCTTTAGTTTTCTATGTTGTGTTTTGTGTACTATTGTTTTTCTGTTGGTCTTTTTCTTTTTTAGCCATGCCGTTGTCAGTTTATTTTCGACTTAAGAGTTTGAATGTCCCTTTGGTATTTTTCGCCTCTCTTTTGCAACCAAAAGTTTGGATAGCAGAAATTCTGTATATTCGACAGAATAAAAAAAAAAGTTGAACAAATCAGTAAAAAACCCTCTGAAATAAACTTGCCTGATAAATAAATTCAGGATTTTATAGTTGATTAGCAAACGTTGTTGCCCTTTACAAATTTAAAATTCATCAATTGCGCTTGACTATTCGTATATGACATATCACGGAATATGAATTATACTTGTCGCTAGCAAATGACAGATGGCTCTAATGAAAAATGTATCGATTACTCTAGAGAGCACTTGTTTTCATCTCGCTTTTTTTCATATGACATAGTCCCATTATTTCGGTTTAGTGTTTTGTGTCTTATCAGTTTTTCTTTTTTGTCATAGTATTGGTATCTATATGTCATATTTTAAGTATATTTTTAAACCGAACTAGTTTGCATTGTAGATGAATAATACATTTGGAATATGTATACATACATAGAAAATCCCTTATAAAATACTATTTACACGATGTTTTCACTCTGACCAATTTTTTACCTCTTCTCCTTATGATTAACGGTTGTAATCACGGGTCTTCTTGAAATATGTGATGATGTTCGTAGACCTAATGAATTCTGTAGGTTATTTGTGTCTCTATCGTATACGTACAGCCGATAATCAAACATCTCATTTTGTTTTAACAAATTTTTAAAAATGAACTTCAACGTCAATTCTTACACATCAAAAAAAAATTATGATCCACTGATGGTCTTATTTTGATTGCTTATTAACATACAAAACAATTATATTAGTTATATTTGTGTAAACAGGGGTGTACAGAATTTTACACCGGTGTTGATATTCATCGTAGCCGAAGTGTATGCATTTTCAATACTGGTGTAAAATTCCGTACACCCCTGATTTCACCAAAATAACGAATTAATTTCTTATGAAACGTTGCTTTACTTATTTAATACAAAAATATTTCCATTTTTTTGGTATTTAGCATTTTTTTCCAAAAAAAAGGAATTTTTGGAAAACTTTTTAATTCTTTTAGTTTTGAAAAAAGTTTTAATTTTTTGGAAATTTTGTAAAATGTTTATCCACGGAAGAACTCGGGTGGGGTGTTATTTACACCCGGGTAATTAACCAATCAAACTGAAATATTCTTGCTTCATAAGAAATATAGAATATTACCTGGTGGACCCTGTATCAAACTAAATGAAGTTGTCAACGCCTTCTGTATAGCAATATCCTGTTCTTCATTGTTGCGATACAATCTTACATTTATAATGTCTGGTTCGGTATCTATGCCTAGGCCTAGTTCAGAGTGAACTTTATCTGATGACAAAAAAGGGTGTGTAGCTTTAAAGAAGTATATTACTTACGTACTGCTGTAAAATATTTCATGTTTTATATATTATTAATTAACTGCTCTGTTATTGGATTTAATATGATGAAAATTGCCTATGCAATACAAAAGTGTCAACTCGGCCAATACAGGATAACTCGGCCAACATTGATTTTTTCCGTATTGGCCGAGTTCTGATCCGGCCAATACAGGATTTTGGAACGTCTCTAGGTTTTAGATCGAAAGTCATTACAAACACAACCTTAATGTAAACTGTCGTTTGGAAGACGCTGTTTTATTTACTCACCATAAACATGCCGAAATGTTCAGTGTGGAAAAAATTTCAGGCTGAAGACGGTCACATTCTTTAAAAAAAGCATTATGTAAGCAGACAATTGAATTATTTCAGGTTTGGGCAACGAGTCTGTAGATTATCACATAGTTCATTTCTTGTCGACCTCCTAACTATTTTTAAAAAACAACTTTCATTTTACTGTTTACTTTCTCATATATTTTTCAACCCGAACCAGGCATATGGATTGTTGAAGGATGACCTTTAATTTATTGTTCAAGTCTTTGTTCTTTGGTCATGGTCTATAGATAGTTGTCTCATTGCAATTGACATACATTGGCAATCATATTCAACTCCTAGTTTTATTTTATCCTTTTGTTTCTGAATCTCATGCGATGGCAGTATCTTTCCAATTTCTATTTATGGGTTGCGTTTAAATATGAATTTTACACGTTATAGTGACTGAAAAGGGTTAACAAATCATCAAAAAATGTAGAAGACACTTCCAAACAGCACCAGATCATTTGACATTGCAGATTATAAAAGGAAACTAAGATTTAGATAGTTCAGTTTCAAGGTAAAACATGTTAAAATCTTGTGAAGGGAAATAAAACACAAAAAAACAGGTAAACACTGTAGTTAATTAATAAAGATATCATGGATTTTTTCGCTGTGTTGAAGACCCATTGGTAGCATTTGACTGTTTTCTGCTCTTTGGTCAGGTTGTTATCTCTTTGACACATTCCCCATTTCCATTTTCAATTTTATCATTACGTGATTATTTCTGTATTGGCCTTGTTATTGGTCAGAGGCTTGCTGTATTGGCCTAATCACGTAATAATATCATAGTATATGGGAATTATAAACATGACTTCAATATATCGTGTACATATAAATAAGAAGATGTGGTATCAGTGCCAATGAGACAACTCTCCATCCAAGTCATGTACATGTACATTTGATATATTTTCGATTATATTGGACGATAGCGTAGTTCAACCATCAACCTTCGGATTTGCTGAGAAAATTAATCAATCAATCAATTAAACATCCAATGGTTGCTTAGTTGATATTACAATCTCTATCCTAGCTCTAGATTATACAACTAATAAAAATGCGCTTAATATGTGTATCCTCTTCTTGCCGACTTGTTCCTTCATTCATATGAGGATGACTTCTTACAGTAGCTTCGTATGTAGAATGAAAAGAAGCAAGCATTATCCTTTAACTTCACGTTCCGCTATATAGATGATATTCTCTCACTAAACAATTCAAAGTTTGGTGACTATCTTTAATGCATCTATCCCATCGAACTTGAAATAAAGGATACAACAGACAGTTAAATTTGTCTCATAACTGGAAGTACATCTAGAAATTGACAATGAAAATCGGTTGCGAACAAAACGTTCGACAAAAGACATGATTTCAGCTTCCCAATTATGAACTTTCAATTTCTATATAGCAACATTGCAGCAGCACCTGCAACTTGAGTATATATCTCCCAGTAGATACAATATTCCAGAACGTGCATTTCCTATCATGATTTTCTTGATAGAGGGTTGATGCTAACAAGGAAGCTATTAAACCAAGAGTTCTAAGTGTGGAGTTAAAGTAATCCCTTCGAACATTTTACGGACGCCATCACGAGTTGGTTGACTGTTATGGAATATCTGTTTATCAGATATTCTATAACGGTTCGCAATCGACTTTTATTGTCAATTTCTAGATGTACTTCCAGTTATGAGATAGACTTAACTGCCTGTTGTATCCTTCGATGGGATAGATGCATTCAAGATAGTCACCAAACTTTGCATTGTTTAGTGAGAGATGAAGACAGATATGTTCCAATTGTCGAAACCACGATCCCGCCCTCTTCTCCTCGAATGTGACCTACCGAATTAGACTTAGCACCGAGTTTGTACTTACAAGAGCAACTAGGCGGGTGCCACATATGGAGCAAGATCTCCTTATCCTGCCGGAGCACCTGTTTTTGATGAGTTTCATGTTGCTTAGACTTTTGGTTGGTTGGGGTTTTTTTTCCATTGCATTTTCATTTTTTTTACGACTTATGTCTATGGTATCTTTCGCCTCTCTTTTATATGAACAAATACATTGTGTCAGTCAACACTTCATGTACATACATATATACCTGGAACAACCTACCAAGTTTTGGAATGGCAGTCCCCGTTGCTATGGCTTGAGCAAGGGTTGTGGCTTTGTTGAGACACTGTAGAACCGCATCAATTCTCCTTTTAAAAAAAAAATTTATTCAATATAAGGCCATTGAGCATTTTAGCATTATCTTAAACAAATATACTCGGGCTCCCTCCACCAGTAAAAACTGACCGCCTCCAAATAGCACAATAGTGCTGAAAATGGCATTAAATACAAATCTTAAAAATCAATTACTTAAATTTTAAACATCTTTTTGTCATGAGTCAATATAGTTAAAAAGATCATTTATATTCAAATTTACTTCAACAAATTAAACTTATTACTGAGAATATAGTGTATGAGACTATGACATTTCTTATTCAAATGTTTTAAAAGTTTTACTAGTACTCACTGATCTACACTGGATTTGAATATGATTTCAATGCTGCACCTTTTTTCGCTATCCCCTGTCATTAGTTCAGGAGGAACCAGTTTGCTATCTTTGTGAAGCCGAAATATAAAATCATTTTTTACTTTTCTTATTTTTGTTCTATCTATTTTTGCATGCGCCATCCAAATGAAATAATCACTGGGTGCAATAGTTCCCTTCATAATATCATGTTTGTCTTTGTGTGTTTTAAAAATCAGACACTTAATACAAAGGTAATCAGGACTAGCAATGTTTTTAATTCCCTCCTCGTTTTCTTCGTCGACAGCTTCTTTTTCGTTAAGAAACACACTTAAAGGTGTCTTATTAATATCAATATTCCGTTGGTCACAAAATTCTTTGCTTAATGAAAATTTTCCTTCATACTGTGAGATAAATTTTACAGGAACATCATTTATTGTCGCAGTACTGCTTTTAATTGAGTTTGAAGCTGATTCCATTTCTACTAGTGGTTTCCATGTTCTAAGATAATCGACTGCACTAGTATACTTCGGTTTGGACGGAGATGTTGCGTATTGCTCTAGATATTTCACAGGGTCTTTGACATGTTGGAAACAATGCTTGACATTATTCGTCATATCGAAGATCTCGATTTGTGGAATAAGGACACCCCTTATAGATTCAGCAGACAGCTGGAGAGGTAATATTTGTTGGTGATTAAAAGTCATAGTGAACTCACAACTATGTAATGTAATTGGTCCTTCTCGTACCTCAGAACTGACATCTCTTTCTGTCTCGTAACATGCTGGTACGTATTCTAGAAGCTTGTCACCGTTTTCCTTCGAATCTCCTATTCTTTCATCGTTGAAGATTTTAATTAATCTTTTCATTTTGTCCTTTGGACTTTTAGCTGAGGTAAAAGTTTCCAGTATTACTTTCCATTTCCTTTGCTGTTGGAAAAATCCCCTGTTATGTGGATTCAATCGGTAACCGTCCTGCTTTGTTTCCTTCTTCTTAATAGGGGTATATCCATTGAATGAGTATAATCTCTTTTTCCAAGTCAGTTCTAAAATTTCCCGACCAGTAGACGTATCTGTCTTGAATACTGGTTTCTTCGCGGCATTTAAACTATTGAGTTGAATTGTTTTCAAACTTTTTGGTAAAGATTTATAACCAGGAATAACAACTGAAACCTCATTCTCAGATACAGTTTTAACTAATGCATGAAAAATTTGAGGTTGTTTAATTAATTTGTGTCCACATCTTAACGCTCGGCAGTGCTTTTGGTAATTCTTTGATCGATTTGTCACTTCATTTAAATACTGACACATTACGGAAACCTCATCCTTTGTATAGCAGGGACCTTTGTTATCTAAAGCACAATGTAGTAGCCTGTGAACAATCATATCTACGTATCGTCGAATTGGTGATGTAAAATTAGTATATTGGATCATACCAAGGGTAAAATGAGAACAATCTTGTACTGTATGTACTTCACCTGAACATTTGTATTCAGCTCTTTCTTGGTATTCGTACCACTCGTCTAGTGCCAAACATGAGAATGGATGTAGTTCATCACAACCTATGATTTGACTTGCCGCGGTGTAATCTTTTTGTTCAATTGCTAATAATAGTTTTTTCCAAACCCAATGCTGATACATGAGTAGATTATGATATTTTTCCGTCGGATTATTATCGATTGTAAGCTTTCGGTCATGCCATAGCAAAGGGGATGGACGAATTTCCTGTAACTTTAATATTAAATCTGCATAATACTCATGTGATCCTAACCATGTTTTCATATGCTCTGGTTTCGGTGGCTGCTGTACTCGGAGAGGAATGCAGTCTTTAAATTTGTTTAAGAGAAATTTCCCTATTGTGTTATTTGTAAGTATCATGAACTCTTCTACCAAATAATGAGCCTCCTTAGTATCCCTGAAATCGTCATCTTCATCGAGTTTTTCTATTGGAGAGTAAAATAGACCCCTACCCAAGCGGCTGATTCTTTGTTTTTTAGCTATGTTAAACAAGTCATGAATTTGTTTACATAAGGAATCTGGAATTGTCGTTTCTTTCTTTAGAATAGTGTTTTGAACTTCTCTATATGAAAGTTGTTTTGATGACATGATGTAACTTCTCTGAATTTTAGGTAAATCCTTTCGAAGACCTTCTTTTTTGTCGAAAGTAAAAAATATAGAGATTGAAGGTCTCGCTTCTCCAGGAATTAAACTACATAGCTCCTTTATCAACGGGGAAGGCAGCATATGGTGTGGATTAAGACGTTGGCCGGGATAAAACGTAGTGGCACGTTCATAGGCTTCCACATCAATGTGGCTATCCTTTTCAACGTAAAAAGTTACATCTGCAATGTGTACTCCAACCCTAAAGATATCATCTAAATCTTCGATACTTAAAGCATCATCCAACTCTTTTGCATTAGATGGATCTATCGTAAATATTTCCAAACCGGTTAAGTCTAGTCTATCTTTTTTACACAAAATGGATTCATCCGACTCTAGCAACTCGTTAACATCTTCAATTGTATTTTGCTTGTACATGGTCGGCACTTGGTGTTGTAATCTCAAGATTTCAATCCCGGAAAGTAAACCCCTCTTTGAATTTAAGACTTTAATAACTGCACCTAGTGGGTAAATATCTTCCCAGCAGATCATAACAACCAAAAATGTGTAGTTCTTTACGTCTCCTGTTTTGATAGTAAATAATTCTTTGGGATTAAGTTCTTCAGTCTTTGTATCATAATTGTATACATCAATTTGATAATCATTTGTAATCTTTCTTTTCAGTATATGAAGTTTTGGTATTGTTTTAGAAACTGGAAGCATTAAATGATATGATGATTCATCCAACATACAAACAAATACTGGGTGTTTTACATTTGGAAAGTGAATCCGTTTGAAAACTCCTCTTATCTGACCATATACTTTAAAATTTTGTTTGGATGTATCTACAGTAACGTATGGTCTTGAACCACATTGAGAGTGTCTTTCATATTCTTCTTTCTCATTCATTAGTATTTCAACACAAACTTCATCGTCATCAAAAACCTTGCCAATTTTTGACCTTCCAGATATTTCAATATTGGATATTTTGTCAGAATTATCTATGTTTTTACATACTGCTTTATGTGCAGCTTCAAGTTTAACTGTACATATCTTGAATTTATTTGGATATATTTTACAAAGTGCTTTCAGTTTGTCTGTCCCGTAAAATTCTTCGTATTGAAAGATGTCTCTCTTTTGTCTCCACTTTGAATGCTGGTCTAAATATTTTTTTGATAATATAATACCATTTTTTAACAACTCGTATTCGTGTAACTTATTTTCTTGAGCTTTTTCATATATCTTTACACTCTGCTCGTAGTAATCGATAGTTTCATTTTCGCTATCTTTTTCATCGTCACTAGATATATTATAATTGCCAATCCAGTTGTCTCTAGCCATTTTGTCAAATTCTTCGTCACTTTCAATATCAGAAATGTCATGACCTTTTGGTTTTTTTATTGATTCAACTGCATTTGATGAGCTGCTACTTTCATTTGATTGTGTAAGTTTATTTGCACTCTTCAACCTTTTACCGTCAACACCTATCCATGGAGTTGACATTGTAAAGTATTCCACTGTTTTTTGTTTAGTTTTTGCTGAAAAAAAATGTTTTGTTTCAATATCTTTCTACCTCATAAGTGTTTAAATGAAAACATACGGTGGTTATTACAAATTGCTCAAAAATAGCTTTTACGAATGACTATTTTTGTAATTTTGCAACCATCTATTTCAAAATTTTTATAGAAGTATTTATTTCAACAACAACAACAAAAAAATAACACTTTTCTCGATTAATCTTCAACAGGAAAATTCAAACCAATTTGAGACATGATAATTGCATACTTTTCTGTTTTTGTATCGGATTTATCTATATCTACACTTAATGACCGGAGAATAAGATTATAACTACCCTTACTATCGAAAGACCTGTAGTTGTTATTGACTTTGATCGCTTAAGGATACCAACAGTAAAGTGTTTTTTTTTCTGTATTAACAGCATGGAATAAAATTTCAAATTGACAAGACTAAAAAAGAAAAGACAACAAGATGTTGTACAGACAGACACACGAAAATGAAATAAACAAACAACTTTTCAAGCAAAGCTTAAGTTAATACAAGTTCCAATCAAAAATCGGAATTCATATTGGCTCCTCGAATAACATAACAAACCGCCATTTTTTAGGAAAATGTAAAAAGACAGACGTAACTCCCTTATCAAAGTTAGTCCAAAGAATTACAAAATAGCCTTTCAATACCGTCATTATCATGAAAATTGTTTGGACTAGTATTTTGAAAATGATTGTATGAATTTCAAGATTATATATTCGTTACAAAAATACGTCACTGTTTGTGATGTCCTGTGCTGTCTGTCGTAAATGGAAGATGTTCGTTGTTATTCTGCGGTTTACATGTTGTATCGACTATTATATTATTTATTTGTGCGTTTCTCTGTGATGAGTGTTCTTGCGTGTGTTTGTGCTGTATTTCTGTCACGTAGTGTTGTCATTTTAGCGATATTTTTTAACATTGCCATATAAGCGGGAGGTTTGGCTAGCCATAAAACCAGGTTCAACCTACCATTTTTTCTTAAAATGTCCTGTACCAAGTAAGGAATATGGCAGTTGTTATCAAATAGTTCGCTTCTGTGTATATTGGCGTTTGATTTTGTTGCACTTCAGTGTTTCTGTTGTTCCTTTGTTTTCCTCTTATAGTTGATGTGTTTCCCTCGGCTTTAGTTTGTAACCCGGATTTGTTTTCTCTCAATCGATTTATGACTTTTGAACAGCGGTATACTACTGTTGCCTTTATTTAGATTATACAATTTTGTTTTAATTCTACTTACGACGATTTCGTTTCTTTTTCTTGTGTTTGTCTTTTATTTCTTTCGCTTTGAGTCTTTGCTGTAATGTATGTCGACTGTTATAGCATTTGCAATAAGACCACTCGAAATCAATTTTAATACCTTATTCAGCTTTAAGTCCTATGAAATGATTTTTTTGGTAATCATGATATTCAGAAAATTTTGAGCCAATGCATATATATATATATACTAAACTAAGTCCTTTAATTTTAATTTTTTTATATTTTTCACGCGTCCATTAATTAATCATAATTAGTGATGACAGTTTTTAAATGATTTTATGTATTAATATTTCTCCTTTAGAATCGCCTCATATGATCTTCCTTCCACGTGTGTTTACTTTTTATTTCATTACGGTAGCCTGTTATGGTTTTGGCACCTTTCAATTGGTATATTGCGTAACATGTTGGAGAAAAATAAGGGATTCTAAATTATAAGCCTGTTATCTTTGATGAGTTTCTTAATTTGGTTATTTATAATATGTTTTATTTACACTAAGAAATTGTTAGTGAGGGTTGAAAGTTAACTTCACCTCTACTGGTGGATTGTAATTAGCCTAGTGCTTCGGAATTGGCATTAAAATGAGAATATTGTTTATTTAAATACGCGATATCAATCTTCAAAAATCATTAAAATTAAAGCATGTGTCTCCCTTATACATGTTATATATATGCCTTATCTATAAATCAGATTCCTTGGTATGTTTTGCTCTTCAATATTTGTTTTAGGTTTTAAATATTTTGGCCTGGAACATCACAGAAGAGACATGAAGTGTTGAAATCTGCATCTGGTGCACTAAAATTGGTAACGTTAGTGTAACCATATTGGATATAAAAAAAATAACTTGCACACCTGTTTTATACCAGTGTAATTAGAATCCTTTACATATTCATTGTCGCTATCCACGACTTCACCTTCTAGTCTTTTTATCTCTTCCTCAATTGTGTCTATCTGATCTAAAAACGGATTCACAGCCTCCTTGTCTTCCTATTAACAAAATGCAGCATTCATAGGTTTTCTATTAAATACTTACTTTCATTCAAGCAAATATGACAGTCAAAATAAATAACAGGTTCAAGATGATAATTATTCTCATCGTTTTTCTTCGTACACAATCTTTTCTCAATTAAATCATCTTAACAAACACATAAAGTCATTTAATAAACATTTATGTTTTTTTATGAAAAATTTGTCCTCGATTTATCATTTTTAACAGATCGTAATGAAACTTTTTGATATTAACCAAATGATGTATAAACAAGGACAGTTTATCCTAAAAAAAATCCTCCTTTTTATTTGAGATTTTATTTATTTAATTCATTTGTTACTTTTGATTCTTTCTTGATTTTGGGGAATTTTTTTTCCTATTTTTTAGGGGAGAGGGTGTATTTTCATAAACTCTTTATTATGAAATAGGTGACATTCTTCTAAATTAATCTCAGAAGCAGCCAGTCTCTTGCAGTCGGTGAATCTCATCGAATTGGAAAAACAATACACTTCAAAATACCAGAAGAATATTATGAATATCAAATAAACTTTGCTTTAGAATAATACTCTTTGTAAAATATAATATGTTAGGACATAAAGAATCAAAATAGATCATTTGTTCACAAAAGACAAAGCACGGTTTTACTTTAGAACTTTAGATTCATTCGTTAGGAAAATACATTGATCCAAAAAATTCCATGCGAACATTGTTAATTAAGAAAAAATATTATTTTGTATTTTCCACTTCGATTCGTTTGTCATTTTCTTACAACAGAGTGAGATTTTTCAAAATTTATGATATGAAACTTATCTCTGTTTACAACTCTTATAGCATAAACAATGCTTTATAACCAAATTATATCTGAAATGAAGTTTTTAAGGAAAAAAGTAATGTGGACCATAGGAAGAAATACAAAGATACAAAAGGGATATTCAATCTCAAAAGTCCAAGACAAAATGACAACACCATTGCAAAAAATTCGACAATAAGACAAAACAACACTCTACAAAACACAACATAGAAAACTAAAGACTGAGCTTCACAAACCTCTCCAAATACAGGAGATGATCTGAGGTGCTCAAAAACTGTAAGCAGATCCTGCTCCACATGTGGCAAATGTCGTGTTGCCCATGTAATAACAAATTGGGTGCTTAGTCTCATTCGTTGATTTCCCATTCTAGGAAAAAGAGGGCGAGATTTAGTTACAATAATTGGTAAATATCCAGTATCAAATGTGAAACTCGTGATGGCGTCCGTAAAATGTTTGAGCGGATGAATTCAACCTCACCACTTGGAACCATTTCTTGTAATTAGAAACCCTCAAAGAAATCATGATAAAAATTTAAGCGCTGGAATATGGTATTAACTTGGATATATATACTCCAAATGCACACGCTGCTTAAATGTTGCTGCACAGAAATGGAAAGTTTACAATAGGTAAGCTGAGATTATCTCTTTTGTCGTAAAGTTTAGTTCTTAACCGATCCTTATTGTCAATTTCTAGATGTAAGTCATGATGTAAAACATTCGGAATCTTTTGATCATTTTGCAAAATGAAAGCCTCTGCTTTCTATGAAACCTTTTGAATATAAAAGAATCCATCGCTTACTGACACAGATTGTTCATTTCGCTTATAATAAGTTGGAAAGTCTTTTTTTTTTTGACTGTATGTAGTAAGAATTAAATCATAGATAACAGAATCGTTGAAAGAATCTTTAATCAGGGTTCACTGAGGATATTTGTTATTTACATTTATACTAGGATGCGCAAAAAATATAGTATGACTTTCACGCAAAAAACAACTCTACAAGAAACTGATATTTCGGAATTTTCTACTCAAATATAATTAAATCTGGCTTTTGCCACTTAAAGTCAGTGTGAATATAAAGACTATAAAGACAAATTTAAAATACATCTTCAAATTTGAAGACTGTATGGTTTGAATACTTGATGTACTATAGGACATAAGGGGACCTACATAGAATAATTAGAAACGCCTAAAGTCAACTTTGCATGAGGATGTTGGAACTTTAGTTTCTAAATAATTTTTAAAGTTATCAACAGAAAATATAATAAACGTTCATTAGAAAATCATGTTAGTGGTGAATATGTGAACCTTATTAATTGCTCCAATTCCATCACATTGTTTTACAATGTTCCATACCTTTTTTGTTGTCAGTTCAAGGTAATGTTCAATCTTCTTCTTCGCAATATCTAATTTTTGAAGCTTTATCAGAGCTTCAATCCAGATAAGAAAGAATTTTTGAAAAACTGAACTGCCCGGTTGTATAGCTAAATGTGCATCCACTGTAAAGAAAATATAAAAATCTATATTTCATTTATATTTTGAAAAAAAGTATAAAAAAATGGCGAACTCTTAGGTAAATTCTAAAAGCAAAAGTCAATAAAAACGGCTGATAAAATCAAACGCTATCAAACAACGGAACGAGTGAAAAGCAACTGTCATATTCCTACCTTGGAACAGACATTTTCCAAAGAAAATGATGGATTAAACTTGGTTTTATATCTAGCTAAACTTTCCAATTTGTATTATAGTTGTTTATAGATCCGTTATATTGACAAAATTGAGTGCGCAACCGAAACATACATAATATGTTAATGTGACAATGATTAGGATCCAGCACTCAAAATTGTATAAACATACATCACAGACATAAACACAATCGACTAAAAATTCAAAAAACATAAAGATAAAACTAACAATGGCGTCAACAAAAATGTTTTTTAGTTGATAGTAAATTGACGAAGATGCCGACAAAAAAAGTTTTTGTAGTTAATAGTACATACCGTATTTAGTACTATACACTTTTTCGATAACTTTTTTAATAAGATCACCACTGATGAGACTTTTGAACACGAAACGCGCGTCTGGCGTACACATTTTTAATCCTGGTAGCCATGCTGAGTTAATTTATTAATACAAATGTAAACAAAATGAAAACAGTATTGTAAAACATCAGAACCCACCTCCACCAGGAACACCCAAAGTCCTAAACCTGATAGAGGTATCATAAATACAGTCACATCAAAAGGCATTCGAACAAAAGAAACATAATAGCACGAAGACAAATAAAATACAAACTGTAAAGTAAATAAATAGATACATGATTTCAGCACCTTGAGTTTAAAGACCATCTTGTATTACTAGTATTTGTGAAGTAGACACTGAATATTGATCTATAAGGTCTTGTTACTTTCTGATGATTTTTTGGCGAAAGAGGGTGAGACGTTCTTTGACTAAACCCTGACTCATCAATTTTTTGCTCAGAAACCAATGACGTTTTACAAAGTCTGAGTAGCAGCTGCAAGCTCTTGAATATCAGATGAGTTGGGAAATGTGTACTCCATACGCGGGTGAAGTTGGTATATTGCTGCTAAGGTGAGGAAAGTTTATAATTTCAATATTGAAGTCGTCTTGTTTGTCAAAGATTCTTGTACTGAGACGACCACTGTTGTCAAATTCCAGGTAAATGTCTAGAAATGGGGAAGAAGCTGTATCTGTGGTTTCTTTAATCTCTAGTTCAGTAGAATATACTAATGGGACGCAATCCGAAAATTTTGGATTGTTTATGGAAAGAACATCATCAATGTACCTGTATTCTGTTCTATAAGACCATGTTTACGGAGTCTTAAAAATTAATTACAGCATATCAGAGAATCGAATCACCTTGTATGCTGAAATTGACATTATAACGGACACATGACACATGTTAAGGTATTTAGACATTCAGTTTGTTCTTTTCTGGTATAACCAGCCCCGTAACCAGTTCTTCGGTACTGGCATGAATATACAGATATTGTTTGATTAAAATTTCCCGTGTTAAACACTAATTTAGGACCTATCTAAACTAAGGAATATATTCCCCTCATGCAAAGCTTTGGTTCCTAGCCCGGATTTGGCTATTCTCTGAGTTCTTTTTAGTTTTATCAGCTCTTTAACCTTTTAATAAGGAATTGGAATTTTAACGATTAGGCTTCGTGCATCACTGAAGAGACAGTCATTATCAAACTGCGCAATTTGTGCAGTAAAACTGGTACCATGATTGAAGTCAAACATCAAAAACCAAAATTTGATTTTCGTTATAAATTGTTATAGTCGACTTTCATAAACTAGACTCTTAGCTTACGACTTAAATGCACCCTTCTAACAAAGTATTGTATATTTTATTTTTAAAAACATAAAAGAAACGAGGCTAATAAGACAGTGTGTGCAATTTTTCATAGAAACATTAAACATGTACAAAGTAAAACATTGCAGAAAACCCTGATGAAAAGATGAGGACTTGTTTTTTGTCTACATGTGTACATCATTTTGTTACAAAAGTTGTGGGGATGCAAATTGTCAACAAAAAGTGATTAAACTATATATAATAATAGTTGCTTACTTTTCTTGCAGATCTGACAGACGTTTTGATTCTGCCCCTGAAATATCAATATGTATCTGATATAAGTATTAAATGTTTTATAATAGATGTGCATGCATAGCAGGAGATGCTTACTCTTTCGACGCACCCAGTCTCGCTCCTTTTTGGAGTTATTGATATTCCTATTTAGTCTTTTCTATTTTGATTTTTTAACTGAATTTGCCCTTTCTTGATGGGTTTATTGGATTTGAACATTTGTAAAGAACAGTTGTCTCGGAATTTATGTGATTACAATGCAGTACATACTGCTTCAATAGCTCATCACACTTTTCAGCAATATAGTACGAGTAATTTGTACAAGAAATGCTCTATTTTTGTAATTTCTTAGGTTTTTTTTATATAATATATATATATGGGCTATATAAAAAGACATATGTCATGTTCGTTTCATGCAATTTATTATTTTAACCGAGTGAGAGTTAAAAAGTTCTTTCTTAATTGTAACGTTATGTAAATTGTTTTCGACAGATGTCCGGTATCTTATAGAAACTAGGTATGTCACCGTCTCGCTGACTTGTTCCTTTTTTGGGAAGGGCAGATTTCATAAAGGGTTTTTGCGGTATACATGGTATAGATGGTATCCTTTAAGTGAATAATTCGAAGTTTTAAACTATGTTCATCGCAACTATTCCTGTCAAATTGAAATAAAAGGATACAACTCCGATATTGTTATATAACTTGACTTTATGGTATCTTGGATTCGTTTTTAAAAATCAATGATAAGGGACGTTAGTTCCCGATTGTATCACCAGTAAAGTTGTCAGCACTGTTGGAAGACGTGAAAAAACAGGTACACGGTCATTTCTTGTGAAGTTACTGTTAAGAAATCTAAAAAAGTCAGTCGAAAAACTAAAGTTGTGAATGTATTATACATAGATCTTTCAATCATTTCGAACTCAAAAGTCTTTGAATATATTACTTTATTCCGTTAAAAGTCTATTGAACTTTCCGCATTTGTCCTTTAGATAGACAGATAGTTTTTGAGCGCTTTAATGCCTTATATATGACGTCATCATAGAACACCGATTGGAATAAATTTTGTCTGTAATTTGGAAAAGCCTATTTCATGACCTATTTGTCGCATGACCATACACTGTTACACGTCGTTCTATGGTCCAAGGAAACCAGATTATACATAGCATATATCACCGAAAGGGATATAAATAAATTAAGTTTGAATATAGTGATACCGACCGGAAAATATTGGTGTTGCGGCTTTGTTATCGGACGAAATATTTCTGTACATGTCCCGTTAATCGCGCCCACTGCGAAAGGAAATTTTAACCATTTTCCCCGAAAATACCTCCATTTATTGACTGCTTGTCATGTAATAAGTGATCTAATTTTCTCTCTAAAAACTGAGTATACATAAATTAACCTCATCGTTAACGGAAAACATAAGTCGGATTCCTTGATTGAGATACTTGTACATGTAATTAGAAAACCCAATTTATCGAGCGACCATTCAATCAGTATATTGCGACATTTTGATACTGTCCGTCTATTTATTTGGTCAGTGTAGGTATCGGTTTTGGAATAAATTTCTGTGTAGACGAATTTTCGAAAATGTCTAGTTAGCACTATTGTGCAGGTATGAAATGTGACTGAAACGTTTATTTTCTGTAAATCCAGTTTTTCTTCAAAATATTATATCATTCAAACAATTCAGATATTTCTACCTAATGCATCGATTGTTTCAGCTAAATTTGGCATAACTACTTGCAAGTTTTGGTGAACAATGCTCTTCAATTTTGTCATTGATTTGGCCTTATTTTAATTCTACCACCACTGATATGTCTTTTGTAGACGAAACATGCAAAACAAACATTTTGTGTCCCAAATTATAAGACTGGTATACTTGATACTCTGTTATCAATATGTGTACCTGTTTACAACCAAGATGTGAAACAGCTTTGAAACATAAACCAAGCTGCATATTGCACTTGGAAACAGCGCATTGTCAGGTTAGTTAATGTTTCTTGTTGGTACAATGTATGGGGTGTTCAATTTTGTTCACTTACAAACTAATACAGCCGACCTGAAGATGCAACTTTGGATTAAACACCATATAGACCATATGCTGTTGTATTTATAAGCAATGTTTTAAAACGCAGTAGTTTTAGTTTAAACTTTTACCTTGTGATCACCTTCAACCTTAGAATGTTTTGCATGAAACAAATTGTTCGAGATAGACAAATGCGTTTACCGATTTCTGTGTAAAAAAAAAAGTATTAACAAAAATACCGAACTCCAAGGTAAAGTTAAAAAGGGTCAGTCCATAAAATCTGACAAAATTAAACATTAGACTTTATCAGCCCACGGAATGAATGGAAATAACAGCTGAAATAATTTGTAGATGTTGAAACATTAACAAAGTTTTCCGTGTAGTCAGATTGCGTTTCCAGTGTGTGTGGGGGAGGATTCAATCGTAAGCTCACATATTTCATTCAGGTAGTCCTCCTGTCTTCACCAATAAAATTATTATTATTTGAAAGCAATTTAACATACCATTAAATGAAAACATACAGCTATCTGCATCGATATGCTTCTTGATTCTTCGACGATATGGCCTGGGTCAATCGAATTCTCCACCAGGGTGATAACAGATATATTTAAGTCAAGATACACATGGAGAGATCTTCTGCAGTTAGCTAATGGATCTGTATCTAATGATTCATCAGCGGCTGCCTTTATATTTCTTATTAATCTAATTAGCCGCTGAAAAAAATATGCATAAGCCATTACCGAGATCTATTTTAAGACCATTTCACTTTTATCGACAGTTTTTAAATTTGATTCAGCTCTGATTTATAAATACTGTCTTGAAAAATCTTGATCTCATGTTGGTCATCTCTTTGTTTAACAACAAACGGTACTGACATACCAACTACTAGTATTTTAGAAAATATGTCTTTATGCTATATTTCACATTTAAAGTTTTCACACTATAAAGGCCTATATATATGTGTGTGTTTGTCATGACACGAGAGAAAATTATTACCCCGTAGTCATCAGTGGTCAACATTTCTTCTATGAGTGGAATCCAAAGTCCTCTGACTTCTAAATGATGTAAAGGATACGGTTTGATCTGCTCCCTCCGCAAATACTCTATAGAATTTATAAATATTATTTCGTAAAAACATCATACATGTATGTTCTTAATTTCATGAAAGTGTTAAGTTTCAATGGCAAGAAAGTGAATACATACTTCGATACGTGGAGCAAGATCTACTTACCCCTACGTTGCACCTGAGATCACCCCAGTTTTTGGCGGGGTTCTCGTTTCTCAGTCCTAATTTTTCTATGTTGTGTATTAAAGAGTTTTGTTACATATAACGATAACGAGAAGAGGATAGATTCCGACCTACATTGTTAAGTATTGTAACTATGTTGCTCAAAAAGAGAAACCCAATTTCCAATATTTTTTATTTTGTATTTTAAATTATCTCGAAATTTTCCCGATTCTAGTTGTTCAAGTGATGAATTTATTAAGTTTACTTTTGTTCATTCCCTGCATTCCTTACCCCCTGATGTATATTGTTTTTTTAACAGACATACTTTCATCATTGCTTGTTCGTTCACCTTATCACTTTTTTGTTTCTAAAAAACAAACAATATACCTTTCAAATCTTGACGTGTTACTTTTTTCCACTTTCCAGTGTTTTTTAATTTCTTTTTACATATTATTAATGGAATTACGATAGTATTTGAATATGGATAAAATACTTGTGCCTCTAATTTACAAATGACTTCAAGTTAAATCTTCTTATTTCATAACCCTCCTTGCCTCAAACAATACAAACCTTTATAATAATTCTCTAATCGAACCTCTTTATCCACGCACTGAAGAAAAGAAAGATAAATAAAAATGTTTGCCGTGTTAGTATTGCCATTCACTAAACTATTAATTGTAGAAAAAAACAAATACTTTTATTTTGTGTTTCTAATAATTAGATATAAGAAGATGTGGTATGAGTGCCAATGAGACAACTCTCCATCCAAGTCAATAATAAGTCTGAGACAAGAATTGGTGTATCTTATCGCAACATCTTCTTCAAATGTTTATCAGGGTTAATATTCGATACAGTTGATGCCATAATTAGTGTTTCTTCTCTTGTCTTGCTTCTGCTTTGACGTATACCTTGTTGAAATTGAAAATATATGAATAAAAGGAAAAGTGAATTTTCGTCAATTTAACAGTAACATAACAAAATAAATTACAAAAAGACATATAGTTTTTAACAATAGGCAGGTCTATTCCAAATGAATATTTTATTCACATTCAAAAAATAAATGATTGATTTAAGGTTTCTCATTGCATTATCAATACTATTGGGTACAGACACAATTTAATAGAAATTATCAGTTAACAAATGATGCAACTGTAATAACAGCACGTAAGTATCAACTTTCATAGTCATATAAACCGACGGCAATTAATGTCATTTTGTTTTGATTTTCTCAAATATTTTGTGTATTTGATAAAGATTTAACCCTTCAGCGTATATGATGAACGTTTTGTCCGATCTAGAAACACGTGAAGGGGCCTTCTGAAATCGGAATATTTGTTTATATCGCTCTCACTTTTCTCTGATCATTTCCCTCTCGAAGTCTCATTGCTACGTCAGGGTTAACATCAGCAACTGTGATATCAGATTGTTCATATAGGTTTTTTGATTCATCAAGTTGGTCTGTTTTCATGGAATTGTCTAATTCTTTTGTTTGATCTGGTATAGATGCATCACTCTGTTCATCATATGTGTTGGAATAAGCGCTGTAATACGGATCGCTGTCTGAATCAGAGTCGTATTCGCTGTTTTCACCTTCTTTATTTGCATGACTGCATTCTGTCCCAGGTAGACGGAAATCATCATCGGTATCATTCATAGTGAACAATATTAGGTATTAATTGGCTTTTCAAGTTCTTTAAGCCAGTACTAATAATGTCTGAAATAAGTTTTCAACAATATTTATTGAACTATAAGTGCATTACCTATCTCTTTACACAATTAAAACTGTTGCAAAATGTATTGGAAAATGACGGAAAATGCGTGCACGACTTGCATATTGATTCATGTCTCTGGGTATATTTAACACTAAACTGAACAGCTAAAAAGCCTTGGTTCAATGATACCTAAGTAATGTAAGGTTTACTTGTGTTTGAATCTCGTCAATAGAAAAAAACTGATAAACACATGAAACCATATTGAAATAACTCCTGCTAGTGTGTATTGGTAGGAAGCACTTGGATATACATTGATGTATATGTTGTTAATATAGAAGATATATTCCAAGGTACCACAACCTTATCACGTATTTCATAATTCAGAATTGCATACCATACTGTATATTTATTAGCAAAAAAATGAAGACTCATATTGAACTAAAATGAGAATATATTGGATGAGCTATATAGAGAGTTTGACAAATATCACATATATTGATATTTTTAGATATTAGTTTATAGCATTAGTAATAAAATATGATAAGAAACCTCAATTTAAACAGAGACCTATTCAGCTCTCCCTATTAGAATAGTGAGTGTCCTCTCTCAGCTCATGCACAAAACAAAATCATTACAAATGAGCGATGGAACCTTAAACATTTATATCCACAGATGTTGTGATCTGTTTATTCAGGTTGTGTTTAAATTTGGGATATATTTAGCAAGAAATGTTAGATAGATTTAATTTTACCCTCTAGATGATTTCGTTGAATGGTGTTTTATGGTTGTTATCATATTCCCGTATACACCTTTTAGAGTGCATGTTTTTCTGTTTATTTTTGTTTTAGCTTTAAAATGTATGTTCTGAATTGATTAATGGAATTTGAACATCAATAATCCACCGTTGTCTTTAATTTGTATCAAGCATATCTCTATTAATATCTATACTAACGCGATTTTCTGAACTGTTCAACAGAAATTATTCATTTAAAACTATTGATTACAATTTATAAGTTTTCTGAAAAATTAATAGTATTTCTTTTATTTGTTAACTACATTGTGTAATTAGATAAAATTACATTTAAATTTTCTAATTTTAGATATCGGTAAATGTAACCTTTAAATTGATATTACATTAACTACCTGTTTTCATGTTGTCAAGGGTAATATATATGTTTTTATGTATAGTATTTTTTTAATTGTTTTTAAACCTCTATATCCATAAAAGAGAGGCGAAAGATACCAAAGGAACATTCAAAGTCATAAGTATTGAGATGTTATGAGTCAAACTTAAATTTAAAAAATGCTGTTAATTCGTTTTGTTGTCATATTTTCATAAGCAAAAATCAATCAAAATGTCCTCGGCATTTGAAAATAATAAAGTGAATCAAAAAGTTTGCACAATTTTTCGACAAAAGGAGGCACATAAACATACCGAGGAACACAAACATACCTATCACTTGAGATTGGAAGGACCAATGCTCCTCTGCTTCACCGTTTTTGCGTGTATTTGTCTATATTATGTTTTTTTCATTTTAATATATATGTAAATGTAAATATTAGTTGGAGTTAAGTCAAAAAGACAATAATTGTACTTCCATTTAAAGAATAAAAAACTAGATCAACTTTGTATTAAATAAGATAATTACTTCTTACCTCCTTTAAATCATATTGTATTATGTTTAACCCAGTGTGTGTCGATATGGACATTAACGTTTTGGCATTCCTAAGGTTCGTGTTTCGCAAATATTAAATCCTCTATTATGTCATTGTCAAGTTTATTATTAGAATGATTCCAAACAATCAACTTCAGACTATTGATCTTCATATGAAACACGCCTATTTGTTCGTTTCATTCATTACTAGCATTTAAAAATCTTTTATAGCTTTTGAATTATTCATATCATATTCTTATACATGTAATGTATTATAATTTACAATAAAATTTATGGAATATAATATCTATTACAATCAAAAAAATTCAAGCATCAAGGAGGAAGCGTAAATAACATCCCGACGAGGCCTTTATAGAGATACCAGAAAGAGATGTTTGTCTAGAACTGTAATTATTATATAAACTCATTTACTAATCTCCTTGTAAACAATAATATTAGGTCACTAGCAAATTCACATGGAATTTGCTGACCCCATATATATCGTATTAGGTCACTAGCACACTGTGTAACGAATTTATCTTACCGACTATCTTAACATGTGGTATTTAGACTAGTGGCCTATCAAAGTGATTAAGTCTTCAATATTCAGTATTAAGAACCTACTTCCATTGGTCTATACAAAAACAAATGGCAACAATAACAATAACTTGTTAGCTTTAAACGTATTTTATGAATTTATTTCAATCGTTCATCATCTATTTCTTCGTCTGTTGAAACCTTTTGGATTTTTCCTCAACACCGTGTTGTTTTTATAAAGGGACGTAACACCACTACTAACCGTGTATTGAAATAAGCCCCGCCTACTAACCTTATATGAAATATACACGGTCTCCTCGCGGTTGCTTTTAACCAATCATATTCATAGAAATGTATAGGAGGTAAGATAATGTTTTTTGTGTTTGCTTAAAAGGACGGGTAACATAAAATGTGATATTTTTATTCAATTTTCCTACCCCCAAGGAATACATAGGCATATTTGGCACGCTTTTTGTACATTTTTGGTTTAAAGTGCCCTTCATCTTCGTATTTATTTTTGCCTCTCAAATGCTATGATTCGAGTGCCATTGATTGGTCTTATGAAGATAAAACTTATTCTAAACCAGTATATCTGCAAAAAAGGGATATATCTGTTTTAGACATTTCATAATATAATGGCCTTCGTGAGAATGTAGAGGTAGCATACTAGTATGCCAGCATTGTCTTAACCAGAACAAATACAAAAATTCATTAACAAACTAAAAATTCTTAATTTCTAACAAAAAGCCCAATGGGTTTCATCAGAAGTCAATCAAGTTAATCAATAAATGTCGAGACGTTCCCAAAATGACCAAAACATTAAAATACATTATCTAAGAAAAAAACACCAGATTAAATGTAGAATTGCTAGGTGGAAAAAAAGTTTTAACATAAATACCGAAATCCAGGGTACATTTTGTAAATTGAAAAAAGAGGAAGTCAATAAAATTTGACAAAATCAAACGCTCGACTATATAAACCAACGGAACACATGGAAACAACTGTCATATTTCTGACTTGTTACATATCCCTCTTTAAGCTATATACTTAAGCAGACTTCCTTTGTAGCATTGAACTTTAGAGACGTTTTTATGTGAATATTTTATATATACCAACTTTTTTATTCACAATATAGTCGACAATTTCTTAATGCTTATTGTCTGAGATTAAATTTTCAGACCATTGTATTTAATTTCTAATAATCACGAGACAGCAATGTGAAATTAAAGATGTAGGCAATATGTTAAACTTTTAGTAATTTAAGTGTTTACAAAATTGTCCCCAAAAATGAAACTAAAAAACAACACCAATCACAATATTTGTAATTTACTATGTATCGAAGAGCAATCATATCTAAAATATGTGTTTTGATATGAGTAAAATGATAGTTTACGTCATGTTTTTAGTTTATCGAAAGCAAATCAAAAACAATATATCACTTTCCTGTTTCAAAATTTTGGGCATGAGTTGGTATAGTTTAATAATGATCAAGCTATCGATAAGCATTGAAATGTCACTTATTGTGCGTCGACAAGGAACGTTATTCTTATACTTTCTATTGCCCCAAACTGCACCTATATTGACAATTTTTCCGCCTACGTTTATTTTATGATTCAGACAAAATTTTCCATTCTTTAATAATGATTAAGCTATCGATAAGCATTGACATGTCACTTCTGGTGCGTCGACAAGGAACGTCATTTTTTATACCTTCTATTGCCCCAAACTGCACCTATATTGACAGTTTTTTCGCCTACGTTTATTTTATGATTCAGACAAAAGTTTCCATTTTTAATAATGATTAAGCTATCGATAAGCATTGACATGTCACTTCTGGTGCGTCGACAAGGAACGTCCTTCTTATACTTTCTATTGATTAGGGACTTTCCTTTTTGAATTTTCCTCGGAGTTCAGTATTTTTGTGATTTTACTTTTTGCCCCAAACTGCACCTATATTGACAGTTTTTTCGCCTACGTTTATTTATGATTCAGACAAAAGTGTCCGTTCTGTGTTCATTCTGTAAATGTAACCTTATTTACTATATAGTTCCACCAGTATAATTTTGAATCCATATTGAATCATAAAAAATGGGTTTAAACCGACCTCCAAACGATCCATGATTCTGTTATAAGGAGTACCCAAGTTGCATCCATGCTTAAACTCACATCTGTAAAAATCGAATTACTAATGTTTTATTTAATTTCTCTAAAAATTAAGAACAATTTGACAAAAGTCCATGCTTACTGTAAATTGTTTTAAGAAATGGATGTCTGTAACATATTTTAATTGCTCAATTTTAAATGTGGACTTTTTGTGGACGACGCATGGTGACGTTTCCTTAGATTTTACTTTTTCCAGTCAATACTTCGTCTGATGATATACACTGTGAACGTTTTGTGTATATTTGAATATATCTATGTTGAAAGACGTACATAATGTCAAATCACAAAAATAAAAATTGTTCAGTCTTTAAGATTTCCGCTGCTATAAATAAGAAGACGTGGTATGAGTGCCAATGAGACATCTCTCCATCCAAATCACAATGTTTAAAAAGTTAACAATTATAGGTCAAAGTATGGTCTTCAACACCACGGAGCCTTGGTTCACACCGAACAGCAAGCTATAAAGAGTCCCAAAATGACTAGTGTTAAACAATTCAAACAGGAAAACCAACGGTCTAATCTATATATAAAAAACGAGAAACACTTATGAACCATACCAACAAACGACAACCACTGAACAACAGGCTCCTGACTTAGGACAGGTGCATAAAAATGCAGCGGGTTTAAACGTTTTAACAGGCGCCAACCTTCACCCTAATCTGAGACAGTAGCGTAACATTACAACATAAAAAGACACTCTATAAAATATCAAATGGATTAACTCGATCAAAAAGACATTTAAACAAAATCAAGTAAACATACACTGAACGAATAAGTTTGATCTAAGAGACAATATAAATACAATATTAATAAAAAAAAGATGTAGGAACAGTGTCAAAAAGACAACTCTAACCTGGGACAAAATGGCGTTAAATAAAACAACGTACACAGGTAAATTTAAATTTAATCATTTTGTTGTTAGGAGTACGGAAGTAAACATTTTTTTTTTAAATTAATAAATTTGTTGTTCACAGTACAGAAGTGAAAATTTATCGTCAACCTAAATACTTATCAAAGGTGATACATATTAAAAATAGTGAGACGAGATATAACACAAAAAAAGTAAACATTGAATTACAGAAATGTATAACAAATTGTGTCAATAGGTCAAATTAACACGAAAGTACGATTTGAGAGTACTCGCAGTTACTGAAAGCTAGTTAAAAGCCAAAAACAATTAATAATAAAAATCATGCATCAGAGACTAAAATCAATTAAAACACATCCCAGTGATTTAGTGTTCTAACGCCATGGACAGTCAAAGAAGACATGACTTGTGCAATGCCAAAATAAAAGTATCGACAGGCAGTAGGATAGTTAGGATTTAACCTTATAATGAATATGTATCATGTTATTGTAGATAAAACAATCTCTTAATAGAAAAATAAACGTGGATGTGTATTTATACGTCCCAAAAAACCATTCGAAAAGAATACAAATCTAGTTATTTTTTAATTTGTTGATGACAAAATCGATGTTAGTGCCAATGTAAACAATATTCAAATATCTTATTACAACATTAATAAGATAACCTTTACTAATAATTTTGTTTAAATGTTCGATGAGTTTACACGGATCACATAGTGATTTCCGCGCTTTTAGTACAATATTACCGTAAAATTTAGGATGTGAAATACCGTTTTTAATAAGTTTTCTACAGGTACAGCCAAATTTACTAATCAAATCTTTGTATTTATGAAAAATTTAAGTAAATGTTTTAAGTAATTTATGGTAACGAAATCCCTGACTTGATAATTTACCAGTGATGCATTGATTACGTTCGTTAAAATCTATGACATCACTACAAACACGGGTATAACGAACGAGTTGGGATATATAAACACCGTATGATGGAGCCAAAGGAACATCGCCGTCTAAAAAAGGAAAATTAACAATAGGGAATGAAAAATCGTCTCTTTCGACGTAAATTTTAGTATGGAGTTTACCTTTAGAAATTGAAATGTCTAAATCTAGAAAAGGACAACTACTGCTGTTTATGTTAGATTTATTTAAAGTAAGTTCCTTTGTGTAAGTTTCGGTAGTAAATTTAGAGAACTCTGGATTATTTAACGAAAAAAAGATAACGTAGGTATTGTGGAATGTGTCAACCAAATGTAACAATGATGTGTCTTCACTGAGTTTGGCCATAAACTCTGATTCATAGCAATACAGGAATAGATCTGCTATTAAAGGGGCGCAATGAGTGCCCATAGGAATACCTACTACCTGTCGATACACTTTATCGCCGAAACGTACATATATGTTTTTGTCCAGGACAAAATTTAAAGCTTCAATCGTATCTTCACATTTCCAGTAAGTGTATCTAGCATACTGTCCTTTTTCGTTCCAGAAAAGGCTTTAAACGAGTTACAGCAAATAATTTGCAATGAGATTTTTCAAAAGACCATTTTATTCAATATGAAAACTTTTTCTTGATAAGATTGTTAGGAAGTGTAGTGTAGAGAGTAGAATAACCATACTGTCAACAGAATAAAAGGACCATCAAAAGCACGTATTTTATATAAAACCTCTAAAGAATGTTTAACACTCCAAAAAAAATTAATACCATTATTATCATAAACTTTATTACAAAAGTTAATAACAAGTTCTTTGATAGTAGTAAGGGAGGTAGTTGAAAGCACAGACAGATTAGTAGTAGAACACTTACTAGATGCGGAGATGAAACGAAATTTAAATGGTTGTTTGTGTAATTTAGGTAACTAGTACATAGCCGGGACTTTCAAATGTTCGGACGAGGCTTTAAGCTGGGTAGTGGCAGTGATATGCTTGTTTAAAATTTGACTCTCTGTGGAGCGTACAGACCTGAATGAAGAAGAATTGATAATTTTGTTTTGGAGAACTTCAGTGTAGTATATGCGTCACACCACCACTACATTATTGGCTGATTTGTTTGCCGGTACGAACACAAACCGCTTTGCGAGTATTTGGAGTTTATTTTTTTTTCTAGAAATGGGTATATCATGAACCCTATTATTAATTTCAGAATTGTTTTCAAGATGAGATATACGAATATTAACAGTATACATTATTTTATTCAAATAACTGTCTAGAGATTTTTATCAGATTTTTCACGTTTACACCAATTTTTACAGTAGGCAGAGAGAGCGTCTATTGACCTGACGACACTGCTTCCAATCTTTAATAGATGGAGGACGATATTTAGGTCCTTTCTTAAGAAAAGTTTTGACCTCACGGTCTTTAACGATGCTGAGGTCTCCTGTAATGATATGACCATAGGGAACATATCTAAAACTGGATGTTATTTTCTATATTGACGTCTGATGTTACTGACGTATAATTAAAAATCAAACTTCTGCTGGGTTTTTTTGTACGAATACGAAATAATCGGTGGTTCTGTATTATCAAAATATGGAGGTCTTCGAAAGCGGTAAAGGTGCTCTTGATTTCTTCTGTAATATTCTCGTCCCGTCTGTCCCACATATTGAATACCACACTTAGGTTTTTTTCAAGTTGCCAGATAAATAAGGTTTCGGGTTTTTTCCGGTAATGTCACAGGAAAAGGAGAGCGAAAAAGCTCTCCCTTTCATTGTTGACCAAACAGTATTATGAGAAGTTTATCTGGAACAGGTCAGTCATTTTCTGGCATTGCACGGGAAAATATGTGGATATCCACGTGCATTTTTGTTTAACAATCTGGCTGCAGAGGCATTGCCTCCTTTGACACATTTGTACACTGTGCTAAATGTAGTAAGATAATTTTGATAGAAATACGATTTTTTAAGCACGTGGATATCCTAGAAGTAGGATTGTTTTCTAAATCAAAAAAATCTCAAATACCGCCCTACTTAAATATTAGTTTGTTTCAATTCTTTTTCATAATAATACAATACTATTCAACTACGAATACATATGGAAAGATCGTAACATCGACCACTTCAAGTTTAAGCCACTTGATTGCGAATATGCAAGTTCTTCATTATACGCTCATGCTGGTTATAGCATAACTGTTGACAAACTCATTGTGAACAACGCTTTTCTATGAAATGCGTTAGCAGAATTGCTGAGACGCAAAGAGATCGAATTCGTATTGCTAAAAATACAACTTAAAATACTTAATATTATATAAGAGAGAGGCAAAAGATATCAAAGGGACACTCAAACTCATAAGTCGAAATGAAACTGACAACGTCATGTCTGAAAAAGAAAAAGACCAACAGACAAAACAGCAGTACACAAAACACAACATAGAAAACTAATGACTGAGCAACACGAACCCCACCAAATACTGGTGGTGATCTCAGGTGCACCGGAAGATGATTCTTTGCTTTCACGTATATGACAGATGATAATCATTCAAAATGTGGTTTCTATATTGATTGCATTTTTTTTCTAGTTTTTATTTTATTTTGTAAACATTGTTATTTTAAATATTTAATTGCAACTTAAATGATGATCAAAAGGGCGCAACTTCTTATTAGAACAGGTGGCGTTTAGCCTTACGAGATAGATTGCACGCGCTCTACACTAAAATAATTTCTACACTTTGCACAGCCCTTTATACCACATGTAATGTATTTAAAAATGGGCGTGGTCCAAGAATTTCGGATTAGCTGTACGGCATATATTTTGGACATTGATATATAAAGGCAACAGTAGTATACCGCTGTTCAAAAGTCATAAATCGATTAAGAGAAAACAAATCCGGGTTACAAACTTAAACCGAGGGAAACAAATCAACTATATATGGTATAGCTTACCCTGCAATTTGACAAGTTTGTTTCGTTGCTATTACATGACGCCCTTATTCCGATCGTTTATATTTTATATAATTACATTCTTCTCTCAAACTTACACATAGTCGTTTGTAAGTCGTCTCTGTTTCAGCTTGATTGGAAAACATAGTTTGCAAGAAAATTCTTGGTTCTCTTTGGTGATACTGGAATTATAACACAACATCTCCCAATGTATGGCAGTAATGCATAGTTTCTTCTATAATTCAAACTGATGAGACAATAAAAAACCCGACATGTTAATTCACATCAACTGATAGTGAAATCAGATAGATAAACTTAAACCTGTCGGAACTTTGGGTCCTCAATGCTATTCAACTTTGTACTTTACTTGGCCATTTTTACTTTTTTTATTCGAGCTTCAATTGTGAGCCTTGTATAGACGAAACACGCGTCTAGCGTACAAAATTTTAATATTGGTATCTAAGATGAGTTCATTTACTACAACTGTGCGATCAAACAGTAATGCATGGAGTTGTATTCTTTCGGGATATCGATAAAAGTCATATTCAACATGTGGAAGACAAAATAAAAGACAATTTGTGCACATTAGAAATACGTGTAGGCGACAAATAAATTAAAAATAGGTCAAATACACCATTCTGTCTAATGAACAAAAACACAAGAAAAAAAAACGACTAGATCAATTTGCTTTATTAAACACTTTTACTTTAGTTATATCATTTGACCTGCTTCAATGGCTGATGTATTCTGTTTTAACAAGTATTATTTCGTAAGATAGATTTATAAAAACATTCTATGTATGTAGGTTTATGCAAATATGAATCTTCTGTATTACTTAATTGTCATCTTATAATTGGAAATAATGTCATGTTTCAATATTTGTAACATCAAATAGTTAGGAATCTATTCAAGATTCCCTTAATTATACAAAACTTTGCTTGAGCTCTTCATTCTCAGAAAAGCGCTTCGGACGCATGAAATTTATAACGTGTTGTTTTCATTTTTTATTGTGTAGATTTGCATTGTTCAGGCTTAATCTTGACCATAATGACATTATATTGTATAATTGCCAATATGACAACCATCCAACAGGGACCAAAAGAATTGGATAGACAGAAAGCACGATGAACAACTAATATGTGTTAAGCCCTTTTCAACTGATTTTTATAGTTTGTTCTTATGTTGTGCTGTAACATCATTTTCCCAGGTAAGGGGAGGGTTGAGCGCTCACAAACATGTTTAAACCCGACACATTCTGTCAGGAACCTGTAGTTCATTGGTTGTCGTTGGTTCATGTCTGTTATATTTGATTTTCTTAGATTGTTTTGTTACAAATTAGGCCGTTAGTTTTCTCAATTGAATTGTTTCATATTTTTCATGTCGGGGCCTTTTATAGCCGACTATACGGTATGGGTTTTTATCATTGTTGAAGACCTTAAGGTTGCCTATAATTGCTTACATCCACTTCATTTGAACTTTGGTGGATAGTTGTCTCATTGGCAATCATACCACATCTTTTTATTTTCATATCAAAAGAAAATAGAGACACACTGACTGAAAGCTAGTTTAAAGCTAATTACAACGAATAAATAGATAAATTATACTTTCTGATACTACAATATCAACCAGGTCACACATAGTGCTTAGTTTAAAGATTCATAAACCGTCGGAGAAAAGCATGGCCTAGTGCAATGTATAAGTATAAGAATCGAATGTAGGACAATAACTGCATAACTGCATAGCTGTACATATGTAGTTATATCTAAATCCGTTTAAAACAAAATAATGATAGAACCGATAAAAGCAAAATTCCAAGATATTTTACAATGTTAAATTGGCAACCTTTTAATGTTATTAAAATGATCAATAAATTAAGCGGATCGTTTTCTAATTTTGCACTCTGTGTTAACAATATCAACGTTAAAAGAAAAGACCACTTTTTAAAATGTGTGCGAACTAAGCGCTTCTCTGTATAACATAACCTTCATCAGTAACACTGTAACTTAAAGTGTAAGCCCGTTTGTAATAAGGTTTCTACAGACATAGCCAAACCTTCAAACCACATTTTTGTATCGATACACAAAATAGGTTAAGGTTTTAAGTAAGTTTTGATAAAGAAACCCCTGACAACATAATTTACCAGTCATGGATAGATTTCGTTCTTTTAAATCGAAAGCGCCACCACAGACACGGACATAGCGAACGAAATGGCCAAAGGAACATTACCGACTGTGAAGGAAATAAAAATTAGGAATGAAAACTCGTCTCTTTTTTTTTTTGTAATTTTGTATGTGTTTTGTTAATATATGCACCAAAAGATATCCAGAATAAATTTTAAAAAATAATTTGTATCTAATAGTTTATATTGGTAGAATATTGGTTTTTGTTTGTCGTGTCCGATTTATTCATTTTAAAGATATCAAACATTTCCCAAAATAAATCAATATGGACGGCATGTTTTAATAATTTTTTTTTTAATTGTTCTCAAAAAGAGACATGTACAGTTGCAATTCTTAATCAAGATTTTATTTTCCCAGATTAATACAGTCGTGGAAGAAGACATATCTTTTTTTCTTGCTTATTGTTTGCTCTTTTATATTTTTTCGTGAACTTGAAGAACTGTGGATCAGACCAGGAGAAGACTATGCTGCGTAGTTTAAGATGATTTAACAGGAAATCTTAATTAGCAGGCAATGATTACATCGTGTTTCATATTTTAATTAACTGTAGGAACGACTAATTTGGTTGTCTTGTTTCTCCCACTTTTGATTACTGGTACCCTAAATGTCAAACAGTTAAATAAACAAAAAAGACAATGGGTTTACTGACCATAAAATAAAATAGTCTGTTCCAAATATTTTTCAACATATAGGTGTATAAATGAATAAAATTTATGCAATCTACATGGGCAAAATAAGATGTTTGTTATGGTTTTTTTTTCGTGGAAAGAAAATAAATTTCTTTGTGTTTTTTATTATTTAAAATGTGAATTAATTTCTTATTTGATTGTTCTTATTTTCATGGTATTAGGCAATTTCGTGTAGTTTTTTTTTATACTTTTTATACTTATTTTTCGCTTCTTGTTCTTTAAACAACAAGGCTAACAATAAATATGATATTTGTTTAATTAAAGTCATATATAACACTAAAAATCATAACATACATTGCATTGACATAATTAAAATTACAGCACATCATCATTGACAGTGAGCATTATTTAAGAATTAAATGCTTCTTTTTGCAAATTTATTGGGATGTAAAAGCGTTGACCGAAGTACATTTTGTATGAAGCGTGGGAGCGCTTCATTCTAAAAATGTGCGCACGGTCAACGCTTTTACAACCCTATAAAATTACTAAAAGAAGCATTCTTTACTTATAGTTACATTTTTTTGCTATGATCATGAAAACACGATTTCTATCAAGTTTTTCTTTTATTTACCTGTGCACTTTATTGTGGAAGCTCGTGTCGTCATGAATGTTACATTTCATTGTGAAATGAAGGTTAATTTCAGAATGACGCGAGAATGCTGTTAGCCAATCAAAATAACGTATTATAATGAAACATACATGAAATGTAATTATAATGAAATAAATAATCAGTTTTTAATTAAAACATACATTGTAATATAACAAAATATCATCTTTCAATATAACAGTAAGCATAATATTACAATACAAAATCAGTTTAAATGTAGAAGGTAGGAAGCTGCATCTGAGTAGTTGATTACATCTATCTATTTGCAGACTGGATGCAGATTTAAGCTCACTTCTTGTCACTTATTATTTTTAATTTATCTTAAATCTTAATTTTTGGTTATTTATGATGATAAGAAAATATCAAATTGTATTATTCAACAAGAAAATAAATATAACAGAATCCTTATTTTATTATTGAACATTTCACAAATGTTTTTACTAAATAATTTAAGCAGATATATAATAAATGAAAGACATAATGTATTTAATGAAAGACACGCATAAACATAAAGAATAGTTCAAAACAAGGAATAAATATATAACAAGATAAATATATTGCACCAACTCAAAATTGCAGTGTGAAAAAATCGATGTGATAGAAAATAATCAACTATAAGACAAAAACAAAACAAGTCATGAATGGATGTACATGAAACCACCTTGCAAACAAACAAGAGGGTGTGAGTGGGTTTACAAAAAAGGTGATAATGGGCCAACAAGTAAAGAATACAGTATAATGGGAAGCTGAAAAATAACAAAATAAACATAATAGGCAAACAAAATATAGAAAATGGCCTAACAAATTAAGGAAAACTTGAAAGAAGACCTCTCTACAGGTTATGGATAATGCATATTTTAAGGTTTTTCTTGTCGTATAACACACCGAGGGCTGTCAGGATTGATCGAATGAAAGACCGACCGTAGGGAGGTCTTTCTTTAGGCAATCCGGACACCCCGATGTGTGTTATACGACAAGAAAAAAATTTAAAATATGCATTATCTGACTTATATATCGTCAAAAAAAATATAATTTTCTGCTAAGATTTGCAGGATTTTCATCCTATTTCACCGACCACACTACAGTGGGATATTCTTTTCAGATGCGTTCAGGTTTTAATACTCCCTACGGCTCATTTATAATGTGAAATAAAACTCACTAATTAATCTATATATAAACTTTAGAAATCATTATCCCGGCACAATAAAAATATTACAGTAATTGCAGAAGAAGACACAAATGAATTGTTACAGCCCGCTAACGGTATTTGAAAAATACAAGTCACTCTGTTAGTAATTTATTGTAACAATTTAGTTTATGAAAGGATGTTATGTCACAGTTTGTTTTTTTTTTTTTTTTTTTCTTTTCTTCGTTTTTTTTTTTTTTCATGACATTTTTATCGCGGAAAAGCAGATAGTTTTTCAACAATTTTTAATATTATTTTAAAGAATTGAACTATTTCGAATAATTTTCTCTTGAATGACAATACATTTCTTTAACTGAGAATGTGTATAAGATTTTATACTCCCCACACCCCATTATAAAGTACCCGGCTGTTATTCTATAGAAAATAAGAATATTTAGTCATTTCATCATTTGATAGATTAAAAGGTATATATAGATGTAAAAAGTTAAGAACTGGCACAAAGAGAGCACGAAATCGAGATACATATACTTGTAACACTAAAAAAGAATATCCATAAATGTAGGTCAAAGTATGATTTCCAATACAGTGTAAATGAATAAGAGTATCTGGCTTGTTTTAAAAGTGTTATGAAAAGTTTTGATTTGTTAAATTCATCTTTCATAATGTCCCTTATTGTAGCGAAAAATTAACAAAACTTCACATTATTTGTTTCGAAAGTTAAAATGTGCGTCAACGACAAGATTGTTTCTGTCTTAGACCTATCAAAGATGGAACATTAAAAGGTAAACACGCAATTCACAACAACACACGATAACTATCAAACGAATTAAATGTTAAGTAAATTATTCTATGCATTCTAATCAGGGAAAATGATGACCTTACGCAGGTCATTAGTTTATGCCTTGAAGCATATTTCTTTAAAAAAAAAATGAAAACAAAACGTTATAAATTAAATGCGTCCGAAGCGCTTTTCTGGATTTACCTTCATCAGGAACGCTCAAAGCCGAATATTTGAAAGCCAAGGATGTATAAAACCGAAACAGTTGAAGAGCTATATAATAAAAAATGACCTAACATAATAGCCAAATCCTTCTAAGCTTTTGAAGCTTGGTATCGTCTGGGTTGATTCTTCGAAAGAATGACCTATCATTGTGAAAGAAAATAAATCCATATAGGTATATAATCTAAAATAAGGGAAATAATATATCAATATTTCTTAAACGATAAGGTCTGTTGTGTGGTTATCACCTTGTAATGTTTAATTTTCAAATATAAAATCATTTCCAATCAATGGTGGACAGAAACGACACGATTTGATTGATTGATTCTTATTATAAAGCCAATTGTAGCAAAGGACTTAATTTAAATTTTTTTTTTTTTTTTCATAAAAAAGAATGGCCAACGTAGATACAAGTATCTTGTCTTAGGGAGGAATAAATCCTACTTTGTAAAAAATCACTCTGATTCAAACAAAAAGTTCTCTGAAACTGACATTATCAAGATGCTTGATTTCTTGATTGACAACATATTTGTTACGTTTGGAGGACGTGTTTTTCAACAAACTATCGGCATTCCCATGGGAACCAACTGTGCCATCTTCTTGCCGACTTGTTCCTTTATTGTTATGAGGCTGACTTCATACAGGAACTTCTTAGGAAAAAAGAAAAGAAGTTAGCAGTATCTTTTAACTTTACTTTCCGCTATATAGATGATCTTCTCTCACTAAATAATTCAAAATTTGGTGACTATGTTGAACGCATCTATCCCATCGAACTAGAGATAAAGGATACAACAGATACAGTTAAGTCTGCCTCATATCTTGACTTACATCTAGAAATTGACAATGAGGGTCGGTTGAAAACAACACTTTACGACAAAAGAGATGATTTTAGCTTCCCAATTGTAAACTTTCCATTTCTATGTAGCAGCATTCCCGCATCGCCTGCATACGGAGTATATATCTCCCAATTGATACGATATTCCGGGGCTTGTATTTCCTATCATGATTTTCTTGATAGAGGGTTGCTGCTCATAAGGAAGCTATTAAACCAAGAGTTCCAAATGATTAAGTTGAAATCATCCCTTCGTAAATTTTACGGACGCCATCACGAGTTGGTTGACCGTTATGGAATATCCGTTTCACAGATGATAGCGGATATGTTCCTAAAGTCGTAACTACAATCCCGTTCCCTTTTCACGAATGTGACCTACCGAATTTAACTATTTACCGGGTGTGTACTAACATGAGCAACACGACAAGTGCCACATGTGGAGCAGGATCTGCTTACCCTTCCGGAGCACCTGAGATCAGCCCCCGTTTTTGGTGGGGTTCGTGTTGCTTAGTCTTTAGTTTTCTATGTTGTGTTTTGTGTACTATTTTTTGTCTGTTTGTCTTTTTCTTTTTTAGCAATGGCGTTGTCAGTTTATTTTCGATTTATGAGTTTGAATGTCCCTCTGGTATCTTTCGCCCCTCTTTTTTAACGCTAATGGTCATTGACATTAAGTATAAATACTTTATTTTATTTTTTTTAATAAATACTACAAGATCCTCAAAGAAACAATTTCTTTGACTTGAAGTTAAATTCAAGAATCTTTATATATTCTATAACTTCTTACACATGATTAATTGATGTACAAAAACAAACAAAAAAGGACAATAGAATAAAAATATAAGTGTTTCATAAAGTTATAAGATGAGCCCAGACGTTATGAATTATCTTGCAAAAGAGAGGCGAAAGATACCAAAGGGATCGCAATCTTTATACATAAGTTAGGAATATGCAATCTCAAAAGCTGGTATTCTACAACATGTTTTATCAATAAGGATAGAAAAAATCTTGTCAAATTGCTAAAAATTACAAATATAGTAATCTCTGAATGTTAACGTGTTTTTCTGTACAATACGTGTAATGCAGTTCCAGAATATCATATTTTCAGGCAAAGCAATAGAGCTTGAACGCTTAGATCCATATACTTATTATATGTTATAATGTTCTAATTTGCTATTAAAGAAAAAGTTTCCTATATACTTTGATTGCCCATAAAAATTCTTTGTAACTTGTGCATATATTTCACCCAAGATGAAATTGATTTTGCAAAGAATATGTAAAACAAAACAGATATTCAACTATAAAAAAATTCTTAAATAACTAAGAAAAGCAATTTGACCAACTGAAATTATCTTTCATCTCATTGAAATATTTGATGATATTTAATCGCCTGAAATATTTTAAATACGACTAGAAAAGGTATTTCATACTGGAATACATAGTATACCAAGAATGTATATTCTTAAAAAGGAAATGTAGTATGAATCAAAAGCAATATGTAATAGTTGCATGCAGGAAAGGCAGACAAATTACTCAACCCTCTCTTTTCATTTTCAGTGAGCACTCTGAATTTTTGCTTTTCTTTATTCTTTTTTATATCTCCTTTTTTTCTTCTTATTGCAACGTTTGGGAGGAAATTCTTCCCTATTTACTACACAGCCCCGTCTACCATAATGGTTAATAAAACTTCCCCAAACTTTGTTACACATTAACAGCTCCTTATTTCCTACAAAATATAAGTGTAAAAGATAACATGTGAAATTAAAAAGAAACATACTACAAGTTGGCGGAAATGAAATAAAAATGTCATTTGTTCGAAGCCCTTTTCTGGATCTACCCCAAATAACCCTTAACATTTAAAAGCTAAGAATGCGTAAATACGATGAAAGGTTAGGAGCCGTATGATCAAAAAGGACCTAAAGGAAATAGCTAAATTCATGGAAGGTCAACTTTGCCTAAAGAAGTAGAACCTTAATTTCTTGATAATTTCTTAATTCATGAACGGGGAAGTAAAAACGAATATGTTATAGATCATGTCGGTACTGAAGCACTAACTACTGAACTGATAATAGCCTCAAAAGAATAGTGCAATTCCCTCATCCCAAGGTTAGTCCCTTTATAATACAGAAAGTCTGGCCTGTAGACCATTAAGGGTGACATTGGTTGATAGTATCACGTTTCATGTAAGTCGAAACACTTCCCATTTGTTTGTGTCCTAGCCGACCTCCTTCTTTCCTTTTTATAAGTTTATCAATGGAGGCATTACAATTTTTCAATTGTTTTTATTTTTTCATTTTGAAATCAAATCACCTCTGAAAAAATTAAATCTGAATATCATTTATTTCATGTATTTCTACTTCATGTAAATGAAACAGCATACAGATTAGCAATTACCTCATCTTATACATTTCATAAGAAGAATAAAGAGACATATTTTCCCTACATTCTACATGTATAATAGTTAAAGATAAGATATGAGAGTAGTATTAAACTTCTTGCCTTGTTATTTTATGAAAATATTATCTTTGATTTTTTTTTTAATTAAAACAATCACACTTACCCAGTAATGACGAATTTGGAAAGTGTATGTTTCGTTCCAAATGTATTTTTTAACTCGGATCCATTTAGAGGTTGACATACGTTGAAGGCATTTTGTCACCTTATGCTGAAGACCACAAAGTCGTCAGGTTACTGTCTCAATGCGTTCACAAAATCTCCCTTTTTATTCAAGTTCATGTTACATTTGAAGTATATCTCTACATTAAACTTCAGAAGAACCACTCAGGGTAAGCCATTTTGAACGCCAGAGACGTGCAAAAATATTGACAGCCTTAGAGGAATAGATACATTATGGAAATAATTTACCGATGTTCACATATCATTAAGCGATTGAAAAAAGGCAAATCAAGGTAACAAACAAAATATAAGCGAATCGCATAAACTCCATACAGAGTGAGACCGGGTGTGATCGTCCCTTGCCATGCATGCATCATTCGCCTTACGAATCCACAGTTAGTCAAATATCACAATCTGGAAGAGGACTTAATCAGTATAATGACACATCAGACCACTTTTATAGTATCTAATGATGTAAAGTTGATTTCAGTCGTTTTTGTCTCATAATTCTTTCAATTAAGTTTTTGCTTAAGGGAGTAGGTGATATATATTCGTTTTACAAATTTGCATTCTGGTTGATTCTTTGAAATTTTACTCAATGAAGAATTTTAAATCCCAAATATTTAAAACGTTGCTTAAAAATACTATGTATCAAATAGTTGTCATGTTTAGAACAAAACAGATTCAGTATTCTTTTTTTCCTTTTGTTTTACGTCTTTTTTTTTCAGTTTGTATATAACCAAAATATCATGCCAACTTACCTACAACTATAAGTCCCTTACGAGCTCTTGTCAAGGCCACATTTGCTTGATGTTCATCAGTGATAAACCCTAGATTCTGTTTACACCAACCTAACGTAGGGTTTGGTTCTATTCTATAATGTGGTAAGGATCTAACCAGGCTCATGATAACATAGTCCCACTCACCTCCTTTAAATATATAATAAAAAGGATACTTGGAAACAAATCTACTTATAGGTTTCATAACAAGTGAGAATATGATATCGCTTGATATCAACTCGAGTTATTTAATTTCGATATAAATATAAACTAGCATTTGGCGAGCATTTTATTACTATTTAAATTTTATAACGAGACTTGATAGCAAGCGATACCCAATTCACGAGCTATTTAACCTATTTATCTTATGGTAAACATTATCCTTGTGTTAAATCAAAAATCCTGCGAATCGTTGATCTATTCTTGCACATACTAGTATGACGTCATAAATCATGTTCCTGCATCAAACTTTAATATCAGACATTTTAAAACTTTTTAGTACGCTTCAGAATGTGAAAAAAGAAGATTTGACAAAAAGAAGATTTTCAGGTGAAAAATGTCTTTTTGTAGATTCTTGAAGACATCACATATCCTCGTTGTAATAGAGGAAATGTACATTGTCTGAACCTTTGAAAGTCATCAATGACCAAACGAATAGCAGAATTAATCAAAATGGCGCAACAGCGTTTCATGATGCTGGATAAGTCAATAAAATAAACACAATTTTTGTATCACTTTTTCGTATCACACTCCGTGAAGTGTGGTAGGAGAAAAATATGTCTTCATGCTATAAATGGATAACAGGCCACCATGAGATTACTATCCATTAGAAACCAAATGACGTAGATGTTAGTAAACATAGGTCACAGTACTACAATTGAATCATATGATATCCTTACTTATATCTAATTGATATTATCATCTGTAAAAAAGGATATCGAATACCACAGATACCTTTCGGATCACTTGAGATACCCTTGGTTATTGGTGAGACTCTTTTGGCTTGATCTCCGGTAGTTTTTATGTAGTGTCTTGTAGACTAGAAGACGCAAACACACACAAAATAAACATGTGAAATAAATCCGATAATTTTACTTCTCTGATGTCATACAACAATGGTTATTGTCAAGACATTATCCCTGACGTTGCATTAAAACGAATGGGGAATGCGTAACACAATATCACACACCTATACCCCCCTCCAAAAAAAAAAAATTATCTTCAATTTTTGACCCCCCATTTTAAAGAAAAAAAACCCTTTTTACATCCAAAATAAAAATTTTACCAACATTTTTGTGTGATTTTTAACTTCAAAATTAAGAAGAAAAAAAACACACTTTGCATTTATACCCCCCATAAAAAAAATAAAAACATTTTTTTGTAAAGAGCACACCAAAACCTTAATCCTGGGTTTTTTTATAAAACTCATTTTTTCCCCTAAGGGGAGTAGTATAGTACTTGTACTTTTTTATAAAAAAAACGTTATTAAAAACACCCAAAAAAAACAACAAAAAAAAATTTCAAAAAAAAAAAAAAAAAAAAGGTCGGGAGAACACACCGCGAAAAAATTCTGTTGGATTCAAGAGAAAAAAAAAAAATCAATTTTTACTTTTAAAAATGAAACAACCTACAGCTCCTGATTTATCAATGGATATACCATTATATCCAGAATTACCTATAGAAGATGGACAAAATTATAGACTACAAAAAATAACAGAAATAGAAAAAACATTAATAAATGAGAGAGATAAACGAAAATCACTATACAAAAAATATAAACGCGGAGTTAATGTTACTGATGGTGTTGATACAAGTTTAATTTCAACATCTGTTGTTTTAGCTGGTATAGGAATTGCTTTTCCTATCTTTCTTCCCATACAAATTGCAGCTGTTGTATGTGGAAGTTTAGGAGGTCTAGTTAAATTAATTAGAAGAAAGTTGACAACAAAATCAAAAAACATTATGAAATTAAAACAATGGCAGAATGCAAGTTAAACAGCATAAAAGATTTAATATCAAAATCTTTAACTGACGGACAGATAAGTGCAGATGAATTTAAACTTATTTTAGATGAATTAGAAAAATTTAATGAGATGAAAAAAATAAAAAAAGTAATTTTAAAAGTTTACCAGATGATGAAAGAAAAAACTAATTGAGGAAACAGAAAATAGAGTAAAAACGAATTAAAAAAAATGGAAAATCTTTGATTTTCTTTAATAAAATCGTTATACGAATTTTAGTTGATAACGGAAATCCACCAAACTATGAATCAATTTTAATTAAATAAATGGATGAGTTTGATAATTCTGAGTTTAAAAATAATGAATAAAATGGCTGAGTTTGATGAAAAAATAATGAAGAAGAAGAAGAAGAAGAAACGTCTTTTCAAGATGATGAAGAGTTTCAAAATAATATAAATAAGGAAACTGAGGTATTAAGATATTTATCATACAATGACGCTAAAATTCGCGAAAAGAAATTATCAAAAAATGATAAAAGATTTTATAACAAAAATAATGAATTATATTCAAACAAAATTACAAAAATTTTTTACCAAAGAAGAAAAAAGATTTTAATGGAAGAACAATGTTGTATGTAAAAGATGAATATGGTAGGAAATTGCATTAACATATTATCAAAAGGAGTATTAAAATTTTATAAATTTAGCACTCTTCAAATAAAATACGGTGTTAATTTTATTAGAGATGTTTTAGGTGTAGACGATTATAAAATATCTGAAAGAACAATAAAAAGTAGAGCAGAGTTTCAGAGAATGTTAAATGAATTACCAATTTGTGAACTCAATAATATAGAAATTCCATTACAAGAAATATCTACACAACAAGAAGTACAAGAATTATTAGAAACAGCAAGTAATTCAGAAACATATGTAAAAGAAATAGAAACTTCTTTTATAGAAGAAGGGCAACTTACAAAGAAATGGAAACTCAAACAGGTATGACAAAAGAGAAATGGATAGTGTAATCAATGCAATGACAACAGTAAAGAAGAGATTGCAAATGAATTAGCAAAACTGAATGAAACAAATAAAGACTTAACAAAAGAAAATACCAAATTAGAACAAGCTAAAGAAGATAATGATGAATTTCAAACAAATAGAATAAGTAATCGAATAAGAGAGTTGGAATCTGAGAGAAGTGTGAGACTAGAAGTAGTTAATATTAATAAAGAAAAACTACGTAGTCAAGTAAACAGAATTAAAGAGACAATACGTAAAGTATTAAAAGAAGACACAACATTAGGTGAAAGAATAAGAACATTATTCAGAGAACAAGGAATTACAATAGTTAGTATTTTAACTGCTTTTGGAATGATTATTGGTGTTATAGTAGAAACATTTACTGGTGGAACTACTTTTTCTCCTTCTCCTTCTCCTCCTCCTCCTCCTCCACCATCAAAAGGTGGTGTACAAGACTGGATAAAAAAACAATTAAAAAATCTTGGAAAACTATTATCTTTTCTTGCAGGAAAATTAGCAGCTGCATTACCAGGTATTATAGGTTCTATTGTATCTTGGTTATTGTCTGTAACAAAAGACGTAGTAAATTGGTTTGCAAACAACTTATGGGCTTTTCTTGTTTTGGTTGTTGGTTTATTGTATGCTGCTGCTAGGAATATTTAAAAATAAATTAATAAATTTTATAAATAATAAGTGCTGTAATACCTAATACAATACTTCCAAATATTATTGCTTTTTATTATCTTCGTGTTCGTCATATTCATTTTTTGTGTTGGTTCTATTTGAACTGGTTCTGATTTTTTTTCTGGTTCTGATTGAGATTGTTGAATCGGTTTTGGTTTATTTGGTTGGAAATCGACAGGATCGAGACCAGTAAAATCAAAATTTTATTATTTAAATCATCATTTAACCCAAGTGTTTGATTTTCTGTTGCAATTATAATTTTATTATTATAACCAACAATACTGTCAATTTGTAATACCATATCACTGGGAGACATATATAAACCAAGTCCATAAGCATAATCAACTTTACTTCTTGCGTATTTTAAAACATTTTGATAATTTTTATCTGGGTGGGTAAATCGATAGGACTATTAATAACATCTTGTACATTTGCTAAGAATTGTTTTGTGCATCAAATCCTGTTCCTACTTTTAATATTTCTACCCTTGTTTGAGATTGTGCCCTAATAATGCCCATACAAACATTCTAATACTTTCATTGATACGTTCAATACCTGCTTTTGTAAAACCCTCTGATTTATCTAATATAAATGTTGTCCAAGCCATACTTATATCTTTTGTATGACGAATTGTATCATGAATATTAAAGAAGGGACCATCCCTGAATGATGATATCTGTATTCACCACTTGGTTTATAATATTCAGAAAAGTTCCTAATCCTTTAGATGATAATTCTACTTTTGTCTCCAATCTGTATTTGGAGAAACATCAAATTCATTGCATAATTTTTGATATGCAGCTTTGTCATATGGATTTTGTAATAACAGAAAGAAGAATCTGTTGGTAAAGGTGATTTAAGTTCTTTTAAAATTCTGGCAATGCAATAATATAAATGAAACATATAAAGTGATTTAGTAAGATTTGAAGTATTTTGTATATGATCATTATAAGAAACACCACATCCTGTACTTGCACACCAGACTGCAAAATTTAACTGACATTGCCACCAATCAAACGAAGAATGAATCCATGTATTCCATGGTTCGTTGGTGTGTAATGATGGGTTTTGATATTTTGAAATAAATCGGGAAAGCTGTTTTAAAGTTTTCTTTTGATTTACAAATATTATTTGATCGACAAGATTTATATCTTTTCAGAATATTTAATACCTGGATTATATGAAACATTAGGATTATATTTAAATTCTTTTGTTATCATTTTTTATATTAAAATGTTTCATACTATTTCAAATATTGATAATACAATAAACTTAGAACAATACATTGATAACAGAGATGGAAATAAACGTATTGGTTTAAAATCTATAAGATATAGTGTAGGTTGGTATAATGTTTATGATGGAGTTATAAGACAAACAGGAGAAAGAGTTCATAGGATTAAAGATGGTTATTATAGTTTCCAACAAATAGCGGATGAATTTAAAAAAAGATATTGTATTATCCGTAAATGAAACAAATGGTATTGCGTCATTAAACACTCCTATTGAGTTAAGGATAAATGAAGATTTGAAAAATATGTTAGGATTTAATAATAAACGTAAATTCGAACCTAATGAATTACATTATGGAAACAAATTTGTGGATTTTGCTATCCATAAATCATTATATATCCATTTGGAACAAGTTAGCACTTCTCATAATTATCTTGATGGTAAGCCGAGTACATTATTGGCTGTTATTCCAGTCGAGAATAAAGAGTTTGGTGAAGTTATAACAGCGAGATTTGAGCATCCGGAATATAAGTGTTTAGTAAATGATGTTATAACAGAATTGAAATTAGAAATAAGAGATGAAAATAATAACAAGATAATTAATCATTTACCAATTAATTGTGTTTTAGAAATTGTATAATTTATTTAATAAAATGAGCATACTTGGTGTCAAAAAAAAACGTAGATACATCGGAAATAAAAAGGAAATATTAAATATGAAGAGTGAGCTTCAAACAATGGATACTAAGGATAAAATTTACATCGGAGTGTCGCTGCCCTAAGCATCAGAGTTTTAAATGTTGAAAATATAGTTGATAATATTAAAAATAAACCAGACAGAAAAATAATAAGTATATATGCTGGAATTGATGGTCCAATACATGGAAATCAAAAGTTTAATTTTGGTTATGGTGGTGGTTATTATTTAATGAACTTTCCAGGACAAATATTGGGTATTAGTTTAGTAAGTTTAAGAACAAGCACAGATATTATAACCATTAAGATGATGGTTAATGATAAGTCAACTAGTTACAAAATGAGTTTGGATAAGGGTGTTACACACGGTTTTAATAACTTTTATACACCTTTTGAAGTTAAGGCTGGAGATTTCATAAGTTTTATTAGTATGACTAATAATCCTTTATGTATCAATACTCTAGTATCAGTGGTAATTGAATTATTTTTATAACAAATTTAATCCTTAAAATGTCAGCATACGGAAACAAATTAAATCCTTACAGAAAATAAGAGAACCCCGTGGTGTGAAAGGTATTCGTCAAAGTGTATCAATAACAAATAATCCTTCAACTATTGATCAAAATCAACAGCTATTAGTGAGATTCCCCAATCTAAGCAATAATGATGTTATTGTTCCTGGAACAACCAGATTGGCATTTGAAATAGAACTCACATCTACAGACGACAATGCAACTATATATCAAAACATAGGAAGAACAATAGTTAAAAAAACAACAATTCGTATAAGTGGAAATGAAATTATGTCAATTGATGATAGTGATATTTATCATTGTTATACCGATTTATGGAAATCTACATCTGAACGTACAAATATGGCATACCAAGGTATTGGTGAAGCAAACATGTTGAAACACAGAGTTGGTGCAGGTGATAAAGCATCAAACATAGGTGATGAAGCAATTGCAACTGCATATGGTGCAAGATTTTGTATCCCACTTGATTTTGAACTATTAGAAACTCATATGCCTTTTATCAAGCAGGTCTTGGTGATAGACTTGAATATGAACTTACATTTAATAATTATAGCAATGTTATTAAATCTACAGATACAGATGCAAGTTACACAATTAAAACATTTGTTTAGAATTTGATATGGTTTCCGATGCAGAATTAGCAAGACAGATAAGACAACAAGTTAATGGTAAGATGGTTATTTTGTACGATAGAATACTAAGACATAGAAAAATAACCAAAACAAATCTGATACATTGTGGAATATCAATTTAAATGTTCCAGCTAGAAGTATGAAAGGAATTCTAATGTTGTTCGAAGATCCTGAAAGAACAAGCACTGAAACTTATTATAATCCTAATATAACAAAAGTAGAAATGACAATAGAAGGTGTTCCAAATCAGCTATACAGTCAAGGAATGAAAGCATATCAACAATGGGATGAAATAAATAAATTCTTTGCTTTAAATTCAAAAAGAAATAAAACAACAGAAGAAGTTTTAAAGGATTTAAATTTATCCTATACAACATTAGAAAAATATCTTACAACTAATTATGCATTATGGTTAGATTTACGTTCAACAGATGACAACTCATTACACGGTTCAGGTAGAAGAATTGAAAATGCTTCTGAAGGTATAACAATCCAAATAACTAAAACAGCAGGAGCAAATAAATTAATAAATGTTTATCTGTTTGTTATACAAGATGCACAAATTAATTTTGAAGATGGAAGATTTAAAGAAGTTAATTACTAGCGGTTCCCTTAAAAATGGAAACAAACGAGCGGAGCGAGATACACTCGATTCCTTTATGAATTACCAAAATATCCCCATTGTGCTATTATATGTGGACAAACAGGATGTGGAAAAACAGAGTTTGTTCTTGATTTATTAGAAGGAGAATATAGTGGAGTTTTCAAATATATAGTCATACTTTGTCCAACCATCCAATGGAACAAAGCATACAAAAATCGTGAATGGATTGGTGATGTTAGAAAACCAAAAACAAAAATCTAATAATTGTTAATCCTATTGTTGAAGTGAGAGAAGCGAACGGTTCCCTTTATGAAGAAGAGAAGCTACAAGAACTACTAAGAATGTTCTTTAAAAAATATGCTGGTCATCCAACATTATATATCATTGATGACTGCAGTGCAACAAAAGAACTAACAAAGAAAAAGATATGTTGTCCGAGCTTGCATTTTCAGGAAGACACGCGGAACAATCAGTGTGGGTCATTTCACAGAGATACAACTCTGTTTTAAAAGATTTAAGAGAACAAACAAAATGGTTATGCATGTTCTACACAAAAGATAGAGATAGTTTTGATAATTGCCTAAGAGAAAATGATGTTATTCCTACTTTGGAAGAAAGACAAAGAATAAAGGAAGAACTTAAAAAAGAAACATCGTAAATTAATATTAAAGACAGATCAACCTACTGATTATTGGTTACTTAATTGATTTTTTTAGCAATTCTCAAGTAATGCTTAAGTAATGCTTAAGTAATGCTTAAGTAATGCTTAAGTAATTCTTAAGTAATTTAACCAAAATAAGTAATTCTTAAGTAATTTAACCAAAATAAGTAATTCTAATTTAACCAAAATAAGCAAAATAATGCTTAAGTAATGCTTAAGTAATGCTAATTTAACCAAAATAAGCAATAAAAAAAAGCAATGCTGTTGGAAATACTAACAATTGCAACAAACACTGCAGTTTTATCATTGGTTGGATATGTTGTATTTAATTTTTTAAAGTTAAAATAAATTATATCCGTTTTTGAAACGTATAAAATGAATGCTGAAGAATTATTAAGCGAGCAAATTATGGAAAACATAAATATTGATGATGAAGCGAGCGAAGTGAATGGTTCCTTCAAGAAAAAAAACGCGAAAGATTATCATCCGTTGTTGCTGGTGGGAGTAGTAAACAATATCTGGGTAAAGAATTACAACTGTCAGATATTGATAAAATGACAACAGAGCAAATAAACAAACTATACTGTAAATATGAAGCAAGATTGGGAGCTAGTATGACCAAGACATTAGGAAACTCTTTTATAAATTTATATGTCATGGGTGTATCAAAGTTTTTCAAAGTTGTTAATCCACCAATTTTAATACAAGACTTAGAGGAAGATCCTTTTATCAATAATGCTTTAACTAATACATGTTGTGAACTGTACTATAGATATGGAATGTATCTTGCTCCTTTTACTGCAATATTAACAACAGCAAGACATATCGAACCACTCGCTTCGCTCGATTTCCGAAAAAAAGATGAAAATAATGACATAAAAAATGATGAATGAAAATCCTGAACAAAAAGAAAACAAAGAAGAAAAAAAAGAAGTATTTAGCGAGCGAAGCGAACGGTCCCCTTTTAAAAAACCCAAACCAAAAGACCCAAAAGAGTAGCTGCTGGTAAGAAAGGTGCAGAAGTAAGAATAAGAAATGCAGAATTGAGAAAAAAGAAGTGGAAAAATTAAAAAGAAAATTCAAAATCAAACAAATAACAAAAGATTCTGATACAGAAACAGATTATGAATCAAACGAACATATCCCTTCTGTCAAGAAACACTCCAGTTCCTAGTTGATTACAAATTTGTACTTTTACCTATAAGTATTGTTGGATTGGGATTGTTTTTACAACCAAAGTAAGAAACCAGAAAGAATGATTAAAGAAATAACAAAACCAGAAAAACAAAAGAAAGAAATTGATCCTTTTGAATTTAATTAAGAGCAAAGTGAGAATTTAAAATTTAGTGCATTAAAATGTCAACACAAAAGACGGAAAACAAATAGCAAATATGTTATATCATGCTGGAGTGGAAACATTGTTAACAGTTGGATATGCAGAAATAGGTAAAAAGGTATTTAGAAGGTCAGCACCAAAAGTAGATTTTAACATAAATGATATTTTAATGTTATCCATTGATATATTGTTTGCAATGGCAACAAAAGATATGTTGATTAAGCAAGGTATTATACCTGCTGATATCATGAAGTAATAAACTGATTGCTTACTTTTTTTATTTTATTTTGTTTTTAGGAATCGCTTGTCGCTCTAATAAAATGGCAAGTGCTTTAGCAATGATGCTTGGTGGGGCAATAACAAATGCTTTTGCATTTTCGGGGAGTAATTATTTATTTTCACATATGGGTAGTAATGCAAATGAAGAGAAAATAAGACATGATAAAGCTATAGAAAAATTAGAAAAGCACAAGCAGATTGGAATAAAAAAGAATACAAAGATTAGATTTTATCAATGAACAATTACAAAAGAACATCATGCCGTTCAGACTTTTGAAGATGTTGACCAAGCAATGAAACAATACTATTACATTACAAGTAAACAATTAACTCCATTATCACCCAAACCTAAACTAAGTGATTTTATACACCATCAGAAGATCAAAAAATAGAGAAATTGCATTTGTTGTTGGTGGAATGGTTTTAACAGGTTTTGTTGTTTGGAAGTTAAAATAAGCGAGCGAAGCGATGATTACATTGAAGAAAATGATACAAATCTAAAAATATTATTCCTTTGATTAAAGTTTTTAAAGAGGGTTATAAAGAAATAACAAAATAAATTAAATTTCAGGACATGGTTTTTCAAAACATATTCATAAATTTTGTCAGGTCTAATGAAAGCATCCCAACCAGGAGGAAACTTAGATAACTTTTACCTTTAAACTTTTCCATTACTTCCATTTGTTTTGATGTCAAAGGACATTCTCCATCATCTCTTAAACAACATATCTGATAATTTGATAATTTTATTTTTCCTAATATAACTCTAGCATAAGGATCATCTTTCTCGGTATAAGCTTCAATCATTTTAAAATAAAAATTTAAATTATATATTTTTAATATCCATAAGGAAAACTTCTAATTAGATTTTCATTTTCATAACATACCATTCTTTTATCAAACATATAATCATAAGCTTTAACTTGTTTAACTGTTTTAAGTTGATGATCTTTTCCTATTTTTATGTTGTCATATTTTACAGTTTCATATTTTCATTTTCATCAGTAACTATTTTTATTTTTTATCTAATGTAATCTTTTCTTCAACTTCAGCATTTAATCTAAAACCTTTACAACAGCTAACTAGTTTTTCTGTATCTAGTTTCATTGAATAATCTTTTGGACCAGCAGATATAAATTGTTTTATGTGATTAGCATTGTGTTTTGAAACAATTTCGTCTGTTAAATCACCTAATTTACTTCCCATCATATTTTCTACTTTTTACATGCTTCAGAACCATCATCATTGTAAATACAAGAATCTGTATCCATGTATAAAACTCTTTCTTGTAGAATATCTAATAATTCGTATAATTTTAATCTAGCATGTGCTGTTGTAAATAAAGCTATATAAACATTTACACTTGGATTAGGTTTAGAATATTCTTCTTTTCTTTATATTCAGTTAATACAATATTTTCATCTAATATCATGGTACTTATATCTTTATATTTTTCATTAAATACTATTTTAGTTATATGTTCTAAAGTAAAACAATATTCTTTTGTGTAAAATTATCTCTCATACCAAAATGTCCCCATAAATTATTTAAACATATTTTAGCTATAAATCTTAATCCCGAATTGTGTTTAACTTTGTCAATATCTAGATTATAAGCAGCATTATCTATGATATATTGTATTTTGGTTTTACATTCTTTATCGTTCTCACAATCAGGTTTACAATATTTAGGATCACATTTACATCCTGAAGCTTCTTGTTTATATTTCATAAACGTATCTACATAAAGTTTAAATATATCTGTAGATGTTTTTCAAAATGTTCTAGTTCATATATTTTTGTAATTTATAACCTTTTTCTATTGCTTTATCTATTTCTATTGTAGACCAAGTTCCTACTATAACTCTTTCCTCATTAGAATGTATACATTTTCATTTTAATATTTTACATTCTTTACATCTTTTTATTTCATGTATTTTATCATGTTTATTTAAAGTAGGATCATCTATGTGTTTACATTTAAAAGATATTTTATTCATACATGTTCTACATAATCCAAAAAGTAATTTATGTGTATTATCACTAGTTAATTGTTTATAAGGTAAAACAGGGTGATACAATCCTTTAGGTGGTAATATTTTACATTTCATTATTCCGAAATAATTATTTTTATATAATCATCTACAGAAATATCTGTATATGTAATAGGATGTCCTATAGGATATTTACAATATTTATTTACTGATGGATACAGAGAACAAAAATCTACATATCTACCTTTTAAATCAGAAAGATTATTGTATAATTGAATAGTTTCTGTTCTTCCTCCATAAAATGCATCTCTTTTATCAATAGGTTTTAAATGTGGATCAACTTCAGGATATTTTGTTGATCAAACTCACATTCCCATATTGTATGAATTTTTACATTTGGTTTTAGATAATCTTCAATAGTTTTAAGTCTTTCTTTAGTTTGGTCATATAACTCTTTCATAGTTTTTTATTTCTATCTTTTTACATATTTCTTCAGGACTATAACATTTTGTACATCCATGCCAATAACATCCATAAAATTCATAAACATTACGCATTTTATTTTCTCTATCATAATAATAACCATCGACTTTATAACATTTATTATTAATGAATAATTTCTTTTCACCTGCTCTTTTAGCATGTTGAATCATTATACCATATTCTAAAGAAATATACTCTAACCATTGTATTGATTTTGTGAATGTACTTCTTTAATTGTCATCTTTTGTGAATTCCAATTGTTTCATTTGTCAACATTAATGTTTTAAATATTTTTGTACAACATTGAGCAATTGTAATATATTGAAATGGATCAATACAATTATTGGTTATATTTAAAATAATTTTCTATATAATGTACAACCTTTGGCAAAATTAAAACATCCAAAAACAATAATAAAATATTTCTTTATAGAATTTAAATTTTTATCTTTTTTGTTTCATACCATTTGTCAAATTCTTTTTATTTTGGTAGTCATAGTATCAAAACCATAATATTTTTATCAGGATATTTACCTTTGTATTTTTGGTTTTCTGTTGTATTAAAATAATGTGGAAAGTATCCTTTGTTACCTTCAAATCCAAATGTTTTTGGGAAAGCAGCTAATCCACATAATGTAAAATTTATAGAATCTATGAATCTTAAATTTATTCCTTTAATAAATATAGCTGTTAATTTTAGTCCAGAAGAAATTATGTTATGTTCAATTTTATTTTTAACAATGTATCCTAAAATCGGTTGCATATCATAACCTTTTCCATAATGTGAAATAAAAGTGTAGTCTTTAAATTTATCTCTTATGAAATATTTACAAAAGTTTTCTATTACAGAATTTCCTATAGGGTTTCATATTTAATTTTTCTACATCACTAAAACAATCATCTATGTCTAATTTTAACAAGTTTAAATTATCAATATTGAAATCACATTTAAATACTTTTACATAGTTATTTTAAAACAATAAATATTTTCTAAATCGTAAGCTATACAAAATTCATTATATGTATTCCTGTTTCTTGATTTGCTTCAAAATCAAAATATATATATTTATTATTTTTACTTGTTTTGGTACTGATGGTTTCATATAACATAAGTGTTCTTCATTACTTTCCGTGTATTTTTCGTAACATATTAAACATATTTTTCACCACATTTATGGTTTTTACCTGTATATGTTTTATTACATTTTCACAAACAAGTTGTTTTCTAATAGTTGTTACTGTATTATCTTTACATGTATGTTGTTCAGTATAACCAATTAAACATAATTTACAAAATCTACGTTTTGCTAAAAATCCTGTTATGTTTGTTATTGTATCAAAATGTTCATCATGATAATATAAATATATTTGTTCGTTGTATTCTTTATTACCATTATATAAAATATGTTCTGTACTATTTGATGTAAAAATAATTATTCTCATATTAAGATAATTTTCAAAAATTTTAAATCTTCCAAATCATTTCCTTCTTCTTTTATTTCTACTCCTGATTGTTCATGCAAATCTTCAGCTAATCTTTTTGTAATGGTCTACTTTCATTGATATGTTTTAATTGAGAATCTGTAAAATCTTTTAATAACTTATTTGAAGCTAAAGAAGTTACAATTGCCCTTGATAAACATATTGTATCATCATTTTTATTTTGATAATACTTCTTTTATTTATGACATCTAATATTTTTAAAGCTTTACCTTTTCCTCTTTTATTGGGTATAATAGTAACTTCAAAAATAACTTCTTCTAAATTTAATTCTTCAGCACTATTTAATAATCTTTCCATTTGATCCATGAATAACTTTTTAACTGTATTATATGTTCTTATAGGCCAGCTTTTATGTTTAACAATTATGATTTCATGAATAGGTACTATTTTAATTCTTCCATTAGGGTAATCTTTTATAGAATAATCTATCATGTGATCAAAAGCATTTGTAAATGTTTCTTGTTTTTCATCCTTTAGACTAATTTTATAATTAAATACATAAATACTTGCTTTATGTTTATATTCTTTTGTCAAAACAAGTTTATATGAATCTCCTTGCTTGGATAAAATTTTATCCTTTTTTGCCTCCATTTTTTAAGAAACAATTTTAGTTATATTTAAAATGTCTAAAATAAATCTAACAAATAAATTAGCAGATGAATTACATCATAGAGTTGTAAAATCTTTTCCAAAAGACGTGTTTATGTTCATTCAATAGATCAAACATGGGCAGTTGATTTAATAGATATGCAACCATATTCAAAACAAAATAAACACTATAAATATTTATTAGCAGTTATAGATGTTTTTAGTAAATATGGTTGGTTAAGCCCTTTGAAAAATAAAACAGGAGTAGCAGTGAGTGAAGCATTTAAAACATTATTTAAAGAAAGAAAACCAATATATATTTGGTCAGATAAAGGATCCGAATTTTATAATCGACAAGTAAAAGAATTGTTAAAAGATAATAACATAAAGTTATATTCAACTGAGAATGAAGAAAAATCCAGTGTAGTGGAACGATGGATAGGAACAATGAAACAACATATGTATAAATACTTTACTGCTAATGAAACTTTAAAATATTATGATATATTAGATAAATTAGTTAAAAATTATAATAATACAGTACATTCTTCAATTAAAATGACACCTGTTCAAGCAAGTAAATTAAAAATGAATTAACAGTGTATAAAATTTATATCCAGAAAAGGAAGAGAAAATTAAAAACCTAAATTCGAAGTCGGAGATAGAGTAAGAATAACAAAAAAAAGGGTAAATTTGAAAAGGGTTATACTACTCGTTGGACTAAAGAAATATTTGTAATTGAAAAGTTTTAAATACAATTCCTTTTACTTATAAAATAATTGATTTAAAAGGCGAAGAAATAACAGGTTCTTTCTATGAACAAGAATTACAAATGACTAAGTTTTAAATCTTTATTTACAAAATAAACACTAGAAAAACAATAATAATCATATTAGAAACTACCCGGTTATGCATAACCGTTTCTAAATATAGCATTGAGAAATAGTCACTCCTTATACGGAATATATACAAAGTTGTCCCAGCCACTAATCATGTATGATCACTCCTTATATGGAATAAGAAAATCAATATCACATATACTATATTAAAAAACACAATTACAGATTGAGAAAGTTCCCCGGTTATGCATAACCGTTTCTAAATATAGCATTGAAAAAGTCACTGGGAAGCAGCACATCACAGTGTCAGTGATCGTCTTGCGATGATTGAAGATTATTGGTGGTTGGTAGAGCCACAGGTCTCTTCCAGAATGCATTGTGTTCTGGAATTTGTAGCATGATGTCTATTTCTTTTAGTTTTCTCAAAATAAAATTTAGAGGTAATCCCACATGAAAAAATTGTTCGTATCCGTAAAGAACCTTTGTGAGAACACGTAGCTTCCTCGCTTGGCCGTTTTGGCAAAGAAGGTTTATGTTCAGTAATAATAACAGACTGTTCCGTTGACCACATCCCTGGAATACACTGATTAGAAGGTAAAATTAAACTTTCTTGCAACATTAATAAAAACACGTCTTCTCTCCTAATAAACGTTCTGTTATATGTTAACATCACCCAGGCAACCTTCAATATTACAACTATAAATTATTAATTCTGTAAAATCGATTGCGTTTCAGTTAAAAGCGTAATCACTGTTGTAGTCGTATTGATCCGTTTTATTACTAGACTATATTGATAAAATTAATTAAAAATCAAGGTTGGGGCGCACTGGGGAAATTATTTTTTCTCTTAAATCCCACAGAATTCTTTCTCTGTCAGTTCTCCCGGTTTTTTTATTTATTTTTTTTTGGAATTTTTTTGTTGTTTTTTTGGGTGTTTTTAATAACGTTTTTTTTATAAAAAAGTACAAGTACTATACTACTCCCCTTAGGGGAAAAAATGAGTTTTATAAAAAAACCCAGGATTAAGGTTTTGGTGTGCTCTTTACAAAAAAATGTTTTTCTTTTTTTTATGGGGGGTATAAATGCAAAGTGTGTTTTTTTTCTTCTTAATTTTGAAGTTAAAATCACACAAAATGTTGGTAAAATTTTTATTTTGGATGTAAAAGGGTTTTTTTCTTTAAAATGGGGGTCAAAATTGAAGATAATTTTTTTTTTTTGAGGGGTATAGGTGTGTGATATTGTGTTGCGTACAGAAAGAAATAGTTGTATTTTCTACTTTATTTCCATTAAAAAGTCCACGGTCGATGTATTTATCAGAATAACTACTCTTATAATTAAAATATCCAAACATATCAAACTCGTGGCTGAACAACACTGATAGTTAAATAAAGGCAACAGTAGAATACCGCTGTTCAAAAGTCATAAATATATTGAGAGAAAACAAATCCGGGTCACAAACCAAAACCGAGGGAAACACATCAACTATAAGAGGAAAACAACGGAACAACAAAAACAAACGTCAACATACATAGAAACGAACTATTTGATAACAACTGCCATATTCCTGACTTGGTTCAGGACATTTTAAGAAAAAATGGTGGGTTGAACCTGATTTTATGGCTAGCCAAACCTCCCGCTTATATGGCAATGTTAAAAATATCGCTAAAATGACATCACTACGTGACAGAAATAAAGCACAAACAAACGCAAGAACACTCAGCACAGAGAAACGCACAAATGAATAATATAATAGTCGTTACAACATGTAAACCGCAGAATAACAACGAACATCTTCCATTAACGACAGCACAGGACTTCACAAACAATGACGTATTTTTGTAACGAATATATAATCTTGAAATTCATACAAATATTTTATGCTACGCGCATTCGTGCATGCATGTTTTGTTTGGCCACTCGTTAAATATATTTCTATATTTGATTTTTTTTCATTAGTTATTCTTTAAATATTTAAGGTTAAATACCATAGCATCGTCAGTATACAGTCTCGTGGGTGTATTAAAAGATGATTTCTCAGGTTTTTTGTTTTTTTTTGTGAATGATATTAACATTGCAATCTGTATTGCTCGGTGCTTTCTTTAGTGTGATTTTCACTTTAAATATATCCGAATTCCAAAACAATGCTTATAGCATGTTATGTATTTTGTATTTCATTTCAAAATTGACTACATAAAAATAGTTTATACATAAATAAGAATAAAGGTAGTAAAAGTGGTCCTATGTCTTATTATATCAATACAAAGTGACAAACCTTGACTGGATACAACTGTATTCACGTTAAACGTTATAAACTTTTCGGCTTTAAGAGCTTTTCTGATAGCTGTACACTGAGCATTATACTGGCTCATGATATTGATGTATTCTGGCTCTATTAACTCTTCATCAACCAGATGTTTAAATATGTTAACCTTAAAAATGACAAAGAAATTAACTGTTTTATAGACTTTTGTTTCTTAAAATAAATGAATATCGATCATTATTGAGATTGTCATAAAACATAAGGTAAAAATTTTCTGCGTACGTTTCTGTTTCTTAAAGGTATGCATATTTCAGATGTGTTTCGTTTAAGTCCAACTAACAATTTCCTGATGAGGTATCTTTACTTATATATCTTTTTTTAATTTTAACATCAAATGCCTTCCTTTTCGTTTTTTTTTTTTCAATTTTTTTTTTTTTTTGAATATATTTCTTTTCATAGATTCGTATACATCGATGTATGGTGGAAGTATAAGTTGATCATGTAGTGTAGAATGTACACCTATACCGATTTATTTTTCATCAGGAATATTACCTTACTTGTATTTGCAAAATCTTTCGGAATTTAAAGTCCTCAATGCTCTTCAAATTCGTGCTTTTTATGGTCTTTTAACATGATGATTCGAACGTCATTAGTGAGTCTTTTAGTAGATGAAACTCAAGTTTGGCATAAAAAAATTGAAAACAACACGTTTAATAATTTCATGCGTCCGAAGCGCTTTTCTGGATTTACCTTCATCAGGAACGCTCAATGCCAAACATTTGAAATCCGAGGGATGTATAAGTACCGAAACAGTTGAAGAGCTATATGACAAAAATACCTTTAAAAAAATAGCCAAATTCATCTAAGGTCAACTTTGCCTGAGGGAGTTGAAACCTTAGTTTCTTTAAAATTTCATGCCTGGTATCTTTGATAACTTTTTTCGTATGTAGCAATCAATATACATTTTGTTTATGCCAACCTTATCTGTGGTAGTGGTAAATGATTTATAATTCAATTATTCATTAACTATAGATTGCTAATGTCGAAGCTCTCTGACAATGAGAATTTTTAACTCATTGGGCCTGATATTCAATCGGCTCTAGTTGTACCAAACCAGTAGAAATAAAATACACACATGTACCGATTTCAATACATGTTCAGTATAACAAATCATCAAAGATCAGTGAAACCTTCATCAGGTACGCTTGATACCAAAAGATTTGATCTTTTTATGATACGGTATAAAATTATTCATAATCATTTTGCTTGTATTGCTTTTCTTGTACTGATTTTTCTTCTATGCATTTTTTTAAGCTTTCGTTATAATACTAATCGAGATTGAAAAGGGGTGGGTTCGGATTTCAAAACAAAAGTTCGCTACGCCACTTGTTTGTATAATTGTTCAAAGTCTGGAACCTGGTTAATGAATGTCTTTTGTTAGACCAGTTATGTTGATCTTTTGGAGAGTTGGATGGTTATGTCGGATCTTTGAAAGTCGCTATTTATTTTATTCACATCGTTTTAGAATTGTGGCGATTCACAGCTTGACATAAGAGGAAGACACGTGTTTATAATGAAAGACCGTATATTGACCTCAGACTATATATAGGTGTTAGTGTGTGTTGTTAAATTATTTCAATCATAAAAACCAAAGAGGACTATGCAGGATAGTCATCTTCAGCAGGTTTGCATTTGATGGGGTTGTAACCTTGAATTAAGTAGCATTTCATTATCAATAAACTGAAAATTTACATCTCAAAAGTATCAATAAATCAAACAAATACCAGAATACTGGGCTGTGTCAGACAGGACCTTTAACGATTGCCATTCAATCAGCAGCAATTTAGACCAAGTGGTAGTAAAAAAACACGTCATACCGATTCTTATATGTTTGACATGTGTTTTCTAAATAAGCTGTATCAGTTAATATTAAATTAATGCGACAGTAATTTACCATTGTTCAAACTTCCTAAATCGATGAGAAAGAGACAAATGAATGCAAGAAACAAAACCTGAGGGAAGCGCTTGAACTCCAAAAAGAAAGAGACCGGGTGCGTCGACAGGGTAAGCATCACCTGCTATGCATGCATCACCTGCCATGCGAATTCATACTCAGTAAAAGTTGGAATCAGACACAACGGGTACAATTACAGATCAAACGACTTTATTGGTATCTAAATGTCTAAGACAGTGAACACATATCGCTAGTAAGTTGAGACACCGACAAATCGTATCAGTCAAACTATTCGTGATTTGACCTTTAAATATTTGTTAATTTAAGTCGTTCTTCCTCATAATTCTGTTGGAACAGATTTTGTGTCAGGGGCATAAACAGGTGGGTGAAATCTGTTTAGTGCGAACAAGAACGAGCGAAACGTATTATTTGAGATATGTAAGCGTCATACGATGGACCAGAGGAATTTTACTGCTGCGAAATGGGAGTTGAAAATTGGAAAGTTATAATCATCACGTTCTTCATTGATTCTAGTTTGAAGTCGTACATCTGTGTCAATATCGGTGAACAAATCAAGATATTAAGCAGACCTCCTTCTATCGGTAGTATTCTTAATCTCAAGTTCACTGACATGTTAGCACTCATTGAAATGGGGGTTATTGAATAATATCAATATATCTGAAAGTTAAATTAAAGAAATTAGCAAGATGCTATTTCTTTTAAATTAATTAGAAGGTTATGTATGAATTCAAACACAACAGAAGTAATGCACAGTTAACATTTTGCTTACCCAATACATAAACAGTTGGGATGATAAAATCAAACAATTGTTCATGAGCAGCGCTGAAGAGACATCAATTGTCGAAATGCGCATCTGGTCCAGCAATATAGATACCGTTGATATTATTTCTTTCTCTAAGTTGATAACTATGATGACAGATTGTTAGTGCCCGAGGGTATCACCTAACCAGTAGCCAGTATATAGAAGCTGGCATTAAAATACGGATTTTGTTTTGTTGAGATTTGAAGTAATTTTGGATATCATTTTAAATTAAGGAACGTCGTGCATAGCTTCGATTCCTTGTTTAGGTTTGACTTTACTTTTGGTCCTTTTTGTTCTCATTGGCCTTTCACCGTTTGTATTTGGTTTTGGATTTTCAAACATTTAGACATCAAGCAACACCCGAACAGACAATTATATTTATAAAATACTGATCTCGTGCAGTTACAAAAACATATTTATTTTTATTAAAACCCATACAGACATGATTGAAATAACAAACAAAAATAAACTCAATTTTACATGCGGGGGGTTTTGACCGTATATTTAGAATAAATCAAAAATTTGTATGCCCCCGCAACTGAAAATTGGGGGGCATATTGTTTAATTCCTGTCCATCCGTCCTTCCGTCCGTCCCATTATGGGTATATAGCTATTCCAGATAACTCCTCCTACTGTTTGAATGCTAGGAAGTTTTCACTTTGCAGGCTGTTTGTTCATATTTTGAAGGTGTGCATGTGGCCAGGGTTTTGATTTTTATTGATTTTTGCTCTTTTAAAGATAGTTGAACTTTGTCATTTTTGGAATATATACTTGCATAAGAGGTGCATAGCGTTTCCGGATAACTCCCCCTTCAGTTTGAATGCTAGGAAGTTTTCACTTTGCTGGCTGTTTGTACATATATATTGAAGGTGTGCATGTGGTCAGGGTTTTGATTTTAATTGATATTTGCTCTTTTGGGAGATAGTTGAACTTTGTCATTTTTGGATTATATATTGCATAAGAGGTGCATGGCGTTTCCCGATAACTCCTCCTACAGTTTGGATGCTAGGAAGTTTTCACTTTGCTGGCTGTCTGTCTGTTTGCGGGGGCATCATTTGTGTCTCCCTGCCCTGCAACTGAAAGTTGGGGACATAATGTGTTACCCCTTTCCTTCCGTCCGTCTCATTATGGGTATATAGCTATTCCAGATAACTCCTCCTACAGTTTGAATACTAGTAAGTTTTCACTTTGCAGGCTATATGTACATAAATTGAAGATGTGCATGTGGTCAGGGTTTTGAGTTTTATTAATATTTGTTCTTTTGGGAGACAGTTGAACTTTGTCATTTTTGAATTATAAACTTGCATAAGAGGTGCATAACATTTCCGGATAACTCCTTCTACAGTAATCCATAGACCTTTGTGCTACTATGCTGAACTTTGTGTATTTTAAAATAACACTTTGCATCTGTGGGGGCATCATTTGTGTCTCCCTGACACCGCAACTGAAAGTTGGGGGCATATTGTGTTACCCCTGTCCGTCCGTCCTTCCGTCTGTCCTTCCGTCTGTCCTTCTGTCCGTTCTTCCGTCTGTCCTTCCGTCCGTCCTTCCGTCCGTCCCATTATGGGTATATAGCAATTCTGGATAACTCCTCCTACAGTGAACCATAGACCTATGTGCTCCCATGCTAAACTTTGTGTATTTTAAAATAACACTTTGCGTCTGCGGGGGCGTCATTTGTGTCTCCCAGACACAATGAGAAACAAAAGTCAGTTATTACTCCTGATAAGAATTGCAGGTGGCGCCTCAGCTAATGCGGTCCCATCAAATTCCTACTGATAAGAAATACACATAGAGAAAGATAGATAAATAATGCCATCAACATGTTGTTCTGTTCCTCAATGTTCTAATCGTGGGGGTCATGTTTTTCCAAAAGATGAAAAATTAAAAAAGAAATGAATAAAAGCAATTAGAAGAAATTCTGACAAGAATAAATATTGGAAACCATCAAAATCAAGTGTTGTTTGTAAATCCCACTTCAAACCAACAGATTTCATATCGGAAACAAGCCATGGTAAGTAATATTTTGTTTACATTACTGATGACATTCTTTGATAAAGAAAGTTATTTTTATTTGCATGATTTAATCATATTAACCAAACATGTATTGTAACTGATAAACAAAGATACACTGCAAGTATTAAACTTCTTAAATTGTTATATTAAGAACAGTGATGTCTCTACATTCATGACATTATTCTTTCTAAAAAATTGAATCTTAATATTTTTGTTATAAAAAAAGAGCTATCAAAATACTTTATAGAACTGAAAAGTTTAATATTTAGAAAAAGCAGCAAAAAAAAAAAATTAAAAAAATAGCAGCATACTGATGATTTTTATAAATATATTATAGGTACAGAAACACTGGTCAAAAGACTTAAAAAGGAGGCAGTTCCAAGTGTCTTTCCATGGACAAATACTTTTGCATCTCCAACAAGTCTTCAGAGAGCTACACGCAAAACAAGAAGAGAAGAAAATAAAAGTGGTTTTGACACTGATAGTGATACTAGTATGAAGAAAATAATATCACTGAACGGAATGAAGAGTTGGATTCCTTAGATGTTGGAAGTGACATTTATTACACTGCAGAAAAAATTGAGGACAGTGAATCAAATCTTCAAAAGAATCAAACAGCAACTTCCCAAAATCCAGTTACTGACTCAGATTCACAAACACAAACATGGCCAGCATTGTGTGTTGAAAAGTTTGAAGATGACCCTGCTGGTATGAAGTTGTATACTGGATTACAGTCCCATTATGATTTTACCTTCGTATTAGCGTCTTTGGGAGAAGCTGCATATAAACTCAACTATCTTTATTTTAGAAGTGAACAGCTTTCTGTAGAGAATCAATTTTTTCTTACTCTTGTTAAATTACGCCAACACAAAACAAATTTCGAGTTAAGCAGGTTGTTCAATATTTCAGAAACTGCTGTTATTAACATATGGATTACATGGATTAACTTCATGTATCATCAGTGGAAGGAAATAAATATATGGCCAGAAAGAGATTTAGTCAGATTTTTCAGTCCTTACAACTTTAGACGTCAATTTCCAACAACCAGAATAATAATAGATGGAACTGAGTGTCCAATTAGAAAACCTAGATCACCTATCGCACAGCAGTCAACCTTTTCCACATATAAAAACCGAAACACAATCAAAATATTAGTCGGAGCAACACCAGGAGGACTTGTGTCATATGTATCCCCTTCTTATGGATGTTCCACAAGCGATAGACAGATTTGCGAACGCAGCCGTTTAATGACAAAATGTGATCATGAGGATTCAATCATGGCTGACAAAGGCTTCAATGTTCAAGACTTGTTTGCCCCATACGATGTTTCAATCAACATACCAACTTTTTTTCGTAAAAAAAATAGAATGACATGTAAATCTGTAATGAAGGATAGGAAAATTTCAAGCAAGAGAGTACACATAGAACGCATTATAGGGCTAGCTAAGACTTTCAAAATTCTGAAGGAGCCACTTAACATTGCTGAGACAAAGCTTGCTACAGAAATAACATTTGTTTGTTTCATGTTATGCAATTTTAAGAATTGTATCATTCCAGCCAATGCATGAGAATACATATTTTTCATTTGGTTTAAAAACAATGTCTTTTCAATATAGAGCTTGATAAATACTATATATATGTCAATCTATTTTTTTTTCTATTTATTGAATAGTTTATTTACATTTTTAAATAGTTGAAGCATATATGTTCATACATTGAATTTATTTATGAACTTGTATAGCTGACTATATGGTATGTGTTTAAATCATTGTTAAGGGCTGTACGGTGACCTATGGTTGTTAATTTCTATGTCAAGTGGTCTCATTGTCTCATTGGAAATCAAACCACATCTTCTTATTTTCACATTGTCAATGTGTTATTGGGTAATTGCTTCATTGGTGATAACATCTTGTCGATATTAATGCATTCTATAGTCTATTTGTTTTGTTTTATAAACAACCTCTTATTATAATGAATAAATAAATGAATAAATAAAATTCATCATACATACTTGGTTTTAATGATTTATATCTAAAGATAATAATATATCAAAGATTATTTATCAACAAATAACCTGCAGTGATTATCTCCATATAATCTTACTACATACATTAACATCTTACAATCATAACAAACATGTTGTTGTCAACATGTGGTTTTAGTTTAAAGACAATATTATCAATTAATATTTTCATTCAAATGAATATTTATCATAATCTTTATACAGAAATTTTTGAAGAATAGCCTTTCGAAATATGTTTTATAAAATCTTCCAATTTTTCAACCATATTTTGAATAAAAATATCATCTCGTTTGATGTGTATATATTGTACTTCTTGCAATGTAAAACTACAAAGTGACAGTTTTAAGATTTGTACAAAACATCTGTCCTTGGACTTGATAATAATAATTATGAGATTCATTAAGCATAAGCTTCCCATCATTATATAAAAGAAATGGTATAGTCTTAGGTGATATCATTTTGTCTTTTGCGACAAACGGACATTTAACTTCCACCACTGTGTCATTGATAATCCCATCTGGGGATGCTGCAATGAATGGATGTGACTTTCTGACATATATTCCACAATTTACAGGAGAACGTCCAAAATCCTGTTCATACTTTGACAAAGCAGACTTCTCATACTTTTGCCCATGTAATATTGGTGCTGTTTTTAAATCAACAATTTCTGTCATTGATCGAGCCAATTTTTCGAAATCTGTTCTTTCTGTAGCTTTACAAATTCTTCCAAAAGATGAGGATTGCAATCGTTTGCATCTCTCTTCCTTCCACCTAGGATTTTTTGCCTGACCTGATGTAAAAGATTCTATCTTTGAAATTTCTTCATCAGTTATTGTACTAATACAATTTTCTAACAACCACTTGTCCTCTGGGTGAAATTCAAAATAGTCATGGTCTGTAACAACTCCATAAATGTTTGCTGGTGGAAAAAGTTGAACAATAGGCAAGGTTGAACCATATTTGTGGTTTAAACAGATATTTCTGAAATAGTCCTGATAATTTGAGGTATTCTGGGAAGCTCTTGGTCTTGGGTCAAAATTTACATTGCTAGCTCTAACTGCACTTACTGATAAGTCACATGCCTTTATAGGGGATCCTTTAAAACGCTTGCTTTTGTGAAAAGTTTGTAATCTCTGAGTGCAAGTTTCTTCTGTCACAATTTCACCATTACTAGAGAAGTAGTATAAAGCTATTAATACACAACATACATGCTTACAGTGAGCATTTGGACCCATTCCTGCAGCGCATTCACATTGACTTTCAAAAATACTACCATCACAATCAATTGATACGTCTACATTATATGTTACTGACTTTTTCATTTGGGCACGACATTCACTTTTTACATAAAATATATTGTTTTCAGTTGCTACACGAATATACTTTAGAAATTTTTCCTTGTATAAATTGGATGCATCACAATCTAAAGACTTATCCATTTGTTCCAAGTATGTTTCAACTGCACCCATTTTAAAGTCCACAAATTCGGTTTCAGTATTCATGTCTTTATACTTAGACAATTCGGGCAAGCTCATTGAAAAATCCTCACCAATGTCTTCCTGTCCCCCAAAATCTTGGTTTCTGTCATAAGCTTCCAATCTGAAAAGAATGGAAAAGGAATTTATGCATTATTTGAGCATATAAATTTATATAATCACACTGTACAGTAAATAAAGCTTTAACATTTACATGCCAATGAAAAGGAAAAATTAATTGAAATCATGGACTTATTTCATAAAATATTGACTTCATACATACTATTATTCAACATTTTGTTTACTTATTAGAATATAAAAATATGAATTACCTTTCAATAAGTTCTCTCTTCCTCCCTGATAATTTTGCTTTTCTTTTCTTCAATTCTTCTTTTAACTGTGGTAAACTCCAAGATCCATAATTACTGGCCATACTTTTATATTAAAACTTTATATTATCTACACACTTTCTTATAGTTGTTTATCAAGAGTGTAATGAACGAATAATTAGATTCTTTTATTTATATCATAGACAAACACACATGTTTAATATAGATAAACTTTGCAAATTGATCATATGTCTGATAAGCCGGAAACTGATGATAAGGACCGCATTAGCTAGTGCGCCACCTGTGATGCTGAGGAGATAAATCTGACTTTTGTTTCTCATAGTATCTCAAAGAAAGTCCTACATTGACTTTATTATAATACAGTTACGTCAGAGTGGAATGCGGGGGCATCACTTTGTCTAGTTTTTAATAGAGATATCATATAAATCAATAACTGGAAGCATAATATTAGGTTTTGAAAACTTACACAAAAACGTCAGAATTGCTAAATACTTCTTAAATCAATTTTGCCAGAAGGATTGTATTCATTTTCAAAAACTGTATATGCATGATCAATTCAAGTGATCACATGATAATTATAGAGTAATTGGTTTAACTTCTATTTTATTTTGCATACCACATGTAAAACTTCTTCTTGGTTAGAACAAGACTGTTCGTTTCCTTCCTCTGTTTCAAACGGGAGATAATCCTCCTTACCCACAACATCACAAAATATTACCGGAATACTTTTGTTTATCCAAGATCTCAGAGGAATTTCAGTCATCCACAAATATGATCGCTCTGTTATCAGTTTGTTGAAATAAAACTGTTCTGAGGCAAAAGCACAAATTTCAGGATTCTGTAAAAGGAAAACAAATGTAAAATAGCGACAACATACATTTTAAGATACATAAAGGCATCGGGATAACTTTTGATAGGATAAACACTTATGTTTTGCCGATCAAAATATTTTTTGACAAATATTGCTGCAGTTAAAAACGAAATATTAATAATCTAGATTATTCGGTATCTTTATAACAGTCTATTGAAGTTGGAGATTGTTGCTTTGAAGAATAGAAAACGGAATCAGGCGAAAAGAAATTAACAAAAGACTCTTAGATAAGACATCAATAGGACAATCTAAAAAATTTTAAAATGTTGTTCTAAATTGCATACCATTCTGTATTGTGAAGTCAATAGAGTTGCCTTTTTGGCATATCTTTCAAACAAAGACTTGTCTAATCCTAGTTTCGCGGCGTCAATAGACATAACAATTGGTCGTAGCTGTTTGTGATCACCAATAAGAACTACTTGTTCAGCTCTGGTTGCTATGATGGCAGCCATACTTTCAGGTTCTGTACACATTCCACATTCGTCAATGATAATTTGGAAAATACGTCCCCTTGTTCCTTTAAGAAGTTTAGGGTTCGTTGCCATAGCTGTTGTACAAAAAATCACGTCATGATGCTTGATCTCTTCATTAACAGCTTTTGATATTATCCTTTTGTACTTTATAACATCGTTAAAATCAACTCTGTCTGGATTTGTTTTGAACTTTCTGTCAAAAGCTGCAATCTCTTTCTGGTAAGGCTTTTTAGGTTGTCTTATCAACATATGCATGGAAACTTCACGCAAATATTCGTCAGCTTTTGATATTTCTCCGCGTGATTTTTGAGTTTTTCCAGGAATAGGAAAGGCGTCGTCCTCAATAGAACTTCCATACCATCTAACCATTTTAGGACAGTTATGCTTTAACTTCTTCTTTATCCATCCTGCAAAAATCATAGAATATTTGTTGCTTTATGAAAGAGAGACAAACCGCTTTTGCTGAAATTATTTTTGCAATTCATTATTTAGCAGGACTTGGCTCTTAAAAAACGCTATGGTTTCAATTGTAATCTTCATTTGGCTCTATCACACTTACTTGCCACCAGATCTACAGATTTGTTTGATGGACCACAGAAAATAATCTGTTTCTTTTCATTGCCCATCTTCTTCCATTTCAGGTTAATTTGGTTAAACAGGTAAACAAGCTTGATACCTGTGTAGGTCTTTCCAGTTCCTTGAATAGATAAAAATGCAGTTTAGTTTTGATAATTTTAAGGTTGATTTGTGATTGAACATTTGGATGTTCTAAACTGTGTTCGAAGATCTTTCATTGGGGTATATACTTTTTAAAGTTTAATTATTTAGGAATAAATATTCGTTGAACAAAAGTAGAAAATATTCCGAAAACATTAATCTGTATAAAAATCTCTATTGACATATATGATGGATAAGTATCTATGAATGTGCTCCTTACACATAATCTCCTCCAACAGAGGTATGACACGGGATAAAACCGATATGTGACCTATAATTGTTAATTTCTGTGTCATTTGGTCTCTTGTGGAGAGTTGTCTCATTGGCAATTATACCACATCTTCTTATTTTTATATATACAGTTGTGCGTTCTCAATACAAAACAACAACAAGTTCAGGAAGTCAATTAATAAAATTAAAAATATAGCTTACATATATCATCATTTTACATACAAATATGTATCGTACATGTATAAATTTTAAACCAAATTTATCTCGATTTGTAATTACTGTTTTCAAAACGCACGTATTATGTTGACAAACCAAAATCACAAAACTGCCATCAAAATACTCTAATCAGTAACTTAAATAACCTAAATTTTGAACTTTTATGCCAGGTCTTACAAATGCATAAAATCGAGCTACTTATGAATATGTTTGGATTATTCGAGGTAGAGTAAAATACAAATCACTACAGAATATTACCTGGTGGACCCTGTATTAAACTGAAAGATGATGTCAACGTCCTCTTTATAGCAATAAACTGTTTTGTATTGTTGACAACCAATCCTACATATCGACAGTCTGGTTTTGTATCAAATCCTAGTCTATAGTGACCTTTATCTAATGACAAAGTTATTGTTGTTAAAAAGAGATAGCTATCAAAGAGGAAACTGCAACAAACTTGTTCATGCTTTGTTTATGAAAATGAAAACATGACTTTAATATATGTTTTAGATATAAATGTTAATAACATTAACAGGTTCCAATATTACTGCACCAGATGAACATTTACACAATGATGCTCGAGGGCAAAAAATTTGAAACTCCAAAACTTATTCAAAAATTTAAGAGCTGTTAAAACCAAAAACGGTCAAATGTATAGCCAAAGCCGGGCAAGTAATCAGAGCTTTACATGAGGCAGACATATTTTTTGAGATAATTTCCAAAATCAAAAATGCAATATGTAATAAAATAATTAGCAGGCAAAATGTTTGATAACACTACACGGAAAAGAAAGAGAATTCGGAATATCTATTCAAAAGTCAAACACAAGATCAGCGAACATCCTTAACGAGGACAATAGGGTATGGGATTTTTACATTGTTAAAGTACGTACGATGACATATAATTGCTTATATCTACGTCATGACCTAGACTCTGGTGAAAAGTTGTCTCATTGGCAATCATACCTCATCTCTTTATGTTTATATCAAAATGATTTTCCGAAGAGATAGATCAAGGGCTTGTTCATTAAAAGTCCATCACATACAATGTTTGCATTGATGATATTACATTCTAAATCATAACTCTACATCATGAAGAAATATGATACAAATTTACTCCATATGTGAATTTGATATGGAAAATACATTTTTAAGATTCAAACACTTAGAAGAGGTTTCCCTATTTGCTACGTATCAGGTTCTGTTGGTACGTTACTTAACCGTTATTTTTGTTTTTGGGATGTCATTTGTTGCATGAGATTATTTTATCCATCATTATCAAGTTGAAGAAATCGAATTCCATATCAATAAAACATAACTGAACTTTTTATTTGATTTCACCGTTTCTGGAACACTTTGTCTGTGGTTCTATACGAAATTGTTAAGTTTGTGTACACGTGCGTTAATCAAACAGTCCTTACATGAAAAGAGTTGACTCGACCTTTAGATTCAAAATATGGATTTACGTTTCTAATAGTTTTTGGTATTGTTTTTGTTTTGTTTATATTCATAAAAAATAGGTAAAAGGATATTTTCTTATGTATGGATAGAATTTTCAATAATTAGTTATCTATATACGACCCCTCAAACACATTTTACTGATGTTGTTTATATACATTAACATGTCAAAATTGATTTTGTTCTTGAAATAGTTTATAAGCGTATCTTATAATTTGACCCTTTGTTCGTACTTTTATTATAAGTAAAATCTCTCATACATATGTAAGACAATTTTTTGGGGAAAATAAGAAAGATATAAATATAAAAAAACCTGCAACGGTTGCTTGAAAGCATGATCGAGTATTCACAATATTGTTTGCTATGAATACGAAAGTACCAACTTGAAATCAATACTAAGTTGTATATAAAAATTCTCAAAACACTTTTTATTATGATTCATAAAACATACGTGGAAAGTAGGCATATACATTAATTATTTTCAAAAGTTCAATGACGGCTCCAAGTGCGTACTTTGTCTGATACGGAAACAAATCGGGGAAACCTCTAGTAAACGTACATATATACCTGGAACAACCTACCAAGTTTTGGAATGGTAGTTCCCGTTGCTATAGCTTGAGCTAGGGTCGTGGCTTTGTTGAGACACTGTAGAACCGCATCAATTCTCCTTAAAAGATTAATTTGATATAAGGCGACAACGTTATCCACTTTAATCCGAATCGTCAACTAATACAGATATCATTTTTTTTTTCAGTTTTAGCGTCTATTTTTCATGAGTCAATATAGTTGAAGAGAAAAAGTTTATTGAAAATTACTACAACAAATACAAATACATAATACTTTGACAGTTCTTGTTTGAAGTTTTGAAATAATTTTACTCACTGATCTGCACTGGATTTAAATATGATTTCAATGCTGCACCTATTTTTGCTATACTCTATCAGTTCAGGAGGAACATGTTTGCTATCTCTGTGAATCCGAAAAATGAAATCAGTTTTTCCTTTTCTTACATTTGCTTTATTTATTTTTGCATGCGCCATCCAAATGAAATAATCGCTGGGTGCAATATTTTCCTTTTTAAGATCCCGTTTGTCTATGGACGTTTTTAAAATTGGACATTTAATACAAAGGTAATCAGGACTGGCAATTTCTATAATTCCTTCTTCGTTCTCATCGTCGCTTAGAAACACACTAAATGGTGCCTTATTGATATCAATATTTCTTTGGTCACAAAATTCTTTGCTTAATGAAAATTTCCCTTCATACTGTGTGAGAAATTTGACAGGAACATCATTTATTGTCGCTGTACTGCACTTAACTGAATTAGAAGCTGATTCCATTTCTACTAATGGTTTCCATGTCCTAAGATAGTCATCTACACTAGAGTACTTCTCTTTTGATGGAGATGTTGCGTATTGCTCTAGATATTTTATAGGGTCTTTAAAGTGTAGAAAACAATGTTTGACATTATTTGTCATATCAAAGATCTCGATTTGTGGAATGAATACACCCTTGACGGATTCAGCAGACAGCTGAAGAGGTAATATTTGTTGGTGATTAAAGGTCATAGTAAACTGACAACTTTGTAATGTAATTGGTCCTTCTCGTACCTCAGAACTGACATCTCTTTCTGTCTCGAAACATGATGGTACGTATTCTAGAAGCTTGTCGACGTTTTCCCTCGAATCTCCCAATCCAATATCGTTGATGATTTTTAGCAACCTTTCCATTTTTTCCTTTGGACTTTTTGATGAGGTTAAATTTTCCAGTATTACTTTCCATTTTCGTTGCTGTTGGAAAAATCCCCGGTTGTGTGGATTTAATCTGTAACTATCCGGCGGCTTTAGTTCTTTCTTCTTAATAGGGGTATATCCGTCGAATGAGTATAACCTCTTTTTCCAAGTCAGTTCTAAAATTTTCCTTCCAGTTAACGTATCTGTCTTGAATTCTGGTTTCTTCAAAGCATTTAAACAATTCAGTTGAATGTTTTTCGAACTTTTTGGTAGGTATCTATGACCAGGAAAAACAACTGATACCTCTTTCTCAGAAACAGTTTTAACAAATCCATGAAAAATTTGCGGTTCTTCGATTAATTTGTATCCCCATCTTAACGCTCGACAGTGCTTTTGGTATTTCTTTGCTCGCCTTGTCACTTCATTCAGATAATGACACATCTCGGAAACCTCATCCTTTGTGTAGCAAGAGCTTTTATTATCTAAGGCACAATGCAGTAGCCGGTGAACGATTATATCTAAGTATCGTCGAATTGGTGATGTGAAATGAGTGTATGGACACATACCTAGGGTAAAATGGGAACCATCTTGTTTTGTATGTATTTCACCTGAGCACTTGTATTCAGCTCTTTCTTGGTATTCATACCACTCGTCAAGTGCCAAACATGAGAATGGATGCAGTTCATCACAACCTATGATTTGACTTGCCGCTGTGTAATTGTTTTGTTCGATTGCTAACAATAGTTTCTTCCAAATCCAATGCTGATACATGAGTAGCTTATCATATTTTTCAGTCGGGGTATTATCAATTGTAAGCTTTCGGTCATGCCATAATGAAGGAGACGGATGAATTTCCTGTAACTTTAATATTAAATCAGCATAACATTCATGTGATTCTAACCATTTTTTCACATGCTCTGGATTTGGTGGCTGCTGTACTCTGAGAGGAATACAGTCCTTAAATTTCTTTAAGAGAAATTTCCCTATTGTGTTATTTGCAAGTATCATGAACTCTTCCACCAAATAATGAGCCTCCCTTGTATCCATGAAATCATCATCCTCGTCGTGTTTTGCTATTGGAGAGTAAAATAAGCCACTGCCCAATCTGTTAACCCTTTGGTTTTTAGCTAGGTTAAACAAGCCATGAATTTGCTTACATAAAGAATCTGGAATTGTCGTTTCATTCTTCATAATAATGCTTTGAACAACTCTATATGAAAGTTGTTTTGTTGATTTGATGTAACTTCTCTGAATGTCAGTTTTGTGATTTTGGAGACCATCTTTTTTGTTAAAGGTAAAAAATACAGATATCGAAGCTCGCGTTTCTCCTGGAATTAAACTACATAACTGCGTACTTAAAGGAGAAGGTATCATATGGTGTGGAATAAGACCATGGCCGGGATAAAAGGTAGTGGCACGTTCATAGGCTTCAATGTCAATGTGGCACCCCTTTTCAACGTAACTAGTTACATCTGCAATGTGTACACCAACCCTATAGGCGTCATCTAACTCTTCCATACTCAAAGCATCATCCAAGTCTCTTGCATTTGATGGATCTATCGTAAATATTTCTAAATCGGTTAAGTCTTTTCTGTCTTTTTTGCGCAAAAGAAGTTCATCCAATTCTAGCAACGAATTCAGATTTTCAATTGTTTCTTTTTTGTACATTGTAGGCACTTGATGTTGAAATTTCAAGATTTCAATCCCAGATTGGAAACCGCTTTTTGCATTTAAGATTTTAATAACTGCACCACGTGGATAAATATCATTCCAGCATATCATGGCTACCAAAAATATGTAGTTTTTTGTTTCTCCTTGTTTGATAGTGAAGAGTTCTTTGTGTTCAAGTTCTTTCCTCTCTGCATCATACCTGTATACGTCAATTTGAAATTTTTTTGTACAATTCTTATCTAGTATATGAAGTTTTGGTATTGTTTTTGAAACTGGCAACATTAAATGATATTCCGACTCATCCAACATACAAACAAATACAGGATGATTAACATTTGGATGGTGAATCCGTTTTCTAACTCCTCTTATTTGACCATAAATTTTTAAATTCTGGTTGGATATATCTGTAGTAACGTTCCGTTTTGAACCAATATGTGCGTGACTTTTGTATTCTTCTATCTCATCCTTTAGTATTTCAACATAAACTTCATCGTCATTAAAAACCTTGCCTATTTTGGACCTTCCAGATATTTCTATTTCGGATATTTTGTCAGAATGATCGATGATTTTGCATACTGCTGTGTGTGCAGCCTCGAGTTTAACTTTGCCGGTTTTGAATCGATTTGGAAATCTTTGACAAAGCTCTTCTAGTTTTTTAGACCCGTAAAATTCTTCGTATTGAAATACGTTTTTCTTTTGTCTTTGATTCTTAGTTTTTGATTGCTGATCTAAATATTTTTTTGATAATATAATACCATTTTTTAACAACTCGTATTCATTTAGCTTATTGGCCTGATCCCTTTCGTATAGCTTTACACTCTGCTCGTAGTAATCGATAGACTCATTTTCACTATCTTTTTTATCATCAGTCGATGTGTTATCAGAACCAATCCAGTTGTCTTTAGTCAATTTGTCAAATTCTTCGTCGCTTTCAACATCAGAAATTTCATGACCTTTTGGTATTTGTATTGTTTCAACTAGCTTCGATGAGCTAATACATTCGTTTGAGCATCCCGTGTCCATTGCACTCCTAAACCTCTTAGCTTTGGTACCTTTCCACGAAGTTGACATTGTAAAGTATTCCACAGTTTTCTGTTCTCTTTTCGCTGAAAAATGTAAATTTCAAATTTCTTTGTGCCTTATAAGTGTGTAAATTAAAACAGATATGAGATAAAAACATCCCAAATTACGAATTTAACCACTTAAATAGTAAGATGCAGGGTACGAAGATTAAGTCCGCTCATGGAAAAAATGAGGACAAGATTGTTAATAAAGACCTTCATACGAACTACTTTCATCTTGCAAACAAGACAAGAAAATAACTAAAGGATAATCAAGAAGTATAAGTCGACAAAAACCATGGCAAAACACGACAAACGACGAAAAGGAAAAGACACATACCATTCTACAAAACACCATTTAGAAAATTAAAAACTTGGCAACAAGCAACTTCACCAGAAAGCGCAGTTAATATATTTGCTGTGTACGTAGAGTTTTTGTTTTTTACATTCATTAGGAATGATAAAAACACAAACAATTTTTAGCCAATACTTCAATATTTTCGAAGCTATTAAATCAGAAGGGTCCTAAATGTAAAACCAAAACATCAGTTTATGTCACCTGAATGAGCTGTCATTACGCATACATGTATATCTGACGGAATAGAAAATTATGCAATTGTTTAACATCTCATATAAAAACAATTTAAGGTGTTTTTTTTTTTTTTTTTATTATTTAACATGCAATAGTTAGAATAACATGATTGGGATTACCTTTTACTTACACATTGTCTATCTATTTAAACCGCTTTTTATCCCCAAATTTAAACAATACAAGCTCCCATTATAAGCTGGAATTCTTATCGTGTGCCAAGGAAAGGTTAGTATCTGCAGCCGTATATGTGATATGTGTCATACTACCTAATACAAAAATGGGTCAAAGTCGGTTACGGTCAACATCTGTAAGGACATGTAGTGATTTGGACAGTTTTCTTCAAGTATTTGTAATAACCTCGCTTGTTTACAATCTACCGAGAAGTGGTACAGTCGAAATTTATGGGCATACTCGGGGTATTTGTTTCTCCACTTACATCATTAACTGCAACGAATTACGAAACATATTTAGAAAAAAGTGTTGTTTCAAAACACATTAGGAATATAAATAAACACTTTCTTTCTTTTTACAGGCTATCGATGTATACATACAACATGATCGAGTTCCCGATTTCCTTTCAAAATAATCGATCTTGTTTGGTCAGCAAACCAGGTTGTCATTGCGCTATTGTAATGCAAAGAATTTGGTCAACCTGTACAGCAGATTTAGATCTGTGTTACCTATTCCATCTGCAGTACCGAGATCAGGTTATAAAGTGTAAAGAATCATCTGCAGTACCAAGATCAGGTTATAAAGTGTAAAGAATCATCTGCAGTACCGAGATCAGGTTATGAAGTATAAAGAAATATTTTCAAACACTACTTACGACGATGTCGTTTCCTTCTCTGGTAATTTTCTTTTACTTCTTTTGCTTTAAGTCTTTGCTGTAATGATTATCGGTTACTGGTATTAAAAAAATTTGAAATAAAACACTCCCAAATAATTTTTAATATCTATCGCAGCTGAAATTAATGGTAATTGACACCGTGTACTTAACATACTGGGATATAATAGGAAACACCTATGATAAACTAACACTTCTTCCGCTGTGGATAACAGATACCTTGTATCCAGTACTTTTGTATTGAAATAATTCAATTGATATATTTTGTAGCAAGTAAGATAGCATTAAGGTATTCTACATAAGATCTTCTTAATATTTCAAGTTAATCTTAGAAATCAACAGTTATTGTCAATTGAAAAGAAAGAGGTGATTCTAAGTCGTATTTGAACTTTCAATCTGTATGTAACCACATTCAAGCAGCGTTTTTATGTAAAATATATATTTCTCCCACTCGATATGGTTTTCAAGGGCTTGTGTATTTTATTCTCATTTCAGTAATAGAGACTTGTTGTATACAAGGGAGCTTTTTGATGTTGGAGTAACCTGTATGGACTTTGCTCATCCTGATATTTGTTATGAGGAATGTTGTTTTGATATGTTTCTCTTTTTTATACAATGATGCTGTCTCTCTTTTATCGATGTGAAGTTTTTCTATATCTCATTACTTTTTTCTACAGGAAAGATACTGTACAAGTAGAACTCAATGAAAGATACGATGACTTATTAACAAGCGATTTGAGCTATTACGAAAAATTTGTAAAATTTATTAAGGAGATATATTCATAAGTAGTGTTTAAAAATAATAACCTGTTTTATACCAGTATAATTAGAACCCTTTACATATTCATTGTCGCTATCCACGACTTCCTCTTCTATGTGTTTTCGTCCTTCCTCTATTGTGTTTATTCGCTCTACTAACGAGGTAACAGCATCCTTGTCTTCCTGCAAACAAGTATTCGACATAATTTTAGAGTTTGGGAAAACGTAGTTTCATACAAGCAAATATCACAATAACAATTAGGCACGTGTGAATAGCCATTCTTCACAATTGTGTATTATCTAAGTGGTAACCTATCTTGACCATTTCCTTCATGCAGTAGGACTCTACATTAAATACACATTTTACTGGGATTTTTGTAATCATTTACAATTCTTTTTCCAATTGAAGTTAGTTTTCCTGACGATAACCCCCTGTCCAACAAGTTTTAAAACTTATGCAATTGATATATTGTTTCAATGTTCTCGTTCGGAATATACATTAAATATATGGTATGGAAGTAAATAAAATCATCTGTATTTTTTTTGTTACAATAGACGTTTGCATTCTATTGTTTTATACGTAGTACTATCACTAAGCTATGTGCACGCAATCTTTTCTCCTTTTGGAAACCAAATGGTGTCCCCGAATTTTTTAGATCAGTCCTCGTACTCAAAAACTCAAAGAAATTAGTTTAATCATTGTTAAAATATCGTGAAGAAACTTATAAAAATTCGTAAGGGTTCCGCGGAACCCAGTGTCTCGCCTACTTTTGCTGTTGTCTATGTTTTCAGTGTGATAGGGGAATGCACATAATAGATTTACAGTTAATGAAATAAAACGTTTGAAATGTATGAAAAAAGTTATGCTTGTAAAAAATGAATACAGTATGCAATCAAATCTATAGATTGTCTGGAAGACAAAAGTCGCTGGCTTAACAAAAATGGGAAAAATTATCAAAAATTTTCCTCTAGATACTATCTTTTGATTGTAAGAAGCTTCTGTCCAGGTTTGGTAAAAATTCAGGATGGTTTATGAATCTAATAAATGTTTTAGAAACTTTAACTGCAGACTGTATGTAAAGTTAACTGGAAGAAAAACTAAGTCCATTTATAAGTAATATACGGAAAAACAGGAAATAAACTTTTACACAATTTCCATCTAGATACTAGCTTTTGATCATAAACAAGCTTCTGTCCAAGTTTGGTATAAATCCAGGATAGTTTAAGAAAGCTATTAAAATTTTTAAAACTTTTATCCACAGAGTGAATGTAATGTTAACTGGCAGAAAAACTAAGTCCATTTATAAGTAAGATACGGATCAACAGGATTTTTTTAATTACAAAATTTATTTCTGGATACTATCTTATGATCATAAACAAGCTTCTGTTCAAGTTTGGTAGAAATCCAGGACGGTTTAAGAAAGTTATTAAAATTTCAAAAACTTTAACCACAGAGTAAATATTTGTGGACGCCGCCGCCGACGACGACGACGACGACGGAATGTAGGATCGCTATGTCTCGCTTTTGCGACAAAAGTCGCAAGCTCGACAAAAAGGAATCAGTTGATAAAAAAACAGTTAATCGTTTAATGGAATTTGATGCGACTGTCATACAAGTGAGAGGTTTGGCTAGCCATAAAACCAGGTTCAATCCACCATTTTCTACATAAGAAAATGCCTGTACCAAGTCAGGAATATGACAGTTGTTATCCATTCGTTTGATGTGTTTGAACTTTTGATTTTGCCATTTGATTGAGGACTTTCCTTTTTGAATTTTCCTCGGAGTTCAGTATTTTTGTGATTTTACTTTTTAATACAAATTTCCTCCTTTTTATTTTCTTGTGATTTTATTTTGTTTCTTTCTTTCTTGTTTTACCGGGGTTGTTTTGTTGTTTTATATACTATTTCTCGGTTATTTGTCTCCTAAACCATCAGTGTGAAGTCGGTAAACTTCATTTAAACTTGAAATACAATATACTTAAAATATAATAAAATATTATAAATCTGAAATTAAAATTGCTTTAGAAGACAATGTAAGTAAAAGGATATTTAAGGACATAAAAATGAAAATTACCTCATTTGTTTCTAAAAAAAAAATTGCTTTACTTTCAAAAGAATTGTGTTTTTTCTTTAGAAAGTTAATCATATATATATAAATATATCGATATAAGTGCTGTTTAATACTAAGAAAATATACCGATCGATGACAGCTGAAGTAACCTTTTATCAAACAGACACATAGGTTCGAACGTTTTTATATATTTATTACCCCTTGCTTTAAAACGGCCGGGTTAGAGCGTTCCTGTTTGGATTATTACAAAAGTGCGTTTCAGATGCACAAAATTTATAAACTCTTATTTTCATTTATCATTTGTTTGGCAGTAGTGGATACGTGGGATCTATGACAGAGTGAAAATGTGTCCAGTGGGCTGAAACACTGGGTCATTGACGAGAGTCCCATTTGTGGGGCTATTTTAGAAAGTTAATTTCAGTTCGTTCTTCAATTAAACATCTTGGATTAGTTTAGATTTTTTGATATTATATATCTGATATAACAATTAGTATATGTTCAAGCATATGTTATCAACTTTAATATTTAATCGTAATAGGCAATGGTTATGTTATTACTCGAAAGTAACATTGGACAATAGAATAACTTACAATCATCGCGTTTGTCATTTGTTGCATTTGTCAAAGATCCTAGTTTTCAACATACTTAATCTTATTGAAATACTAATACATGAAGCAAAGTAGATCGTATTTACCCCGTAGTTTCCTTAACTTTAAGATTATTTGGGATAAATTTGGGATGCATTTACTCGTTATCAAAAAGGAATCTGAGTGAGAAAACGTCATACATTTTTCTGAAAGCTTTAACATAAGAATTATCTTGATGTGTTTTTGTACTAGAACAGATAGTAGATTTAAAGCTATAATATATGACAAATGTTCAAATCATATTCAAAATAAATTCCTACAAACTTTATGAAAAAATTATTATTTGTTTAATGGAAATGTGTATAATTGTAACGTGTATATCCCAACTGAAAGGCCCTGCCAGCTGTCATTGTTATAATTCCTTTTTATGTAAGTCAATGACAAACACGATAAAGATCAAACGTACGGTAATATCAATAACGTATTTTGACTTTCGTCCTATCTGCTTTTTTCCCCATTATAATTTTTTTTTCACCATGTTGCATACCTTTGTTGTTGTCAGTGCAAGGTAATGTTTAACCTTCTTCTTCGCAATATCTATATTTCCAAGCTTAATGAGAGCTTCAATCCAGATTAGAAAGAACTGTGGGAAAACAGAACATCCTGGTTTTATAGATAAGTGTGCATCCACTGTAAAATAATAAAGACCAATATTTAAACATTTTAAATTATATCCTAAACGATCATGCTTGAAAGGTCTCGAAATAAAAAATAAAAACATACAAGAAATCCAATAACATTATGTACATTATTTTTTTATAGTGTCCTATAACTGAGCGGGTTGGGTTTCGCTCAGTGTTGAAAGCTGTACGGTGATCCAGAGTTGCTTACTTGCTCTTCATTTTGTCTCTTGTTGATAGTTGCCTCATTGGCAGTTTTACAACATCTCCTTATTTTTATATTATTACTGAAACTAATACATATCAATGTATTGGTTTTGTTGTTTAAGGACACGTTCCTTTTTCATCTGTTTCGGTGTATTCGAAAGTATTATCAAACAGAATAATAACTTCCGTTATACAATTGAGACTGTTAATGCCTCTTCTTTAAACAAGAGCAAGCGTATTCATTTATAGGAGCATGAAACACACACAAAGTAAAACATTATAAACGTATTAACTATTTACGATTTCTAAAAAGCTCTTATTATTTGCATCATTTTGAAGCTAAAAGTGGAAGAACTGTGAATTGCTTCATAAAAGACATTTTATTAAATATAAATATGGTAGCTTACTTTTTTTGCAAATTTGGCAAACGTGTTGATACTGTTCCTGAAATATAAATATGATTATACATTAAATTATGTACCTTTCCAAATTCAGGAGTCTTTTATTCAGGAGTTTTCGTTGTTTGGTGTCTGTCATGCTTATTTTTCGTTTACTATTTTTTTCATCGATCAGGCTGTTAGTTTTCTCTTTTAACTTTTGTCATGTCTGAGCCCTTTATAGCTTTCTACACGCTATGGATTTTTCTCATCGTTGAAGACCATACAGTGGCCTGCAGTCATTTGGACTTTGGTAGATAGCTGTCTCCTTGGCAATCATACCTTATCTCCTGATTTTCATATCGATATTTCAATGCAATCCACACTGCTCAAGTACTAACATATTCTCAACTCATTTTCTGCATATCCGTACGAGAAAATATACACTAAGTACTACGTTTTTGTTCTTTTTGAGTATGACTTTTTTATATACAAGTGTTGAGCTAAATAATGTCACGGTCGTTTTATGTAATGTAATTTGTAGTTTTTAGCGAGCATTAAGATTTACATAATTCCTTATATGTTCCATCTAACGAGTTGTTTTCAACAAGTAGGCACCACCATACAGAAACCAACATCGTGGTCGTCTTGCTGAATTGTTTCTTTATTTGGATAGGACCGATTTCATAAAAAGATTTATGGAAAATTGACAGAAGAAAGCATTTGTTTTTTAATATCACGTTTAGATTTATGGAGGATGTCCTATTAGTAAATAGTTCCGAGTTTGGTTACTATGTTTACCGAAACTATTCCTTCCTAAATAAAAGATACACCACCGAAACTGTTACGTCTCTTCAGAAATTGACTTGATGGTATCTTTTATAAGTTGGTACAACCACTGGGGCAATGCCACTAACAAGACCAGAAGTCGGTATTGCTGAGCAGACATGAAAAATCCCTAGTATATTGTATCAGTTATCTCTGATGAGTTATCGTTGATGAAATTAAACTACTGGGTCAATCCACTGTTGGTGCACTTTTGTCTCCGATGGTATCACAAGTTCAGTAGCCAGCATTCTTGTGGTGGCATTAAATTTCATTTCCTCTAAATTTACTGTTCATAAAACTAAATCATACGAAACACTTAATTTTTTCTACCCCTAGGCATAGATAGCCTTAACATCGCTGTACTTGTTTACAATGCACATTCTGTTACTTAGTTATTGATGAAGGTGCATGTTTCATTAAGAAACAATGTTTCGTCAGGTTAATTGTTTCCTGTACTGTTATATAATGTATAATTTATTTAGCACTCCTTAAAAACACAGCTAACATGTTTTGAGTGTAAAATTTAACCTTGTCACCCTCGACCTTAGATTTTTTTATAACAATATGTTGTTTTTGTCTTATGTAATCGAAACGGGCGTCTGGCGTACCGAATTATATGCCTGGTATCGTTGATGAGTTTTTTCATGTTGTTGGGTTTTATTTCCATATTAAACAGCTAATTTAGTGTGTGTGTGGAAAGGGGGGGTATTGGTGCATTAGCTCGCATTTTTCATTCAGGTTGTCATTTTAGACTCGTTTAAATGATAAATATATTATTACAAGGTTAGTTAGCATACCATAAACATAAAACATCTTGCTATCTGCATCGAGATGGTATTAATATATTCGACGATACTGCCAGGGTCACTCAGATTCTCCCTCATAGTGATAATAGATATGTTTAAGTCAAGATACACATGGAGAGCCTTTTCGCAGTTATCTAATGGATTTGTTTCCAATAATTCATCAGCTGATGATTTGATATTTTCTATTAATTTATCAAGCCGCTGAAAAGAAAATACATGCATAAGTTAGGAATGCAATCTATCTTAATACCATCTCAATTTCAACTGTTTGCTCCCATGTTAAAGCTCAAAATTTAAAATATTGAATGGGATATCTCAATCTCATTTTGGAATTTTATCCATTTCACAATAACCGTTACTGGCATACACAATTGTGTTAATACTTTAAATATAATATAAACTTATCATATAATATACCTTTATCATAGTATTTACATTAGGCATGCTTATACAATTGTTCTCAAAATATATCTTACCCTATAGTCGTCAGTGGTTGACATTCCTTCTATGACAGGTATCCAAAGTAATCTGACCACTAAATGGTGTAGTTGGTACGGTTCTATTGTCTCCCTCCGCATATACCCTACACAAAGTATTCATATTATTTCTAACATATATCATACTTGTATTTTCTTAGTTTCATTATAGTGGTTTAGTATCATGAGAACAAAAATTAATGTATATTCATCACAAAAAGTATAGTGAAGAAAACTTGCGCATGCAAAACAAATTTCTTGATAGAGGGGTCTAAATACAGCACAAACAACATTTTCCAAAAGACCAAAAAAGTGAAAAAGTATATTTTTTTGACTAACAGGTCGAACAACGGATGTTCTTAAACCCTGCTGACTGCCATTGGCGATTGCCAAATGAACGGATCACAAGATTTTACAAAATGGATCTTTTAAAATTATTAATTTAATACCAAACAGAAAACAATAAACTTGCGGAAAAGATGGTATACCGCAAACAAAAGGTGCAAAAATTAGTACACCATATCCGGATTTCGACAATTAATGTCTCTTCAGTGATGTTAGGGATCGAAACGGTATTTGGAAGGCCATAGAATTTTCCTCAATTTAGGATAGACTCTTGAATTTTGAAGAGTCGAAATATTAGAAATAGGATGAACGGATCATATAAACCCGAAGGAAAATTCAATAAAAGCCCAAACGAAAAAATATAAACAAGTCTAAATTGAAAACAACATATATATATATAAGTCTAAAGATTTGCACAACGGTACTAATATAAGATGGTAATATACGAAGATGATGTTATAAAATAGTGTTGACAAATATTTCGGCTTCACAAATAGTCTTCGTCAGTGTCGATAGTTTTACAATACTAATTGTATGTGTAAAAATAGCTCAGTAATCCAGGTGAGCTATTTTTACACATACAATTAGTTTGTCAACACGATTTTATAACATCATCTTCGTATATTACCATCTTATATTAGTACCTTGTGCAAATCTTTAGACTTATATAATTTTTTCCTTATCTGCGCAGTATCGTCTATTCTAGACGATCCGGTACATATTAAATTTGCTGGTTGGTCTTTTTATAGACTAATATATATATATATATATATATATATATACAAGTCTAAATTGAAAACAACGTTCAAACCTATGATTGCGTTGTTAAGATCCATTTATTACATCGGTGATCCGTTTATTTGGCAGTCGCCAATGGCAGTCAGCAGGGTTTAAGAACATTTGTTGTTCGACCTGTTAGTCAAATGTGTTTTGTTAAAATATACTTTTTCACTTTTTTGGTCTTTTGGAAAATGTTGTTTGTGCTGTATTTAGACCCCTCTAACAAGAAATTTGTTTTGCATGCACACGTATAAAAATTGCGGTTTTTATCCAGACGGACAAACAATAGTACAGATGACACAACATAAAAAACCAAAGACCAAGCAACACGAACCCCACCAAAAACTGGGGGTGATCTCAGGCGCTCCGGAAGGGTAAGCAGATCCCGCTCCACATGTGGCACCCGTCGTGTTGCCCATGTTATTACAAACCCGGCGAATAGTCTAACCCGGTAAGTCACACTCGCGAAAAGGGAGGGTATTGCAGCTACGACATAAGGAACATATCCGATATCATCTGTGAAACGGTTATTCCATAACGGTCAACCAACTCGTGACGGCGTCTGCAAAACCCACGAAGGGATGACTTCAACTTCACCACTTGGAACTCCTGGTCTAATAGCCTCCTTGTGAGCAGCAATCCTCCACCAAGGAAATCATGATAGGAAACACAAGCCCGGGAATATCGTATCAATTGGGAGATATATACTCCGTATGCAGGCGCTGCTGGAATGTCGCTACATAGAAATAGAAAGTTCACAATTGGGAAGCTGAAATCATCTCTTTTGTCGTGAAGTTTTGTTTTCAACCGACCCTCATTGTCAATTTCTAGATGTAAGTCAAGATATGAGGCAGACTTAACTGTATCTGTAGTATCCTTTATCTCTAGTTCGATGGGATAGATTCGTTCAACATAGTCACCAAATTTTGTATTATGTAGTGAGAGAACATCATCTATATAGCGGAACGTAGAGTTAAAGGATATTGCTAACTTCTTATCTTTCTTCCTAAGAAGTTCCTGTATGAAGTCAGCCTCATAATAATAAAGAACCAAGTCGGCAAGAAGAGGGGCACAATTGGTTCCCATTGGAATTCCGACAGTCTGTTGAAAAACACGTCCTCCAAACGTAACAAATATGTTGTCAATCAAGAAATCAAGCATCTTGATATTGTCAGTTTCAGAGAATTTTTTGTTTGAATCAGAGTGATTCTTTACAAAGTAGGATTTATCCTCCCAAGACAAGATACTTGTATCTACGTTCGCCATTCTTTTTAATGAAACAAAGTAATACCAACTCTTTCAATTTGTCTTTTAGTTTGGAATGGGGAATACTTGTGTAAAGTGTAGAAAAGTCAAATGTTTTAATACTATTGCAAGATGAGAGAGTCTTAGATTGTATTTACTCTAAAAGATCTTTGGAATTTTTTAGTATCCACATCTGATTCACGCCACCTCTAGAATAGGCAGTTTCACAATAACTTTGAAGCCCGGCTTTGATTGTTGATAAAATAGATGTTAATAATTTAGAAAGAGGTTTCGTGGAGCACTTGGAAGACCCAGCAATATACCGTTGTTTGTAAGGACACTTATGTAGTTTAGGTATCCAATACAGTGATAGAAGATCCAGTTCTTCATCTTTGGTTGAAATTCCAAAGGAACATAGAACAGATCTATGATTATCCAGGATTTCCTCTTTGGTATGTGTCGTGAGGGTATATGTTGAGTTTCCAAGTGAATTGTCAATACCTAATTCATTTATCAAGCAGTCTATGTAATGATATTTACACACAAAAACGATGTTGTTTGGGGCTTTATCTGCGGGGACAACATCATATTTGTCATGGAGGTAGGACAAGTGTTTTGTAACATTTGGGTCTTTAAAAATTGACGTAGCGTAACTGTCAACAAACTCGTGATGGCGTCCGTAAAATTTACGAAGGGATAATTTCAACTTCACCATTTGGAACTCTTGGTTTAAAAGCTTTGTGAGCAGCAACCCTCTTTCAAGGAAATCATGAAAGGATTTTTAGAAATTTTAGTTTATGTGTAAAGACAGCTTCACCTTGCCATTTTCTCTGGTAAAATAAAAAACATAAACATGTACCCATCATTTCCAACAGTTCCAACAGTTGACATTTTTCGCGTTTCCAGTTTTTCGGGTGCTTTTTTCTTCTTTTTTTTTTTTTTTTGGCTTTGGATTTAATATATTCTACATTGATTTGCGAGATTCTACACTAAACCGTATTTGCCTATAATTTACAATTGCTTATAAGTTAAATCTTTTTAGTTTCTAATTTACCTAAATAAATACTAACCTTTGTAATATTGCTCCAATTCAACACACTGAAGAATAAAAAGATGAAAAAGAGTTTACTGTGCTTGTAGTTACATACATTAAAATATTACTTGTAGCAAACCACAAATACTGTATTTTTGAGATTTTGGTTAGTCGGCTGCAAATTAGTCAAGATTTGTTGTATCGAATTTTAGCATTTTCTTCAAATTTTTGTCCAGTTGAATGTTATAACTTTTGTTGTTTTGGGTCTCATTTAACATATAACTTGTTGAAATCTAAATACTTGCTTCACATGAATAAAAGGAGGAGTGGTGTGTACGTAAAATAGACGGTATTTCAACAAAATGATCAAATTGCTTATAGAAGACAACATATAGTTTTTAACAAAAGAAGGTCTTTACAATTTAAATGTTTTGTCACATACAAAGTTTGTAAATAGTTAGTTTCTTATTGCAATATCAATAAATGTTGCTACTGACACAATTTGAAAGAAACTGGTTGACTGTGAAAAGACAGACAAGATGCCAAGGGGACAATCGAAAGACATAAGTAAAATAAAAACAGACAATACCATGCCCAAACTAAAACGACAAAAAGACATCAGAAGCAAAATATAACACGAAAAACTTAAAATTGAACAACACAAACTCTCTAAAAACCGGACTGTTAATTACCAATTTACAAATAATGAAACTGTATAAAACACATCTAAGGTTACGACTTCCTTAGCTGAAATTAACCGGGGAAGATTGTGGATGTCCTTTTCAGATCATTTTGTTTATGGTCTCAAACGTTTTGTAAATTTGGCTCATTATCTTAGCAGCGGACATGATAAAACATATTCCAGAAAAAACGTATAGTGCATTTTGAAATTGATAGCATATGCGTATAGTGCTCTCACGTGTCTCATATTGTTTCCTTCCAGAAGTATTAAAGTTCCGTCGGGATGAGCAGGAATAATATTAGGTAGTTCTGTTATCACGGAATTCTGTAATTCTCTTGTATAGATGATTGATGTGTCACTCTTTTCATCGTTGGAATTATCGCTGTAATAAGGATCGATGTCTGATAATGAATCGTCTTCGTTGTCTTCATCTTCTTGATAATCATGACTGCTCTCTATCCCAGGTAGAGGAAAATCTCCATCGGTATCATCCATTTTGAACAATATTATTTTAAGTTCTTAAAGCAAACACCACTTATGCCTGAAATATAAATCATAGTCTTTTGAAACAGGTTTCACATTTAAAACTTTTTGTTTTTATCACCTCTTCAACGCTTGTATTGGGTCGGAAATTCAAATATTTTGATATATATATTCTCGAAAAGCGCATATGGTTTAGAAAAACTGCTACACTTAACGTAATTGTAATAAGTCGCAGAAAAGACGGAAAATGCGTGAATAAAAGTCATGTTGATGCATTTCCTGAGTATATCTTATCACTACACTAAAAAGAAAGGCTTGAAAGCCCCGGTCTAAAATATCTAGCGAATTCAAGGTTTAACATTGCGTTGTAAGTCTTTCTTCGACTTATTAGTTTTGAAAGTCCCGTTGTTATCTTCTGCCTTTTTTTTCATTTTCAGAAACATGTTTATCAATCATAGATTTCCGATAATATTTCTCTTTCAATCATGTCATAAACTGAACACTATGTACCATCATTAACTTACTTTCATTCGCGGTGAACTCGATAACTTAATAGCTACAAATACGTTCATCATTTTATATGTACAGGTCATGTCTTATTTTGGTTTCAGCCCAACATTGATATCATATGCTAATATTGCTCTTACGTGTCTCATATCAGTTTCTTATATAAGTATCAATGTTCCGTCAGGATAAGGAAGAATAATATCACGTTGTTCATTTACGGTTTTAGCTTCTTCAATTTGTCCTATTTTGAAATTTTGAAATTTGACATTTGAAGCGAATAACAACCAAAACGGGACCTTAGCAGAAAAGCAAGAAGACTCAGTGTGAGTAAGAACCAATTCTAATAAACCTCCTTAAAATTATAGTTTTTGCGATAGTCATATATAACTAGGAATACACCCTGAAATTAACATTGGCTCGCGGGTGTCAATGGGTAGAGGAACTTCGATCTATTTGTGGTAAATTGAGAGGCTACATTACAGCTAGATTACATTGTATCAAAACTATATGTTGTATTCTAAATCTTGGAATTATATAGCACATTGAAATGAAGTGTCATATCAATCCAACAAGGTAATAGAAGGGGATGAGCAAAATAGAATCAAGAATTTAATAAATATCAAATAAATTACGAATTTTTCACTTGTTTTAACTGTAATAACATTAACGACACGAATTAACTGCACCAGATGCGCATTTTGACAATAACTGTCTCTTCAGTGATGCTCGAGGTCACACCAGCAGAGGTATCAACATAGTGGTAGTAATAAAGTTAACGATACCAATGTAACTGCACTAAATGTTCATTTCGACAAATAATATCTCTTCAGATAAATGTGCAGATTATATTAGTTTACTTTTACAGCAAACGTAATGGAAAATACAAATAACTTTATCTAAAGCTTGCACTGTTAATACGGAAGCCCCATTTTGAACCTCCCAAAAACATAATTTGAATTTGATAGCAATTCGTTATAACAGATTAGATTCAGATTAGATTCGTGATTTCGAATTCAAATATATACTTTGGGAGGTCCTAAATGGGCTTCCGTACTGTTAACGTGTGTCATAAAGCATAATTAAAAAAAACAACGTGCATTTGTCACAACAACTAAGTATATAGCAAAAGTATCGTCCCTGCTCATGAAAGATTTCAAATTCAAATAAAGTGTTTTTATAACTATAACTAGCTATCAAATGTTATTCTGAAAGAGAGAAAGAGAAATCTTGGTAATCGCTGTTGTGTTTATTCGAGGCTTGTATATATCTTAATATTATTAGAGCATGATGTATCAAAATGGGCACTTGTCCGTAGTTGAAGACCGAATGTTGCCCTCTAGATGACTTTTTGTTTTATTGTTTTTATGATTGTTGTCATATTCTTGTACGACTCACTTTACAACATATTCTTAACAGTATAATAAAAATTATTGATCTCAAACTTATAATTTCTAATAAATTCTTTTTCTGAAAATGAAATTTGCTTTCATTTCTTTAGTTTTATATATTCATTACGTTTAAATTTCTATGTTAGTTATTGGAACATAAAATCAGTGCATTGATATCTACATTGCGTGTAGTTTTGGTATTTTATTACTATTTACCTTTATACTTTTTACATATTTGTAAGGTAACATTAACATTAAGTCAACTAGACAATACATGCATTTAAGTAAAACAGGCTGGATCCACTTTGTGTCATCATTAACTAAATTTATAACTTCTTACCTTCTTCGAAGCATATTTTATTATGGTTAACCCAATGTGTATTGATGTACAGATACTATCATTTTGATATTCCCTAAATCAATGATTTACATATATAAACTTTCTCTATTATGTCATTATCAAGTTTATTATTAGAATGATTTTCAAAAAAATACATTTAATTTTCGAACATAAATGAAATACATTGTTTCGGAGCATCATAAATAGAATAGTTAAACACATTGTCCAGCTTTTAAATGAATTAAAGAATATTTTTAGAAATATTATAATGTACAATATAATATATATTTCAGTGGTCAGGACACGCGCTTCTGGAATTGCGTCAGTTACGTTTGAGACAAAATCATTATGGATCGTAGAAAATTTTCAAGCATCAAGGACGGTAGCTCAGATAAAATTCCTAAGTTCCCATTAGAAACAAATGTTTGTCTAAAACCTTAATGTTTATCATAATCAAATTATTTTTTTCTTGTTCACAAATAATGTTGGTTTATAAGCCAATTGAACGGATAACATAAAATGTTAAAATCGTTGGAAACACTATGTTTTTGTTCTACCCCAAAGCACAGATGGCCAGATTTTGCACAACGTTTTAAAAATTGTCAGTTTTCATTGCCCTTTAATTTCGTCGTTGATTTGACCACTAATCTGCTTCGATTGAAACCACATTGAAGAGTCTTATGTAGATTTTAAACCGGGTATCTTTGATGACTTTTTTTGAAACATTACTTTTTTAAAGGGAACTGTTTGTGGATTGAATATTCATAATATTTTGGTCTTGGTGCAAGAGTAAATATGGTTTGCCAGTATTCGCCATCATTTTGTAGGTCAGTAAAATTAAAAAATTCCTCAAATTACTAGAAATGCGCAACTTGTTTAAAAACGATAATAGAAGTTGATCAAGATAATCAATAAGAGTTGAGACGCCCCGAAACCTCAAAAATCAAAAGTACTTAATCCACCATGCTAATTATATAAAACTTTGGGAAGTGTCTCTATTTTTCGAAAATATGATTGATGTACATAATTTTATAATCGTAATTGTTCATATAGTAGTCATAAATTGCTGAATAGCAATCAATAGATGATCGAAAACAGTCTTATCGCAAGCATTCCTTCTTAGCGTTGAACCTTTGCATCTATAAACGTGTTTACGCCTTATGGACATGGATAACAACCTTTGCAGCTTAGACAATGTCTTTGACGATTTTTCAATGCGCATTAAAAGAGCTTCACTGATTTAGACGAATCTTATTTAAGAAATGTTGTGAAAAATTTAATATTTATGATTATGTAAATATTCTACTGAAATTAAGTATACTAGAGTATCAAAATGTCCGCACAACAGAAACATAATAAAATAAAATACAAATGCTATCACAATATTCGTAATATACTATATTTAAAGCAATAATATTTGGTTAATGTTGATTAAAATATATGTTTTGATAAGAGGATAATGATAACTTATCAAAGAACGTCAGTTCGTAAGTTTATCTTAAATCAAATCCGAAACAATATATTACTTTCCTGTTTCATAGTTATGGGCATGATTTGGTATCGTGTTATAATGAATAAGACAGCGATAAACATTTAAAAAGTCAGATTTATTAATGCTTTGAACGAATTTATTTGACTGAAAGACGCACGTGTTGGAAAATATATATCAAACATAAGTACATCTGTAATACAATTAAGGCTAGAATTCCATCTGGACACAGAAAATTTGTTAATTAACAAAAACCCTTGTTAAGACTAACTTAAATTTTGTCTGGAAGGTTTCTTATCAATGTTTTTTTTTTAGCTTAAAGGCGAAATGGTGAGATAAACACATATCTGTTACTTTAATAAATACATATATGTTGGTAAATATCGGAAAACAAAATAGAGGTACCAAAAGGGATAATCAAACTCATCAGTCGAAAAAGAACTGACAATGGCGAAAAAACGAAAAACGACGAAAAGACAAACAACAGTATACAAAACACAACATTAAAAAACTAAAGACTGAGCAACACGAACCCCACCAAAACCCGGCGGTGAACCGGAAAGATGAGCCGATCCTGCTCCAAATGTGGCACCCGTCGTCTTGTCCATATAATTACAAACCCGGTGATAAGTCTTATTCGGTAGGTCACATTCGAGGAAAAGAGGACGGGATTGTTGGAACATATCCGTCGTCATCTGAAAAAACAGATATTCCATAACGACCATATAACTAAACTAACAGTCTTCACCTTGCAACACCTCTCCGTAGACAAAGGGAATGACTACTGGGATCGATAACTGCAAACTGCAACAAGGTTCAAATAACAAAAGTCATGGTAAATGCATTTAATATATGAATACCTCGTTTCGTGGTGTTTCCGTCAATGACCTATTTCCATTTATGGTGAAACAATTAACGTCACAGTACCCAAATTGCACCGATTATCTAAATTGCGCTCATTTAGCTAAAAAAGCAGCGGAAATCTTACAAGTTTTCTAAGAGACTAAACAATTTTTATTTTTATAATTTGACATTATGCACGTCTTTCAACATAGCTAAATATATCTAAATATACACAAAACGTTCAAAGTATTTATCAATAGATGAAGAACTCACTGAAAAATGTAAAATCTACGGAAACGTGGCCATACGACGTCCTCAAAAAGTCGACTTTTAAAAATGAGCAATTAAAATATGTTTCAGGCATTCATTTCTTAAAAAATGAATAGTAAAAATGAACTATTGTCAAATTCTTAAAATATTTTGAGAAATAAAACAAAACATCAGTTATTCGATTTTTACGGATGTAATTTAAGCATGAATGCAATTTGGGTACTCCTCACTACAGAATCTTGGATCGTTTGCAGGTCGGTTCAAACCCATTTTTCTATGATTCAATATGGATTCAAAATTAAATTAGTGGAACTATATAGTAAATAAGGATGCATCTACAAAATAAACATAGAATGGAAACTTTTGTCTTGGTCATAAACAAACGTAAGTGAAAAACCTGTCAAAATAGGTGCAATTTGTCTACCTCACGTTAGGTTTACATCACATTCGCACGAAACTTATATTTTCTGAATTGGATAAGTAGATAAACATTGTTTTTAAATCAGCATGTATCTCGTATATTGCCTACCGCCAACCTTGCCATTGAAAACAAAACAATGAAAAACTCTCCATTCTTATCGTTTCCTTCGCCTATAAAATTGTATTGAAGCCATTGATTTATAATTCATAATATACAGTTCGCAAAAAGTTAAGCACCACCTATTTTTATTGCATCGAATTTTTTTTTCATTTGAAAAAAATCAGTCATTCCTCGAAAAAGAGAAAACATTCAAGAAGAAATTTTGCTAACATATACCATAAATAAACCATAACTTAAGTTTGGTCACTTATGCAGGTTCTATGCATTTAAATTTTGCGTTCATAGAAATAGTGCAAATTACACAAATCAGAAACGGAATTTAAGTTTCACTGTGATTTTATTTTTTTACAACAATTAATCACCCAATATCATTAAAATTCTCTACAAATAATCTTTGGTATGTTCGGCAAATTTAATGTCAATATTTGAGTCAATAGGATGTGTAACCACCTCTCTCCGGTACAGTTCCATAACACAGCGTCTCATACTCTGTACAAGCCTTCTGAACATTAATTGAGGAAATCTATTCCATTCATCAACAATTGCCACTCTTAAATCGCCAAGATTTTGCAAAGGTAGATCTCTGCGATTGAGATTTCTGCCAATGTCCCAGACATGTTCGATAGGGTTCATTTCTGGAGACATGGAAGGCCATAAGATAGTGTCAGTGGCTTCTTGCTCTTTGTACTCGGTTACAATCCTTGCCCTGTGTGGTCTAGCGTTGTCTTCCATGTACAAATGTCTTGACGCAAGTAGGTGATTATCAAAATGATGGACTATAATGTTTCTAAGCACCAAATCCCTGTATGTCTGTCCGTTCATGTTACCCTGCAGAATATGCATACCTAGCTTTCAACGGTATGAGAAGCAACCCCATACTGTAACACCACCAGCACCAAATGGAGTCGTTGGGCAAATGTTGTTTTGGTCATAGGCAGTTTTATTTTCCCGCCAAACTCGTATTCTGCCGTCTACTGGTCGTAACAGAAACCGACTCTCATCTGACCAATGAATTTTTTGAAAGCATCTCATGTTCCAGCGTCGATGGTCATTAGCTCATTGAAACCTGATTATACGGTGTCTGGCTGTTAGGGCAGGTCTCTTGACAACACGACGTGCTCTTATGTCGCCTCTATGAAGTCGACCGACCAATGTTCGAACAGTAACACGACCACCTGGAGGCCAGTGGTGTCTAAGCTGCGGGGCAGGAGTAAATGGGTTGGCTTTAGCACGGCGAGTAAGCAGTCTGTCATCACGACGGGTAGTTAAACGGGGTCTTCCAGACCTTGGTTTATCATTTACAGTTCCTGTGACAACATGACGTTGTAAAAGTCTGACAATGACGGTGTGATTAACATTGAAATAGTTACCTACGCTCCTAGTGCTCCTACCGGCATTTGACATGCCAATTGCTTGCCAACGTTCAGCCACAGATAACTTACGCCTTGCCATATAACACAATGACTTGATGAAGGTCAAATTTCACCTGTACGCGGGACAATAGGAAGATAATTTAAAGGTATCGAAACAGTGCATTTGTTAAAGTGCAGATGACCTTTAATAAAAAGTTGCTTGACGGGTTTATCGGGGTTCAATCTTTTTGGTCGTAATGAATTTTCTTAGTGTATGTTAAAGGCAATTCATAACACCAAACATTAATAATTTTTCACAATAGTTAAAAAAAATATTGCCGGTTATATTTAGGTGGTGCTTAACTTTTGGCGGACTGTATAGATTAATCAAATCTAAAATACTGCCTAAATTTTATATTAGTTTGCTCCAATCACTTGTATACCTAAACCATTAATCATTGGATGAACATAGTTTTTGAACAGACAGTTGGCATTCTAAAGGAATCCAATATTCCTCCCAATCTCGCAGACTTGTTTCTTTATTCCTTCCAGTCAGACAGTAGCTAATCAAGAAGAATGAAAAACAGTATAACAAAAATACCGAACTCCAAGGCAAATTCAAAAAGGGGGAGTCCATAAAAAATGACAAAATCAAACGCTATCAATCAACGGAATAAATGAAAAACAATTTTCATATTCCTGACTTGAAATGGATCTAACACCATCTCTTACTTTCACGTATATAGATATGTATTCTCACTGAATCATTCAAGGTTGTGTTACTTTAGCACTATGTTCATCGCACCTATCCCAATAAAAGCAACATATACAGTTTGGTCTGCTTTATATTTTGCCTTACATATAAACATTAACAGAGATAGTGTTTTGTAGACTATACTTTACGACTGACTAACAGTTGACTTACTATCATACTTGTAAATTTTACTTTACGACTGACTAACAGTTGACTTACTATTATACTTGTAAATTTTACTTTACGACTGACTAACAGTTGACTTACTATCATACTTGTAAATTTTACTTTACGACTGACTAACAGTTGACTTACTATTATACTTGTAAACTATACTTTACGACTGACTAACAGTTGACTTACTATTATACTTGTAAACTATACTTTACGACTGACTAACAGTCGACTTACTATCATACTTGTAAACTATACTTAACGACTGACTAACAGTTGACTTACTATCATACTTTACGACTGACTAACAGTTGACTTACTATCATACTTTACGACTGACTACCAGTTGACTTACTATTATACTTTACGACTGACTAACAGTTGACTTACTATCATACTTTACGACTGACTAACAGTTGACTTACTATCATACTTTACGACTGACTAACAGTTGACTTACTATCATACTTGTAAATTTTCATTTTTATATCAAAACAATACACAAACACCATAATAAACAATTAATCAATTAATGTATTCTAATAAATATTGAGGTAGTTGACATATTTCGTGGTATTTCTTTTAGTTTGAAGCACGATTTGTAGTCAGAATCTGAGGAAATTGTAAACATATTTTCAAATTTCACCTTCTTTTGCCACAGATGACCAATCTGCTTTTGCTAAAACAGTTCGGTTGATCTCAATTGAAAAAAAAAATGTTTAAGCTTTCATAAAAACACCAGACATTGGTAGTTTTGATACAGGATAAATACTACATATATTGAAAAATATTACCCATATCTCCCAAAAGTTTTAACTAGAAACTGTGAATATTCACAAATGAACAACTTAAATACTTCAACCGAAGTATAATCTGGCAAAAAATTAGAAGTAACTATGTACCACACATATATTTGGAAACCATTTGGCTACATTAGTGTCATGTGCGTAGCCAAAGTTTTAGGGAAAAGGAAAATTTTGGATTTTCAGACCATTCAGATTTTCTTAAATTTTGTAATATTATCCTTTTAAGCTTAAAATACTTATGTTATGTCCAAAACTATTGGCTCTCCATTTGGAGGAATAGAACATATATTTTATAAACTCAAGCTATATATTACCTGATATTATGAAATCTTATCAAAAAGGAAAGTTTACCCCTGCCCATCCAAAATGTGAGCAAAAAAGAATAAAAGTCATCACACAAAGGCTTAGTACACACAACGAAACAATTATTTGGTTTAAAAATTAAAACAACATTTTATAAATTCCATGCGTCATAAGCGCTTTTCTGGAGTTACCTTCAGCAGGAACGCTCATAGACGAATATTTGAAAGCCAAGAATGTATAAAGCCCGAAACACTTGAAGACCTTTATGATACAAAAAGACTCCAAAGTAATAGCCAATAAATCAAAATGAGGTCAACTTTCCGGCAAATGCCTGAGGGAAGAATAAATTTAATATTAAGTGCATATATTAAAGATACCTAGATGGTTCAAAGTTTTTGTTGTTAACAGAGAAAATTTAAAAAACCGGATAATTTCGGATTTGCAGATTTTCCTGATTTAAAAATAAAATGTCATATATATCAGTCTAGCTTCAACATGCTTTTGTTAACTCCAAAGGTATTGGCTTTTATAATTGCCACAATATCTTTTACAAAATTTTCCTGGTTAAATCCCATTTTTTCCCTTCATCTTTGTGGGAAGTGAATACTTATATTAACATAAATTTTTTGGCCTCAATGAAGACAGTAATGTATTTGCTTTCAAATGTATACATGCAGAACTTTGATCAATTCTACTGATAAAATCGCAGATTAATGGACTATAATACCCCACTTCTAAACATATACATGTATGTATAAAATAACTATAAATCAACGAATTTTTAGGGGGTATTATTTCCAATTTTGTTGTAATTTACGCTGCAGAATTAATCTACGATTTGTATTATATACAACTCCTATACATTGAGACCATCAAATTCAATGTTAACAAATGTATCTTAGAAAAGTAAAAAGTCATTTGGGATAAACTGAGCATTTTGAAAATCTGAAACGGTCCGTTGTTTTATGCATGTGTATATAGAAAATGAAAGGATATGGAGTAAATGTACATGGGACAAAATCGCACACAATACATAGAAAACATAGAAAATTATCAATGAACAGGGCTGTATATATATTCTGCCGTTACAGAAATGGCTTTGAACAATCTGGGATGCCTTGGATATAAGTATTGGATATAAATAAAAGAAATTTGAACAAAATTAATACTTATTTTTATGATTTCAAGCTTTTCTCAGTCAAATTTATACATTTCTGCTCAAATTTGAATTGGTATGGAATTGTTTTCCGTTTTGATAAGTTTTGTTTGACATAAAACTTGATCAATTAGACTTTTAGACGCAAAATACCTAATTTCACTGAAGAAATGTATAAGTTTTGGCATTAACATAAGAATTTTGAGTTCAGACGGATAAAAATGAGAAGATTTAATAAAAAAATCTGAAAAGTTTGAAAATCAGAAATTGTCTGTTTTTCAAAATTTGTGGCAACGACAACAAATGGACAACAATCAAGAGAAATAATAATGCATGTGTTGAATTTGGATGTAAGTTATTTGAACCAAAACATTGTCTAGATATGTGATTTTTTTACCCTTCATTTGTCAAATTTGGGTGTTTTTGTTAAAATTTGGAAGGGGTAGGAATTATATTTTCTATTGCCGTAATATTTTTCACAAGAAAATGATAGATATCTGGGGTTCATAAGATTTCAAAAATATTGTTGCACGTAAAAAAGCCAAATCTTTTTGTGTCAACATTTTTTTTATTTCAAAAGGATAAAAATGATAAACTTGAGACGTTTTGGAAAATCTATAAATCCGAAATTTCCCTCTTTTTCAAAACTGAAGCAACAACAATGGCATTATAGGCGAGCCAGAGGCTGAATATTCATCTTCTGTATGTAAATGCTACTGAAATATATCCGATTATTGTATAGTAAAATGATTAAAGGTGTTCAGTGCTTGATATTCATAATTTTGAGTTGAAATAAGTTGGGTAGGGGCAATATTTTCAATATTTTAAGGTTTTATTGTTTAAAATTTACCCAGTTTTGGTGTTCATTAGAAAGCTTAAATATTGTTCTATAAAATGATAACCATCAAAATAATGAGTAAAATAATATTTGGGTAAAAAAATGGAAAAGATGGTAAAAAAATTTGAAAATTTGAAAATCTAAAAATTTCCCATCTCCCTGGTATTCCTACTACAAAAATTGCTTCAAACAGGTCAAATGCAACCAAAGATATGCAGTTATAACAATAACTATCAGAATACATCAAGTTTTCAATAATTGTTTATATGTTATGTATTTGGGAACAACGAATACATTTTTTTTTAGCATGTTTGTGTATTTTTCATGGGTTAGGGGGGGAATACATTTCAATTGTTAGAATAATAATGAATAACAATGCTGAAGACCTGATATTTTTTAGAAAGCTTATACCCTACATGCATATGTACTGAACTCTAGCATAATTGGTAGATCTCATTAAGTGTATGGTATTGTATTCCCAGTACCTTAAGTCGGCCATCTTTAATTTGGCGGCCATATTGGATTTTTTTTTCGTGGCTACATATCCAAAAATGTTCATTAACATCATAAATAACACTGTGCAAAGTTTCATGCTTTTAACATAAAGTGATCAATATGGCCAATTTATAGGACTTAGCTGCTGGACTATTATTATAAAACAATAAACGAAAGAAAAAAAAATATAAACAGCAACCAACAACAACCGCTAAATTACAGGTTCCCGACTAGGGACAGGCATATATAGAATGTGGCGGGGTTAAACATGTACATGTACATGTTGTAAGTGCTCAGTATTCCTATGGCAAGCCGTTCTCGTCAAAACTATGTTTAAACCATTTTTCGAAAAATTTACACACTGAGAATTAAAAAAAAACACACTGAGATTAAAAAACCTAAAAACACACACTGAGAATTAAAAATTACACACTGAGATTTCATAAAAACGCACTGAGATTACAAAAAATGAAAAACACACACTAAGAATTGAAAATTACACACTGAGAATTGCAAATTACACAACGAGATTTCAAAAAGACACACTGAGATGAAATAAACTGAAAAACACACACTGAGAATCTGAAATTACACACTGAGAATTTAAAATTACACACTGAGATTTGTGCGCACTTTTTATGCGCACATATCTAATTAGCATAATTAATCTGAATCTATTACAAGCTTAAAACAACTAGGGGACAGAACTCGTTAGTCCTTCAATTTGGCGCTAAATGTTTTATAAAAAACATTAAAAATACAACTAATAGAAAAACTACGTTATTAAAGACCAATATAACAAGAAAAATACCCACTTACTCTCATTACAAAATATAACCAAATGGTGAAAAACTTTATTAGAATTATAAGAAAACATTGGAACAATCTGCAAAAATACAAACAATGCAGTGAATTTTTTTCCCAAGTACCTATTATAGCATATATACGTAACAAAAATATAAAAGATTACCTTGCGAAATCAGGGTAACAGTTGAAAGACTTTTGAAAAGGGACCATGCTTAAACAGTTTTAAGCAAAAATCCCGATATACTGTTAGTAATAATCTGAATTATAGGCAAAAAACTTATGAATACGAGTTAGCAAAAAAATTTGTTACGTCTTGAAATTTATTACGAATGTTGGTTGTAGGAACCGCATTTCATTATAATGACAAGAGTTCGGAAGACCAAGATATTAATCTGTTGAATTATTCATCTCATGAATATTCATTAGTAATTTGCATATTAATCTCAGTGTGTATTTTTGAAATATCATTGTATAATTAACAATTCTCAGTGTGTGTTTTTCATATTTTAAATCTCAGTGTGTAATTATAAAATCTCAGTATGAAATTTCGATTTCTCAGTGTGTAATTTCAATTTCTCAGTGTGTTATTTAAGGTTCTTAAATCTCAGTGTGATTTTTAAATTCTCAGTGTGTAAATTTTTCGAAAAATGGTTTAAACATAGTTTTGACGAGAACGGCTTGCCATATATTCCTCTAACCTGGGACGGATATGTTATAACAACAACATAAAACAAACTGTACAAATCAGTTGGAAATGGTTTGACACGAAGTACAAACTACAACTAACATAAGAACAAAATACATAAAGTGCCGATCCGGGGAAGAGTACTCGCATTTAAAGCTATTTGTCTCTTTGTTATAGTTTTCAAAATAATAGTAAAACCATTTTAATTATTTTTTTATATTGAATTGATAGTTTGCTGAAAATTATCATCAACGTAACAATTTCTTGGTAATATAAAATTTTCGCATCTTAAAACGTTTGTTTAAATATACATACATGTTGTTCATCTTTTACAATTTTCAATGTGCTCTGGCAGAACTAGCATGTTTGATGTTCAAGAAGATTTTTTGAAACTAAACTAAAAATGACATTTTAATTATAGAAGTATTCATGTGATCAATACAACAGTTCGTGACTGAAAATAAATTTATAAAAAAATATGTTTGCATTATTCGTTATATACTATATTTAAACGCAATAAACTGTTTATTGTTAACATTGATTAAATTGTGTACTTTGATAAAAAAAAAAAAACATTTATAACTTATCAAAAAATGTCACTTTGATAGTTTATCGTAAATTGATTGTGTTATTGTATTGCGTCCTTGTTTTTAGTTTCTGTGTGACGGACATCTCCTTATTTTTATTTTGTGTGATAAAAACAGCTTTCAATAAACAATTGAATTGTCAGATTCAATTAAAAAAAGTCGAGATGTATTCTCAAACATATTTGACTAAATAAGGCCCGTTGTCACTATCAAAGTTTTTCTTGAAAAATTATCTTGGTATAAGTTTTTGATGGATTTTTATATAGTGAAAACCTTTACGGATTTGGATGGAATAGAATCTCCTATTTTTCTTGAAACTTGTATGGACTTGGACGGGAATTATCCAAACACAGTGCATTTTTCTCACCTGAATGAAAGGGTCAACACCAGCTATTGTATTCGCATAAAGTGTCCATTGTCCATCTCTCTCTCCGTCTTTTGCAAACTGAAACTAAGGGGCCAGTATGAACAACATATGGTCTGAATCATTTTAAGGGTTTGAAGTTACAAAAAATTTTTTTTTTCCGTATGTTTTTGATGTGACAACTGGTCAAAGTTTTCTTTGGCCAAGTTTTTGATGAAAATTTTAATAGTAACACCAATGACTTGGACCAAGTTAACCTGATCAAAGAAAACTTTGACCAAGTTCAATCAAATAGTGACAACCGGGCTTAAATTTACACGTATACGCAGAGTTCAAGGAAAAGGGGCATAATTGTTCATACTATTAAAATTATGGCGGGGCATATCGAGGCTAAGACGATTTTTTACAGAGTATTTTTTCGTCAAAAGGGATGCGTATGACCTCTTCATCCTCACCTGATTCGGTCACTGATACGGATATGGAAAAGAATATATACATCATACGAGTCGATATGTACTACAATTAAGAATCGATTCTCTCAAACCGACGGGTTTTATTCAGAATACCTCCTTGTTCCGCTTACTTTTCCTAAAAGTGTGTGTATTCGTTTTCATTTTCAAAGCTAAATGGGATGATATATAATTAGTTTTCCAAACATTTCAGGGCGTATATTACTTGTCCAAGTAATCAAACGTTAATATTTATTGATATTTTTGTTGATCCATGCAGAGTTGTTTGAATTTTGCATTCAAATATTTTATTGATATTTTAAATAGATATAGAATCGTTTTCATAACAGATAACAGCTTAGAATATAGCAAAGTGCTCTCGACCAATGAAATTGTAGGATTTGGTGTTTCTTAATTGTGAAGAATGAATGTAAATCATGTTCTTAGTAAGGGATTATCCTATTGTTTAGGCATACTTACAGTTCAAAACAAAGAGTTCCTATGAATGAGTTACAACTGCCCCGAAGCACATCTATCAGATTGAAAGGATTTATCAAACAGTGATTGAAACTGACAAAAAGCGGAATTGTGAAACAAATAAAAAAAATTAAAATAAGTGGAAAATTACTTGTGCATTAAAATTGGTACCTTTAATATTATTATGAAAATATAAATCACTTCAAATTACTAAAAAATTAAACAATATCAAAGCAATGGAAAAAAAAAGAAAAAAAAGTTTTAAAATCAAAAATAACCTAAATCTTTAGCTTTCCAAAACTCTGATTACTGGACCACATGTTGGGAAGAATAGTTATTTCCAATATTCCGATAAAATAAAATAAAACAGGAATTTAATTTAAGTTATGAATATATTTAAAACTTTTAAAGTCATTTTATTGAACATTCCCCTGACATAATGAAATAGTATTTGATTTAAAAGCTGGACCAAAATATTGGCTGTGAAATAAAATTAGTTGTAACTCAAATGTATTTATTGATTTAAACTGTAAATAAAAAAAGGATAATTCCTCACTAAAATATTACATGATTTACATTCATACTCACAATCAGGAAACATATACAATTCCTACCTTTTCTTTGTACTGTTATGTCACCTAATGTCTATAACGCATTTTTTTAATATTTCCCAAATTATAAGAAGTCCTGACATTACTAAAACGAATCCATAAATGAAATGCCTAAAAAGTAAGTCATGCATTAAATTATAAACATTGTACTGACAATGAAACTAATTTTGAATACAACCAATCAAGAGATCATTTGGGCCTTGAGTACTTTACAATATTCTAAGTTTATAAGAGAATGATAATCCTTACTTCATGATAAGTACTCGCTAACGCTCGTACTTAATCATGAAGAAAGGGATTATCATTCTCTTACATATACGTAGACAACCGTAAAACTTTTGTTGGTAATAATACTGAATAATTTACCTTTAACTTGTTTGCCATCGGCTATCGATAACAATGATTTTGCTCACGCAGTCTATCAGAGGCCTTCCAGTGGGGATTTAAATAATGATCACTTGTTACACATTTCGATACATAAGATGACACTTTCTTTTCACAAAACTTTAAAAGATTTGTTTTAAATATTTTTAAACCATCACATACAACAGTTTCATTTTAAAGAGTAATAATGTTCAGAGCTGATATCATTTAATAATCCAAAATACGTTTATTTATTGTAAAAACTTTAAGTTGATGGGGTTAATTCACAAAATATCTTATTGAATACGAGAATAAGTACTTCTACGTTGTAATCATTTTAAAAGAGTGGCCTACTATTTATTCAATGCATACATGTGGGTTTTGTTTGTGAAGAGTTCCGGATAATTAAAAAATCATTTTATTTTTTTTGTTTAATACCTTGATTTTTACATAAATCGATTCATTCATTCAGATATTTATCAGTTTGCCTTGGCTATTCAAGTCCTCCACAACGTCTCACGAATTTGGTCTTTTCTTCCAAAACGTGATATATTCTTTTGTTGGAGAATGAATGTTGCCCTTTTATATTTTTGTCGTTTTTGTGTCTCATTGACGTATAAGACAACCGGACTAACCCTTTCTACATATTTAAAAACATACGAGATGACATCAATACAAATTCATGACACAAAATAACTTAGTTAAACTTACAACAGAAGAAAGATAATGAACATCGCTTTTATGGTCTACTTAATATCGAAGTCAGAATGTGGTCTTTGTAAAGAGGGACAAAAGATACCAGAGGGACAGTCAAACTCATAGATCGAAAACAAACTGACAACGCCATGGCCAAAAATAAAAAGATAAACAGACAAATAATAGTACAGATGACACAACATAGAAAACCAAAGACTAAGCAACACGAACCCCACCAAAACTGGGGTGATCTCAGGTGCTCCGGAAGGGTAAGCAGATCCTGCTCCACATGTGGCACCCGTCGTGTTGCTTATGTTATTACAAATCCGGTAAATAGGCTAATTCGGTAAGTCACATTCGTAAAAAGGGAGGGTATTGTAGTTACGACATAAGGAACATGTCCGATATCATGTAAAGATGTTGTAAATTAATCAAAAGAACAAAAACAAAATAATTTGAATCTTTATATTGGAAAAAGTGACATTGTATAAATCATTACAATTATTTTATTTCAAATGAATATCAAGCTGTTGCATGTTTTCGCTCCGAGCAAATTTTGACTTTTAACCGCATTTTAAAATTAATTTTCTTGTTGTAATCCTGTTGGAAGCTGCGCTGTGTAGTTTATTTTTCTTGTATTGTTTAATGCCAAATATAGTCAAGACAGACAAAAAGAGTTGGAAGGTTACATGTTAAAATAGAGAATAGAAATGGGGAATGTTTCAAAGAGACAACAACCCGACTAAAACAAAACAGCCGAAGGCCACCAACGGGTCTTCAACACAGCGAGAAAATCCCGCACCCGAAGGCGCACTTCAGCTGGCCCCTAAACAAAATGTGTACTAGTTCGGTGAAAATGGACGTCATACTAAACTCCTAAACAAATAAATGAACTAAAATTAAAAACATACAACTTGAAGACTAACAAAGGCCAGAGGCTCCTGACTTGGGACAGGAGCAAAAATGCGGGGGTTAAACATGTTTAATGAGATCTCAACCTCCCCTATACCTCTAGCCAATGTAGATTAAACAAACACACAACAATACACCGCCACATATTGTGCCAAAGTAGGGCTGGGAGGGTGCATGTTATACTGATTTAACCCACTGGATTGTGTGCCTGCACCAAGTCTGGTCAGGAGGTATTGCATGTTAAACTGGATAAGCCCCACTAAATGTTGAGCCAAACGTCTGACTATCCGGGTTTTGTGTTGTTCATTGTTGATTAAACGTCTATTTTACTATTTATGGACAGGACTCGATGGTCTTTGTTGTTGTGGTCTCTTTTAATTTTCCTACCTTTTATCTTTTTATGTATTATTGCGTATAACAGATCTAAAGCCGTTTGATTACGAAACTATCTGCAATATATATATAATAGTCCTAAACATGCATGACAAATTTGACACTAGACGTAACGCAAACAAAATCAATACACCAATGTATCTAAAGTCACAATTGATACAACTTTATATAAAAATTGGGAGATGTGGTATGATTGCTAACAAGACAACTGTCCATCAAAATGAAGTGGATGTAAGCAATTATAGGCAACCGTACGGCCTTCAACAATGAGAAAACTCATGTCTCTTTGACACATTCCCGTTTCAATTCTCAATTTTATTATAGATATAACTGCATATAAAATAAGAATATGTGGTGTGATAGACCATCAGACAAATCCCTCAAGTGACCAAAAGACGTTAGCTATATAGGTCACCGTACGACCTTCAACAATAAGCAAAACACACACTGTATAGCATGAAAGCTTCAAATGGCCTTGTCATGACAAACACGAATGTTGAGTTGATGCAGAACAGAGCGAGAGAGAAAAACACGGATACCGCATGGAAACTGGCAAGTGGTCCGCAATATTACTTTGGTCAACTCACTAACTTGAAATTAAAACCCTGGCGAATTTAATTCCTTATCTATGGCTGAGTTGCATGTTTAAAAAAAAAGGAAAATCAAGGTTTGTTTGGACATTTTACAATGCAAGTCTTGGTTTTAAATTATTTGCGAGTACTGTAAGCTTAAGGAGTCAATAACAAATAATCACTCCCAGAAAGACGGGCAAATCCATTAACAAAAGAAAAAATGAATATACGAACTACAGTGCACAGTATATTATATACATATTTTATTTGCGATCATAAAATGTACGAAGTCGTCCATTACTATTGGGTCGATTTAAAAAAAAGCTGAATACGTTTCTGTTGCCAAGGGTTTTTCACAAGTATAGTAGTTAGCAGAAAAGTTCACCAAACTATACATTTTACCTATTCAAAACGTAAATGCAAATTTCACAAGGCTTGATCCAAATAGCTTTCTTACTGTCTAATAACTTGCAAGTACGAAAAGACATGACAGAAGTATATTTTGTCAATATGTTTTGTATTTGCACACTTTTAAAGTTGATCATGCATTCGTTCTTAAATAAAATTTTGACCAGATAAAAGTTAAAAGATGACATAATTGGACAACCGCAACTGTAAATCGCTTTGACGTCCGAAAAAGATAATAATCAACACATGCATTGTAACTTTTAAAGCCAGTTAAATCTTTTTTGCTGAAAGAACGTGCGATATCGTAAAATTGATTATCAAAACATAACAAAACACAAGTAAAGAACGTTTAAGTATTCAATATAAATCAAAACACAAAGGTAATTCATAATTAGTTTTCGAATTATTTCATTTGGGCATTGAGACCCTTTGGTGACCCCACAGTTTAAATGTCTATAGTCTATATTTAGAATATAGCAAAGTGCTCTCGACCAATGAAATTGTAGGATTTGGTGTTTCTTAATTGTGAAGAATGAATGTAAATCATGTTCTTAGTAAGGGATTATCCTATTGTTTAGGCCTACTTACAGTTCAAAACAAAGAGTTTCTATGAATGAGTTACAACTGCCCCGAAGCACATCTATCAGATTGAAAGGATTTATCAAACAGTGATTGAAACTGACAAAAAGCGGAATTGTGAAACAAATAAAAAAAATTAAAATAAGTGGAAAATTACTTGTGCATTAAAATTGGTACCTTTAATATTATTATGAAAATATAAATCACTTCAAATTACTAAAAAAATTAAACAATATCAAAGCAATGGAAAAAAAAAAAAAAAAAGTTTTAAAATCAAAAATAACCTAAATCTTTAGCTTTCCAAAACTCTGATTACTGGACCATATGTTGGGAAGAATAGTTATTTCAATATTCCGATAAAATAAAATAAAACAGGAATTTAATTTAAGTTATGAATATATTTAAAACTTTTAAAGTCATTTTATTGAACATTCCCTGACATAATGAAATAGTATTTGATTTAAAAGCTGGACCAAAATCTTGGCTGTGAAATAAAATTAGTTGTAACTCAAATGTATTTATTGATTTAAACTGTAAATAAAAAAGGATAATTCCTCACTAAAATATTACATGATTTACATTCATACTCACAATCAGGAAACATATACAATTCCTACCTTTTCTTTGTACTGTTATGTCACCTAATGTCTATAATGCATTTTTTTTAATATTTCCCAAATTATAAGAAGTCCTGACATTACTAAAACGAATCCATAAATGAAATGCCTAAAAAGTAAGTCATGCATTAATTATAAACATTGTACTGACAATGAAACTAATTTTTGAATACAACCAATCAAGAGATCATTTGGGCCTTGAGCACTTTACAATATTCTAAGTTTATAAGAGAATAATAATCCCTTACTTCATGATAAGTACTCGCTAACGCTCGTACTTAATCATGAAGAAAGGGATTATCATTCGCTTACATATACTAAGTACGTTGTGAGCAGTGGGCGTTACAGACGAACGTTCACCTAATCTGACCCAGTCAATGGGATATTTTAGCGCGCCAATCAATGGTTTCGTCTACACTATTATGCACATGATTCTATGTGATATTCGGTAGTGCTTTAAAACCAAAACACTATAAAAACTGTACGACTAATAAATACTTTCAACGGTCAAATAATTTTTTTTTACACTTACCAGTGACATATAATACAATTATATACAGTTGTATTATATGTCTCTGCACATACTATTTTAAAGGATATTTCAAATAATTCTGGGCACTGAAACACCATGACAAGGTATAAAGCAAATTGTATTTCCAGGCTTAAGAGTGGGGTTTATATTACATATCATAATACCATCAAATATATAAATCTATTTTTTATCTTGGCTTGGTTTTTTCATGTTTTGTGGGCAAATGGTAGTTCTCTCTTATTTGTTGTTATTTTTTATAAGTGTACTTTTTTTTTATTTTGACGGGAATTTGTATTTAGATCTTAATCACGATGTTATTTTCTTCTAAATATTTCTAATTTATAGTTGACTAACGAAAAGCTTTGAAACAAGCCTTTAGAGATTATGTATTTTTCCCGTTACCCTTCGATAATTGAAAACAAAAAAGATATTTAAGGATATTAAATAATAAAGTATATAGAATCATATAAACATAGGATTACAAATGGTACTTAAAAAAATTCCTTTCGTCCTCTATATAGGATGAAAAATAATCACCTGTATTAAAATACGAATACAATGATATTAAACGGTACAAATGATCCTGTACCAGATGACACTTTGACAAATGATGTCTATTCAAATTTTCCAAGCCAAATGTGTACTGCCAAACCCTGAAAAAGTACGATTAAGGTGATACTTTCTATAAAGTGCGTGGTATTTAACATCTGCATAAATATGCAATCGATGTAAAGAATTTAACGCAATACTCATGTATCTGTTTTCTTTTATTTCAAAAGAGATTGCTATGCAATATATAAACAAGCTTTCAACTTAGCATGGGTTGACAGGGCTATAGAAATATGGTCATTCCTGGTCTCCGGCTGTTATACCCTTGCTGATCGAGTAGGGAGTCCGTTTTGTTGTGCAGGATGTATGAGGGTAAACCTTTAAGGCTGAGTGATTTGGGACGGACGGACTTATGGACGGCCGTGCATACCGGGAAAGATAACGCCCGTCTACTATCGTAAGCAGACATAAAAGATATGAATCAATATAAATTAAAGAACAGAGATCCATTGTCCCCCTCATTGCACATATGTTATCTGACTTAAAAAGTGTTTTGGTTCTTTAAATACTTACTATAAATATCTTAGAGATATGAAGGTTTGAAAGCTCTATAACAGTGCAATTTTCCACACTATACTGAATTTTCCGATGGACATAATTCTTTTTAACAATGTTGATGGGCACTGGTTTTCGAAATTGTCAGAGCCATTGTTGGTATAAACCTTTGATATGCATTTAATATATATCTACAAGAATTGTACAAATGAAATCACTTACAATGCAATTTTCCATATAATTAATATTTCCAAGGGGCATAACTCTTTTTTTGAAAAGGTAAAATAACAAAAATACCGAACTCCAAGGAAAATTCAAAACGGAAAGTCCCTTATCAAATGGCAAAATCAAAAGCTCAAACACACCAAACGAATGGGAAACAACTGTCATATTTCTGACTTGGTACAAGCATTTCCTTATGTAGAAAATAGTGGATTAAACCTGGTTTTATAAATAGCTAAACCGCTCACTTGTATGACAGTCGCATAAAATTCCATTATAATAATGTGTGACCAAAACAAACAGACATGATAGGTGAAAATGTAAAAAATAGGGGTACAGCAGTCAACAGTGTGTTCTAATCTTAATCTCTATAAAAACAAAAAAATATGTCAACAATGAAAATCAAAATGGCATATAGACAAAGCACATAAGCAAAAATGAAAGACAGGAATATAAAAAAAATGACCATAGTAGAATAACACAATGGCGGGATGTATTTATAACAGTACCGAGCCACGCCAAAAGGATATTACCAAAATGGACTAAAAAGTAAAGGTTAATAATTAAATTTGGTTGATTATTTAGGGAATCGCTGAAGCATGACTGGAGCGGGCCCCCTCTTAGGCAGTCAGTGCCCCCTTTATGAAAATTTCTTGATCCACCACTGAACACGTAATTAAGATGATAAACAACGTCAGTTCCTAGAATCTATTACTTCAAGACCATCATGTATTATTTGTGAAGTTGATACGGAATATTTATCAACAAGGTCCAAAATACTGGTTTTGGAACTTGTATGAGACATTGCTGACATAAATATTTGATATAAATTTCATAAAAGAACCTAGAATATAAGTTTCATAAAAATTTGGCAAGAATTGTACACGTGAGAGCGCTAACAATAAAATTTTCAATATAATTAGTATTTCAAAGGATTTAATATGATCTTATATAGTGTAAATCCTTGGTATTTCCAAGGAGCATAACTCTTTTTAAAAAAATCATCGGCACTGATCTTCGAACTTGTCCAAGACATTTCTGATATAAACGTATGATATAAGTTTCTTAAATATTTGGATAGCCAAAAATTTGGCAAGAATTGTACACGTGAGAGTGCTAACAAGACCGGACGGACAGACACACGGACGGACGGACGAACGGAATGACAGACGGACGGACGAACAGACGGAAGGACGAACGAACACTCGGTATTTCTACGTCCCCGCAATGCGTCGCGCGGAGGACGATATAAATGTAAATAAAGGCTGCGGAGTTTGGTCCATAGTCGTTCCTGAAACAGTTCATAATTTTACAATAATCATTGCTCCAAGATGGCCGACTTGGAGTTTGATGGTTACCCACTACATGAAAGTGTATTTAACGATGATATACGACGGCTTTCACAATTATTACGGGTACATGATGTAGCACAGAAGGATGTTCATGGTATGGCATAATAATAATTTAGGTTTTTCATGATAATGTATTTCCATTGACATAACCGCACTCCATTGTTTACATCAGCATCATCACTGACACCAGAAATGATCTCCCTTGACCAGACGACAGTTTTGCATAATCATTAAGGGAACACAATCAAAACTTACATCTACAGTTAGATGTCAAATTGTATGATATAAGTTGTAAAGTCGGACTAGATTTACAAATGTAGAATGACTGCATAATTTGTTTTAAAATGTATACCCATATATTTGTTCAAGTCTTAAACAGGTACATTTTGTTGAATGCAAGGCTTTGTCAAGAAAATTATATCCTTGTTTTAAGCCTATTGCAAGTAAAATGAAGGCTATGAGGCAACTTATTGTTGTTCTTTTTTTTTTTACAATGGTTAAGTCTATTTCACGTTTCTAATAAAAAAGCGCTCTGCAGTCATGAACATAATTACAGTTTTTTGGTATTTAGCTGAATTTTGTCTCGGAAAAATCCTCTGATGTCAAGCAACAATCACTTTTTGATTATGAACTCAAACTTTTTAAGTTGTGATGTCAAACATTTTTGTCAAATTTTACGGGAACTTTTGTGATTTTAAGTTATGGCAGACAAATTTGCATACAACTGTACATATGCTATTCCGAGGGGTTTGTATGGCATTGGCAAAAGTCTAGGAAAATTGGTGATTGGCCGGTAATTTTTTCTATCAAGTCGACCTATTGTCCGTTGAAATTTTATTGGACCAAAAAATATGTTCATACCATTATCGGTTCCCAACCAATTTTAAAATATGATGATTTATTTTTTCAAATCCCTGTCACCATGTATTTCAAAACTTTTAATTGTTTAAGAAAGCTTATTTCCAACATTTCATTAGAATATCCTATCCAAAATAAGTATATTAAAAAAAAATCTCTATGGAGGAGAGAGTTAAGACTGTATATAAAAATTTGGGAAATCAGTTTAGGCAATCTTGACTTATTGTATGAAATAGAAGTGTTGACAGACAGACAAACAGATGGACAAACAGGGTGATTACTATAGAACATCACTGACTAGTCAAAATGGCCCTGATAAACTTTGAGATTATGCAAAATTCAATGCATTATTTTTTTGGGAAGTTTGCTATAGCAATACTTTTGGGAAGTTTGCTATAGCAATACTTTCCTTAGGCGTCGGCCTCAAACTTACGGTGACAGACTATCGCAAATGTTCTGCTCCAAGATAATGTAGTACTAGTGTTTGAATACTGATTGTAAGAAGATTCTTTTGAAATTTTGAGTCCTTTTGAAAAGATTACAGCTTGAATAAAAAAGGAATGAATGTTCACCGACAGTTCAGATGAATTTAACTTCATTTTGAAAATAACTATCACAAACATTACTTCGCAGATCTTCCATGCGCTGAAGAGAAAATCAAAGAAATCTCGCGAGACAGCGTTTAATTCATTCATGAATATTTCATGAATGAACATTTTCCGCTTTTTTTTCCTATGTACGATATTTACAAATGTTTATTATTAAATAAATAAAAGTCCGAGTGTATCGAAAGAATCCCGTATGGCTGACATTACTGATATGTTTTGACCAAGCCTTCGGATAATTGACAAGTGATAAAAGTTTGATTGAACAATTATACACAGGTGACAGAAATACTCGATAATCATATGGCTTATGTCACACGCCATCGATGAGTAAAGGTAAATACCGGCTATGATAGAAAGGTGCATGTTTTGTTAAAACATCGATCAGAATGTTTTGATGCCAAAACCTTTGAAAACTTTTAAATTCGCTATTTAAATACTAGCTATTTCACATTCCAATGTGGATTTAAGGACCTTCACTCGTCCAGCATGCTCAGTCACGTGGGTCAAACTGACAGCTGAAAACATTGACTGAACGACAGTTCGTACATATCGCAGCCTCCTCAGCGTTACGATTAACAATTACATTTGTACACAAATCGTTACAAGGATATATAAGGCAGACAAGTCAGCTTCTACTTAGAATAACTCAGTGTATCAAGACAAGTGCTGTAGCAATTATTTACATGATTAAATAAAATCTGTCCATGTAATAGGAAAATGACTTTCTTTTCTTAGTACTAGTCCAAATAATTATGACAAACCAAAATCTCAAATGTTATTGTCTCAATGCTAAATTTCACAGCATCAACTATAAAATGTGTTACAGCCGGGTTATTAGCACCTCTATGAATCTAGTGTATATAAACTTTTTATTCATGTCGTCATACTGCTATTGTTATGTCTCCACCATATTAAGTTTTACCTTTTTCTTCTGTAAGTATTTACGTCCCTTACTTGTATGTATGTCCGTACATCCCATCTGTTCTCTAACTTTAGTTTTCCTAAACCAAATTGTATGAAACTTATACGCAATGCTTATTTCCACAAAACACAGGTCAAGTTGAATTTTGGTGGCGACGATTTTACAATTCTAGAGTTATGCTCCTTAACAAATGAAAAAGTTGCTTGAATTTTTGTTTACGATCTCTAATTTTAGTTTGTCTCAACCAAATGTTATGAAACTTATACACAATGCTCATTATCACAAAACGCTGATTAAATTTGAGTTTTAGTGGCGTCAGTTTTACTGTTCTAGAGTTATGCCCTTTACAGTTATGCCCTTTACAAATTTAAAACTGATTGTTGTCGAGCCTTTGACTTATGTCGAAAAAGCGAGACATAGCGATCCTACATTTCAGCGGCGGCGGGAGGCATCCACAAATATTCACTCTGTGGTTAAAGTTTTTGAAATTTTAATAACTTTCTTAAACTATCCTGGATTTCTACCAAACTTGGACAGAAGCTTGTTTATGATCATACAATAGTATCCAGAAGTAAATTTTGTAAAAAAAAAAATCCATTTTTTTCAGTATATTACTTATAAATGGACTTAGTTTTTCTACCAGGAAACATTACATTCACTCTGTGGCTAAAGTTTTTAAAATTTTAATAACTTTCTTAAACTATCCTGGATTTCTACCAAACTTGGACAGAAGCTTGTTTATGATCATACAATAGTACCCAGAAGTAAATTTTGTAAAAAAAAAATCCATTTTTTTCAGTATATTACTTATAAATGGACTTGGTTTTTCTGCCAGGAAACATTACATTCACTCTGTGGCTAAAGTTTTTAAAATTTTAATAACTTTCTTAAACTATCCTGGATTTGTATCAAACTTGGACAAAAGCTTGTTTATGATCAAAAGCTAGTATCTAGAAGGAAATTTAGTTAAAATTTTGTTCTTGTTTTTCCGTATTTTACTTAATGAACTTAGCTTATCTTCCAGTTAACATTACATACAGTCTGCAGTTATTTTTTAAAACATTTATTAGATTCATAAACTATCCTGGATTTTTACCAAACTTGAACAGAAGCTTCTTACAATCAAAAGATAGTATAGAGAGGAATATTGTTATTAATTTTCCTCATTTTGTTGAGCCTCGATTAACAGCAAAAGTAGGCGAAACACCAGGTTCCATGGAACACTTACGATTTTTTTTTTCAATTCCGTGCTCTAACTTTAGTGTGCCTCAACCAAATGTTACGAAACTTATACAAAATACTTTTAACCACAACACCAAGATCAAGTTTGAATTTCGTGCCGTCATTTTACTGTTGTTGTTAGGGTATGCCCAGTTACGAATGGAAAAAATACTATAAAATCACAGGCCCTAGATATGGCATGGGCACATAAAGAAATTAACAGAGCTTATTGTATATTTGATTATTTTAGAACAACAGTTCAAGGTTGCAATAGAAAATATCAAAATTTTATATGACAAACTTTTATGAAAAAAGGTTTAGTTAAAATGGTTTAGTTAAAAAGAGGTATCAAAGCTGTGATTGAATACATATTTAAAATAATACACATCTATAACCTATTTGAAAAAATACACATCTACAGTTGCAAACTTCCCAGAGGTGCTATCCAGCACTTTGATTAAAATTTTAATAACTTTCTTTACTATGTACACAGCAGGGTTTCAGCTAGGAGTTTTAGGGCTTTAGTCACTTTTACACGAGATGAAAATTAACCTTATTTTGGGTACCAGTAAGGGACCAAGGATCTTTGAATGTCTTAGGCATGCTACAAATGTAGGCAGTTATTGCATGATTTGACTGATGTGATGCTTAAATATTAAAGATTAGAACATGGATCCGGACACCTAGTTCACAATTTCACTTCATTTATTTTCAGGGGACATTTCTGATAAAAAAAAATTGGGTTCCTCTTTTTTAAAACCAGGAATCAGAGCATAAATGAAATTGTAACTATTTCACTGCATAATCATTATCCCTGTAAAAAGGTTTAAATCGATATTTGGAATTTGTTTTTATAAACTTGGAACGATTTTATTGACTGTATACTTTAAATTTATCAAGAATAGATCACGTTAACTTTCGATTTTTAAATGAAATGAATACAGGAAGTGACAAGAGGATAATAAATTTAGAATGAATCCGGATTCATCTACAGATTGGTTCGTGTTTAACAAAATGACAGGAAATTACCAATTTTTATATCGCGCATGCGCAGTGAAAGCACCTGTTTGACTTGATTTTGAATAAAGTTTCATCTTCATAATGGAAATTATCGAAAGATTTTGATGAAAAGTTATGACAAAACTACGCAAATAGAATAGTGATCGTTTGAGAAATTTTGAAATTAAAATGCACACTGTCCGGGGAGAAATAATGTTGTTCAATTGGCGAAACTACTAAAACATCTACATGTATTATTGTCTATGGATAAATGAACTGCAAATTGTTGTCTTTTGAGAAATATTGAAATTGAAATGCCGACTGACAGATATTACTGGGAAAAATAATTATAATGGTCAATTATGAGGTTTATTAATTAACGGATTAGTGACCCATCCGATGGCGATAAGCGGATTACCTGTAATCACAACTTATAACACCTGCTGTAAAGGTTAATTAGCTGAGGGTCATAATCTTGTCAGAAACATGAAGACAGAATTATACTATATTTTCATCAAAATAATACGGCAATCAAGGCATGGATTTGCGAAAAAGGGCAGGGCGTCTGAAAAAGGGCACAAGGCGCCAGTCGGGAAAGGGCGGACCACTGCAATTGTTATCTGAAAGGACATCTCAAAGATTTTACCCAACTTAATGTTTACATTTTATGCAGGAATGGAAAAATATGACCATCAAAATCCAGGAAAGTGTTTAACTTTCTGAAACACAAAATGCATTTAACTTTTATATATCTATCATGACTATGGGCACTAGGCTTTTAAAATTTTCAAGTTGCACAGGTTTGTCTGTACTTGGAGATAATTATGTGATGTTAACAGTCATTTTTGACAAATAGTTAAAATTAACCTAAAGAATCATACACTAAGTAAGGGAATATCATTCTTACCATTTAAAAATAAAATACCTACCTACAATGTAACTATCCTATTTTTTATTTGTATGTAACTTGAACTACACTTTTTATTTGGCCTTATAAGGTATTTAATTTGTGCATGTAGTGATGGACAAAGTTCATACATTTGTATTTGACAGTTTTAACTGATGAATTTAAAAAAAAATCACTATTTAACTTTTAAAGTGATCCAAACTGTTTCTAGGCATTTATACCTTTACACTAACTTACACTTTTTTTATGTTTCATTTTTTGCAGGAAACACACCATTACATCTTGCAGTGATTTTAGGACATAAAGGTATGCTTAATAATGTTGATACTAGAATATTAAAAATTTAAATTTGTATCATCCATCACATCTTTGTAGTCATCAATCAGGCCTAAAATTGGCAGAGTATTTTGTTTAGGCTCCGAAATTTTGAAATTTAAACTGGCAACTGCAGTTTCTTCTATGGTTGTCTGGTGTGTCAGTCCACCATGTACACAGGAGATCACCAATTTTGCTGACCCTGTGACCCTGATACTCGATTTTTAGGTTCCACTTATCATTATATGAAAAGTCTAAACTTTTTGTTGTGGCTTTCAAGGTAAAAACCTACATTTATCATGTTTCTGATTTTTTTTCAAAATGGTAATGTAAGCTCCAGGGATGATTAGAGCCCATTTTGCAGGAGTTTATTAAAGTCCTCTCAAAAGTTTTGGATTGCAAAGCAAGTTTTTGAGAGGTCAGCATTGGAAAACAAACACCTTGGTTTTATTATAATATATGCATGGTATGCAATCGTAAAATTCAAGGACCAGCAAAAGTACAAGTTAATTAAAAGTTAGATTTGACATTTTAACTATGATGATTTATTTCCATCTATTCAATTGGACATTAAATTATTTACATGAGTCAATCTATATTTTCATCCCGAATTAACAAAATTCTGATTTAATAATCTACATCGAGGTGATTTATAGACCACGAAAGTAATGTTTTTAAATTGTCTTTTTAATTGACATAAATATGTCCAATTCTTAATATTTAAGTTGAAATTTATAAAATTTTCGAATAGTCAGCACCAATTTCAATGTATTTATATTTCCGTAATTTTCCCACGGTTATAGTTAATAGAGTGTGGTTCACAATTTCACTTCATTTATTTTCAGGGGACATTTCTGATAAAAAAAAATTGGGTTCCTCTTTTTTAAAACCAGGAATCAGAGCATAAATGAAATTGTAACTATTTCACTGTCTGCATAATCATTATCCCTGTAAAAAGGTTTAAATCGATATTTGGAATTTGTTTTTATAAACTTGGAACGATTTTATTGACTGTATACTTTAAATTTATCAAGAATAGATCACGTTAACTTTCGATTTTTAAATGAAATGAATACAGGAAGTGACAAGAGGATAATAAATTAAGAATGAATCCGGATTCATCTACAGATTGGTTCGTGTTTAACAAAAAGACAGGAAATTACCAATTTTTATATCACGCATGCGCAGTGAAAGCACCTGTTTGACTCGTGAAAATATTTTTTGAACATTTTGAATAAAGTTTCATCTTCATAATGGAAATTGTCGAAAGATTTTGATGAAAAGTTATGACAAAACTACGCAAATAGAATAGTGATCGTTTGAGAAATTTTGAAATTAAAATGCACACTGTCCGGGGAGAAATAATGTTGTCCAATTGGCGAAACTCCTGTTGAACTTACTTTAAATAAAGCTAATACTAACAATGACCACTGCCCTTTCCTTGATCTTGATATCTATATCATTAACGGAAAGCTTAATACAAAAATTTATGATAAAAGAGATGATTTTTCATTTCCTATCGTTAATTATCCATTTTTAGATGGTGACGTTCCCTTGTCACCATCTTACGGTGTTTATATATCTCAACTTGTACGATTCGCTGTATGTAACAACGTTTCAGATTTTAACGAAAGAAATTTATGTATTACTGAAAATTATTACACCAGGGTTTTCGATATCACAAACTAGTCAAAACATTTACTAAATTTTATCATCGGTACAAGGACATCATTCGTAAATATAGCTCAACATGCAGACTTCTTATACGCTCAGGTATTTCACATCCAATCTTTTATGGTAATATTCTTTATAAAGCACAAAATGTCAGTATTCACCTCAGAAGCTAACAAAACCTTTAAATAGACTTATTAAGAAGGGATATAGTTACGATACTGTTGTCAGGTCATTAAAGATTGCATATTTTGGCTTTAATATTGATTCACTTATAGGGTCTTTGCATCGGAACTAAACACATTTATTTAAAACCAGTTGTTGGCATGACACAGGTTATGCTCTTCTCATATATTTTATGATGGTATGATACTAAACCCCTAACGGGAGGGATTGTGCCTGATATTCATATGATGAAGACATAATCTTTCAATCAGTTTAATTGAGGTCTGGAGCTGGCATGTCAGTTAACTGCTAGTAGTCTGTTGTTATTTATGTATTATTGTCATTTTGTTTATTTTCTTTTGTTACATCTTCTGACATCGGACTCGGACTTCTCTTTAACTGACTTTTAATGTGCGTATTATTATGCGTTTACTTTTCTACATTGGCTAGAGGTATAGGGGAGGTTGAGATCTCATAAACATGTTTAACCCGCGCATTTTTGCGCCTGTCCCAAGTCAGGAGCCTCTGGCCTTGTTAGTCTTGTATTATTTTTACTTTTAGTTTCTTGTGTATAATTTGAGTTTAGTATGACGTCCATTATCACTGAACTAGTATATATATTTGTTTAGGGCCAGCTTAAGGACGCCTCCGGTGCGGGAATTTCGCTGCATTGAAGACCTATTGGTGACCTTCTGTTGTTGTCTGTTCTGTGGTCGGGTTGTTGTCTCTTTGACACATTCCCCATTTCCATTCTCAATTTTAAAACATCTACATGTATTATTGTCTATGGATAAATGAACTGCAAATTGTTTTCTTTTGAGAAATATTGAAATTGAAATGCCGACTGACAGATATTACTGGGAAAAATAATTATAATGGTCAATTATGAGGTTTATTAATTAACGGATTAGTGACCCATCCGATGGCGATAAGCGGATTACCTGTAATCACAACTTATAACACCTGCTGTAAAGGTTAATTAGCTGAGGGTCATAATCTTGTCAGAAACATGAAGACAGGTAGAATTATACTATAGTATTTTCATCAAAATAATACGGCAATCAAGGCATGGATTTGCGAAAAAGGGCAGGGCATCTGAAAAAGGGAAGGGCACAGGGTGCCAGAAAAAGGGCACAAGGCACCAGTCGGGAAAGGGCGGACCACTGCAATTGTTATCTGAAAGGACATCTCAAAGATTTTACCCAACTTAATGTTTACATTTTATGCAGGAATGGAAAAATATGACCATCAAAATCCAGGAAAGTGTTTAACTTTCTGAAACACAAAATGCATTTAACTTTTATATATCTATCATGACTATGGGCACTAGGCTTTTAAAATTTTCAAGTTGCACAGGTTTGTCTGTACTTGGAGATAATTATGTGATGTTAACAGTCATTTTTGACAAATAGTTAAAATTAACCTAAAGAATCATACACTAAGTAAGGGAATATCATTCTTACCATTTAAAAAATAAAAATACCTACCTACAATGTAATTATCCTATTTTTTATTTGTATGTAACTTGAACTACACTTTTTATTTGGCCTTATAAGGTATTTAATTTGTGCATGTACAGTACAACCTGTGACTTACTCTTAGTAATGTCCAACATCTGCTATGGTCACCATCCAATGGTGTCCATTTATTGGGGGTTATAAAACCTGGGATGTTGGCCATTTATAGGGGTCATAAACCATGGACTGGTGGTCAAGCTAATTAGGTTACCTGGAGAGATTCACAGGTTTTTATCTATTAAAAAGGTGTGCAAATGATATCCTGCATCAGTACTTTACCTGTACAGGTAAATTGTTTTTTGTCCCATTTAAATTGCCTTAATGTGAAGAAGTTTTGTTTAAAGATTAAAATATTTTTTTTTTTATTTATTCATTTCAAAAGGTTGGAAATCATCTACATATATAGTTAACAATGTATTAATTTTAATTTTTTTACATGTGATTCTAATTTTCTTATTCTGTATTTTTATGGGATTCAAATTATTTCCTTTTTATAAATCAGTTTTAAGTGTTTATTTTGCAGAAAATTCAGTTGAATATTTTTCACAATACTTAAAATGACATAAGCAGTAAGCGTTTTTATTACATTTTCCCAGTTAACTAAGTGGGAAAATATTACAGGAAAAAGCTACAATTTAGTTTATGATAATTGTTCCTTTACAAAAATTACTTACTTCTATTTAATGTTGTTCTAATAATGTTAAACAACTAACTTGTATACAAAACTTCTTCTAAAATGTAATAATGATTAAATAATATAAATTCAAGCTATCTGTCAATGCTCCATGGTATTAAGAAATAGACAGAAAGCCATAAAGTAGAAAAGACAAAAGTTGAGATAAGTTATTGACTAGCATTTGAAAACAAAACAGAGAATTCTTGAAATAATATATTTGATAACAAAGTTGTGCAATGTGTTTTATTTAGGAAAACTACAAATAAAATTTTGTAAAAACAATTTTTGTATGTCAATTTTTTTTGGTTAATCTAAAAACAAAATGTGTCTGTATAGCATCACTCAAGAGATTTTAATTTTCTAATTGCCCATCTGGTGCAGATAAGTTAGTACTGTACATTTGTTCAGTAACATTCTGTCCTACATTCAATATTTTAGTATATCATCAAAATTTGATAAACATTCATTAAAAATACTAATGAAAATTTCCTGATCTCAGAATAATGTAAATCTTCTGAAAAAAAAAATCATTTAAAAAAATTGTCTTGTATTTTTAATCAATTGTGAACTAATTAGATTATGTCATCATCAGTTTGGCTAATTTCTGTCAATTAACAGCCAAATTTTTCCAGAAAATTGAAAGACTCTTCTTTAGATTCGGACATTTTATGGACTGTTAAATTCAATAATTTTGAATAATGAAGTAAACTCTTTAAAGCCCTTGATTAAAAATGAATTTAAAGAAAATTATAGTACTTTTGAAAATAGAATAAACATTTATGATCAAAATAGTAAACTCAAATGCTTCACTAAGTTAAGAATTAGTGACCATAATTTAGAAATACAAAAAAAAGTTCATAAAATTCCTAGAAAGGATAGAATATGTAAACTGTGCTACTTGCTAGAGGATGGAAAACATTTCCTACTTGATAGTAAAATTAACAAACTTAGAAATAATCTATTTGAAAATTTGTTTACTTTCTCATAATTATGTCTCTAAGTCTAGATCTTACCCCAGAAAAATGTAAAATAAATGCTAAACCCTTCCATCATGCAACATGTTAAAAATGTTGGCTCCTTATAATCATTAAAACTGAGAGCAGAAACCTTATTTTTTTTCCATGTTTTCATTTCTTATAGAATTTTTTTTTTTCTAGTTAAAATGTTTTGTTTTATTTTGTCACTAACTAATAATGCTTATTTGACAAGAAACTGAATAAATATATAACATTTTGATTAAATGAATACTTTGAAATGTCAATAGAGAGAGAATGAATTGCCTACATTTTATGTAGATAAAGTTCTTAAGATAATCTTAAACATTTGTTAAACAATATTAAATTTAGATCAGTATCTCTGAGTCTTAATAATTTTGATTTAAGAGAAATAATTTGAGAAAAACCTTTTCAGAAGAAAAAGGCAGACATTGTGGAAGTTTGCAATATATATATATAATTTAGAAGATGAGACTCATTAATTCTCTACCTGTCATGCTTGTCAAAAAATACATGTAAGAAATACCTTAAATTGAGAAAATTATTTAAATGGTATAACAGAAAAAAAACAGTCATGGCAGTATTAGCTACATACTAAAACTGGGATCATGAGAAATTATTTTCTTAATATTATTTAGCCATATGTTCAGCTAGTTTTATTATTTCATTTAATTTATTTTTTTTATTTTCTTGTCATTATCACAGCAATTAAATTTAACAAAACATTTATTTTACCTGAGACACTTTACCTGTAAGTCATATAATTTTATCACTAAATGCAATCAGGATGTCCCTTTACCCTTGACTAGTTTTTGATTAATACCTTGTGTATTAACTAAGCAACAGGGGGTATAATGATGGACATTTAGGGCCATCATGGTGAACATAATTTTTATGGCCACCATGAATAAGAGAATGTCACAGGTAGTACTGTAGTGATGGACAAAGTTCATACATTTGTATTTGACAGTTTTAACTGATGAATTTAAAAAAAAATCACTATTTAACTTTTAAAGTGATCCAAACTGTTTCTAGGCATTTATACCTTTACACTAACTTACACTTTTTTTTATGTTTCATTTTTTGCAGGAAACACACCATTACATCTTGCAGTGATTTTAGGACATAAAGGTATGCTTAATAATGTTGATACTAGAATATTAAAAATTTAAATTTGTATCATCCATCACATCTTTGTAGTCATCAATCAGGCCTAAAATTGGCAGAGTATTTTGTTTAGGCTCCGAAATTTTGAAATTTAAACTGGCAACTGTAGTTTCTTCTATGGTTGTCTGGTGTGTCAGTCCACCATTTACACAGGAGATCACCAATTTTGCTGACCCTGTGACCCTGATACTCGATTTTTAGGTTCCACTTATCATTATATGAAAAGTCTAAACTTTTTGTTGTGGCTTTCAAGGTAAAAACCTACATTTATCATGTTTCTGATTTTTTTTCAAAATGGTAATGTAAGCTCCAGGGATGATTAGAGCCCATTTTTGCAGGAGTTTATTAAAGTCCTCTCAAAAGTTTTGGATTGCAAAGCAAGTTTTTTTGAGAGGTCAGCATTGGAAAACAGTAAATATAGATTCTCAGTGCAACAGAAGTTTACATTAACTGATTAGTATTCACAACAATTGAGCTAAAATGGGAAAAAATAGGAGGCATTGCAGAGTAGAAGAAAAAAATAAAGAGGACAGTCAAATGTTTTTTGGATGTGAATAACCACTTTACATTTTGTTGTAGAATGCATACATCTACTGCTGGCCCATGGCGCGCCTGTACGTGTCAAGAATGTACAAGGATGGACTCCATTAGCTGAAGCCATAAGTTATGGGGACAGACAAACAAGTAAGAGTTCTGAGTATAGATTTATTGCACAAACCATGTCTTGCACATGATGATTCTATCAGATTAGGGGGAGTAACAAATGGAAAAGGACAACGTTCTTCTAGGAAATAAATGATCATAGGAGTAGCAGTTTTATGACTGCACTTTATTGTTTTCACAGTAAATGGAAAGTCTTTGTGTTGATGAACTAAATAACAAAACTTATTCCTTACAGCATGGTCAGGTCACCCTAACCAAGGTGCTTGGTTAGACCTGTAGTTGGTGAAGAATTTTGCTTATCAAAAATATTTAAGGGTTATAAGGGCATTGTTTGGTTTTTGGGGTACATTTGTATTATAAAGAACTAGTCAAAATTTTGAACATTTGTTCTAATTAACTTATTAAGTTATATTTATCATTTATGTTTATTTTAAAAGTACAGTGCAATTGAATTTTATGTATATAAAATCTATCCATTTATATTTTTGATTTAAAAAAATAACATTTTAAGTGCATATTTAGAAATCAGCAACTGATTCAAATACATGAAGATTTGAGAAGAGAATTGAAATGTTTTACCTGTCTACAGTAAATTCAGGTTTTAATGTATGCATGTATTATTGCAAATCTTCAACATGGACTATACATGCAATTGAGTATAATTAATAAAAACATCACATAAAAGATATTATTTTCTGTATCTTACAATATCTAAAATCTTACTTGAACATGTATATTTCAATACTCTGAAACGATAAAAAATATTTCAATGTTTTGCAGTTGTCAGTTTGTTAAGAAAACTGAAGCAGCAATCAAAGGAAGCTCTTGAAGAAAGAAGACCTCAACTTATACAAGCTCTGAAAGATATAGGAGATTTTTATTTAGAACTTAAGTGGGACTTTCATAGCTGGGGTAATTTCATTCTCAGCTCAGATTATTAGCTATTGTGATTAAAGATACAATTTCAAAAAGAACTTCTGTATTAAATTTTCACTTAAACCAGTCAAGGTTAAAAGGTTGAGAAGCCTAATAAACATAAATCATATTGAGAAGCCTAATAAACATAAATCATATTGAGAAGCCTAATAAACATAAATCATATTGAGAAGCCTAATAAACATAAATCATATTGAGCTGTCTGGGTATAAAGAATAAAAGAACTTATACAATACTGAAGAAGCATCTCTCAATTTACATAAGAAATAATATGTTGTGTATGCTATTTTCAGATCAACTGGGCAGTCAGTGTATGAAGGTTTTTTTAACTACAAATTCCATTCCATGTGTCCATTATATTGCAATTAAAAATAATGATTGTCTTTTCAAATAGGAAAGCACCGTACTCATTAAATCTTTGAGATATACTAGTCAATATTATGCATACATGCCATCAGAGAAATATACATATATACATGTTTCCTTGGACCTTTAGTTTTAGATTTCAAACCACAAATCTAAACATCTAACAAAACATCTGTTTTAAATGATTTGAAAAGTATTTATTTTGTTTTTTTGTATGTTATTTTGTTTTTTGTATGTGATTCTGTTTTTTGTAGTGCCGCTTGTGTCCAGAATATTGCCATCTGATGTATGTAAAATTCACAAATCTGGAGCTTGTCTACGGTAATGCAATACATTCTATTTTATACTTTTATGTCAATTCAGAACTGATTTGATAAAATGTATTTACAAAGGTATATGAATTCCTCAAATTTTTTCACTCTGTAAGGTATGGTTAAGGTTAATATCAACGGAACAATAATCCAACAATATACATATACATCTTTTAATCTTTCTCATGAAAGTACACATAAAAAGATCACCATTTGGTCTTTCAAGTCTAACAAGTTCTTAGATGTCAATTCTTTAGCTACTTTACAAGTAGGTGATTTCAATATAGAGGACCTAGATCTGACACGATCATCAGTTTCCTGAAAAGAGTAGAACAGTAAGACAAAACAACTAGTGAAGAATTAATTACTTTAATGAGGCAAATAATCATATGTCAGGGTCAAACTAGTTTTCTAAGTGATAACATGCTTCTGATATAATCTCATGCAGAGGAGGAACACAATTATGATACAGTTAAATATAAACAACAAAAAGCAATCCAGCAAAGCCCTTTACAATTTAATAATATAGGAATAACAATCCAGCAAAGCCCTTTACAATTTAATAATATAGGAATAACAATAAAAAATTCTACTTGTAAATAGAAAATACTATACAACGATGTACAATGTATTATGAGCATTTAGATTTTAAAAACAAGATTGAAGTACCTACCATGTTGAATATGTATTTTTTTTCATGTGTACTTGCCTAACAAAGGTTAGCACATGTATATATAATGTAAATGTAAATAACGAAAAGATCAATTAAAGGAATTATGAGATGTCAAAGAGGCTACATTCCAATAACTCAAATAACTAAAAGTCATCTAGAGGTCAACAGTTGTAAACAATAGACAGGTGTCTATACAATGTCAATCTCTAAATTACACTGAATCTTTAAAAAGTTGTGAAGAAATTTAACATCTGCAATCTATACCAATACATTAAAAAAAAAGAACACAGTTATTAATAAGCTTTGTACTTCGAATTAAAACAAAATCGTCAGCTTGTGCTTAGGTTGAAATCAAAATTGTCACTTTGCCTATATTTTAAGTGTTCTATTTATTCAGTGGTATATTTTCATTTCAGATTGGATACTACATAAGTAGATTTCAAGTGTTCTACTGTAACAGTGGTATATTTTCATTTCAGATTGGATACTACATTAGTAGATTTTAAGTATTCTACTGTAACAGTGGTATATTTACATTTCAGATTGGATACTACATTAGTAGATTTTAAGTGTTCTACTGTAAACAGTGGTATATTTACATTTCAGATTGGATACTACATTAGTAGATTTTGAAGAGTTCTACTGTAACAGTGGTATATTTTCATTTCAGATTGGATACTACATTGGTAGATTTTAAGTGTTCTGCTGTAACAGTGGTATATTTATATTTCAGATTGGAAACTACATTGGTAGATTTCAAGTGTTCTACTGTAACAGTGGTATATTTCCATTTCAGATTGGATACTACATTAGTAGATTGTAAGTGTTCTACTGTAACAGTGGTATATTTATATTTCAGATTGGATACTACATTAGTAGATTTTAAGTATTCTACTGTAACAGTGGTATATTTACATTTCAGATTGGATACTACATTAGTAGATTGTAAGTGTTCTACTGTAACAGTGGTATATTTACATTTCAGATTGGATACTACATTAGTAGATTTTAATGGTATGCACTGGGAGAGAGGAGACATAACTTTTGTATTCAATGGTGATATGCCTCCAGAGAAATGTCTCACAGTCATGGATAACAAAACTAAAGTTTATCAAAGAATAAAATATGAGGTTACTATTTTGTTATATAGTGTAGATTAGAAGTGTCTTCTGCCCTTAAGCTTAAAAAAATATTGAGTACAATTATCATACTCAGACTCAGAATTTGACCAATCAAAATAATATATTTGGTGTTTAGAGCACACATTTTGTACTCTTGAGTATTGAGTAAAGTTTAATGACTGTGAGCCCTGATTCTGTTATAGTTTGTACAGTCTTCATGAACAAATTTTGACTTACAAGCTGAAAAATAGTCTTTCATAAAATTTCTTTAGATTTATATGGCTTGAGAATCTTCTTTTAAGGAAAATTACACTGGCCTGACCCGTAGGACTTGTGGTCAATCGTGAAGACTGTTCTAGTAGAATCTTTTGCTATAAAAAAACTTATTTATAATTCTGATCGACTGATGTCACTAAGTTTGCTGTGCAAATGAACAAAAGGAAATACAAAAGTATGGCGATAGAGTAATCAGTTGGTATCTGCGTTGTTTAAGTTTAGAAGCATGCATTTCAAAAACTTGAGAGATTATTGGTGGAAAGCATGCTTTTAGTTTAGAAAATTGAATTCCTCTGATAAATATTGGACTAGGTCAAATATTTCTGTGTTTACAATGTTGGAAAACAAGTGAAACAAATATACCTTATCGCTATTTGGGAATTGTGACTCTTGACCCGAGAATCTGCAACACCTGAACTATTGACGTCATACAAAAATCACTTTTCCTTTGTGGCATTGGACATTTTCTATTGTGACGTCAAAATTTTACAGGAACCTTTGTGATGTCCAGTAATGGCGGACAAATAGCGATTAGGTGTATGGTCATGTCAAGCAGTAGCATCACATTTCATGCTGTATCTTCCTTATTCAATATTTTCGGTCTTCTAAATGAGGGCTGTTCCAGAATTAATTGTATAAGGTGGTCAGAAGGCACTTCTTTTAAGATTTGATGGGTAGCAGTTATATTGTAAATGATAGCCTTAACCATTATAGAAGAAAATCAATTATTTCTTTTTATACATGAAAGGTAAAATAAAAAATGCCTTCCTATTCCACCACCCCCTAAATCCCACCCTTGCCACATACATTTATTTCCAGAACTGTCCTGGTCCATTCACATCAGTTTTTGTATAGATTTGAACATGAAATAAGTGCATTTTGTTATTGTGGTTATATCTATGTTCTAGGAAACAGAACAGGAGGTTGAAGATGAAGTAGATATATTGATGAGTAGTGATATTATGGCAGCTCAGATGTCCACTAAAAATATCACTTTCTCTCGTTCACAAAATGGATGGCTTTTCAGGGAAGACAAAACAGTAAGGAAATCCAATTATCAAAATGAAGTATTAACATGATATATGGTCAAATATTTGCATCCTGTTTTGACAATCCACAAAAATTTCTTCACTTACAAATTCAGTGAACAATAAGGAAATTTTGTAACCAGTCAAAACCTGCAAAAAGTATTCATGATATAAACTATTTAAATGGATATCTTTATAAGGGGTGTGGCATGAAAATAAACTCGTCATAGATGCCAGGCATAAAATTTCTTATGTCAGATGCGCGTTTTGTCTTTGAAAGACTCATCAGTGATGCTCGAATCCTAAAGTTAAAAAGGCCAAATAAAGCAGGAATGAACCACCATTCGAATTAATTCTGCCAGGCATGTTTCCTTACAAAGTTTTAATATAAATAAAAAACCTTATGAGCTCCTTAAAGTTAGCTGATTTCTAGTATTTTCTTTTCTATTTTACAATTGTTTGCTCAGTAAAAACATACAATGCATGAAAAGGTTTGATTTACATTAAATTTTACCCAAAGAAGGAGGTAATCTGCCGAAAACTCTTTCAAGGGGTTGACATATTTGTATAATAACTTGACTGTGCAAGTATTATGATGTTTTTATGTTGTAGGAAATGGTTGGTGAATTTGAAGCAGATTTTTTTAATGTACATGGACTTAATTTAGAATCAAAGAAGAGGTATGGTGTTATTTTTTTGTAAAAGGTATCCTTATGTCACCCAACTTAAGGCCTTGAGATATCTTAAATCATTATATGTTTCTGAAATATGATAAAAGCATATGTTTCATTTCTTGGGTTTCTTACTTAGAAATAGATAACCTTTTTTCTAGAAACAATACTTGAGTACATAAAAAGAGATTTAATCTTTTTGTCAAAGGATTCAAAAACGGGAATCCAACACTTAAATATTGTGTCATAGGTGTTTGATTAATTTAAGAAAATAGTAATAATATGCCAAATTTGCTTGATTGTCACTTTTCTTGTTATCATTAGGAGAGAGCATTTATCCCCAGAAGATATACAGAAAAACAAAGCAATAATGGAGAGTCTAAGTAAAGGAACCTGGGACAATTGTGAGGTAAGCAGTATATCCAACGGGCATCTGTAGATGTTAGGGATGCATCAAATATTCTTCAATTAATTTATGATAACTGTGAATACATTTATTTACTCTTTTTATTACCTTCAAGTTTTGTCTAAGTTGTATAGGTTTTGAATACTCATAACACGTTGAAGGACAATATTTGAGTAAAAGTTAGGATTCCACATAAATTAGTGATACTTGAGATTCAAGAAATTAATTTCTAAGGATCCTTGTCTGGCATACTGTATTTATATAATAACTAAATCAAGATTTCAAATATAGAAAAATATTCTACAAGTTATTGAACAAAACATTAATTCACGAATGCATGTAGGACATGAATTGATTAATTATCTCTTGTTGAATATTTTTTCAATTTTTGGAATTCTTGGATAAGTTATTCTTTTTATTACATTGAACATGGACTTTTTAATGGAAATAAATCAGAAAATGCAAGGAACTATATCTTTTTCTTTGCATTCTTAATTCATTTTGATGCATTAAATGTATTGTCAACAACCATTGTTGTGTGACATTGGAGGAGTTGAATTATAAGTTTTTACTTAACTTGGAAATCACGGTATTTTATTGCACCCAATGTAATTGTTTAGTAACACACTTATGTTATAAAGTCTTTGTTTGTAAATTTACTTGTAGTTTGACAGGAGGCCATCATTAGAACCCCCACCCAAACCTAGTATATCATGGACTGATTACGTATCAGCACAACCAGGAAAACATGTCTGTCTAGGTAGACAGTATATATCTAAAGAAAGCCCAAAGTCTTTCAAAGCTACAGTGGCTGTGGTGAGTCTTACAAAGTATTAGTCATTACTGGATATTTATATTGATACAGATTTATTTGATAACTGGATATCTATATTGATACAGATTTATTTGATAACTAGATATCTATATTGATACTGATTTATTTGATAACTGAATATCTATATTGATACAGATTTATTTGATAACTGGATATCTATATTGATACAGATTTATTTGATAACTGAATATCTATATTGATACAGATTTATTTGATAATCTTCAATGTGAGAGTCATCCAACAACACTATAAACAGATAATATCATCCAAAGGTCAACTTTCAGTGATGAGTAGGTCATCACTACATGCACTTAAAAAATTATATTATTATTTGACACTTTGTGTGATTATAAAAAAAGGCAGACCAAGTAAGGCACATAAGCAAAACAATTTAGACAATAAACGAAAGTGAACCAACACCTGGTAAATCTTCAATAAGATAGAAAATAATTTTAGAAAAATGTTCTGTATAAAAATAACTATGCTGTTTCCTTTGTTGCAGCAGAAGAATCCCATCACACACCCGTATAATTATTAATGTTATACTAAAATTTTGTAGAAAAGTCCAGTTTGATGCTAATCAGATATGTCCTGGCATCTTATTTATGACACAAAAATGTTTGTTGTTTCATTGGCATGTAAAAATTATGCATCACAAATTTTGTATGAAACACTCAAAAGTATGATCATCACACCCAATGAAGCTACAGAAAAGATGCATTCAATTGTCATAATTAAATTTCACAGTTTATAAATACAAAAATCGTTAGAGAAATGGACTTTTTTGTCAATATTGGATTGAAAAATTTCTAACCACTCGACCTGTTAATTTATCATCCAAGCAATCTCATTGAAGCATGCTCTTTCAGAATTTTATTTTTCTTTGTGATTAAAATCAATGTTTAGCTTAAATGTTTGCCAAGATTTAATAAACATACATTATGTTTTCATCTCTGTACATTTCATTTGATTAGGCCACATCAGATTTAGTTTAAGATACTCACACCCTATCTCAGGAGGATTTTTTTGACTTTAATATTTATTTTTGACTTTTTTAAATAATTCTTTTTAATCCACAGCAAAAATTTTATAAAAATCAAAAACATTTAAAAAATAAAACCTAACTTCCTGTTTGTTGAATTTTGTTAAGGATGTTCCCTCCTCTTGTTTTTGAATTTTTGTCAGATATTCGGAATCCTCTGTTTTTATCCATGGTAGTGCCAATAAATATTTTGCCTGCTTAGCCCTACTTTTCTTTTCGTAATTTTATTACATATAGTTTAAAAAGTCATATTTGAAAATCTTATAAAATCCTTGTTATTTTTTCATAGTTTTTGAAAGAAAAAAGTTGCCAATGTTAAATGTAAGAAAAGTCTAGAGAGAATCATTTCCCACCTATTTTTCAATGGCTTATCTCTCGAAAACAAGGTCACGGACCCTTCACTTTTCTTCTTTTTTAGTTCCATTATTTATATACTATCAATTTATAGCAGTCTTTTAAAAGGCTTGTTATTTTGAAACAGAGGAGCAACCATCCTTAAGATAAATCTTATGTGGCCTTCAAGGTTTTTTTATTTAATGTATTCATTTTTATCTTATAGAGCAAGAATTTTCCAATGAACGTTCATGCGTAAGTGTTCAGAAATTATGTTTTACGTCTTGCAAGATCAGAGCATACATTGTAGTCATTATTAACAACAAAATAAAGTTTTCAAATTTTATAGATATGTAAAATATGGCTTGTACTTTTTACGATAAAAAATAACCTTCAAATATGCGTGTTTAATTTTCTGTAAAAGTTTTATTTTCGTGTTCTTATTTCAGAACAGCAATATAATATTAACATAATTCTGTTAAAGTATCAGATTGAAATGTTCATCTTTAATTCATATATGGTAAGGGCAGTGGAATAGGTTTCTCCCCTACAGCAAATAAGATAAACAGAAACCAAATCAACTTTTAACAAATTGTACTGTTGAAAAGAAAAAAAACCTACAGTTGTACAAAATAATCAGAAAGTCTTTTGAAATTGTATTAAAATGCTACCATTCCAGGCAACTCTTAATTTGTAAATTTATTTTGTTCATATCAGATGCACAACTTCAAAAATGGAACTTTTTCCTAAGTAATTATTATGATAGAATGTTTTAATTTTTCAGCTTATTAGATGTCTTGGAAGTTGTTGCTCCTTTTAAACAGTTCCAAAAATTGCGAGACTTTATGACATCAAAATTACCAGATGGATTCCCAGTACAAATTGGTAAGATAAGACTTGTATATATTAGAGATTGTTTTGAATACATTTCCGTATTTGTAATAGAAGTTGACGTTGAGATAATGTGTAATAAAAAAAATATATATATATATAGTTTTAATACAATAATACAGGCATGTGTTTTAATTTGTGAAAGTTAAAAGTAATTAGGCAGATAACTTAGGTACTACACCACAATGTTCATTACTGACATTCAGTATAATAATCACTTTGATATAGTCACAATATTAACATTTTAAGATTTATTTTATCATTGTGCTTAAATAAAATACTGAAAATATCAGAAGTAGTATTGCAATAACAGAAAAAAAGGGTTTATGACAAGACACACAATCCTTGTTTAATGTATAATGAAATATTATGAAGCGTTTTTTACTAGGGTAGTTCTAACGATTGTATTATTTCTTGAGTACAATATAATGTTTTGGTTTTGTAGAAATCCCAGTGTTTCCTACAGTGACAGCTACTGTAACGTTCCAGCACTTCTCATGGCGAGAGAACTTAAATCCTAACTTATTTACCATTCCTTTCCATTACCGAGAAGATCCAAAAAGATTCCCCGACTTATGACTCATCTGGAAGGATATCAGTATCATCCATATCTTAATGAGCCTTCGTAGTCTCCAAGATGATATTGTAGGAATGGAAATTCCCTTAACTAATTTAGGAAACTCTAGTACAGAAATGACTCTCATTCTCTAGTCATGGAAATCCCATGACTAATTTAGGATACTTCAAACATAAAAGACTTTTATCTTCTCGTCCTTTGACAATTAACTTAGAAAAATACACAGCATAAAAACTCCTCTAGTCATGGAAATCCCCATGACTAATTTAGAAAACTTCAAATATAAAGACAATTTTCTTCTTGTCATGGAAATTTCCTAAATTAAGTTAGAAAATACAGCATAGACACTTATCCTCTAGTCATAGTGGACAGATTTTAGTGATTAAACAGATTTGTGATTCTTGACAATCTGATATTTTTGTTATGCAACATTTGGCAGGTTTAACTATTTAATGTATATATGATATGGTTATATATGTGTTGTTAGCATCTTTTCTCAAGTTGTTTTAAATTAACAGAAAACAGTTGATTCATTATTAATAATGAAAGTATATTATTATATTCAATACAGACAAAACAAATATTTTGATCTGAGAAAATATATCTGTTATATAGTAAAATATGAATTGTGAGTTTTTTTTGTAGAGTTTATCAATCTGTACAGAAAACATATTATTAGATAGATTTTGGATTTATAGGGAAGGTAATTTTCTTTACAATGAAAGCTGAAAATATCTATGTTCTTGGTTGAAATTAAAAGATTTGTAATTCAGTTGTACAATGGTTGAAATGTCAGGATATCATAAAAATAAAATGTTAACTTCATATAACAAATTGAAGCAGGTAATTGACATTTATGTTTCTCTACCCATTTCATCTAATACAGAGTTACTCCACTGATTAAGGTAAAACAGAGATTTTCTTGTTTCAATAAAATATATATATAATAACAAAAAAACTGGTTGCCTGTCATTGATGAGCTAGCAGATTATGGATACCATATTTTTGGAAAAAACTACATATTCATTATTTCGCTTTAATATACTCCAAATACAGGAAAGATTTTTCATAAAGAAAATGTTATAATTTAGAAATTTCATGTTATACATCCTTAATAATGAAAAATGTGACTAGATGAATATCAGAATAATTCAACCACCCTTTTAAAATGACCTGTTGTATTGTATCACTGCTAGGACAAGAATTCCATGTGTATTTGGTTGATCTGCAATAATAAATGTGAGCAGGAAATTTTGAATTAACAAAACAAAATTTTCAATGAATATGACATTTTTAACAATGCCATATTCGAAATAGTCCAGTCATAAAAAGCTGATAATATGTCCATTACAATCCTACACTATTTTGAAAGTTTATAAGGAGTCAACTGACTCCTTATGTGGGGTTTCCAAATTTTTTTGTACATACCACAGATTTTTAAATTCATATATTCATACATGTACCAAAGAACATAGATTTTCAAATTCATTTGTACATTCCACAAAGCACCTTATTTCAAATGTATTTAGACATACCACAGAACACTGATTTTCAAATGTATTTATACATACCCCAGAACACCGATTTTCCTTAGCATTTATTATACTATTGTATGGTTATATTGATTTGTTAACTAAAATTCAATGGTCATTGTTGTAATTATATTAGATATTTGAATTGTTTTTTTTTCCTTTAAGAATCCTGTTGGTTTATTTTATTCACTTTACCAAACACAGTGACTATATTATGGTGAATTTGTCAACATGTTTGAGTAACAAAAGACATCTTGACCAAACTAAATGGTAACAAATATCTTGTATGGTTGTAATGTTATTGTATTACAGATATTTTTTCTCAATTTGAGTCCATATTTAATTCATAATGTATATTTGTTATTGTCCTCTATATTCTTCTTAGGGCTAATCCAGAAAAAAGGGGTGGACTCCATTTTATTTCGGGATACCACCTCAAGGAATTTTAACTATTTTTTTTTGATTGAATCTATAAAAAAGAAGTAATGAAAATGACATCCACCAAGGTTTATTGAATAGAGTGGAGTTCTGACCTTATGTATATTTTCCTAGAAAAGCCTCTGCATAATCGAATGTAATTTGTAGAAAAACTAAGTTAAAAATTCCTTAAGAAAATGTTTTATTTTCACAGTTAATGAGTGTGTTTGCATTTACAAGTACAAGTTTTTTGGGTTGAAATTATGTAGTGTTCTAATATGAGGATTTATTTGAGGGTTGATGTAATATCAAAAATAAAATTTTAATGTTTTCATTAATTTGATTTTATCAGACTTTTATTTCAATTCTTTTAGAGCTTTTTGTTACATTGTAATACTTTTTATACTTGTTTTCTGCAGTACATATACATGAACTCCTGTATTTTTGTTTTTCTGCAGTACATATACATGAGCTACTGTATACTTGTTTTCTGCAGTACATATACATTAACTACTGTATTTTTATTTTCTGCAGTACATATACATGAACTACTGTATACTTGTTTTTCTGCAGTACATATACATGAACTTCTGTAATTTTGTTTTCTGCAGTACATATACATAATCTACTGTATTTTTGTTTTCTGCAGTACATATACATGAACTACTGTTTTTTGTTTTCTGCAGTACATATACATGTACTGCTGTATTTTTGTTTTCTGCAGTACATATACATTTACTACTGTATTTTAGCTGGCTGATATTTTCACGATTTCAATGCATAAACTTTTGTGAGGATTATATTTGCTCAACAAACCACAAGTTGTACTTCATAATTATTAATAATGAAAGTATATTATTATATTCAATACAGACAAAACAAATATTTTTGATCTGAGAAAATATATCTGTTATATAGTAAAATATGAATTGTGAGTTTTTTTTGTAGAGTTTATCAATCTGTACAGAAAACATATTATTAGATAGATTTTGGATTTATAGGGGAAGGTAATTTTCTTTACAATGAAAGCTGAAAATATCTATGTTCTTGGTTGAAATTAAAAAGATTTGTAATTCAGTTGTACAATGGTTGAAATGTCAGGATATCATAAAAATAAAAATGTTAACTTCATATAACAAATTGAAGCAGGTAATTGACATTTATGTTTCTCTACCCATTTCATCTAATACAGAGTTACTCCACTGATTAAGGTAAAACAGAGATTTTCTTGTTTCAATAAAATATATATATAATAACAAAAAAACTGGTTGCCTGTCATTGATGAGCTAGCAGATTATGGATACCATATTTTTGGAAAAAACTACATATTCATTATTTCGCTTTAATATACTCCAAATACAGGAAAGATTTTCATAAAGAAAATGTTATAATTTAGAAATTTCATGTTATACATCCTTAATAATGAAAATGTGACTAGATGAATATCAGAATAATTCAACCACCCTTTTAAAATGACCTGTTGTATTGTATCACTGCTAGGACAAGAATTCCATGTGTATTTGGTTGATCTGCAATAATAAATGTGAGCAGGAAATTTTGAATTAACAAAACAAAATTTTCAATGAATATGACATTTTAACAATGCCATATTCGAAATAGTCCAGTCATAAAAAGCTGATAATATGTCCATTACAATCCTACACTATTTTGAAAGTTTATAAGGAGTCAACTGACTCCTTTTGTGGGGTTTCCAAAATTTTTCGTACATGCCACAGATTTTTAAATTCATATATTCATACATGTACCAAAGAACATAGATTTTCAAATTCATTTGTACATTCCACAAAGCACCTTATTTCAAATGTATTTAGACATACCACAGAACACTGATTTTCAAATGTATTTATACATACCCCAGAACACCGATTTTCCTTAGCATTTATTATACTATTGTATGGTTATATTGATTTGTTAACTAAAAATTCAATGGTCATTGTTGTAATTATATTAGATATTTGAATTGTTTTTTTTTCCTTTAAGAATCCTGTTGGTTTATTTTATTCACTTTACCAAACACAGTGACTATATTATGGTGAATTTGTCAACATGTTTGAGTAACAAAAGACATCTTGACCAAACTAAATGGTAACAAATATCTTGTATGGTTGTAATGTTATTGTATTACAGATATTTTTTCTCAATTTGAGTCCATATTTAATTCATAATGTATATTTGTTATTGTCCTCTATATTCTTCTTAGGGCTAATCCAGAAAAAAAGGGGGGTGGACTCCATTTTTATTTCGGGATACCACCTCAAGGAATTTTAACTATTTTTTTTTTTGATTGAATCTATAAAAAAAAGAAGTAATGAAAATGACATCCACCAAGGTTTATTGAATAGAGTGGAGTTCTGACCTTATGTATATTTTCCTAGAAAAGCCTCTGCATAATCGAATGTAATTTGTAGAAAAACTAAGTTAAAAATTCCTTAAGAAAATGTTTTATTTTCACAGTTAATGAGTGTGTTTGCATTTACAAGTACAAGTTTTTTTGGGTTGAAATTATGTAGTGTTCTAATATGAGGATTTATTTGAGGGGTTGATGTAATATCAAAAATAAAATTTTAATGTTTTCATTAATTTGATTTTATCAGACTTTTATTTCAATTCTTTTTAGAGCTTTTTGTTACATTGTAATACTTTTTTATACTTGTTTTTCTGCAGTACATATACATGAACTCCTGTATTTTTGTTTTTCTGCAGTACATATACATGAGCTACTGTATACTTGTTTTTCTGCAGTACATATACATTAACTACTGTATTTTTATTTTCTGCAGTACATATACATGAACTACTGTATACTTGTTTTTCTGCAGTACATATACATGAACTTCTGTAATTTTGTTTTTCTGCAGTACATATACATAATCTACTGTATTTTTGTTTTTCTGCAGTACATATACATGAACTACTGTTTTTTTGTTTTTCTGCAGTACATATACATGTACTGCTGTATTTTTGTTTTTCTGCAGTACATATACATTTACTACTGTATTTTAGCTGGCTGATATTTTCACGATTTCAATGCATAAACTTTTTGTGAGGATTATATTTGCTCAACAAACCACAAGTTGTACTTCATACCAGTATTGTTGCATTAGCAGTGGATAGTTTCTTGCATTTTACGGGTTCGTGAAATAAGCTTTAAAAAGTCAACCCCTTACTGATATGGAAGCATTTAAATGATCAGGGTAATACAGAATATATTGGGTTAGCAGTAGATTTTGATTTGGTTGTTGCTGATGTGTTAAATTATAATTACCTGCTATTGTTTCAACACTGTGATGTAGGTTGATGTTAGTTTACTTGATGCATATTTCATCCCATTTAAATGAATGCATGAAAACATTTGTTCACAAACAACTCTAATAGCATTTGAGTTGTTTATTGCATTTGAATAACAACGAAATTATATCAGGACATCATAAAATTATGAAAATGTGTTCTGACCTTAGTACATCTGTTTAACTGAAATAGCCCTGAAGTTGTCAATATTGTATGTTTAATTTCTTTTTTACACAGGGGAAAAAAGTATCTTCTTGAAAATGTTAAGTTAAAATAAAAGTACTGTTAATACATAGTTGCATCTTTAATGTTGTTCTAGGTAAAATACTATTTATATAATGATAGTAAAAGTTAAATATGTAAGAGTAAAGGAATAAAATATAAACATGAAATAAGTCATAGGATAGTTTTTACACCTGAGGTTACTTAAGTTCACCATAATTAAGCTGTGGTGGAACATGGTTTATTCTTTAACCAAACCAGGATAAAAATAATCTCAAAATATCCATTATTATAACTAAACCATAAACTCTAAGTCAAATTCTTAAATTTTGAAGTCTTCATAAAACATTTTTGTACTAAACAGATGACAATGGTTAAATTTTGACTTCAGATCGTACTGCAATTATTACTGTAAATTCAGAAATTATTGTGTGCATTTATTGTTGCAATGTTTGATGAATGGACAAATATGCATGTAGATATATGTATCAGGTATTAAAATGTGAGTTCTTATTATTGCAATACTCACATTATTCGCAATAATAAAAACCTCACAAAAATTTCTGAATTTACATTGTACTTTTATAAAGATCTTTACAGGATGCAGACAACAGTTACACCACATATAAACATACAAATGATTGGCAGGTACTATTAACAACAGTTATACTTGTTATCAGGCAATGGACTTCCCAAGGAAATTATTTTTTATAACTCTCTGCCAAAAAAATATAAGTTTAATTATCAAAAAACATTCTTGCAGAGTATTATAGTAAGTAAACAGTGCATTTTCACCTTCAGTGATGGAAAACAAAGTTTAACAATAAAGATGAAATTTATGCAAATATCATTTCTATGCCTCGGCTTGAATAGTGGGAGATATGCTGTGTTCAGTATATAAATATATTTAGATTTGTTCTGTAAAGTAGTATGAGGGTAGACCTCGTTTATTACCATCTTTGTTTATAGATATTTCCTGTTATTCATATTTAAGGCACTGTGTACACATTGCACAAAATATTATTGTATTAAAAATAACTTTATTATGTGATAAGTATTTTTCAGTGATTTAGTAGAGTAGAAAACAGAACTGATATGTTTTAAGTTCTGGATAAGAATTCATTAAATACTAGTTTATATGGTAATGTGTGGTTATGCTTGTGAGGTGTTAAGGATGGCAAAATGCAACATTTTTCTGTAAAAGTGGATGATGATATTTATCATCAATTTTCAGCATTACTGCCCTTTAAGGAAAATTTTATCCATGCACACATATTATTATGAAAGGGTTAATTTACATAGATTACGAAACCATGTAATAAGTGTTCCTTTTCTCTTGATAAGCCTCAATGATATAAAAACTTGAAACCTTGTAAATTTATACCCTTGAAATAAAATAGAAATAAACATTGGATGACATTTGTTTTAGACATAGATTATTTAGAATTTGATCTTCATTCTTAGAAATATATTCTTGCATTTTTGGGATCAATTAGAGTATGAATAAAATAGTGTTTCCCATCTATCATTTACTGAAGTTTATGTATCAAACATACCATATCATTTGATTTTTTAACATGCTCACTCCATTTTAGGTTGCTTGTTATTCATTTATCTATGGACCAGTCTTTTATACCAGTTGTCAATATATGACAAGTATCATTTTGTTACATCTTAGATTGACATGTTTCTTAGTTCTTATTCAAATTGGTAGATGTGTTGTCTACTTTATGTTTTTCCACATTGAACCTGTAGCCTTATAATGCAGGTAAAATTGACTTTTACAATGATGACGTACAGTTGATTAGTTCCTCTGAAAAAGTTGAAAAATCTGGAAATGCCCAAGATACATTTCAACATCAAAACTTTTTGACTCATAAATGAAATTGATAGTTTGTTTTATAAGAACTTTTCAGAGGCAAAACTATATTTTTTTCAAATATTTTAGGAATGAAATATTTTCAATGAGTTGCATTTTAGAAAAAATTTAGTACATTTTTGGAATATACAAGTAAATCATCATTTTATATTTTTGAATAATTTTAAAGGTTGTATAAGGTTTGTTTTGGCCATAATTATTACGGTATCAACATTGTCATTGTCTATATATAGCTATCAGTGTGAAGCAGCCTCCTTTTTTATTATTTTTCTGTCTTGAATATGAATGAAATATTTTTCACTTCTCATTAAAACAAATTAATCAGTATCTGTAAATTTTGTTCTGGTTGACTAATTTTTATGTAATTAGACACATTATATTCAAGGACTCGAAGAAAAGAAATTCTTTGTCAATCCAATACTTGAGGACTGGATTAACAAAGGAATTTCTTCATTTTTTCTGTAGAGACAAAAATAAGCATCTGCACAAACATATATTTAGATCACTGTTTTAACTCTCATTTAATGTTTATTGCACACACCCATCAATGTTTTTGAAAAGGATATAGAATCACCAGCATCATCATACTATTTGTCCATAACACATTTTTAGGTATCAGAGGGTCCAATTTTCTTCAAACTTTATAGTCAATTATTTGGCAATTGTGAGCCTTTGAATCCTAATAAGTTCAAGGTAAGGTGTTAGGCCACAACTTAACTTAAATTTAAGCTTTGAGGCACTGTGGAATCTCAATCTTACAGCCAATCTTCACCAGACATCATTCAATGATGACAGTCTTGGGAACTTGCTGGGGCATGGGGACTTGGTTAGGAGAGTATAAAGTCTTACTTCAAGGTCAAAGATGAAGGTTGCATTATGGAAAAACTAATTAAGATTTTCAGTAAAATTATGAAAAGATGTTACACTTTGTGGTGCCATCTTATTTTGTTTTTTTTTTTGCTTTTTGAGGGGGTTTTCAAAAAACAAATTGTTAACAAACTGCCAAGTGTATTTCAAGTGATTGACTTTTTTTATAGAATCCAACTACTCTAATGAGGCGTAAGTAACTTGATCCAACATATGAAAACTAGGCTCAATACAAGATTTACTTGGTGTATTCATTTATTTACCAACAGATGAAAACTAGGCTAAATACAAGATTTACTTGGTGTATTCATTTATTTACCAACAGATTATCTACCAGAATTTCTCTATGTAAATAACATTTGTTCTTTATACCTCATGATGTATTAATTCAATACTAAACATATTTAACATTGGCATTGTTCATGGTTTGTCAATTTGAACCTCAGATATTGTTATATGCAAAAATGTCTCAATTCACTGTTGTAGTTCTCTTCATGTTTATAATTATGTATTCTGAGCCAATATATTTTTCATTTAATTTCTCATGAGATAGTAAAGTAATTTTAAGTGTTTGAGTGTTGTTTTATTTCATTAAACCATTAAATGGTATGGTAAACTTCCCTTTCTCTTACAGTCACTTACATCAGTCAACATTGCAATAGAAGATCAAGCCTAATGATAATCATTTTTTTAACATGGTTTGGTACACTTTTCTTTACGAATATGTGATGTAGTAGTGTTATAATTGCAATGTTTATAAGTAGCAATAAACCCAAACAATAGTGCACTCCCTGATATACCTCACTTACTTTACTGAACATGATAGAATTTTATGTTGAGTCTTTAAGATCAGGTTTTAAAATACAGATATCACATAAACTTAACATGAAAATCACTGTTAGATAAACCATGCCAGATTGACATGAACACTTTACATGCATTCCATACACCAGATATAGTTAACCTATTGCTTATAGTATTTGAAAAACAGACTTAATCACAATAACTTAATGTTGACCAATGAACCATGAAAATGAAGTCTACCAAATAAAGTTAACCTATTGCTTATAGAATTCAGAGAAACTCATCAAAGTATGAAAACTTAACATTCTTACAACTATTCCATACACCATACTTCTTTAAGTATGTAAGAAATGGACCTTATCACAAAAACTTACTGTAAATCAGAAATTATTGTGTGCATTTATTACTGCGATTTTTGAAGAATGGACAAAAATGTGGAATAATGATTGTGATTTCAGAAAAATCTGCATACATAATATGTATCAAATATCAGAATGTAACAATGTGGGCTAGAACATTATCTAATTACATAAAGACAAATACTTAATTCATTAACAGACTTTATATGTAGTGTTACAATTATTTTGACAATCATAATGTACAACCTTTGGACAATTTATCGTATGGTGAATAAAACAATTAAAAGTGACCATTGACACACTTAAGTTAATATTACTTCAGTGTAACTGATACATGTATCCTGTGGGCAAATAATAACCTTGTCCGAAACACGGAACCTAAAACGTAAGCTAGCACATGTATCCTGTGGACATTTAATAACATTGAACAGACCAATTGTAACTTAAATGATATATATACTGGCTATTTAAACAAGAACTAGCAATTCATTTACCACCAGAATTCATACTCGTCAAGACCGAAAATATAACTATATACGATCACCGACCCGTATGACAATTAGTGAACTTTTGAGACATTCTTAAATTTGTATTTACGTAATAAATAATTATTTTATGTCAAACTCGACTTTGTTATAGCAATAATTTCTGAATATACAGTAACCAAAATGAAAATGAGTTCAAGGTCAGATGAACCCTTTTGATGGACATGAACACTTTACAATCATTTTATAAACCAACTATAGTTGACCTACTGCTTATAGTACCTGAGAAACTGACCTAATCACAAAAAACTTGACATTGATCAATTGTCCATTTTATGAGGTCAAGGTCAAGACAGATACATATTTCTTAAAATCATTCCGTACACCAAATGTAGCTGACATTCTGATTATAATATCTTAGAAAGGGACCCAATTAAACAAACTTAAAGTTGATCACTGGTCCATGTAATGAGTTCAAGATCAGGTGAACCATTTCTGGTAGACATGAATATATTGCAAAAAGTCTAAAATAAATTATTAACAATGCATGAACTAGATAATATGTACCAGCATTTTGTATGTATTTCAGTCTGGGCGACATCTTATTAACCATCGAGATGACCTCGGAAGACTGCCGACGGTCATATAACTCAATTTAAACATAAACATAGATATAAATAATTTAGTGTTTTAGGTTAAAAAAAATATGGTAATCATTGTTTTTTCCTGTATAAGAAAGATTTTTGATATGCTGAATCTAAAATTGGTTTTTGATATCATTGATATGCTGAATCTAAACATGTATTTAGATTTTTGAATTTGGACCGTTTTCAAGTTGGTCCAAAGCGGGGTCCAAATTTAAAGTTTGTTTGAGTTTAACAAAAGATTGAATTCTTTGGGTTTTTTGATATGCTGAATCTAATCATGTATTTAGATTTTTTACTTTGGGCCGTTTTCAAGTTGGTCCCAAGCGGGTCCAAAATTAAACTTTGTTTGATTTCAACAAAAATTTAACATAAGGGGTTCTTTGATATTCTTAATCTAATCCGTGTATTTAGATTTTGGATATTGGACCATAAAAGGTAAATGTCCACTTTCAAATTTTTAAGTTTTTAGGCCACATTCATTCTGTATCAGAAACCTATGCTGTGTCAGATATTTAATCACAATTCAAATTCAGAGCTGTATCAAGCTTGAATGTTGTGTCCATACTTGTCCCAACTGTTCAGGGTTTGACCTCTGCAGTTGTATCAAGCTGCGCCCTGTGAAGCATTTTATTTACGCATTTAGTGGTAATAGGTGAACCAAGAAATCAAATATTCAATGAAATACACTTTTCCTATAGGCTTGTACACAGAATTTTTTAAAACCAAGTTTCACAAAAATACAATTCATTCTTGATCAACGAATAGCCATGAATCCACAATAACTGAATAAATTACTTGACTAAAACTATAGAGTTTTTTTAGCAGTTGCTAATCTATGAAAATGAGGTCAAGGACAATGGGATACATGACAGGCACTAACTTTGTAAGGCATCTTTAAAAAAATACATACACACACCTTATTGCTTTTTACCCGCCATTACTGGACATCATAAACATTCCCATAAAAAATTTTATGTTTTCAGCCAGGTGTGCTTAAAACTAAACAGTAGTACTTAACTATTTGAACCCTTAGATGTCCTTAGGTTTTCGTGTTATTTCAAAAACTTAACAGTTGCAGTTGGCAATGTTGACCTTTAGATGTCCTTTGATTATCTTGTTACAGAATATAGTCGTGTATTGTCCGTGTTTTTTTTTTCTAATATCAAGATTGTCAGGCAGGGCTGCAGATTATAGAGTACTATAAGCAAGAATAAGGAGAATTCCACAATGTTTTTTTACATCCGCCATGTTTGTTATTTAAATTGTAGAGGGCACCCTTATTTCTTTTCAAAACTATTAGTTTTCCTTATCCATATTTATATGCAATTTTTATTTAAAAATCCAATATTAACTGATACAAATGCTTCTGTACAAATTTCTCATTTCATATCATTGCATAACTTAAACTGGAATTCACTTGTTAACAATGCTACAAAAAAAGTTAAGAAGTCAGTTGGGAACCAGCTAAACATAATGATATATAAACAACAAAACGTAATCGGTTATTCGTTCCGTTTTGGTGTTTCATACTGCTGCATGTGTTTAATATTAGCATAAGGTCCGTCAAACATAAATGTTATGAATATATCTGACAGTATTTCACTAAAGAACTGAGCTGTTTTAGTTTCAGACATATTCTTTACCTTTTTGATATCTAATAGGTATGGATTTTCCGCACACTCTCACCGTATTTGTTTGTGATTTACACGTTCTATTTCTATATCAAGTTAATGAAAAATACAACTTTAACAATTGTTTTTCTTGTGATTTTGGCTTATTTCAACACTCGGTGTTCTAGAATCATTTACAAGCATTTTCAACTTCTAACTGATGATGGATTATGGAGTTTTCCATAAAAATACCTCAAGCGATCACACACGCTTTGAAATTACCTGAGTTCCCATAGACGTTTTCAACAAGTGAAAAAAAAGTTTTTTTCCTGAATTCCCGTTGATAAAAGGGGGGGTGCGGACCATTGGTTTTGTGTGTTGGGTTGCTTTCTCATTCATGTATACCCCTCATCCATTTTAAGGTAACACAAAAAATGTAATAAATGTACACACCCCGAAATGTCTCGCCTGCTTTACTGTTTTTTTATGTTAAAAGTCTTAGAGATAAAGGTTTTACTTCAAGTATCACATAAACTTAACATACTCAAAGATCCATGAAAATGATGTCAATGTCAGATGATACCTGACAGACATGGACACCTTACAATCAATCCATACACCAAATATAGTTGACCTATTGCTTATAGTACTTGATAAAATTTGTAAGGGTTCAGCGGAACCCAGTGTCTCGCCTACTTTTGTTGTTAATCGAGGCTCAACAAATAACCTTGTCCGAAACACAGAACCTAAAACGTAAGCTAGCACATGTATCCTGTGGACATTTAATAACACTGAACAGACCAATTGTAACTTAAATGATATATATACCAACTATTTAAACAAGAACTAGCAATTCGTTCACCACCAGAATTCGTACTCGTCAAGACCGAAAATATAACTATATACATTCACCGACCCATATGACAATTGGTGAACTTTTGAGACATTCTTAAATTTGTATTTACGTAATAAATTATTATTTTATGTCAAACTCGACTACGTTATAGCAATAATTTCTGAATTCACAGTAACCAAAATGAAAATGAGTTCAAGGTCAGATGAACCCTTTTGATGGACATGAACACTTTACAATCATTTTATAAACCAAATATAGTTGACCTACTGCTTATAGTACCCGAGAAACTGACCTAATCACAAAAAACTTGACATTGATCAATTGTCCATGTTATGAGATTAAGGTCAAGACATACATATTTCTTACAATCATTCCATACACCAAATGTAGCTGACATTCTGATTATAATATCTTAGAAAGGGACCCAATTAAACAAACTTAAAGTTGATCACTGGTCCATGTAATGAGTTCAAGATCAGGTGAACCATTTCTGGTAGACATGAATATATTGCAAAATGTCTAAAATAAATTATTAACAATGCATGGACTAGATAATATGTATCAGCATTTTGTGTGATTTTCAGTCTGGACGACATCTTATTAACCATCGAGATGACCTCAGGAGACAGTCGACGGTCATATAACTCAATTTAAACATAAACATATATATAAATGTAGAAGGTCCTGTAACAACAACACTTTAAGGAATGCTCCAGTAATTTATTGAGATCGACATGTTTCGGTGGCTAGGCTAAACTTTTGTTTAAATATATATAAATGATTTAGTGTTTAAGGTTAAAAAAAAATATGGTAATCATTGTTTTTTCCTGTATAAGAAAGATTTTTGATATCGTTGATATGCTGAATCTAAAATTGATTTTTGATATCGTTGATAGATTTTTGATTTTGGGCCGTTTTCAAGTTGGTCCAAAGTGGGTCCAAATTTAAAGTTTGTTTGAATTTAACAAAAAATTGAATTCTTTGGGTTTTTTGATATGCTGAATCTAATATGTATTTAGATTTTGTATATTGGACCATAAAGGTAAATGTCCACTTTCAAATTTATAAGTTTTTAGACAACATTCATTCTGTATCAGAAACCTATGCTGTGTCAGATATTTAATCACAATTCAAATTCAGAGCTGTATCGAGCTTGAATGTTGTGTCAATACTTGTCCCAACTGTTCAGGGTTCGACCTCTGCAGTTGTATCAAGCTGCGCCCAGTGAAGCATTTTATTTACGCATTTAGTGGTAATAGGTGAACCAAGAATTCAAATATTCAATGAAATACACTTTTCCTATAGACTTGTACACAGAATTTTTTAAAACCAAGTTTCACAAAAATACAATTCATTCTTGATCAACGAATAGCCATGAATCCACAATAACTGAATAAATTACTTGACTAAAACTATAGAGTTTTAAGCAGTTGCTAATCTATGAAAATGAGGTCAAGGACAATGGGACACATGACAGGCAGTAACTTTGTAAGGCATCTTTAAAAAAATATATACACACACCTTATTGCTTTTTACCCGCCATTACTGGACATCATAAACATTTCCATAAAAAATTTTATGTTTTCAGCCAGGTGTGCTTAAAACTAAACAGTAGTACTTAACAATTTGAACCCTTAGATCTCCTTAGGTTTTCGTGTTATTTCAAAAAACTTAACAGTTGCAGTTGGCAATGTTGACCTTTAGATGTCCTTTGATTATCTTGTTACAGAATATAGTCGTATTGTCCGTGTTTTTTTTTTTCTAATATCAAGATTGTCAGGCAGGGCTGCAGATTATAGAGTACTATAAGCAAGAATAAGGAGAAAAACTTGATTCCACAATGTTTTTTTACGTCCGCCATGTTTGTTATTTAAATTGTAGAGGGCACCCTTATTTCTTTTCAAAACTATTAGTTTTCCTTATCCATATTTATATGCAATTTTATTTAAAAATCCAATATTAACTGATACAAATGCTTCTGTACAAATTTCTCATTTCATATCATTGCATAACTTAAACTGGAATTCACTTGTTAACAATGCTACAAAAAGTTAAGAAGTTAGTTGGGAACCAGCTAAACATAATGATATATAAACAACAAAACGTAATCGGTTATTCGTTCCGCTTTTGGTGTTTCATACTGCTGCATGTGTTTAATATTAGCATAAGGTCCGTCAAACATAAATGTTATGAATATATCTGACAGTATTTCACTAAAGAACTGAGCTGTTTTAGTTTCAGACATATTCTTTACCTTTTGATATCTAATAGGTATGGATTTTCCGCACACTCTCACCGTATTTGTTTGTGATTTACACGTTCTATTTCTATATCAAGTTAATGAAAATACAACTTTAACAATTGTTTTTCTTGTGATTTTGGCTTATTTCAACACTCGGTGTTCTAGAATCATTTACAAGCATTTTCAACTTCTAACTGATGATGGATTATGGAGTGATCACACACGCTTTGAAATTACCCGAGTTCCATAGACGTTTTCAACAAGTGAAAAAAGTTTTTTCCTGAATTCCGTTGATAAAAGGGGGTGCGGACAATATACCTGTGCAGACTTTATAAGGCCGATTACAGTATTTCAGAAAAATAAACAGTAGCAGTTGACAATATTGAACTTAAGATGCCCATTGGTTTTGTGTGTTGGTTGCTTTCTCATTCATGTATACCCTCATCCATTTTAAGGTAACACAAAAATGTAATAAATGTACACACCCGAAATGTCTCGCCTGCTTTACTGTTTTTATGTTAAAAGTCTTAGAGATAAAGGTTTTACTTCAAGTATCACATAAACTTAACATACTCAAAGATCCATGAAAATGATGTCAATGTCAGATGATACCTGACAGACATGGACACCTTACAATCAATCCATACACCAAATATAGTTGACCTATTGCTTATAGTACTTGATAAAATTTGTAAGGGTTCAGCGGAACCCAGTGTCTCGCCTACTTTTGTTGTTAATCGAGGCTCAACAAAAATGAGGAAAAAATTAATAAAATATTCCTCTCTATACTATCTTTTGATTGTGAGTAGCTTCTGTCCAAGTTTGGTAAAAATCAAGGATAGTTTATGAATCTAATAAATGTTTTAAAACTTAAGCTGCAGACTGTATGTAATGTTAACTGGATGAAAACTAAGTCCATTTATAAGTAAAATACGGAAAAATGAAACAAAATTTTAACAAAATTTCCTTCCAGAGACTAGCTTTTAATCATAAACAAGCTTCTGTCCAAGTTTGGTACAAATCCAAGATAGTTTAAGAAAGTTGTTAAAATTTTAAAACTTTAACCACAGAGTGAATGTAATGTTAACTGGCAGAAAACTAAGTCCATTTATAAGTAAAATACTGAAAAACGATTTTTTTTTACAAAATTTACTTCTGGATACTATCTTATGATCATAAACAAGCTTCTTTCCAAGTTTGGTAGAAACCAGGATAGTTTAAGAAAGTTATAAGAATTTCAAAAACTTTAACCACAGAGTGAATGTAATGTTTCCTGGCAGAAAACTAAGTCCATTTATAAGTAAAATACGGAAAAATGGATTTTTTACAAAATTTACTTTTGGATATTATCTAATGATCATAAACAAGCTTCTGTCCAAGTTTGGTACAAATCGAGGATAGTTTAAGAAAGTTATTAAAATTTCAAAACTTTAACCACAGAGTGAATGTAATGTTTCCTGGCAGAAAACTAAGTCCATTTATAAGTAAAATACGGAAAAATGGATTTTTTACAAAATTTACTTTTGGATATTATCTTATGATCATAAACAAGCTTCTGTCCAAGTTTGGTAGAAATCGAGGATAGTTTAAGAAAGTTATTAAAATTTCAAAACTTTAACCACAGAGTGAATATTTAGACGCCACACGACGACGACGCCCGACGGAATGTAGGATCGCTATGTCTCACTTTTTCGACAAAAGTCAAGGCTCGACAAAAGGACAAAAACACAAAAACTTAACATTGACAGATGATGAAAATGAGGTCAAGGTCATATGAAACCTGCCAGACTGACATGTACACCTTCCAATCATTCCATACACCAAATATAGTTGGAACTATTGCTTATGGTAATTGATTTGATTTTGATTTTCTGTGTTTTAACGCCACTTTTAAGCACCTCTTTTGGGCTATTTCGTGGCGGCCAGTTTTTATTGATGGAGGAAGCCGGAGTGCCCGGAGAAAACCATCGACCTTCGATAGGAAAACTGACAATCCTAGTCAATTAAGATTGGAGTCGAGTGCACCCGCACGAGCGGGGTTCGAACTCTCAACCTCAGTGTTGACTGGCTAGTGATTACAGTAGCAACTACTTAGACCACTCGGCCATCGAGGCCCCCTTTATGGTAATTGAAAAACAGACCAAAACACAAAAACTTAAAATTGACCAATGAACCATGAAAATGAGGTCAAGGTCAGATAAAACCTGCCAGACTGACATGTACCCCTTACAATCATTCCATATCACACAATCTAGTTGACTTACTGCTTATAGTATCTAAGAAATGGACCTAATCACATAACTTTAACATTGATCACTGATCCATGAAATGAGGTCGAGGTCAAGTAACCCTGTCTGACAGACATGTAGACATTGTTAGGAACCATATCCCAAATATAGCTATCCTATTACTCATAATAAGTGAGTAATTCACATGATAAAAAAACTATAATTTTTTTTTCAAGCAGTCACTGAACCATGAAAATGAGGTCAAGGACAATGGACATACGACAGACGGAAACTTTGGTCTTCTACCTTCTGAAATATAAAGCTTTACAAATGGTTTACGCCGCCAACAGTTAGTATGAACTTTGTCTCGCATACGCAGGCAAGACAAAAATTATGTCACGCTTTTTGTAGCATTCATTGAAACAAAGACCACAGAATAATATAATACTTTATGTCATACAAATAGAAAACATCACGACTTAATTGATATATGGTTTGCTACATCGGCTAATGTACAAAATATAAAGTGATTCACTAACAAATTTATAGGTTCATGTAGGATCAGTAATAAAGTGATTCACTAACAAATTTATAGGTACATGTAGGATCAGTAATAAAGTGATTCACTAACAAATTTATAGGTACATGTAGGATCAGTAATAAAGTGATTCACTAACAAATTTATAGGTACATGTAGGATCAGTAATAAAGTGATTCACTAACAAATTTATAGGTAGGATCAGTAATAAAGTGATTCACTAACAAATTTATAGGTAGGATCAGTAAGAGAGTTCATCACATGGTTGTGATAGGAAAACATGAATAAATGCATTAAAGGTATGTTACATCAGTTTATAGTGATACAAAGAATAAATGACTAATGTTATATTATGAATAAATGACTTATGTTATATTATGAATAAATGAACAAATGACTAATGTTATATTATGAATTAATGCACAAATGAATATGTTATGATGAAAATAAATGTTTGAAAAGTATATCTAATATATATAGACTTATGTATATTATTAAAATTCCTGAGTTTTTATTTACACTATATACAAAATGTAAGTGAAAGTGTTCTGTTGCAGACGAACATTTACTGCTGGTTACAGCCTTCCTCAATGTCATTAGTTCTTTTCTTTGGTTTCGGTGGTTCTGGTTGTTTAAGTTTAGAAGTTTTGAAATTTTCCAGTAATGTGTTCACATCTGAAATGAAATATTGCAAAACCTGAGAAACCATATATTTGTGAATCTAGAAAAATAAAAATTAACACACACACTCACACTGTTTGATGAAAATCTTCTGTTAATAAGAAACGACTTTTCTTCATAGTTGAATAAATTGTTGATTTTATTTTAAAAGCAAAATTTTAATTTTCTAATGACACTTTAACAATTAATTGTAATTGTAAATATGATGAATGAAATGGTTATGACAATATTTTAACCAAATGCAATTTGTTTTCTCATTCTTAGAGGGGGGCAAAGTGAATTACCCTATAACGTGTATAGAAACATGTTGACAGAAGAATTATGGTTTTTACCATAAGGGTTTTAACAGAAAATTCTTCTTGGAAATGCTACATTGTTATATGTGTTTAGAGCACAACGACAATAATTAAAGGTTCAGAATAGTTTTTTGTTGCTTTTAGCATTAATATTTTATAAAGTAACTTTCGCATCATTGTAGGACACAAAGTAACCTTAACGATACATAGATCTCTTGATAATCTTATCTAGTACAAGAACACACAGGCTGTAATTTTGAAATATAATCACACTTACTTTCTAGAGGTGCTCTGGCACTGTTGTGATCATCAATCTGTTTACCCAGTCGTTTTTCCTCTTCTCTGAAATTGGTAACATAATACTATTTTAAATCAAGGGAATACAACATTATTTTTTTTGACAGGTATTTAATTTGTGCTAGCAGGAACTTTCATTCATCAGAACATTATTTTTTGGATAGGTATTTAACATGTGCTAGCTGTAACTTTCATTCATCAGATCAATATTTTTTGGATAGGTATTTAATATGTGCTAGCTCGAACTTTCATTCATCAGAACATTATTTTTTGGATAGGTATTTAATATGTGCTAGCTGGAACTTTCATTCACCAGAACATGAGAACAAAAGCAAATTTTAACCTCGAGATTATTCTATCTTATTAGAGTACAAAATCATTAATAAGATTGATTCACTGTTGATTGCTTTACATACCGAGGCAAATATTTCATGTATATTTAGGTAGATTCATTTGATTCATTGAATGATTGCTGGTGTTTTTTGCCACTTATAGAACATTTGGCTATATCATGGAGGCCACTTTTTATTGGTGGAAGAAGTGAGAGAACCTAAAGAGAACCACAGGCCTTCAGCAGGATAACTGACAATCCTAAACAAACCTGACTTGCCACAAGTGTGGTTTTTAACTAATATCCTGAGTTTTGACAGGCTAGAGTTCACTGTTGATGGAGTACTTAGACCATTTGGCCATGAGGCATATTTAGGAGAACTAGCAGTCAGGGGTAATACTTTTTATGTTGATATTTACTGGTACAAGTAACTGATCTTGGAAGTCGAGTTATCTTCCTTAGTAGTCCAGATTATTTTTAGTTATATTAGTAAGATAGTCATATTTCTTGTCCTCTTGGTTTTCTCTCGACTACATTGCTCTAAAAGAGTGCTTAATTGTGTGTCTTTACAAGTTGTTTCCATCCTACAAACTAAATTGATGCACAATTATTGCATACCAGCAACACTCATAGTAAGCTTTATAGATTTCAAATTTCACAGCATTGAACCAAAACAAGGAAGTAATTTTCACCTTAACTGTGCTACTTTCTCCTCTAGATGCTCATTTTCCTTCTTCTCTTTTTGTAATCGTTGTAATTCGTGTTGAAGTTTTTCAGTCTTCTTTTCATATTTAGATTTTTCCTGCTTAAGTTTTCTATTCTCCTCCTGTAGGAGGATGTTGGTGAAATGGTCGACAGCACCACCAGCACTGCTAGCTTTTCCCAGTGGTAAGGAGGAGGAATCTTTTTTATTCTGTTGGAAATTCACAACTGAAAGAAAAAAGAAACTATTGCAAAAGCCTTTTATTAAAAATAAAAAACTTCTTCAAAAGGGGGAAAGACTAAGACATGACAAAAAAAAATGGAGAATGTGTCCATGGGACACAGATGATGACCACACTTGCATATAATGTTATAAAGGGGCATAACTCAAGACCGGTAAAAGTGACACCACCCAAATTCGAACCTAATCTGTGTTTTGTGGTAATAAGCATTGTGTATAAGTTTCATAACATTTGGTTGAGGCAAACTAAAGTAAGAGAATGGAAACCAATTTTGGGACGTAAGGACGGGCAGATGTACGGACGGACAAGGGTAACACTTAATGCCCCCTCTGGTGACGGCGGGGGCATAAAAAATAATAACACAGTTGGCCCCTGTAAAATTGTTTGAATAATTTACAAAACTACTTGCATGCAGTTAAAACATTTAGGCTACAAATGTATATATGTTCAAAAGTCATAACATATTTAAATGTGTAGAGGTAGACAAAGATTGGTAGCTTAGAGTGAAAAACCTTACTTTCTGTGTGTCCTTTTTTTTTAAGAAAGCATTAATTGTATCAGTATCAATTTTTAATTTGTCAAGGGGAGATTACCTTGTGGTCAATTATCTGAAACCTTAAAAAATGGCAAGGATAAGTCACTAACTCATATTTCCTGCTCCACCAAGTTATAAAGATAAGTCACTAACTTGTACACCCTGCTCCACCAAGTTATAAAGATAACTAACTCGTACACCCTGCTCCACCAAGTTATAAAGATAAGTCACTAACTCGTACACCCTGCTCCACCAAGTTATAAAGATAAGTCACTAACTCATACACCCTGCTCCACCAAGTTATAAAGATAAGTCACTAACTCATACACCCTGCTCCACCAAGTTATAAAGATAAGTCACTAACTCATACACCCTGCTCCACCAAGTTATAAAGATAAGTCACTAACTCGTACACCCTGCTCCACCAAATTATAAAGATAAGTCACTAACTCATACACCCTGCTCCACCAACATATAAAGATAAGTCTTTAACTCATACACCCTGCTACACTAAGTTATAAAGATAAGTCACTAACTCGTCCACCCTGCTCCACCAAGTTATAAAGATAAGTCCATGTTTGCTCAGGGGACAATCAAAAAATTGTTAGAAGGAAAAATAAAAATATGAGGTGCACGATGACATTTGGTACAATAATTTTAAGTTTCATTGAAACTGTGAATGGATCAAGTGGAGATACAAGATACCTACTGCCTTCTGAAAATATTGCAATGTCCATGCTTTACTGTGGAAAACCCCAAAAATATTATATTTTATAAATATTATTTTCTCTTATCATTTCATTTAAATCTAGTCACTGGTTTAGGACATATGGGTACAAAAGTCCAAATTTTACTATCAATATGCTGGAATGAAAATTACAAACAAAACATCTGGTAAAAATCGTAAATACCATCCATATTTAATAGCTTTATAATGTGTAAAATAAAAGAAAAATGTGTATATATACAACAAATTTAGCATTTTTTCCATTTTAAAGGAACAACTCGAGGAAAGTGACCCCACCCAAATTCGGACTTGTTCTATGTTTGGTGGTAATAAGCATTGTGTATAAGTTTCATAACATTTAATTGAGGTAAGGTAAAGTTAGATTGCGGAAACGACAAATTTGCCAAATATTTCCATTTATAAAGGGACATAACTTGAAAACTGTGAAAATGATGCCACCCATTTTCAAACTTGCTCTGTGGTAATAAGCATTGTGTAAAAGTTTCATAACATTTAGTTGAGGCAAACTAAAGTTAAAGTGCGGAAATGGCAAATTCAGCAATTTTGCCATTTATAAAGGGACATTACTCAAGAAGAGTGAAAGTGATGCCACCCAAATTCGAACTGGATCTGTGTTAGGTTTTAATAAAACATTGTGTATAAGTTTCATAACATTTGGTTGCAGCAAACTGAAGTAATAGAATGAAAACTTAATTGGGACATATGGACGGACAGACAAGGGTCAAACTAAAGGCCCCCTGCGGGAGGGGCATAATAATGTATGTATAATAATGTGTATGTTTCCGATTTCCTTCAAAAAAATAACATGGTTGGAAACGTAAAAATAAAAATTCAGGCCACAAATAATAAAAATATTGTGTCTTCACCAAATCCAGTTCTGCAATATTTTAAATGTACAAAGGTTGGAGCTTAAAACTAGTGTCTGTCTGAAAAAGACATATGCAACCAGGGCTACTGTAAAATAGTAATTACATCTCTCAGTTCAATTTTTAGTCATCATGGAAATTAGTAGAGGGTGAATTTCCATCCCTAATATAGAAGAAAACATAAAATAAGTGTTTCACATCATAAGATGCAAAACTTATTTGAAAGATTAAAAAAAAATTAAGGATTTCTGAAGACTTGCTGACATGCAGACACACAGACATACAAACAAAGGAACAAGTGTCAGAACCAGCTCAGCAATAACTTTGTACTGCCTGCTTCACTAGAAAGTAGGGGATGTAATATAATGACTGTTTATCAAGGAGTATCGTAAAGAGTGAAGAATTTCACTATAGTTACTTGTATCATCTGGCTGATTTATCTGACCCTCCAAATTTCTTATCTGATTTTTCAGAGATCTTTTATGGTCTTCAAGAATTTCATATGATTCCTCATAAGCCTTTATCCTGTAAAAAAGGAAAGCATTAAGATTCTATTAATATACTACATGGCTTTACTGTAATATTTTACAGTTTTTTAAAATGGTTTAACATCACTTTCTATCAGTCAGAGTTCACACATAAAAAAGTCGTTTTAAACATTTTCATGTAGATGCACAACTTTTATATATATAGTGCCTACAAAGTTAAGCATTTTGGTTATTACTTGTAGAAGTCAAATTTGAAAGAATTTTGTCAAGAGGAAAAATTTGAAAGCAATCTCATCTGACTTGTCAGTTTTGGGGTAAAAATTATGGGAGGTAACTCATTACACTTTATTATTCTTTAATAAGTCAGAAAAATCTGACTTATGAAATTCTGATCTCAGACTGTCTATATCTTCATTGAGGAAGACAAGCTGTATTGTTGGAAAAAACCAGAGAACGTATAGTAAACCACCAAGCTCTACTAGAAACCAAAATGTCCAGTAGACCTTACAGTTTTTGTAAAGTGATTTGAGCAGGGATCTAATACTGACTGTTGAAGAATTAGCGTATAAGTGCTAGAAGTAGATGGCTTCAACTTCAATTCAGTCTGAGCAATTTTGATTTCAACAAATAAATTTTAAATAGCTTTTTCAACAATTTCAATAGAATTCACTACTTGCAAGAAAATATGAAAACAGATGTGTGACCACTGCTGTAAAAATTGTACAAATTGACATCTTACTTTTTATTACACTTTTCTTCTGTTTCTTTCAAACTTGACTCTAATAGTATGATATTCAGCTTCTTATCACCAATCTCTCTCTCTAAACTGGCCACCTTCTTCTTTGTATCTTGTAGTTCATCTTGAAAATATACAGAAATGACCTTATTAAAACAATTGTGGTAAATAGCTAGTTTTGTATGACTAAATATACAAAACAGGATATGAAAAATTTCCTAAACAGATCATTGGAGATTTGTATACCTGATCCCAATGATCATGATGAGATCAAAACTTACTTATTCATTCAAGGATTAACATGGTTTGAAATTTAAGTTTTGTAGAAATCTTTATCACTTTTATTCCTTTTTGCTAGATTTTTCATTTTTACTTTTATGAGGACTATTCTAATCTGATTTTGATGTTTAATTTTAAGCAAACATATGGGCTTTGCTCATTGTTGAAGGCCGTACGGCAACCTATAGTTGTTAATAAACTATTATTGACCTCATTCACTACTCACTATAAACTTCTGTAAATTTTTTCTTGAGTATCCTGAACTCATCACCAGATTTCTCATCCTTCTTAACAAATCCTTTGGACACCATATTGTCAACATTCTCTTGTAGCTGTTTTATTTCTTTTTCTTTCTGTTGGACCTTTTCATGTAAAGCTGAAACTTTTGCCTCTTCCTTTTGGTACTGGTCATAATATTTATCTGCTTCTTCTTCTGCTTTCTTCTTGTCTTCCTCAGCCGACTTCATTTTCTCATATATATCACTTTGTCTATCCCTTTTCTCAAGTTGTTCTTCCAATCTCTGTAATATATACGTATACAATAGAGGGACTCTTGTTATAAATTATACTTGTTTTCCTTGCAGCAACAAATATTTTGATGAATTCAGGTTTCATCATATCCTTGCCAAGAGGTTTACATCAGGTGGGAACTAATGTAAAATTTGAAATGAGCGTAAAATCCCAGTATCGGTATGAACCAAACTCAAAGTGTAAAATATGTTCAAAGATAACATACCTGTATAGAGCCCTTTTAACATGTTCAAAGATAACATACCTGTATAGAGCCCTTTAACATGTTCATAGATAACATACTTGTATAGAGCCCTTTTAACATGTTCAAAGATATAGAGCCCTTTTAACATGTTATCGGTATGAACCAAACTCAAAGTGTAAAATATGTTCAAAGATAACATACCTGTATACAGCCCTTTTAACATGTTCAAAGATAACATACCTGTATAGAGCCCTTTAACATGTTCATAGATAACATACTTGTATAGAGCCCTTTAACATGTTCAAAGATATAGAGCCCTTTAACATGTTATCGGTATGAACCAAACTCAAAGTGTAAAATATGTTCAAAGATAACATACCTGTATAGAGCCCTTTTAACATGTTCAAAGATAACATACTTGTATAGAGCCTTTTAACATGTTCAAAGATAACATACCTGTATAGAGCCCTTTTAACATGTTCAAAGATAACATACTTGTATAGAGCCTTTTAACATGTTCAAAGATAACATACCTGTATAGAGCCCTTTTAACATGTTCAAAGATAACATACCTGTATAGAGCCCTTTAAACATGTTCAAAGATAACATACCTGTATAGAGCCATTTTAACAGGTTCAAAGATAACATACCTGTATAGAGCCCTTTTGCAGATCTATCATCTTAGAATCCTTTATATTTCTTTCCTTCAGCTTACTATTCTCTGTAACCAGTCTGACAATCTAGACAATGTTAATGTAAAACATTTAACTTAAGTCTCATTAAAAATTTGATAATCTAAAATTCTACAGTCAGTTATTACAGAAAATTTGACAAGTGTCTACCCAAGTCTATAAATAGGCAGTAATTTTGGAATGTTCAACTTATCTTGATAGGAAGTTTTTATTCATGGACCCACAACATTTCTCAATATATGATATATCATTCTCCCATATGACTGCTTAGCTCTTCACTTATCACAAAACATATAATGTGAAGTATTAAATGTGTTTGCAGAGAAATTTTTTACTTTTGATCCTGATTTATCAACGTCATACATGTTGATCCAACATTAATAATTTTGACTAAGAGTAATCACATCTACTTTCAGTTACCTTTATACAATATATTTCTTTAATTAATGTACATTTTACAAGAGAATGTATGGTCATATTACAATACATAAAACTCTTCAGAAGCAACTACTGCGAACTTTACTAATCACATAGATTCTTTAAAAGTGTATTCTTTTGTCATGTCAAAAACATTTTATCGTATGAGAATTGATATAGGCAGAATGTTTCCTTATAAATGGTAGTGTAGATTTGACCAACAGCACTATTCCATTGTCCTTCTCTAGTGAAAACATTGGTATAATTTTTCTTCTATTCCCCTTGTATAATGATAGCTGGAACTGTAGAAACATACAAATAATTGACCATAACTACTGAATACACCAATTTCTTTTTCCTTTTACTGAAGTAGGGGCCTGGGTGGCCTAATGGTCTAAGAAGTCAAACTACTGTATCACTAGCCTGTCAACACTGAAGTTGTGAATTAGAATCTGGCAAGTGGCAGTTGTGTTCGACTCCAATCTTAATTTTCTAACCAAGGCATTCTGGCTTCCTTCAACAACAAAAACTGACCACAACAAAATAGCGCAATAGTGCTGAAAGTGGCATTAAACATCAATCAATCAATCAATCAATCAATCTTCTATTGAAATAATTGTTCACCCTATCACATGCAAAATACAGATTGTAACTGCTGTAATTTATGTACTGACCTTATCTGTAGTTTTATCTGGCTGTTCTAATCTACTTCTACTCATATTCATGCTCTGAAATAGTTGACATACAACAAGGTTAATATTGATATTTTTGCAAAGTCAATCAACATAAAGTACATACCAGACCAAAATAAATATCCAGTTTTGTCATAATCCATTCAAACTGAAAAAATAACCTTGACACAAATCTTTATTAACATTTCTCAACTAAGCAAACTAAATCTGGTTATGACCCTCATGCTCTCTAACTCTCAACATATCAACATGATTAATGATCTCTAACTCTCAACATATAATAAGGATCTCTAACTCTCAACATATAATAAGGATCTCTAACTCTCAACATATAATAATGATCACCAACTCTCAACATATAATAATTATCTCTAACTTTCAACATATGTCGTAGACCCTTTTAAAAAGTGTGCTTTATTTAAATTATTATATGATAACTTGGGTTAAAGAATTAATTTCAGTTTTTTTACCATATACAGTAAAACTAAGCAATTAATTTTTTTACAATAAAAGAACACCATTCCAATGTCCCCTTCAGCAGCACAAAGTTTATTTGTCCATTGGCATTAAATTATTTTTTTATTTTTTTTTCATATAAATACAAGAGGTGTAGGTGTGAGAGTACTACAATGCAATTTTCCTTATAGCTTACATTTCCAATGGGTGTAATGCAACTCCCTTAAAAATATCAGATCAGCACTGATTTTCGATCTCATCCAAGACATTGCAGATTTAAAATATTGGTATCAAAATAAAATCTATCAAGAAATGCAAATGGGAGAGCGCTCATAACAAACGTAAAATGAACTTTTCAATATAATTCACATCTAGAAGGGACAATTATCTGGAATAGTAAATTCAGAAATTTAATACCTTAAACATTGTGCTAAAAATGACTCTAGCTTGTGAGTGATTAATTATTAATACGTGAAAGAAAATTTGGCTATTTTATTTTTTTAATAAAGAAGCTAACCTCACTTAGATTTCCTGTTTCCACTTCCTTTAATTTACTTTGAAGTTCTTCAAAATTCTTTAACAATTTATTATAAGTATCTTGCAATTCTCTGGAGTTTTTCTCAGACAATGATAATTTCTGTTCTAATGTCACCCTGTCATTATCTAACTTGGAATGCTGCTCTTCAATCTTATCTCTGTCTTCTTTCGTTTTTGTAATGGTTGACATTAACTGATCAATTGTTTGTTGTTTTTTCTGTATTTTTCTTTAAATGATTGTTCATGCTCATTTAATTTGACCATTACACTATCAGGAGTTATGCTCTCAGCTAGTTTAATTTGCAATGTTTCTACTTGGGTTTTCATCATGTCTGACTTAATCTTTTCAGATTTTACAAGTTCATGATAACCATGTTGTAAGTTTGAAATTTCTGATAAAAATTTCTCATTGTCATTTTTCAATACGTGTTCTGTTGCTTTTATAATTTGTAAATCGTCTTTCAAATCTTCTATTTTTTTATTTCCTTTTTCATTTAATGCTGACACTTTTGTCAGTTCATCTTGCATTTCTTTCAAGTTCACTTCAAGTCTTTCTTTCTCTTGTTTTAGTTGTTGAGCTTCTGATGATAAGGCGTCAATCAGACCTGATTGTTCTTTTGATAACTGAAAGTAAAATAAATTAGAGAAAAGAAATTCATTATTTTTAATTCCCAAAAAATAAAAACATTATTTTTTCATAAATACTGACTAACTTTCAAGTAGAACAGATACCCTTTTCCCGTCAAATAAAATGTTAAAGGCTCAGAAAACATAAAATGATTCTCAAAAAATCTTAAAAAGAGTAAAAATACTTGTAAGTCATGAACATTTCAGTATAGTTAGCGATCAATTCTAAATTTAATGCAATATGATATGTAATTTGATTGGATGACACTGCCATCAATTCCACAATTGACAGTCATTGGCAACAAATGTCTCCCAATCATCATCATAGTTTAACTTTTCAGGTAATGTTACTAGTATTGCATTAAAATATGATTAACAGTATTGTGTTTTTAAAAAGAGATGCCACCAACAATGTGGGACTTGACAGTAGCAAATATCAGAGATGAAGATGAATGTGAAAAGTACAGAAAATGAAGCCAAAGTGATAGCAAACGTTTGGGTCTAATGAGCTAAAATGGTTGTTTTTTATTTTGACAATAACATAATTGTTTTTTTCCCCAATTTGTTTAGAAGCTGCAAATAAAAATTTCTACCAATTTCTTTTTCGTTTCTCAACAAGTGATTGACTGATTGACCCAGTAAAACAAATGATCAGGGACAAGTCTACTAGGTGATGAACAGCAGTTAAATGTGATTCCTCTGAATAACACAGCCCTAAAATCTACGGAGAACACTGAGAGAACAACAGACAAATGTATAAAACAAGTGGTATTACAAAACCTCAACAGGAACCAAATGAAATAATTTTTGTATTGAAGAGAAATATTTTTAATTAATTTAAATCTGAAGATTGTGTTATTCCTAATATTCTTAATGCATATAAACTAAAATGTGTAGGTGAAATTCTTACCTTTTCATTCTCCTCTAAATTTTTAAGCTTTTCACATAGTGTCTCATTTTCTTCTCTATACACTTCCACTTTGCATTCTAGATCATCTAATTTGTTTTTTTCTACCATGTTTTCTAATTTCTCATACACCTTATCATTCTCTTCTTGTAAAACTTCCACTGTGCATTCTAATTCTTCATTTTTAGAATGTTTTGTTTCCAGTTGCTTGGTCACTGTTTCAATCTCCTCCTGTAATACATCTATTCTACATTTTGACTCCTCAAGCTTTTTACTTAATAAATCATTCTCAGACTGAGCTTCAGTTTTTAGAGATTCTATTTCTTGAAGTAAAGTGTCAATTTTGTGTTCCAATTTTTGTGTTGACAAAGAATTTGATTCTTCTGTCTCATTAGTTACCTGCAATTTCTGGGACAAATTATTATTTTCTTCTTCAAGAGTCTTAATTTTGTTCATAAGCTCCTGTAATTTTAATTTTCCAAGTTCTATTTTTTCATTTAAGGTTTGCTTCTGTTCTTGAAGAACCTCAATTTCTTTTGTAAGTTTTCCAAATCTTCAACTCTGATGTTGTTATCTGCCAACTTTTCTTTCAAATTTTTATTCTCCTCTGAGAGAATCTTTATCGTACCTTCCAGTTCTTCGCAGTTTCCATTATGAAGTTCTAACTTTTCTAACAAGGACATTTTTTCATCTTCAAGAATTTTAACCTTGTTTTCTAATTCTTCAGCTAATTGATTATTTGCTAACTGTGCTAGCAAAGATTTGTTTTCTCTTCCAGGTCTTTTATTTTGTCATTCAGTTCTTGTTGATCTGAAGAAACACTACTTTCCAACTGTTCAATCTTTCCAATTAAACTTTTGTTTTCTTCTTCATAAACTTCTACCTTACATTCTAGTTCTAAAAACATTATTTCTTTTGCTTCCATTTTTTCTAGCATACTTTTATTTTCCTCTTCAAGAACTTCAATTTTACCTTCTTGTTCTTGATATTTTGAGATGTCATTCTCTTCTAACTTTTGACACAAAGCCTTGTTTTCCTCTTTAAGTACTCTAATTTCACATTGAAGTTCTTGTGAGGGTGCTGAGGGATAAGATTCTACCAACCTTTCAGACAGGCATTTGTTTTCTTGTTCAAGAAGCAATATTCTAGATTCTAACTGCTGAACAGTTTCACCTTCCTGAAACTTGTCTAACAAACATTTATTCTCTTGGGTCAAAGATTCTATTTTAACCCACAATTCCTCATTATCAGAATGCTTTCTTTCATCCAACCGGTTCTTCAAACCTCTATTCTCATCCTCAAGAACTTCAATTCTGCTTTGTAATTCTTCTGATCTGAAAGAATTTGTTCCATCCATTTTATTGGTTAAAGATTTATTTTCCTCTTCCAAAACTGTGATTCTGTATTCATGTTCAAGACATTTGGCAACCTCTGATTCTAATTTTTCTAATGTGCATTGATTTTCATTTACCAAAAGTTTTATATTGCTTTCTAAATTCTCAATTTCAGATGAGTCATTTGAATGCAATTTCTCCAACAAAACATTGTTTTCATCTTCAAGAATCTTAACTTTGTTTTCTAGTTCTACCATTTGAGAAGTCTTTCCAGACTCTGTTTTTTGACATTTCAACTCTTCTAATTTTTCAAACAAAGAAATTTTCTCAGCTTCCAGTTCTTGTATTTGTTTAACTAAATCTTTCAGTCTTATTTCATCCTGTTCAAGTTTTGTTAACTGGTCTTTATATTTTTGTCTTATGTCATCATTATCATAGAAAACGTCAGATGAACATGAATTTTCTACATTTTCCCTGTTAGACTTCTCTGAACTACATTCCATGCTAATGTCCATTTTGTCCTCTTGACAATAATTCATTTCTTTATGCTCAGTTTCTAACTCCTGTAGTTCACCATTTTGTTCATCATTTGCCTTTGCTGACCTTTCAGACAGTTGTAACTTAAGTGTTCCAATCTCTGTTTGAAGTTCCTGTATTTGGTTGTTAGAATTTCCTTTAGAATCAGCCAAGATATCTTTCAGTTGCTGCAACTCTTTTTCAAGTTCTGGAATTCTGGAAATATCTGTTACACCGATGTTATCCTGTTCTGAACTAACACATGACAATTCATCAGCTATGCTTCCCTTTATTCCACCTGCTATCAAAATAGCCTCTTTCTTTTCTTGTTCCAATACTTCAAGTTTAGCTTCAAGTTCTTTCTGCATTTCTTCCAATTTGCCATGAGCATTTGTCAAATGATCAATCTTGCCGAGCAAATCCGAGTTCTCAGCTTGTAACTCCTCCATTCGTGCTTCAAGATCTTGACAGTGTTCCTTGTAAACATCTGTCAATTCAACTTCAACACTTCTTCGATTGCATTCTGAAATAGAACCTGCACGGATTTTTTCTCCAAATGTAACTAATTCTGTTTGTAGGTGTTTTATTTTTTCTTGGTCTAGCCTACTTAGCTCATGTGCTTTCATTAATTCTTTTCTTATCTCCATCTTCTCAGACGCTAAAACTTCAATATGATTTCTTTCTTGTTCTGGTAACTGTGCTGTATATTTTGAAACTCTTTCTTTCAGTTCTTCATTTTCTATTTCAATTTCTCTAAACCTGATCTCCAGATGGGTCAATTCATCATCTGTATTCTTACTGTCTGTCTCTGAATGATCGCATGATAGCTTTTCCGTCAACATTTCAATTTTTGCTATGTGAGATGCAGATTGTTGTTTCAACTCCTTATTCTCAACTTGCAAAGCCATTATATTTTCTTTCATACTGGCAATGTCAATAGTAATATCTGTTTCATTCATACATGTAGATGTCACCTTTTCTTTCAACTCATTATTTTCACTTTCAAGTTTTATAAGTTTGCTTTCTACATCCTCATGACTATCTATAAATACATCATTGACTTCATTTTGGGTGTCTCTTTGTTCTTTCATTTCCATTGCACAGCTTCCAGTTCTCAGTTTTTCTTTCAATTCTGTATTTTGATTTTCAATTTCTTTCAATTGTTTTTCTAAACCATCACAATATCCCTTCAAATCGGTGCTGTGGTCATCTGCCATGACCGAAACACTTTTTCTGGATATGTCCATCACTTCTGATGAACTTTGAACTTTTTGTTTCAACTCTGTATTTTCATTTTCTATTTCTGTCAATTTATTTTTCAACTCTTCACAAGTTTCCTTTGAAGTATAATTCATTTCATTTTCTTCAATTGGCCTTGCATTTCGAGAATTTTCAAGCAATTTAAGAGATTCAAGTTCTTCTTTCAAAACTGTATTTTCAGTTTCAAACTCCTTTAACTTATTTTTCAAATCTTCACAGTGTTTTTTAAGGTCATCACTCAGTTCAACAGCTGTGCTTTGTCTTGATGTGTCACTGACTTGTGTCATGCTTAGAATGTTCAGTTTTTCCTTCAAGTCTGTGTTTTCAGTTTCAACCTCCTTTAACCTAATTTCTAAATCATCACAATGCTCCTTAAGAACATCACTCAGTTCTTCAGCTGTGCTTCGTCTAGGTTCACCAATTGATTGTTTCATACTTAAAAGGTCAAGTTTTTCCTTCAAAAATGTATTTTCAGTTTCAAACTCCTTTAATCTATTTTCTAAATCAGTACAATGTTCTTTAAGAACTTCACTAAGTTCATCAGCTGTGCTTCGTCTGGGTTCATCACTGACCTGTTTCATACTGATAAGGTTCAGTTTTTCCTTCAGTTCAGCATTTTCAGTTTCAAACTCCTTTAACCTATTTTCTAAATCAGTACAATGTTCTTTAAGAACATCACTCAGTTCATCGGCAGTGCTTCGTCTAGGTTCATCACTTAACTGTTTCATACTTAGAACATTCAGTTTGGCCCTCAGTTCAGTATTTTCAGTTTCAACCTCTTTTAACCTATTTTTCAAATCAGAATCTTTAAGAGCTACATTCAATTCATCAGCTGTGCTTTGTCTGGGTTCATCACTTAACTGTTTCATATTCAGAAGGTCAAGTTTTTCCTTCAGTTCTGTGTTTTCAGTTTCAATCTCCTTTAACCTAATTTCTAAATCATCACAATGCTCCTTAAGAACATCACTCAGTTCTTCAGCTGTGCTTCGTCTAGGTTCACCATTTGATTGTTTCATACTTAAAAGGTTAAGTTTTTCCTTCAAAAATGTATTTTCAGTTTCAAACTCCTTTAATCTATTTTCTAAATTAGAATACTGTTCTTTAAGAACTTCACTAAGTTCATCAGCTGTGCTTTGTCTGGGTTCATTACTGACCTGTTTCATACTGATAAGGTTCAGTTTTTCCTTCAGTTCAGCATTTTCAGTTTCAACCTCCTTTAACCTATTTTCTAAATCAGTACAATGTTCTTTGAGAACATCACTCAGTTCATCGGCAGTGCTTCGTCTGGGTTCATCACTGACCTGTTTCATAGTGATAAGGTTCAGTTTTTCCTTCAGTTCAGCATTTTCAGTTTCAACCTCCTTTAACCTATTTTCCAAATCAGTACAATGTTCTTTGAGAACATCACTGAGTTCATCAGCAGTGCTTCGTCTGGGTTCATCACTTAACTGTTTCATACTTAGAAGGTTTAGTTTTTCCTTCAAGTCTGTGTTCTCAGTTTCAACCTCCTTTAACCTATTTTCCAAATCAGTACAATGTTCTTTGAGAACATCACTGAGTTCATCAGCTGTGCTTCGTCTCGGTTCATCCATACAACTTTGTTCTTTTAACTTTGTGTATAAATGAAGGATTTCTTTCTCTAACTCTGCAATCTTTTGTTCTTGATCCTTCCTCACTTCTTCAGATTTTGTTAACTGTGTTGATATTTCAACTAAATTGTTACTTTCTGATGAGTCTACATTATTGTGCTCAATTTTAAATTATCTATTTCTTTCTGTAAGCAGTCTTTGTCAGAATTAGTTGAAATTAATTGTTGTTCGTTTTCTTGAACATTGTGTTTCAGGGATTTAGTTTCTTCTTCTAGACTTGATATTTTATTCTCTTGACTTTTTAAGCTTTCATCACTGGCTTCAATTTTCTGTAAAAAACAAAGAAAATTAAAGGACATTTAAACCTTCAAACTTAAATTCAAAAATATATATGCCTTTTAAATTCTCAAAACATAATTTAAAAAATAAAATTTAGAATAGTATGAAGACAACTGGCAAAAGTACATGTAGGATGCAACCCTCCTGCCCTGATTACATCCTTACATAATTGCAGGTCAATTAGCATATGGAATCTGAACTGGGACATAAATTTCATGTCAGTAAGTATAAAATGTAGATCAGAGTAACATGCACTTTATGGTAACTTATATTCCCCTAGATGCATCCTTACGCCAAGTTACATAATTGTTAATCATGAAAACCAAGACATTTGTAAAAAGAAATCCTATTTATCAATATATCATGTCCTTAATTTTTCAAACAGATGTCAGAAACCAAAAAAAGAAAACATTTTAAAAAGTTTTTAGGATATGTAGAAACCTGGGTACACGTGGTCACGCTTTTGATTCTGAAAAGAAGTTAAACTTTGATGTTGGAGAAAATACAGAGATAAAAGATTTCTTGTTTATAATTATTAATTAAGATTTAATAAATAAATTAATAAACGGATGTACACTAGACTTTTTTGAGTTAGAGCAAGGACAACAATATTGAAAAGTAAAATAATGATTTACAAGGAAAATTCACACTCGTGGTTTAAATTGTTGGACGATGTCAGCCAGGTTGACATGAAGCAGATCGTCATGAAATAATAGAATATATTATTTGTCTTTTTTTTGCTATTTAAATGAGATTTACAAATATTTTTAATGATCAAATAAACAAAAACATATTTTTTTCGACTTTCATTTGATATATCTAATTAATTTCATTATCCACTGTCACTTATTTTATACTGTGAAATTCTGCATTCAATTCTGCAAAACAAACTCATTTAATGTTACTTTCTAAAATGTTCAAAAATCATAGAAAATTGATAAAACAATTACATGGTGTAACACTGATAAATTTCTCTTAAACAACTCGGCACAGTGAGATGCAGAGGCTAATTAGCATCATGGCACTGCAGTGAACTGATAATCTATTTATAGCTAGCAGTACTAGGGTTAAGCATCTAGCCAATTCAGTTTTGTAAGACACTAAAAAACAGTGCCAAATATTTCTTCCTATACGAGTAACCAAGGACAATAAAATCCCTATTATTACCTCTTCCAATTCCTGAATTTTCATAATGTACATTTCTAACGATGTTTCATTCTGATGCTGCATCTCTTCATTGATGTTCTTCAAATCAGATAAATCTGCTGACAATTTTTCTTTTTCTGCTTCCAATTTTTCTTTCTCTGCTGACAATTTTTCTCTCTCTGCTTCCATTTTTTTCATTTGTTCATTGCTCTCTTGTTGATCTGTTATGTTGTTTTGTGTGTCCTGCTGTCTGCTGCGTAATTCATTCAATTCATACATGCACTCTTCAACTTTGCGGTTCTGAATGGACAATCGATGCTGTAAAAGGACTACTTCATCTACCAAATCATTTTTCTCGACCTGTATTTTCTTCAGATCAATCCTTAGTTCATCCACAAGATTGGCATTATCTGACTCATCTTTTTCCTACAAAACAGAATTACAAAATTATGATTTATATATAGTTTTTGTATATTTAAACTACTTCAAACATATTTCTTGGGTCCTAATAAATAAACATTGACAACTTAGATTCAATTCTTGGGTGTCAAAAAAGATAATATTCCCTTAAAGTTTTGTTCATTTCATTCCTATCCTCCTGAATCTCATTTCGCTGTAATATTTCATAACTGTTACCTTCAATGAGATGTTTTTTGTTGTAAAAATTGACATCTGACTATTTGTTTACACAACAAAAACAATTCCAATCCATTAAATATGGTGGTGTACATAAGTATAGTCTACAATCAATCTTTGAGAAAGTGACACATAACAAACTTAATCATAATTATTTTCATGTCAACATTTTGAGATTTTATTTTTTCATAGCACATACATGTATTGTATAAAAAGGTTGTCAAGAAACATTTTGAGACAATTCAAATAGCAAAAGTTTGGAACATTCAAATTTGACCTGCATTTCATGTTAGGTGGTCATGTTGCAGCGTTATTGACTAATCTCCAGTTGTTTATATTTTATGGGTTACACCCGTTGACCTGAGGTCAATTGGCATAAATAATGCATTAAACAATTGGTTCTTTCTGTGACGTAATAACATAAGCATTGTTACATAGGAAATGTACAGGAAAATGCAAGAATTTGAAAGTTGTCTATAAAGTCCAACTCCAAAGCAAACTTACAACTATCATTCAGTAATTAGTTTTAGACAGACATATGGACAAAGTGGCAAATAATTCTAACATAAAAAATGTTTGCAGGGTGAACAAAAAACACAACTTACAAATGTAAAGAGAATTGTGTTACCTTTTCTAGTTCTTCTTTAACGAAGTCAAGTTCATGGATCAAGTAGGAATGGTCTTGTTCTGATTGTTTACACTTATCCTCATACAAATTTAGTAAGTTCTCATAATCATCTTGTCTAAAATAGAACAAATATCTGTAATGATGTTTGGTGAACATTTCCATTTAAGTGTGATATGAAAATTTCGGGGGTCACTATTAACTTTTTTATCTATATCTTTTAAGTTTGAGTGATGTATGAAAAAACATGAAGAACTACAATTTTGCAGCATGATGTTGTCATGAGTTAATGTTTAAATCAATTTTGTTACGCTTTTTCACCTTATATAACAAAACTTAGATAGAATTTAACAAAGAACTAAACCAAAAGAAATGGCAATAGTGAAAAAAAGTATTTCATTGCTTTTAATGTACATTAAATACATTTAAAAAAATGTGTTTCACTAATTTTTAATTGATTGTATCTCTGTAAGCATAATTTCTGATATTAATGTCTTCAAGACATTTTTTTTTTTTTTTTCCCTAACTATGTTTAATAGATAAAATCTAATTAATGTTTATTTAACTTGTTTTGATAGACTTACAACTGCAGAAACTCTTTGGATTGTAAGAATGGTGGGCTGTCAAATCCAGCTTCTGGTGATTTGAAACTGACATGTCTTGATGGTTTTGGTAAATCATCAAATTTTGGTGGAAATTCCATGAAAAGAGAATCATCTTTTGGAAGAGAGAGGTCAGATAAACTCTGCATCTCAGAAACATCTGAAAAAAAGAGTCAAATTTGAAATAGTGTTAATCAGCATCTTAGTGGTTCCTTGTTTCAACAATGCTTACTTTGTAAACATGGACTGTTTTGAACTAGTCTGATGACTTTTCATTGATTGCCATGTTGTAGCAATCAATTTACCATTTTGTTGACCATCTGTTGTTTAAAACCACAATTCATGCTCAAGAATGGTAAGATAGCCATAGTTCATAGTTTGCGAAAATATGGGATGCTCCAATTACTGTCATTAAGTGCCAGTCTGTGTAAGAATCAGGCAATTTTGAAAAAAATCAAAACATGGCCAGAAAAAACCCACCGACCTAACCATCCTATTTTGAAGTTACCCTCATCCCGAGTTAGAAATAGTAGGTCTTTCATTTGTGCGTGTCTGGTAATTCGAGAAATCTCTAGATAAATTTTGGTTAGAATGATAGCAAATTACGGAGTTAGCTCCCCTTAATTGTTGGTTTCTAGTGTATTTCAACCAAATTATATCTTGAATTACCAGAACAGGAAAAGGAAACATATTATATTAGTGCACCATTATACAATTTGAACATTAATTAATGTCAACTTGAGTGGGTTTTTGTTTGTCATGTTTTCACCACTGCCTGATTCTTAGGAAGATTGGCACTTAAGTAGCCTGTTTCTATTACCTAGTATCTACACTGTTAGTATAAAATTACAGTGATTAAACAGTCTTACCTGTGAAAAAGGACAACCATATACCCAATTTACTAACATTCAAACTGTTATATAAATATCAATATTGGAATTCATCCTTATGGTCAATTTTACAACACATGCAATTATTGTTAATTTTGCAAAAATGTGGGAATTACTTAAAAAATGATTCATAACGTGTTACTAAGCCATGATTGCAGGGTGAGAGTGCTGTATGGAGGGGGAGTCATGCCCCTTATATGTGGTTAGCAAAAACGACAATGGGCAGAGGGGTGCACAGAAAGGGCAGATGGGAGAACAGAAAGAGCTCAGAGATGTTTTATTCATGCATTTTTGCCATTATGGTAAATAAACAATGTTCTTCATGCCTAAAAAGGTCTTGCATGTTTTTTAATTTTAGTTCACTTATATGTTTTGGAGTTAAGTGTGACGTCCATTTTCACTGAACTAGTACACAATTTTATTTAGGGGCCAGCTGAGGACCACCTCCGGGTGCGGGATTTTCTCGCTGCGTTGGAGACCCATTGGTGGCCTTCGGCTGTTGTCTGCTCTTTGGTCGGGGTGTTGTCTCTTTGACATATTCCCCATTTCCATTCTCAATTTTACTACAATTTATCTAATAATCATCTACTTTACATTTTTGTCAAGACATGATGAAAATAATTCTGAAAAATTATAATGACACAGGCTATGAAGCTATGGAACACCATGCAAGGAAATAAAACTGATTTTCTAATGCATCTATGGCAGTAATAATCTAATTTTATTTTATATAAACTGATCAAATAGTTTCAATTGGTCAAGTTGTTTGAGCAGAAGCTTTTCTCAAATTCATTAGTTGCCAGAAGTTAATTTAAAGTAAAAATGAGCTGAAAATATACTACATCATAATGGCACAGAAATGTGAGAACAAAATGTACTGCGAGCAATTTCTCACTAATGATACCCTTGCTATAAGCATTCAGCAAACAGGAAGTTAACGAGTGATGGAAAGTGAATCACACTGTATAGAATGGTCTAGTGAAGCTTGATACCAGATTTCAGGAAGTGCTGATTTGTATTTCATGAGAAAATCGGGTGGAAAATTTCATGGGAAAGATGTACAGGGGTATTAAGCACTATACACCCCTCTCTGAGAGAGGTCTAGTATAAAAATATGGAGATGTGGTATGATTGCTAATGGGACAACTATCCACCATAGTTCAAATGAAGTGGATGTAAGCAATTGTAGGAAACCATACAGCCTTCAACAATGAGAAAACCCATACCAAATAATGAAAAATGTCAAACAATTCCAACAAGAAAACTAATGGCCTAATTTATAACAAAACAGAATTCTGCAGAATCATAAATTACCTACCTGGAAGTTCAGTATCATCTCTCCTAGATGTGACAAAAGACTTTGGAATAGCTGATCTTTGAAATTCTACATCTATTCTTTTACCATTCAAATCACGTGCAAATTTACCTGCTGAAACAGAACAATGTACAGAATCATACCGTAAGAAGAGCACAAGAAAACACAAAATAAAGTTAAAACTAACCTAAAGCCTAGCACCTAGACTCTTGAAGATGAAGAACACACACTTTTAGTTACTCACATATTTGCTTTTTGTGTAAAACACATATGCAAACTCAGTTAAATTTTAAAAAAACTTATTACATCCAACAACTCATAATTCATGAAAAAAAGAACAAAATCCATATGCTAATAATAAACATACATTTAGCATGTTTAGTAAATGTAACAAAATCCTGTTCTTCTTCTTCCAGTAAGCGGCCACCGTCAACTGGTTGACTATCTTGCCACATTTTTGGAGTGCGCGCATGAAAACAATTTTAAATTTAATAACAAAAACAAAATTGGGTGAAATTTATATACAGGTGCAAATAAAAACATGTCATTTAATTTACTGACGGAGCTGAGCCTTGAAAGATTCAGGACTCGGGGAAGAGACCTTACAGTTGGGCAAGGTGTTCCACTCTCTGATTGTTCTAGGATAGAACGACTCCTTCCGAACTGTTGAACTGTTAAATGATAAAATGAAATGAGCAGTTGGGGAGATGAATTATGTAAACTGACTAGGTAAAACCTATACTTTTGTCAAAGTTAATAAATATTATAACCCTGCCCATGTGGGCTTAATATCATGTTAAATAAAAAGGTCAAAGTTTTAAAAGGTAGGGGGAGCAGTAAACTAAAAACAAGAGTGCACACACTGACCATTGATCTTATGCTGAAAGTCTTTAAGATAAAGGTTTTCTACAAGTATCACATAAACTTAACATTTTTAAAGATCTATGACAATGAGGTCAAGTCAGATAAAAACTGACCATTGATCTTATGCTGAAAGTCTTTAAGATAAAGGTTTTCTACAAGTATCACATAAACTTAACATTTTAAAGATCTATGACAATGAGGTCAAGTCAGATAAAACTGACCATTGATCTTATGCTGAAAGTCTTTAAGATAAAGGTTTTCTACAAGTATCACATAAACTTAACATTTTTAAAGATCTATGACAATGAGGTCAAGTCAGATAAAAATTGTCACACAGACATGTACACCTTACAATTATTCCATACACCAAATATAGTTGACCCATTGCTTATGATAATTGAAAAACACGACCAAAACACAAAAACTTAATGTTAACCAATGAACCATGGAAATAAGGTCAAGGTCAGATGATACTAGCTAGATCAAATGTAGATAAGACATGTACACCTTAAAATCATTCCATACATCAATTACAGTTGAGCTATTGCTATTAGTATTTGAAAAACAGACCAAAACACAAAAACTTAACATTAACCAATGAACCATGAAAATGAGGTCAAGGTCAGATGATACTAGCTAAAGAGACATGTACACTTCACAATCATTCCATACACCAATTATAGTTGAGCTATTGCTATTAGTATTTGAAAAACAGACCAAAACACAAAAACTTAACATTGACCAATGAACCATGAAAAAAGGTCAAGGTCAGATGACATCGGCTAGACAGACATGTACACCTTACAAGCATTCCATAAACCAAATATAGTTGACATATTGCTTATAGTACTTGAAAAACAGACGAAAACACAAAAACTAAACATTGACCAATGAACCATGAAAATGAGGTCAAGGTCAGATGAAACCTGCCAGTCTGACATGTACCCCTTACAATCATTCCATACACCACATATAGTTGACCTGCTGCTTGTAGTATCTGAGAAACGGATTATTAACGTAACTTTAACCTTGATCACTGATCCATGAATTGAGGTCAAGGTCAGGTTAACCCTGTCTGACGGACATGTTGACATTGCAAGGAACCCATATAACAAATATAGTTATCCTATTACTCATAATAAGTGAGAAATTCATGTGACAATTTTTTTTTTAAGCAGTCACTGAACCATGAAAATGAGGTCAAAAACAATGGGCATATGACAGACGGAAACCTTGTAACATAAGGTATCTGCATACAAGGTATAAAGCATCCAGGTCTTTTACCTTCTGAAATATAAAGCTTTATACAAATAGTTTAAGCCGCCACTGGAAAGTAATACCTATGTCTCGCATACTGCGACACAAAAAACTGCATATTATATGTTGATGGATCATAAACAGACTGACACAGCTTTCATAAATTTTACTTCAATTAAATAGTTTTTGATAAAAAAACTAATACAGCCTCATCTTTGACCTATGCAGATTTGTTAATTGAAAATTTTACTTCTCCTTGTTAACCACTATGGAGAAGAAATATTAGAGCACAGTATTTTGGTAACTACGAGTATTTAAAATTTATCAAAAGCAATAAATTACCTCCAGGTAGATCTAGTGCAGATCCTTTGGCTTTTCCAGGACACCAGGTTTCTCTCCTTCTTTTCATTTTCTGAAAAATATCAATATTTATGATATTTAGATCACATTTTTGTAAAAATCTTAATTTGAATAAGATTTTGGGATATGATCATATATAAATAAATAAACCACAAATCATCTTAAGGGCAACACACAGTCTTCAACAATAGACAGTCCTTAGAACATATCTAGCTCTAAGTTATCCTTAAGTCTACTAAAGGAGGCATATACAGTCCTTGACTACAGACAGAGATGTCTTTACAATATGTCAAGCTCTAATTTACCTGGAGTCTACTAAATATGTTTGACATCAAATTGCACTTATTCAGCAAGAATGTTAATACTGTGGATTCATTTCTTTCTGTGGGTACCAATTTTCATTGTTGAGGGGGAAACACAAATTTTCGTGGATATTTGATTGTGTGGTCTTGCCAAAGTCTACAGGCCTATAGACAATCTATTTTTTGTTAAATTTAATTTGTGGTTTATCTTTACCCACAAAATACATAAATAAACTGTTAACACAGAGATATGTTGAAATTAAAATAGCAACACTTTAACATGTAAGTTTTGCAAATATTCAAAGTCAATGAACCATGACTGAAGGTACATGGCTAAACAATCTCCATGGAAATGAGATGTGCCAATGCTAATACAACTGCATACCAAATACCATTGACTTATCATAAGTAGTTCCCTTTAAACAAACCTTAACACAAAGTAATACATATAAACTAAACAAAATTATCAAAGTCAATAGACCGTAACTGAGGGTGAGGGGGCAAATAATCTGCATGGTAATGAGATGTGCCAATGCTAATACATCTGCATATCAAATATCATTGACCTACCACTAGTGGTTCCCCATAAACTGACCTAATCACAAACTTATACATGCATGACATGGAAACTAAGCAAAAGTTTCAAAGTCAATAGACCATAACTGAGGGGGCGGGGCCAAATAATCTCCATGGTAATGAGATATGCCAATGCTAATACAACTGCATACCAAATATCATAGACCTACCACTAGTGGTTCCCCATAAACTGACCTAATCACAAACTAATACATGAAAACTAAGCAAAAGTTTCAAAGTCAATAGACCATGACTGAGGGGGCGGAGCTAAATAATCTCCATGAAAATGAGATATGCCAACGCTTACACAACAGCATACCAATTATCATTAACTTACCACTAGTGGTTCCCCATAAACTGACCTAATCACAAACTAATACATGTAAACTATAAAGCAAAGTTTCAAAGCCAATAGACCATAACTGAGGGGGCAGGGCCAAATAATCTCCATGGTAATGAGATGTGCCAATGCTAATACAACTGCATACCAAATATCATTGACCTACCACTAGTGGTTCACCATAAACTAGACCTAATCACAAATTAATACATTGTTGACGCTGCCGCTGCCGACACTGGAAACAGCATACCTATGTCTTGTTTTTTGACTCTGTCAAGGCGAGACAAAAATTAGTATTCCACTATAAATAGTAATGGATCTACAGTTTGTACCTTAAAATTAGACTCTTCCTCCTCATCTGATCCTTTGATAATAAACTGTTTTAACTTATTAATAGTTTCCATATATTGGTGTTCTGTATTCATTTTGTCTTCTAATTTCTTCTCCATCTCTTCTTTTTCCATCAAGACATCTAAACTCTTCAATTTTGACAGCTACAAAATGAACAATTTATGTTTTAACAAACAACCAAGTGGCAGTTCTTCAAGACATGAAGTATCAATTGTAAAATTTGAACCAACTAGATGTGTTGGAACGACACGAATGGCCCTGTCTCAAAAAGTTGAAAAATCTGCAATTTCAACAACACATGTGGACACAAACATGCATGGATAGTATCAAGCTCTCAAGACCAATACTAGTTTGATGGAAAATTTCCTTGATCAATGAGTAATTAAATTTCAAACTATCAAACTATCAGCAAACAGGAAGTGGATGCACTGCAGATCTAACAAGATGTGTTGAAATGACATGAAAATCAGCATAGTGGAAAGAAACATAAACTTGATCTGTAACTGATCATGGTAGTCTCACATATCAAAAATCAGCACAAAATCTGAAGGCGTATAGAAAAAAGTCCGTATAATTGTGATTTTCAACAATTTATCAAAGTCAAAAGCCCGTTATTTCGGCAAAAATTAGCGGAGCAGAACGAAACTTAAACTTGATCTGTAACTCATCATGGTTAACTCACATACAAAAAATCAGCCCAATATCTGAAGGCATTTAGAAAAAAAGTCTGTATAATGGTTTGTTGCGGAATGACGGAATGATGGAATGACGGACAAGGGTAAAACTAAATGGCCCTGACAACTTTGTTGCGGGGCCATAAAAATGTGACAAAGCATTTCAACCAACAATTCAAAACTCAATACTAATAACTGAGAATAACAAATTCAATATGTGAATAAAGTTATTCAAAGAAAGTCGTAATCATGGTAATGGTGTAAGCTGTACCAGCAAAGAAGTTAGAAAAATAAGTTTTAAGGATGACAAATATTTGTAGTGAGTCAAGATGCTAAAATAAGTGTACCAACTAAAATATAAAAATATGAATTTGCTTATGCAAGAATAAACACAACGACTTGAGTTAGGAAGAATATTTTGTACAATCATAGAAGTTGACTGATATATGACTGTGCATTTTTATGATTTTGTTCAAACTAGCTATTGTGGTTCAAACAACTTATCTTTGAAACATTTTTTATTATAACTATTTACATTGAATACACTTTACTCTTTATATATGCATTGTTTTGTTAGAAATCAGGCTGTTGATTTTCTCATTTATATTGTTTAGCATTTTGTCATGTCAGACCTTTTATAGCTGATTATGGCTTCTTTTCATTGTTGAGGGCCCTATGGTGATCTATAGTTGCTTATACCAACACCAATTTAACTCCAGTGAAAAGTTGTCTCATATGCTATCATACCACATCGCTTTCCCTCTTAATATAAAAACCAAGAAAATATCAGATTAAAATTGAACCTGACGTTAAATGAATTTACCTCATCAATCTGTTGTTGCAGTTTCTTTATTTCTTTCTGACTCCTCTTCAACAAAGCAGCATCAGATAACACTTCATTGGTGTGAGGCTGATTTTTTATAGTCTTTGCACGTGATGCAAACTGGAAAAGTTATCATCAATAACATGATTTAATTCATGTCATATCTTATACCATAAGATGCAGTTGAGTAAAACCTTCTTGGCAGTATATAATTGTATTGCAAAAGTTATAAGAAAATAAAATAACATCTTATCAATTACATATACATCTTAATCTAAAAACAGTTTTCAATGCATCTTTGAAAATATCAAATTTTAAAGGGAAGTGCAGTTTTTTCCCTCTTTTGAAGAATTTATGTTAAAATTAATCAACACATTATTATCAATAAAAGATGACATCACAATTTTTTCTTTCATGAAAATTAGTTACAAGGGAGAAAGCCCTTTTTCTACATGAACCACAAAAATCAAAGCATACATCAATTCATTAAATATGCAGTTATGGTGTTTCATATTTACTACATCAAACATTTTTGATGCTTAAAAGTTCAAGAAATAGACAGCATTTCACAGCCAAAACTGCGTAATTTTGGGATTTCATAAAAAATAATATTTTGGAGTAATCATATGTGTCTCATATTTGAAATTGTCCCAAGTTTTGACAAAAATAAATTTGCAATCCAAAGTAAAAAAACGTTACAGAGAATGCAGCCAATGTTACCAATTTTTTTTAAATTGTCAGAAAAAAGCCAAAATAGATAACAAAATCAATTTCTGAGTTAAAACATATAGTTATGACATTGATCTCAACTTAAATAGGAACATGTTAATTCTAAATTTGCATTTATATTTATAACAGGTTTTCATTTTCTTGCTTTTCATTACTTCTAAGTGTCATTATTCTTTATGAACCTACTCCTTTTAGATATAGTATTTTTTTATGAATTTTGACATTTACCTCTACAACAATCACCGTCATTCATGGAAGAACCGAAACTTTTTTTTACCATGGGTAGGCTTTATTCTCATTTCAATGGTAAAATCTCCAATAAACATTGCTTTTTAAATCATAATTAGCGTGAATATATCTCATACTTAACAGAATATATTTTACAATGAAGCATTTCTTTAAAATATTACATGTCAGTGTTCCAGCTTGAATCTCAGGGCAGAAGGGTGCTAGTTGTCTGAAAGGGCACTTTAGCGCAATAACCCAGATTGCAAGGGCACTGTTGGACAGTGTATAAATTTCCTTGAATATTGCTAAGCTCAGCTGGAGAACATTAGTTGTATTTCAACCATATCTAGAAATTATTGTGTTCTTGATGTTGGTTCTAGTAAGAATCAAAATTATCAAACCATGAAGCAAAGCATATCATTTTGATTTTAAAGTCTTAACAAACTTGTACATTTGGTAAGGAAAATAATCATCAGAATTTCAATGTTTTATAAGTCTAGTACTGATACCAGTCCATAAAAAAACAAGTAGTTTTGAAAGATGGAGGTATATATGCAAAATTTAGTTTTTGATCCAATAAAATTATCTACATTTAAATTACTTGTTCAAACATAAAGTATATGTTATTGAAAGTTACTTATTCTCATTTAAATTGTTACAAAAAAGTATTTTTTTAAGTGATCTCAAGTGCACATCAAAGTGCTCCTAAGTGAGGAGTTTTATAAATATAACAGGTGAAACAGGAGATGATAATATTATATTGATGCAATAATACATTGCATACATTGCAGAAGGTATTAACAGTTACTTTTTTCTCCATAATTGTTAAAAATAAAAGCATTTGTTATGTGCTCCTACATAAGGAGGATTATAAATGCAAGAAGTAAAACAGGAAGTGTATATGTTCAAAATACGAATTTCTTTAAATTTCTTACTCAGGGTTATGCAACAAAACTTTTTTTTTACCAATTTAGTCAAAACTATCTATGCCTTTAAAATTGTTTAACATTTTATTTTTATGTAATGCCTACTGAAATAAAGTTTTTCAGGTGTACATGCTGTACATAAACATTACAAATGGATAACATGTGTACATTTTCATTCTGTATTAAATATCTGTTATGAAACAGACACACATCTATCTATGATACTAGATACGAAATAAATAGCTAAAGGTCGGCCTCTGATGAGGGTTTACCTGGGAATACTCCCGAAGAACCCAAACATTGCATATTAAATTCTAAAGAATTAAGCAATAAAAAGTACGTAGTGTCATGTCAGAAATATTGATACCGTACCATGAATAAGTGGGTTTATGGTCTTTTTATAAAACAAACTGAAACTGAATTTAAAGTTAAAGCAAAAGGTTTAAAATTTGTTCCTACAAACAAATGTAACCACAGACAATTGATAAAAGATTTTCAATCATTTGAGAGGTCGTTGCGACTGAAATATTATTTCGGTACTAATGTACACATAGAAACTAAAAACCACCCTTTCAAAATTAAGTCTAACTTTCAAGTTCCAATCATTGGCGATAATTCAATAGAAAATACATTTTCTACAAAAACACGAATTATCAAAATATATGCCAAGATTAAATACAATATGTCTAAATCGAACGTGAATGCATAAAAAATTAAAATCGACAATACTATATGTATTCATAAAGCCGATAAAAATAACACGACTGTAATACAGAATAAACGTGATTATCTTATTGAAGGCGAATCCCAATTAAATGACGGTATTCATTATACTAAAATAATAAATATTGACATAGAAAACACCAGAAAAATAGTCAATAAAATGGTATACCGTATGAAAGATAATGAAATAGACGAAATGTCTTTCAAATTCTTACGAGAAGGGTAAAACATTTAAAACTCCAAAGCCTACTTCCTTCCTAAGATTCACAAACTTAGTACGAAACATTAGAAATGTACCAAAATAAATGTATGAATAAAGAAAAGTACATGAACCAGGTCGACCGATTATTAGCCAATGATCGGGACCACTACTAAATATTGGAAAATACCTAGATTATTTTCTTCTTCCATTGGTGAAGACACAAGATACATATCTATCAGATACTAGCGATTTTATCAGATACATAGAAAATACTCACACGGAACAAAGTGATTTACTTGTTTCCTATGATATAACATCGTTATATACTAATCTTAATTTCAATGAAATTAAAACGGCTATAGAAAATACGCTTACAGACCATGTAAATCAAGAATATGATATTAAAAGACCATCTACAGAAAGTCTACTTGATATTCTTAGTATTTTACTGACAAAAAATGAATTTACCATTAATGAAAACGCATATATATAAACACATCGTTGGCGTTTCAATGGGCGGAGTTGCTTCCCCGGAAATATCTGATATTGCTATATTTGACCATATAAATAATATTATAGAACAATATCCATACAAAGATAATATTAAATTTCATAAACGAATGCGAAATGATGGCTTTATTATATTTAATGGAAGCAGTGAGCAAATTAAACAACTATTTGAAATAGCAAATAAGAAACATAACCTGCTGAAATTCACTTTTGAAATAAATACACATACTATGAAATACTTCGGTGTTGTATTGCAAAAAAGAAAACGGTTCACCACATCTAAAATACTAGATGTAAACTGTTACACCAAATCCACTGAAAATATCAGTATATAAGTAGATACTGTATAGAAGCTGGAGTCATGCCCCTACCTGTTTCTCTTCTTTTATTAAAGGAGAAGGGACTAGAATTCTTAGAAACACCAGCAGTAAGGATGAATTTAATAAACGTATTAAACTGTTTATAGATAAATTATCTAGACGGGATACACGAAAGAAATCGCCAGTCAAATATTGCACAAAATTAAATCACGAAGACAGACAGTTAAAACTTCGGAAGAAACAATATAAGAATAAAATAACAGGCAGAAATATGTTCATTACAAAGTATCATTATAATGCTGAATATCTTAAAAGATTATAACAAAGTTCTGGTATATAATTCGAAAGATCCGATTGCCAAACAAATATTTAAATCTAAACCAGATATGGGTTTCAAAACAATAAGAATATTAGCGACATGATAATTAATCATTAAGTCGAAGAACCCCTCCACAGGAGGCTTTATAATATAGTGTATACTGTGAAACAGATGTAATAAAGACATGACACCGATTTATTTCAATAGAACACGTATCTGAGATAACCGACGGTTTCTTATATGTCCATGTTTCTACCCGGCAGGGTACCTACACATATTTCTTCAAATGCTAAACATGGAGACTTTTGTATATTATCATATAGATGATAAAACAAACACGCTAGTATACCCTGAATTCAACATTATGACATTGATAAATACTATCTCTACTATATCCCGTGTAGACTTATGTTGAAGTAATTAGTGATAAAAATAAAGACAATAAGTCTCTTCATTAATTAAACAAAAGTGCTGATCAACTTGGTCAGTTTCTTCAGTCTGTAAAAAGACTAGCTACAACGTAGACCTATATGCACGTGTAGTTAATAAATTAAAAAACTGTTATGAAACAGACACACATCTATCTATGATACTAGATACGAAATAAATACCTAAAGGTCGGCCTCTGATGAGGGTTTACCTGGGAATACTCCCGAAAGAACCCGAAACATTGCGTCTTAAATTCTAAAGAATTAAGCAATAAAAAGTACGTAGTGTTAGGTCAGAAATATTGATACCATACCATGAATAAGTGGGTTTATGGTCTTTTTATAAAACTATTGTTCAATTATCTTAAATCCCCTAATTAGCAGTAAACAATCATTAACAGAGGTGACAAAACTGCAAAAGGCAAGGTATTTAACTTATCCTATTGTCAGTTAATTAGAGTGTTACACAATCAGGTAACAATTTTACTGGAAACGCCGCTAGGCATACAATTTGGAAATTTTATTTTTTGAAAAGGCAGAGGGGTGCATTTTTTTGCTTTGGAGGGCAGAAGGGCGGGGGTAAGGGCACCAAGGGCGGGCCGCCCTTCTATTTAGGGCAGGTGGGAACACTGATGTACTTTCTTACCCTTAAAGTACTGTGAGACTCTTCTATTGAAGCTGGAGTTATTGTAGCTATAATAGCAGTTTTTGAGTTTCCACCAAGAGCATTCTGTAAAATTCTGGTTAATTTAGAATCTCTGTACCCTATGTGCTGATGACTGAAAAAGACAAAAGGTTGTGTGAATGTCTTAAGATTAAATTTTGTCTTCTTTACTTATCTTAGGTGTTTTTTTAGTTTTTCTACAAAAAATTTTACCCAACATTGTGACTGTGGATTCAATTTTTTGATAATTAAAATGTAACAATGTCCCTTGTTAGATAAATAATTACCTTTGAGAGAAGCCTTTATCAATTGTTTTAAGTAATTCATTTTGTAGTTCCCCAAATAATGTGCTCAAATATTTCTCCAGTTGATCAGTTTGAAAAATGACTTCAAACTGAAACTCAAAAAGAAGAGTTTTGCCCAAATGATATTATGAAAGACTGAAGTTTTTTTTATAAGCACAGCAACATTGACAATCCAGTTCTCTCCGATAATAAAAGTCAAGTAAAATGGTCTAAATGTATACTTGGTGTCATACAATGCATACAGTTAATATGATAAAACTTAAATCCTAAAAAGTCAAATAAAATTGTATGAATGAATGTTTAGTGTCATACAATACATACAGTTGATATAAAAAATATAAATCCACATTTTAAGATAATTGTCGTACCCCACACCATCACTGAGTTTACTGATGACAGTACCCAGCATGAATAAACTTTTGTTAATGGCACATCCTTCCTTGTATCTATCACCAGTATTTTCATGTGCTTTCTCTGACCCTGCCAGGTCGACAAAATTCTAAAAGAAGAGATTGTCCATGTTATATAAACTGATAAGGATATGCAATTAACAGTGTAAAGAAGTAAAAAATTATTTAAACAAGTGTTTTCTTTCAAGTCAAGTTCTAGATATCACACTATTGTACAATTCAAATCCTTTGTAATCTGATAAACTTATAGAGCTAATAGTCTCATGATCATCAATCTCAAAAGTTATGGCAATAGTTTTGAAAATAAAATCTTATTGGCAATCATACCACATCTTCTTGTTTTTATATATAGCCTTCATTCTATTTTTCTCAACAACACATTTTCTAAACCAAGGCAAAACAATGTATAAATCTTTTTCAGACAGCCCTAAAATATATTTTGACAAATAACAATTTTAAATTGATATTTTGTAATACTTACAAGATGTGAAACCATGACTGCCTCTTCATCTCCTGTTTCTCTACTTTCTATGATCTGTTTTAAACAATTTGAGTATTACAACAAGCTTAACAAGCTTTCAAATAGAAAAGGTAATCAAGTGTCAATACTCCTTAATTATATATATAACTTGCAAGTCTCCAAATGAAATTTAATGTTCTGCAGAAAAATCTATGCAAGTTTGGTTGAATTCCTACCGAAAAATCAGTGTAAGTTTAGTTGAATTCTGTAAAGCCATTTTCAAGGAGTTTGAGATTAACAAAGTGTGACAAAGACAATGACAGGAGATTAACAAAGTGTGACAAAGACAATGACAGGAGATTAACAAAGTGTGACAAAGACAATGACAGGAACAACGTGGATGACAAAGACAATGACAGGAACAACATGGATGAGACATTGACAGGAACAACGTGGATGACAAAGACAATGACAGGAACAACATGGATGACAAAGACAATGACAGGAACAACGTGGATGACAAAGACATTGACAGGAACAATGTGGATGACAAAGACAATGACAGGAACAACGTGGATGACAAAGACAATGACAGGAACAACATGGATGACAAAGACAATGAAAGGAACAACGTGGATGACAAAGACATTGACAGGAACAACGTGGATGACAAAGACAATGACAGGAACAACGTCAATGACAAAGACAATGACAGGAACAACGTCGATGACAAAGACAATGACAGGAACAACGTGGATGACAAAGACATTGACAGGAACAACATAGATGACAAAGACAATGACAAGAACAACATCGATGACCAAGACAATGACAGGAACAACGTGGATGACAAAGACATTGACAGGAACAACGTGGATGACAAAGACAATGACAGGAACAACGTGGATGAAGAAGGTATAACATAACATAACACAACAAAAGTGATCTCTACGCGTCTCTTCAGGTGGACACTTTCAGGTGACAATTAATACAACAAATTTGATTTTTTGTCAATGTTACATATCAAATTATTTAACAAACTTTGCGAATTTGTACCCTATAGATTAATTTCAATTAAATGATCTAAAGAAAATTTGGGAAAAGCAAATACTCTTAAAAAAATGTTTGATTTTCTGGTTTAACAAATCTACATGTATATTAAAATTCTCAGGTTTGGTATACAAGTGGTAGTGCCACTTCCAATTGATTTTCTTTTCCATATTCTTTTGAGTTTATCATTCAAATAATCTTCCTTACTACTCAATCTGTGTAATCTTGTGTATGTCTGAATTACAAATCAGACATTCAAAGTTCAATATGAAAACATTCTTACCATTCTCATAATACAGTGTGACCTTGAACTTCTGTCATTTTGTTTTGTCTCTGCCATGTGCTTTCTCTCTGAAAATTAAATTTTAACTCTTTACTGAATAAATTAGTTTTCAATACATTATATTCAATTTCCTTATAAAAACACGGCAAACCTAAATATAACTAGGTGTATCCTCATCTGAAAAGATTATGTGTGTCTTTAGGACACCATGCCCTTCTCACACTATCCACATGTTCAGATTCAGTAAAATGTGAAATCTGGGTCAAAACCTTAATTTGGCATTTGTTTTAAAGATTTTATAATGAACATGTGTACTACTGTATATTTCAAGTTGATGTGTCCACAAACATAATCTACCTTAAATCAAAACTTCAACCTATCTTAAACCATAGTAGTGGTTTACATTCTTGTCCTTTAGTCTCTGGTCGACAGTATTCTCATTGACAATCATACCACATCTCCTTTGGTCTCTGGTCGACAGTATTCTCATTGACAATCATACCACATCTCCTTTGGTCTCTGGTCGACAGTATTCTCATTGACAATCATACCACATCTCCTTTGGTCTCTGGTCGACAGTATTCTCATTGACAATCATATCACATCTCCTTTGGTCTCTGGTTGACAGTATTCTCATTGACAATCATACCACATCTCCTTTGGTCTCTGGTCGACAGTTTTCTCATTGACAATCATACCACATCTCCTTTGGTCTCTGGTCGACAGTATTCTCATTGACAATCATACCACATCTCCTTTGGTCTCTGGTCGACAGTATTCTCATTGACAATCATACCACATCTCCTTTGGTCTCTGGTCGACAGTATTCTCATTGAGAATCATACCACATCTCCTATGGTCTCTGGTCAAAAGTATTCTCATTGACAATCATACCACATCTCCTTTGGTCTCTGGTCGACAGTATTCTCATTGACAATCATACCACATCTCCTTTGGTTTCTGGTCGACAGTATTCTCACTGACAATCATACCACATCTCCTTTGGTCTCTGGTTGACAGTATTCTCATTGACAATCATACCACATCTCCTCATTTTTATAGTACAGCAAAATCTTTCTGAAAGTGTCCTTGTTTGAATTCCTACAATGGTTATTTACTAATGTGATTTTGATTTCAATGTGTGATCAAAAAAAGAAGACAGAATCAAACAAAATGTTATTTTATACATTGTTAATCAACTCTGACAAAACCCACAATTTACATACCATTTCCCACATCCATATAGGTGATTACATCAGCTTTAGACATAACCAGTTCTTCTGACACTCCTGTTAGCTGTATGTTCCTATCCTGTAGAAATACATTTGGAAAAATTCACAAAGTCCAACAGAACCACTCAATACTAGTGTATTCTCACAATTTGAGATATAAACTTTTCAAATAGTTTACAAAAAATGCAATATTTAAGCCAATTCAGGCAAATGACAAGTTGATGCCAGTAAGTATTAAAATACAATATATGTTGTACCTTTAAAAATTCTAATGCAATTGAAAACAAATGCAAAAATACTATTTTGTAGATCTGGAAATGTTGGCAAGCACATGCAGATGACATCAATCATAGAATTTTTATGACAAATAAAATATAAACATTATAAAAATGTTACATAAGAGTTGATATTTTCTGTTTTAAATACATTAATAACTGTTATAAAGTTTATATAATGAATATCTGAATATAAATTAAAAATAAGATTTCTTAAAGTCATATGAAACCTCAAATTAAAAAAAAATGATGCATATGTTTTTTATAACAAAATGGATAGTTTTCATTATTAAACTTATGTACATATACTTTTTTCGAAAATTATTTAATTTGTCCACATTTAGAAAAAGTTTACTTTTTTTTAATTGCTTGCTTCCAGGAAGCAATTTGCCGACATATTTTCCGTATGCAAGTGACCTTAGCGTAATCCTTCTCGTAAAAATCCGGTGATCGCAATACGCATGGATCTGTCACTGAAATAAACTATTATCTGATTGTACATGATATACACGTGCTCAATATCCATGCTTCTTTGTTGATTGTTTACTATAAGGTGACAATCGGTAAACTACGGCTTCAAAACACGATAATTAATGAGCTGCCATATTTTCACATCATAACAGACAGAGAGAAAAAAAAATTGACGATTATATGATATGTTTGCGTAAAAAATGTTAAAATCGTGCACAGAAGTCTAAGTTTATGATATATACATGCATTGGTTCAAGAATTGGATAAACATTATTTTTCACCAATCACTCGTTTCATATGACTTTAATGTAAATTTTATTTTTTTCACATTTTAATATGCACTATCCTAATTTCATGTATATAAAGAACACAAAAGCTATTTAAAATTCCACAGCATATTGAAAACATAAAAATACAGTAAATTCATAAACTTTTTATGTATTTATTTTCTAGTATGATAGCCCTTACTGTGTCTTCCTGTATTCTTATTGGTTTGTCCTCTGTTGACAAGAGATCTGACACTTTCTCATTGTAAATCTCCATGTATGATATTCTCAACAGAAATTCTTTGTCTGGCGTCTACAAAATGAAACGAAAACATCTTGCTATGATTGTTTCTAAATATGAACATGATAAAAAATACAAAGCAAATAGTAGTCAGACAGCTAATTTTGGGGTTCCAAAAAACTTACATCTAAAAAATAGACATTAATAGGTCAAAATAAGACACCAAATGAAAAGCAGGTACCTACACTAAACATTAGGTTCCATCAATAAGTTAACTGGTAATTTAAGATGCAAATACAATGTATCAACACCATATCTAGATATCTGAATATGTTAACAGTTATAAATATTTCAACTGGGATTTATTTTGAATACAATGTGTATGTATAATTAATTTCTTCCAGTATACCTTCACTAGTCAAAACAAGGACAAAACTTGATGATAACCTTAAATTACAATACACAGGCCCTGTTAAAGCATTCTATAAAATTTTCTTGTGCCTAAAACATGTAAAAGTGCATTTTGACAGAGAAATTATGCAAAATGTAGATTTTATAAAAAAAACAACACCAAAATAATTATTCTTACTAGTGGAAATCTGGTATATAATACTGTGGAAACCACTCTAAACTACTGGGAAAGTCATTCTTATCATATAATTACAGTGCAATGAAGTGCAAATTTTCAAAACTTGTCCTTTCACATAATTCTATTTGAGAAAAAGGTTTTTACATGGATTTCAGTGAAAACCTTTTATCAGTGAGAAATCCACATGAGGTATTAAAGGAAACATTGTGACATCACATGTATTATGGCGTCATTAAATAACGACAGATCAAAATAGTGCTAATTATAGTTTGCAGTGTTACATGAGAAACAGTTGCATAAGATTTAACTCAAATATTTAGTCGAAAGGTCAGTAACTAAGTATTTTCATTTAATATCAAGACCATAGCAACAGTTTTCATATTAGCATATTTCTAACATACCGACTGTAATTTCAATTGCATAAATACCATAAATAAACAATTTAGAGCTTGCCTAATAAAACAAAATGCTTATCAGTTATTCAGGACTTTTTTAAACCTCTAGTTTGCCATCTCATGTTAAAAAGTAATGATATGTCTGGAACTGAAATAAGACAAAAAATTTACTCAGGCTGTGTTATCATTTAATTTAAATACATAAGTATTATTGAGAGAGAAAATCTAATTCTTGAAAGTTTTATCACAAAGAAAGAAAAATGCTTCTCCCTTGTGGCTAAGCCACCTTCATTTAAACCTTTTATATTAGAAGCAATGAGTAGTAGCTAACTAGCTTAATAGTTGAATAGGTGCAGCAATATTGTTTTCAAAAGGTTTGACCTCCCCTTTTCACTGAGAAATGACAATATCTTGTGTTTTGCTCATGTGCATTAAAATAATAATTCATGATTTTATTAATACATGTACATGTTTTTCTGTTTATTTGCATATTAAAATCTACTGACTAGGGGTCAAATCATAGGATAAAAGCACATGTGATGATGTATCTCACTTTACTCGTATGAAGTGTGTTATCTCCCTTGATTATCAGTTATTCCTGTAGACCAGAGTGATAATTACATAACAAAGACTATATTGTGTCATGTTTACTTACAATTTAATAATATTAAGTTATTTCTTGCCTTTTCAATTAAATAAACAATTCCTTTCGGATGTCTCGGAGGTAAACAAAGTTATGATTGTGCCTAAAAAGTGTTCAGCCCGTGCCAGTAATGCATTTTAAAAGCGAAAATTTCATTGAGTTTTGCTGATCTTTATCAATAATATTTATCTTAAACCATTTCTGATAACTAGATATAAATCAAAACTACTTACAACGATGATGAATATTACAATAATATCCGCAACATCTCCAGGAGACCCCAGTGTTCTATTTCAATCAGAGAAGGATTTTTACCAGGAAAAAGATTTATAGATTAATACTTACTGTTGGTTGCTTTATGTACTGGGAAACATACATTCAGTTTTAATTATAAATCTTTACCTAACAATAATATTTTTCCATAGGACATCATGCTGGCTTTATAATATAAAAAAATCTCCATTTTCAATACATGAAATCTTGGTCAAAACCCTATTTTGGCATATATTTAAGATTTTGAATAAACTCTTCTAAAATGCAATTTTTCTTTACATGTTTGGAAATTACTTTATATTAAAATTTAAGATACCCAGTAAAAAAATCATTTATAGCTAAAATGTTTTTTCATTAAGATTTAAAGGGAGAAAAGACAGTCTAGTCTGATCAAAATTTCATATTAAATAGGAGAGTGATTATATCAGATTATCTCCCATGGAAACTTATTGACATTTTGTAACTTTGCATACATTTAACTGAATTGTACATATTTTAATTCAAATTTGTGTATGATTCTCATGAATATAGACGAAATTTCAAAAGGAATAGTATGAAAACTTAATTTGGATACTTTTATACAAATTAAAAATAACTACCTTACCTTTCAAATGATTTTAATATTACAATAGGTAGGAATAGAAATTATAAGCAGCATGATAGTAACTATTAAGTATAATTAAAATCTAATAGGATTGTAAGTATAATTTTTTTTTCCAAATTGAACTTCTAACATTGATGACTAGGTTGCGGTTCTTCAATAGCAGATTGGTAGAATTTATTACCAGTGGAACAGTTTGATTTGATGAAACAGATTGCAATTGGGTCAGAATTTTGAATGAACTGCAAATGGAGGAGAGGAACACTATCAATGAAATCAGTCAGAATGACAAATAATGGTGATAAGTTGTGATAAACAAAACATAATCTATTTTATCTCACTTACATTTTTCATTTGTTTAAATATTTCTTCAACAGATAAAGAGATGATTCCAGGTTGCATTGCTGATCCAGACATAGTAAAAGTTTTCCCTGAAGAGCTTTGTCCATATGCAAATATAGTACCTATAGACATATGATAAAATTTTGATAAATATAACTTTAGTTTAAGGCAATATAAAAGCTAATATTTTATTTATAAACAATAATTCTCAGTATGTCTCTATCATATGCATATGCTTTACTTTAAAAAGAAGCATTGAAGATACAATGTATACAAAATACCATCAACAGTTTTTGAAGAAGTAAAAATGACATTTAGTAAAGGGAGTTCTTGTTCAAGTTATTTTCTAAATGTATCTATTGATTGCTAGTTGTTTAATACCAAGCACCAAACTAAAAAGTAGCTGCTTATACAAAAGAACCTTGTCATGTGATATCAATATCTGCTTATACAAAAGAACCTTGTCATGTGATATCAATATACCCTCTTTTGTACTACATTTACATGTACAGGCAGAATTTGAAAGTATTAGCTCACATGTTAACAATTTGAAGAAAGACATGTCATCAAACATTACCCGCTACATAATTTGAAAGTATTAGCTCTCATGTTAACAATATGAAGAAAGACATGTCATCAATCTATTACCCGGTACATTTTTTTTTCAGACCTCAAGCTGACCATGTTTGAACTCCTTAATCATGTTAATTTGAATGATTGGCAGTAGCTAAAACCATTTTTTTACCTGGATGCAGATTAAAACCTTATACCCTCCTGCAGTAGAAGCAAGTCTGCAATGGTAGAGGAATATTTGTAAAAGGATTTAAAATTATTTTTTATTTTGTATTTAATATACACTTTATTTGAACTTTGGTGGATAGTTGTCTCACTGGCAATCATACCTTATCTCCTTATTTTTATATGCATGTTTAATTGGTTATATTTACTAACCATGAAACCCCCTAACAGCCCCTGTAATAACTGGTTTGCATATTTCTTCAAAAATATCTAATGTTGTTTTGTCTTGGTCAAATATTCTATCTGCAAAGTTAAAAATATTTTCATTAATACAAGGATATATACAAACTAGAGGCTCTCAAGAGCCTGTATCTACTGTGGTTTTGGAAATCATGTAAAATAAGGTTAAAATCATAATAAATAGTATTAGATACCATAAAATTTTGTCGCCAGTTTGAAAACTTTGAGCCAACTTTAGGGCCAGCTAAAGTCTTGATTTCTTCTAAAAAATTCAAACTATGTTCAATTTAAATTTCTTATGCACTCAGCCTGCACTTTACATCATTTAACATGTTACACTAAGTAAGTTATAGCATAGGGTTTATATACATACAAAAAAAACATGTGTACTTTTATTTTCTTTGTCAGTATTTCATATGTATAAGAATATAATTAGCTTAGTTATGGTCTGTATATGCTACAGAATAGAAAAATTGTTTTTAAATAAAAAAATAAAGAGAAAAAATTGGTAATTGAATGAAGAAAACATAATAATGGGTGTTTAGATTTACAGAATAGTGAAAATTTGTATTAAAAATAAAGAGTACAGAAAAGATGACCAAGGCACTCTTCAAACATTACCCATCCTGCTACTAAGACCCTCTTTAACTCTACCCATATCTCAAAATACATAAACATATGAATTCTTCAGTCAGAAGACATATCTTAGACATATCTAATGTAGGTCTCTTAATGGTAGGAAAAAATAAAATTGAGTTATCTTTCTTTATTCGGGTGTGCTCCTTCTTTGGAGGATTATACATAGTACGTAGAAGAGGTAAATGTGATCAACAATATGGCGGCGGTTTTGTTATTTTCGTATCTTAACTGAGGGCATGCAAAGACAAATTAAGTCTGAATTTGCTATTTTTACGGAAAACAAGAAAACTTTGTCTTTGTATAAGTTGATTATGGTTTTCGACTTCCTGTCAATTACGTTTTCTTCATTAAACTACGGTAAACATTGCAAATTGTGTTGTCGTATGAACATTTATTCAAATGAAAAGACAAACGCTGACTGACCAATTCTATTTGAATGAATTAATGTTAATGATCATTAATGACCAATCCGATAAATGGATTACCTGTAACAACAGATTATGACACCTGTTGTAACCGTTGATTAGCTTGGGGTCATAAACAAAGTCATAAACTTGTCGCCAGGTAAATAATAATGATTGAGGCCAAGTTTGGTTTAATTTGGCCCAGTAGTTAAATTAAAAGCAGGTCATCCCACTGTGCATGCTGTAGTCTTACAATAGTTACTGAAGACCCCTCATCATTATTTAAATTAGTTTTCAAGTTTTGACCATTTGAAATTGTTTTTCTTACAATTTTCCCTTAGACTTCTATAAGTGGATGGCAGGGTCATCGGATACATTTTTCAATCAAGATACCCTATTGAAAATTGTGGCTAAGTTTAATTCTATTTGCCCCAGTAGATTAAGTGAAGAAGATTTTTGTAAGAGATTACAAAATTTATGAAAAAACCTATATAACATTTTTACCCTATGTCAGATTTGCTCTAAATGCTTTAGTTTCAGAGTTATAAGCCAAAAACTGCATTTTACCCCTATGTTCTATTTTAGCCATGTTGGCCATGTTGGTTGGCAGGCAGAGTCATTGGACACATTTTTCAAACTAGATACCCTAATGATGATTGTGGCCAAGTTTGGTTAAATTTGTCTCAGTTGTTTCAGAGGAGAAGATTTTTGTCAAAGATTACAAAAATTGTTAAAAATTGACTATAAAGAGCAATAACTCCTTAAGGGGTCAATTTACAATTTTGGTCATGTTGACTTATTTGTAGATCTTACTTTACTGAACATTATTGCTGTTTACAGTTTATCTCTATCTATAATAATATTCAAGATAACCAAAACTGCAAAATTTCCTTAAAATTACCAATTCAGGGGCAGCAACCCAACAACGGGTTGTCTGATTCTTCTAAAATTTTAAGGCAGATAGATCTTAACCTGATGGACATTTTTACTCCCATGTCAGATTTGCTCTAAATGCTTTAGTTTCAGAGATAAAAGCCAAAAACTGCTTTTTACCCCTATGTTCTGTTTTTAGCCATGTCAGCCATGTTGATTGGCAGGCAGGGTCATCGGACACATTTTTTAAACTAGATACCCTAATGATGATTGTGGCCAAGTTTGGTTAAATTTGGCCCAGTAGTTTCAGAGGAGAAGATTTTTGTAAAAGTTAACGGACGATGATGGACGCCAGTGATGAGCATGATGAGAAAAGCTTACTTGGCCCATTGGGCCAAGTGAGCTAAAAATGTGTTACCTGGCATGGTAGCAAGTAAGATAATGAATTTATACAATCTAACTTGACTCATGTTAAATGTAACAAATGCACTTCTTTCAACTCTTGATGATTGTTATAAAAACTATATATTTGTTTTAAACCATAAAAAAATATTATAAACAGTACGAAGTGTTACTAACAAACCATAAATAATAATACACATACCAAAGGCATACGGAGTACCCACTCTGCCATTTTCCATTGGTGCCATTGTATTATTTTTTATCATCCAGTTACTATGACATCCTAATTTTTGCTCCCTAGAGAAAAAGAAAAAAATAATTTTCTTCTTATTTTGCACATTGGATTTATAATTCAATTGTAATATAGAAAGACTTAGATCATCATGATAATAATTTTACATGTTTGATGTTTCTGTAGAATAAGTTTTAAACACTAGTAGTTCTAACAATGGATGTTGAATAAGCTCGTCCATCCCTGACACTGGTAAAAAAAAATCTGTGGATGACTGAGCGTCAAAGAATTTTTTTTTTAATTTAATATATTGTATATGTGGTGCTATAGTTTTAATATATTGTATATGTGGTGCTATAGTTTTAATATATTGTATATGTGGTGCTATAGTTTTAGGGAGACTACGCAATTTCAAAATCTCATGGTGCTACTTGAGAATACTGGGGAGAAAACTGTCTTCCTAGATACATGATCCAATTTTCAAATTTTGTGGGGCATCCATATTTGAAGGTTGTACACCCAGATGACTGAAATCGTGTTGACTATAAAGTTAAATTGAATAGATATATTTTATCATGTACTTCAACGAATAAACAGCTGTGTAAGAAGTGCAAGATACATGTTTATATATATATGCTAATCATATGCACATAAAAAAAATGCAAAATGTGTGGTGAGAGAGATGGCTATCAGTATCCCATAGGAATTATAAAAATTGCCTAAATTTGTCCAACAACAATGGAAAGGCAAATGAGTTCCAATGTTCCCCGTGTTGCACAAATTTTTATCTGTTCAAGGTCAATAACTAAAAAAAAAATTTTTTTTTTAACTTTTGAAAATTATCTTAGACAGTTGAAGACTTGAGAGCAATTTCTGATATATTTAATATTTCCAAGGGGCACATGACTCATTAAAAATATTTGATCGGCAATAATTTTCAAAACTGTCCGTAACATTGCTGATATTAACCTTTGATATGAATTTGATAAAATCTGGCAAAATTGTACATGTGAGAGCACTTACAATGCAAATTTCTATATAATTAATATTTCTAAGGGGCATAACTCTTTAAAAAATAATTGATCAGCACTGATTTTCAAACTTGTCAAAGATATTGCTGTTATAAACCTATGATGTAAGTTTCATAAAAATCTGGAAAGAATTGTACACATGAGAGCGCAAACATTGCAATATTCCAAATAATTAATATTTCTAAGGGACAGAACTCTTTTAAAAATATTTGATCGACACTGATTTTTGAACTTGTTCGATAAATCGCTGATATAAACCTACAATATAAGTTTCATAAAAATCTGGCAAGAATTAAACACATGAGAGTGCTAACAATGCAATTTTCCATACTATCAATATTTCTAAGGGCCGTAACTATTTTTAAATTATTGAGTGGCACTGATTTTTGAACTCGTCCGAGACATTGCTGATATAAACCTACAATATAAGTTTCATAAAAATCTGGCAAGAATTGTACACATGAGAGCGCTAACGATGCAATAAACCATATAATTAATATTTCTAAGGGCATAACTCTTTAAATCATAGGGCGAATGTGCTGAAAAGGCAGTTAGTTACCTACAGGATTTTATTATTCTATAGCCCGGATTGATTATATCAAACATATTACTTTTCAGAAAAGGCTAACAACATCAGATAATTAGACATTTTTCAATTATCATGATAATTTTACATTGCATTTCCAAAAAAAATATTATTGTATGAGTATATTAATGCACAAATATCTTTTGATTTAAAATTTTACCGTCTACACTACAGATCAACTTAGGATTGACTTTTTCTACAAACAAATTGATTTTTTTATTTATATTCAACAAAGTGCAATTGAATATTTAGGGTCAATTTTGATTTTCACCATTTGTGATTATTCACATCTCAAGTTTAAAAAAAAACAACATTCCGGTTCATCATGATGGTTTGGTGTGAATTTATCTCAAAAACATTAAGTTATATGATGCATCTCTAAGTGTCCACTCTTTCCCAGAAAAACATTATTCTTCAAAAAATTATTCCAAGCAAAAAAGTAAATAATTCCAAGTATGACTCCCAAGAAATGACCTTGCAAGGTCACCAATTATTGTTTGTGATTGTCTACATCCAACTCTGAGAAAGCCTGATACTACCATATTTTTGTTACATGCAGGGGTGTTGAAATGCTATGCCCGACTCTCCCTACTCATACATTTGACAGACCTGACAAGCAGTTTTTGTGTCTATGTTGCCCATGGATAATTAAAAAAGGTTGTCTAAACTTCTGATAAAATATAAAATGAAGAACTATATTTTTTAATGAGAATTTTTTTATTTAATAGTTAATTGATAATTTGAACAATATTAATTAAGTTTTAGATCTTGCACGGGTGATTAATTTTCTCTCAAAATTTCTGATATTCTATTAAAGTTTTAAATATAATATGAGGCAGGCATTACCTGTGAAAGGGATGAAGTCTGTATAAATTAGTGTAGGAATTCAAGCATCATTTGCACTTGAATCTGTAGAAAATGAAGCCAAAGTACTGAAACATACCTGACATTCGACCTATTGTTCGGGATTATAGTTGTGACATCATTTTCAATGTAAAGAAAGAAACACCATTATCAGGTATTAATGTGTTTTTTTTCATGTTATAGAATTATCAATTATTTTTATTGCCAGTTCATTAGTAGATTGCTTTCTATATTGATTTTCTACTGCAGTTTCAGAAAAGAAGATTACAAAGGAAAACATTTTGTAAAACTTACCAAAATTTACCAAATTAATGAAAATTGTAAAAATTGACTATAAAGGGCAATAACTCCTTAAGGGGGTCAACTGACCATTTTGGTCATGTTTGACTTATTTGAAGATCTTACTTTGCTGAACATTATTGCTGTTTACAGTTTATCTCTATCTGTAATAATTTTCAAGATAATAACCAAAACAGCAAAATTTCCTTAAAATTACCAATTCAGGGCAGCAACCCAACAACCAGTTGTCCAATTCATCTGAAAATTTGAGGGCAGATAGATATTTACTTGATAAACAAGTTAATTCCTGTAAGATTTGCTTTAAATGCTTTGGTTTCAGAGTTACAAGCCAAAATCTACATTTTACCCTATGTTCTATTTTTAGCCATGGCAGCCATCTTGGTTGGTTGGCTGGGTCACTGCACACATTTTTAAACTAAATACCCTAATAATGATTGTGCCTAAGTTTGGTTGAATTTGGTCCAGTAGTTTCAGAGGAGAAGATTTTGTAAAGATTACAAAATTTACAAAAACTGGTAAAAATTACTTTAAAGGGCAATAACTCCTTAAGGGTCAACTGACCATTTTGATCATGTTGACTTATTTGAAGATCTTACTTTGCTGAACATTATTGCTGTTTACAGTTTATCTCTATCTGTAATAATTTTCAAGATAATAACCAAAACGGCAAAAATCCTTAAAATTACTAATTCAGGGCAACAACCCAACAACCCATTGTCCGATTCATCTGAAAATTTCAGGGCAGATAGATCTTGACTTGATCAACAATTTTACCCAGTCAGATTTGCTCTAAATGCTTTGGTTTCGAGTTATAAGCCAAAATATACATTTTACCCTATGTTCTATTTTTAGCCATGGCGGCCATCTTGGTTGGTTTGGCAGGTCACCGGACACAATTTTTAAACTAGATACCCTAATGATGATTGTGGCCAAGTTTGGTTAAATTTGGCCCGGTAGTTTCAGAGGAGAAGATTTTTGTAAAAGTTAACGACGACGGACGACGACGGACGCCAAGTGATGAGAAAAGCTCACTTGGCCCTTTGGGCCAGGTGAGCTAAAAAGTTGTCCAACAACAATGGAAAGGCAAATGAGTTCCAATGTTCCCGATGTTGCACAAATTTTTATCTGTTCAAGTCAATAACTAAAAAAAAAATTTTTTTTTTAACTTTTGAAAATAATCTTAGACAGTTGAAGACTTGAGAGCAATTTCTGATATATTTAATATTTCCAAGGGGCACATGACTCATTAAAAATATTTGATCGGCAATAATTTTCAAAACTGTCCGTAACATTGCTGATATTAACCTTTGATATGAATTTGATAAAAATCTGGCAAAAATTGTACATGTGAGAGCACTTACAATGCAAATTTCTATATAATTAATATTTCTAAGGGGCATAACTCTTTAAAAAATAATTGATCAGCACTGATTTTCAAACTTGTCAAAGATATTGCTGTTATAAACCTATGATGTAAGTTTTATAAAAATCTGGAAAGAATTGTACACATGAGAGCGCTAACATTGCAATATTCCAAATAATTAATATTTCTAAGGGACAGAACTCTTTTAAAAATATAAAATATTTGATCGACACTGATTTTTGAACTTGTTCGAAAAATCGCTGATATAAACCTACAATATAAGTTTCATAAAAATCTGGCAAGAATTAAACACATGAGAGTGCTAACAATGCAATTTTCCATATTATCAATATTTCTAAGGGCCATAACTATTTTTAAATTATTGAGTGGCTCTGATTTTTGAACTCGTCCGAGACATTGCTGATATAAACCTACAATATAAGTTTCATAAAAATCTGGCAAGAATTGTACACGAGAGCGCTAACGATGCAATAAACCATATAATTAATATTTCTAAGGGGCATAACTCTTTAAATCATAGGGCGAATGTGCTGAAAAGGCAATTAGTTACCTACAGGATTTTATTATTCTATAGCCCGGATTGATTATATCAAACATATTACTTTTCAGAAAAGGCTAACAACATCAGATATTTAGACATTTTTCAATTATCATGATAATTTTACATTGCATTTCCAAAAAATATTATTGTATGAGTATATTAATGCACAAATATCTTTTGATTTAAAATTTTACCGTCTCACACTACAGATCAACTTAGGATTGACTTTTCTACAAACAAACTGATTTTTGATTTATATTCAACAAAGTGCAATTGAATATTTAGGGTCAATTTTGATTTTCACCAATTGTGATTATTCACATCTCGCTTAAAAAAACAACATTCCGGTTCATCAGGATGGTTTGGTGTGAATTTATCTCAAAACATTAAGTTATATGATGCATCTCTAAGTGTCCACTCTTTCCCAGAAAAACATTATTCTTCAAAAATTATTCCAAGCAAAAAGTAAATAATTCCAAGTATGACCTTGCAAGGTCACCAATTATTGTTTGTGATTGTCTACATCCAACTCTGAGAAAGCCTGATACTACCATATTTTTGTTACATGCAGGGGTGTTGAAATGCTATGCCCGACTCTCCCTACTCATACATTTGACAGACCTGACAAGCAGTTTTTTGTGTCTATGTTGCCCATGGATAATTAAAAAAAAAGGTTGTTTGACAATGTTAATTTATATAACCATAGAAAAGTCCTCAATTTATTCATCAAAGTAGAAAAATATCAAATAACAAGACAAAAGCAACATGTTTAAGTAAAACAACATCAATGATCAAGAAATAGATCAATTATCTAAACAACAAAAAGTAACTCGGGTTTCATTAATATTCTGCCATTTTTTCCCATTGATCCGGGATTGTCAACCAAATGTTCTGCTGAGAAAAGAAAAATTATCAGATTCCCAAGACAACTGAGTTATTATTGACATGTGGCGACTAAGCATAGATCAGTCGACTTTTCATTGTTATATCAATGACTGAAACGATCTTAAAAGCAATTAAAGATTAAAATACCACTCAAAATAAACCCGAACTCTTGCACACGGATTTTTAAGTAATATCAGTATGTCAATCGGCTGACTACTCATAATGCAACTCTATCGTAAATTTTGAAACTTACAAAAAACACCGTTTGATTCTTTACTTCACAATGTCAATGAATTACAATAAAAAATACAGAGTATCACAAAAAGAAGGAGAAAGAATTCCACTTTTCAGGAATTCAATGGTGACATATAAACCTATGATATAAGTTTTATAAAAATCTGGCTAGAATTGTACATGTGAGAGTGCTAACAAGACCGGACAGACCGTATTTCTATGTCCCGGCAACGCCTTGTGTGGGGGACAAAAATAGCTTACTTCCACCAATCCCAACAACAGTAAAGTCCTATAACTCTGGAACAACAATACTGCTTTAGAGGCAGAAGAATGCTTTCATATGATTCAAAAATTCCATACAACTTTAATTTGATCCAAACATTTTCAAGATTTGCATTACGTGTGAATGTTACCCACTGACATAGACAATGGTACATTGTATACCATAAAACATCCCATACAAAACTATGATAACAGCATATAGAAATGTTTTAATATATATAAATTCATATGCACAAATAAATACAAAGGGCATAAGCTGTCAAAATCATGTTCACCGATTTGACTCAAATTTCATATTTAATTCATAATATACTAAACGTATATCCAAATTACAATAAGTCTGAAATAAACAGTTAACAATGCATGTACTGATAATATTTATCAGAATTTTGTGTGTATTTTAGTCTAGATGCCATCTAATTAACTATCCAGATGACATCCAAAGACTGCCGACAGTCACATAACTCGATATTAACATAAACATAAATATAAATAGAAAGCGACCTCGCAATTGGATTTTCTAGGTCTGTTTGATTATGTTATAGGTAAAAAATAAGTTAATTATTGTTTTTACCTGTATAAGAATGAGTTTTGTGGATCGAATCAGTCAATCAAATGGTTTACCCTTGTTTCACTTTCAATGTTGACATTCTTTTCTTTTAACAACTGAACACGCCTAATTCTTGCGTAACCAATCTCTAATTAATGGGTTAAATTAAAGGTCACATGAATACGGATTCAATGAGGTCAAAATTATTCAGTATTAATGTGTTTTTTTTCATGTTATAGAATTATCAATTATTTTTATTGCCAGTTCATTAGTAGATTGCTTTCTATATTGATTTTCTACTGCAGTTTCAGAAAAGAAGATTACAAAAGGAAAACATTTTGTAAAAACTTACCAAAATTTACCAAATTAATGAAAATTGTTAAAAATTGACTATAAAGGGCAATAACTCCTTAAGGGGGTCAACTGACCATTTTGGTCATGTTTGACTTATTTGAAGATCTTACTTTGCTGAACATTATTGCTGTTTACAGTTTATCTCTATCTGTAATAATTTTCAAGATAATAACCAAAAACAGCAAAATTTCCTTAAAAATTACCAATTCAGGGGCAGCAACCCAACAACCAGTTGTCCAATTCATCTGAAAATTTGAGGGCAGATAGATATTTACTTGATAAACAAGTTAATTCCTGTAAGATTTGCTTTAAATGCTTTGGTTTCAGAGTTACAAGCCAAAATCTACATTTTACCCCTATGTTCTATTTTTAGCCATGGCAGCCATCTTGGTTGGTTGGCTGGGTCACTGCACACATTTTTTAAACTAAATACCCTAATAATGATTGTGCCTAAGTTTGGTTGAATTTGGTCCAGTAGTTTCAGAGGAGAAGATTTTTGTAAAAGATTACAAAAATTTACAAAAAACTGGTAAAAAATTACTTTAAAGGGCAATAACTCCTTAAGGGGTCAACTGACCATTTTGATCATGTTGACTTATTTGAAGATCTTACTTTGCTGAACATTATTGCTGTTTACAGTTTATCTCTATCTGTAATAATTTTCAAGATAATAACCAAAACGGCAAAAATCCTTAAAATTACTAATTCAGGGCAACAACCCAACAACCCATTGTCCGATTCATCTGAAAATTTCAGGGCAGATAGATCTTGACTTGATCAACAATTTTACCCAGTCAGATTTGCTCTAAATGCTTTGGTTTCGAGTTATAAGCCAAAATATACATTTTACCCTATGTTCTATTTTTAGCCATGGCGGCCATCTTGGTTGGTTTGGCAGGTCACCGGACACAATTTTTAAACTAGATACCCTATGATGATTGTGGCCAAGTTTGGTTAAATTTGGCCCGGTAGTTTCAGAGGAGAAGATTTTGTAAAAGTTAACGATTGACGACTACCCACGGACGCCAAGTGATGAGAAAAGCTCACTTGGCCCTTTGGGCCAGGTGAGCTAAAAAAAGGTTGTTTGACAATGTTAATTTATATAACCATAGAAAAGTCCTCAATTTATTCATCAAAGTAGAAAAATATCAAATAACAAGACAAAAGCAACATGTTTAAGTAAAACAACATCAATGATCAAGAAATAGATCAATTATCTAAACAACAAAAAATAACTCGGGTTTCATTAATATTCTGCCATTTTTTCCCATTGATCCGGGATTGTCAACCAAATGTTCTGATGAGAAAAAGAAAAAATTATCAGATTCCCAAGACAACTGAGTTATTATTGACATGTGGCGACTAAGCATAGATCAGTCGACTTTTCATTGTTATATCAATGACTGAAACGATCTTAAAAGCAATTAAAGACTAAAATACCACTCAAAATAAACCCGAACTCTTGCACACGGATTTTTAAGTAATATCAGTATGTCAATCAGCTGACTACTCATAATGCAACTCTATCGTAAATTTTGAAACTTACAAAAAACACCGTTTGATTCTTTACTTCACAATGTTAATGAATTGCAATAAAAAATACAGAGTATCACAAAAAGAAGGAGAAAGAATTCCACTTTTCAGGAATTCAATGGTGACATATAAACCTATGATATAAGTTTTATAAAAATCTGGCAAGAATTGTACATGTGAGAGTGCTAACAAGACCGGACAGACCGTATTTCTATGTCCCCGGCAACGCCTTGTGTGGGGGACAGAAATAGCTTACTTCCACCAATCCCAACAACAGTAAAGTCCTATAACTCTGGAACAACATTACTGCTTTAGAGGCAGAAGAATGCTCTCATCTGATTCAAAACTTCCATACAACTTTAATTTGATCCAAACATTTTCAAGATTTGCATTACGTGTGAATGTTACCCACTGACATAGACAATGGTACATTGTATACCATAAAACATCCCATACAAAACTATGATAACAGCATATAGAAATGTTTTAATATATATAAATTCATATGCACAAATAAATACAAAGGGGCATAAGCTGTCAAAATCATGTTCACCGATTTGACTCAAATTCTCATATTTAATTCATAATATACTAAAACGTATATCCAAATTACAATAAGTCTGAAATAAACAGTTAACAATGCATGTACTCGATAATATTTATCAGAATTTTGTGTGTATTTTAGTCTAGATGCCATCTAATTAACTATCCAGATGACATCCAAAGACTGCCGACAGTCACATAACTCGATATTAACATAAACATAAATATAAATAGATAGCGACCTCGTGCAATTGGATTTTTCTAGGTCTGTTTGATTTCATGTTATAGGTTAAAAAAAATAAGTTAATTATTGTTTTTACCTGTATAAGAATGAGTTTTTGTGGATCGAATCAGTCAATCAAATGGTTTACCCTTGTTTCACTTTCAATGTTGACATTCCTTTTCTTTTAACAACTGAACACGCCTAATTCTTGCGTAACCAATCTCTAGTTAATGGGTTAAATTAAAGGTCACATGAATACGGATTCAATGAGGTCAAAATTATTCACTTGCAAGTAAATAATTCATCAGCGATGTTTCTTTGCTTCTTTTGACAAAATTGAACGAAATTGGCTGCTTTTATTTCATTTTTATTCAAGATTGAACCAAACTAAATCACATTCTAATTTTTTTCACATCTCGTAGCTAATGCCCCTTTAAAGGATACAATTAACTTACCTTGATATTATGGGTCGAACCCGAATGGCTACTTTGATATTATCCATATTTCTGAAAACAAAATAGAGTTTATGTAAACTATTTCTATGTATTTATGATTCTTAAAACTGTTTTGTAACAAGAGTTCTCACTTAGATGAGGCCATGAGTCCTGGACTCATCAGTTTCAAAACTGGTGAGTCTAAAGATGAATCAACTGAACAAGATACAATGTATCATCATTTTATAGCCAAAGTTTAAAATTGATCTTAATTAAATGTCATTTCCTTGCTCTATATTGAATGTAGACTTCAATAATAAACAATTATGCAATAACATTTCTTCTTCACACTGCTGGACTCGCCATGGCCAAAAATGGTGAGTCCCTGGACTTGCCTAATAATTCCTTAGTGAGAACCCTGGTAACAAAATATGTTGAAGACTTGTAAGTACAAATAAGTCAATGCAAATAAGAATTTGTTGTGTTCAGGGCTCACACTACATGTAGTATCAGAATCATAGGGAAAATAGACTTCTTTTTTTAAAACTAATACAGAGAAGTGGCAAGACTTTAAAAAGAATAACTTGTTCGCTCGCAGCATTACAATGTATAAATTTTTCAATAATATAAAGGGACATATATATCCTATTCATTTAATTATTTTAATATTGTTTAATTCATACCCAAGAATACAATTAAAGTAACAGTTGGTTCAGTTTATGTCTTAAATAATCAATTATAGTTACACAATGTTTCCTCTTGTCAGGAACTACCAACTAAATATCTAGCAACAGGGATGGGGTAATCGTAATCTGTAATCGTAATCGATTGTAATTGATTACATTTTTTCCAGTAATCGACTGTAATCTGTAATCGAAGACATTTTCGATTACATGTAATTGTAATTTAATCAATTACAGCAAAATTTATGATGTAATCATCGATTACTTTTCGATTACATTTCGATTACTTTAGTCAAATTGTTTGATGAAATATAACAAATTTTGAATGAAAATATGTATGCATTCATCACTTTATAGTACAGATAAAATAGAATGTATTGATATGACTTAAGAGTTTATCAAATGCCTTATTTCTATCTATTGTACATGTCTCAAGCTGCATTCTGATCAACCAGATCTCAAACCAAATTTTACTGTATATCTAGCTTTTGAAACAAATGACTTTACTTGCTTGTCAATAATGTAAGCCCTTATATATTAAAATAAGAAAATAGATTTAAAATAAGAAAATAAATCTAAAATAAGAAATTAGTCTTAAGTTAAGTTCTGTACTACATTAATGTAGTAGGCTTATTTGTATTAAAATTCCTAAAAGCATAATTTTCAATAAGAGTTGGACTTTTAGCTTAGAATAGATAAACAGTTGATTCATTAAAATGTTATGATATAAAATTAGGAAAGTGCACAAAATTCTTTTGACAATCAACCATTGGCTATATATTGAAATTTTTTTTCAGAAATAGATACATGTATCCCATTTTGAAACTTAAAATATATATTGTTTATAACTTGAACAGAGAATAAAAAATTATCAACAAACTTCTTGTCTTTACTAATCAGATAATTAAAGACTTCTAATCAATAAGATGCAGACTTTGTTTTGATTTCAATTATGTCTAATTAAGAAGTAGATTTACATTATATTGCCCCAGGTTATAAACTGTACTCCATTGGCAGTTTTATAACCTGTAATTAGGAAGGTTATCCAAACAAAAGGATTAGTTCATGCCTGTAATTATAAATTTCCATCTTTGAAATTAGCAGAACTAATTAATTATTCAACTTTTTTTATATTTTTGTTCAGAGGAAACTCTTCAACATTGAAATGAACTATATTAAAATATATACCTGTGTATAATGATTTAAAACAAAAAACCGAACTATAGTCAGTATGACAACAAAATTTTTGCAAAAACCTAAAATATAAAGAAGTGATTGGTGTAATGCAATGTCACTGCAAGAACTTTATTACCACTCATTAATGTTGAAAACCAAAATTTCAAGAATTTTGATACATTTCTGACCCTCAGTAAGAGCTTCCATCTAGAAAACAACTGTCGACATAAAATTTGCAAACAATGCTTGACATACTGTTTTTGGTAAAGTTCCAAATTTCCCCTATACATACTTTGAGCAACATAATTGTGTTTAACTTAGTTTATGATTATTTTGTAATTTTGTAGCATCTAATTGACAGTAATCGAAAAGTAATGTAATTACTTTTGACAAAGTAATCGATTGCAATCGATTACAAACAAAATCAGAGTAATCGATTATTAATCGATTATTAATCGTTTACAAAAAAACCTTCAAGTAATCGATTATCAATCGATTACATTTGTCAGTAATCGTGCCCATACCTGTCTAGCAATAAACAGAACTTTTTCAAATCATAATGGAAAAGAAAGTATCATACATCAATTGAAAAACTATTCTTTTTATCATCAGGGTTCACAAAAGAATGAAAATCAAGGGTGGGGGGAGATGTTATCAATTCTCAGAGATGTGTCGCATCCGTTCGCATCCTTCCTGGACTTAAAAGTTCATATTTTACTTGGAATGACATTTGTGTGGTCACATCATTGCACATACATAAATGCATTAAAAACATGTGTACTTTCAGTTTCTTTTTCAGTATTTCATAAGTATATAAATAAAAATATAACAATATGTTTTTTCTTCAAAAGATACATATTGTATGTTTTTGATTTGATTGTTATGTCTCAAAACAGGGACTACAAATGTAATTTAATGCAATAAATGGACAACATTTAACTTAAGACAATTTTCATCACTTCCTAAAGAAGAAACAAACTTTTTTTGCAGCAAAGCAGAAAGTTTTAAAATTGGAAATTGCCGATGACAAAAGCGACTAGATAACACTTTTGAAGGTAGGGCAAAGTGAAGTGACAGGAAATTTCACTTCTTTGCACCAGTCACCTGCTAGTGTGAGCGCTGGTGTTTTACATGCTCTAGCTAGAGTCTGAGTGAGGGGTATACAGTCTGAAAGCAGTGTTCCAGCTAGGATTTCAAAAGGACAAGGAGCCAATCATGAAAAGGGCACTTTAACACGCCGATTGATAATTCAAAAAGGGCATGTCAAACATTGTCTTTTATTATGTAAACAGGAAGGGCTTCAGTTAGGATTTTGAGGGCTTTAGTCACTTTGGCGTGAGATGAAATCAGCCTTATTTTGGGTAAGAGCAAGGGATCAAAGACATATATTACTAGCTATATATATGCCTATTTTAAAGTCCTTCAAGGACCAGAATCTTTTAAGGCCTTAGGCATGCTACAAATGTAGGCAGTTATTGCATGATTTGACTGATGTGATGCTTAAATATGAACATTAGAACAAGTATCCGGAAATCTAATTCACAATTTCACTTCAGTTATTTTCAGGGCATTCCTGATCAACAAAAGTTGGATTCTTCTTTTTAAAACCAGGAATCGCAGCATAAATGAAATTGTAACGACTATTTCACTGCATAATCATTATCCCTGTAAAAACGTTTAAATCGATATTTGGAATTCATTTTTATAAACTTGGAACAATCATAATGTCTGTACATTTTAAATTTATCAAGAATAGATCACATTTACTTTCGATTTTTAAACGAAATGAAAACGGGAAGTGACAAAAGGATAATGTTGATAGTGGTTCTTCCCATGGATAGAAACAAAATTTTGATAAATTGGTTCTCAATAAATAAAATGAAAGCTAATCCAGAAAAATTTCAAGCAATAGCTGTAGGTAAAAAACTAAAGACAAAAACCTAAAGTTTAAATTAGAAGGTAATGAAATAGAATGTGAAGATAACGTTAAACTTCTAGGTGTAACAATAGATTTTAAACTAAATTTCAATGAACATGTCTCTATAATATGTAAAAAAGCATCCAAACAATTAAATGTATTAAAAAGAATAGGTAAACACCTGACTAAACTCGGAAAATTAACAATTTATTATTCTTTCATAATGTCCAACTTTAATTACTGCCCACTAGTTTGGCACTTTTGTGGGGAGGTTAATACAAAAAAGATAGAGAAAATTCAAGAGAGAGCACTAAGGTTTATCTATGAAGACTATTCAGCAAGTTATGAAGATCTACTCTGCAAATCAAAATTACCATCTTTAAAAATAAGAAGAATGCGATCATTGACTATTGAAGTTTTCAAAATTATTAATAAAGATTGTCCTGTACATGTATATCTCCATGATTTAATACACTTAAAGGAATACACTCTTTCAGATACCAGAATACAGCCGATCTACCACATGTAAGAACAACTGCATATGGCCTACAATCTTTAAGGTATGCGGGTGCTAAGCTTTGGAATGAGCTGCCAGATGAGCTACGTAAGCAATCATCTTTAAATCAATTCAAGAACTTGATAAATTCTTGGTCTGGCAGCTCATGCCAATGTTTTGCCTGCAAAACCAGTTAATTTCTGTTCATTATTTTTGGTTTAATGCTTTATTTTCAGCATGTGAAATGTGATATGAACTCTTGCTTTATATGTTAATTTTGTGTGCATGACTTGATATGTATGTTTTGTTTTACTTGTTGTTATGTCGGTTTTAAAAGCTCTTCAGAGCTTATGTTTATGCTTGCAATGTTTATATCGACTCTAAATAAAGCTTTATGTCTTATGTCTAAGTGCCTGTGCTGGAAAGGTAAACTTTTGCACTGTTATTATATTCACAACAGATTACTTTAAATTGTACATCTAAATATGTTTGAAGCCTCCTTGGTACGTTTTCTTTACAGAATATTGCAGACAAGTTTCCCAAGAATATCAAATCAGGTAAACAATAATGTTGAATATAGCATGACGTTTTTGAAAACAATAATGTCAATAGATTTTACAGTGTCATTTTTTTCAGAATTTCCTGATGTAGGGTTTCAACTTACGTACTTTAAAGAGGCGATTCCGTCTACTTACAATTATTGAATTTCCCCCAGTCAGAAAATGTCTTAGACCTAAAATATATTATAGGATTTCATATTTTCCCCGGCTTTCTTTCGTTCAAACTTTGGCGAAGTAGAAACCACGTCATGCGATTGGCTAAAAGCTCATATCCGGTTAAAAAAAAATACATCGAAATAGAAATGTAACAAACCCGTACTCGGTAGTATTATCTACCATGTTAGAGAACTTTCTTGAAAATAACAGTATATTACACAAGGAGCAAATAGGCTTTAGGAAAAATAGCAGAACAAGTGATCAATTTTAACATTAAAAACTCTGATTGACAAGACCGTTAAAAAATCTAAACATCTATACACTTATTTTGTAGATCTGAAGAAAAGCGTTTGACACAATCAATAGAGATGATAAAATTGAGAATGGAAATGGGGACCAAAGAGCAGACAACAGCCGAAGGCCACCAATGGGTCTCCAACGCAGCGAGAAAATCTCGCACCCGGAGGTAGTCCTCAGCTGGCCCCTAAATAAAATTGTGTACTAGTTCAGTGAAAATGGACGTCACACTAAACTCCAAAACATATAAATGAACTAAAATTAAAAAACATACAAGACTAACAAAGGCCAGAGGCTCCTGACTTGGGACAGGCGCAAAAATGGCCTTTTTCATAAGTTACTAAAATATAATATAAAAGGGTCTTTTTTCAATATTTTAAAAGATATGTACAAAGATGTCTCTTTCTCTGTAAAATTAAAAGAGGGACTTACACAAACATTTCCCTCATGTGTAAGATTAAAACAGGGTTGTATATTAAGCCCTACATTATCTTCATTGTATATAAATGAACAGGTTGAAACGTTTGACCACAAATGTGATCCAGCATGCCTAGATGATAAACAAGTGTCTTGTCTTCTTTATGCAGACGATTTAGTAGTAATATCAGAATCTGCAACTGGCCTGCAAAATGCTTTAACAGACTGTCGGAATTCCAATGGGAACCAATTGTGCCCCTCTTCTTGCCGACTTGTTCCTTTATTATTATGAGGCTGACTTCATACAGGAACTTCTTAGGAAGAAAGATAAGAAGTTAGCAATATCCTTTAACTCTACGTTCCGCTATATAGATGATGTTCTCTCACTAAATAATACAAAATTTGGTGACTATGTTGAACGAATCTATCCCATCGATCTAGAGATAAAGGATACTACAGATACAGTTAAGTCTGCCTCATATCTTGACTTACATCTAGAAATTGACAATGAGGGTCGGTTGAAAACAAAAACTTTACGACAAAAGAGATGATTTCAGCTTCCCAATTGTGAACTTTCCATTTCTATGTAGCAACATTCCAGCAGCGCCTGCATACGGAGTATATATCTCCCAATTGATACGATATTCCGGGCTTGTGTTTCCTATCATGATTTCCTTGATAGAGGATTGCTGCTCACAAGGAAGCTATTAAACCAAGAGTTCCAAATGGTGAAGTTGAAATCATCCTTCGTAAATTTTACGGACGCCATCACGAGTTGGTTGACCGTTATGGAATAACCGTTTCACAGATGATATCGGATATGTTCCTTATGTCGTAACTACAATACCCTTCCCTTTTCACGAATGTGACTTACCGAATTAGACTATTTACCGGATTTGTAATAACATAAGCAACACGACGGGTGCCACATGTGGAGCAGGATCTGCTTACCCTTCCGAGCACCTGAGATCACCCCAGTTTTTGGTGGGTTCGTGTTGCTTAGTCTTTAGTTTTCTTTGTTGTGTCATCTGTACTATTATTTGTCTGTTTGTCTTTTTATTTTTGGCCATGGCGTTGTCAGTTTGTTTTCGATCTATGAGTTTGACTGTCCCTCTGGTATCGTTCGTCCCTCTTTTAGATAAATTAAATATATTTTGTGATAAATGGAACCTATCTGTTAATCTTAATAAAACCAAGATTAAAATATTCAATAAAACAGGAAAAATAATAAAAAAAAAAACACACAAATTCTATTACAACGGAAAACTACTAGAGCTGACTGATGAATAGAAGTATCTCGGTATAATTTTTAAACCATCTGGATCTTTTACTACAGCAATTGATCAGTTATCAAAAAAGGCTAGCAAAGCTATATTGTGTATAAGAAAATTATTATTTTCTAAAAAGATTAATTTACTACCACATTTAAAGCTTTTTGATTCATGTGTTAGACCTATTTTATTATATAGCAGTGAAGTTTGGGCAACTGTTAGTTTAGTGAAACAAAATACTACCATCGAGTCAAACTATGCAAACTTTAGTCCAAATAAGATTCAAATCAAATTTGCTAAATTTTTATTGGGTGTAAATAAAGGTGCTGTTAATAATGCCGTACTTTCTGAATTAGGTTTATTCCCACTTTCATTGTCAGCCCTTGAAAATACAATTAATTTCTGGCTTCATATCATTAATATGAATAGTGAGAGTATGGTAAAGAAAGCATACAGTGAAAATTTTAACATGTCTAATGGTTTTTGTAGTAAAATAAAAGTGTTATTAGGTAAACTTGGTTTTCAGAATGTTTGGGAAAATCAAAATACTATGTCAAAGACAAAATTACTTTTTTCATTTCAAAAGAAATTAGAGGAGGAAATCATAAAATCCTGGAAACAAGCTCTTTTGTGACTCTAATAAAGATAGTCATGGTAATAAACTAAGAACGTATCGCAAAGTTAAAATAATTTCGAATTAGAAAATATCTCCTACTGGACCTTAACAAAAGTGTTATTTCTAAAATGGTAAAAATTAGAATTAGTAATAGCAAATTACTAATAGAAGTTGGTAGATATACTAGAACGCCTTTAGAACAGAGAATTTGTCCACTTTGCAAGGATGGAATTGAAGATGAATTCCATTTCCTCATTAAATGTAAAGCGTTAGAATTTAATAGAAATATACTCTTTTGTAATTTAAGTGATATAGTTCCATCTTTTGTTCAGTAATATGTCTGAACAAGATAAATTTAGTTTCATTTTGAAAAGTAATGATACAGACATTTGTATTGTATGTGTAGCTGGAATAAGCGATATGTATGATTCGAACATTCAATTAAAGCAAACATAATGTTGTTAAGAACTGTTGTAGTATTAAAGCTTATTGTAATAGCTTGAATTAATAATATATAGATATAGGAAGATGTGGTATGAGTGCCAATGAGACAACTCTCCATCCAAGTAAGAATTTATAAAAGTAAACCATCATAGGTCAAGGTACGGCCTTCAACACGGAGCATTGGCTCACACCGAACAGCAAGCTATAAAGGGTCCCAAAAATTACTAGTGTAAAACCATTTAGTATGAATAACACCTCCACGCAATGTAGATATAAAATATGTGTCTCTTATCATTGAGAAAATATGTCTCTGTATATTTGTTTTTGTTTATTTTTGTCTATTTTTGTATTTGTATTTTGTAAATGTCAGCTGGTATCATTCCTGTATTGGAATTTACACCAATAAAATTATTTGATTTGATTTAATTTGATTTGATTTGTAGTAGCTAATTTACACCACAAAAAAAGGAAAATCACCATTAAATAAGTAAATCCAAACAAAATAACCATTGGTATGTTGTTATAAATTTATAGAGCCGATAAATACAAAAAGGCCATCAATACTTTCAAACCGAATTAAGACAACTTGAAATTATGATTACCACAAACATGAAAAATCTTTTTGACGTACCAGTTAAAAATTTATTTATTATTAATTTGTCCCAGGAGTCCTTCATCAGTGAGATTGGATATAGAGTTATTACTCAGTTTGTTAAAAATGTGACACCCATTTATTAAAAAGAGAGGGATTGGTCGCGGCAGAGTTTATATCAAAATCGTATGTCCAAACTTCCAATATATAAATACTAACAATAAAATAGTTTGAATTATTAACAAAGATAATTTCTCTATATTATTTGCATATTGAAAATATAAAAGATATATTGACTATTAATTAAATATATAATCTTCAACAACTAATCTCCATGCATTTGCTTCATAATTATGAATTACTATAGTGTGACTCTGCTTATATAGATATAAGAAGATGTGATATGAGTGCCAATGAGACAATTCAAGTCACAATTTCTAAAAGTAAACCATTATTTTATAGATCAAAGTACGGCCTTCAACATGGAGCCTTGGCTCACAGCGAACAGCAAGCTATAAAGGGCCCCAAAAATGACTAGTGTAAAACCATTCAAACAGGAAAACCAACGGTCTAATCTATATAAAAAACGAGAAACGAGAAACACTTATGAACCACATCAACAAACGACAACCACTGAACATCAGGTTCCTGACTAAGGACAGGTGCAAACAAATGCAGCGGGTTTAAACGTTTTAATAGGTGCCAACCTATAGATATAAGAAGATGTGGTATGAGTGCCAATGAGACAACTCTCCATCCAAGTCACATTTGTAAAAGTAAACCATTATAGGTCAAAGTACGGCCTTCAACACGGAGCCTTAGCTCACACCGAACAGTAAGCTATAAAGGGCCCCAAAATGACTAGTGTAAAACCATTCAAACAGGAAAACCAACGGTCTAATCTATATAAAAAACGAGAAACCTAGACCAAAAGTCGTAATAGTCAAACGAACAATATAAATCCTACACAGTCCTGCTACCAACAAGATGACCACTAACTTGAACAAGGAAATAAATGCAGGCAAAGCACAGAAAAAACAAAACAGACCTTCAGACAGACAAATATATCATATATCGAGCTCTGAATCACTCCCAGTTAAGAAAAGTTATTCTAATCTATATAAAAAACGAGAAACACTTATGAACCACATCAACAAATGACAACCACTGAACATCAGGTTCCTGACTTAGGACAGGTGCTAGCCCGTATTTAGCGTAAGAGGAATTGTTTATTCTATGGTACTAGTTGTGCACTGAGGATCATTGCTGGTTTATCATATGCCACCATCTGTTATCTTTCAACTGTATATTGTTAAATGTGTTTGACTGAAAAGTACAATTAGGGCTGCACAAGGTCATATATCAAATGGCATAGATAGGTATCGCAGTCGTGTCAAAATTGTACTTTTTAAGTCCAATGCTCCTTTCGAGGAATATGCGAAGATATCTGCATGATAAATGACTCAGGCTTACAACTCTAAACTCTTCACAAATTATATGGTGACCGGTCTGGCCCTACTCAAGATCCCCTTGTTCGCGCCTATTCACAGTCGTTAATCAATTTCCAGATGCTTATCCACTGCTTCATTCCCATCAATCCATACTTTTCATAACCAACCAAATTGATTTATCATATCAATTAATGTGCTTGTAATATTTGCCGCTGAATGTTTAAGCAAACAAATTGATCAACGTTTTCTTCAAGAATCCGAATTTTGACGTTACTATGAATCACAATAAAACACCCTGTCGAACGAAGAAAGAGACACTAAAAAAAGGATAAAATACTTTTAGAAACTGGGAGTAAAAACATTATTTGCAACCATTTGAGCCAAAAAGAAAAAAAAATAAAGATTGGAGCAACGTTCTGAAAAATTGGACACGGGTTCCCCGTTTCAAGCTTATTTTTCAAGTACATTGAAGTGTCGCACGATTGCCGTTGTCATTCTTGTGCATGTCCCTCTTCAGAAAATCATTAAAGACTTGCTAATGAACATTTAATATAAAATGACTTAGTTAATTTTAAATATATAACTGCGAATGAATATTCCATAATCAGTCATTTAAACGGAGAGAATTAAATCAGGTTAACATGGATCGCTTTCTTGCCTTCTTACTGAGTGTGGATGGTATAAACATGGTCATGCCCCTTTCTATGTCCAAACTTCCAATATATAAATACTAACAATAAAATAGTTTGAATTATTAACAAAGATAATTTCTCTATATTATTTGCATATTGAAAATATAAAAGATATATTGACTATTAATTAAATATATAATCTTCAACAACTAATCTCCATTTGCTTCGTAATTATGAATTACTATAGTGCTCACAGCGAACAGCAAGCTATAAAGGGCCCCAAAATGACTAGTGTAAAACCATTCAAACAGGAAAACCAACGGTCTAATCTATATAAAAAACGAGAAACGAGAAACACTTATGAACCACATCAACAAACGACAACCACTGAACATCAGGTTCCTGACTAAGGACAGGCGCAAACAAATGCAGCGGCTTTAAACGTTTTGATAGGTGCCAACCTATAGATATAAGAAGATGTGGTATGAGTGCCAATGAGACAACTCTCCATCCAAGTCACAATTTGTAAAAGTAATTAAACCATTATAGGTCAAAGTACGGCCTTCAACACGGAGCCTTAGCTCACACCGAACAGTAAGCTATAAAGGGCCCCAAAATGACTAGTGTAAAACGATTCAAACAGGAAAACCTACGGTCTAATCTATATAAAAACGAGAAACCTAGACCAAAAGTCGTAATAGTCAAACGAACAATATAAATCCTACACAGTCCTGCTACCAACAAGATGACCACTAACTTGAACAAGGAAATAAATGCAGGCAAAGCACAGAAAAACAAAACAGACCTTCAGACAGACAAATATATCATATATCGAGCTCTGAATCACTCCCAGTTAAGAAAAGTTATTCTAATCTATATAAAAACGAAAACACTTATGAACCACATCAACAAATGACAACTACTGAACATCAGGTTCCTGACTTAGGACAGGTGCTAGCCCGTATTTAGCGTAAGAGGAATTGTTTATTCTATGGTACTAGTTGTGCACTGAGGATCATTGCTGGTTTATCATATGCCACCATCTGTTATCTTTCAACTGTATATTGTTAAATGTGTTTGACTGAAAAGTACAATTAGGGCTGCACAAGGTCATATATCAAATGGCATAGATAGGTATCGCAGTCGTGTCAAAATTGTACTTTTTAAGTCCGATGCTCCTTTCGAGGAATATGCGAAGATATCTGCATGATAAATGACTCAGGCTTACAACTCTAAACTCTTCACAAATTATATGTAGGTGACCGGTCTGGCCCTACTCAAGATCCCCTTGTTCGCGCCTATTCACAGTCGTTAATCAATTTCCAGATGCTTATCCACTGCTTCATTCCCATCAATCCATACTTTTCATAACCAACCAAATTGATTTATCATATCAATTAATGTGCTTGTAATATTTGCCGCTGAATGTTTAAGCAAACAAATTGATCAACGTTTTTTCAAGAATCCGAATTTTGACGTTACTATGAATCACAATAAAACACCCTGTCGAACGAAGAAAGAGACACTAAAAAGGATAAAATACTTTTAGAAACTGGGAGTAAAACATTATTTGCAACCATTTGAACCAAAAGAAAAAATAAAGATTGGAGCAACGTTCTGAAAAATTGGACACGGGTTCCCCGTTTCAAGCTTATTTTTCCAAGTACATTGAAGTGTCGCACGATTGCCGTTGTCATTCTTGTGCATGTCCCTCTTCAGAAAATCATTAAAGACTTGCTGATGAACATTTAATATAAAATGACTTAGTTAATTTTAAATATATAACTGCGAATGAATATTCCATAATCAGTCATTTAAACGGGAGAGAATTAAATCAGGTTAACATGGATCGCTTTCTTGCCTTCTTACTGAGTGTGGATGGTATAAACATGGTCATGCCCCCTTTTCACGCACAGTTATAGTTCAAGTTAATAAATAAGGAGTAAACAACACGTACACATTTGATTCGGCATTACAGTCATAGTGTGATGATGTGGGCTCAGAATTATAACTCATGTAAACAAATAGATAAGAACATTGTTTGTAGTTGATGAAAGTAAACAATACAATAAAATAAACATTTCAATATTTGTCACATTTAGTATATATTAGCTGTTAAGAAGGTAATTAGTGTATGAACAAATGATAAAATTAATATAGCATTTATCTATTTGTAATGTATTAGGAATTTTTAGGATCAGCATATGATGGATCATTTTATCATGTTTATGTTTTAATGAAAAAAAATCTTTATTTTTCCAATCAAGTAAACGAACTGCGATGAGTGAAAACTGAAAATTTACAAAGAAACATAAAATGGTAAGTTGTAAGTGAAAATAATGAATAGTAAGTAAACAATGGTGATGTTTATTAGTGATGATAGCGAAAACGTAAAATTGGTAATTTTAATAATAATTAAAAAAAAACCAAGGAATCTTTTGTGATTTAAATGTAAAATACGTCATAAAGTTTATCAATGAGTTCAATGTCTGGGATTAGCAAAATAGGCATAATTTCAATAGAAACATAAAATTGGAAGTTGTAAATAATAGTATTTATAATAAATGTAAAATATTTCGAGAGGATAAAACGTTCAAATAATAATAATGATTGTTATTATTATCAATATTACAATTATAACAAAATAAATCGATTTACTGTGAACATAAATTAATATAAAAGAAGAGAAATATATAGATGTGCAAGAGGAAAGACAAAAATGGTCCCCAAGATGAAAAAGAATATATCAAAATAATTTCAAATAAATAATGTACTTTTTATCTATTGAAAAGGGGTTTATTTATTGGAAAAAGAGGAGAAATGTATTCTACATTCATTATACAAAAAATCACAAGACCGCGAAAAATTAACCATACATGAACAAACATAGATTTATATACAAATCGAACTAGTAAGTCGCCCTAATAGGTCCTGCTGAGCTAGTAATGGTAAAGCACTCAAATGTAGCAAATACGACTGTCTAACAGTTTAACCCGTAGTTACTAATAATATTTTTTCATCATATTTTTTTTTGTCAGGCATACGTTTAAGTTGTAATAGACTTTTTCAGCAATAAAAGTGAAAATGTACACCAACAGACGTAAGAAAACAAACAAACGCAATTAAAAACACAAAACAAGAACCATTACATCAAAACAGAAAAGTTGAGAGAAAAGTACACAAAACATACGAACATTTTGTTTGTATGTTTTTACAATCATTTTTATTGTTTATCAAGATGCGATTATACCATTATTATCTTGATTCCAATTTTTTTTTTTTCAGTTACAAAGAAATCGGATGCTTTCCATAGGAATTGTTTTATGTATATTCAGTGCTACTACTGACGCTGCCTCGACAAACCAGGCCACTGTAGTTCCCGCGGTTCTCGGCAGTTCAGTCACTCTTCAGTGCCATATTCCAAAACAACAAGGTTTATTATGGGATCATGTGATGAATGGAAATCAAACAATCATAGCACTGAGAGGGAAAATAACATTACCGGTACCAAACAGTCTGAATAATACGAAATTTTTCATTCAAGTAAATAGCAACAGTCAATCTCTGATCATTCAGTCTTTGACGTTACAAGACGATGGGACGTATAGGTGTTATGATGTGAATGATATACAGAAGAAGGAATCTTTCAAAGTTAATATATTAGGTAGGTCATATAAAACGTACTCTTAGCTACATTTGGATATAAAAAGTTGTGAGTGATATATGTCAATGACCAGTCACTCTGAAAATGGCTTTAAAACTATTCACGAGGAGTGTATCGTTTTGTACAATAAATTGTTTCGTTAATTTTGAGACAGGCTGTAAGATGACATGAAACTTTTTGAAAACAATTGTGATTGTGATGATTTTCGAGAGGCTTATATTGGGAATTTTTGTAAATTTATTGAACATTAGTGATAACTTTAAAAATTAAAAAGGAACCTTTCCCTTTAACTTATTATGAAATTTAGAAAATGTTTTGACCAATATATGATATCTGTAGTCATATTTTTTACTTTCTCATGTGTTTTTTTAACTAATCTCATATGATTGTGATTCATCTAGGAAAGTAAAATTAACAATGGGTAAAGGAAACGTCATTTTTGCCAGCACATGTGCTCTTAAGTGCTATTTTCTGAACTAATGTCCATTATGCTTTCTTCTCGTTACCTTTTGTTATTTCACTGATCCAGATAAAAAAAAACAGTTAGTTTAAATAAATAATAAGATGTGGTTTGAGTGCCAATGAGACAACTCTCCATCCAAGTCACAATGTATAAAAAGTTAACAATTATAGGTCAAAGTACGGCTTCAACACGGAGCTTGGCTCACACCGAACAGCAAGCTATAAAGGGCCCCAAAATGACAAGTGTAAAACAATTCAAACAGGAAAACCAACGGTCTAATCTATATAAAAAACGAGAAACACCTATGAACCACACCAACAAAGCCTACAACATGTAAAAGTACCTGTCCCAAGTCAGTATTCTCGTCACTGGTTGCCCTGTTTATATATTATTTTAAATGTTTTGTTTTCATAGTTTAGGGAATTGATGTTTATAAATATATTATATGTAGTTTCCGTTAAATTTATTAAATAAATTTCTTAACTGGGAGTGATTCAGAGCTCGATATATGATATATTTGTCTGTCTGAAGGTCTGTTTTGTTTTTTCTGTGCTTTGCCTGCATTTATTTCTTGTTCAAGTTAGTGGTCATCTTGTTGGTAGCAGGACTGTGTAGGATTTTTATTGTTCGTTTGACTATTACGACTTTTGGTCTAGGTTTCTCGTTTTTTATATAGATTAGACCGTTGGTTTTCCTGTTTGAATGGTTTTACACTAGTCATTTTGGGGCCCTTTATAGCTTACCGTTTGGTGTGAGCCAAGGCTCCGTGTTGAAGGCCGTACTTTTAACCTATAATGGTTTACTTTCACAAATTGTGACTTGGATGGAGAGTTGTCTCATTGGCACTCATACCACATCTTCTTATATCTAGGTAGGCTAAAATGTTGTGCCGGTACCATTTGTTTGTGGTTGGTCTTTGTGTGTACGTCTATTTTTACGGTGGATTCGACTGAATTGGTAGTTGGTGTGATCTGTTGTACTGACTAATATTTTTCATGATTTCTTTTATAAATCCCGTGTCACTGTCTTATTGACGTACGGCTTACATGTCCATTTATTCATATAAACTACATTTTTCGTAATTATTACTAAAACGTAGGCGATCTATCTAGTATGTTTCTACATTATACCCGATCTCTGTATTATATAGATTTGAATCACGTTCGTGGTTTTTATATATAATTATTATTGTGGATTGAATGATTTATTTGTTGTTGGTAAAACCCCATGCCACTGGACACAAATCAGGATTTTGGAATGTCGGATAGTCCCTAGCATTATTATGTCTCAGTCGGAGAAAATTGTCAATTTGATTATGTTTAAACTGACTACCTCACTTGACTGAACAATTCATTGACCACAAGGCTATTTTACAACAAAATCTCTCATGCTGTACTCTGAGTCGGTAAATTTTTTTAACTCACTCCCAATTTCAATTTCAATTTCAGTTAAACCGACCCGAATACAGCTGCACCCCCTCCCTGTTGGTGGTATTGACGAGGGAAGCAAACCAAAATTAATTTGTGAGGCAGATGGCGGGAAGCCACCACCGATTTTTGAATGGTATATCACAGGTAAATCGTTTAAACTAAAGGAACTTGTAAATTAATTCTTGAAGATTAAGATACAAACATTTTGAGGAACAGAGAGGTTCACCATCAATAAACTTATGACGTTAAATAGATATCGTTACGTGCATTAATGTTTTCCAATAATGTACAAGAACACAGAAACCTATAAGTTTCCCTTTGCATAATAAGGAGATGTGGTATGATTGCCAATGAGTCAACTATCCACCATAGGAGGTGGACAATTACAGGTCAGAATGTTTAGAAAGAATTGAGAAAATGAATCGTTCTGATAAAGCTTGTAATATTGGACGTTTTTGGTCCTATTTTACAAAAATGAGTTCAATTCTGACAGTTAATCCAAGGGCTGCAATTCCAGTTGTACAAAAATACTACATATGTTATAGGTCCATCTTTGAATATCACAAGTCTACCAGCTGCCAACAGTGACACAACTTACAGTAATGGTACAGGATTGAGAACAAGTCAAGTTGTATTAACAGTGGATAGGTCTATGTACAAAGCTACCGTGCTTTGTAAAACCGAGATAACATACTTCTTTGTGGTACAGAATAACGTTTCTTTAAATGTGAACTGTAAGTAATATTATTCTTTACTAATATGATTTGAGTTTGTATAGTCAATTAATTAGATTTGAATAAATAAACGTACCATTAAAAGAAGGAAAACTCTTAATTTCAAATGTTTATCATATATAAATATAAGAAGATGTGGTATGAGTGCCAATGAGACAACTCTCCATCCAAGTCACAATGTATAAAAAGTTAACAATTATAGGTCACAGTACGGCCTTCAACACGGAGCCTTGGCTCACACCGAACAGCAAGCTATAAAGGGCCTCAAAAAATGACTAGTGTAAAACCATTCAAACAGGAAAACCAACGGTCTAATCTATATAAAAACGAGAAACGAGAAACACTTATGAACCACATCAACAAACGACAACCACTGACCATCAGGTTCCTGACTTAGGAATACATTTGTATGACTGCTTTCAAAGAACCGAAAATCATTTACGTAAATGGGATACGACTGTTGCATTTTTATCTCTCTCCCTCTTTCCTTTGTGTATATATACATACATATTTATATGGGCCTAAAAGTTATAATAAATTTCTATTTATTATTACAAATAAGTATTCCCTGGAGTTCCGACATTCAGAGGTTTCACCGGTATTTTCGATGACGGACAGTCAAAAACAATTACATGTGAGAGTACAGGAAGTCGCCCAGCTGCCAACATCACGTGGTACATGGATGGCAGGAAACAAAGCAACCCCAATACACATACATATCAGAATCCAGATGGAACATTTTTTGTTACCAGCTCAATATCAAAACGTTTCGACAAATCAATGGATGGTGTCAATCTGACTTGTAAAGCAATGAACGATGTACTGCAAAGACAACACCGACTGCCACTACAAACTACTGTCGTTCTGAGAGCAGCATGTAAGTAAACTAAAAGAATAATGCAAAATACACAAACTTCTGTATTATTGAAAGTAGAACTAACATAACTATACATAAAACAATATTGCGTTTGATAACTAAACAATTTCTCCGTAGAAACTAAACTACTTTGTTCTTAAAACAAAGTAACTTTAATCATATTAAAGTCCAGTTGTTTTTCTAGTACTCAAGGATAATTTCTCCCGTTACAGGATGCACAACATTGAATCGTACTTCCTTCTTGATATTTTAATGTTAGTTCTCACATTATTATCTTACCAGACAAATTCAGAGACATGCTATTAGTATTGATTATAAGGCAAAGGATCTCTATCGCCTACTACTTGCTCTTAACGGCCCTTCGATCGATTCACAATCGTCATCACAATAATTTAGATTTAACATAATTGTATTCCACATTTGGTATCTTAATTCTCTTTCTTTTTTTATTATTAAGTTCTAGAAAAAATATTATTTAATAGATATGCCAGTTATACACGCATCAAATGGAACTTTAGATGTATATGAACACAATCAAGCAATACTTCGGTGCTACATTGATGCGAGGCCGATGTCTTCGGAAAACCAGGTTTATTGGTTGAAGAATGGACAAATGGTTATGAAAGATCAGAGAATTAACACGAATTATTCAATAAAAAATGGACAATTTGATCTGCATATTCGTGAAGTAAAGAGGTGATGATTTATGTTCTAGTTCATTTTAATATAATTGGATAATCAATGTACTAATATACTTTGAAACATAGCATTTATTTTATCTTATGTGCGTATGTAGAAAGGGGGGAGGTGGGTGTGTATGGGGTGGTATTCAGTATTTCTATGTTAAAAGTGGTGCACAAAATACTGTAAAGTGGGAAAATAAACTGTGAAAAAAGATGTATAACACAGTATAACGTAGCTTTTACACATACTTATGACCGTGTTGGAAAAACCACTAGCCATTGTAATCTTATGGATTGTCATTTATTGTAGAGATGATATAGGGCAGTATCAATGTCAAGCATCAAATCGGCTGGGAATAGCAAGGAGTAGTCCACCTCTACATCTAAATGTGTTTTGTAAGTATCGTAATCTAGATTTTATATTCAGTCTATTAGCATGTACACCCGAAACCTTATGGCAGAAAATCAATAGAAAATACACAAAATGGTTTTCAAACATGTCAGTGACTTTAGTGTAGAGAAGACTAAGACTTTTTGTCCCGAATTAATTGAAATCCTTAATTTTTTTCATTGTAATATTTCTCACATTCAACACTAACTCATTTGAGATACCTCTTTTTAAAGTTGCTGGAGTAAAAGATTGCAAATTTTCACGGATTTTCTTAGTTTTTATTTTTTTAGGGCAAATTTAACCCCTTAAAAGGCATTTTATCCATTGCAGTGGAATCGGTCATATAAACTGAAATATAGAAATATATAACATTCTCGCCATCAACACATAACTCCCTTGTTTATTGGTGGATTCCAATGGTTTCTTAATGTTTTTTTTTCTTTGGTTACATTTGATCTTCATTTTCATCATGCTGTATATATAAAATGATTATTTTACGGTGTGTTTTTATACCCCCGCTTTAAAAAAGTGGGGGTATACTGTTTTACCTCTGTCTGTCCGTCCATCAGTCCATCAGTCCATCCGTCAGTCCATCCGTCAGTCCCATGAATATTTTTCGTCGCATCTTTCTCAGGAACTACATTACAAGGATTTCTGAAATTTGGTTTCAGGGTTTATATGAGTCAGCTATACCATGTGATGCGTTTTCAGATTCATCACTCAACAACTTCCTGTTTACCTTATACTTTTAGCGAGGCGGGGGTATCATTAGTGAGCAGTAGCTCACATATTCACTTGTTTTTTCCTGCACTATTGTCCTAGTTGTTTTAAACGTTAAAGGAAACCATCATCCAACTGACTAATCCAGACAGTTATAAAAGTCGAATAATATGTTTGTCTGTTATATCGTAAGGTTCAAAAGAATGGAACATAACACATTCATAAAATGTCTTGCTTACATCAATGTTTTTATTTGAAAATATAACAAAGCATACATGTGCAGCTAAACGGCAATGCCCTCCTAAAATGTAGAACAAACTGGTTAACGAGAAAATTATCATACTCGTACAGTTATAATTTTAGAATTATAGGAAAAAATAACTATGATATCCATAGTTCTAAGATGGTACTCTTTCAAAGTAAGACACCAATCCTGTTTTATAAACACAGTCTGGCAGAGAACTTTTCTCTCACTTTTTAACACAACTAAAACATTGTATTTTTGTACCCTTTATCTAATCTTATTTTCAAATGGACTAATTGTAATACATATGTACTTCTATGTACTTCTGTGATACATAAAATCGCGCAAACATAAAGACAATAAAGTACAATATAGACATTGCTTTTTCTTCTCTGATTTCTTTTCATACTTGTAAGAAAGTTGTCTATTCCTTTTAGAAGCAAGATGGACCAATATATCCATTATTATTGGGGAAAAAACAACGCTATCATTATTTAAGTTTTGGTGGTCAGATTCTATGAAACAGTTAACAACGGCGTGAATCAGATGTGGATACTTAAAAATTCCAAAGATCTGTTAAGAGTACAAACAATCTAACACTCTTCTATCTTGCAATAGTACTAAAACAATTGACTTTTCTACCCTTTACACAAGTAATCCCCATTCCAAACTAAAGACAACTTTGAAGGTCCCTTTGGTATCTTCGCCTCTCGTTAACAAATTTCAAGGAACGTTGAAAACAACTGTGTTTAGCACTCCTGTCAAATGTTTCATACATTTTACGTTTTAGATCGACCGGTGTGCATGACATCATCGATTGAAAAGTTGGCTGCATCTATTGGTCAAACAGTGACCTTGACATGTCGAGTTTCCGCTAACCCAGCAACAAATGTGACCATAACATGGCGGTATAAAACAAGGAATACTATAATCAAAGATCAACAGCCATCATATACAGACCCGTATGTCGCCAAAACAGCAACTAATTCAATACAGATTAAATTGCAGTAAGTGCATTTGGCATCTCTATTGTTCATACCAGAATTTTAGTAAGAGTAAAACTGTCTTGTGGATTGGGGGATTACTCATGATTTGATTAAATGAAACTGCATCACAAAATATGCTTGCTTCTATGGTTCACAATTTTCATGTTTTTATTACGTAAACATTAAACTGTAATTCGAAGCATCTGGTTCTTATAACTCGAATCCAGTACTAGAAAAAGCATTATGTATCTGTCAAACATTGCGCAATGCTTTTTGACTTAAGTTTTTTATATCTATGAGATAAGATAACAGTTCTACGGTTTCTTACTTTGTAATGCATACTTCAAGACTGTAAATCCCGTTCTGATTTTAACATCTTAAGTATTTTCATTTTGTAGAGCCAGTATTGACTACACCGACATAGAATGTATTGCTAGGAACGATGTTGGTACCATGCTACAGCCGTGTTTGTACATGATAGTAAAACCAGGTTTGCAGTATTAACCACTTTTGTTAAAGCTTGTCTGTTTTCTTTCTTTTAAAACTGCCAAACTCTATAAAACATGAGAGACATATTTAAGTTCTATTTCTTTAATCTTTCATTTATAAATGTTTGATTTTTTTGTTTTTTTGTATTCTTTTTTTGATTTCATATTTTTTTCTATATAAGGTATACTTTTGATCAGTCAAATTAAAGTTTTGAAACAGTAAACATATAAATGTATACTTACCAGGTCCGCCTGATATTCCAAAGAACTGCAATATTACCTTGGATGGAAAGTATGAACTGGATATAAAATGTACGCCTGGATTCAGTGGTGGGGGAGATCAGTACTTTATTCTACAGAGAATTCAGGGAGTGTCTTTCATCAGTGTAAAAATAACAATCTTGAACCAACTTTCAACGTCAGTGACTTGGTACCAGGAAAAAATTACACATACCGTGTCTGTGCGGCATCTGTTACATATAAAGGCACAGTTAGTTGTTCATATACTTTGTCCATCCAAACACCAAGTGACAACAGTAAGTTAGACAGCATCATATTATCATACTTTTTATAACTGTTATTCATTCACAATTACCTTAAAATGAGGTGACTTTAAAAAGGATTATGTTTGTGTCTTTCTAAGTGTTAAGAGGATTTTCTATTGTCCCGTCAGGTTAATTTTTGGTTTTCACCAATCTTTGACTCAAACATTAATATGATGAGGTAGGATTTTCAGCATTTATGTCGGCATATCTGGGATCTTAATTTTGTAAAACGAAAACAATTCCTAGGAAAATTCTAATTCTCAAAGCATATTCAGATCTTCTGTGGTTTTCATGGTCACAATGAATGCTTCAATATTTTTTTCTCGGCTTGTCTAATATATTAGATTAAGTACAGAAACAAATCATAACAAAAGACATATAATTAATACTTTCATTTTGTGAAAAATTTAGACACTTCTTTATTTCTCACAAAAATATCCCATTTCCTTGTTACCTTTTGTTGTCAAATTTCCATCGGAAATCCCCAAGTACAGCTATTTTATTTCACTAGATTTTCACAACATTTACATTACAGTCCTATTGTCGCAAAGTAATTGCCATTTATATAATATTAAGGTAGTATACACATGTTTACTTAACATGAAGGTATGAATCCTAGTATAAAACAGAAAAATGGGAGTTAAAACAATCATCAAATGCTATGCATGCTTCACCCGTCACATGACTCTTGTGTTATATGAAGTAGTAAGGGTCAAAACTTGGAACATGTCAAACTCGGTAGTAATGTCAGTCATTAGTAGACATGTTAAACTTAAGACAGAACTGAATGTCACCGATCAATCAATTCATGATGGCGACATGAAATCTTATACAGTCAGTCAGCCTTCTTCATTACCTTGTTTGAGTAATTCTTGAGTCAAGTGTATACCTCTGCTAGTTAAACCAATTAGCTAATAAACTATTTCAGGTGAGATAATGAACGAAACAGTTGCAGCAGCAAGTCCACAAGACAAAACTCTGTATATTGTTGGCGGAAGTCTTGGATTCCTCTTTCTTCTTTTGCTAACTGTGATCATCGTTTTGTGTATAGTAAAAAGGCGGCAACAGGTTGGTAAAGATTCTGAGTCACCAAGAAATGCAGACTTCACCCTGGAACCAGTTGAAGCACAAGATAATACAATTGCATGTGTTGAATTTCCAACAGCCCAAGGCATCACCTCAGTAGTTGACTGCATGGTCGAGAACAATCTTTACAGTAGCTCGCATGTTATTCCACCTCAAATTGATAACAAAAGTTCAAACAGTGATGTTGAACCTAAATTTGTTCACTTTAATTATAATATAACACTGCATGGGTATGATCCTAGTAAAACAATTAAACGATCAAAGAAGCAAAAACGAAAGCAAAGGAAAGAATATGTCGCTTAAGAATATAACTTCGAGTGTATTTTTATTTTTGGTGAAAGGTCGGTTTTCATTTACTGATTTAAAATGCAGGAACGAAAGTATTTTCTTTTTTACTGTTCTCTTATCTTTCTTGGTAAAAGCTGACCGTATAGCAATGTAATTAAAAATATATAAACAAAAACAGCAAAAGTTTTGATATTAGAGGAACTTATTGTCTAAATGACATTTTAGTATACACTATTGAAATTTACTGTTTAATTTGTTATGAATATCAAAAATTCATTAAGAAATTTGTTGCTTGTAGATATCAAGAGCTCATTTGAGTAATAGTGCAGATGTTGTCATCAGATCAAAGAACAAAACTGAAATATTTCAGAAAGACAATGTAAAAAGTGACAATATAGAAATAGAAAAGCAACTTAACAATATTAATATAAAGTGAATCTCTGCATGATATGTTATCACCACATTCGAATTGGCCATCTATGCACTTTGTGACTAAAATTGCACACATATTATGATTCACTGTGCACAATTTGACTACATTGTGAACATTTATTTTCCATTTTATTGTATTGAATTTGAAGATGTATTCTAAAAAATAAATTGAAGTTTATAGTATTATATTATAGTTTAATAAAACGAACTTTTATTCTAATTAAAATTACATGTATTAGCTTTTCCTTTATCTTCTAACTTGATATATTATTATTTGTTTGTTTGTATGTAAAAATGATGCGATGAACATGTTAGGACCTTTGATTTGTAAGAATTTATCAGAGAATAAAAATTTTACAGACAAAATATCAACAAATATGTATCAGGTTTTTTCAATAAAGAAATTCTTAATAGCGATTGTCATTTTGGTAATTTGTGTCATATTTCTTACCTTAATACCATGTGATTGTAGTATACTGGTGAGCAGAATGTTCGAGGGAGTCATGCTGATGGTAAGCATTTTCTTTCCATTTACCAAATAGCTAAGCAGAGATGCATCTGTGTTTTTGCCATGCAGTTCAAGATTACTTGTATATAACTGAATGGTTATGATGTCATGTTAAAGTGCATCTATCAACTTTTGTCTCGATGTTCTTCTAATTCTTGCGCTTTTATATTCCTCAACAATGTGTACATGTATTCTATATTTATCATGATGTCTTTTCACGATATATTTACAAATTTCCGTTGCTTTTATTCAGTCTCCAGACGGTCAAGGGATAACAGCCATTTCCATATAGCGCATGAAACAGACGAAAAGCATGAAAACATTCTGCCGACAAAACTTGAGGATGAACACTCACATAAACATGAAGCTTCACATCTTAGTCATAGCCACAAAGCAGAAAACTATAACGAGTCAGATCACTTTGAGGGACCTGTAACTGCATTACATTCACTTACATTGAAATCTATGGCTACAACAAATCACGAAAAACCGTTAAATAGCAAAGACCGTGGATATATGAATACCAAATATCCGAGTGATGATGAAATTGTTCTAGAAGATATATATGCGGTATCGACAAGACATAAAAACTATAAAGAGCAGGGTCAATGTAATAATGCGTTCAAGCATGAACAAATTACATGCCTAGACGACAGTATCCGATCAAAAAGCATGCAGACTTTGTCAAGTGCTAGCAGTAGGAATGATATATGTTACAGTGAAAGTGACATTACCAAAGCATTAGGTAGATCCAATTCGGGGAATCATCATGTATCTACTGTAACTAAGTTACTTCGGAGATCGTCCTCTTTAGGGAGACTTGATACAGAATCGGAAAACAGAATAGAGGAGAAACACCAGCTATCCAACCGGTGGCTTTACTATGACAAAGATAAACGTCTTAGCGGTACCGATGCCTATGTCTTTCTATTTCCTAGTACTAAAGAGCAAGCAAAATCAGGAATATTATCCGATGAGTCGTTCGTCCGTACTCGCCGTTCAACGTACAATATAGATTCGGATGAAAATGGAGAAGATAAGAATTTGCATCGTAGACGTAGCTATAGTACAGCAATATTAGATGACGAACGAGATTCTAAAAATATCGGACAAACAGAAGATGAAGTTTTTGCATCATCAGAATTGCAAGAGGGAGAATTAAACAGCGATATCAGTATGAATGAAGGTTATAATAACCCTATATATGATGAGATAAAAGAATACCAAAATAAACCAAAAAGGGTAACAGAAAATAAAACCGGACATGAAAATGAATACTTCCTTCCATCATCTGGGGACAATAGAAAGAAATTTGACTCAAGGGCGGATGAAAATTTCGGAAAAGAACGCAACAACATCAATAACAACTACAACTCCAATGACGAAAAACTGTTAAAGAATAAACGACTAAATGGAATTATGGATAATGGAGAAAGTAGTTCTCAGGACGTGGTGGCTTATTTTTGATAATATTGCAGCTTTTAATAAGCACATTTGATCTCCTTAAACGCATAATAGAAATATACAATGACACGATGTATATATAACATGAAATATCAACCATTAACTTCATAATAAGTGCATTTCATTTACATTCAACTTTCATCCCCCTAACCCCTCCATAATAACTAAAACTTCAATATTTCATTAGCTCACCTGGACGAAGTTGAGAGGGGCTAGTAATGGAGAAATATCAAAGTTCAAGTCCACACGAGCATCTATATATAGTTTTTAGATTGCACCTTTTGTTTGCGGTATATCATCTTTTCCGCAAGTTTATTGTTTTCTGTTTAGTATTAAATTTATAATTAAGATCTATTTATTACATCGGTGATCCGTTTATTGGCAATCGGGCAGTCAGCAGGGTTTAAGAACATTTGTTGTTCGATCTGTTAGTCAAATGCGTTTTGTTAAAATATACTTTTTCACTTTTTTGGTCTTTTCGAAAATGTTGTTTGTGCTGTATTTAGACCCCTCTAACAAGAAATTTGTTTTGCATGCACACGCAATCATAGGTTTGAACGTTGTTTTCAATTTAGACTTGTTTATAGTTTTTAGATTGACATACAACTATATAATTTTGTATCTAGATGCAACGCCGACAGGCTAACTATACGACATATGATTGTGGTCACATACCATATATTCCACTTTTCATTTGATTTTACATTGTAAGTCCGGAGACACTTTTTAGGATTTAAGCCACATGTAATTTCAAAACGGGGATGTACTTTACAACATCTCGTCAAATGTGTTCAATCTAACCTTCATTTCACTTATTCTTACTTTGATTAAACTTTATTTCCGAGTTCAACAATTTAAGCCATCTGTAACTGCAAAACGGTGATGTATATAGGTGGCACGGTAGTATTTGCATTCCGAATTTAGGTTGCTCTTTGTGTACCCTACTTAAGTCAATGTATCTGAACAGTGTGATTGGACAAAAATACAGTATCAACTGAACATACTTTCCCAAACTGAGGGATGAATCAGGTGTAGAAAATATGAAATAATTTTACATACAGGTGAAAATGAATTTTGAGAATTTTTAATTTTGTATTCACTGCATGATAAAAGACCTAAAAGCACTAGTGGCCTTAGGTTTTAAAAATAGCAAAAAGTAAACGGTCATGATACATATTCAAATTTATTTCTGATTAGTATAATGAAAGTACTTCAGTTAACTGTGTATGTAGAATTTTCGCAGTGTTAGAAAGTGGTGAAAATCCTTAAAAGGCTATCATTATCCCTTATGGGCCAGGAAATACTACCGTGCCACCTTAAAGAGTACTTTACATCTAGTCAAAGTCATTCAATCTAACCTTCATTTCCGAGTTCAACAATCATTTAACTTTGTCTAAGGTCTAGCTACTAGTAAATATAATTATATAGAGAACTAGGTAATAATCGCCTGCCACTAAAATTAAGAGTCATATATTACTACCTTGCGCCAAGAAAGGTTACCCTTTTTTACATTGAATGACACACCGACTTTGGTTGAATTTTTACATTTGAATTTAGTTTTCCAATACAACTTACCTTGCTGCAATCATGTACAGGGTATTTAGGTGGATCCGGGGATTGATGTTAGCACAAAGCCAATGTTTTACAGTCGTTATGACCTGTAATGTACCGTTTTGCAACCAAATTAAATGTTACTATCATTAATTTGAGTTATTTTCTAAGGTTAAAAATAATGAGAAGAGCAATGGTATATCACAAATAACGAATCTCCTCCAGCAAACATCAGTTTTTCATCCTTCAAAAGGATAAACATATTTTATACAAATGTATAGGCATAGAAAAGGAATATCCAAGTTTTTAATGAGTGTAAAATTAAGTAGACAGACATACAAGTGTAAAAACACACCAGAAATAATCAGAATGATTGTATTTGAACATTTTCCCAACCATTCGACCTGAGGAAGGAAGTGAACATATTCTTTGTAATTTTTTGCTGTCACAAGTGATTAATTCAAAATGACTTATGCACAACAAGCATTAATTGTGTATAAACATTCTTCACTGTTTTCGAAATGCATTCCTATCAAAATTTTTTTTTTTTGGTAATGTACCATTCACGCATACAGCACAATAGCTTTAAATACATACGTATATAAGTATACATTCCAAGTTATTTTTTTTCATTCTTCCTATCTTGATTTAAAGAGAAAATAAATAGAAAAATATATGCAATGATCAAATCCTCGACACAGTTTTGTTTTATTCTATAGACTTTACATGAGCACCGATGATGTTATAGTATTGAAAGACTGCTCAACAGTGTCCATTTCAGGAAGATAGAAAAGTGCTTCAAATAATGAATTGAAATAGAAATCTTTCCTCATATTTGAACAATAAAACATAGATCCAATTTTCTATCCTTATTGTCCGCTATGGTAAGGTAATCTCGGATTGTGTGGATCTGGTGGTAGTCCTCTATAAGATCTTATCAATGCGCTACCGGAATAATAAATCCCAATACCAAGGCATAACAGACCTAGTATTATAATAATTATATCAAACAGTTTTGCATACCAAGACATTGTTCTTCCTTTAAGGTAAAGATGAAAATAACATGGCCATATTAAGGATAACATCGTCCCGGTAAAACTTCCAATCAGTCCCATTAAAAGAGAGAAATGAGGTATAAATATTGCCATTAACATTGTAGAGATGACTAGCAAGAGACGTAGGATTACAGCCCATATTTTCAAACTCTTCTCGTTGTCTATACACACGGGAAAAATTGTCTTTGGTCGTCCTCTGAAGAAAGATTCAGCGAGTAATTCGACACTAGCAAAATATGGCAGTGGATACGATAGTAAAGCTTTCAGTACAAGAAATACATTAACGGCAATTCTGAAAATTCGTGGCAAGTTATTGGTAATAAATTCTTTGGTATTATTTCCAAACGTTAGAAATCCGATGTAGGCAAATAAAGCTTTGAAAACGGCGGCAGCAAAATGTGTCCAATGCATCATACAGTGGAATTTCTGCCTATCAATCAAATTCCCTTCTAAGGTGGGTACAAATATTTGTGATGTGTAACTGAATACAACTACACCAAGAGATATTGGGAAGGTCCAAATATTTATGCTAACTTGAACTTCGGACCATTTCCAATCGTTGATTCTAGAGAAACAGTATACCAATATTATGGCATTGATAACTAGATGTGCTACTGTACACCAAAAACTAAACCAAGACACACTCTTTAATGTCTGAAGGAATGCACATGGCAACAGAAACGCGGCACTGATCATGATCCAATAAGAAAGATCGAGTGGGCTCTCACTCTCACGAAAGCAACCGATGATTAAGTCACCGCATAAAAGAATGTAAAGAATACATGTCATTAATAATTCTATCATCTGCGCAACATTTACTATTCTACCACCAAAACGAGGTCCAAACACTAAATTAGCAATATCCACATATGAACAATGCACACGAATTTTCTGTCCATACCGGTCTTCTTCATACAAGCATTCCACTAGAATTTTCCCAGTATGACAACATATGTATGCTACAACTATAATTGCGAGTAATGTCCAGTAGCCACCCTGTAGTACAGCATAGGGAAAGCTTACAACAAACATCCCCTAAAAATAGATGTATCAATTCGCATCATTAATTATCGTAACGTAAATGTTTTATTTTTCTATAATACCCTAGATAAGTTCTACAAAACATAAATGATTTTTATAAAACTCACATACATAATTTTTATATCAGAACAATGCAAAGTACTAAATCAACTTTCTTGTTCATTACAATGCTGCTAAGGAAAGGCCAGAATTAGGAACGCGAGAAATATGAGTTGAAAACAAATCTTATTTCATCACAAAAATCTTAATTAAGGAAAAAAACAAAACCAGTATTTTTTACAGTTATGATTTCTGTACTCCATACTAAAATACCACACATTTATATCTAGTGAAATCTTCTAATTTAATAAAATGATCTTTGGATTAATATGAATTTTACTATAATCTTTTCAACTATTTTTTCAGTATTAACACTTACAAAAGTCGAACATGCAAAGAAATTAGTATAGCCTTTATTTTTCGCTTTATATTTTTGTTCGTTTTGGAGTTAAAGTAGATCACCGAGTGGTTTGTATTTCAATGTTGACTGACTTTGCTCCTCTTATTGCAGATGTATCTAAATGCAATTTATTATATCCACCTCAAATCATTCTTACTAAACACGTTTACAGCAGGAATATAAATATCATAAGTTTGTCAAATCGTCTACTGAAATTTTATTAGGGATTTAATGTGGAAAGTATAAATCTACCTATAGGAATTTGATAAAAGTGGTATTTCGCATCAAGCTTTTGTGGTAATATTATTTACTAGTAGTCTTAACACATTGAGGAATTGTCATTCAAATCAATATTTTTCTTTAGGTTATTTATAAACAATCTAAATAGGCTTATAATAATGCTGTTGTTCAATCAATGCGCCTGGACATTTTTTGGAAGCACATAATTTCTTTTATTTATAGTTTAAAGCACTACTAAAATATTTCTTGTTTTCTGTAAAATTCGTTTGGTCATATCATATAATCGTGTCTTCCTGTACTATTCATGGCGTTGCTGTATGTAATCCTCTACGAAATATAGCAACTGCTATTAAGATAGAAAGACGACATAATATCCACATGAACATGTTAAACACATGTTGCTAGCTTCCAGTAATTGCGAGCATTCTTTGATACGTTGTTATCTATTATACCGTTTAAGGTTAAGTGCTTCAACTGATTTTATGTTCTTTCGTTTACTTTTGTTATTCGACCGATAGTACAAGGGAAAGGTCGAGATCTCATAAAACTAGTTTAACCCTGCCATATAGTCATGTGCCTAGTCAATATCATCGTTAGTAATGGTCCTAATATTTTTATTTGGGGAATTTGGTGCTGATAGCAGATCTTTGATAATTCTGATTAATTTATTATCAACTTTAATGGACTCGGAACAATCTAGAGCTTGTCATATTGTAAAGACACCTGTCTATTATTGAAGGCACTATGATTCCCTCTAGTTATCTGTTTATTACTTGCTGTGAAGGATTGCTGTTTCATTGATGTAAACCCCACATCGCCCTTTATTCGTATTAGATAGAACATTTATCCTTGGATTTGTACATTAATGAAATGTACCTATGAAATCGTTGAAAACCAGTCAGTTCTTTTACGCGTGTCATTAGTGCTGTATTGCACTAGACAAAATCAAGAAAATATAAATACCGCTATCTGACGGCCTTTTCAACATATGAAGGATTTTATTTGGAAGATTTATAATAATATAGGATTTTCAAATATAGGGGGCCAAAAAAGTAACCTTTACAGCTTCTCTTACACAAATTCTTAATATAGTTTTTGTTTGTCGGAACAAGTATTTTATGGATGCTCCGTGTGTTGAAACAATAAATGTAAAAGTCCAAATTGAAATTAAAATCCAAATTAGAACATGTACTTCATTCAAAAACAACTGTATTACAAAAAACCAAAATAACAATCTTCATAAACAATAAACTCTTCTAGATCATGGTATCTTACACCCCAATATTGACCATTACACTTTACTACTATCGTAACATCATACAGAATGTCTACAGAATGACACCAAACGGCTTCAAACTTCTTTTTTGCATTCAATGCAAACTAAAATTTCAATAATCGCCTCATTGATATTCAAATATAAGCCAAAATTTTTCTACATATGCCTTATTCAAAGATGTTTATGTGTGTAAAATATCTTTTTAGGTATGGGGTTGACTCATATATACTTTGTCCACAAACCATGTGTAAAATGGCCAATTTAGCGCACATATGACAATTTCAGCATGTTAATGACATCATAGTGACACAACAAAGTCACATTTTACACTAAAGTGTCCAGATTATGTCATCCTATTCATTTATCAATAAAACATATATAAAAGTTTGAAAATGTTTACTTGTTTTACAATTTCATGGGCCAAAAAAAAAATGCTATCATTGTGAGAATTAATGCTATCCTTTACTTTAAGAGTGACATAATTGTCATGACTGGGTGTGAGTTCTAAATGTCCGCCATAGATAAAAGTATTGTATTTAATATATCTTTCCTTAACGTGAGACACATCAAAAATTGACGTTATTTGTGAGAACTTAATCCTATCATTCAGTATAGTAGTGACAATAACATTAATGGTACCGAATTTACTGCACCAGATGACAATGATTGTTTCTTCAGTAATGCTTGAGGCCACCAGATGACAATGATTGTTTCTTCAGTGATGCTCGAGGCCACCAGATGACAATGATTGTTTCTTCAGTGATGCTTGAGGCCAAAAAATTTAAAATCCAAAACCTAATACAAACGTTGAAGAGCCAATAAAATCAAACAGGTTCAAAAGTAAAGCCAAAACAGGACAAATTAGGCCGTTAGTTTTCTCAATTGAATTGTTTCATATTTTTCATGTCGGGGCCTTTTATAGCCGACTATACGGTATGAGTTTTTCTCATTGTTGAAGACCGTACGGTTGCCTTTAATTGCTTACATCCACCTCCATTTGAACTTGGGTGGATAGTTGTCTCATTGGCAATCGTACCACATTTCCTTATTTTTATAAAGATACAGAACTATGCACGGGGGCGAACATTCCTTCATTTAAAATTATTTCCAAAATTTTATAATTGTAAAAAGTAAGCATTACTGATTGAAAGTTATAAGAATGAAGTAAAAGTTACTAAGCTTATGTGGCCGACATTAGGAGATAAGTGTTGTATAACGATACTACATTAACAGATAACAAAAGGTTACTATTTTAATAACAGATGGCATGAAGAAGACGTTTCCTAGACAGATATATGAATATAGATTTAAAAAGGACTCAAAAGGCACATAATGAACAGCTTGAGACTGTCTGGTAGAAATACTGTGTAAGCTTGTTTTTTCCCCTTAAAACACTTAGCCGTTTTACTTGTGAAAATATGTTGTCCTAGATGACTTACGCTATTAGTACAATAACGCTTTACCATTTCACTCTTTACAAGTGAGATGTCTGTGATGATAGGATGTGGATATTGTTTGGTATTTTGACACTTTTTATCGTATGTCCATTAGTTTTCGACAATTTCTAACACTATTTATCAATAAATTATTAGACTAGAATCAAATCAAGTCAAGATTTTCAAATGAGTAGTGAGATTTGAATCTACAAGAAGAATGTTTAATATCTTATCAACAACTTCTCAAAATAAATCAAATTCTTAACATCTTAATAAGAGGAAATCCTGAACAAATAAGAATTTTGATTGTCCATTTGGTGTCTTTCGACTCTTTTTTATGACATCTTTCAAAAAAAAAAGCAACAACATTATCAAAAATACCAGACTAATTACATAATGCGACAAACACAAGCAAGTGATATATACTAGCTGTTTTAATATTTTGAAATTTATCACAGTCCAACATATTTTCTTTGGGGTTTCAGACGTATCGTCACGGGCTTTGAAGAACAACTTCCAAAGACAATGTTTTGATTTATTGTTTGTATTTAACGCCACGTACAGCCACTTTTATTTTTTTTTGTAGAGGAAGCCGGAGTACACGGAGAGAACCGTCGACCTTCGGCATAAGATTGTTTGTGAGCAACATTTTGGGATTTTCCCCATTTCACTGGTATAAAATTCAATATCTCAATTAGATTAAACTTTGAAAGGATTGAAGAATTTTACTATTTTTGCTGTTTATTTATGTCTAAACAATGGTCAAACCACATCCGCTCACCAATATTCCCCAAATGTTTTCATTACTTATATTATTAAGGATTTGTTAGTTTTGTCAGTTTGTAATGCAGTTCGATTTACTCCTATTTAAGACCGCGCGCGGGATAGTACTGAGGCGGCTGTGAAACGATGACAATCAAAAGATTCAAAAACAAAACAAAATATCTTGAACACAATAAAAAGAAATACACAGTCTAACCATTTGAAACTCAATAAGAACTATTGCAAAAATGGACAGATATCACATCAGGTAAACATGTTCTACGTGAAGTTAAAATTAGGTACCTGTATTGCATTTGTTATATTCCAACCAGCTTGCCACTCTGAAATTTTATAACGCTTGCTCTCGTCTTCAAACTTTTCTAGGATATTTTCAGAAGGTTCACATGTGTCTTTCTGCGCATCATATTCAGACATTTCATAATCTATTTGTTCCTGTGTTATGATTGGGTGCTTCTCCTCTTTGTAGCACCATAAGCTGGTATAAATGACCGGATGTATCGGAAACTTCTAGAGAACATTCTGAAACTAAGAACAAGAATAAGTTACAGGTTAATTTTATATTATATATTTCATATGTATAGTAGTAATTTATGGTTTATATTTTTGTAAAGTAGCTGCAGCGGAACAAAAAGAATAGGTTTTTGGTGATTTTTTAAGTTTCGATACTTTACTGGGAATACGACATATGTGCTCGTGAACTTCGTTCGTCCGTCAGTAAACCCAGCGATGAGAGGTCGTCTACTTGGCTGTTCATGATGCATAGATATAGATGTGAACGTCAAATGAGTTTTGGGAGAGTATATTGTCTTTTCTGCACGTAAAAGAGCTCTTGCAATAACTCTTTGAGGAGTCTGTAAGTTATATCCTGTATGGTAAAATATATGCATCTAACCAAAATACCATCTTTTTCGCGGTGACAGTCGAAAATTCCTGTCATAAGAAGAACCAACCTGTAACTTATTCTTGTCCTGAATACGCCCATATTTTCTGTTTTGTTTAAATGGGGATGTTCCACACGATACAAGGTTTAAAAAAAAAACCTCCCAAGTCAGCTTACACATGTTTTAAAGACTACATTGCATTAACATATGCTGTCAACAAGGTTTGATACAATACAGAAATGTGTTTATTTGGCATGGTTTTATTCCGATTGCCAATGTTGATGAACCCATTTAAAGTTTGTTTACATGGTTGCTTCAAAACGTGTGCACGAAACTACTTATGATTGACTGATGTTTGCTTGAAGAACAGTGGCAAATATCCCATACATATTCAGGACGATACCAAATTAACAGTTCATTCAAAAGATGGGATCTTTAAAGTGGGTAGACTGGGATGAAGGGCGGGTATTTTTTCCAATCATGGACCCGCAAAGAGTCGTTGCAAATGATCTTTAACGTGCAATGTCCCTGCCATTATGATGCATAGGATTTGATGTCCCAGTTCCGACCTGATACGCCTTCGTATTTATACATATATATATATATATATATCCCAGCATGGCCATTCGGACGCGGTGAAAATATTATGTGGACTGGGTACACAAGTGCATTTATTAGACACAAAGTTTTCGTCTTGGTCTTGTTCTTCATGCTTACTCGTATAAATTGTAACTATATAAATCGAAAGAACAATGACTATTACGAGTGTCGTGTAAAGTCATTGTACGATGCAATTTTAATGGCATGTGGTCTAAATAATAAAATTCTATTAAATATTCTTATACTTTTATGTGCATGTACTAAAATTGAGGTTGCAACTCACTAAAACAAAGCTGACCATAGAGTTATTTGATGTTCTGTTAAGGTCCTGATTGGCCCAGAATAATTTGGCTTGCCAAATCTTTAATTTTGAGTATACCTGATTAAAGATTATTTTAATAATTTCTCATCATATTCCAGAGACACATATCATCATGTAAACTAATACTATTACTGGTTACGTTCATTATCATCATGTAAACTAATACTATTACTGGTTACGTTCATTATCATCATGTAAACTAATACTATTACTGGTTACGTTCATTATCATCATGTAAACTAATACTATTACTGGTTACGTTCATTATCATCATGTAAACTAATACTATTACTGGTTACGTTCATTATCATCATGTAAACTAATACTATTACTGGTTACGTTCATTATCATCATGTAAACTAATACTATAACTGGTTACGTTCATTATCATCATGTAAACTAATACTATTACTGGTTACGTTCATTATCATCATGTAAACTAATACTATTACTGGTTACGTTCATTATCATCATGTAAACTAATACTATTACTGGTTACGTTCATTATCATCATGTAAACTAATACTATTACTGGTTCATTATCATCATGTAAACTAATACTATTACTGGTTACGTTCATTATCATCATGTAAACTAATACTATTACTGGTTACGTTCATTATCATCATGTAAACTAATACTATTACTGGTAACTAATACTATTACTGGTAACTAATACTATTACTGGTAACTAATACTATTACTGGTAACTAATACTATTACTGGTAACTAATACTATTACTGGTAACTAATACTATTACTGGTTACGTTCATTATCATCATGTAAACTAATACTATTACTGGTTACGTTCATTATCATCATTAAACTAATACTATTACTGGTTACGTTCATTATCATCATGTAAACTAATACTATTACTGGTTACGTTCATTATCATCATGTAAACTAATACTATTACTGGTTACGTTCATTATCATCATGTAAACTAATACTATTACTGGTTACGTTCATTATCATCATGTAAACTAATACTATTACTGGTTACGTTCATTATCATCATGTAAACTAATACTATTACTGGTTACGTTCATTATCATCATGTAAACTAATACTATTACTGGTAACTAATACTATTACTGGTAACTAATACTATTACTGGTAACTAATACTATTACTGGTAACTAATACTATTACTGGTAACTAATACTATTACTGGTAACTAATACTATTACTGGTAACTAATACTATTACTGGTAACTAATACTATTACTGGTTACGTTCATTATCATCATGTAAACTAATACTATTACTGGTTACGTTCATTATCATCATGTAAACTAATACTATTACTGGTTACGTTCATTATCATCATGTAAACTAATACTATTACTGGTTACGTTCATTATCATTTACTAAGAGTAAATTTGGTAGGTTATAAGTCTTACGGGAAAATAGTAACATATTTAAAAGTAAAAATTTGCTTAAACGTTAATTATTAGGGGTAAAGTATTAGCGTATATGATATAAAAAAGCATGAACTAGATACAAGAAAAATCTACCCTTCCGCATCCGTACATCTTTGATAAAGGACGAATGAAAATATTTCAAAATATTTTTGAAGATGCATTTTTTTCTTTCTTTATTTCTTTGTTGTATTTGATTGATAATTTAGTATCTTCCTACTTTTTGTAAGAAAACATTTCATTTTTCAAGTTTCAAACCAAAGGGGTAAGTTACTTGGGGTTCACAAATACGATAATCGGGACTTCTCGCATCCGGCAGTAAAGTACATGCTGTAAAAGAGGAGCAGACGACTTTTAGGCGGTGTGGGATGTACAGTTACGCAATCACGTCCGGTCAAAATAAGGACGTGATCAGATGTCTCGTGTAAGGAAAGTGACCCGCTCTCTGTACGCTTGCATCAGCTCTTTTAGTGGTCCGTAGGTGGCCTGTCTTCAAGGCAAAATATTTGTCCCAATTTGAAATACTCTCTTTTTCAGGTAGTCTATATTTACCAACCTGCATTCCGATCGACCTTTATATATTGAATTTCGTTAATGCGTTCACTTCTTAAATATGTATACAACTAGAAGATGCCCGCGAAATCGCGGTACAATTGGGCAAGTGTTGAAACAAAGAGTGTGGACACAGTAATAAGGTGGACACAGTAAGGATTTGGACACGGTTAATGCATTTAATTCTATTTCTTTAAAGAGATGAAAATGAGGAACATAATGCAAAAGACCCCATTCATCTCAGTTGGAAAATAAAAAAAATTAAATACCCTAAGAAAATTAAGCCGTGTGGCAAAGTGTGATTTTCAGTAGTTTTTTACCCTTTTAACTCAATAACCGGATGAGCTACGTAAAATCCGTTGACATTACGGAAAGGGATCAAAATGAGTAACACAATGGAAATCAAAGTACTGAAGTACTGATCATCGGATGACTGCAAGTTCTTGTGGATGGCCACAAGCACTTGTCTCAGAAAAAAAATCACATCTCTATACCTGAAATGTACAGAGATATATTTTTTTCTGAGACAAGTTGATGATGAATAAATGACAGAGAATTCAACCTCACCGTAATAACTATTATATTGTAGTGATACAAATCAGTATACTCTGGTTTGTTGTTTATTTATTATATTAATATTTGTATATAACAGTTACATGTATATATAATTTTCATCCATTTGTATATCATTCTATTCTACTATTCTAATAATAGTGCAGTGCAAGTGCATGGTGGACACTCTTCTGCAATAATTCGATTTTTCTAATAGATTGGATTTGAGTAGGCATTCATATTTTCCCGCAAAACGTTCTTGAGATTCCTCCGCATGCGTTAACTCAATTTTTCTGTACGTGTGCATTGATATTAATGATTTTTTACTTATATATATATATTTCTAACGACAAAACACTTCCGGCATATTATTAATTTATGTTCTAAAAAAATATTTTTATGAGTATTCATTGAAGAAATGAATTTATAACAAGCGATAAGGAATGTTGTTTTGCACTCGATAATGTCCGCGTATTTATGCGATCGGTTACCAGTCAAAAACGAAAGTCAAATCTCTGTGGCAACAATACATCGGAATGCCCTCACGGTCATTGTGATGTAAAAATCGACTGAGCATGCGCGAAAGCGTATAAGATACGGATCGATAACGGTCTCCGAATTTGGATATTTTCTAAAAAATTGGCGTTTTCTGTGGAAAAAAGATTGTTTTAAAGACAAATTTAGGAAGTACAAAACACAAAATTCATACGTCATATCACAAATATTTCCGACTTTGTATGATTTCAGAGGAGTTGCGGCTCAATGAAATCGGTCTTTGTCAACATGCGTCATTCAGTCACAGACAATTAGCGTCTGTATATTACGTCAAGCTCTAAAACTCGCAGAATCCAAAAAAAAGGCGTTGGATTATTTATAGAGTCAAACAAAAATATGCCATCAACACCAAATTAGCAAAGAAAAACTTAAGAAACCACCGACGAGGTTCCTAACCATTGGGAAAGGCTCACTGATGAACATGTGGCGAGGTTAATATTTGAGATCTGAACCTTCCCTCTTTTAATACAGGTCAGTGGAATAAATATGTCCCATAAAAACTAACATCATTGTTTTAATTCAAAATATTATGTAAAAGGTCCAGTATAAAAGGCATCCCTTTGCGTTGTTTTTTTCCGCATTTTTTAAATGACGACGAAGTGGCGGTTAACGACCTTGACTACCCGTGACTGAGGGTCTTGCAAGGTCGGCCCTGGATTACGCCTTTTTGGGCATTTGAATAATTTATTTTAACCTTATGGTAATTGATATAATTTTGAGAGACAAAAACATGACATAAATATTGTAAAAACTTGAATAAAAAGTAAAATGAACAATAATTTGATAAAAAAAAAAGATAAATGAATAGATTGATGAATAAAAAAATGAAAGACTGTTTGGAGGGTTTCGTCATAATGTGTTATTCTACATTTAAGTTTTCCATTAAAGCAAATACAAAAAAAATCTATTTTATTCATTTTCCAGTTTACTTTAATTATTTAGCTTTCCTTTTCATTATCTTAATCTGAAACAAGAAGGCATTTTGAACTAAATTATATACCAAAGTTCAAGCTTAAAATAAAGGTGAGAAAATTCTTACAACTTACCTCAAGCAACTTCGTCAGCAAGTTACGAGTTGGGTTTGGAATCCGACTGTAATATTTAATTAGCAATAAAGAATTAAGACATGACGATTCTGTCAATATTTGTTGGCTGTCTTCAACACAAATCACTTAATTCTTCAATATTCTTTCGTTCTATCTTTCAAAAAGGACAAGAAATTTGTGGGACTATCAACGTAACACGGATGACATTTAATTATAGTATCGATTTCCTGGTAAAAAGTGGTATAATATGGAAATTTGTTCAAAGTTAAACGGATTATTAACTGGTTTCTACTTAATGCTGTGGTTACTGTCTTGTAATCTTCTTATATTAAATTTGTTCGTTTAAACAGATGATTTTCAATTTGCCTTAGTCAAGATCTACAAGGATTGGTTTACAACTTTGCCACCTTATCGCGTTTTGAAACTTAACTAGAAGATTTAAGAGAGGTATGAACAAACAAAGGATAATATATCAGCTGTCTGCGTAAAGACTTGAGAAAATGGCCAATAATTAGATAAATGGAACCATTTACGTTGATTTGAATACATTTTTGTAAATTGGAGTTCTAAAATAGCATTTTAAATTCAATTTCTACTTAACATCTTCTTAACCAGTTCAAATTACGAAAATTAAAGTAAAATTTGATTTTAAGCAGATTAAGCTCTTTGCATCTCAAAGGTTGTACACGTGCAGATATCGTTTCCAAGATATTTTAATAAATCAAATAAGGACGATCTGCTTTTTTTTTTTGAGTTTTGAGAAATAATTAAATGTCAAAATCAAAACATAACTTTTTTTCTTTAACTGTCCGGTTTTGACAGTTCCCAAGCTCCCTGCGATATAACAAGAATGGACAGGTTGAAATGTCTCGCCTGCTTTACTGATTTCGACTGAATATTAAATTGTCTTTTTGATTAGGATCTTACTACGGATAGCATATAAACCTAGTATTCTTCAATGAACCATGAAATTTTACGTCCTAGTGACTATGTAAAAAAAAAAAAAAGAAGACCTATATCGTGTAATAATTGAGAATCTGATGTACAGTAATCAATAAAACTTAACGTTGATCAATGAACCATCAAAATGAGGCCAAGATCTTCAATCAGACATATACACCACAATTGCGAAGGAGTTGACTGATAAGTAGGGGGGACTTCTGAAGTGTCTTATATTCTAGTAGGGAGTGTCATCTTTCATTTATCTTTTTAATTTTCAATCAATAATTTTTGAGGTCACAAAGGAGGGGACGATTTACTTGCCCCCGGCTTCTACACCAGTGCACCGTGATCAATCTATACACCGCATATAGTTATATATTATTTATAGTATCTGAGAAACAGATTTAACTGATAAATGGAAAATAGAAAAGATTAAGGTCAGACAAAGATATATACATGTTGCGACAAGTTATCATTTTGTACAATTTATAATTCTACCCTATATAACACTTTGCCTCATAATCTCATTAAGAAAAATTCACACACCTAATTAAATAGGCATTTAAAAAGTCAGAATGCGAATATATATGTTCAAACTCTTGTAGGTCATTTTTTAGTAACAACAAACAAAAGAACTATGTCAATTGGACCTGCTTTGATACGATAAATGTACTTGAATTTTTACTAGATAACATTTTTGTTCGCTATAGAGATTCCGTATATCGTCAATTGCAAGTTATCGGAATTCCAATGGGGACTTACTGTGCACCACTTATTGCGGACCTGTTAGATTTAACAAAAAATTAATAATACTTTTAGATATTTGGATGATATATTGGCTCTCAATAATGACGATTTCAGTATGTACACTAAAGAGATTTATCCTGCTGAACTGATTTTAAATAAAGCTAATACTAACAATGAAAACTGCCCTTTCCTGGATCTTGATATCTATATCTTTAACGGAAGCTTAATACCAAAATTTACGATAAAAGAGATGATTTTTCATTTCCTATTGTTAATTATCCATTTTTAGATGGTGACGTTCCCTTGTCACCATCTTATGATGTTTATATATCTCAACTTGTTCGATTCGCTCGTGTATGTAACGAAAGAAATATCTGTATTACTGAAAAATTATTACACCAGGGTTTTCGATATCACAAACTAGTCAAAACATTTACTAAATTTTATCATCGATACAAGGACATCATTTGTAATTATAAATCAACATGCATACATCTTATTTTTTATCTTGTATTTCACATCCAATCTTTTTTGGTAATATTCTATACAAAGCACACAAATGTCGTCATTCACCTCAAAAGCTAACCAAATCTTTAAACAGACTTATTCAGAAGGGATATAGTTACGATACTGTTGTCAGGTCATTAAAGATGGCATATTTTGGGATTAATATTGATTCTTTCATAGGGTCTTTGCATCGGAAACAAACACATTTATTCTAAAACCAGTTGTTGGCATGATACGGGTTATGTTCTTCTCATATATTTTATGATGGTATGATACTAAACCCCTAACAGGAGGGATTGTGCTTGATTTTCATATGATGAAGATATAATCTTTCAATCAGTTTAACTGAGGTCTGGAGCTGGCATGTAAGTTACTGCTAGTATAGTCCTTTGTTAATTTATGTATCATTGTCATTTTGCTAAGTTTCTTCTGTTACCTATTCTGACATCGGACTCGGACTTCTTTTAAACTGAGTTTTACTCTGCGTATTACTAACCCCGCCACATTTTTGCGCCTGTCCCAAATCAGGAGCCTCTGACCTTTGTTAGTCTGGTATGTTTTTTTTTAATTTTAGTTCATTTATATGTTTCGGAGTTTAGTGTGACGTCGATTTCACCGAACTAGTAAAACATTTTTGTTTAGGGGCCATCTGAAGCCGACTCCGGGTGCGGGATTTTCTCGCTGTGTTGAATACCTATTGGTGTTTTGGGCCTTTTTTCTGCTCTTTGGTCGAGTTGTTGACTCTTTGACACATTCCCCATTTCCATTATCAATTTTATAAGTTTAAAAAATTGTACAAATTATAATTTGTATTTAATTGTAATTTGTCCAAAAAGTGCCAAACTCAGTAAAGACACGTCATTGTTACATTTGGTTGACACATTCAACAATACCTACCGTTATCTTGATGATATTTTTTCGTTAAATAATCCAGAGTTCTAAATATACTACCGAAATTTACCCAAAGGAACTTACTTTAAATAAATCTAACATAAACACCAGTAGTTGTCCTTTTCTAGATTTAGACATTTCTAAAGGGAAACTCCATACTAAAATTTACGACAAAAGAGACGATTTTTCATTCCCTATTGTTTATTTTCCTTTTTAGACGGCTATGTTCCTTTGGCTCCATCATACGGTGTTTATATATCCCAACTCGTTCGTTATGCCCGTGTGTGTAGTGACAGTAGTGATGTCATAGATTTTAACGAACGTAATCAATGCATCACTGGTAAATTATTAAGTCAGGGATTTCGTTACCATAAATTACGTAAAATTTTTACTAAATTCTTTCATAGATACAAAGATTTGATTAGTAAATTTGGCTGTAACTCTAGAAAACTTATTAAAAACGGTATTTCACATCCTAAATTTTACGGTAATATTGTACTTTAAACTTTAAACAAACTTATTAGTAAAGGTTATCTTATTTATGTTGTAATAAGATCTTTGAATATTGTTTACATTGGCACAAATATCGATTTTGTCATCAACAAATTTAAACATAACTAAATCTGTATTCTTTTCGAATGTTTTTTTTTTTTTTTTGATGTATCAATACACATCCAAGTTCATTTTCTATATATAGATTGCTTTATCTATATATAACATTATACATATTTATTATAAGGTTAAATCCAAACTATCCTACTGCCTGTCGATACTTTTATTTTGGCATTGCATAAGTCATGTCTTCTTTGACTGTCCATGGCGTTAAAACACTAAATCCCTGGGATGTGTTTTAGTTGATTTTAGTCTCTGATGTATGATTTTTTATTATTAATTGTTTTTGGCTTTTAACTAGCTTTCAGTAATTGCGAGTAATCTCAAATCGTACTTTCGTGTTAATTTGACCTGTTACACAATTTGTAATGCATTTTTGTTATTCAATGTTTACTTATTTTGTGTTATATCTCGTCTTACTATTTTTAATATGTACCACCTTTGATAAGTATTCAGTATGACGATAAATTTTCACTGCTGTTTTCGTACTATGAACAACAAATTTATTTATTTTGTAAAAAATATCTCAGTACTCCTAACAACAATATTTTTATTATATTTAAATTTACCTGTTTACTTTTATTTTATTTAACGCCATTTTGTCCAAGGTTATAGTTGTCTTTTTGACATTGTCATAGATCAAATTTATTCGTTCAGTGTATGTTTACTTGTTTTTGTTAATGTCTTTTTGATCGAGTTAAGCCATTTCAATTGATATTTTATAGTGTGTCTTTCTATGTTGTAATGTTACATTACTATTTCAGGTTAGGGTGAAAGTTGGCGCCTGTTAAAACGTTTAAAACCGCTGCATTTGTTTGCGCCTGTTCTAAAAAAGGAACCTGTTTCAGTGGTTGTCGTTTGTTGTTGGGGTTTCTGACGTGTTTCTCGTTTCTCGTTTTTTATATAGATTAGACCGTTGGTTTTCCTGTTTGAATTGTTTTGCACTAGTCACTTCGGGGCCCTTTATAGCATGCTGATCGGTGTGAGCCAAGGCTCCGTGTTGAAGGCCATACTTTGATCTATTATTGTTTACTTTTTACACATTGTGACTTGGACATTGTTAACTTTACGCTGACCAATGATGAAAATGAGTGAGATGAACTCTGTTAGACTTATATATGCACCTTAAAATCCTATACATCGAAAAAAATTGACCATTACCTAGTGATTTGAGAAACTTGCCTTTTCACTTACATCTGAGACTGACAGAGTCATTGTATTATACGTCTCTGCTTAAATTAAACTTTTAACGAAGGAACCATGAAAATGAGGTCAAGATCAGATGAACTTTGTCAGACTACATGTATACTTTACACTCATTTTAAACACCAAATATAGAGGACCTGTTACTTATAGTAAATGTATCTCATAAAGGGACAAAGCATGTCAATGACAGGTGAACCCTGCACGATTAACATTTATTTCTTGCAATGATACTATTTATCTAAATTTAGTTCTATTACTCAAAAGAACTCAGAATAACTGCGGTAATATTCGTGCATAAGCCTGGATGCAGTCTTTATAGATTTGAGGAAGTGTTTTTGTTGTTGTGTTATTTAAGTAGTATTTTATTATGTGTCGGCAAGTCTTTTGTGATGAAATATTTCCATAATTGTTGCTTCGACCTTGACCTTGGACCAAAAATCAATTGGTGTCCTTCTAATGGATATTATCAAATAAAATGATTGCATGTAGGGCTCAAGATATTATGTGAAACAAAAATTTGTTAAATTCTGTCTTTTAGTTGCTGCCCTGACCTTAATCCTCGACACAGTGACCTACAAATCAGCAGGGATCTTTATTCCTCAGGGGGCATTATTCTCTCAATATTGGTGATGATCCGTTTTATCACTCGAAAGTTATTGTCTGGAATTAAAGCTCTTCTTATATTTCAGTTTATTCATAGTTTGACTGTGACTTTCTACCTACCAAGGATTTGTATAGTTAGTCTTACTATACCAATCCTTGTACCTACCGATCCCCAAAATGTGTTCTACCTGACCTTACCTTGGACAAAAGTGACCTCACTTCTGCACCCCATAGGGCATATCAACTAGAGGCTCTTTAAAGCCTGTGTCGTTAACCAGCATCTTCAACAATGGCAACTTTTTGTTAAAAAAACATAAAAGGTCAATAACTCTATATCAAAAGAGTTAACTGACAATTTCAGTCATGTAGACATATTTGTAGATCTTGCTTTTTAAAGTTTCTATCTACGTTTGTATCTATTATACTTTTCAAGATAATAGACAAAAACTCAAAAAATGGTAACAAACAACTTTAAAGGATACAACTCCAATAACGAGTAGCCTAAGATTTCAGCCATGAGGGGTAATTTGTAGATCTTATCTTGCTGATCATTTTTGCTATTTAAAGTTTCTATCTATCTATTATAGTTTTCCGAATAATAGGCAAAAATGCAAAAAATTGGGAAAAGTTGTCATTAAAGGGCAATAACTTCAATATGTAGTCGACTGATGTGTCGGTAATGTTGATTTATTTATAGATCTCAACTTTGTTGATCATTTTAGCTTTTATAAGTTTCTGTGTATCTATTACAATTTTGAAGATTTAAGGCAAAAACACAAAAAAATGGTAAAAATCGTCATTAAAGGGCAATAACTCCAATAAGGAATCGTCTGACCATTTCGACCATGTTGACTTTTTCGTAGCTCTTGTCTTGCTGATCATTTTTCATTATTAAAGTTTCTCTCTATTATAGATTTCTAAATAATATGCAAAAATGAAAATAAAATGGTTCGCAAAACGCAGCTTGTTACGACTGCAGAGGTTGAACCCTGAACAGTTTGGACGAGTATGATACAGCTCTGAATTTGGATTATTGGCACAGCATAGGTTTCTGACACAGAACGAATGTGGTCATAGAACTTAAAAATTTGAAATTGGACTTTTACCTCTTATGGTCCAATACCCAAAATCTAAATACACGGTTAAATTTGGCATATCTAAGTTCACAAAAAATGTATTTATTCATTTATTAATGGACAATTTCCAAAATATCATTCATCAGTAATACTATGTCTTGAAAAAAATAAATAAAACTTACCTTTAATAATTTTTCAAAATATCTAATAATGAACATTAAATTTCAAACTATATTTACACATATTTTCTTCTCTCAAATTAGAATTTGATGCTGTATCTATTTTTAACTATGAATATACTTACAATTTCTATTAATTGTGCAATACAGGTATGATTTTGGATTGTGATTAAGGGGGCATTAGCTGTCAAATTCATGTTCACCGATTTGACTCAAATTCTGTTATTTGATTTATGACACACTAAAACGTACATCCAAATTACAAAGTCTAAAATAAACAATTTATGATGCACGGACTCGATAATATGCATCAGCATTTCGCGTGTATTTTAGTCTAGATGCCATCTAATTAACCACTGAGGCGACCTCTGAATACTGCCGTCGGTAATATATCCTGATATAAACATAAATATAGATATAAATAGATAGCGGACACTTGCAATTAAATTTTTCTAGGTCAGTTTGATTTTAAATTATAGGTCAATAAAATATATTAATCATTGTGTTTACATGTATAAGAATGAGTTTTTGTGGATCAAATCAGTCAACCAAATGGTTTACCCTTGTTTCACTTTCAATGTTGACATTCTTTTCCTTTAAATAGCTGAGCATATCTAATTCATGCGTAACCCATCTCTAGCTAAGGGGTTAAATTGAAGGTCACATGATTACGGATTCAATGAGGTCGAATTATTCACTTGCAAGTGAATAATTCATCAGCAGTGTTTCCAAAATATAAATACATGGATAGATCCAGCATATCAAATAAACCGATATATTCAATTTTGTAAAAATGTTAATTTTGGACTCCAATTTGAATCAAATCGAAAACTGGGCCCAAAATCAAAAATCTAAATACATAAAATTGAGAATGGAAATGGGGAATATGTCAAAGAGACAACAACCCGACCAAAGAGCAGACAACAGCCGAAGGCCATCAATGGGTCTTCAATGCAGCGAGAAAATCCCGCACCCGGAGGTGGTCCTCAGCTGGCCCCTAACTAAAATTGTGTGCTAGTTCAGTGAAAATGGACGTCACACTAAACTCCAAAACATATAAATGAACTAAAATTAAAAAACATACTAGACTAACAAAGGCCAGAGGCTCCTGACTTGGGACAGGCGCTAAAATGGTTTAGATTCAACATATCAAAGAACCCCTTGAATTTAGTTTTTGTTATAATCAAACTAAATTTCAATTTTGGACCTTTATGTGGACGAATTTGAAAAACCAGCCCCAAAATTTAAAATCTAAATACACTGTTAGATTCAGCATATCAAAGAACCCCAATAATTCAATTTTGATGACATCAATCAAAGTTTAATTTAGGACCCTTTGGACCTCAATGTGGACAAATTTTATCAAGACTTTGAATCAAACCCCATTGAAATTGGTAAAGAAATAAGCAATTTATACAAAGTATAAGAAAAGAAGTGTTTTTGACCCTTTTTTCCTAAACAGTTAGGGCCATATCTTCCAAAATCAATCAAAACCTTCCTTTTTTGGTATGGAATCTTGAGGTACAATTTCATAGAGATTCCTAGACCTATACTCAAGTTATTGTCCAGAAACCAGAAAATCCTAGTTTTTTGCCCCTTTTTCCAAAAAAGTCAGCGCCATAACCCCAAAAATCAATCCCAAATTTCCAACAAAGATTAATTTTGGACCCTTTAGACCTCCATTTCGGACCAATTTAAAAAGGGGGCCCAAAATCAAAAATCTAATTACATGGTTAGATTCAGCATATTAAAGAACCCCAAGAATTCAAGACTTTGAATTAAACCCCATTGAAATTGGTCAAGAAATAAGCAATTTATACAGTATTAGAAAAGTCTTGTTTTTGGCCCCTAATTCCTTAACGGTTAAGGCCATAACGCCCAAAATTAATTCCAAACTTCCTTTTGCAGAATGGAACCTTGTGGGACAATTTCATTGAGATCCATACACTTATATTTAAGTTATGTCTAGAAACCAAATGTCTTGGGACCACAACGTCATACGATGGCAATGGTATAAATACAAAGATATGTCTCGCTCGTCGTCATAAAATTCAGAAAAAGACAATCTGATGGACAGCAACATGATTGATTAATTCAGTTGCTGGACCATTATCAAGTAGGTAGGGCCTGAAAATAATCGTCAAACTGATAGTAATGCAACTTTATACAAAATATCATTGATCTATCACAAGTAGTTCTTATCAAACTGACTTAAGCAGAAAACTTAACATTGAAAATTGCTAATTAATTCAGTCACTGGGGCAGGGCCTCAAAATAGTCGTCAAACTGATATGAACTGATAGTAGTGCAACTTCATACAGTTTTTAATATTAATAAATAGGGAATAAATTCAACAACTTGCCAACAAGTAGATCCTATCAAACTAACTTAAGCAGAAAACTTAACATTGAAAATTACTAATAATTCAAAGTCAGTGGACCATGTCCTAGGGGCAGGGCTTCAAAATAGTCATCAAACTGATATGTACAGATAGTAATGCGACTTCATACAAAATAACATTGATCTATCACAAGTAGATCCTATCAAACTAACTTAAGCAGAAAACTTAACATTGAAAATTGCTAATAAATTCAAAGTCACTGGACCATGACATAGGGGCAGGGCCTTGAAATAGTCCTTAAACTGATATGTACTGATAGTAATGCAACTTTATATTAAATATCATTGATCTATCATAGGTATTTCCTATCAAAACTAGCTTAAGCAGAAAACTTAACACTGAAAATTGCTAATCAATTCAAAGTTACTAGACCATGACTTAGGGGGCAGGTCCTCAAAATAGTCGTCAAACTGATATGTACTGATAGTAATGCAACTTTATATTAAATATCAATGATCTATCACAAGTAGTTCCTATCAAACTAATTTAAGCAGAAAACTTAACAATTGTTGACCCCATCACGGCAGCTGGAAAAGCAATCCCTATGTCGTCGCAGGTGAGACAAAAATGGTAAAATTTGACATTTAAGGGCAATAACTCCTATAAGAAGTCAGACAGTTTTGATGTAAATAAACAGCATTTTTGCCACTGCCAGATTTTCTCTATTCAGAGGTTTTTAAGATAATAAACAAAACTTGACTTTTACACCTATGTTCTGTTCTTAGCATAACTTTAATATTGTGCTGTCATAAGCTTGCCATTTCTATATCATTATCAGTCGTGTGTTTGCATGAGCTGAAGTGTACAGTTACAGCTGTATGAAGTACCTGGTTTTATTGCTTGTGTACTGTCCCAAATTTCACACAGGCAGAAATAAAACAGATACACTTTATAGTATATATAAGATCACTAACAGATGACAAAAAAATGAAAATTTGGAAATCTAAATTATACCAGAATATTTATGTATGACAGTGATTCAGGGATTGTTAGTGGCTGTATAAAATTTTAACAGCAGGTATTACATGCATATCAGGACAACAAGTTAATGTTATGTTTATCTTCTCCGCTTTGTACTGGAGCAAAATCATGAGTCAGATATTTCGAAGTGCTATCTCACAAGCAGTCAGCATCAAGACATGTCACCATACTGAAACACAACATTCTGATCTCCCAAGTCTTTGGTGATATTTGTTTGGGTAATATGAAGCAAATACTAATTTTGAATTTTGACAGCACTGAGGATAGAACCAAAACTTTCTAGACTTGAGGCTTTCACCCTACCTTGAGACCATGAAGGTGTTCACATGGAAAATGAGGTAGCAATCACATGCTAGACTAGTAGGTACCCTGAAAATGGTTTTATAGACCAATGAATATTAACATTTTGTTAACAAGGAACTGAATTACAAGAGATTGATTTGTAACTCTGGTTTTCTGAAATACATTTGAATAAAGTTAGTATTCTGCTTGTCCCTGTTAATTTCCTATTTGTCAAAATCATTTTTAAGTCTGATGAACATGGTGGATTTGAAAATCTAAATCTAAATTCTATTTTTAAGGAGTAAATCATGAAAAAAACGTTGACGATGTCACAGTCACATGACAAAATTATTTCTATGAGCTGATAGACAAAATACTTTCAGCCAATCAGAAGACGTGTTACATCCAAAATTAAATTATTGAACTTTAAAGCATTACTTAATATTTGTTATGTAGCATGTTGAGAATGTCATTCATTTTCATGTTGGCTCTTTAAAACAAAACTGATTACATAATTGAGAGGTTTTGGTTTGGTCTTAACAATTAAAACCAATCATTGGTTGCAATTTTCTACTAATTGAACAACAAACACTATTATTGATGCAGATGGTTAGATGTTTGTGACGTAAATTGAAACTGGTACAATAGTAAAAAGGGAGCACATAATACAACTCGTAACCTTGGATAAGTTGAACAGTTATGTCAGTTCCCTTTGACATGGATTTATTAAGGTTTGACTCTTTACTGTACGAAACTTTATTTTTTAAAAATGTTTTTTGCTGTGATCCCTGGATTAGCATAGCTATGTCTTGTATTTAGTGACATTTGATCCAAATGTGACAAAAATTGGAAAAGGTATCCCCAAGAAACACCACTCTGGTAAATTTTCCATTTGAATGAGGAATAATTCCTTAAAACTAAAGCTTTGAAAGCAAACATCAATCATGACCAGTATCATATGGTCTGACAAAAGTTTTTTATTCAAATGTCATCCAAGGTGAAGTTTTTAGGCAGCAAATGAAATTCACAAACCAAGAGGATAATGTGTTGTCTGCATGTTAAAGATTTTGGAAAGAAATACAGACTGATAAAAATTTATTTTGTTAAACAGTTTCAGATATAAGGCTTTTGGACCCATTTTCTACAAAATAAACTTTCATATATTTATTCAAGAATCCACGGATTGGTGCCATTTAATTCTTTTCTTTTGAAATTGCTTTTATATAAATTGTTACTGTATTGTTCTTTGAAATTCATTGTCAGTTTTTAAATAATGCAGTGTTCCAGCTTGAATCTCAGGGCAGAAGGGTGCTAGTTGTCTGAAAGGGCACTTTAGCGTAATAACCTAGATTGTAAAGGCACTGTTGGACAGTGTACAAATAACCTTGAATATTGCTAGGCTCAGCTGGAGAACATTAGTTGTATTTAAACCATATTCAGAAATTAATGTGTTCTTGATGCTGGTTTCAGTAAGAATTTTTTTTATCAAATTAACATACCATGAAGCAAAGCATATCATTTTGATGTTAATCTTAACAAACTTGTACATTTGGTAAGGAAAATAATCATCAGAAATTTCAATGTTTTATAACTTATATTGGTCTATAAAAATAAACAAGTAGTTTTGAAAGATGGAGTTATACATGCAAAATTGAATGTTTAATCTAATTAGATTATCTACATTTAAATTGCTTGATCAAACATATAGTATATTGTTATTAAAGTTATTTATTATCATTTCAATTGTTACAAAAAAATTATTTTTAAGTGCACATCAAAGTGCTCCTTAGTAAGGAGTTTTATAAATATAACAGGTGAGACAGGAGATGATCATATTATATTGATGCAATAATATAGGAGGTATAAACAGTTGCTTTTTTCCATCAGTGTTTAAAAGTAAAAGCATGTGATGAGTGCTCCTATAGAAGGAGGATTATAAAATACAAGAAGTAAAACAAGAAGTTATGTTCCAAGTACAAATTTCTTTGATTCTTCTTTAAATTTCATACTCATGGTTATAAAACAAACCATTTTTTACCAATTTAGTCAAAACTATGTATGCCTTTAAAATTGTTTTAGATTTTATTTTTTATATTGTGCCTACTGAAATAATTTTTTTTCAGGTGTACATGCTGTACATAAACATTGCAAATGGATAACATGTGGACTTTTAATTCTGTATTAAATATCTAGTATTTGTTCAATTATCTTAAATCCACTAATTAGCAGTAAAAATCATTAACAGAGGTGATAAAACTGCCAAAGGCATTAGGTATTTAACTTAATCCCATTGTCAGCTAATTAGTGTTACACAATCAGGTAACACTTTTACCGGCATGAAATTTGAAATTATATTTTTGAAAAGGCAGAGGGTGCATTCTTTGCTTTGAGGGCAGAAGGGCGGGGTAAGGGCACCAAGGGCGGGCCGCCCTCCTATTTAGGGCAGGCGGGAACACTGTAATGTGCAATTCAAAATAACATATTTTTTTGAATTTTACAACATATCATAAAATCATAATTTTTTCAAGTGTATGAAGTCCAGCCATGAACACCTCCATGAAATGTAATCTTCACATGTGCTGAACTCAGAGGGCATATAATATTGAGTAAAAGTTTATCAAAGAAACTCTTCAGCTGTCTGTTGCCTTATAGTGATCTTCATCTATGGTTGAGTATATATGTCCTTCACTACTCAGAAATTCAATGGCATCTCTGTAAAATAAGTAAACAAATACTGGGTAACTATTTGATAATTTTGCAGTTTTTATCCATCAATTAACGGCTAACAAGCTGTTTAATTGGTACATTTCTTTATCTTCTATGATACCTTATTAGCTGACTGACAACCCAAAATGAACAAGCCTATAATGTCACACAATTACATACCATACAGAGCACCTTACCCCTTTTTATAACTACATTATTTTCAATAATCAATAAAAGATAAAATCTCTTTCACACCACAACAGAAATTGCTTTTCTAGACCTCTAGATGTTGTTTGTTTTTGGTGTCGTTGGGGTAGCTGTCTCATTGTTGCTTTTATTCAAATCTGTCAGAACACAATTGATATGAATGGTTTTAATAATTCACTCATATATTATATGTATACTTTATAGTGTAATATGTCTGAGATCTAAATGTCCAGCTTCCTGTGTGTGTTATATTACAGTTTTCTAATACGTTTTTTTTTTTTACCATTAATAATGCTAAACTTAGACGATGATGGATTGGTGTTTAACCTTCCATGGCAAACATAACATGCATATCAGGATGAGAACATTTCAATGTAATATGAAGGTGAGTCTTGGTTTGTATCAGACCTACACTCTGTGCAGATTTTTAATGTGCAAGTTCACAAGGCAACAGTGTGCAGGAAAACATATCACCTTTACCATACATATTATTCTGACATTAATAGTCTTAAATGCTGCATGCTAAGTGGAGAAGAAGCAAATATCAATAATAAAGTCCCTGGTTTGACCTGGCAGGGGATCAAACCAAAAACCTCCTGCATTAGAGACAAGCACACTACCATCAAACCACAGAGGCAGTTCCTCAAATAAGATGTTTACAGTATGCAATAAAAAAATTTCAGTGTTTACAAGTTGTTTGTCTTTGTTTTAGTACATCACATGACCAATCATCTGTCAGAGATATAATTATACAAACCTAATAGCTTTTTCTGGTACTCCTCTTAACTGTTGACATACATCATTTATATTAGCTCCTTGTTCTGTATTGTTACTCCTTATCAACATATGTACCTTTATAAACAATACAAAATCATAGTCACAATTTCTTCAAATTTTTTCATGTTACTGTGTAGAATTTCAGTTGCAGGCCTAGTTTTTGCTAAGCAACTTAAATTAGACCATAAAAAATGGGGAATGTGTCCATGAGACACAGATGATGCCTCCGATTGCATATCATATAAAGTTATAAAGGGACATAACTGAAGAACAGTGAAAGTGACGCTACCCAAATTTATACTTGATCTGAGTTTTGTGGTAATAAATATTGTGTATAAGTTTCATATCATTTGGTTGAGGCAAACTTCAGTTAGAGAACGAAACGAAAAAGTCACCATTTTTTTTTTATTTGTCAAGGGGCATAACTCTAGAACAGTAAAAGTGACACCACCAAAATTCAAACTAGCTTTTTATTTTGTGGTAATAAGCATTGTGTATAAGTTTCATAAGATTTGGTTCAGGCTAACTTAAGTTGCAGAACGGAAACGAAAAATTCAGCAATTTTTCCCTTTGTAAAAGGGCATAACTCTAGAACGGTTAAAGTGACACCACCAAAATTCAAACTTGATCTGTGTTTTGTGGTAATAAGCACTGTGTATAAGTTTCATAACATTTGGTTAAGGCAAACTAAAGTTAGAGACAGAAACAAAAAATTCAGCAATTTTTCCCTTTGTAAAGGGGCATAACTCTAGAACGGTTAAAGTGACGCCACCAAAATTCAAACTTGATCTGTACTTTGTGGTAATAAGCATTGTGTATAAGTTTTATAACATTAGGTTTAGGCTAACTAAAGTTAGAGAACGGAAACCAAATTTGGAACGTACATACAGACGGACAAGGGTAACACTTAATGCCCCCTCCGGTATGGCGGGGGCATAAAAATATGCTTTTTTCCTCCCTACTGGTGAAAAAAAAAATTTTCTTCTATAGGGAAAGATTCTGGGCTTAACCAAATATGTCTGGAAGGTATGAAAATATAAGGTAGGTTAGGTAGGTAGGTAGAGAGACAAGAAGCGCTGCTAAATTTTTCAGCCTAATTCAATCATTTTAATAATCAATTCATATCCTCTAATTCCTATCTCAATCTCATTTCAACTTTCCCTAGCCAATATATTTATTTTTTTATAACTAATGCGGGGTTCTCAATTCTTAAGGACAGAAATATGATTATGTGCCTTTGATTCATTTAGCATCAAGTACTTGTTATTAAATCATAAATATTATCTAAATACCTTCAGATTTATAAGTGATTGGACCAGGTAATTTTGATTGAACGCTGAAATTTTGGCATGTACAATATCTGAAGAAATTTTGTATTCACTAATGGATCTCTTATCAGTAGATACATGGATTCGTTAAAATCAATATTGAAGAATCTGTCAGTAAAACTGCTTAAAACCAAAGTAGCTTTACAAATAACAGCTTGTGCATTCAAAAATAAAAGAAGAATGTGTCTGAGGACACGAATGCTCCCTCTCAAACTTTCATCAAAAAATGGGACGGACAGAAAGACAGAAGGACAGAAAGACAGATGGTCTACAAACATACAAACATTCAATCAAAAGTTCTGTGCTTTTAAAGGGGTTACTGAATTGAATGAGGTTGACTGTCACAAGTTAAAAGACGATAAACAGTCTGAAAATTTTGTATACAGACTGTCTTTACCATATATTTCTGCCAAAATTTGAAATACTCATATTGCAGAAGAAAATTTTAACAATGGAATTAAATTTCTCCTACATTAATGCTACACCTAACTTATAAGAATCAAACTTTATACAAACCTGGTTTTGTACAGAACTTAAACCACTAACCACACCCCCACCACCAGTGTTATCTCCATAACTCTGTTCGTTATTTGTCTGCATACTGTTTCCATAACTGGTTCCTCCACCACTTCCACCCTGTTAGGTAATAAATAAACAACATGAATGTACAATCATCATAGTGCTTTCTACTGGTCAAGTGGATAAAAAACAAATACTTATCTGTAGCAATATATATCAAGTTTTTTGTTAAAGATAAATGATATTCTAGAAATAAGTGAACTTGGGGTCAAGCCTTGTGGTCATAAAATTTTTAGTATGATTATTGTACTCACTCAAAATTCAATCTATCAAAATGCTGGATTTGGTGTTTCAAGCACATATTTTGTACCCCGAGTACTTAGTAAAGTTTTATGACTGAGGGCCCAGGAGGTACTTATGAGAAAACTGGCCGTTTATATTTAGTTGGATTTCCACAAAATGTGCCAAATGATCAATGAAACAATCATTTCTAGAATATTGAACCCTAATTATACTTGTAGTAGTATTTACACAAAAAATTCGTAAGGGTTCCGCGGAACCCAGTGTCTCGCCTACTTTTGCTGTTAATCGCAGGCTCAACAAAATGAGGAATCAAAGAGCTGAAAGCTCTGAGGAAAAATGACGCCACTGTCTGTAATATTGGGATATTTTTATGCAAGTCTTGATTTTCACATACCGTAATTAGTTTAACATTGCAACATGTATCGTAAGCATATAATTGATATTCGTATATGTGTGTGTGTGAAGTGAAGATGACAACTGGCTGTTTTTTTAGTACAAATGAATAGGTCAAGACTACCTGAATGATCTACAGTATCCATTGACTACTGGCTGGTTTTTTTTTGGACAAATAAATACCGTAGAAAGGCTTGTATAGTTCGCACTGGTACATAGTCCAAACCCCTTCTCCACGAAATTTTAGGTAAAAACTTTTGTTACTGTTAGAAAAGGTGGGATTAGCGATAAGGTGAATGAAACTTGTAATTTCAAATCCTGTGCGATCGTAGCGGTATTTTCTTGGGAAAACCTGTTTTCCATCATCAAACGGAAGCTGAAACTGCTTGTAAATGATTCTAGAACGCTTCATGATTGTTAAAATAAGTTTAATTCACTTAAAAACAATTTAGAAACTTGTGTATGTTTAAACAGGAAGTGTAAACGCACGTAAAAGAAGAAATTAACCGGTGAGAGTCGAAATCCGTACATGACAGATATCACTATAATACGACTTTGAAAGTAAAACAGTTCCATCCTTTTGTAAAACAGTCTTTAATATACCTATCACATTAATGTTTGAAGGGTCTTAAGCTAATAGAAACCATATTAGTCTGTATGAAACACCAAAACGGAATGAACAATAACCGATTACGTTTTGTAGTTTACAAATTCTAAGCTGGTTTACGGTTGTCTTATTTACTATGTTTGTATCGGTTCAATCAAGCAGATACCAGTTTATTTCAACCAATGCATTGAAAAGAAACGAGAATTTGTAATGAACGGTTTAGTTTTTATATTAATCAGCATTTATTTGATATTGAATAGAAATAACTTATTAATATGGATGAGTTAAAATTATTAGTTTGAACAATGATGAGAGCGCCTCTACAATATCAATAACAAAGATGGCGGAACGTAAACAACCACCTCGCCGAAATTGAACTTGTTCTCTTATTTCTTGCTTATTGTACTCTATAATCCGCACCCCTCTGGAAGGTCCAATTTTGGAGAATAAAACCGCGGACTATACAAGCCTTTCTATGGACAGGTCAAGATTTTTTTGTTAATAAAATAAAGTATGTAAACTGGTTCCCGTCCGACTACAACACTTTGTTCGAGTGTAGCGTAATACAAGCAGATTCCAGTTAGTATGTAAATAGTTCCGGAACGGAAACGATCACTGTCTGGAGTTTGTGTAAAATAGTAAATATGAAACCGAGTGCGGTGGCGGAAATATAATCGACTTCCGTAAGGGTCAATGGTATCGAAAACATGCCGCTGATAGCGTCATTTTCAAAAAATCAATAAAATATTCCTTTAGATACTATCTTTTGATTGTAAGAAGCTTCTGTCAAAATTTGGTATAAATCCAGGATAGTTTATGAATCTAATAAATGTTTTAAAACTTTAACTGCAGACTGTATTTAATGTTAACTGGAAGAAAACTTAGTCCATTTATAAGTAAAATACGGATAAACAGGTACAAAATCTTAACAAAATTTCCTTCTAGATACTAGCTTTTGATCATAAACAAGCTTCTGTCCAAGTTTGGTACAAATCCAGGATAGTTTAAGAAAGTTATCAAAATTTTAAAAACTTTAACCACAGAGTGAATGTATTGTTTCCTGGCAGAAAAACTAAGTCCATTTATAAGTAAAATACAGAAAAAATGAAATTTTTTTTTAACAAATTTACTTCTGGATACTATCTTATGATCATAAACAAGCTTCTGTCCAAGTTTGGTACAAATCCAGGATAGTTTAAGAAAGTTATTAAAATTTTAAAAACTTTAACCACAGAGTGAATGTAATGTTTCCTGGCAGAAAAACTAAGTCCATTTACAAGTAAAATACGGAAAAACAGGAATTTTATTTTTACAAAATTTACTTCTGGATACTATCTTATGATCATAAACAAGCTTCTGTCCAAGTTTGGTACAAATCCAGGATAGTTTAAGAAAGTTATTAAAATTTCAAAAACTTTAACCACAGAGTGAATATTTGTGGATGCCGCTGCTGACGGAATGTAGGATCGCTATGTCTCGCTTTTTCGACTAAAGTCAATGGCTCGACAAAAATGCAAATGTAAAAATTCCAGATTTGTTAAATTAATCAATCAGAATAACTTTGTCTCTTAGGGTTTATATTTATGGATTTTATGTGCTACTCAAATTTCCAGTGATCTTTTTTCAACTGTTGCCCAATATAACATCTAATAGTCATTAAAGCCTTATTAAATATGTTGAGACCAACAGCTACAGTCTCCATTATAATCACAGACAATTCATACATCAATTGCCCAGTACTGGGTATTGCTCCTTTAGCATCATTTTACTGACCTAAAGTAATAACTACCGATGTATGAAATGAACAAATTTTTATCTCATTTTTACAATTTATATTACCGATAATTTATTCAACATAAGATGACTGTGTACAACTTCTAATGTGTGATATGTTAGTTCATTCATATCCATAATAGGTGTCATTCTGAAAGCAGCTATTGTTCTCTGTCCTCCCATTGACCGCACATGTCCACACACTCTTACATACGTGTTCTCCTCATAGGTTGTGCTCTCTCCATCTGGAAGGGATTCCTGTCAAAATAAGATATTAAATATACATTTGTAAAAGAGAGGAGAAAGATACCAAAGGGACATTCAAACTCATAAGTCGTAAAACAAACTGACAACATTATGGCAAAAAAAGAAAAAGACCAAAAGACAAACAACAGTACACAAAACACAACATAGAAAACTAAAGATTGAGCAACACGAACCCAACCAAAAACCTGGGGTGGCCTCAGGTGCTCTGGAAGAGTAAACAGATCCTGCTCACATGTGGCACCCGTCGTGTTGCTCATTTTTGAACAATGAAAATGATTTCAAAATAAAAAAAGTTCTTTCAGGTCATTCTCCAAGCTCATTTTAACATGGGTAGGCATTATATTTGTCAACATCTTCATACAGAGCGAGGTGTAAGATGTTGACATATATTGTCTACCCATGTTAAAATGAGAATTTTGCATGATATGAAAGAATTATTTTGATTCTAATAAGAAAATTTAGAACTTTCGTCCTTTGAAACATAACTGTATTTAATTTTCTAGCTAGCAACACCAACACTAATGTCCATTTTGATCTCTGGCATTGTTCAAAACACAATTGATGCGTTTGCATCCCATTTTTTTAATGGAATAAAACATGGCTTTGTTTACAAAGCAGAAGAATCATCATCATATAAGAATAACTTTTTTTTACTTTCAAAGCGCTTTAAACTAACCTGAGGACACGTGATTGTGGGGATGAGCTGCACAACCTTAATATAAATTACAGTTGCATCACCATGAATCATTTACTGTAAATTAATTAAACTGAAGAAGCAACTGCATGTACTACATATGCTTTAACTGCCCCAATAGTTTCAATTACATGGATCTAAATCATCACTTAAAATAAGACAACACCAATGGTATTTCTCCTGGTTTGAATAATTGTAGAGGTAAGATAACAGGACCAGACAAGTGATTTTTAAATTTACTAAAACAACACAGCCCTTTCCACCAAAATTATTAAATGATTTGCGGACTATATCAATATGTTAATTTGAACTGACATGTAGAGATGGCAGTCCAATCTTATACAAAAGAGTTTCAATAAACTGACCTAGTCATGATCAAAAAGGTATAGTTCACACATTTTAAGGACATGAAATACACAGACAATAATTTTGCCTTTTGTATTAAACCAACCTAAACACCACACTTGAAACTACTGTTTGCTGGCTAAAAAGTTAAACACATGAATTGCCTTTTGCAACTCATAGTTAGACGTTTTTAATAAATATAAACAAATGGCCCTAAAATGACCCCCCATTCTAGCTTACATTTCAAATTAGGATTTATTGACAAAGGTCACAACGAATCATAGCTTATATAATGACTACATAGGACATACATCTTTTTGTTGAACATTTATGTTCTTGTGTTCAATTATTGACATCACAAATAGCATTCATTTTGATTTTCAGTGAAAATTCGATCAAAACAGGTAAATTTACATTGATTTTTGGACAGGAAACACACAGTGCATGCATCAACAAAAATATCTTTTACATAATGTTTGTTATGACATTTAACATATCTGACTTGAATATTTAGTTTTGTCGACGCCTGTGCTCTATGTTTCCTAGGCCTGAATTTGGTTGAAATCTGGACAATTTGGTCCAATTTCCCAAAACCTCTGTTTTAACCATTTTGGGAAGTAAAATTCAATGCTTTGAAATAAAACTTTGACAAAAAGTTCTATTTATCTTTCTCACATGTCTTATCATCAACCTAAAATCTTTTTATCTTGAAAGAATAAACTTAAGGATGTTCTTAGGTGAAATTAAAAAATCTAGAATTTCAAATTGATACTAAAGTCAGAAGAGCATTAGTTAAGGAACAAAATAAGCTAAAAATAATTTATAGGTTATGGAGCTCCTTTCGAGATATTTAATTTTTTTAAATGGCGGAAAAGGCTGACTCGACTTTTACCTTATATTTGTATTGGTATTATTTGGGTCTCAAATTGAAAGAAATAAAAATGAAATTTTTTTAACAAATTTACTTCTGGATACTATCTTATGATCATAAACAAGCTTCTGTCCAAGTTTGGTACAAATCCAGGATAGTTTAAGAAAGTTATTAAAATTTTAAAACTTTAACCACAGAGTGAATGTAATGTTTCCTGGCAGAAAAACTAAGTCCATTTACAAGTAAAATACGGAAAACAGGAATTTTATTTTTACAAAATTTACTTCTGGATACTATCTTATGATCATAAACAAGCTTCTGTCCAAGTTTGGTACAAATCCAGGATAGTTTAAGAAAGTTATTAAAATTTCAAAAACTTTAACCACAGAGTGAATATTTGTGGATGCCGCTGCTGACGGAATGTAGGATCGCTATGTCTCGCTTTTCGACTAAAGTCAAGGCTCGACAAAATGCAAATGTAAAATTCCAGATTTGTTAAATTAATCAATCAGAATAACTTTGTCTCTTAGGGTTTATATTTATGGATTTTATGTGCTACTCAAATTTCCAGTGATCTTTTTTCAACTGTTGCCCAATATAACATCTAATAGTCATTAAAGCCTTATTAAATATGTTGAGACCAACAGCTACAGTCTCCATTATAATCACAGACAATTCATACATCAATTGCCCAGTACTGGGTATTGCTCCTTTAGCATCATTTTACTGACCTAAAGTAATAACTACCGATGTATGAAATGAACAAATTTTTTATCTCATTTTTACAATTTATATTACCGATAATTTATTCAACATAAGATGACTGTGTACAACTTCTAATGTGTGATATGTTAGTTCATTCATATCCATAATAGGTGTCATTCTGAAAGCAGCTATTGTTCTCTGTCCTCCCATTGACCGCACATGTCCACACACTCTTACATACGTGTTCTCCCTCATAGGTTGTGCTCTCTCTCCATCTGGAAGGGATTCCTGTCAAAATAAGATATTAAATATACATTTGTAAAAGAGAGGAGAAAGATACCAAAGGGACATTCAAACTCATAAGTCGTAAAACAAACTGACAACATTATGGCAAAAAAAGAAAAAGACCAAAAGACAAACAACAGTACACAAAACACAACATAGAAAACTAAAGATTGAGCAACACGAACCCAACCAAAAACCTGGGGTGGCCTCAGGTGCTCTGGAAGAGTAAACAGATCCTGCTCACATGTGGCACCCGTCGTGTTGCTCATTTTGAACAATGAAAATGATTTCAAAATAAAAAGTTCTTTCAGGTCATTCTCAAGCTCATTTTAACATGGGTAGGCATTATATTTGTCAACATCTTCATACAGAGCGAGGTGTAAGATGTTGACATATATTGTCTACCCATGTTAAATGAGAATTTTGCATGATATGAAAGAATTATTTTGATTCTAATAAGAAAATTTAGAACTTTCGTCCTTTGAAACATAACTGTATTTAATTTTCTAGCTAGCAACACCAACACTAATGTCCATTTTGATCTCTGGCATTGTTCAAAACACAATTGATGCGTTTGCATCCCATTTTTAATGGAATAAAACATGGCTTTGTTTACAAAGCAGAATCATCATCATCATATAAGAATAACTTTTTAACTTTCAAAGCGCTTTAAACTAACCTAAGGACACGTGATTGTGGGGATGAGCTGCACAACCTTAATATAAATTACAGTTGCATCACCATGAATCATTTACTGTAAATTAATTAAACTGAAGAAGCAACTGCATGTACTACATATGCTTTAACTGCCCCAATAGTTTCAATTACATGGATCTAAATCATCACTTAAAATAAGACAACACCAATGGTATTTCTCCTGGTTTGAATAATTGTAGAGGTAAGATAACAGGACCAGACAAGTGATTTTTAAATTTACTAAAACAACACAGCCCTTTCCACCAAAATTATTAAATGATTTGCGGACTATATCAATATGTTAATTTGAACTGACATGTAGAGATGGTAGTCCAATCTTATACAAAAGAGTTTCAATAAACTGACCTAGTCATGATCAAAAAGGTATAGTTCACACATTTTAAGGACATGAAATACACAGACAATAATTTTGCCTTTTGTATTAAACCAACCTAAACACCACACTTGAAACTACTGTTTGCTGGCTAAAAAGTTAAACACATGAATTGCCTTTTGCAACTTATAGTAAGACGTTTTTAATAAATATAAACAAATGGCCCTAAAATGACCCCCCATTCTAGCTTACATTTCAAATTAGGATTTATTGACAAAGGTCACAACGAATCATAGCTTATATAATGACTACATAGGACATACATCTTTTTGTTGAAAATTTATGTTCTTGTGTTCAATTATTGACATCACAAATAGCATTCATTTTGATTTTCAGTGAAAATTCGATCAAAACAGGTAAATTTACATTGATTTTTTGGACAGGAAACACACAGTGCATGCATCAACAAAAAATATCTTTTTACATAATGTTTGTTATGACATTTAACATATCTGACTTGAATATTTAGTTTTGTCGACGCCTGTGCTCTATGTTTCCTAGGCCTGAATTTGGTTGAAATCTGGACAATTTGGTCCAATTTCCCAAAAACCTCTGTTTTTAACCATTTTGGGAAGTAAAATTCAATGCTTTGAAATAAAACTTTGACAAAAAAAGTTCTATTTATCTTTCTCACATGTCTTATCATCAACCTAAAATCTTTTTTATCTTGAAAGAATAAACTTAAGGATGTTCTTAGGTGAAATTAAAAAAATCTAGAATTTCAAATTGATACTAAAGTCAGAAGAGCATTAGTTAAGGAACAAAATAAGCTAAAAATAATTTATAGGTTATGGAGCTCCTTTTCGAGATATTTAATTTTTTTTAAATGGCGGGAAAAGGCTGACTCGACTTTTACCTTATATTTGTATTGGTATTATTTGGGTCTCAAATTGAAAGAAATCTAGAATCTGCTTAAATTTTGGTAAATGACCTTTTATGAGCTATTGAAGTCTTATATGAAAAGAAAAATGGGTGTTATGGGGCAAAATATTTTACCCTGTATCGTAGGAACAAAACAAAGGGGTCTGAACATTTGACAAAAATTCCTAAACCTCACCTAAGTACATCCTTAATAATCAGGACTAAACATGGCCTTTACAAAACTAACTCCTTTACTATCTTAACAGTTCTGTAGAAAAATGTCATACATGTACTTGCATTTTATGAAAATGAACTGTATTCCACAAAATCTTTTTCCAGGTCTATTTCATGTGCAAAAAAAAAAAAAATCCCAATAGGAAAATTTCTGAATTCAAAATAGTGATTACACGTAATTATAATGTATAAATTTCATTGTAGGCAATAAGATATCTTTGAAATTTTTATTCAGTACTAATTAAACTTATACTTACATCATTATCAACAAACTGTTTTACACTGATAGGGGGACCTGTCATATCGTCTATTTCATAATCAATTCTTGTAGGAGATTCTTTAACTGATGTCACTAATCCAACCATAGTAATCTTATAATAGAAATAACAACTTAAATACTGTTGTATTTATTTTGTTTTGTGAACATAGTTTTACAAGGGCTCAAACTTAAAATCTCAAATAGTTTTTTTTTTTATGATTTTTTTCACAATGGCAAGAAGTATAATTATAGTATAAACATAATAAATGTAAAGTTCATCGTGGATTGATATTCAATTTGTACAATATATTCTATCCTGCCTTTAACCAAGTTTTCACTACACTATACTTCTATAAAAGTATGAAGCTAAGATCCCATTGATGATGACAATGACGATGATGATGGATGGCTGCTTAACGTCAATTGCAAATAATATGCATATTCAGGACGAGAAAATGTTAATGTAATATGAATATCAACCCTGATTTGTACTAGACCAACATGCTGAGCGGGATTTTTAACTAGTTCACAAAGTACATGTAACAGTCCGCAGGAAGACATGTCACCTTACCCGTACACATTATTCTGACTCCGAGCCGACCAGTCTTTGCTCTTACTCCTTAATGCCTTGTGCAAATTCCAATTTCAAAGTCTTTGGTTTGACACAGCCAGGGTTCGAACCCATGAGCTACCACGAAACCACCGAGGCGTTAAGATCCCATTGACTTATCATAAATACCAACAATCTTTTACAGGCTTTTGATGTTTAACGAACGCTTAAAACAATCATCATTATAAGGTTACTACCTTCAAAACAGGACACATGGATAATCATTCAACAATATATAAATATGATCTTAAGGGCGTTAAATATATTAATAAAAGAACAGAGTTCCAATGTCCCCTGCGTTGCACATATTTTATCTATCCGGGGGCAATAACTAAAATAAACAAACTTTTTTTGGTTGCTCTTTAAAACAATTTATAAATAAAAAACGTGCGAGGGGGACAAAAAAGATTTTTTTATTGTATACTAAATATTTCAAACAGACCTTCAAGGGCATTACTTATAGTATACTATAAATTTTATAAAAAATTGTACCCAAGTGAGCGCTAACGAGGCCATTTTCCATAAATTTAATATTTCCAAGGGTCATAACTCTTTTAAAAAAAGTTGATCGTCCATCAATATAGTACTTGTCCGAGATATTGCTGATATTAACCTATAGTATAAGTTTTATAAAAATCTGGCAAGAATTGTACCAGTGAGAGCGCTAACGAGGCCATTTTCCATAAATTTAATATTTCCAAGGGTCATAACTCTTTTAAAAAATGTGGAATGTGTCCACATGTGGACACAGATCATGCCCCTGCTTGCATATCATATAGTTATAAAGGGACATAACTGAAGAACGGTAAAAATGACGCTACCCAAATTTGAACTTGATCTGAGTTTTGTGGTAATAAGTGTTCTGTCTCCGTTGTCAAACGTGCTCACCGTACCATGAATTACTTGAACAATTGGAGTTGTCTCCCATTTACTTACTTTCGTTTTTGTTTACATCATGGGCACCGCATGGAAATTTTGTTGCTATATGTCGGCACAGCAAGGTTGGCAAAAAAGCGGTCAATACTAGTATTGACCATGCCACCGTAAATACCGGAAATACTGGTCGATTGAAATTTTGAGTGGACATTACTATAAAACCACTCTCTACCTGGTCAATTACTTTTAGTAATGAAATAATGAAAGTGTTAAAGTCATTTTAAATGTTCTCATTTCTAATTTTATTGTAAATTCTTAATAAACAGTGATTTACAATGATTTGTTAGTCATGTTAGTACATAAGATAAAAATGTTTCGTCTCTGGCAAGAAAACTCATCAGGTGGCTTTTGCACTGACTATAGCATTGCAATCATTACATTTTGCACTGATTTGTTGTTGTTTTATATTGTATAGAAGTTCCAAATAGGGTCTTCAGGTTTCAGTTTGGTGCTTAAGGTCAAGATGGTTGTACTATGTATATGTAAAAATTGATTATGTAAAGATAAAATTTATACTACATTACATATTTTTTGGTTTAAAACATAAATTAACAGTTCAGCCATAAGAGTAAAGGTCCTTGATACCTTCCATTTCCTGCATAAAGATGATTTTTGTCTCACATTTAATAGACAGGAAATATTTTATTGTTTAAGTGAGTCTTCAAATATCACTTTTATTACTTTCAACCATGTTTTGTCATCATTTATTGTGGGATGTTGTTTTTATAGTAATAAAATTTTCACACCTAGCAATGCAAGGTGATAGGTTATAAGACACCTGTAACTTCATTTACCTGTACTTTTATGTACCTGTAAAATTATGTATTTTCAATAAAAATATCTTGATTGAAAAATGTTGTAATAATTAATTTGTCAATTCTTTATATATCTCTAAAATATGCAAATCATAACTTATAAGGACTAAATTAGTAGGTATAAGTGTTATAAAATGAATAAAACATATCAAATTCATTCATTTATATCAGCTGAAACATGCCAAAAGATAAAAGTTTAAATATATCTTACTTTTTATATTTTTTTACTTCAATAAATAGTAAAAACCATCATGAAAATTTCAATCGACCAGTATTTGCCAGTATTGACCACTTGAGGAGTATTGTCCGGGGCGGTAAATACCGGTAAATACCGCCGGTAAATACCAGGGGCGGTATTTACCGCCCAACCTTGCGGCACAGTGTAAGTAATATACGACATCATACATTTATTAGAACTTCTCTCATATAGACAACATCAGTTATATGCATAATCGTTAATAAATTATGCTTCCTTTGGACTAGACAACCGAAATGATACCGTTCAGCAGCCGACCTACTTTGAACCTACAAAAACTTACCACAAACTATAACCGGACCTTACTTACCTTATAAACAGTCTTACACATTGATTTATTATACTTACCTGAACTACTTACCCGATTTTTTGTGAAATATTGTGACACAGTGGAACTCTATGGAACGCCAAATTAACACTAACAGTTTACAAAATATAGACATTTGTTTGATTGTGTGTTTATTACTGGAAACGAGTCTTTTATGTTTGCTTATGAGATTCTTTTTATTTTTTTGTAGCTTTTTACCATAAAGTTTGAGGATTAAACCATTTAACTCCAACTGGTTAGCTTACTGTTATTTGCAAGCGACTTTGTAACAGACAGTACAATAAGCATTGTGTGTAAGTCTCATAACATTTGGTTGAGGCTAACTTAAGAAGAGAACAGAAACGAAAAATTCCGCAATTTTTCTATTTGTAAACACGCATAACTCTAGAACGGTTATGTATAAGTTTTATAACATTTGGTTGAGACAAACTAAAGTTAGTGAACGGAAACAAAAAATTCAGCAATTTTTATGTTTATAAAGGGACATAACTTAAGAATGGTAAAAGTGACGCCACTGAATTTCGTACTTAATCTGTATTATGTAGTAATAAGCATTGTGTATACGTTTCATAACATTTGGTTGAGGCAAACTAAAGTTAGAGAACGGAAACAATATTTGTACTTGATCTTAGTTTTGTGGTAATGAGTATTGTGTATAGATTTCATAATGTTTGGTTGGGGCAAACTTAAGTTACAGAATGGAAACTAAAAATTACCAACAATCTTTTACAGGCTTTTGATGTTTAACGCGCTTAAAACAATCATCATTATAAGGTTACTACCTTCAAAACAGGACATAGGATACAGGACACATGGATAATCATTCAACAATATATAAATATGATCTTAAGGCGTTAAATATATTAATAAAGAACAGAGTTCCAATGTCCCTCGTTGCACATATTTTATCTATCCGGGGCAATAACTAAAATAAACAAACTTTTTGGTTGCTCTTTAAAACAATTTATAAATAAAAAAAGCGTGCGAGGGACAAAAAGATTTTTATTGTATACTAAATATTTCAAACAGACCTTCAAGGGCATTACTTATAGTATACTATAAATTTTATAAAAAAATTGTACCCAAGTGAGCCTTCTTGAGGCCATTTTCCATAAATTTAATATTTCCAAGGGTCATAACTCTTTTAAAAAGTTGATCGTCCATCAATATAGTACTTGTCCGAGATATTGCTGATATTAACCTATAGTATAAGTTTTATAAAATCTGGCAAGAATTGTACCAGTGAGGCCTTAACGGCCATTTTCCATAAATTTAATATTTCCAAGGGTCATAACTCTTTTAAAAATGTGGAATGTGTCCACATGTGGACACAGATCATGCCCCTACTTGCATATCATATAGTTATAAAGGGACATAACTGAAGAACGGTAAAAATGGCGCTACCCAAATTTGAACTTGATCTGAGTTTTGTGGTAATAAGTGTTCTGTCTCCGTTGTCAAACGTGCTCACCGTACCATGAATTACTTGAACAATTGGAGTTGTCTCCCATTTACTTACTTTCGTTTTGTTTACATCATGGGCACCGCTGGAAATTTTGTTGCTATATGTCGGCACAGCAAGGTTGGCAAAAGCGGTCAATACTAGTATTGACCATGCCACGGTAAATACCGGAAATACTGGTCGATTGAAATTTTGAGTGGACATTACTATAAAACCTCTCTACCTGGTCAATTACTTTAGTAATGAAATAATGAAAGTGTTAAAGTCATTTAAATGTTCTCATTTCTAATTTTATTGTAAATTCTTAATAAACAGTGATTTACAATGATTTGTTAGTCATGTTAGTACATAAGATAAAAATGTTTCGTCTCTGGCAAGAAAACTCATCAGGTGGCTTTTGCACTGACTATAGCATTGCAATCATTACATTTGCACTGATTTGTTGTTGTTTTATATTGTATAGAAGTTCCAAATAGGGTCTTCAGGTTTCAGTTTGGTGCTTAAGGTCAAGATGGTTGTACTATGTATATGTAAAATTGATTATGTAAAGATAAAATTTATACTACATTACATATTTTTGGTTTAAAACATAAATTAACAGTTCAGCCATAAGAGTAAGGTCCTTGATACCTTCCATTTCCTGCATAAAGATGATTTTTGTCTCACATTTAATAGACAGGAAATATTTTATTGTTTAAGTGAGTCTTCAAATATCACTTTTATTACTTTCAACCATGTTTTGTCATCATTTATTGTGGGATGTTGTTTTTATAGTAATAAAATTTTCACCTAGCAATGCAAGGTGATAGGTTATAAGACACCTGTAACTTCATTTACCTGTACTTTTATGTACCTGTAAAAATTATGTATTTTCAATAAAAAATATCTTGATTGAAAAATGTTGTAATAATTAATTTGTCAATTCTTTATATATCTCTAAAATATGCAAATCATAACTTATAAGGACTAAATTAGTAGGTATAAGTGTTATAAAATGAATAAAACATATCAAATTCATTCATTTATATCAGCTGAAACATGCCAAAGATAAAAGTTTAAATATATCTTACTTTTATATTTTTTACTTCAATAGTAAAAACCATCATGAAAATTTCAATCGACCAGTATTTGCCAGTATTGACCACTTGAGGAGTATTGTCCGGGCGGTAAATACCGGTAAATACCGATGTAAATACCAGGGGCGGTTTTGCCCAACCTTATGACACCAGTGTAATATATCGACATCATACATTTATTAGAACTTCTCTCATATAGACAACATCAGTTATATGCATAATCGTTAATAAATTATGCTTCCTTTGGACTAGACAACGAAATGATACCGTTCAGCAGCCGACCTACTTTGAACCTACAAAACTTACCACAAACTATAACGGACCTTACTTACCTTATAAACAGTCTTACACATTGATTTATTATACTTACCTGAACTACTTACCCGATTTTTTGAAATATTGTGACACAGTGGAACTCTATGGAGCGTAAATTAACACTAACAGTTTACAAAATATAGACATTTGTTTGATTGTGTGTTATTACTGGAAACGAGTCTTTTATGTTTGCTTATGAGATTCTTTTATTTTTTTGTAGCTTTTACCATAAAGTTTGAGGATTAAACCATTTAACTCCAACTGGTTAGCTTACTGTTATTTGCAAGCGACTTTGTAACAGACAGTACAATAAGCATTGTGTGTAAGTCTCATAACATTTGGTTGAGGCTAACTTAAGAAGAGAACAAAGCGAAAAATTTCGCATAATTTTTCTATTTGTAAACACGCATAACTCTAGACGGTTATGTATAAGTTTTATAACATTTGGTTGAGACAAACTAAAGTTAGTGAGCGAAACAAAAATTCAGCAATTTTATGTTTATAAAGGGACATAACTTAAGAATGGTAAAAGTGACGCCACTGAATTTATTACTTAATCTGTATTATGTAGTAATAAGCATTGTGTATCGTTTCATAACATTTGGTTGAGGCAAACTAAAGTTAGAAGCGGAAACAATATTTGTACTTGATCTTAGTTTTGTGGTAATGAGTATTGTGTATAGATTTCATAATGTTTGGTTGGGGCAAACTTAAGTTACAGAATGGAAACTAAAAATTTTGCAATTTTTCGATTTATAAAGGGGCATAACTCAATAATGGTTAAAGTGACACTACCCAAATTCAACTTGATCTGTGTTTTATCAGTGGAAGGCAAAATTAAACATTGCATTGTATAAAGCATTGATTGTAGTTGATTCAACTATAATCATGGACAGTCAAGGGTCTAACTTAAATAAGTTATTAGAGAAAAATAACATACATTTGTTATTGAGGGCTACAAAATAAAAAATCTGTGATAACATATGTATGTTACATGTTTCAAAGGGGCATTATACATCCTTTATTTTGTTAAATTGTGTACTAGTTCTATTGATATTATAATTGTCTTTATGTATAGTAAACTTTAGAAAGATATAACAGTCCATAGTTTGCCAATCATGCATAACACAGCCATGTTATTACAGAAAAAACATGCCTGTAATAACTAAAGGATGTTATTACAGCTTCTCTACACCTCTTCAAAGCCTTTTCTCCTACATATATCACAATGTATTTTAATTTATTGTAATAAATAATGATAAGAGCATGTAATGAGGTTCTGCGCAAGCTTCCTAGTCATTCCCAAATGTCTCATGTAATAAGTTAAATGCCTGTAATAACTAAGCCTTGTTATTACAGCTAAGTTATCACTTAAAAGTCTTGTCTCATTGATTTACCATGGTTGATCAAAAATGTATTAATTGAATTGGAAAATTAGTTTTCAAGGTTTTGTATTAAGTTACTGTGCAAGTTTCAAGAATTCCCAAGTGCCCACTGAAAATAATTTTTTTTATGGTACATTCAACTGATAACAAACATATGTTACTACAGATTAAGAGAAAGTATCCATAATAACACATGTATGTTATTTTCTCTAATAACTTATTCAAGTTACACCCTTGACTGATGGACAAAGAAAGATAACTCCAATTTTAAAAATTACTTGAATAATGACATTGATATTTTTGGAAAAAAAAATGAAAAATTTAGCAATTTTTCCATTTATAAAGGGGCATAACTCTAGAACGGTTAAAGTGACACCACCAAAATTCAAACTTGATCTGTGTTTTGTGGTAATATACATTGTGTATAAGTTTGATAACATTTGGTTGAGGCAAACTTAAGTTGAAACGAAACCAATTTTGGGACGTCGTCTGAGACGGACAAGGTAAACTTAATGCCCCCTCCGCCTTGGCGGGAGCATAAAAAAGTCGATAATCCACCATTATAAAACTTGTCAGAGATATTGCGGATATTAACCTATAGTTTAAGTTTTATAAAAATCTGGCAAGAATTGTACCTGTGAGAGCGCTAACAAGATAGGACAAACGCCCGCCCGGTTTTTCTATGTCCCCAGCAACGCATTAGCCATTACACGGGGGACAAAAAGATTAAAGTAGCCTACCTGTGAAATCTCTATTTCTCCCGAGAAGAATTTGTCTTCAGATTGACTGGCATTGAATACTTCAGCAACTGTAACTGGTAACAGATTCTGTGCTCTGTATCCTGACTATAAAATCATAGGTAACAAATAAAACTTAAGACTTTTCTTTACACATGACATTAGGCCGCAATTAAAAATATTTCAGTTTGCCCAAACCCGACCCATGATGACTGGGTGTGGGTAGGTAGGTAGGCAAATTCTTTTTTTTTTCAGAATTTGCATGAAAATATTAGAACAGTATATCTTTTTTTTCCGTCAAACCTTTGTAGAGACAATCAAAAGCCATGAATATAAGACCTCTATAAATTAGTCTACTATATAGAATTAAATCACTCAACATCGAAAATCGATTAACTGCGTCTCTTACATGCTTTCTTTTAATCTTATCTATCTATCCTGTTTGGAGGGGACTGCATACTATGACTGTGACATACATGTTTGAAACTACTGATTCACAAAGCTTTAAACTTAAATCTTACAGAATGATTACAAATACACAGAACAAACTTATTGTAATGGACTACATGTATTTACTTCTTTTTTGTTTTAATAAAAGTATAGTTTCTGTCTATACATGTATGAGATGACATATATAATTTTGTAAAGAATTTTTCTTAGCAAGTTAATTTTTTGGAGCTAAAATGTAAAATTGGTAATGTGCACCTTATCTCAAGAACTCATAATTCATTTTTTTGTTGTGATCTTCATTGATACTGTAGAGAATACCTTCTTATCTTGACCTGCTTTTGGTGTGCCAAATCCTGGGGACATATATCCTCCCCCTCCTTGTGACTGTTCACCATACCCTTGGAAACCTACAATATTGTACAAAACATGTCAGTCGATCAGGACCTTTACATTACTAATGGCCTAATTTCATTGTTCAGTATCCTCTCATTTTACATGCTCACTAGGTTGATTGTCTGTAATTTAGTGAAAGAAACCCTTTTCATCTCTATCCTCCCCAAATTGGCAGATGGCTTTTTCATTTTCTTGCAAACTGAATTCTTTCTTGACCAATCTCCTGTGACAAAAAATCTTGGCCTACCGCCTCGTTAAATTTTAGGAAATAAACCCATCTGGCATCATCAAAACATTGTACATCATTCCCTTTTGGCTTCCATTTGTAATCAATTGACCCCTAAAAATGCTAACTATTTTATATTTAAAAAGAAATTCAATTGTGAATACTAATATATTTTGAAAACAGTTCTTGGCCAAAAAGTGGTTTAAAATTAAAAAATATTAAATAAGAGCATTGAAGAAACAATCTCCTTTTCAAATACTCCTACACCAGTAAATCCACATGCCATGCATTCATTGTAATTAAAATCCATGTAAATGAAGCAAAATCTATATCATTTTACATTTTTTTCTTTTACCTATGACTTGCATGCAAATTTGAGCACAGGTCCCCCAATTTTTTTTTATGATGCCAGATGGTTTACTTGCCTAAAATATCCAAGTCAGTAGGTCAGAATAATTTGTCACAACCCAGAAAATATTACATGTCTTCACGAAATCATGATCTAGTTATTTATCAGTATTTAACAAATTGCATTTTTGGAAGTTTACCATTTGCAATTGTTGTCAATGAATGTGCCATAATACTACTCTTCCATGTACACTACAGGTAGTTTGAGTTTAAATGAAATTGTTTAATCATAAATCTGGCATTTGATTTCACGTTTGAGTTGTTTCTCACCTTTTAAAGCTGACCATTCTCTGAATGGTTACATGCATGTAATTCTGACTTTTATGAAAATTGCCAATTTAATAAGGGGTGTAAACTTTCATCCCGATAGTATTTCAGTCATGGTGTCTAGGGAAAGCTGTTTCCTTTTAAATCATCACACTTGACTCAGTTAGGTGGATCTCATTGGGGTCTAAGCGTGATGCGGGATTGGCTGATTTTAATGTAAGCGTGACACGTAAAAGTAAAATTATTGGGAAAATTTAAGTCTAAAAATAAAAACTCGTAACTCATTAGACATACCTCAAATAACACTTGTTAGATTTTTTTTCACAGAATCTTTTACAGATTTACTATCTGGATGATAATCACAAGTTCTGTTCAGACAAAAACTAACAGGGTTTTTTGGAAATACTTTTTATAATTTATCATTTACTGCGAGTCTTATATTTCCAATCAGCTGTGGGAAGACGAAATAATTACGGTTGACATACTTGGGGAAGCCTGCTACGAATGATTCGGATAACAAAGGTAGGGTGTTATAAACCATTGTGTAGATAAATCAATTTAGATTCTGAAGCATAACACGTTTAAGTGGGGTAAAAGCGGAGAAATCGAAATGTAATGGAAGTTCACGACCGGTGACATTTTCAAAAATGCGAGTTAAGTACCGTGTGATATACATGTGTATTAAGGTATATAGGAAATTTTTCAGACAAGTGCCTGTGCCCGCTCAACCCAATGAGACCCCAGTTAGGAATATTTATTTTCAATCGTTGTTATTTTAAATCTTGGCACTAAAATTTGTATGTTTACAAATAAATATTTTCCAAATTTTGCTCTGTATACTGTATTTTGGTCATAAACAAGCTTCTTTCCAAATTTCATAAAATTCCATGTAGGTTTGACAAAGTTATTGATGTCTAAAAACTTTTACCACAGACTGAACCTAAATGTTGGCGCGCCTAGGCTGACTACGGAATCTAGGATTGCTATGTCTTGCTTTTGCGAAATAAATTTATGAGCTCGACAAAACATGAGGATGAGAACCATATAAGGCACAAAAGCGTGCACCAAATTAAGTTACCTTGTTTTGTAACCCCCATTGACATAATGGTTACATTGGTTACACTCATACAAACTATCATAAATCATCATATATTCAGAAATTCTCAAATCCTGGTACATTTGTAACCTCCATTGACCTAATGGTTACATTGGTTACACGGTTACACACATGCAAGAATCCTTTATGCCATCATGTTACCATGGCAACCCTTTTTTCATCGCTGTGAGGTTACATAAGTCAGTCAGGTTAAACGCGGTTTAGGTGATTTAGGGTTACAATGGTTACATCCATGAGGATTGAGGGTTACAAAGGTTACATGCATGGGGAATCAGGTTACAATGGTTACATGCATGGAAAAGTCAGGTTACAATGGTTACAGGCATGGAAAAGTCAGGTTACAATGGTTACATGCATGGGGAAGTCGTGTTACAATGGTTATATGCATTTTGTGCCATATCTAATGAGAACTGCTGTTGTCTTGAACAACTTTCAACTGTTCAAACTTTCAAAAACAGCGTAGTTAACCAGTCTTTAAAGCGGCACTATATATCCGCATTCAGAACTAATTGCGTTCGCCATCCACCTTGTAATAAGGCCCTAGACCAAGGCAAGGATTTGTATTGTTCTATAGATCAGGGAGTGGGACATTTTTACAAAGCTGTACAGAGTCGCATAATTCTAAAACTCCAACATTATTGATATTGAACTACATTATACACTTAAGTATCGCTTTCTGTCAAGTGGATCTGACCATAGTGCCTTACCTCCCTGATTATTCCACATTTTAAAGAGGAGAAATAGAAAATAGCTGAGATGGCGGGAAATAACAGAAAACACAAAAATGAATGTGTAATCGGATTATGATTCAGGGGTGGACGCGTTAGATTTCCGCGTTTTATACATTCACAAGAGAAAGAATACATATTTTATCCTTTTTCCTCTCTCCAGTGGTAAATCCAACAAGAAGCTTGTTAAGGTGGATTTTGAAGTGTTTTTAAACGTTAAACGAAATATTTATCATACATATCTTCCATTCATAAGGGAGCTACCATTTGATTTTATGAGGGGGGCTAGGATGAAAAATTTTGTCCTGCCTTTTATTTTCCTCTATTCGGTCCTGACTTTTTATTTTCCTTTATTCGGTCCTGCCTTTTTTTTTTTTAGTTATCCTGACTTTTTTTACATAAATTGTCATCCTGACTTTTTTTCGGCAAATAATCTCATCCTGCCTTTTTTTACTCCAAACTCCTGTCCTGCCTATTTTTCAAATTTCATCCTAGCCCCCCATAAAATCAATTGGTAGCTCCCTAAATCCTCAATGGTCTTCAACTTCATAATTTATTTGGCCATAACTTTTTAGTTTCGACGGCGTCACTGATGAGTCTTTTAAATTATAGACGAAACGCGCGTCTGGCGTGCAAAATTTTAAGCCTGATATCTATGATGAGTTTATATTCGACCATAAATAATTAGAGCTAGCTAGAGTTTAAGTGGAACAGTGTAAATACTTGTAAACTTGTGTGTACATTTTTTTGGTACTAACTGATAACAGCCAATTATTTAACGAACAAAGAAAATACTGCTGATGATAAAGCTTTTTAAAGTTGTTTATACTCATTTGCACTTCATCAGTCAGGAGTAGGATTTTCGCAATATTGTATGATAGTACAGGAAAATGCATTAATTGTATTTAAATACTTGGCAGTGCAGGGGCGGATCCAGCCATTTTTATAAGGGGGGTTCCCAACCCAGGATAAAGGGGGGTCAAGTATATGTCCCCATTCAAATGCATTGATCGTCAAGAAAGGGGGTTCCAACCCCGGAACCCCCTCTGGATCCGCCACTGCAGTGGCTATTTTGCCAGCTCTATAGGTAAGCGGAATCAATTTTGCCAGTAAAATACAATTTTGTTTACAGATATGCAATTCAAAGAACTGACTAATATTTCAAAAGCAAATTTAGGTCAAACATCTTTGATTTTGAAGCTATATATGTGATGGATTTTGTTAGATTGTATAATGTTTTATCAAATTGATATGCAATGAGTTTTAACTATTATTTTTTACAACATACAGTTAATCAATCTGTGATGTTATAGATATGATTTCATCGCTGCAAATGAATGCCTAATATTTTTATTTTATTTCTTTTTACAAATCCTTATTTTCACTTTGACTGGTAAATGTTTTAAACGATTATAAATATTTCGAAAAGTAGAAGCCTCGGCGGCCGAGTGGTCTAAATAGTCGAACTTTTATTGTTTTTGATATTCTTAAAATTTATAGCGGTGCTTCAGGTGCAAAAATCAATAAAGAAAAATCTGAAATTCTTATTTTTTGGAAATGGTAATTTGCTACAAAATGACATTGAGCAATTAGGTATCAAGATATGTGAGAATGTAATAGAAGTGTTAGGAGTTTGGGTCGGCGGAAAATCTCAAGAAAAATGCAATATCTTAAACTGGGAGAAACAAATAACTTCATAACTACTGTTTTAAATTTATGGAAACAGAGATATCTTTTACTTAGAATCTTTTACAGATTTACTATCTGGATGATAATCACAAGTTCTGTTCAGACAAAACTAACAGGGTTTTTGGAAATACTTTTATAATTTATCATTTACTGCGAGTCTTATATTTCCAATCAGCTGTGGGAAGACGAAATAATTACGGTTGACATACTTGGGGAAGCCTGCTACGAATGATTCGGATAACAAAGGTAGGGGTGTTATAAACCATTGTGTAGATAAATCAATTTAGATTTACGGCATAACACGTTTAAGTGGGGTAAAAAGCGGAGAAATCGAAATGTAATGGAAGTTCACGACCGGGTGACATTTTTCAAAAATGCGAGTTAAGTACCGTGTGATATATTAAGGTATATAGGAAATTTTTTTCAGACAAGTGCCTGTGCCCGCTCAACCCAATGAGACCCCAGTTAGGGAATATTTATTTTTCAATCGTTGTTATTTTAAATCTTGGCACTAAAATTTGTATGTTTACAAATAAATATTTTCCAAATTTTGCTCTGTATACTGTATTTTGGTCATAAACAAGCTTCTTTCCAAATTTCATAAAATTCCATGTAGGTTTGACAAAGTTATTGATGTCTAAAAAACTTTTACCACAGACTGAACCTAAATGTTGACGCCGCCTAGGCTGACTACGGAATCTAGGATTGCTATGTCTTGCTTTCACGAAATAAATTTCGCAGGCTCGACAAAAACATGAGGATGAGAACCATATAAGGCACAAAACGTGCACCAGAATTAAGTTACCTTGTTTTGTAACCCCCATTGACATAATGGTTACATTGGTTACACTCATACAAACTATCATAAATCATCATATATTCAGAAATTCTCAAATCCTGGTACATTTGTAACCTCCATTGACCTAATGGTTACATTGGTTACACCGGTTACACACATGCAAGAATCCTTTATGCCATCATGTTACCATGGCAACCCCTTTTTTCATCGCTGTGAGGTTACATAAGTCAGTCAGGTTAAAACGGTTTAGGTGATTTAGGGTTACAATGGTTACATCCATGGGGATTGAGGGTTACAAAGGTTACATGCATGGGGAATCAGGTTACAATGGTTACATGCATGGAAAAGTCAGGTTACAATGGTTACAGGCATGGAAAAGTCAGGTTACAATGGTTACATGCATGGGGAAGTCGTGTTACAATGGTTATATGCATTTTGTGCCATATCTAATGAGAACTGCTGTTGTCTTGAACAACTTTCAACTGTTCAAACTTTCAAAAACAGCGTAGTTAACCAGTCTTTAAAGCGGCACTATATATCCGCATTCAGAACTAATTGCGTTCGCCATCCACCTTGTAATAAGGCCCTAGACCAAGGCAAGGATTTGTATTGTTCTATAGATCAGGGAGTGGGACATTTTTACAAAGCTGTACAGAGTCGCATAATTCTAAAAACTCCAACATTATTGATATTGAACTACACATTATACACTTAAGTATCGCTTTCTGTCAAGTGGATCTGACCATAGTGCCTTACCTCCCTGATTATTCCACATTTTAAAGAGGAGAAATAGAAAATAGCTGAGATGGCGGGAAATAACAGAAAACACAAAAATGAATGTGTAATCGGATTATGATTCAGGGGTGGACGCGTTAGATTTCCGCGTTTTATACATTCACAAGAGAAAGAATACATATTTTATCCTTTTCCTCTCTCAGAAATCCAACAAGAAAAGGTGGATTTTGAAGTGTTTTAAACGTTAAACGAAATATTTATCATACATATCTTCCATTCATAAGGAGCTACCATTTGATTTTTATGAGGGGGGCTTTTTGTCCTGCCTTTTTATTTTTCCCTCTATTCGGTCCTGACTTTTTATTTTTCGCTTTATTCGGTCCTGCCTTTTTTTTTTTTTTTAGTTTATCCTGACTTTTTTTTTTACATAAATTGTCATCCTGACTTTTTTTCGGCAAATAATCTCATCCTGCCTTTTTTTTTACTCCAAACTCCTGTCCTGCCTATTTTTTTCAAATTTCATCCTAGCCCCCATAAAATCAATTGGTAGCTCCTAAATCCTCAATGGTCTTCAACTTCATAATTTATTTGGCCATAACTTTTTAGTTTCGACGGCGTCACTGATGAGTCTTTTAAATTATAGACGAAACGCGCGTCTGGCGTGCAAAATTTTAAGCCTGATATCTATGATGAGTTTATATTCGACCATAAATAATTAGAGCTAGCTAGAGTTTAAGTGGAACAGTGTAAATACTTGTAAACTTGTGTGTACATTTTTTTGGTACTAACTGATAACAGCCAATTATTTAACGAACAAAGAAAATACTGCTGATGATAAAGCTTTTTAAAGTTGTTTATACTCATTTGCACTTCCTCAGTCAGGAGTAGGATTTTCGCAATATTGTATGATAGTACAGGAAAATGCATTAATTGTATTTAAATACTTGGCAGTGCAGGGCGGATCCAGCCATTTTATAAGGGGTTCCCAACCCAGGATAAAGGGGGGTCCAAGTATATGTCCCCATTCAAATGCATTGATCGTCAAGAAAAAAGGGGGGGTTCCAACCCCCGGAACCCCCCCTCTGGATCCGCCACTGCAGTGGCTATTTTGCCGGCTCTATAGGTAAGCGGAATCCAATTTTGCCAGTAAAATACAATTTTGTTTACAGATATGCAATTCAAAGAACTGACTAATATTTCAAAAGCAAATTTAGGTCAAACATCTTTGATTTTGAAGCTATATATGTGATGGATTTTGTTAGATTGTATAATGTTTTATCAAATTGATATGCAATGAGAGTTTTAACTATTATTTTTTTTACAACATACAGTTAATCAATCTGTGATGTTATAGATATGATTTCATCGCTGCAAATGAATGCCTAATATTTTTATTTTTATTTCTTTTTTACAAATCCTTATTTTCACTTTGACTGGTAAATGTTTTAAACGATTATAAATATTTCGAAAAGTAGAAGCCTCGGCGGCCGAGTGGTCTAAATAGTTGAACTTTTATTGTTTTTGATATTCTTAAAATTTATAGCGGTGCTTCAGGTGCAAAAATCAATAAAGAAAAATCTGAAATTCTTATTTTTTGGAAATGGTAATTTGCTACAAAATGACATTGAGCAATTAGGTATCAAGATATGTGAGAATGTAATAGAAGTGTTAGGAGTTTGGGTCGGCGGAAAATCTCAAGAAAAATGCAATATCTTAAACTGGGAGAAAACAAATAACTTCATAACTACTGTTTTAAATTTATGGAAACAGAGATATCTTTTACTTCATGGTAGATTTGCTGTTATATCATCTCTACTGATGTCAAAATTATGGTACATACTTACAGTGCAGACTATTCCTTCTAAGTACTATTTACAAATTAAGAAAATATGTGTTTTTTTATGGAATTTTAAAACTCACCATCTGGTTTATGAAACAATTATTTCAGAAAAATCTAAAGGTGGTTTACATTTTCCAAACATAATGCTTAAAATGTTTGCCTGTAGGCTAATATTTCTTAGTAGACTATTAAATTCGGATTATTCTGCTCTGTGGAAAAATATTTGTACATATTTCTTTTCGAAATTAGAAAACATGAATCTTGGAAAAGAAATTTTACTCTGCGATTTGAAACAGTCTTCTCATTCAAAACTTCCTTTTTTCGTTCGAGAAATGTTGCTTGCATGGAGCAAAATGAAAACTTATGTTGCCTTTGAAGTTAATGAAAACAATATTCACGAGATATATATATATATATATATATATATATATATATATATATATGAGTCTAAAAATTGTGTAACAATACCGATAAATAGATGGATTGATTGATTGATTGTTGGTAGCTTAACGTCCAGTGTCAAATATTTCATGCATATTCAGGACGAGAACAAATTAACAATAAATACAATAGGTAGGTTTTGTAATAGAGGCGTCTGGGATTGAGGTCGGAGAAATTTAGACTGCCACGGGAAATGAGGGTATATTGGATAGGGTCAGAAATTTAGCCTTGCAACAGGTCACCTACGGACCCCTCAAAGAGTTGTTGCAAGGGTTCTTAACGTGCAAAGAGCGTGGCACTCTCTTTACACGAGGCATCGGATTTAACGTCCCCATTCTGACCGGATGTGGCTGCAAATTTGTACATTCCGCACAGCCAAACGGACGCCCCACTTTGACGAGGGTTTTACCGCCGGTCGGAGGAAGACCAATGGTGACCATACTTCTATTCCCCAGTCACCCTTGGGGTATAAATAGATGGAAAACAAAACACTAAAAAGTGTTGATTGATTGTTGTTGGTTGCTTAACGTCCAGTGGCAAATATTTCATGCATGTTCAGGACGAGAACAAGTTAACAATAAATACAATAGGTAGATCTTGTCACAATAGAGGCCATTTGGGATGATGGTCGGGGAAATTTGGACTGCCACTGGAAAATGAGGGTATGTTGGATAGGGACAGAAATTTTGCCTTGCAACAGGCCACCTACGGACCCCTCAAAGAGTTGTTGCAAGGGTTCTTAACGTGCAAAGAGCGTGACACTCTCTTAACACGAGGCATCGGATTTAACGTCCCCATTCTGACCGGACGTGACTGCGAACTTGATACATCCCGCACAGCCAAACGGACGCCCCACTTCGGCAAGCGTTCTACTGCCGGTCGGGAGAAGACCAAGTGACCATATTTCGTTTCCCCAGTCACCCTTGGGGGTCTAAAAAGTGTTGAATATCATCGCACAAAGATGGAAAAACTGAACAGATGATATAAATTATACAATAATTGCAAATATTTCGGCTCAACAAATGGCCTTCCTCAGTGTTAAAAGTTTTAACAATACTGATATATAATGTATAAGGTGTAAACATAGATCAGTAATAATACAGGTAAGTTTTGGTCGATTGATTTTAATCCAAAATCCTGAATATCATAATATAAACATTAGACTGTAAATTTAATTATTTCTTTCTATTGATTCCATCTGGATGGAGGACACCCAGTGTTTTTATCCAAAACTTCTCCAGATGGAATCAATAGAAAGAAATAATTAAATTTACAGTCCAATGTTTATATTATGATATTCAGGATTTTGGATTAAAATCAATCGACCAAAACTTACCTGTATTATTACTGATCTATGTTTACACCTTATACATTATATATCAGTATTGTTAAAACTTTTTACACTGAGGAAGGCCATTTGTTGAGCCGAAATATTTGCATAATTTTATAAAAATTTGCTTATCAGTTTGCCTCCTGAATGGGTACATTTTATCAATGAAAAGTCAATCCAGTTGCAAAGAATTTTGAAATAACTGCAGATTTTTTTTCTTTTTCTGTTGAAGATAAACAAGATCCTATGCCAATAAGTACTGGAACATTTTATGGTCTCTTAATAAAACTTGTTGAAAAATCTCCTGTATCAGAATCTTATTGGATTGAAAAGTATCCAGAATTAGAACTTTCAAAGCGTTAGATTTTTTTTTAAATTTACATATCCTGCCAAGAACTGAATTTTCAAGTACTTCATAGAACTTTGTTTACTAAAGTTAAACTTTTTAAATGTAACATGTCTGATAATGACACTTGTCCGGTGTGTAAACAATCTAGAGAATATTTAGAACATATGTTTATTAATTGTGTCAATCTGTCACAATTCACTGATTTTCTGAAAGATTTTTTAATAAATTTTATGTGCAACGTTGATAATACCTTTGTAAACACGTTTGATTTTAACCAAACGATGCTAATGGGTTTTTTTGAAGAAAAGTACCGGTTTAAATTTTTATTTCGCCAATTTTATTATGAGTATAGGAAGATTAAGTAATTTCGTATTGTTGGATTCTCAAGACAAACTCAATTTAGTAGAGTATTTTAAAACATTGTTAGAAAAATACATCTCTCATTTTTCTTTTTTTTTAACATTTATTATTAGAAAAATATTTTATATCAGACAATCCTGCTATTAAAGTAACAGATGGCCATGCGGAAATATTGTATTAATTCTAAACTATACTAGTTGATATGTCATAGAATTAACATATTAAACTTTTGTTGAATTGCTTTTGATATTGTTTTAATTGACTACATGTAACTGTTTGTTTGTGACACCAGGTACTGTCTGGTGAATTTTCATTGTACATATTTGAATAAAATTTTATCAAGAGAAAAATAGTCGAACTACTGTATCACTAGCCTGTCAACACTGAGGTTGTGAGTTCAAATACCGCACATGGCAGGTGCGCTCGACTCCAATCTTAATTGTCCAACTTTTTCAGTTTTCCTACCAAAGATCGTGGTTCTCTACGAACACTCGGGCTTCCTCCACCACTACAAACTGACCGCCACGAAATAGCACAATAGTGGCGTTAAACATCAATGGATCTCAAATACAATGTATTGATACTGGTATCTTGTTTAACTATATGAGTAAGAGTTTGATTCTTTTATGTTGACAATGCACATTTTTGTAGTATTTTTCAAAAGTAAATATTTAAATTCACTCTTTACAAAGAACAGGCAAAAATAACAAATTCACCATAATGCTGGCGCCGGCAAATTTTTTCATGGACAGATTTGAAAAGAAATTTCTAGAATCACAACCGCTTAAGCCCTTAACATGGTAACGTTTCATTGACGATATATTTATGATTTGGCCATACTCATGCGATGCTCTTAATGACTTCAAAATTACCATGAATTCATACCATGAGTCCATCAAATTTACCTTCGAAACAAGTGACACTGAAATACATTTTCTCGACACTGTGGTAAATATTGATGACAATGGTAACCTCATTACACGGCTTTACACCAAACTAACAGACGCACACCTGTACCTACATTACAAATCTTGCCACCCTTTAACACGACGGATGCCACATGTGGAGCAGGATCTGCTTACCCTTCCGGAGCACATGAGATCACCCCCGGTTTTTGGTGAGGATCGTGTTGCTTAGTCTTTAATTTTCTATGTTGTATTTAGTATACTATTGTTTGTCTTTTGGGTTTTTCCTATTCTTCCTTGGCGTTGTCATTTTACTTTCGACTTATGAGTTTGAACATTCCTTTAGTATCTTTCGCCTCTCCTCTAAATAAAAAAAAACAAAGCATTTCGTACAGCCAGGCCTACTGCATAAGACGAATTTGCAGTCTCAACAAATACTTCGAAATATTATGTAAGGGGATTTCATAAAAAGGAGTATCTCGAACATCTGAACAAAGCAATAGACACCGAAAGACAAAAAGAACGAACAAATTTACTACTAACAGATGAAAAAACCCGGAAAAAACTTTTTTTAAATCATTAACCACAACACACACAATCTGCCTATCAAGAATATTTTAACAGAACGGAAAAATATCTTCGAAAGATCTCCAGAAACATGCAGATTCAACGAAGCCAAAATGATACTCAACACCGGTTAGTCCCAAAAGTACGACAATAACTAGTTAGAAGTCCCATAAATCGCTCTACAAGGGATCCTGGAAGTGGCTCTTGTAAAAGAAATTGCCACATCTATGGAATGTTGAGAAATACCCGCTGTATAACAAGCCACTCAAACCAAGTACAGTCAGAGAATAAATCAACTGTAACACGTTCAATGTAATATATATATTATTCAATGTCAAAAACTATACATAGAAAGATTCTAAGGCCACAAACAAGATATACGCAACAAGAATGAATATAAACCCATCTCAAAGCACTTCACGTCCGCAAACCACAGTATCGGCGACATAAAAATCACCGGTATCTGCACTACGTCGCTAACGTCAACATACGTTTAAAGACAGCAGAAGCCTTTATCCAATACCACAATACGCAGACTCAATGGGGTTTAAATCTCCGGGTATAGACTATGGAAACGATGGTAAATACGAAAATAACGCCGAGGAAAATACCAGTAGAACCAGTTAGAATTTACTGCACGAAATGCAATAGAAAATTTAAAAGCATACAGTCTATGAGACGTCATTATAACACGTTTCACGGATCAATCTTAACTGAATACTGCTGCCAATGGTGCCAATCCAAATTCTTGAGGAAGGACATTGCAGTTTGGCACTCAAAATTAAAGCACCAATTGGAATACACAAACGACCTGATAGTTCAACACAGAACACCAAGAGAAATGGCAGAAAAAATCAACAATGGATTCCACCCCCGAAGCAAGAACCAGATCAAGGGAAGTACAAAATCCGAAATCCAATCTAATTCAAGGGGATGAAGCTACCAAAATAATGAAAGAAATCAAGTTGAAAAAGACCTCGTGCACCCCATCTGTTTTTTAGCAAGATCTCTATATATCCTGTGACGATGAAAAATGGACCAAGACCTGTAATAACCACTATATTTCAAGACCACAACAAACCTGAGCAAATATTCCGATTATGTCGGACTAGAACATTACAAATACAATACGCCAATTATAATTAGTTCAGAAGAAAGTTTCGCCACAGTTTATCTTGACGAATCAGATCACACAACGGAACACGACCACAACACTATGTATCGAATATGTATAACCAAAGAATAACTTTTGTTTTAAAACTTTTTATTAACTTTCTTTATTTTCTTATGAACATTAATTTAATACATGCAATTCATTTTAATTTATAACCAATCTATAACGTCATAATAATAACAATAAGAAAATATTGTAAAACTCTATAATTCTCCTGATGACACCGCATCAGCGGCGAAACATGTCGACATATTAACATTATTACCTTGCGATAACCTGGATGTTTTTGTCTTTGTACAGCCAGTAAAACAATGGACTGTTAGATATCCTAGACAGCTATGCTCTTCATCAAAAAGATAACACACCAACTAAAAAAAAAGAAGAATGCGAGTAAGTAATCCTAGTATTAACTTAATATATATTGTAACGCATTCGTCCTCATTGTTTGGCAGTATGTGTCCCCTCCCCCTTTTCACTTTTTATCAACAGTTCGACCTCCGCGTAACAGCATTGGATACTAATAAATGGTTAGATATGCTTTCTTTTATTAAAATAAGTTATCTTAGATATTTAGTACTACTTTTTATAGACAGTAACTTGAGCAAAGATAAAAATAACGTTAGGTCCCATCTGAAACTGAGTCGCTTTTCCATTTATTTTTGTATTAGTGTAAATACGGGATTTCCTTATTCTTGACCTACCTTTATATATTTTTTGATGATTGTATTATGTTGTTTTAATCTCTATATATATAATTATATACAGTGGATTAGTTAACCTGGTCAAGTTTCTTGACTCATAGTCTCTCCTTTTCTGTGTAATGTCCGCCATGTTTACGTGAGTCATTTATCATAAACCAGTCTAAGTGCACTGTCGTGAACGGCGATATTACGTCGAAATAGAGTCTTTTGAGTCGCCTTTGACGTCAATATGAAGTCTTTCGAGTCTCTTTCATTGTATATATATTGAACTGCTATTGAAAGCGTAAGTCGTGATCGGACTACCGTGGCAAAAGGTTGCTTATAACCAAAAGCCTGAGTATTAAAATCCTTTCGTCACTGTAGCTAACAATTTAAGATTGCACTTTAAAAGGTAAGGAAATATTTTCTCAGAGTTTTATTTTATATAAAACATAGGTTTTTAAGTTTTCATATTCATAAGAGACTCTAAAGATTAAACGTACATATAATATACTGAAAAGTACACCAAGAGTCGGAAAGATAAGATATTTCATATTTTATACAGAGACTCAACGACGCAGACTCGAGTCTGAAAGTCGCTATTCGAATAAGACACCAACCTAGTTATTCTTCAAAGAAAGTTACAGTTAAAGTGATTCTTATATTATTCACTTGAAATACCAAAAGTATAGTAATTATTATTATTATCAATTTCCAACGATTCTTTACATATATTACGAAGTTGAATCTCCACAAAAGTACAGTAAAATCAGGAGTCGCAACTTGTACATTTGAAAAGTCGGCATAGCTTATATTATAATTATAGAGATTTCTATAATTACTTGTGATCAAGATAGTTTATTTAAATACATGTGTATATAGTAATTAATTGACCACAGTTACTCACTAGCTTGCATACTATTTAAAATGTTATTCATTGTATGTTGATCTCATGTGAAAAGATATAGTTTGACTTAATATTGAAATTGTCTGGATTACATATCTATAATAGATTATAATACTTCATTAAATCATTAACTTTATATGAATTAATTATTTTTGTCTACTGGAACAACGCATCTTTAATTATATCACTTTGATAACGGGGTTGAGTTGACCCAAGGGAGCAGTCATTGGAAATAGTAATTGCGGATTATAAGTTTGTCTGACGGGTTGTATAGTTTTGCCAGTGGGTCATATTTTCACTTCAGGGTAACGAAAACGCTATAGCAACACTTAACTTAAGCTGAAATGAAATTCAAATAAATATTTAAATAAATATAATTAATTACGTTTAATAAATAAATATGTCAAAATCAAATGTCAGACAACCCAGATTTGTTGTTTTAGAAGAAGAGGAAAATAGTGCATTTGGGGTTCGATCACGGCTCCCCGCAATGTCCGTGAACCTAGACTCAGATATGAACAGGAGTCTTATTGATTTGACACCATCAGGGGAGGTTTAAATGCGGTTTAATAGGGAAAAGGATGATGAATTCACTAAGCCACGAGCTCAAGCGGGAGCTACTGAAAAGTCGATGCAGACTTCAGCAGAAAGTATAGATATACTCAAATTTAAACAATAGCTTAATGAAATAAGGCAGAGGGAAAGCATGTTAATGGGTTTATTGGAGAGTCATTCAGGCGACGAGTGTCGCAAATCACGGGAATCCTATGGAGGGGGAGATAGTTTTTGTAATAAGGTTTTCCCTGGTCTCCTAAATGACAGGAGGCGACAACAGGCAGATCTCCGCGGTCTAAGTGACCAGTGCTAACTCTCTATGGCAGGCACCTCCCAACATAAATGATGAGGGGTGCAGTACTGTCCGAGTGGACAGAAACGGGTGTGTAGACACCATGGCTCCTCCCGTAAAAAGGACTACTAATGCAGTAGGAGGGAATGTAATTTATAGTGAAAACTCCCATCCAACTTTTTACATAAATGACAACTCAGTCAGTAACTGTGTACCTTAAGTAACTGGACCTTCAGTCCATGTCAAAAATAAGAAAACAATTACGTTTGACGGAACAGGTAATTGGCAAGACTTTTTAGTACAATTTGAACTAATATCTACTGTGAATAAGTGGGATAACGGTATGAAAGCTTATGAACTTGCAACTAGTTTACGTGGAGATGCACAAGGAATAGTGACCGATATTGAGCCTGCTAAAAGGTTAAATTATGACTATCTTGTATCGGCTTTGATATCTCGTTTTGAGCCTACAAATCAAGTAAATATGTACAAAGTACAAATGAATTCTATTTATAGAAAGCCTGGTCAAACATTGCCAGAAATGGCACAAGAAATTCGTAGGGTAACTAGACAAGCTTATCCAACTGCATCTATTGAAATTAGGGATCAATTAGCCAAAGACTGTTTTGTTTGTGCAATTAATGATCCAAAAATACAATTATCAATATTTCAAAGAGAACCAAAAACAATCGATGATTGTGTACGGTTTGGTCTTGAATATGAAGCTTTCGCTGTTGATCAAAAGAGATTAAAGAATGCAAAACCGGCAACACGCATGTTGTCCGAAAATGATGATTCTGCCGAACATGATGTAGTTACTCGCTTGGCAAAATAAGTGAACAAATGGAGAAATTGACAAATAATCTAAGTCAAAATTTTAGTAGGGTGACGTGTTTTTATTGTGGGAATAAGGGTCACATTAAGAAAGAATGCAGGAAATATGAATGGGACAAAAGACATAATTGTGTCAAAAGTGGAAAATTTGTTCCGAATTTTGATAATAAAAAGGCTAATCAAAATCCACAGTCTAACGGCACAAATAACAGGTTTCAAAGACAGGGAAACTGGTAAATGCTGGGGATAAGGACCGTTCACCAGTAGTTGAAGTAGGGGACTCGAGGTCCATTAGTTTGATTAAATCAAATAAAAAAGACAGTTTGTTTGTTAAATGTTTTATTGTTGATGTTGTTAATTGTTTAATTGATACTGGTTCTACAATTTGTGTTATACATCCTAGGAAGTATGAATTACTTCCAACTGAATTTAAACCTCAAATTCAAAGAAGTAACCAGCGGCTTTGTTTGGCCGATGGTAGTTTTGTTAATACAATGGGTCACGTAGAGTTACCTATTACAATTGGAAATTATACAGTAATTCAAAAATTTACTGTTGCAGAGATTGACGTGCCAGCAGTAATTGGCTATGATTTTTTGCATAAAAATAACTGTACCATAGACATGGGCAATGGGGTGCTAACATTAAAGGACTCAAGAATAGAATGTATAAAAGAAAGTCAAATGAGTTCAACGTTAAAAATTAAACTTAGTGACAAACTTACTATCCCACCCAATACGGAAATTATTATATCAGGAATTGTTGAAGGCGATTCAAGTAGCATAGTGAATGCTATAATTGAACCAATACCATCAAAACATACCGAGACTTTACTTGTTGCTAAAACACTAGTGGGCCCCAGTTGTGGTCAAGTACTTATAAGAATGGTTAATTTAAGTAAATGTGAACAAATAATGCAGCCTTTCACACATGTTGCTACATGTGAACTTATTGACATAGGTTCAGTCTCCAATGAACCAAGGACAGAAAATCTCAGGCGGCTGAGTTCATGTGGTGAAGTAAAGGGGTTACCTAGTCTTTTACAAGATTTAAAATTAAGGAGTAGTGAACTTTTGAATGAGGGTCAAATAGATCAGTTAGAGAGTCTTTTAAAAAGACATGATCAAACATTTTCTAAAAATAAAGATGATTTAGGAAGGGCTTCTGCCATTAAACATAAAATTGACAATGGTAATGCCAAACCAGTCAAGCAACCACCTAGGCGTTTACCCCTGCCAAAAAGGGATGAAGTGGATAAAGAAATCCAACGTCTTTTGGACTGTAAAATAATTGAGCCTTCAAAAAGTCCCTGGGCATCTTGTATAGTGCCTGTGACTAAGACAGATGGCTCAACCAGAATTTGTATTGATTTTAGACCAGTAAATGGGCTTACAATAAAAGATTCATATCCTTTATGTCGCATTGACGATTCTCTAGATGCTCTGAGAGGCTCAAAATGGCTGAGTGTACTTGATCTTACGAGAGGATATTGGCAAGTGGAGATGGACTAAAATGATAAGGAGAAGACAGCTTTTACTAGTACAAAAAGGCTATTTCATTTTAATGTAGTGCCTATGGGTCTGTGTAATGGGGTTGCCACTTTTCAACGCCTAATGGAGTATACTGGCTGGCCTGAATTGGCAGACATGTCTGATATATATTGATGACATAATAGTGTTTTCAGATTCATTTGAATCTCATGTATCAAGCCTTAGTGATGTATTAGATAGAATAGCACAACAAGGACTAAAAGTTTCACCTTAAAATGTAGTTTGTTTCAGAAACAAGTTTCTTTCCTTGGACAAATTGTTTTAAGTGAGGGTATAGCAACAGACCCTGATAAAATTGCTTGTGTAAAAACATGGCCATTGCCAAAATCAATGACATATGTTCGAAGTTTTCTCGGAACATGTTCATATTACCGCAAATTTATTAAAAATTTTGCTGAAATTGCAAGGCCACTGCATAAATTAACAGAATAATTGTACTTTTAATTGGACCAATCAATGCAATGAAGCTTTTGAGAAACTCCAAATGACTTTAATGTCTGCGCCAATTTTACCCTGATATGACAAAACAATTCATACTAGATACTGATGCTAGTGGTTTCGGAATTGGTGCAGTCCTTTCTCAAATTCATGAAGGCAAGGAAGTTGTAGTAGCATATTACAGTAAATCCCTCAGTAAAGCGCAAAGACAATACTGTGTAACAAGACGAGAACTTTTGGTTGTAATATTAAGCATTAAACATTTTCATCACTATCTCTATGGTACACATTTTAAAGTACTCACAGATCATGGAGCTTTAACATGGCTTCTCAGGTTCAAAAATTCTGAAGGTCAAATGGCCAGATGGCTTGAGACCTTAAACACATATAATTTTGAAATTCGTCACCGTCCTGGTCGACAACATGGTAATGCTCGCCGACAATGTTTTCTATGTAGTTATTGTTCAAAACAGGATCAAAAAGAAATTGATAATTCAGATGAAACTTCAGTTGAGTTTTTAAGAATGGCTAAAGTGCAGGACTCTCAAGAGACCTCTTGTTCCAATAAAACAGATTCAGTTATGTGGTATGAGCATAAAACAAATCAAGAAATGTTCGAAGCTCAAAAGAGCGACAATGTGTTATTTCATTTATACCGTCTCAAGTCTGATAATAATAACAGACCTGAATGGGCCGATGTGGCTTTACAAGACGTAAAACTTAAGAAATACTGGTCTCAATGGGATCGCATTGTATTAATAAACAATGTGTTGTATCGAAAGTGGATAAATGCTACCACTGAAGAAAGTAATTTACAATTCATAGTCCCTGAAATCTGGAAAGAAAATATTATGAAAATGTTACATGATGACATACAAGTTGGCCATTTTGGTATACATAAAACTGTAGCCAGAGCACAAAATAGATTTTATTGGGTTGGTCATAAAGACGAAATTACCAAATGGGTGCAAAACTGTATTGTTTGCAATTCACGCAAACAGCCTCCCAGAAAAGCTAAAAGCAAAATGAAACAATATAATGTGGGTGCACCAATGGAAAGAGTTGCCTTGGATATAATAGGCCCATTACCAATTTCATATAAAAGTAACAAATATGCTTCAATTGTAACAGATTATTTTACTAGATGGGTAGAAGGGTATCCCATGCCAGACATGGAGACTACAACCATAGTTGATAATTTAGTTAACCATTTCTTCTGTAGATTTGGAATCCCTTGTCAAATGCATTCAGATCAAGGGAGACAATTTGAATCAGGTTTATTCAAGGAACTTTGTGTTAAGTTAAAAATTGACAAAACAAGGACTACATCATTTAGGCCACAAAGTAATGGTCTTGTGGAGCGTTATAATAGGACACTAGAAAATGCAATTAGTAAATATATCAGTAAAAATCAAAAGGATTGGGGTGAGCAACTCCCCTGGGCTTTAATGGCCTACAACTCATCAGAACATGAAACGACTAGTTTAGTCCTAGTATGCTTATACTAGGCAGAGAAATACAATTGCCAGTTGACTTGATATATGGTCCCCACCCCCAGAAAATTGAATACCCTGACGAAACAGGATCATTGAAAATGTGAAAAATATGCAGGAAAGCATATGGAAAGTGTCTGCTAAAGCACGACAAAATATTTCTAAAAATAGTGACAAACAAAAACGACAGTATGATGTTAAGGCCCATGAGAATACATAAAAGACAGGCGATATAGTATGGCTTTATACTTTTAATCGAAAGCCAAAACTGAGCCCAAAGTTACAAAGGAATTAGGATGGCCCCGACTTTGTTGTGGAAGTTATATCTGATTTAATATATAAGCTTAGAAAGACTCTGACATCTAAAATGCAAATTGTGCATCATAAACCATTCCTTGGTGATGTTCGAAACTGGGTCAAAGAACAAGAAAACACTTGTCAATTGACAATGAATCAAAGTACTGATAATACTGCTGACACTGTGGTTGCCGCTGGGATCTGAAAAACAAATAAAAGATGTTTCAAATTCGTATTTGAACTTTGAAAATTTGTAAATGTGTTTCATTAATTTAAAAGAACGCAGTTTGTGTGTTCATATATATATATTTATCATAGCAAAGTTTATTGCTGTGTGTTAATAAAAAGTAATATGTTTCATTTTTAAATAGAATGAAAACAAAAATTTAAGTATAAATACTTACCAAAGTATGCAAGCAATGGGTACTGGTCGACTGTGCTGTGTGTTAAAAATTGAATATATTTTCAAAATTGCATATTTATACTTCAGATGACTTTCTTTTGCTTCCAATGTGGTGCAGAATATAATTTGAGAAGGCAGCTGACAAGACATGTCAGAGACAAACATCCCAAGAAGATGCTGCAATGCAGATTTTGTTCGTATTTAGTGCCAATTAGCAAACAGTTTCGTTTGGTAGAACACGAGAAACATGTTCATCGTCACATGAAGAATCCCAGGACTAAGGACAGGGAACTTATTATTCCAGAAACTCCTACAAGAGCAACAGTACCTACAAATTTGTCTAGAAAACACAACAAAGAAAATTGTACCAATACAAGACCAAGAACTCCACCTCTCACACCTATTTCAACCAAATCTGTAATACCTATCCCTCCGTTGTCAGAAATTTCACCCTGTAGTATTTCGTTGGGCCTGGAAGAATATGGTTCTTTGTCGCCTGTTAAGAAAAGTCTGGTGGGACTCTTCGACTCTCTCTTAGACAGGAAGTGATTTAGAACATAGAAGTACCAACAACTTTACCAGAAATTACCTATTGTCCAAACAGAAACACCAACAATAAGGGATAGTAGGCACTTAGAGTTGCCTGCTATTGGGGATGAAGACAGATTTCAGGCCCCACCCTCCAGATTCCAATGTTCGTACGAGGCCTCAAAATGTATGATAGTGGCTGAGAAGGCAAGGAAGACTAGCAAATACAATGGTAGTGTTTTGCCCAGTGGATATGGTGCCGTACGGAAGAACGAAACCTGTATTTTGCCTGATGGCACTGTTTATAAACTGACAGCCACTTGGATACAAGATCCATCTTTCTGCACTTTAAAGGAAAAGGAAACGCAAACAGAGATGCTACGACAACAAATAGCTACACAAACAGAGGAGGATAGGAGCTTGTGCAAGTTACATCAGCCACCCAGACAAGGCGAATTGTAGTAATAGAGAAGGAAGTTCAAACTAATGTGGAAGATAACAGAATAGTGGTTGAGAAAGAAACAGAAACAGAAGAAGACGTGGAAATGGAAATGGCAGAAGATTACATTGACTTGGACTTTTATAATTAGAATTATGTTTTTAATATTTCGGACAATAATAGGTTTTAAGAAATTGGATAATTATGTTAAAATTTATATTTAAGGTAGAGTAATTAGGAAAAAGTTTGGATTGGGTAAAGTTTTTGTTAGTTTGGGAAGGGATTGGCTATTTAAACAAATATTAATGAAACTTTAATGTTTCATTCCTACTTACAGTGTTGTGTGTTGAAAGTATGTATATATGTATAGTTTTTTTATACAAAGTACATTTTTATTGTATTTATATAGTCAATTTTAAGAAATGTATCTTATACAGGTATTATATTGATTAATGCTAAAAATATTTTTGGTAAATAAACTTGTCCGAGGTCGAACAATTTTTCAAAGAAGGGGGCAATGTAACGCATTCGTCCTCATTGTTTGGCAGTATGTGTCCCCTCCCCCTTTTCACCTTCTATCAACAGTTCGACCTCCGTGTAACAGCATTGGATACTAATAAATTGTTAGATATGCTTTCTTTTATTAAAATAAGTTATCTTAGATATTTAGTACTACTTTTTATAGACAGTAACTTGAGCAAAGATAAAAATAACGTTAGGTCCCATCTGAAACTGAGTCGCTTTTCCATTTATTTTTGTATAGTGTAAATACGGGATTTCCTTATTCTTGACCTACCTTTATATATTTTTTGATGATTGTATTATGTTGTTTTAATCTCTATATATAATTATATTCAGTGGATTAGTTAACCTGGTCAAGTTTCTAGAGACTCAGAGTCTCTCCTTTTCAGAGTAATGTCCGCCATGTTTACGTGAGTCGCTTACCATAAACCAGTCTAAGTGCACTGTCGTGAACGGCGATATTACGTCGAAATAGAGTCTTTTGAGTCGCTTTTGACGTCAATATGAAGTCTTTCGAGTCTCTTTCATTGTATATATATTGAACTGCTATTGAAAGCGTAAGTCGTGATCGGACTACCGTGGCAAAAGGTTGCTTATAACCAAAAGCCTGAGTATTAAAATCCTTTCGTCACTGTAGCTAACAATTTAAGCTTGCACTGTAAAAGGTTAGGAAATATTTTCTCAGAGTTTTATTTATATAAAACATAGGTTTATAAGTTTTCATATTCATAAGAGACTCTAAAGATTAGACGTACAAATTATATACTGAAAAGTACACCAAAAGTCGGAAAGATAATATATTTCATATTTTATACAGAGACTCAACGACGCAGACTCGAGTCTTAAAGTCGCTATTCGAATAAGACACCAACCTAGTTATTCTTCAAAGAAAGTTACAGTTAAAGTGATTCTTATATTATTCACTTGAAATACCAAAAGTATAGTAATTATTATTATTAATTTCCAACGATTCTTTACACATATTACGAAGTTGAATCTCAACAAAAGTACAGTAAAATCAGGAGTCGCAACTTGTACATTTGAAAAGTCGACATAGCTTATATTATAATTATAGAGATTTCTATAATTACTTGTGATTAAGATACATGTGTAGTTTATTTAAATACATGTGTATATAGTACTTGACCAGAGTTACTCACTAGCTTGCATACTATTTAAAATGATATTCATTGTATGTTGATCTCATGTGAAAAGATTTAGTTTGACTTAATATTGAAATTGTCTGGATTACATATCTATAATAGATCATAACACTTCATTAAATCATTAACTTTATATGAATTGATTATTTTTGTCTACTGAAACAACGCATCTTTAATTATATCACTTGGATTACGGGGGTTGAGTTGACCCAAGGGAGCAGTCATTGGAAATAGTAATTGCGGATTATAAGTTTGTCTGACGGGTTGTTTAGTTTTGCCAATGGGTCGTATTTTCACTTCAGGGAAACGAAAACGCTATAGCAACACTGAGCGAAAACGTTACAATATATTAACACTTATAGGACTTTAGAGACCATGCATTATCTTACCCATGTAAATTGCTCGGTGCGGAATGGTGACAGACTTTTTTTCCGCGTTGCATGACTAATCGTGAAAAGAGCCGGACATTTTATGATTTTTAAAGAAAAACGAAGAAGGTGAAGACGGACGAGACCAACAATGCAACTCATGATGATATAGATAAGAGGCATGCATGTCTTTGTGGAAACAGTTTAAGCACATAGTACAATTATCAAAGACATAATAAAATTCATACTGGTTGTAAAAAAATGTAATGTTTGGGACAAATCATTTGTTTTAATTATGAGCTTTGTAGGCATTGTTTAAGCCACGGTAAAAGAGCTTTCAGTGAGAAAGTTGCGCAAAATATACAGATCCAAATCTCGATGGCAGCTACATAAACTTTCCCATTCAGGAAATTTCAAATATTTATGCCCGAACTATGGTAAAGTTTCAATACTAAGTAAAATATATGAGGTTAAAAAATCGCATGACAAAAAGCCAAAATTTCTTTTTTCACCTTTTTCTGCGGAAAATGCCTATACCAAGTCAGGAATACGGCAGTTGTTTTTTACTTGTTCCGGTGATTGATAGCGTTTGATTTTGTCAGTTTTTATGGACTTCAACTGTTGAACTTTTTAAATTTGCCTTGGAGTTCAGTATTTTTGTTATACTTTTTTTTCCATGTATATGGAACATGTATTTTCTCCATCCGTTACATGCATTTCTACATTTCTTGATTTGTGAAATGTTACTTCTTAATGTGTAAATGCAATTTCTTAATTTGTTAACGTATTTTCTTCGTTCGTTACATGAAATTCTACATTTCTTAATTTGTGAAATGTAATTCTTTGTTTGAGTCACGTTTTGGGAGAATGTTTCAGTGTAATTGTTACCGCTGCCAGCCAATGAGAAGTTCCGTTTCTCAAGAAAAACTATAAGTTACAAATCAACAAGTAACAAATCAAGAAGTTTTACAAATCAAGAATGAAATAGTTCCACAATATTCCACACGAGTTCGCTGTGGATCCATGTTAACTCATACCTTAGCCAACTCGTACTCAATATTTACCAACTTCTACCAACACGTACTTTTACCAACTCGTACCAACTATTTGTTGGATTATGTTGAATTTCTGTGCTGGCTTTATCGCTTCAAAAAGATTAGAAAGACCTTCATATTCTATGAAGCTTTTTTTTTACTAATGTTTGCGCTGAACATGTGTTCAAGAAGATTTTTCTAGTTAGTTTATATATGAAGGCATTTCGAATCTTTTTGAAGCGATAAAGCCAGCACAGAAATTAAACATAGTCCAACAAATATAGATATAATCGACTGGTAGGTTTAAATTATCTAAGCCAGTTAACATCGTTTCAACAAAAATACAGATATCATGTCCAAGCAAAATGTCAATGAAATCCGGAGACAGCAGTCTTTTCTTCAGCCCACAAACATTTAAGAAATAAAACTTTAAGCTTTCGTTGTTCAATTTATATTTACTCTTTACAGTTCCATTACTGGTCGATTTCTTTTAAGATAGTCATCTTGCACCAATCCCCTATCTGCCAGAAGTCGGTGGAGCAATTGCGTTCGGTGGACGAGGGGACGGCCCAAGTCAGTCTTTTGCTAGGTGGGGTTTCACAAGAGTAAGACCCTTTGGGGTCGTGTCATGATTTGTTGACGAAGAGCTGGTACGCTCTGCTCTATATTCGTCTAATACGATGCCAGGAATATAGAGCTGATTGTCTAAGGCGAATGATTAACTTTATATACTTCTGGTTTGAAAACAAATCTCATCACATTACCAATCAATAAAGTTGTACTTTATTGTATTTAATATAAAAATAAGGAGATGTGGTATGATTGCCTAGACAACTATCCACCAAAGTTCAAATAAAGTGGATCAACTTATTACAAAAGATAAGAAAGTATTTACCTATGCATATACGTATTATTTATTTTAATGCTTATATATATTCTGCCATTGTTTGATTACTTTTGCAATATATGGGGTAGTTGTAACGAAAGTGGAATAAATAAACTTAATAAGTTATTAAAGAAATCTGCTAGGGTTATAGTAGAAGCTGACATAATGACATCCTCTAGTTTATGATTGTTTAATAGTGGAAAAACGAATTCAATATCAAAAGGCAATACTTGTATTTAAATCATTAAAGGATATGGTTCCTTACTATTTACGAGAACACTTTTATTTTACTGATAATCAAAATTATAATTTACGTTCAGCTGATGAAAAACTATTAAAACTTCCGAAGCCAAAAAACATTTTTTTTTAAAGAAAACTTTTATATATTCTGGTTCTCAAATATGGAACAGTTTACCAAATGAAATAAAGTTGAGTAATGCACTTGTATCTTTTAGAACAAAATGTTACAAATTTTTCATGAAGAGGGCAGATTAATATGCTTTTTTCATTAATATCTATATAAAATTTTATTTTATGTATATATAGTTATAATATTGATAATTACTCTAAATATCAGCACAACAATGTTATGTTTTGTTCTTCCCTCGCCGGCATGCATGAGTTCGAATCCCGGCGAGGGAAGACCAAAAATCTGCTTCCGCAAATTTGCAGATTTAAGATTGTTGTGCTGATATTTAGAGTAATTATGAATATAATACGTGTTTTCAGCCGTGTATCAGCTTCACTGGTCATCCAATAGATGGATCTGTCGTAGAATTGTCACTTGTTTAGACGTACCTAGTTATAATATTGTATGTACTTTATAAATATGTTATGATTATTTTGAGGACTCTCGGGAAGATTAGTTTTAACTAATGGGATTATCCTCTTGAAATAGAGATTATTTATGCATTTATTTTTATTTAAGCAATTATAGGCAACAGTACGGCCTTCAACACTGAACTACAGGCTCCTGACTTGGTACAGGCACATAAAGAATGTGACGGGGTTTAACATGTTTGTGAGCGTTCAACCCTCCCCTAACCTGGGACAGTGGTATAACAGCACAACATAAGAACAAACTATAAAAATTAGTTGAAAGAGGCTTTACTCATCAGATCGATACATAGCAGGAAAAAAAAAAGAAAACAAAGATCGGTCGTGGCATGGTATTTATCCATCCCTCATCCCTAACAACAAAAAGGGCACTAAGTACAAATCTGAGAGTACTCGCAGTTACTGACAGCTAGTTCATATCCAATAAGAACTAGTAAAAAAAATCATGTATCTAAGGCTAGAATATCAATCAGAAACATATCAACTTTAATGCGTATAAATAATAAAAATATTGGGTATGAGTTGGTAAAAATACGAGTTGGTAAATATTGGGTACGAGTTGGCTAAGGTACGAGTTGACATGGAGCCACAGCGACCTCGTGCGGAATATTGTGGAACTATTCCCCATTCCAAACTTAAAGACAAATTGAAAGAGTTAATTGTTATTACTTTGTTTTATTAAAAAGAATGGCGAACGTAGATACAAGTATCTTGTCTTGGGCTGGGATAAATCCTACTTTGTTAAGAATCACTCTGATTCAAACAAAAAACTCTCTGAAACTGACATTATCAAGATGCTTGATTTCTTGATTGACAACATATTTGTTACGTTTGAAGGACGTGTTTTTCAACAGACTGTCGGAATTCCAATGGGAACCAATTGTGCTCCTCTTCTTGTCGACTTGTTTCTTTATTATTATGAAACTGACTTTATACAGGAACTTCTTAGGAAGAAAGATAAGAAGTTAGCAATATCCTTTAACTTTACGTTCCGCTATTTAGATGATGTTCTCTCACTAAATAATACAAAATTTGGTGACAATGTTGAACGAATCTATCCCATCGAACTAGAGATAAAGGATACTACAGATACAGATAAGTCTGCCTCATATCTTGACTTACATTTAGAAATTGACAATGAGGGTCGGTTGAAAACAAAACTTTACGACAAAAGAGATGATTTCAGCTTCCCAATTGTGAACTTTCCATTTCTATGTAGCAACATTCCAGCAGCGCCTGCATACGGAGTATATATCTCCCAATTGATGCGATATTCCCGGACTTGTATTATCTATCATGATTTCCTTGATAGAGGATTGCTGCTCACAAGGAAGCTATTAAACCAAGAGTTCCAAATGGTGAAATTGAAAGCTTCCCTTCGTAAATTTTAAGGACGCCATCACGAGTTGGCTGATCGTTATGGAATAACCGTTTCACAGATGATATCGGATATGTTCCTTATGTCGTAACTACAATACCCTTCCCTTTTCACGAATGTGACCTACCGAATTAGACTATTTACCGGATTTGTAATAACATAAGCAACACGACGGGTGCCACATGTGGAGCAGGATCTGCTTACCCTTCCGGAGCACCTGATATCACCCCCAGTTTTTGGTGGGGTTCGTGTTGCTTAGTTTTTAGTTTTCTTTGTTGTGTCTTCTGTACTATTATTTGTCTGTTTGTCTTTTTATTTTTAGCCATGGCGTTGTCAGTTTATTTTCAATCTATGAGTTTGACTGTCCCTCTGGTATCTTTCGTCCCTCTTTTTCATTCTTGATTTGTAAAACTTCTTGATTTGTAACTTGTAGTTTTTCATGAGAAACGGAACTTCTCGATCATTGGCTTGCAGCGGTAACAATTATACTGACACATTCTTCCAAAACGTGACTCAAACAAAGAAATTACATTTCAAAAATTAAGGAATGTAGAATTTCATGTAACGAACGAAGAAAATACGTCAACAAATTAAGAAATTGCATTTACACATTAGGAAGTAACACGTCACAAATCAAGAAATGTAGAAATTCATGTAACGGATGGAAAAAATACATGTTACAAATTAAGAAATTACATTTTACAAATTAAGAAATTGCATATTACATTTTAAGAAATTACATTTTAAAAATTAAGAAATGTATAATTATGGCGGATATTCCCTTCCATAATAACAACGCAGGTAAGATCAAATTGTTACCACACAATTTCCACAAGAACCGCTACTTCTTATATAAACACTGACAAAAATAGGTCATAGTTGAGCAAAAGATATCAATTAGTAATTTATAAAAAGCTAGACCTGACAAAAGATTAAACATTTCATACGAGAAAACCAAAGACCTGATTTCTCTTCAAACAATAAACTCAAATATGATAGATAGCAACCAACAATAGGGAACGAAAATGTTGTATTTTTTTATAAGGTTTCCTGTATGCAACTGAAATATTTCATTATTTTAAATTAAATTAAATCTATTAAAGAAAAGTTAAGTTCCCTTGGAAAAATTTCGGCAATGTATTTAGAGAACTCTTGTTTATTCAATATATCATTAAAGAGACGGTGAGTGTTGTAGAATTTAAATAAAAATGACTATAAACTTTGATCCAATCAAGGAACTCGCAATTGGTGCATAAGCAGAAGAAAACATATGTTTTGAAGAAGAAATCTGTCAATAGCTACTAATCAAAACAAATTACAGAAGTCTATTAAATGGCTTGCTATCTTCAACTTCTGTTAGTCTTGATGGCAACAACTTATTTTTGCTAAAACATAACATCTGCTCCTGCATAACATCTGCTCCTGAAGAACGAAAATTAATTATAAACATTAAATTGTGTAATGTATACAGTGTGAAATGCTTGCGATTCTTTATGGACAATGGAGCATTAACATCAGAGATTAATTACAAAATCAAATTTTATACAAAAATATATATACACAACTGACACCTAGTAATTAGAGAGTCTTGATGAATGGCATGTATCAACACAACAGTGTAATATCCATAGTTAAATGCTGTTTTGCATTAGTACATTTTTGTTTATGTTCTACATAATGTTTTCACAGCTTCTAAAAGATAAATTGATTGATTGTTGAATGCTAAACGTTTAGTGGAAAATATTTCATGCATGTTCAAGACGAGAACAAATTAACACTATATACAATAGGTAGATCCTGTAATAGAGTTACCATCTTTACACGAGGCGTCGGATCTAACGTCCCATTCTGCCCGGGCGTGGCTTCGTACTTGTACATCCCGTACAGCCAAACGGACGCCCCACTTTGGAAAGGGTTTTACTGCCAGTCGGAAGAAGACCAAGAGTGATCATATTTCTATATCCTAAGCACCCTTGGGTGTTCAAGAAGATAGGGCCTAACTGTTTGTCAAAGTTGTTCACAAAGGAAACACTGTGTACACTACTTTGCTTATATCAAGTTTGCTTGACAATGGTATCTTGTCAATGACAAGATTGTCTCACATGCAGACTACATAGAGACATAAGGCAGATTCTCATGAAAGAACTGTAAATATAGACAGAAGTCAAATGACTTTGCTAAACAAGGAAAAGACGGAGAAAGGAAAGACATTTTTGCCCCTCCAAGCCTCCTCAGCAACACTAGATCAGCAGAAAAGAAGCCATCCAGAGTAAGGGTTATGTATGTTCTGTAATTTCGAATGGCTATGGGTGCTTAAAAGGAAGGACAATTTTAAATTGTGAATTTGAATGTCCCTCTGGTATCTTTCGCCTCTCTTTTTTAATCTTTCTGTGTCACATGGGTAGCCGACCAGAAAATACCATCAATAAAACTCACAGAAAAACATACAAACACGCAGGAGACTGAAAGGAAACCAATACAAAGCCGTTTATTGTGTGGCAAGTGGTTGAGTAAGAAGCACTACAATTTTGTCGACGTGTGAAGCATCTATCGCAACCGAAAACTCAATTCAAAAACAAGTTACATGTATGCCTATATCAAAAACTGAACAATCAGCAACAGATACAATAGATTCCGAAACATCAATTCATACTGATCATACAAATATAATTATAGATTTAGATTCAGATACGGCGGGGGAGGATAGTGATAGTGACACAGCGGATAAAGGAAATACCGATTAAGAAGGTGTAAAAAACATACACATTAAAATTAGATTTGGCAATAGTTATGATATTTAAAAAACAAATGTGTTTAGTTTCACATTCAGATATATTGATGATGTTCCTTTCCATTAACAATCCAGATTTTTCTGATTGGGTTTCAAGAACTAGAAATTAATTAAAGAAACAACAGACACGGCTTCCTCCGCCTCATTTTTTAGACTTATACCTCGAATTTGACATAAGCGGTCATCTCATTTTGAGAATCTATGACAACCAAGACGATTTTAATTTTGAAATTACAAATTTTCCCCACCTTAGCAGCAATATACCAAATTCACCTGCATATAGGATATACATCCCGAACCCATTCGGTATTCAAGAGTTTGCAGCTGCTACTCAGACTTATAAAACGTCACAAGTGTTTGAGCAGAAAGTTGACGAACCAGAGTTGTGTCCTTTTTCTAAAAAGTTCACCGGAAGATACCAAGACCTTGTTGATATATATTCCGTATCAACTTCACAAATAATACATGGTCTTGAAGTAAAGATTCTAAGTACCGAAGTTGTTTATCATCTTAATTACGTGTTACAGTGTTCTTTTTGGTAATACATGTATCCTTTTGGCGTGGCTCGGTATTTATACATCCCGCCATTGTGTTATTGTGCTATAGTCATTTTTGTATTCTTGTCTTTCATTTTTGCTTTTGTGCTTTGTCTATAGTATAAAGATAAGGAAATGAGGTATAATTGCCAATGAAACAACTATCCACCAAATTTCAAATAAAGTGAATGTTAGCAATTATAGGCAACCGTACGGCCTTCAACAATGAGAAAACCCCATACCGTATATTCGGCTATAAAAGGCACCGACATTAAAAATATGAAACAATTCAATTGAGAAAATTAACGGCCTAATTTATAACAAAGCAATTAACGATAAACAAATATTACATACATGAACCAACAACAACCACTGAACTACAGGCTCCTGACTAGGGACAGGCACATAAAGAATGTGGCGGGGTTAAACATGTTCGTGAGCACTCAACCCTACCCCTAACCTGGGACAGTGGTGTAACAGCACAACATAAGAACAAACTATAAAACTCAGTTGAAAAAGGCTTAACTCATCAGATCGATTCAAAGCAGAAAAACATCAAACATAAACACAGACCGGACGTGGCATGGTATTTATCCATCCCTCATCCCTAACAACAATAAGGACAGATCTGAGAGTACTCGCAGTTACTGACAGCTAGTTCAAAGCCAATAACAACTAATAATAAAATCATGTATCTTAGACTAGAATATCAATCAGTACATATCCAACATCCAATGGATTTAGTGTAAAGACGTCATTAACAGTCAGAGAAAAACATGACCTTGTGCAATGCCAAAATAAAGGTATCGACAGATTGTAGTACTGTTAAAGTGCATATGTGTATTATAAAACTATTTAGTATGATTTCAATTTACTGATAACAAAATCAATATTTATACCAATAAAACAATATTCAAAGAACTAACTACAGTGTTGAATTGGTAACCTTTTAGAATAAGTTTATTTAAAGGATTGATAAGTTTGCCCGGATATATTATAAATTTCCGGGCTCGGGAAACAACATCGATGTGCCATTCCGTCTGAAATAAGTTTTTTTACAGTACAGCCAAACTTGCAAACCAAATCTTTGTATCTATGGAAGAATTTAGTACTGAAGGTTTTAGGTAATTGGTGGTAACGAAATCCTTGACTTAATAATGTCATTTTGTTTTCTTTGTTGAAATAGTTGTTTGTTTTATAGTGATTAAGATTATAACACAATGTTGACTGCTGTACCCCAATTTTTGACATTTTTACCTATTATGTCTGTTTATTTTGCTTACACATTGTTGTCAATATAATGGAACTAAATGCGACTGTCATACCTGTGAAAGATTTAGATAGCTATAAAACCAGGTTTAATCCACCATTTTCTACATAAGGAAATACCTTACCAAGTCAGTTTTTTCTATTCGTTTGATGTGTTTGTGATTTTATTTCTCCATTTGATTAAAGGACTTTCCGTTTTGAATTTTCCTTTTGTTATTTTCCTTTTTTTCATTATTCAGTATTCATTTGTGAGAAAAAGTAATGAGTATAATAGAAAGTGTTGGTTTATGTACGTGTGCAAATTTGATATATAATGGTATACATTACACACAGTAACCTTTTTTAAAGCTGACCGCCACAAACTTGATTGTATCAAAAATTGTTTCATTACTATTTTTATCAAAATGATCCTGTCTGTCCAGGACGAACACGGGCATTGTAGCGGATTTACTAAAGACACGACTGTACGTCCCTATTAGGATATTTTCCTTCGTTTCTGACAAAAATCAAAGTACATAACCGGGGTTTTTGGTAATAAAACATGAACATATTGCAAAACTGTGACATCATCATGTTACTTTCATATCTGTCAATTTGTCAGTAATCGTTCTTAATGAATTTCTACATTAATATTTATTTGCGTCATCATAAATAGGAGTTTGGTCAAGTTCACAGTCAACTAATGATTTTGTGTCTACTAATCGAATTGTGTTCCTCACAAAAGTGGTTATAAAAAATAGAAATTTACAAATGTAGGCTTAACATAATGACATATAAGTTGTTCAATTATGACTTTTGTAATTATAATAAGGTTTCAGAATAACTCGTTGACATTTAAAAAATTTTAAGGCATTGCGGTCATAAAACTTTGCTCAGTACTCGGAGTACAAACAAATGTTCCTCAAATTCAAATTTGTGTTCGAAAATTTTGTACTCCAAATTTCATGCAGTCATAAAACTATGGGAGTATGAGAATCGTCCTCAACATTGTAGAGTATACTCCACAAGTTTGGGAATGGGAAGCACCTGTCTCGAATATCGTGCTCAAGAAAGAAAATGCCGGCTGCTGGACACTGAGATATAAGGAGGCGACAAGCACCTCGTCCACGATTTATTCAGACCGTTTAAACCCCTTAGAATCCCTATCAGCTGAGGTAGGTTTACCCGCTTAAGTTTTCGTCCGAATACCATCTTATTCATATCTGGCCTGTTTTATGATTCCTTACTTAAATCCGGAAGGAAACGAACCAAGTCTTAACACCAGTGTTACAAGTTTTGACCAGTCTGCACTTTTCATCGACAGGCGGTTTTTACAAAGACTTACAGAGGTTGGCGACTTAATGGAGATCGGTTTGAGGAGTGTCGGCAGATCAGTGAAGCTCGTGTGCAACTCACTGTTTGGATTGAAGAAGCAATTCATAATTTTTCTTAGAGCCCAAACTGCCATGAACACCAATGCTTTTTTTAACACTGCGGGATTGGATACTTTTTCAAATAACAACCATCAATTGGCGGCCGTTTGTCGTCGTAAACTTAAAAAATCTCCTCTTAAACTACTGAGCCAAATGTTACCAAAACCTGAATGTTCCTTAGGCTATCTATGAGGGTCCCCATTCCTCAAAACCGTGGATGAGTTCAATCAGAAAAAGCTGAAATGGGATATGTATTATCTCTCCTGTATGAACAGCAGTAATCCAATATATAAGTGTATATAGACTGCTGCGAAGGTTAGCTCCACCAGTCCTCACTCCTTATAATATATAACATTTATCTAGGACTGTAGATATAATCTCCCCTGAAAGTTCTTTTGCTCGATTTTTTAAATGTTCACTTCAATAAAAATATACTTTATTTAAACCATGATGACAAAGTTGCTGGAAAAGTATGTATAGTAGATTCGTATGTGCAATTACTGAAATGTGGTAAAATGCATACCACTGATGAATCATTGATAACTTTTGTTGTTCCAGACATTGATATCAGGACTTATTTTCTTAAGGTCAAGTTACAGTGTATGGGCTATGTTACAGATTTTGGTGAAATTTTGCATACAACTTTGCTCGTTGAACTACAATTGAAAATCGAAAAAATAATGCATACATCTTAATTCAATATCTGAAATATAACTGATTGAATTCTTTCATAAAAGGTGAACATTTCTAAAGAAAAAACACAATTTCAGCGTTCTTTGATGTAATTGAGACGGATTTATATAAGTTCTTGTTGTTTCCGAATCCCTGTATTTCTATTGTACAATTGTAATTTGTGCACTTTTTAAAGATAGAATATTGTTCACTAAATTCAACGTGCAATCTGTTTTGAATATTCAAAATAAGAAAGAGAAACCTCCTACATTTGACGGGAATACTATCTGGCAGGATTTTTTTTCAGAGATTTTAACGAACGTAATCAATGCATCACTAGTAAATTATTAAGTCAGGGATTTCGTTACCATAAATTACGTAAAACTTTTACTAAGTTCTTTCATAGATACAAAGATTTGATTAGTAAATTTGGCTGTACCTGTAGAAAACTGATTAAAAACGGTATTTCACATCCTAAATTTTACGGTAATATTGTACTTAAAGCGCGGAAATCACTATATGATCCGTGTAAACTCATCGAACCTTTAAATAAACTTATTAGTTCAGGTTATCTTACCAATGTTGTAATTAGATCTTTGAATATAGTTTACATTGGCACTAATATCGATTTTGTCATCAGCAAATTAAAACATAACTAAATTTGTATTCTTTTCAAACGGGATGTTTAAAGACACACCCACGTTCATTTTGATTTATAAAGAGGTTAAACTCCTAACTATCCTACTGTCTGTCGATACATTTATTTTTGGCATTGCACTAGTCATGTCTTCTTTGACTGTCCATGACGTTAAAATACTAAATCCCTGGGATGTGTTTTAGTTGATTTTAGTCTCTGATGCATGATTTTTTATTATTAATTGTTTTGGCTTTTAACTAGCTGTCAGTAACTGCGAGTACTCTCAAATCGTACTTTCTTGTTTATTTGACCTGTTGATACTAATTGTAATGCTTTTTTTGTTATTTAATGTTATTTAATGTTATTCAGGGTTATATCTGGTCTATATACCAGCTTTGATAAGTGTTTGGTACTAATATAAATTTCCACTTCGTACTATGAACATCAAAATTATTTATTTTGTTAAAATATTTCCTTTCTCTATTGTAACTGTATACGTATACCTAACAACAAAATTATTTTATTTACCTGTGTTTAAAGTTATTGCAAATGGCTGATATTTTTGTTCGAGCATATTGTTTTTCTTAAATTGTTTAACATTTCATACCGATATAACATGTTACTTTTATTATTCTTCCTTAGTTTATTTATTTTGAATTTACATTGTATCATAGGTCAAATTTATTTGTTCAGTGTATGTTCAATGGTGTTAATATGTCCTTTGATTGAGTTAAGCTATTTCAGTTGATATTTTATAGTGTGTTTTTCTATGTTGTGATGTTACACTATTGTTTCAGAAAAAGGGTGAAGGTTTGGTACCATTAAAACGTTTAAACCCGCTGCATTTGTTTGCACCTGTCCTAAGTCAGGAATCTGATGTTCAGTAGTTGTCGTTTGTTGATGTGGTTCATAAGTGTTTCTCGTTTCTCGTTTTTATATAGATTAGACCGTTGGTTTTCCCGTTTGAATGGTTTTACACTGGTAATTTTTGGGGCCCTTTATAGCTTACTGTTCGGTGTGAGCCTAGACTCCGTGTTGAAGACCGTACTTTGACCTATAATGGTTTACATTTATAAATTTTGACTTGGATGGAGAGTTGTCTCATTGGCACTCATACCACATCTTCTTATATCTATATAATATACAGTTTGAAATGATTGCGGCTAGAAACAAATGGGATGACCCTATTAAAGGCTGAGCTTACTACTAACTTACGGGGTTGCACAGTTCACAAGACATTATAACATACAATCAATATATCTCCCTCCAGGAAAACTATGATTCCTTGTCCGGATTTTGCTATACTTTAGGTTTGTTTTAGTTTGATCAGACCTGAAACGTTTGTATTTGGTTTTGGATTTTCAAATATTTTGGCATCGAGCATCAATGAAAGCATTAATTGTCAAAATGCGCATTTGTTGCAGTAAAATTGAAATCCTCATTATGATAAATAAGCCTTAAACATAGTTTGACTATTATTATTTTGTTTCTGCCATGACGTCCCAGTTCAAACAAATAAACAAAAAATAACCCAAAATTTGTATAAATGAACCCATTCTATAAGAAATCTAGCTCAAGAAAATGACACATTTGATTTATCCAACAGCATAGGTCAAAAAAGACTACTGTGGAGAGTTGTCTCATTGGCAATCATACCACATCTTCTTATTTTTATATTAAACATTTAAATTAAGTCATAAACAAAGCGAGTGTACATAACACATTGTGTGCTTAAAGCTATTTTTCGTAAAGAATACATTCCCAAATAGTTTCGAAAAATGCCTGCATTTCTTAAAAGATCACTTGATTTTATTTTATCTTTGTTGATGTAACTAACAATATACATCATGCATGCATACAGATCGGTCCCATATAACAAAGTCCATGTTTGCTTGCCAAGCCTATAATATTGTGGGATTGTAATTGTTTAGTGTATCTTTTGTTTGGGGTTTGTGGATGATTTGTGCTAAGAGCCGACATAAACTGTTTCAAGGATATTCCAAATTTGTTTAGAAATCCAATTTTAAGGTTTTCATCTTATTTTAAGTTTCTGTAAAATTGTCTCAACTGTATGTAGCAATTGTTTCCAATTAACTGGTTGTGATGCCTCCAAGAAACCATCCCCATTCTTATTTTCCTCGGCTGTTATCATGGTCTCGGGATTTGGTGGCTTTGAAAAGTGCAAAAGGCATACTGATTTGACAAGAACGACTATGTCTCTGTTGTTGCAAGGCCAAAACTAGTTTGTCCAATTCATTGTCTCCATTCATTGTTGAAATATTACATGACACATACTTGTTAACAAATTCATAAATTACTTGATGTTTCTTGATACCTTATACAGGGGCATCTTTGATCTGAAGTACACAGTGCACGTGTGGTTAACCACGTTGCTATATATTTGTGTGCGTATTAAGTAGTTAGTAATCTCACAAAGGACTTTGTTTTATTTGATTGCCGCAAAGTATTATAGAATTGTTGTACTTCAACAATTAAGCACCTCAAGTTCTCTAATTAAGCAAAACACTACATAAAAAACTCAATATCAGATAATCAAGTTCTTAAAACACATTATAAAACTGACAACCAATTGAAAAAAGATAGAAGATTGCACATTAGGTACAGAACGTGAGGGTTAAGATATGACTCTCATTGAAAATTAAATTGAAGAAGATTATTTAAAAGATGCTCAATATCAGATAACGAAGTTCTTGAAACACATGATCAAACTACAAATCTGGCTGACAACAAAATTGAAAAAGATATAAGTTAGAACATTAGGTGCAGCGCACTGGGTTTAAGATATGACCCTCTCATTGCAAATGTAATTGAAGAAGATTATTGGAAAGATGCTTGAAAAATTAAAATAAAATTAAATACAATCTTAGTAAACTCAATAGTTATTACAAGACCAATCTCTGTTTGCTGATGATGAGCATTTTAATAAAGCTGTTAACTGTATTTGATCATTTGAATCTTAGAAATGTTATACACAATTGATGTTTGATTAACATGTTATGAAAGAAAGAAAATGTTTGTTTAATGTTGTATCAAAGACAAAGGTGTGATCAAAATGTACTCAGCTGAAAACAATATGAATCCTGGAGTAGGCCCCGCTGAACTAGCAGACTTTACTGTTGTTGAAGAGCAATTAATTTCAGGAAACTCAACCGTTAAATATTCAAATGTTAAAACATGGCAGTATTGCTGCAAATGGCCACTGTGTGGGTTTTTCTCAGGAAGTAAATAGACCTAGCAAAAGTTTACTTAAAATTTCTACAGAAGTAAATATAATAGAGAAAGAAAGAATGATGCATCTAAAGAACTCAATGTGAAACGAAAAAACGTTCAAGTAGCTTTTCATGGCTAAAACATATACCATCAAGCTTATTCTAATATTTGAATCAATCACGAGTCCTTACATTTATTTTTTTACCAGTGGATGGGGAAATACAAATCATCCATTCAATAGAGAACAACTCCGATGTTAGAAATTTGAATGATAAAGTTCCTGTATCAAAGCAAATTGATACAGGTAATGTTGAGGGTGAAACTATCTCTGGTATTTTGGTTTTTGGACACTGTATTGACAGAAAAAAATCAAGATACATTATAATCAATTCGCATCGATGCACTGATTATTGCCTTTTCACCTCTAAAGCTAACCCATCTTCTTCTGAAAAACAGTTTCGTCTAGAGTTTGGCACATCGGTAAACCTTCAGCTAAAGTAAAAGACAGAAATAGATCCTTACGTTTAGAGATGGAAAGGGATCAAATACGTACACAGGCATTGAGAGCAAATGAACTATATTTCTGATTCTTTCAAAGAGTGGACATGAAAATTCCTCTGTAATGAAATTATTACCGTAAAATAAACATGTCAGTTGTTATGCATGTAAAGTCAATGAACTTACATGGCTGTAGCAGATTTATTCAATGGCATGGTTAGTAGTGGTGATGATACAACAGGTTCAACTACCAAATCACTTAATAATCAGTATTCGTGGTAAAACTTTATTTGTAAAAGTGGCAAAGTCCCCGTTATAACAAGGTGGAAGTCTCGAAGCAATATGGCCCTTTACAGATGATTGTTGTATAAACAACATTATACTTCATAGGTATGACTGGAGAAAATTTTCAGACATAAAAGATGAGGATATAAGTTTGAATGACTTATGTATGATTTTTTAATTGAATGGATAAATTTTGTTAAGGCAGATATTGAACGGCATTGCGTACTAAGTGGACTTAATGGCGACGAATCAAACGATGGGCATTCTTATTTTGAAAACATGTCAAAGCTAGACTGAAATGAAGTTATAAAACCTAATGCAGATTACGCCACCAATTCAGAATTTAAGGTGGAGCAGATAATAACTGGTCTGTCACAATATATAAATATTCTGCAGACTTGAGGGTTAAGTCTATTAAAAACTTTGAAAAATGAAGAAGGCAATTCTCTAGATGAACTCTCATTAACATACCTATATCAATATTAAAACTCTAGATGAACACTTTTGTTTGCTTTCAATTTAGTTATAAAACTTGATAGTAAACTCTTTATAGATACCAGGCTTATAGAAAACTTATTTCAATCGGTAAAGCACATCATAAGTTTTACGGTGATGTTGTTTACCGAGCCCGGAAATTTAGATATGATCCAGGTGAACGTATCAATCCTTTAAATAACCTTATTCAAAAAGGTTACCAATTCAACACTGTAATTAGCTCTTTGAATATTGTTTTTATTGGTAAAAATTGATTTTGTTATTAGCAAATTTAAACTACACTAATTATTATTGTTATACACATATGCACGCTCACTGTACTACAATCTGTCGATACCTTTATTTTGGCATTGCACAAAGGTCATGTTTTTCGATGAATGTTAAAGATGTCTTTTGGACTAAATCCATGATTTTTTTTATTAGTTGTCATGGGCTTTGAACTAGCTGTCAGTAACTGCGAGTACTCTCAGATATGTACTTTGTTTCTTTTTCGTTGTTAGGGATGAATAAGTACCCGGCCACGTCTGTGTTTTTGTTAGATGTTTTTTTCTGCTTAGCCCTTTTCAACTGATTTTTATAGTGTGTTCTTATGTTGTGCTGTAACACCACTGTCCCGGGTTAGGGGAAGGTTGAGCGCTCACAGACATGGTTAACCCAGCCACATTCTTCATGTTCTTTATGTTTCTGTCCCATATCAGGAGCCTGTAGTTCAGTGGGTGTCGTAGGTTCATGTCTGTCATATTATTATTATATTATATATATATTACAAAACATATTTCATTCATTGATTGTTGGGCACATATTTGCTGCTAATGTAACTTTCAGGTCTCGGGTTTACCGATTTAGAGATGATAAACTATCAACACAAAATTATGGAACTCGTGAAAATTAATTGAGATAATAGAGCGATGTTTAGTTGTTTTTTTTTTTTATATATTTATTTTCCATGCGTTCCAATTAGTTAATTAAACTGTTATAACAATTGTTAAATGATTTGGTGTATTTTTTTAGTTCAGAATTGATTAGAAATATCTCCTTTCAATGTATGTAACTTACATTATTGAGGAACGTGTTTACAAATACGAATTTAATAATTATATTTTTTTAATACTTTCTTACTTGTATGATTTGTAATAAGGCTGCACTAGGACGTATAGTATTTCATTTTACTTCAATGGGGCAGATTTTGTTAGATCATACGTCATTTGGGGAACGTTTTATATCCCGTATACTTTCCGACCAGGGGGATAAGCCAAATCTATGAGAAGTAAAGACAGACTTTTCTTCCATTAAACATGAAAATATAAGGGTTGTATAAGTAGATGGACTACGCAACTTAACAAAATGTCATTCATTAAAATGGCACATAGATGAGATATTTGAGAGACAACAGCAATGATTTATATATTGTGTCTGAGCTAAATGCAATTTATTCAGAGTTGTCAAGAGCATAAAATGTCCACTTCACTGTCCAAATTTTTCTATCAATTGATATAGAGATTTCAACTCTAATAAATTTGATTACAAAAGACAGCAATACAGGTTGACACACAGCATATTTTCTGATTTGGAAATTGACTAATTGCAGAGAGAGCTTGACTTTGAGTTAGATACTGACTATATTTACCAGGAGATTATGGATTTACACAGATTTTGTTTTAAGGATCAGATGGGACAAAACAATTCTAAACATAAACATAAGGAGAAACAAAAACTATTATAGATTTAACTTTCAAAAACTGTATGATTTAGTCCATTCTACAGATGAGTTATATAGAGAATGGTATACAAGTATGTGTACTTCCATACAGCATGAAATTTGAATAAATTAGTTTTCAATCAGAGTTGAACTACTTTAGTTTATTGTTGTAAATAGATGACATGGGCAGTATTCCAGTCGCCAATAGTTTTTATTCTATATTTGTGTTTTGTGAATGTGACGTCTGTACAACCAACTATAACACAAAAGCGACCATAGCAGGCACACACTCATGCACATTCTACATAACTTTGACTGTAACGAAAGCAACATCATATTAACTAGATCGGACAGTCTTTTAAAACACAAACGTAGAATTCACCAAAGCAATAAAAGGAAAATCTTCTCATCCGAACACAACACTGTGTCTCATGACACTCACTCTAAATTTAAACATTACTGTTGACGACCAAGCTCCTAGTTGCTCTGGAATCAAAATCAGCACTCAGAAGTAAATAGTACTACAAATTATCTCGAAATCTCAGCTGGATATCGAACAATCTGAAAATTTGGATTTTATTGACAATTGTTTGCAAGATATCCAATCTAACTTGGGCAATACTGATGAAGAGGAACCTTTTCTCATCCTTAATGGACAGATGGTATGACCACGCACTCAACGGAACTACATCGGAGGGCTTACACACCACCTTTCGAGCCCTACAAAAGTTAACGAAAGGAGAACACCCTTGGGTACCCTTGGACACATTAGGCAACCAGTTTTATGAGGAGATATATTAGAAAACAGCAGCACGAGAACAAACCGGTGTATTTACAATAAACTTTTTCTTATTGATATGATTATTTGGACTTTTACTTGCAATACTTGTAACGTTTTAAGCTCATCCACCTTAAAAGATTGGTTTTGCAAAATTGACCAAACGGGATATAGAAGAGGGGAATAGACTGTCACTGAAAAAGTGAGTATGTTTGAAATAAGCAGAAAATATGCCTTGCAATGTGTCACATACGAAACCCTCAAAAGGTTGTTGCGAGTGTTCTTTAACACACAGAGCGAGGCATCTGATTATTAAAACGTCGCCATTCCGTACTACGTGTCTGCGTATTAAAGCGCCCCTAACAGACAAACAGACGTGGTTAACTGTCGATAAACTCATCAAGATACCGGACATTCAGTACAACTCTAACGGACTCAGTATAAAGTATACAGAAAAACATTTCCTTGTGCTTTATTTACACAAAACAAATAGATGTGTTTTAGTTGATTTCAGTCTCTTATGCATGATTTTTTATTATTAATTGTTTTGGCTTTTAACTAGCTGTCAGTAACTGCGAGTACTCTCAAATCGTACTTTAATTTGACCTGTTGATACTAGTTGTAATGCTTTTTTGTTATTTAATGTTAACATGGATCTTGTCTATATACCAGCTTTGATTATTTGGAATAACTACAAATTTTCACTTATTCGTACTATGAACATCAAAATTATTTCATTTCTCCTTAAATAATGTTCTTGCACCTGTACAGGAAGTTTTATCTAACACTAATTGTATAGTTTTATTGTTGATATTCACCCCATAGGTATCAAGTGTTAGATTAGTTTTATTGATATTAAAGAAATTTCTTGGTATTCCTAAACGGAAGATTTTATACACACAGAAGTAGAAGTATACTTAACAACAAAATTATTTTTATTTACCTGTGTATAATATGACGCAGGTTTTTTCAAAAGTGATGATTTTCTAATTTTTATTAACTATGTATTTGCATTCAGGTATCACAGATCAAATTTATTCGTTCATTGTGTGTTAATTTACGTTTTTTGATTGAGTTAAGCCTTCAAATTGATATCTTATAGTGATGTTATACTATTGTTTGAGAAAAAGGGAGAAGGTTTGGTACCATTAAAACGTTTAATCCCGCTGCAAATGTTTGCACCTGTCCTAAGTCAGGAATCTGATGTACAGTAGTTGTCGTCTGTTTATGTAGTTCATACGTGTTTCTCGTTTCTCGTTTTTATATAGATTAGGCCGTTGGTTTTCCCGTTTGAATGGTTTTACACTAGTAATTTTTGGGGCCCTGTATAGCTTGCTGTTTGGTGTGAGCCAATGCTCCGTGTTGAAGGCCGTACCTTGACCTATAATGGTTCACTTTTATAAATTGTTACTTGGATGGAGAGTTGTCTCATTGGCACTCATACCACATCTTCCTATATCTTTAAGATGTATTGTAAAAGAGAGGCGGTACATTTGTTTAAACTGAACCGGGTTTTACATTAAAAAAAAAACAAAAAGAATTGACTAGGGTATAGAAATATGTACATACGTAGACTTCTTCAACCCGATTGTAAAACATTTGCTAAAGAGGGGAATGTCCGTTCGGTTGTAAAGGATGTATAAATACGCAGTCACGTCTAGTCCGAACATGGATGTTAAATCCCGACGCCTCTGTATATACGAAGCAACAGTAATTGACCGAGGTTCAAATTTAATAAATCCATTAAAAAGATACAATTAAGGGTAAAAACATAAACTCAGGGAATCGCATTAACTCATAAAGAAGTAAGACCGGATGCGTCGACATCGTATGCGTATCCAGGGCTTATTCATGTTCGCAGCCACGTCCGGTCAGAATGGGGACGGTTGTATTCCACGCTCTTTGCACGTTTAGAAAGTTTTGTTTTCAACCGACCCTTATTGTCAGTCAAGATATGAGGCAGACTTAACTGTATCTGGTGTATCCTTTATCTCAAGTTCGATGGAATAGATGCGTTCAACATGGTCACCAAATTCTGAATTATTTTAGTGAGAGAACATCATCTATATAGTGGAAAGTGAAGTTAACGGATACTGCTTACTTCTTTTCTTTCTTCCTAATAAATTCCTGAATGAAGTCAGCCATATATGAATAAATACTTAAAACTTACCAATACTCAGCAGATGATTGTAGAATATATATGACGTGTGAATTTAAGACTCGTCAACGGCGGGCGAATCGATACTGTTATAAGGCCAAATAAATAACATAGAAATAAAAAGATATCTAAATTCGACAAAAATACCCAAAGCATAATTCAATCAACAAAAATTCTTTGTTGTAGTTAGCAGAGTCGGCCGACATGAAAGTAGGGCAGGACATATAGACCTGAAAAAGAGGGTATGTTTGATATGGCAGAAAATTTGCCTTACAATGTGGAACTCACGGAACCCTCAAAGGGTTGTTGCAAGTGTTCTTAAATATTAAGAGAGTGTGGCACGGGTATCAGATTCATCGTCCCCCATACCGACCAACGTGGCTGCGTATCTAAACATCCCATACATCAAAGCGTAAGCCTTGCTTATATATTTTTCAATTTACTAATAGACTGATTGATTGTTGGTTGCTTAACATCCAGAAACAAATAGTATATACTTATATAGAGAACGAGAATAAATTAACAATTTAAACAAAGTGTGGGTTCTGCAAGGGAGGCCACCCATTAAATGACTAAAGGGACCCGGTACCGATAATAGACTATTTAAGAGTAAATTCAACTACTTTAGGCATGTTTACATCTTTTTCAATTTACAAATAGATTGATTGATTATTGGTTGCTTAACATCCAGAAAAAAGTATATACATATATAGAGGACAAGAATAAATTAACAAATTATACAAAGGTTCTGCAAGGTAGGTGTAACGGGCAAGAAATTCGGACTGCAAACGAAAAATTAGGAGATATTAAATACGGGATGTCTATAGCTTGCAATAGTTCTTTAACGTGCACATGGAGTGGCACTAACCCTACCCGATGCATCCGGTTTAACGTTTCCATTCTGATCGGACGTCGCTTCGTATTTATACATCCTGCACACACAAATGGACGCCCCACTTACTGCCCTAAGTAGAGGACCAGTAAAGACCAAATATCTCACATCTCAGTCGAACCGAATCAATTACAAATATGACATTTTTTCAAGACTAAAATGTCATTCAGAATACCTCCAATGATTTCTGTGTAGTTGTCCGAGAAAAACATAACCTTGTGCAATGTCACAATATAAGAAGCAGGACCATAGTGGTATTGACTGAATAGTTTATAACAAGTTATATATATCAGATAAAATTAACTATCCGAAGGGTGACTTGGGTCATTTAAAAATGAACACTTTTGGTCTTTTTCCAACTGGCAGTCACTACAAAAGTCTAAAAGTCTGAAAAGACCAGTTTTTGTCTTGATTTGCATGAACTTTTACTCGACATTCTCCAAAAGTATGACTCGTGTCTTAATTTTTCTTGACAAATTCTCATTTATATTAAATTTGTATGAAATTTACTCGACATATTCTCGACATTCTGAATATGGTCTTAAAATTTCTTGACAAATTCTTGACATTTGAATACTGTCTTGATATTTCTCGACATATTCTCGACATTCTTATTTTTTCTCAGTATGGCTTGACACAATCTGAACATTTTGAATTGTGTCTTAAATTTACTTGACAGTTCTGAGTTTTACAAATCATGACCAATATTCATGATATAACTTTAATCTTTATTTCTCTTTATCATGTTTATATGATATACTGTTGTTCCAAGTTACACTTCTTACAAAAAAAATAAAAGTTGGGCATGTACAATAATTGAAAATTTGGGTATATAAATATTTTTACAAATGCAAATATGGCAATGAAATCTAAAGTATAAAATAATTCAAATGAGGGTGTTATTTTACAAATGCAAATATGGCAATGAAATCAAAAGTATAAAATAATTCAAATGAGGGTGTGTTGATATAAAATAATTTGAATATGGGTTTTAAATAATTACAAATTTTGATTCCTAAATCTTATAAATTAAATGATTAAAACCAATCATACTGTAGACATATTTCATTCTACATTCATAATATTCAATGTTGATATGGTAAATAATTATTATACCAAAATGTGGTTTATATAAATAGCAAATTATGATGATATACAAATCATTCATTTAACAGAAGAAAATTTGTATAATGTCATCTGTTGGAATATATATATTAAGTATTACACATGGACAGGATGTTCCCCATAAAATTAAGGTATTCCACACCCAAGAGTACACGCAACTGTCAAATAGAAATTACTGCTTTACCTGTAATCAGCCATACAACTTATCAGTTGCCACTACAATTTAAAAAGTTTGTTGATAGATGAAAATGAAAATCATCATTTTGATGAAAAAATTGAATTAAAATGGATTTTTTCATCAAAATTATGAAGTTAATTATTTTAACATAAAACAAATTGAATAATTCCCAAATATTAAAAGAAAATTATTATCTACTCCAGGAATAATAAAAAATGTATTTATAATGGGTTCCATCAATGATTTCTATAGAAATCATTGGTCTTAAAATGGATCTCAAACAGACATGCACAATATAGTTCTAAACATTCGTTTTCTTTTCAGGAAGGAGTTATCACAAATATTTATTTTGATAAAAATTATAAAATTCAACACTAAAATTTGAATAAAAATGTTTTGGGTTGTTCTAAAAATGAATAAGGTTTTGAATCAAGATGGGAACAAATTCTTTGACCTAAACAAAAGCCCCCACCTCTTTTTTTATCCACATAAACCCAAAAGATGAATTGTGGGGTCCAAAAGAGACACATGGTCACATTTTAAAACTGCCTATAAGACACCTATTTTAGTAAAGCAAATTTGACTGGCAGTTTTGCGAACGGCAAAAATCTAAATGCTGTTTGTTAGTAACTTTGGCTTATATTCCAAGTGAAAACAATTAATTAAATGTTTAATTAAAATAAATCAAAATTAAACTACATGGGGAATTATTCAGGGTATTCCAACTTAGTTGCACCAAAAGGGTATCTTACTATACCAAATTGATCCTTGATTCTTCAAAGTTTAGTTTAGCCATAATAAAAAGGAGTAAATAACAGCAATAGAATGTCATAAACAGTGCAGAATAAGTCTGTTCACATTTCAGGCCAAATTTATACTGTTGAGATAATGTCAAGACATATCTAAGACTGTCAAGAATGTGTAGAGACATATTCAGACATTATTTAGAATGTCAAGAATATGTCGAGACATATTCAGACATTATTAAGAATGTCAAGAATATGTCAGGGCAGATCGAGACAAATTTAAGACAGTCAAGAATTGGTCGAGACTAATCCAGACTCTTATCAGATGATACAGGAAGTGTCGAGAAATTTTAAGACAATGTTCATACTGTCAAGACATTTGTCAAGAAAAATCAAGAACCTTCTTAGACAAATTCATACTATGTCAAGAATTTTTTAAAATTATTTAGACAAATTAAGAATGTCGAGTAAAAATTCATGCAAATTCAGACAAAAATTGGTCTTTTCAGACTTTTTGACTTTTGTAGTGAGTAAAGCCATTGCCAAAAAGGGGCGTCTGCTTTGCTGTGCGGGATGTATTATTACGCAGCTACGTCCGGTCAGAATGGGGACGTTAAATCCGATGCCTAGTGTGAAGAGATTGCCACGCTCTCTGCACGTTAAAACCCTTACAACAACTCTTTGAGGGGTCCATAGGAGGCCTGTTCCAAGCCCCAATTACTGTCCCTATCCAATTTACCATATTATCCAGTGGTAGACCCGCCCTCTATTCCTATTATATGAATTAATTTGTTCTCGTCCTGACCATGTATGAAATATTTAGCACTGGACGATAAGCAACAAACAAACAATCATTCATATTGGGAGTCAGGAGGATTTTGAAAATGCATAACTGAGAATAAATGACTTTGCACAAGACAGGATGAAAGAGACCAGTCTGCAAAATACAATGCAGGATAGTCAAATCAAATCAATTCAATTTTATTGGTGTAAAATCCAAATATTGGACTGTTACCAAGACAAACATGACAATATTTACAAACATGGCAATATTTACAAACATACAGTAATTAAAGTTAAACAACATTGATATTATATAAGTAAATCATAAATTTATATATTTTGGAGGAGGTGATACTTTTGCAATAATGAAAGTAAAATTACAGTATTAATGATATTGTTATAAAATATAACAAAACAAATATATATATATGTAATAAAAAAGAAAAAATGTATGACATAATTAGTTTTTCTTGTCAGCTAGGCTATTTCTTAGTACATATAAATCATTAACCCTTTAGCAATAATTTTAGTTAAGTCATACTCATTAAATGTAAACATAAATGTAAATTTTTCATCATCAGTCATTTTGTTGAAAGATGGGACTATACTCTCTACTACCTGAAAAAGTTTTTGTCTGTGTTTTTCTAAAATTTGACATTTTAAAGCAAAATGATACTCATCTTCAACCCCCTTTTTACAGAGGGGACATAAAATCTTTTTTCAATGGGAAATTTTACAGTGCCTACCCTGTTCAATATAATAAAATTAGATATCATGTATCTGTCAAAATGTATTAATAAAAAATTTTCTAATTTGGAATTTTTTTTTAATTTTCTGTACGTTCTTAGTTTGTTACCATTAGGGTTATTTTGGTCATTAAAAGACTATTTTTCCAGAAATCTATATATCTTTCAGCTAATTTGTTCCCTACAGCATTAATCAGGGATTTTTTTGAGAAAGTATTTTGATTTTCCCATACATGATTGAACCCTATTTTTGAAAGAGCATTTTTCAATTTGGCTGCAAAACCATTATGTAAATTTAAACTTCATTTATAGGCATTTGAAGCATAACTTTCTTTTGGGAGTTGTCCGTTGTTATTCTGTGGTTTACATGTTGTAATGTACTATTATATTATTTATTTATGTATTTCTCTGTCCTGAGTGTTCTTGCGTTTATTTGTACTGTATTCCTGTCACGAAATGTTGTCATTTTAGCGGTATTTTTTTTTACATTGCCATATAAGCGGGAGGTTTGGCTAGCCATAAAACCAGGCTCAACCCATCATTTTTTCTTAAAATGTCCTGTACCAAGTCAGGAATATGGCAGTTGTTATCAAATAGTCCGTTTCTATGTATGTTGGCGTTTGTTTTTGTTGCAGTTCAGTGTTTCTGTTTTTCCGTTGTTTTCCTCTTATAGTTGATGTGTTTCCCTCGGTTTTGGTTTGTGAACCGGATTTGTTTTCGCTTAATCGATTCATTGAGCAGCGGTATACTACTGTTGCCTTTCTTCTTTTGCATTTATCAAATGACACCCAAACACCATTCAAGCCTGTAAAGCATCAATAGCAATAGGTAGCATACCTATTTCTGCTAAAACTGCTGTGTTAACTGCAGCTTAATTTACACCAACAAGATATTTAGCAAATTTAATTTGAAATTTTGATGGCAAAAATGATAAATATCTACATTCAAGACTTGAATTGTCTTTAACTATCATATCAAGTAGATATAGGAAGATGTGGTGTGAGTGCCAATGAGACAACTCTCCATCCAAATAACAATTTATAAAAGTAAACCATTATAGGTCAATGTACGGCCTTCAACACGGAGCCTTGGCTCACACCGAACAACAAGCTATAAAGGGCCCCAAAAGTACTAGTGTAAAACCATTCAAACGGTAAAACCAACGGTCTAGTCTATATAAAAACGAGAAACGAGAAACACGTATAGATTACATAAACAAACGACAACTACTGTACATCAGATTCCTGACTTAGGACAGGTGCAAACATTTGCAGCGGGATTAAACGTTTTAATGGTACCAAACCTTCTCCTTTTTCTGAAACAATAGTATAACATCACAACATAGAAAACACACGATAAAACATCAATTGGAAGGCTTAACTCAATCAAAAACGTAAATTAACAAACTATGAACGAATAAATTCGATCTGTGATACCTGAAAGTAAATACATAGTTCATAAAATATTAGGGACAAACATTCAAGGCCAAAAGCAAACAAACAAGTCCAAATAAAGCCATGGCAATACACCACCGCGAAATTTTTAACCCTTAGAAAATAATCAATTTTGAAAAAACCGGTTTTCATAATATATACAGGTAAATGAAAAATAACTTTGTCGTTTTAGGTATACTTTTTCTGTCTATATAAGTGCCCATATTTCACTGTAATAAAGTGGTAGTAGGTTTTAAACAACTTTCAAACAGTTTTAAATGTGGATAAATATTAAGTTTATCAGAGAATAAAAGCTTTCTGATGCAAAACATTGCCTTTCAAGCTTTTTGAGGATACAAATGTGTACAAAAGTGAAAATAAATTAACGGAAAAAAATATGCATGCATAACAATAGATGAAAATAAATTATCAATCCGGATAAATCCTCCTGTCTTGTGACGTCATCAACTTTTTTCATGATTTACCCCTTTTAAAAAATTGGAATTTAGAATCAAATTATAAGGAATGACTATAATATTTTTTCTGTCTATTCGAAATAACCTCAAAAATGTGGTGTGCACTTTTTTAAATAACACGCGGGTTTTTCAGTGTGCACCACATTTTTGATGTTATTTCTTCATAGACAGAAAAAATATTACAGTCATTCCTTAAATAAAAGAATAAATCTTGAAAAAAGTAAAATAACAAAAATACCGAACGTAAGGAAAACTCAAAACGGAAAGTCCCTTATCAAATGGCAAAATTAAAAGCTCAAACACATCAAACGAATGGAAAACAACTGTCATATTCCTGACTTGGTACAGGCATTTCCTTATGTAGAAAATGGTGAAAGTCATACAATTTTACGCAGCGGAATTAGATGTGTACTTTTATAAATTGGAGAAGGGCTAATGGAAAAATTCAGAAAAAATCAAACAATACAAAACAAAGTATAATCTAGCATGATCATACAGACCTAAATAGTAAGTTTGACAAGTGTTATAGCCAATAGATCTACAAAAGAGGGACGAAAGATACCAGAGGGACAGTCAAACTCATAGATCGAAAACAAACTGACAACGCCATGGCCAAAAATAAAAAGACAACCAATGCACTGCTATCTCATACAGACCTATATAGTAAGTTTGACAAGTGTTATAGCCAATAGATCTACAACCAATGCACTGCTATCTCATACAGACCTATATAGTAAGTTTGACAAGTGTTATAGCCAATAGATCTACAACCAATGCACTGCTATCTCTTACAGATCTATATAGTAAGTTTGACAAGTGTTATAGCCAATAGATCTACAACCAATGCACTGCTGTAAGTTTGACAAGTGTTATAGCTAGATCTACAACTAATGCTGCTATCTCTTACAGACCTATATAGTAAGTTTGACAAGTGTTATAGCCAATACATCTACAACCAATGCACTGCTATATCTTACAGATCTATATAGTAAGTTTGATAAGTGTTATAGCCAATAGATCTACAACTAATGCACTGCTATCTCTTACAGACCTATATAGTAAGTTTGACAAGTGTTATAGCCAATAGATCTACATCCAATGCACTGCTATCTCTTACAGACCTATATAGTAAGTTTGACAAGTGTTATAGCCAATAGATCTACAACCAATGCACTGCTATCTCATACAGACCTATATAGTAAGTTTGACAAGTGTTATAGCCAATAGATCTACAACCAATGCACTGCTATCTCTTACAGACCTATATAGTAAGTTTGACAAGTGTTATAGCCAATAGATCTACAACCAATGCACTGCTATCTCTTACAGACCTATATAGTAAGTTTGACAAGTGTTATAGCCAATAGATCTACAACCAATGCACTGCTATCTCATACAGACCTATATAGTAAGTTTGACAAGTGTTATAGCCAATAGATCTACAACCAATGCACTGCTATCTCTAACACAAGATATATGTAATGGTTTCAACAAATCTAAATCAACAATAGCCTTTTTCATAGATTTTGGAAAAAAAGCATATGGCAGTGTCTGGAGAGAGGGCCTTGTGGTAAAATTAGAATATCAGGTAATATGTGGAATTGGATTAATGCATTCCTTACCCATCGTGAAGCTAGATGTTGAAAACAAGCATAAAGGACCATGGTTTCAGTCGAGCATATGACTTCCTCAAAGATTAGTCAATTCTCCCATCCCTTTTAACAGTTTCATTAATAACATATTTGAAACAGTCACAGCAGATAAATGCAGATGATGCTACAATTTGGCATACTCATACAGATAGAGAGAAAAAATAGAACAGAAATTACAGGAGATTTTATCAATATTCAGAAATGGAGCAGTCAATGGAGGATGAACTTAACGTTGAGAAAAAAAAAATATTGTATATTTCAAGACAACGAAATGAAAAGGATAAAATTCATCTAATATCAGGTAACCAAAATCTTAAATGCAACCAAAATCCTAATCATATAATATCACTTGCATCACTTTTGTATGGATACAAGACAAACGATACAAATTATTACAATATTAATGATTTTCTAAGCTGTACATTTTCACCTTGGTTACATTTATGTACGTTTCGGCAATAAAGTTTATCTACATGTTGTAGGTATTTCTATTTGCGCCAATTCCGCCCTTTAAAGGCAGACTTGTTCCTGTACTGTTATGAATCACAGTTTATGGCCAGGAAAGACCCATCTAGATTCCATTTAATTGATAAATCAACAACACTTAACTTTAACTTGATTATATTTTTTCGTTAAATAATCAAGAATTCTCTAAATGTACTGTCGCAATTATCCCAATGGGACTTACTTTTAATACATCAAGCATTTACAGCAATGACTGTCCTTTCCTAGATTTAGATATTTCAGTGTTACACGGGAATTTCTTAACAAAAACTTACACGACAAAAGGGACGATTTCCTATTTTTAATTTTCTTTTTTTTTGGACGGGGATGTGTTCCTTTGGTAACATCTTATAGTGTTTATACATCCCAACTCAACAAACACACAGACCGGACGTGGCAGGGAATTTATACATCCTCAACAAAAAAGACACAAAGTACAGATCTGAGAGTACTTTCATTTACTGACAGATAGTTCAAAGCCAAAAACAACTAACCAAAAAACGTGCATCTAAGACTTAAATATCCATCCGTACACATCCAATGTATTTAGTATAAAGACGTCATTAACAGTCAGAGAAAAACATGACCTTGTGCAATTCCAAATAGATATCGATTGTAAAACTGTGACTGTGCATATGTAACGGGATAGCACATCCTAATTTTTACCGAACCCGGAAATTTAGATACGCTCCGGGTAAACTTATCGATCCTTTTAATAAACCTATTCTAAAAGGTTACCAATTTAAAACTGTAATTTGATCTTTGAATATTGTTTTTATTGGTATGAATATTGATTTTGTTATCAGTAAATTAAAACCAAACTTAATATTATTGTTATATAAAGTAAGTTCCTCTGAGTAAATTAGGCAGTATATTTAGAAAATTCTTGATTATTTTATGAAAAAAATATCACCAAGATAACGGTGAGTGAATTTATCAATTAAATGCAATTTAGACTGGTCTTTACTGAGTTTGGTCATACACTGTGATTCATAGCAGTACAAGAACAAGAACAAGTCTGCTATTAAAGGGGCGTAATTGGTGGCCATATGAATACCTCCATGTACAAACTGTCGATAAACTTTATTGCCGAAACGTACATGAATCTTAGCCCTGTTCAGTTGGTATTTACATATTGTTAAAGTTTTAGTCTGTTGTACTACTGTTAAGCCTAAATAAAGAATGTGAGAACATTCTTTATGTGCCTACATCAAGCGAGCGACTCTTTTCACAAAATAATCTTATGAAATACGAAACATACTGGAATGATCATGAATTACGAGTTTTTTTTACTCGTGTAAGATTTTTGTAACAAAAGCCGCAGGAATGTTTATTTGTTGATTGTCGTCTGTCATAATTGTTGTTCTTCAATGTTTTTGTCGTGGATCAGGACGTTGCCTTTTTTCTTACGATTTGTTTCACCTTTTGATAATTTCATTATTTTGATTCATTATACATTATAATAATATGCCTTCCATAAGAAAGATTATATTCTGAAGTTTACAAAACATATTTTTAAACTATTGATTAATCAAAAAAAAATTTTTTTTCAGCTCAACAGCATAAAAGAGAGGCGAACGATACCAAAGGGATATTCAAACTAATAAATAAACTGACAACGCCATGGCTAAAAACGAAAAACGACGAAAAGACAAACAACAGAACACAAACACAACATAGAAAACTAAAGACTGAACAACAGTTACCCCACCAAAACCTCATAAAGTTTGGTACAGTCAATCTACAGCTAAAATGGTAACTCTCAAATGCCTCACAACTTTAATTTTCAACCTTTTTCATCCATTTAGGAATATTTTCCCCGCGATAGAGCTTCAACTTTTCATGATTGACATTTTTACAATTCCCAGTTCCATCCCGCTAGATTTTATAGTTTATGTCATTCATTTTTCTGGTGATAAGACAGTGTCCCATATTTTGTGGTTGCAACTTTGGACTTATGTTTTTTTCCTGGTCCCATGAAGGTACCAAACCTTGTCAAAAACTTGGTATGTAACCAGATTAACTTTTTTATCATAATAATCTTTACGTCTTTTGGTTGCCAAATGTCTTCTGGCAACAGTATGGGTTTTGTCTAGTCTGCCTTTTAAATTGTCGACAAACTCTCCACGAAGGACATCACTGGAGCATGGACAGGCCCCGAGGGTAACCTCTGTTGGGAGTCGTATCTTTCTATCCAATACAAGCAGATTTGGCGTAAGACCGGAATATTCGTTAGTTGATATGTAAGCTCTTTGTGGACTCCCAAGATTAAGGCCTCAGTCTGTTTGCTCCCCGCATAAATAGGACTTTTTCATGGGCAGTAGACTACGATTGAATCTACCTTTTGGGTTTCTAACACTAGTTCTAGTTCTCCTTATTGCTAATAGGGAACATAGTTCTTTAAAAAATACACTTTCAAATTTCCGGCCGTGGTCAGAATGCAAGGGACAGTCATAGCGATAATCAACATAATTAAGGATAAAATATGAACATGTACAGCTGCTGTCTAGTCTAGAATAGGGAATATTTCTACCCATTTTGTAAAATAGTCTGATATGGCAAATACATGTCTATTATCTCTGGGAGTAGCAGGAAGAGTTCCTAGTATATCTGTTGCTAGCTTATCTAAAGGTCCACCTGTTGGCATGCTGCCAATGTGAGTCCTAGCTTGTTTTTATAATAGAATTAACCATAGCTTTATGCATGCAGTCGTCCATATTTAAACTGTTACTGTATTAGCAGCAATGCGGGGTTTATAACTATAAGCCTGTGCACTAATTTCATCAACTTATACTGTTATGTAAAGTTCACATGTTTCTCTTATAGATGGAACGTTTTCTTCTGATACCATGATGATTGGATATGGTAATAATTTCAAAGTAACTTTCAAAGAAAGTACACACATTTCAATGTATTTTAACCTAAATCTTAATTTGCTCTGTTTAATCAATTCAAGAATAACCACTGAATCGACACTTTCACTTAAAGTGACAGACATCGTACTTTTAAATTGTATTGTCTAATACTTGATTTTCATGAAGTATTTTCTGCAGACGATACCAAAGTTAACACCAATCCATACAGTTGAAATAATCCTACTACACAAATTTGAGTATGTCATCTTAAATTCTTTTAAAAAATTTGCAAGGAGAGTTTGACCACCTTTTAAAAAAATATGTTTTAGATTACTTTGCATTTCCAGATAGCTAAAAATCGGTTGAAACAAGTAATCAGTTATTTTTTTTTTTATATATAAAATATTTTAAAATGCCAACATTGACATTTTTTATTCAACGGCAGGAAATTTGAAACTGAACTTTAATGTGTTGCTTTTTTTATGTGGTATTAATCTTTCATGACAAATTTTACAACAGTAGATTTTGAAGTAAGCTGAATTATTTTTAGGGTAGTATGGCAGAATCCCTAGGTACAAATCATGTTTTCTTTTGTGATCTTTTTCCAGAACGTTCCTCTAATAGAGTTTTCTCTCTGAAAAAAATCGCTATCAAATAAATGATACAAGAAATGGTTTAATCCAGTAGTAAAACATTAAGAATTTTCATTTTTTGTTTATATTTTATGAGAATTTTGCCAATGTTTTAAATATTTTTTGTAACTAAATCCTTGACTTAATCATTTACCAGTTATACAAAAATTGCTGCAGAGACGGCAATATGGCACAAAGATGTGAAATATACACACCGTAAGGAGGGACAAAGGGAACATCAGCGTCCCAAAATGGAAAATTAACAATTGGGAATGAGAAATCATTTATTTATTTTTCAAACTTATTTTAGTAAGGAGTTTCTGACCGGATCCGAATAAATGGTTCTATACTTGAAGGCAAAATAAGGGTACTTAACCTGCCACCATAATTGATTTTTGTTCACTAATCGTCATTATTCGTCAGTAATTATTTCCTGCGTATTTGGGTTGATGCTAAAACAATTATAGGTATATGCAAAAACAATGAATGAACCTTGAGAGAATCTATATGTGGAACCTTAGTTATAACATCATAAATTAAATCCTCACATGTTTACCAGTTTACGGAAACAAACTATTCATGTTCTAAGTCATCCAGGTAAGGAAACATCCATACCAGTTCCGCGTATAAAATGATAACGACTTGTAGAAATCAAGATATCATTTTATCGATCAACAAACACCTTGAAGATAAGAACAAACACGACGATGTTAAACCTTGTAATATTTCACCACTTCTGTGTTGACATGAATTATCATTGATAATATTAATAAACTGTTTACAAAACTTGGACTTGGAAAACAATTTTCTACCTCAGGAATCGATTATCTTTGCTCTATTTGGCAAAAAATCTTTCGGAATTTTTAGTCCTCAATGAGCATCAACTTCGTACTTTTTTTACCTTTTAATTTTTTTGATTCGAGCGGCACTGGTGAATCTTTTGTAGTCGAAACGCGTATATAGCGTACAAAACGATAAGCCCGGTATATTTGATGAGATGTTCTTGCTAAAGCACATGCCTAATATAATACTTGCTCTGAATACTTGATAATGACGGGTGCTTCGTGTTGAGAAAGAAATGGCAAAATCGGTGCCCTGTTTATAAGCTTTTATAAACACCTGGTTTATTCTCTGTTATTTTTAACTGTTACTTGAATTAATTTGACCATGTTATATCCTTGTTTCAGTTTTCTTTGTATATTAAAAGCAACCTGTTTCCCAACAGGCGTGACAAGGGTACACAATTGTGCAAAAACACATTTCTTTCTCGTGTCAGATAAGATTCATTTCTTTAAATTTTGAACACCGCTTAAGAAGAAGTATATCTGTCAATTGTGTTATAGTAAAACTTGAATATTTATGATTACGTAATTTAGCTAGATAACAAAAAGTCATGTAAGCGCTAAATTAATGCATTTGGATTATATACCTTACATGTTAATTAAGACTTTTGTTAAACAACCTTTTGTACCACTCATGTGTGAAATTATATTGTTTTAGTCAAATTATGAATTGCCAAAGACAAAATTTTAATATAACAATTGTATAAACAAGTGAACATTCCATTGATTCGAATCTTCTCAACAACACAGACAACAACAAAAAGGAAGTTTTCAATTATTTGTTTGTTATAGGTTAAGTTTTGGTTTCTGTTTTGTTTTATTTGGGTTTTTTCTTGGGATGATTAATCATGATTAATTATCATTGTAAACAAGAGAAAAACCTTTCTTTTCTTTTTTTATTCACTGTTACTTTATTTCACGAGACTTTCGAATTCCTTTTTATAAAGTCTTTTCTTTCTCATTGTTATAGACTCTCCCAGTGGATTTATATTTATTGAGTTTAAGGGCTGGGATACTAGGCGTATATGTTGTCTCTCATAAGTGTACGTCCTGTCTTTGATTAATGATACTGGGCGTATATGTTGTCTCTCATAAGTGTCTTTGATTAATGATACTGGGCGTATATTATGTCTCTCATAAGTGTACGTCCTGTCTTTGATTAATGATACTAGGCGTATATGTTGTCTCTCATAAGTGTCTTTGATTAATGATACTGGGCGTATATTATGTCTCTCATAAGTTTACGTCCTGTCTTTGATTAATGATACTGGGCGAATATTTTGTCTCTCATAAGTGTACGTCCTGTCTTTGATTAATGATACTGGGCGAATATTATGTCTCTCATAAGTATACGTCCTGTCTTTGATTAATGATACTGGGCGAATATTTTGTCTCTCATAAGTGTACGTCCTGTCTTTGATTAATGATACTAGGCGTATATGTTGTCTCTCATAAGTGTCTTTGATTAATGATACTGGGCGTATATTATGTCTCTCATAAGTGTACGTCCTGTCTTTGATAAATGATACTGGGCGTATATGTTGTCTCTCATAAGTATACGTCCTGTCTTTGATTAATGATACTGGGCGTATATGTTGTCTCTCATAAGTATACGTCCTGTCTTTGATTAATGATACTGGGCGTATATGTTGTCTCTCATAAGTGTATGTCCTGTCTTTGATTAATGATACTTGGCGTATATGTTGTCTCTCATAAGTGTATGTCCTGTCTTTGATTTAAGTGTTTTCAGGAAGTGATTTAGAACATGAATCCGTTTTTTCATGCCTGGGTGTGTCATGGAATTTATTTTAGATATAGGACTTATCTTGATCCTTTGATTTGAACAATATTTTCTTAATGCTCCGTATCCCGACATATTTTCTTATTTTTCGATGCTAAATGTATTTTTTTCCAAAACAACTAAATATCAAGAGATTGTTCTCTTACAGCCCATCATACTTTATAATACATTAAAACATTTAGCCATTAGATTATGTGATATTATTTATTTTTACTTTGTTTAGAAACCAGATTAACAAAGATATCCACTTGTTCTTCGTTCTGGAGAAATGGTTCGCTCATAAGATCTTCTATTGTCAACTCTGAGATAAATGCACCATCTAACTTATTTTTGTTGCATATTTCCGCCATAGTCGGCAACTGGTTTCTGTTTAAGTATTTTACCAGTCGATGTACTGCCATGTCGTGAATATCATCCGAATCTTCACAAGATTTGCCACAGCACATAAACAACACGTTTCTAATGGTCGAGGTAGATGTTTTTTCTGCACATTGAGTATTTTCCATTTCGTCAAATGCCATCTCATCATAAATATGAGTCGTTGCTCTATCAGTCTTGTTAAGTTCCATGTAAGGAGGAGATATCACCTCAGAATTCCCGTCGGAGCTCCCTTCAATCACATGAAGGTCTGTATCCTTAAAATAAAAAATGACTATTTCTATAATATTAATTCCATTTATTAAACTTTTTATTTGCATTACTTTATTTTCTTCCTTCGGCCATTTTTTTGTATTATGAAGTCTACCCAAATTATTTGCCCTTTCCATACATTTTTCCTGTCTTGTTATTAAACATGGCTTGATGCTTTCAAATTTTTGGTTTTGACTGTTAGTAGAAAAAGCACTTCAGTAACACCTAATTTATAAAGATTTTTTTTAATCTTATTTGTAGTATATGTAGCGTGATATTTATTTAGCAACAAATTACACTTCAACCGGTGTTGTTGGCGCCTATTAAAACGTTTAAACCTTCAACCGGTGTTGTTGGCGCCTGTTAAAACGTTTAAACCCGCTGCATTTTTATGCACCTGTCCTAAGTCAGGAGCCTGTTGTTCAGTGGTTGTCGTTTGTTGGGGTGGTTCATAAGTGTTTCTCGTTTCTCGGTTTTTATATAGATTAGACCGTTGGTTTTCCTGTTTGAATTGTTTTACACTAGTCATTTTGGGGCCCTTTATAGCTTGCTGTTTGGTGTGAGCCAAGGTTCCGTGTTGAAGGCCGTACTTTGACCTATAATTGTTTACTTTTTACACATTGTGACTTGGATGGATAGTTGTCTCATTGGCACTCATACCACATCTTCTTATTTATATAAGCGGTCGTTTTGAACTTGTTGAGGGTGTTGGTTGTTGTTTTTTTATTAAGGGCTTCACTCTGATTTATAGATGAATAACAGCAATACAAGCGCTGTTCTTTTGTCTAGTGTATTTAGGGATATTGTGTCAAATTGGTATTTGTTACTAGTAGGCTGAGTAGCTGACTTCATGGAAGAAATATGAATATGAACGCCAATGAGACAAAAATTCAATAATACAAGTAAAGCAGAAAGGTCACCATTTATTTGGAAAAACGTCAATAAAATAAACATGAATAAAAAGAGATGTGGGGTATACGTCAATGAGTCAGCAAGCCAACGACAAAAATAACCAAAAAGACATATAATTTCTGATACCGAATTTTATCTCGGATGATACCTTTTTTTGTTTTGTTTATTTCTTATTTTGCAAGATAATTAGGGACAACAGTTTTGGAATATTGAAGTAAAAAGTTTACTGTATTAACAACTAAGGAAAATTAATTTCCTTTTGATTACAGCTGCGTTAACTACACATAAGGAATGGGGAGGCTGTAGAAACATAACTTAAGTTAAACACAGCAGTCAATATTGTCGATTTTTAGACAAAGCTGTATTAGTTTTTAAAAAAATGGAAAAGTTTAAACAAAAATATACGACAAAGAGACATTTCAGCTTTGCAATAACAAACTTTCCTCTTTGGATGACTCTTATGGCGTGTATATTTCACAACTTGGACAGTTTGCTTCTATATGTTCTAACAAAGCTGATTTTAATGAACGTAACCTTGCAATAACACGAATGTTACTTTTACAGGTTACAATTACCACAGATTTCTGAATGTTTTCAAATAATGATACAGTCGTTATCAATATCTTGTCTGTAAATATAATCCATCTTTCATTTTTTATTTCCTTTTTATTCGGAGGAGTCGGGTGTCTGAAGTTTACATGGTCTCTTGCACTGTCCAATAGTATTGGTCATTCTTGTTATCCATTTTATATTTTTATTAATTAACTTTTACATTTAGAATAACATTAGCTTGCAGAGTCTCAATTAACAATATTCATTGTATGTTTCGGAGTTTAGTGTTGCGCGCATTTCACTGAACTAGTATACACTTTTGTTTGGGGGCCAGTTGAAGCCCGCCTCTGGGTGCGGGATTTTCTCGCTGCGTTGAAGACCCATTGGTGGGCTTGCTGTTTTCTGTTCTTTGGTCGGGTTGTTGTCTCTTTGACACATTCCTTATTTCCATTCTCTATTTTATTCAATTTTTATGAAGAGGCGAATGCATTCTTTTTTTTCAATTGTACTGGCGCCTGTGAAGTACTCTGTTGTAGTTAAGTTTGATACAACTTTGTGGCTGAAATTTTTCTTTATCATTTCTCCAATTTCCGAAGTCGCACAGAATTGACTAGTCTGGAAAGCGAAAACATCGAGAGTGCATACTGTGATCTTTGTACCGTAAATAAGATACTGAAGGAATACTTATCAATCTTTATTTAGTTTTAGTAACAGTACAAAGACAGTTAAAACAGTATGTCATGTCATCGGTTAATTTAAGGGTAATCTAAGCAAGTTAAAAGGGCTTTAACTCAATATAAAAATAAGAAGATGTGGTATGATTGCCAATGAGACAACTCTCCACAAGAGACCAAATGACACAGAAATTAACAACTATAGGTCACCGTACGGCCTTCAACAATGAGCAAAGCCCATAAAAGCTATTAAAGGCCTCAAAATGACAAATGTAAAACAATTCAAACGAGAAAACTAACGGCCTAATTTATGTACAAAATAATGAAAGAAAAAAAAATATGTTATACACAGCAACAAACGACAACCACTGAATTGCAGGCTCCTTACCTGGGACAGGCACATACAGAATGTGGCAGGGTAAAACTCGTTTGAAGGCGCCAACCCTCCCCCCTAACTTGGCAGTCTACTTACATTTACTTCCTCCAAGCTCGCACAATTTGTTTCGTCAACTGCAATAAACATGTTCAATCATTTAATTACATTCTCTAATTGATTAACATTTATTTTGTGATTACATTTAAGTTGGTTTCAACTGTTATTGATAGGATAATATTGTCTTTTACCGGGGCTTTTCATCAACAAGGACTTGGATACAACATCAGCAAAAACACCTTTTGTCTGTTATTTTCAAGTTTATTTAATAATTATGTAATTAATCAAAGAATCAAGTTTCAGGCAAAAACATAACAAACAAATAATTAATGTGGAAATAACGGCCACAGTTCACTTTGAATGACGAGGTCTGACATGATAACAGAATGCCGACATGATTGATTTAACTGACAAATCTGTGCACCATTGGTAGCAATGGATGCTCAAGTTCCTCAAGGTTCATCTTAAGAGAACGAAGGTTATGATCCCCAATACGTCGGGTCTTATTCGCATCACCCCTGGTTTCAGGGAGTAAAGATTAACAGTTTCTATATATCATAAAACTCTATATGCACGCTGAATACATAGTCCATACTATGTATCAAAAACAGTCAAGCTCGAACTGGTACCAATTCAGAACCGGCCACTCAGGGTAGACATGAGATGGTCTCAACAGAACTTCCTGCGGTACCGCAGGAAAGTAAAACCTAATATGATCCGACGTACAATTACGGGAAACGATCATAACCCTTAATCTTGCCAGATCCCGACATCCTTTTGACTGTGACGAATGATTTTATTACAAAATAATGAACAATTAGAATCAATCAATCAAGATAAATGCTGATCTTTATCCAAATAAAGTCAAAAGTTAAATGCATTCCAGGCGAAGAACTAATAGCAGGTATTGATAATTCCGTTTTCACACTGCTGGTGTCTGAATATTTAGATAAAAGTGGTAGCCATTCATGAAAATTAGCATTAACATATATAGTTCTCGAACGTATGATTCAGCAAGCAAATCCATCGGCTTGTTTGTCTCCTCTTTTTTGTCCAAAATGTTATAGATCCGGCCTGTTCTGGTCATTCTGAAAAGATAAATAAAACAGCAGCAGACAAAAGAATTGTTATTAGATGGAAGATTGCAAGGGGAGGTGGGTGGGTTTTGAAACTTTACATATCTACAAGAGTGGCTAGTTCACTGTAATGCTGAAGAGTCATGTGACGTTGATTATCGGGAAACGAGAGCCGGATCCGAATGACGCAGTAATCATTTCTCTTTCATTAAATTGGTTTATCTTATAAATGAGATAAACCGTATTAATCAAAGAATCAAGTTTCAGGCAAAAACATAACAAACAAATAATTAATGTGGAAATAACGGCCACAGTTCACTTTGAATGACGAGGTCTGACATGATAACAGAATGCCGACATGATTGATTTAACTGACAAATCTGTGCACCATTGGTAGCAATGGATGCTCAAGTTCCTCAAGGTTCATCTTAAGAGAACGAGGGTTATGATCCCCAATACGTCGGGTCTTATTCGCATCACCCCCTGGTTTCAGGGGAGTAAAGATTAACAGTTTCTATATATCATAAAACTCTATATGCACGCTGAATACATAGTCCATACTATGTATCAAAAAACAGTCAAGCTCGAACTGGTACCAATTCAGAACCGGCCACTCAGGGTAGACATGAGATGGTCTCAACAGAACTTCCTGCGGTACCGCAGGAAAGTAAAAACCTAATATGATCCGACGTACAATTACGGGAAACGATCATAACCCCTTAATCTTGCCAATTGAGTGTGTCTATACACACTCATCAGAACCCCCCCCCCCCTTTTTTTCCACAACCTAAAAGTCCATTTAAGTGAACTAGCTAAGAAGGCATTACTCTTTGTTAATACGTTTGAATCTTGGACAATAATATTTTTCCTTTTGTAAAAGCTTTGTTATAATGGGGCTGTTATCCTTCCATGATATCCCCTCAGCAAGATTTGTTTTGGACGATATCACTTCTTTTGTTGTATTATCCATGTTATATATATATTTAATATCATCATAAAAACGCAATATTTTAACAGTAATACATCCACTGATAAACCGATCATGAATTATCAATAGGTTTACTAAAAGAGTTGTCTCGCCTAAACTGGCTTAGTTGAACAAATTTATTCTAAAACGCATATGTTTGGTACTTGTTAACATATTTTTTAATAATGCGATAAATCAGGAAGTTTACTTCATAGAGATAAACAGTCTAATCAATAACGTTGAACATCTGTTTACAAATTCGGAGATTTGGGTAACAACTAGACTGATTGTTCACTGCAAAAGTACAATCCAAGATGGTGGTATACCATGAATCTACCTAATTGCTTTGTTAATCTGCAATATGCACTATTAGTTTTGCAAATCTATGTTCCTCTACAAAGTTTACGAAAATGCATTACCTGTATATATAATTCATGCTATTCTAGGCACCCCTTCGAAGTCGTGTACATTTAAATATATTTTTATTTTCAACAAGTATCGTGACCAATATTTTTAAACCATGGGTGTATAACGTACACTTTTAAAAATTAATTTATTCGTATCAATCAATATATAGAAAGTACCACACTTCCTGTACTAAATCGGCAACCACATGCATTCCTACTAGTACTTAAAATTCGGATACAGCTAAGCAGTCCGTGCAGCTTTTTGGAAAGTTCAAACTTGAATAGTTTTACGTCGAATATATTTTGTGACCTAAAAGAACTAGGTGCTAGAGTAAAATTCCATGTATTACTCTAAGTAATGGGTGTATATAGATGCATAGTTGATTAATTCCGACTAGAATTAAAAAGAATGAGTCCATCAGCTCTGTGAATAGATAGGAATGTTAAATGTTCCTTTAAATAGAAGGAAATAGATCAAGAGTATTTGAAATAAACTTAAAAATTCATTGAGGCTCCCATCTGGATAATATACATGTTTGTCTGTAAAAGTCCTTAACTTAAATACCACATATTTGTTTTGTTTCTAAAAATAGTTGTGGGAGAGCCCTGCATAGTTCGTGCTGACATGTAAAAGAAATGTGATAGTAAAATACAAAGGTATCCTCAATGTTCACATATCCGTGTTAGATGATGATGACAATCAAAAATATTATAAACAATACATGTAAATATACAATAACATTATCGCACTTCAAAGAAAAGAGGATATTGTGCACCATGCTCTGTCTGCTGCTTCGTGAGTTTATAAAGTAATTTAATAATTGTGTCAAAAGTGCACATAATTCCCTTATTTGCTCTAAGTTGACTTGTTGATAAATTAATTGACCTGTCCATAGTTGCCTTTTAACTACTGGTTTGAAGAAGACGTAGTTTATCTTCGTTAACTGATTGAAGTGTGAATTTGGGCAAGGTATATTCTGATCGTATTAAATTCATTCGTAGCATGTTATGCTGTTGTTCTGGAAGTCCAGTGTCAGTTGTGTATATATATATACTATCAAGAACAACGGTAAATGAGTTTTAGTGAGCTATCTGAATAACCTATACCAATAGTAATAACATATGATATGTTGAGGTCTTTTTTGAAAATATCAACTCAGCTTTGCTTGTATAACTATATTTGCTTGCATAACTATATTAACTCTATTTGCGTAAGAAAATTTAGGGTCGGGCATGATATGTATGATTCAACAACGTAAACATGAGCTCTGTAGATCTCTCAACTGACTTGATATTTAATATGAAAATCAAATATCAAATTATAAGCATATTATACAACAAGAACACATGCATATAAATGTAAATAGCTAGGCAAACATGCATAAATTAAAGCAAGCAAGCTAACAAGAAAAGAAACGCAAATTGAAAAGTATATATATACATGTAACTAAGTAACTCACTCATGTAAAAAGAATTGGTATGATTGCCATTGAGATAACTCTTCACAGTAGACCAAATGGCAAAAAATCAATAACAATAAGTCATCGTACTGCCATCAACAATGAGCAGGGCCCATACCGCATTAATAATGATGTCATTTTACTGCCTTCAACAATGAGTAGAGCCCATGCCGCATTAATAACAATAAGTCATTTTACTGCCTTCAACAATGAGCAGGGCCCATACCGCGTTAATAACAATAAGTCATTGTACTGCCTTCAGCAATGAGCAGAGCCCATACCGCATTAGTGAGTAATTAAAAAACCCCAAAAGAAAAATGTTAAATAAGTCAAACGAGAAAACTGTAGGCATAAATTATGTACATTTTATTTATAGTAATGCCGATTTAAGTGTATCAAACAGTATTAGGAAATATTTAAGACTGTTCAAAGAATTTGCACGTGTAAATACTTTAATCGAAGCCATCGACTCTGATTGGATTTATTCTAAAGCTATAGCGTCATCCGCCACAAAATGTGTCATTTGTCTTCTAAATCTCATATAGTGTATTTCATTTACTACGTCAGCTGAACTATCTAACACATAGTGTATAATTGTGTAAAATAAGTGGTATAATGTTATTAATTGAGATAAAGGTTGACGAATTTGCACTTATTGCCCTCGTGTGTATCTTGTGTGTAATATCGCTAGGTGCGTCTTTCAAACGACTGCATGGTGATAAAACATATTGTACATTAAAGCAGAGACATGCATGTAAAAACTTACTGTATTTATGTCTCTGATTAAAGTCACAGTGCGATCATATTGCTCATGTGAAATTCAAATTAAATATATGACATCAAATAATAATAATAAATAATCCTTTCAGTAATCTTATCTTTATCACTATCAGATTAATCTTATACATTATGAGATAAATATCAATAACAGTAGAATAATTATACGCCACAAAACATCAACTTTTTTTATAAATTCAACATACCAAGATTATGTTTGACGAAATCTGCAAACCGCTGGAACCAGGTTATGAATTCTTTGGATCAGTGGTTCTCCTATTTATTCTTTTGAATCGTGTTTTCCTTGTGCATGTTGTGTCGTGTGGAATTATAAATGGGGGCTCCTGGTGTGAAGATTTTGTTCTGCCATTAAATTGATCACCGGTCCATGATCCACTGACAAATTGGAAGCTGTCCCTGTCATTGGTGCATTGTATAATTTTTTTTGGCGAAGATACATTAATTAAATTGTTCTATGATCTTTACGCATCCATACATGTCGAAAGAAGCTGGAGGTGTTCCTCGTGTTGATGGCATCGGATCGTATGGTGACAGTTCGGTTTACCTTTTAATTTCGTCATTTGCTGGCCCTTGCAAATGAAAATCCTTTCTTGGAGAATTACCTTGTCTCTTCGATAGTTTCATATCAAAATATTGGAATATGACATGCGGATGTCAATGATTTTTTACGATTGCATTTTTGAAACTTTTACATATCTACAAGAGTGGCTAGTTCACTGTAATGCTGAAGAGTCATGTGACGTTGATTATCGGGAAACGAGAGCCGGATCCGAATGACGCAGTAATCATTTCTCTTTCATTAAATTGGTTTATCTTATAAATGAGATAAACCGTATTATACTACAAATAAAGATTGCAAACTTTCATCATTTAAAAAAAATTGGAAGCCAAATATTTGAAAGCCAAGGATGTATAAGTGCGGATACACATGAATAACTTGACTTACATCTAGAAATTGACAATGAGGGTCGGTTTACAACTAAACTGTACGTCAAAAGAGATGATTTCAGTTGTCTTATTGCGAACTTTCCTTTCCTATTGATAAAATTTTAAGTCATGTCTTCCAAATTTTACGGGCGCCGTCATTTGTTTGAGTTTTGGAATATCTTTAACACATTACCATGGATATGTCCACAATCCTGTCCTCTTTTCCTCGAATGTGACAACACCGAATACGACATATCACCAAATTTGGACTTGACATGAGTAAAATGACGGGTTTAACTGTGAAGCAGAATAAGACACTTGAGATCATTTCCTTTTTTTCCCAGGGGTCTGTGATGCACAGTCTCTTTGGTATCTTCTGCCTCTTTTTGTCAAGAAACTTTTATTCACGAGCGTACCTGATGAAAGGTATTCCAGAAACGTGTTTTGTGAGCGCGGAAATCAATATCAAAGTTTGATTCCTTAAGGTAGTTCAGGGGTATAGAAAAAAAATGACAGAATTTTCTTATACTTTGCCAAAATGAAGATTTTACTATGCTTTTTTCAAAAAAATAATAAAAAGTATGGGTCACCGCGCTATTTTTCAAGGTACGAGTCGATCAAAATTGCCAAAATTTGCTTAGATTGTTCATGAAAAAATACATTTTTGTGCATATAAGAAATCTATAAGACAGAATTTTGAAATAAATTATGAGAAGATAGGTTTTATAATATATTTTAAGAAAATGGAAAGAAAAATGGTGTCACCGAACTCTTTTTCTTGCTACAAGTAAAAAATGAAAATTTCCCTATATGTCCAGTGTAAATTCTGTTCTAAAAGAGTTATCTCCCCTTAAATGGCTTATTTGAAAAATTGATTCTAAAAACACAAATATTTGGTATTTGTTAAAACATTTTCGATAATGCAATGAATCACTAAGTTTTCTTTATATAAATAAACAATGTAACCAATAAATTGCAAATCAGTCTCCAAATTTGCAGATTTGGGCAAAGAACTAGACCGATTATGTACTGTGATTGTACAATTCAAGATGGCGGTATACCCCTGAACTACCTTAAACACACGCTACATTTTATTGATGACCAGGAAATAAAACACATAGCTTAAAATCTGTTATCAGACACATTTTTCGCCTGAATTTTTATATTTTTTGTTCCTCATTGAACCTTCAAAGACGTGGAATTGATTAGCCACGTTAGAACCAATCAATTCAGTCATTGAAAGTTTAAACAGGAACAAAAGTTATAAAAATTCCAGCCCAAAATTCGTACTGTTTAAAAGTTTATTACTGACTGTATTGAAGTAAAAGCAACCAATCGGCAGTCAAATATAACAGCAGCAGCTTGTCTAGACTCCTTGACTTGTCGAAAAGAATTGACTCATTAGGGTTCAATGGGATATAGACAGTAAAACCCTTGCTAAAGTAGTTCGTTTAGCTGTGCGGGATGTATAAATACGCAGACACGTCCGGTCGAAATGGGGACGTTAATTAAATTCGATGCCATGTGTAACGTGAGTGCCACGCTCTCTACAAAGAACATTACAACAACTCTATGGGGGCTCGTATATTGAATGTCAATATTTCTGTCCCATTCCAATATACTTACTCTCGTGTGACAGTCCAAATTTATATTTAAAAAAAATTAAATGCACTTATTTGTTTTGGCAGGAACATATATATTCAAGTTTTGGGGAATTATAAATTTAAGTAACAGAAAGTAACTACTAGTATGGTGGAAAGAATTAAACAAGAATTGTGAAATTTACAAAAATCCACGTCCCTCGGATATTGCTGTACGAAGATAATAAGATCAAATACTAATAACAAGTAAGAGAACTACTTATTTCAAACATTAGCCACAAGTTTGCTCATTGCATTTCACCTACTGTCTAAAAATACAAAGGTTCTGGTAAAGACAAGGTTCTTGCAAATATTTCACTCTGAGATCGAAGATGAAGGTTACATGTCGACCATAATTATTTGCAACAGATGATTTTATGGTGATACACTCACATGCCAAATATTATAACCAACATAAATAATGCATTGGTTCATTAAAATAAACAAAGTCTTAAAGGTTATCAAGTTAACACTGTAGTAAGTAAAATCATTAAATAATGTCTTTATCGGTACTAACACTCATTTTGTTTTGAATGAATTAAAACGAAGGTAAACATGTATTGCTAAAACAGTTATGAACACTTATGGTCCTACGTCGATAATAAAACTTTGGTATTGCACAAGGTCTTGCGTTTCTCAAACTGTATATGACGTCTTTACATTAAATCCGTTGGATATGTTCTGATTGACATTTTAGTCTGGGGATACATGATTTATTTGAGTTGTAATTGGCTTTGAACTAACTTTCATACCGTGCTGTAACATCTAGTTAGTTACATACACGTCATTTAGTCTCTGATGGATACAAGTAGTTGTCTCTGATGGATACATGTAGTTGTCGCTGATGGATACATGTAGTTGTCTCTGATGGATACATGTAGTTGTCTCTGATGGATACATGTAGTTGTCTCTGATGGATACAAGTAGTTGTCTCTGAAGGATACATGTAGTTGTCTCTGATGGATACATGTAGTTGTCTCTGATGGATACATGGAGTTGTCTCTGATGGATACAAGTAGTTGTCTCATTGGCTTTCATACCACAAGCTCCTTATTTTTATATGAAAAGTATACACGTGTTGTGCTGAGCATACCACACGCGTAAAACTTATCACTGTCAAGAGGATGACTAAATAAGAAGTCGTTCTGTTCAGTAGTTCCTAAGAAAAGTGAGACGAAAATAACTGTAAGAACATTTGGACAAGGCGATTGCAATTTAAAAATCTTAATTGGTCTTATCCATGCCTCACTAGAATGTTCGTATTCATCCTTTTAATAACTATAATACCCAAATTTAATAATATCCTTTAAACATTAATCCGAATATGAGGTCAACTGTCAGTCATGATTGTTCACGGCACATCGTTTTATGATGATACACCTATGTGACAATATCTTTAATTCTATCAAAAGATCAAAAGATAGAATTACCCATCTTTGGCGTCTGTCGATGATGGTTAACCCGTGAAAGTGTGTCGTCATGCGCAGCACAAAATGTGTTTGAACTTTAATGACGAGGTATCATTACATTTGTTTAATTTAATCAGTCCATTAGTCTAGGACAAGGAAGATGTTATTCGACAATTTATCTCTTTTACATACACAAAGGTATTTTAAAACAACAAAAACAAAGGATTTCATGAAACACGTTGCTGTCTTGCAATCAAAGCATATTAAATATTACACTTCTCACTGACGACACATGTTTATTAACTGACACTTATTTGTTAAAGGACAATGATAATCAAATATCAAAACAACCATTTTAATTTAGATATGAAGATTTTTTTTTAGAATATTCGGAAAAGGTGCTTTGGTGAAAAGAAATATAAATTTTGCTGTGTTTTTACTCTTTTTGTGTGTCTAGGATAAATTTTTATGCAGTTGGGTGAGATATAATGTCACGCCTTTTCATTTTATTGATTGATACTTACAGCAACGGTATATTCTAGTTGCTTATAATAATTTGTATTAATGAATGATGTTTTGCTTAAGTATAAAGCTTATTATGAAACTAGTTAAGGTTCAAGCATTCAAAAATTTAAATACAGCTATCAATTAACGGAGCTGCTCCTGTGACCTTTACCGGACTCTTTTAGTTTCGGTTAGGTTACTCTTGTTATATAACGGACTCTTGTCGCATGAAATACTTGCCATTGGACATTGATTTATCTATTAATAAATTGATCAAAGTTAATGCATTTAACTTTTAATTAAGCGGTGCGCCCTTGAAAATACGCATTTTATTTCTGGGTTTCTTTCCAGACCTATTAATCGCTTACATTGTAGCGACTGTACATATGGGTTTGATCAAAATTCTCACGTATTTCTTTAGAAATGAAAATAAAACGTAACTTACGAGACGAAAGACGCTCAAACGGCTTTGGTATATCCTCTGATTGTATTGAAATGGTCCGTCTTCGTCTGTCTGGTCTGACAGGTCCAGAACTAGCTCCTGATTGGTTGGACATTAGAGATTGTCTACTGACAGCAGATTTTGAAAGTCTTGGTGGGATATCCGGTACATATTCCTCTTCTATTTCCAGAAGTCTCGTTCTCGTTTTTAAATATTCCAAATACAACTTTGCTATCATATCATTACTATAGAGATGTTTTGGCACGAAAAATGCATTTTTGTATGGTTTTGAAATATTTGGTGATGACATTTCCAAAATAAGCCGTAAGCCACACGAAACTGGAATGATGAAATGTGTTTGTTGACCTCCTGGGAAAGTTTCTCTGTAACCAAGAACAAATTCCTCGCTCAAAATATTTGTTAATATGTAATTACCCGGTGCAAACAACTCGTTAGGATGTTCATATTCATCCTTTATGACTATATTCTGTAATCCAAAATCATGGACAATTTGCTTTAAAGATTCTACTTCATCGTCTAATACAATCTTAAAGTATAAAGGTGTTTCTTCTGAAATAAAAACAGGATCATCTAAAAGTCTGACAATGATTCCCTTTTCATGTTCAATATCGGTTAATTCAACCACGCTTCCACTTTTAACTACCTTTTTTTGCCATGGAGATATCGGTGTTTCAAATGGTTCTTCAACACTGAACCACGTGGATTTATCCTGGTGGATTTCAGCAACCGAATTACAACGTTTTCCCAGCCGGTGTACCTTCCCATGATAGTCTAAAGGAATACGAATCTTTTCTTTAGTTACTCTGTCAATTCCTTCCACTAGATCTAAATTCTTCACTAATTCTAACACTAGAATATCCCCGGACGCAAATGGTAAGTCCCTAACCGCTTCCACTACCCGAACTCTCTGTGGTAAAACAAATACTATATCACTGAGGCATTTGATGTCCTCCGTGAACGACATAGTCTTTAAACATAATCTCGTCGATATGTTTGATTTGTTTACATTGATATTTGTGCACAGGTATGATATGCTTTTATGACATAATTACATATTTTTATCAAACGCTAAAAAATCGTTGACGGTGGACTTGGAGTTAGGTTATGCATAAGATATTTCAGGTAATTGGTTTAAAAAGTAATTACAAATTATTTTACACCATTGTAGAGTTCTGTAAATTTCGTTCATGTTGATTAATCAAATAACATAGACAACTCCCTTGAAACATATTTAATGCTATTTCATGAGATATGCGGAACTTCTTAACAAGGTAATAAATCAATTTTTTTAAATGTTTATTCATTTTATTATGCAATTATGATAATAAGTCACTGAACAAATATCATCATAAAAGTTGGTTTTAAATCTTTTATATAACAAGCAGTCAAAAAGGTTCAAGTATATATGTTAATGCTGTAGATATTGAAACAATGAAAACACGTGATCACGATTTCCGTTCGACTTCACGTTTTTCTATAGATTGATTGATGGTTGTTAGACTTCTAGTAGCAAATATTTCATGCATGTTCAGGACGACATTTTTCCATATATAACAACTTTCTCCAGTTACGCTTGAGACCAAACGCTTGTATACTTGGAAATATAAACATATGACAGTATAAAACAGAAAGGCCTTACCAGAACATTCATAATCGTCTTTGGTATTTCTCCAGAAGGAACTACAACCTTTGGTGTAGAACTATTTCATAGTTTTTACGGGGAAGACAATATATATAAAGGCCGTTAATAAAAATTACCAAAAATACCGTACATGCCACATAGAACAGTAGTACCAAACAAACCTACAAACTAAGACGAAATAACAACGAACTTAACATGGTCCAGATAGCCTGACTTTGTACGTGCACACAAAGTTGTGGGGTTAAACGAGTTGAAAAGTGTGCACAGATCTTCCCATTTGCCTTTCTTGATCACGTTCCGTTAAACTAAAACTCGCAGTAAAAAAAACTACACAATGCAGCTACCAAGATGTTCACTAACTAAAACAAACGGCACATAATTTGGAACTTGAGCATGATCAACTATGATCGCTACTACAGAAAGCTTACTTAAGTATATCTACGTCTGTTGTTTGGATACTAACGCTCAAGACATAGTGGAAACAACACTTTTAATAGGTTTAATGAAGTCTCATCGTTAAATCTAATTTAAATCTGCAATATTTGTGAGAGGGCAGAATACTAGTAAGTATTAAAAATCTCGTACTATTGGAAGAAAGAACCATTTTTACTGAATAAGCGAGTCTGTCAAGCCAGTAGCCCCATTGACAGTAACAAAGAACTGTCTACTAGACGGACTGTAACAGACTGGTAGTCTTCTAGCATCAGTATTCTACCCAGTACTAGTTACAAAACGTAGGATGTCGATTTTCGTGTGCAAGCAACTTGTTTCTGGAATTAACTTTATCTTAGGTTTTGGATTTTAAATATTTTGGCCTCGAGCATCACTGATGAGACATTAATTAAATTGTCTAAATACGAGCATCTAATGCAGCAAAATTGTTACCGTTAATGTTATTTACCAGATATGCTTAAGACCATACCAAAACGTTCTTTTCTGATTCGCAGCCTCGGTGTATTATGTTCGGCGAATAAGAAAAAAAAACATCTCACTAGTCTTAATTAAGAGTATATTATCGTTATCAATCAATCAATCAAATGTACTGTTTGAAGGTTGTCCCCGTACTATATCAGTCTATAAGTTAAATTTTGTACAAACATAAGTATTTAATCCAAATATGTCTTTAAAGGGTCTCCATACAATATAGAACCAGGAAGCATTGCTGATTGGTGAATGTACTATAGTAGATACTTTGGTGATAAACATCTGGTAATACTTGCACCTGTGATATACCGTTAATATACATATCAACTATACGCGAAACGTGTCTTGTAAACAGAAGTAAAATAAAAGAATATTGACCAATATAAACAACTGAAATTAGATGGTTATTTTAAAGATTACGCAATTCCATATTTGAGGTACTAAAATTAAAGTTTGAACCTTAAACCAATGATTTACTTTTCTGGTGAAATTTTAAGGGCTCTTCGAACTCTGAGAGTCTGGATGGGGGTCCTTCATTTCTGTATTCTTTAATTTTGTAGGCAATTTTTCTCTATTCTGTGTACCCCCAAGGGTGACTGGGGAATAGAAATTGGGGCGTCCGTTTGGCTGTGCGGGATGTATCAAGTACGCAGCCACGTCCGGTCAGAATGGGGACGTTAAATCCGATGCCTCGTGAAGAGAGAGTGCCACGCTCTCTGTGCGTTAAAAAACCCTTGCAACAACTCTTTGAGGGGTCCGTAGGTGACCTGTTGCAAGGCTAAATTTCTGTCCCTATCCAATATACCCTCATTTTCCAGTGGCAGTCGAAATTTCCCAGACCTTATCCCGGACGTTCTCAATTACAAGTCCTACCTAATGCATTTATTGTTAAGTTGTTCTCGTCCTGAACATGTATGAAATATTTGCCACTGGACGTTAAGCAACCAACAATCAATCAATCAATCTCTATTCTGTATACTTTTTGCCCATTTTTTTCTCTTTTCTTTATATTTTAGCACATCGTTATTCTCTATTCTTTATATTTTTGGTCCATTTTTCTCTATTCTTTATATTTTTTGCCCATTATTCTATATTCTGTAAAACTCCTTCCACATCCTCAACTATAGCTGAAAGAATGTGATAAATTTGGAAAATACAAATATTGATTAGTTTTACAATAAAATATAGTTAGTTTCTATAAACAGGTGTTTTAAAATACAAAGTTCTGCGATTGGTGATTGCAGATATCATGAAAACTTCATCTTCTAATATGATAATATACAGGTATCTTTTTAAAGATTTAAACAAAGGGTAGATCTATGCATATAGCTGTAGGGAAACAAACGACGTCACTTTATTTTGGGATTGTGGGATACGAACGACTGTGAAATTAAAACTTTATAATATTGGTGCGTTCTTTATTTATCTTCGTCGGGAACACTTTAACCCAAAATATTGAAAGCCAATGATATATAAGTAACTGAAAACGGGAGGAACTATAAGACCAGAAATGATCTAAAAAGAAAAACCAAATTCTTCTAAGGTCAACTCCGTCTGAAAGAGTTGGAATCATAGTTTCTCAATTATTTCTAAATTTATCAACGGAGATACTTAGTTAAAAATGAAGGCAAATATGCAATATGAATATATTGTCTGCGGTCACGAAAACCTTTAATGAGGGGACGTCCATTTGGTTGTGCGGGATGTATAAATACGCAGCAACGTATGTACAGAATGGGACATAAGGCACCAACCATTTTTTCACTAACTTTCTGAAGAAACAAATATTTTTTTTTTTTTTAAAGAAATTTAGAATAAAAAGATTTAAAAAAAATATGACCCCATGACCGTATCTTTTCCAAAGATGAAGATGACTGGTTGGTGTCTTATTTATCTCGTGTAGGGAAATTAAAATGGCTCTCTGCACATTAAAGAACCCTTCATTGAGAGGTCCGTAGGTGACCTGTTATCGCCATTTACCGGCTTTTCACATAGATCGTCCTTATTACCTTTTTTCGTCTTTGTCGACCTTCTTTGCAACACTTACCTATTGTGTACGTTCTTTATTTGTTGTCCTGAATATGCGTGAAATATTTGTCACTGGACTTTAATAATCAACCTTCAAACAATTACGGAGATTACGTAGTCCAGACTTGGCCTTACTGACAGGAGAAATAAGAAAACCGACATAATGTTCGGAGGTTAGAGTTGGAAAAGGTAAACAATACGAATGTCAATAAAAATATGCAGGAGTCTAAATAATTATGACATCTTGTTGAAATAATTAAAACATCAAACGACCCGCAAGCAGTCTGTTTTACAATTACCCAAGTCTAAAAAGTTGTGAATAATTTAAACAGAGATGTAAAAAATAAAAAAATAATAAAGAAAAATAATGTAAGATATGATATGAGACAGCCGCTGAGTTCCTGGTTCAATGTAAGATATGATATGAGACAGCCGCTGAGTTCCTGGTTCGAGAAAGGCTCATGACCATGTGATGGAATTAAACTTTTACTTCATGATGCGATTATTTAATTATTCAACAGACGACAAAAGCTATCACCAACATCAATCAAGAAATTGAAAAATAGACAAGTCATCTGTTTAACAGACTATTACGGAATAACATACTGAAAGTATTTCAATTCTACTTTGTACTATAAGTATTATAACAAATTAAAATTGGTTAATGAACCATGAAAATGAAGTCACTGTCAGGGAACTCTGCCATACAGGCATGTCAACCTAACAATGAGTCTATAGATCAATGATAGCTAACGTATTACATAAACAAACTCGGATTTCACAACAACGTTTGCGACACCTTAGTATGTCTACAAGAACACAATTAACGTCCTTGTCGCCCTATAGACTAGTGTTTCCTTGTTAAGCGAACAATGAAATCTGGATCAAAATCGTTATTGGCATAAAATTCTAAAACTTTAAAAAGGAAAATGTGAACTATAAGTTTCAAGTTGTTGTGACCACAACCTCTTGGTTAAATATCTTAACCAAAAAATTAAACCTAAGAAGATCTAAGAATGTACTAATTTCACACCATCACATTTCTATGTTCAGTGAACCATGAAATTCAGGTCAAATCCATCATTTGGTAAATATAATTAAAAAGTGTACATCATAATGAACATTTGGTTAAAGTTTCAAGTTGATGTGACAACTTCATGTTAAACTACCTAACAAAAAAAATTAATTCAACCTGATATGGGACATATTAATAGACGAACGAACGGACCCGTAAACATAATGCCCTCCTATTACCTCAGGCGGGGTGTAAAAAAAACATGAGATTGAAGTCAGGTAAGGTACACACTATTAAATAGACATGTACACCTTACTATGATTTTATAGACCAAATATAGTTCAGTGGCGGATTCACTCCTTTCAAAAATCCGGGATCCGCCCCTGCAGTTTACATTTTTTCTTAGAGTACTTGAGAACAGTATCAGTCGGACACCTTACAATATTTTTAAAACAGAAACTTGTATGGAATAAAAAACAAACCTGCACATTTTTGTTAAAGGTTGGCATATACCTCAAATCTCCTCTCTTCATGTGCATACACCATTTTAAAGAAACCTTAATTTACATTACTTCCAGGGCCGTAACTAGTCTTATTTAAAAGTGAGGCAAAATATATTCGCCGAGCGAAGCGAGGCGAAAAAATTTCGGCGAGAGGTCTGGGGCCGCTCAACGCCCCCAGAAGCTCTGGAAAAAATGACTCAAAATCGTGTATTCTGAGCGTTTCCTGGACCCTTTCTTTATCTGAAACGCAAATTTTGTTTTAATTATTTTTCCGACAATATTCTGGCAAAATATAGATTCATTGTAAGACTGTTAGTTTTTAGGGACAACATCAAAAGACCGACAAGTAGGATAAAGCAAAATGTTTTTTTTTTATTGAGTTTCGGCTTGCAGAAAAACGTATTATACTTGTCAATTATGTTTTTTTTCAAATTAAGTTAAGACTGTTCTGAGACCTCATTGCTACATTTTATACCGGCTGATTAATGTCGGATCTGTCTGTTCTGTTCTTGTATTGTGTTTAGACGTTGGTGTAATTTTTTTGTGACTTTAAGTACCGCTTAAGTCGACGCTAGGGGCCGTCTTGACTTTGTTGTAGGGTATAAATGATTCGTTCATTGTTGAAGACCCTCCAGCGACTGTCAAGATGAAGAACAGGAATAAAAACCCATTCTTTGATAATTTCAAACTGAAGTAAACAATGGTCATTACCGACCACTTCGACTATGCTATTTCGATATTTTTTTCATTTTTTATTATCAATTCGTTGCTTACACAAACAAGCTTTAACCTATTCATCAAGGGTTTCGTCGTATTTGAATAAGAGTTTAAGGGGATCTGGAGTTAAGTGAAAATCGGGCGGTATGTCAGAAATGCATTTTTAAAAATTATCCTCCGCATTGGTTTAATTTTGAATAAACATCATAGAAACAGCATGTTGTGCAAGTGCCGAAACCCGTAATTTTCTTAAACCAATGCAGATCCTAACCAGTTTTATTTGCAACAAATGATTTGTTTACTATGAATTGATTCTAATCATTCAAATTATAGAAACAGGGTGGGGACTCCTGTATTTACCATTGATTTCTTTCCTTTTCAAAAAACTAGTCTTTAACCAATTTTCCAATGACATCTTGGCTGCGTTCAAACCGTTAAAACTCAAAGTCACAATGAGATGAAATAAATTATAATCGGGGCCTGCGCAAGCCCCGATAATCGTTGGCTTATCTACACCGTGAATAGGCTTGGGGCTATTGACTGTGTAAATATGGACTATGTTAGCCATGCATTGCATTATTAAAAATCAATATCATCAACACTATAATTTGCCATATACAAGTATCAAAGGAATATTTGACAACTTGAAGCGTTAGTCATAAAGATTGATTGATTGATTGGTCTTCGCTTAACGCCGCCTCAGAATAAAAAGGCGAGAGCTAATTTCAAATATTTTTACAATTTAAAGTATAGTTTTTTGAAATTAGACAAAAGGTCCTTAAATATAATAAAACTCAAGTTTAAAACAAAATTACTAAATTAAATTTACAAATGAAATTCAACACTAAGACAATAGTCATAAAGAAGGGCAATAAATGAACGTTCAAAAGACAAACCCGGAAACAGATAAGACACATAACGACAAACAATAGACCATCAACACTGAAAACTAAAAATAAATGAGAAACATGGATCCCGAAAAACAGGGGACGACGTCAGAGGGTGAACAGAATTTGCTTCTTGCAAGACACTCGTCGTGAAAACAATTTGATATGAAGACAAGCTTTTGTTTCAACTTTTTTTTTTTTTTAATTTCCAACATGAGGCATTTGCCTCATTTGCCTCAATGTAGTTACGGCCCTGACTTCTTTTAAGTTGCTATTTAATATTGAATGTCTTATTTTATTTTGTTACAAAAATAAAAGAGATTGCAATTTTTTGCAATATTAAAAAAAAAGAAGGAAGCAACTGTTGGTAATATTTGTAATAACTGACAAGATTGTTAAGACCTCGTTTAACAATAAAAACCCCTGTAGACACAAAGATATGTAGCATGTATATGATGCAAAAGTGTCAAAGTCAATTGAAGGTGTGATGCCAAATAATCTCCATGGAAATGAGATTTGCAAATTGTAGTACAACTGCCTACTGGATCTCATTGACTTACTTTTAGTGGTTCCCTTAAACTAACCTAATCATAAACATAAACAAGTGTTGATGTACCAGGCGCCAACATCTACGCTTTTGATGATGGATTTGTGTTAAATGTCCAGTGGCGAATAATATTTGCATATCAGTTGTGAACATGTTAATGTAATACGAATATGAATGCTCCTTAGTACTAGACCTACATGCTGAGCTGGATTTTAAAGTGTCTGTTCTTACGGTAACAGTTTATACGAAGACATGTCAACCTAACCAAACATATTACTCTGACTGTGTTGAACAATCTTTGTTCTTTCTATTAATGACATGAGATTAACAGAGAAGCTTTAAATACCAATTTTTCACGTCTTTGGCTTGCCTGCCAGGGATCAAGCACACAACCTTCATCATTCAAGACAAGCACGCTACCACTGAGGCAGCGTGCCTACACCAGACACAGCAAGATTTGGTTTCGCCTCCACAATGTTGTGAAGGCGAGACACAAATGAATATTAAATCAATTAAGATTGTTTACTTAGTATTATTTGTTTGTTTGCACTTGAGTGACAGTTATTTAAGAATTACCAGTAAGGTAAGTGCTTTTCTTTTAGTGATTTTTTTATTAATTTACTTTTATCTTCCATTTGTTGATCCACAGATTGAAAAGGAGAGGGCTGGCATCTTTGTTTAAATAAACTGTTGACACAGAGATATGTCTTGCCTGTTGGCAGAAAAACATAATCAGATGGACAGCAACATCAAAATGATCATCAAACTGAGATGTACTATTTTCTGTTCTTTGGTCGGGTTGTTGTCTCTTTGACACATTCCTCATTTCCATTCTCAATTTTATGATAGAAATGCAACTTTATAGAAAATACCATTGCCTGTCATAAGTAGTTCCTATCAATCTAACTTAAGCAGTAAACTTAACATTGAAAATTGGTAATTATTTGAAAGTCACTGGACCTCTTCTACGGGGGCAGGGCCACAAAATAGTTGTCAAACTGATATGTACTGAAAGTAATGCAACTTTATAGAAAATAGCATTGATCTATCACAAGTAGTTCCTTTCAAACTAACTTAAGCAGCAAACTTAACATTGTTGACGCCTTCACTGCCACCGCAAAGCAAAAACTATGTCTCGTCTTCCGCACAAAATGGCGAGACCAAAAACTAGTTTAACACTCCCAGACCTTCATATGACTGTCCAAAGTCAGGAACCTCATGTTTATTTCATGTCATATCTTAATGTAAGATTCTGGACAGAAATACAAACAATCATGTTTTAACTTAGATAATAGTATCTGAACAAATGTTTTTAATAGATTGCTAGACATTGGCAGGATAGAATCTTATGAATGTACAACTGCACTGTCATGTATACTGATGAATTGTTTCCTAGCACATTGAAAATCAGACGCAGCATGGTGGACTAATATATACAAAGCAATTCTTATTCAATTCATCTGGAAAAAAGCAGTTTCTTCTGTTACCTATACTAACATCAGACTCGGATTTCTTTTAAACTGAGTTTAATTGTGCATATGGCTGTGTGTTTGTTTATTCCACATTGGCTAGAGGTATAAGGGGAAGGTTGTGATCTCACAAAACATGTTTAACCCAACAATTTTTTGCGTATGTCCCAAGTCAGGAACCTCTATCCTTTGTTAATCTTGTGTGTTTTTTTAATTTTGGTTCATTTGAATGTTTTGGAGTTTACTGGTAGTGTGGCGTCCATTACGTTGATCTTGTATACATTATTGTTAAAGGGCCAGCTGAAGTTAGCATCTAGGTATGGGATTTTTCGCTGCTTTGAATACCAATTGGTGGCCTTAACTATTATCTGCTCTTTGGTGGGGTTGTCTCTTTGACACATTCCTCGTTTCCATTCTCAATTCTAAAAATGATGTCTGATGTTTAGCAGCAATCAATCAATCCATGATATAAGATTAAATAATTCTTGTGGCAACAGCTGCAGCTTATAACAATTTGAACAAATACCATATATAAATATATTATAAGTACTAAAAAAGACAATTTTCTGTCAAATATGGCAAAATTTAATACGGTGGGACACATTTGACATCCTGTAAGTGACATGGACAGATTATTCTATCATACTCTTATTCTATGGTAGGACAAATACTAAATTCTTCAAAGGGTTGAAGAATCTTCACTATAACTTGGGACCAAATATTGACTCTGAAAATAGCTGCCTTGAGATTGATTGACTGTTGTTAGCTTAATGTCCAGTGGCAAATATTTGATAGTTTGAAGGATGAACCATAACAGAAGTATTGATACTGCCAATGATGTCACCTTAAAATAAAAGATGCTCTACCTACAAAGGGATGTCACCTTAAAATAAAAGATGCTTAACCTACAAAGGGATGTCACCTTAAAATAAAAGATGCTCTACCTTCAAAGGGATGACACCTTAAAATAAAAGATGCTCTACCTACAAAGGGATGTCACCTTAAAATAAAAGATGCTCAACCTAAAAAGGGATGTCACCTTAAAAAAAAAGATGCTCTACCTACAAAGGGATGTCACCTTAAAATAAAAGATGTTCTACCTACAAAGGGATGTCACCTTAAAATAAAATGTTCCACTTAAAAAAAGATGTCACCTTAAAATTCAAGATGTTCAATCTACAAAGAGGGTGAAAAGTACAGAATAATAACGCATCAAAGTGTATATTATTTTTTATTTGTGATTATTTCAAATTTTATTATTATGTTTCTTTATTTGCATTTAATGTGTAACAAATAATAATCACAAGGGAATTATTGTATAATGACTGACAAAAAGGTGGGAAAAATACAATGATTTCTGTAAAATCAAATAAAGATTAGTCTAATAAAGTGAATTGATGTAACAAGTGTTTCCTGATCAAATTTTCATATTTCGTTTTCAAATACATATTGGTTAATCATAAAATATACAAAAAATAATCTGACATGAAATTTGGGTGGGGAAAATAATGAGATATTAATTATACAAATCATTTGTGTGTCAGTAATAAATTACACTAATTTTTATTAATTTGTGTAGACTATCTGTCCAATAAATATAATAAAAATGTTCATAATCTCAGTAAAATGTATCATTTATTGTAGTAAAAATCTTTAAAACTTCAGCAATGCAACACAACAATGATGTGTTCATTGGCTATTTTTCGTTACTGTAAAAATTTTGTACTTTATGCACATTTTACTCCAAAATTCAAATTGCCAGTTTACAGTGGTTCAAAAAAGAAATGCACTTTTTTTAAAGAATTATTTTGAAATTACATCAAACTGTCTTGCTTTTCTCTGCTTTCTCTAGAGACCATTACTGATGACATCACAGAGAAATAACATTGTCTTTTTGCAGATCAGTGAAAAAGAACAAAAAAAGTTTGCATACATATCTTCTAAAAATCATCGGTGATTTCACTACAGTATCTCCTGCAATACGATATTCCTCCTCTCTCGACAGTTTAATTATAAACATTTAAATCACTCTGCAAGCCTTACATTTAAAATTTCAAAATACATCTATCTTGAGCACTTAATAAGTTGTAGAATCTATATATAAATTATATAAAAAAATTGGAAAAAGGGTTCCACAGAACCCTGTGTCTCGCCTGCCACTGCTGCTGTTAGTGTAAAAGTGTGATGTTGAATTAAAAGGCGAGTCCATTTATCAGTAAAATACATAATAAAAAAAAAAGTCAAACTTTTCTTTAGATGCTTTTTCTTGGTCTTGAAGATTAACTTTTCCAAGTTTCACAACAATCCATGAAGGTTTACAAATTTAAAAAGTCCAAAAAATTTAATCCCAGACTGTGAGAATGTTAACCGTAAAAAACAAAGTCCATCTATCAGAAAAATACTGAAAATGAAAAAAAAATATTTTCAAAAGTTTGCTTCTGCCAAAGTTTCATAAATCCTTTGAAGGTTTGACAAAGAACTTGATGTGTAACAAACTTAAACCCCAGACTGAATCTACTTGTTAACTATTTATCCGTAAAATACGGAAAAATGAAAATGAAAATAAATATTTTCAAAATTTTGCTCTCGATACTGTATTTTGGTCATGAAAAAGCTTCTATCCAAATTTCATAAAATTCCATGAAGATTTGACAAAGTTATCGTTGACTGAAAAGCTTTAACCTCAGACTGAACCTGAATGTTATCTAAAATAACTAAGTCCATTTATCATAAATATTTTCAAAATTTTTCTCTGGATAATGTCTTTTGGTCATGAACAAGCTTCTGTCCAGACTTCATAAATTTCCATGAAGATTTGACAAAGTAACTGATGACTAAAAAACTTTAGCCTGAGACTGAATCTGAATGTAAAGTGTAAAACAAACTAAGTCCATTTATCATAAATATTTCCAAATTTTGCTCTGGATACTGTATTTGGTAACGAAAAAATGAAAATAAATTTTGCTCTGGATACTTTATTTTGGTCATAAACAAGCTTCTGTCCAAATTTCATAAAATTCCATGAAGGTTTGACAAAATTATTGACGTCTAAATAAACATTAACCAGACTGAACCTCAATGTTGACGAAGCCAAAGCCAATGCCACCACTGACAACGCAATCTTGGATTGCTATGTCTCTCTTTCGCAACATAAATGTCGCAGGCTCAACAAAAAACCTTGAAGTAGTTATTTTTTGTACTTTAAAGTAATGTGTGTTCATTTGTGCTTTTATACTTAAATGGAAAGTGCAAGTACTTGCATAAATATTAAAATCATCATCATAACTCCAGAAATCACCAAATTATTAGTAAATGGTCCATTTTATAACAGACTCTGGACCACAAGTCTAATACAAACTTTGTGTGGGTGAAAAAACAAGAGTGCACACGCTGAAATGTCTCACCTTCTTTACTAATCATTGATATTATGTTGATAGTCCGAATTATAAAGCTTTATTACAACTGTCACATAAACTTAACTTTAACCAAGTAAACTAAACATTGACCAATGAACCATGAAAATGAGGTCAAGGTCTGATGAACCATGCTAGGCAGGCATGTACAGCTAACAATTCTTCCATACAACAAATATAGTTGACCTATTGCTTATAGTTTAAGAAAAACAGACCAAAACACAAAAACTTAACACTGAGCAATGAACCTTGAAAATGAGGTCAAGATCAAATAAAACCTGTGTGACTGACATATAGATTATAAAATATTTCCATACACCAAATATAGTTGAACTATTGCATATAGTATTAGAAAAAAAGACCAAAACTCAAAAACTTAACTTTGACCACTGAACCATGAAAATGAGGTCAAGGTCAGATGACACCTGCCAGCTAGACATGTACACCTTACAATCATTCCATACACCAAATATAGTAGACCTATTGCGAACAGTATAAGAAAAACAGACCAAAACACAAAAACTTAACTATAACCACTGAACCATGAAAATGAGGTCAAGGTCAGATGACATCTGCCAGTTGGACATGTACACCTTACAGTCCTTCCAAATACCGAATATACTAGACCTATTGCTTATAGTATCTGTAGAGATATGGACTTGACCACCAAAACTTAACCTTGTTCACTGATCCATGAAATGAGGTCGAGGTCAAGTGAAAACTGTCTGACGGGCATGAGGACCTTGCAAGGTATGCACATACCAAATATAGTTATCCTATTACTTATAATAAGAGAGAATTTAACATTACAAAAAATCTGAACTTTTTTTCAAGTAGTCACTGAACCATGAAAATGAGGTCAAGGACATTGGACATGTGACTGACGGAAACTTCGTAACATGAGGCATCCATATACAAAGTATGAAGCATCCAGATCTTCCACCTTCTAAAATATAAAGCTTTTAAGAAGTTAGCTAACGCCGCCTCCATCGCCGCTGCCGGATCACTATCCCTATGTCGAGCTTTCTGCAACAAAAGTCGCAGGCTCGACAAAAAAGATGAATGAACAAAATATATTTGCAATTTGTATTATTTTCACATAACTTAAAATTGGGATGTATAAATTATCTATAAATACTTTATTTGCTAAAGGCATACCATACCATGCAGTTGCAGCGGGAGGTAATGAAGTTGCCTAGAGTAGGATAGCATGACATTATCATAATGCTTATTGAAAACAATCAATTTCATCTAAAAAAAAAAAAAAAAACAGATGGTACCAATTTTAATTTTTTCTTTGCTGGTTGAAAAATGCCCAAAAAGTGTATATGTTATTTTGAAGAAAATTTGTAACAGACAATTCTTTTGGAGTAAAAGTTTTTCTTGAACATTGAAAAAATTTGATTTCTTTAAATGCTTCTCCCCCAATAGGCCAAAAAAATTCTAATATATCTTCAAAAATGAGCCATGAATGTATTATTTTCGGTATATACTTGAAAAGGACACACTAAAATAGACCTTGTTTCAAATTTAGGGGAAAATTCTACAGTGGATTATAACTGTCCATAATTCCCTTAAGAGTGTCGAAATAAATGAATACATATAATAACAAACAAAAACATTCCAAAAAATTATATATTTGGAATATTTGAATTTTTAATTCACTGACCAAAATCAGCAACAGGTAAAAATCTATGTATAAGGTCAAGGTCCATAAAATTAAATAATTCTACATTATAGTCAATAAGGGAGGGAGGAATGGGGATAAAAATTTACTGACAGAATGAAATACATGTTCAAATAAATAAATACATTTCATGATAACAATATTGCACTAAATATAACAAATTAATATGATACACATACTGTTTAAAAATTTCAAAATCTCTTGCATTTGCAAATATATGAATTTCCATATACATTAAAGAGAGAAATTCATGTAAATTTAAAATAACATAAAAATCATTACATTAACAATCAACAAATAAAATAAAGTAACAAAAATACATGTACAAACATCTGATTGGCAGATTATGTTTGAGGCTCCAGTAGGGTACCCCATCCCCCTTAGGTCACAAGGTCAAGTTTAAAAATTGACTCCAGTCACAAGGTCACTTTAAGAAAACTATTACAGTTCTAAACTGATCTGATTCTCGGTTCTGAACATTTTTAAGGTCACAGGTCTTTTTCAAAGAGACGTCAGGTCGCAAAGTCGCCAGCCAAACTCCCCAAGGTCAGAGGTCTGATTTGACCATGTAAGAACCACATTTTAACTATTATATGTAAACTTTCTAGATCATTGAAAATCAGGGTTCAAGGTCGGAATCAACTATTTTGTCACATTAAATTTTGTTATAAAATCCTGATACATTTTTGATGTATATCTCCTGACCTCAGTCTAATCTTCAAGTTGTAGATTTAATGTAGCCATACCTGTTAATTGTACATAAATATGACATTGACATTTGTACTCCTGTATTACAGATATTTAAAAGATGCGTTTGATTTGGTGAATATATGTCAAGGCAGAATCTATAGAACCAAAATGAAATACACAGAATCTGGAAAGCCTTCATAATCGTCACTCAAAGTCAAAAGTTTGTCAAAACGTTAATACATTGGGATCCATAAAATCAAAAGAACTTTACACAATAACCAAAACAAGCCTACTGAAACGTTATTCCAAATGAGCCTACTGAAACCTTATTCAAAAGGAGCCTACTGAAACCTTATTCAAAAGGAGCCTACTGAAACCTTCTTCAAAAGGAGCCTACTGAAACCTTATTCAAAAGGAGCCTACTGAAACCTTATTCAAAATAAAAGTGACGCCACCGAAGTTCGTACTTAAACTGTATTATGTAGTAATAAGCATTGTGTATAAGTTTCATAACATTTGGTTGAGGCAAACTAAAGTTAGAGAACGGGAAAAAAAATTTGTACTTGATCTTAGTTTTGTGGTAATGAGTATTGTGTATAGGTTTTATAATGTTTGGTTGGGGCAAACTTAAGTTACAGAATGGAAACTTAAAAATTTTGCAATTTTTCGATTTATAAAGGGGCATAACTCAATAATGGTTAAAGTGACACTACCCAAATTCAACTTGATCTGTGTTTTATCAGTGGAAGGCAAAATTAAGCATTGCATTGTATAAAGCATTGATTGTAGTTGATTCAACTATAATCATGGACAAAGGAAGATAACTCCAATTTAAAAAATTACTTGAATAATGACATTGATATTTTTAGAAAAAAAAAATGAAAAATTTAGCAATTTTTCCATTTGTAAAGGGGCATAACTCTAGAACAGTAAAAGTGACGCCACCAAAATTCAAACTTGATCTGTGTATTGTGGTAATAAGAATTGTGTATAAGTTTCATAACATTTGGATGAGGCAAACTTTAGTTAGAGAATGGAAACCAATTTTGGGACGTACGTATGTACATACGTACAGATGGACAAGGGTAAAACTTGATGCCCCCTCCGCTTCGGCGGGGGCATAACAAGCCTACTGAAACCTTCTTCAAAAACAAGCCTACTGAAACCTTATTCAAAACAAGCCTACTGAAACCTAATTCAAAACAAGCCTACTGAAACCTTATTCATAACGAGCCTACTGAAACCTTATTCAAAACATGCCTACTGAAACCTTATTCATAACGAGCCTACTGAAACCTTATTCAAAACATGCCTATTGAAACCTAATTCATAACGAGCATACTGAAACCTTATTCATAACGAGACTACTGAAACCTTATTCAAAACGAGCCTAGTAATACAATAACTGTAAGTCTTATTCCAAAAGAACATAACAATTACCAAAACTTACAATTCATTAAAATAATGTGGCAATGAAACAGCATGGAAGAACATAATAATAATACATTTGGAAATACTGAATAAAGGGAAATCGGATTTACTTCTTTTGGAGCATAACAACTCTTTTAACTTCATGAACATTTTCACATGACCAAACTTATCATGACCTTTGTCTTCTACTGAGTACAAACTGTTGTAGTACTGATAAAGAAAGAAGGGAGCTGTGTTTAAAATGTTTATAAATGATGATTTTTCCATAAAGGATGAGCATAAATATCTAAATTAACCAAAAAGGATGAATCGATTGTTAAAATAAAATGTTTGAGCACTTTTACAGACAAAATGAGAACACAAGACAGTAATGGTAAAATATGACAGCACTCTTAAAAGACAACCACTAAAATAAAATTATATGTTATTTTTCACTCAATTGTTTTTTATATTCAACATTTTTATTCCATCTTTTTGCTTTACATGACTTAATACAATGTATCTTATTAAACATGAGATGTATTATGAGGACTGTGCAATCAATTATTATCATTTTATCATTCCAGTTAGCATTCTTATAATAATAAAAAGGGGAGGTAATACTTGAAAGAAAGAATTTTCTCTAGGTCATATCAGTTGATTCCTAATAAAGAAGTAAACAATTTCAATCATTCATCAAACTACCTGTATTTATTTTTTTATTTATTTCAAATTATCTATCTTTCCGAGAGAAAAAAAACCCCAAACAATACAATTTTTCAAACAGGGCATTGCTATAACTATATAACAAATGCCCTAAAAAATAATCTGTCATTGACAATTCAATAAACTTTAACTCATCTTGTTATTTCTGAATCTCAACACAGCAAACTTGTTAAAAACTGACCAAATCTTTATATCTACAATTCAAAAAAACATTTTATTTTCTGCATAAACAACCCTTCTGGTTTACTTTAAACATTATATAATGATTAATAATGACAATTTAGATTAAGTACTAAATGCACAATTTTTATATCACTTTATGAATATGCTTTTGCATGGATCACATTATAATAATCTGCCACAAAGTTTGGGTACATGTAGCACCACAGCAGGTCTATCATCCTTTTGTGTTGAAATACATGTAAGTACCACTGTACCTAATGCCACATGAATGGAATGTTGCATCATGGTCCTGAGACTTGAACAGTGAACACACTTGGCTATGAATCATCTGGATCTGCTAAGTATTTACCTAAAATATAACATCAGGGCATATTACATATCATTACAGATTAGAAATAAACTTTATAGTTGCCTACATCCACATTTTTTGGGACTTTGGTGGATTGTTGTCTCATTGGCAATCATACCCCATCTCCTAATTTTTTTATATTTCAACTTTAAGTCTTCAGTGTCAAATTTGTTTACCTGTATATCTAAATCAAGAGCAGTTAACTTCTATTTATCTGATTTTTCTACATGTTTGACCTACACAAGTTTGAGTTATCCAAATTAATCTATTTTGATGAAAAAATTATATAATGCAAATTGGCAATCTAGCAAACACTCACTAAATACAACAGTGACAGATAAATCAAAGCTCCATACATATTGCAAAGTGATTTTGCAAGGGACTGGTATTGTCATTATTTAATTGTTTTCTTTCTATATGAACTGGCTTTGATAAGCATTTTGAAAAAGATATACTATTAGCATGTTACTGTGCTTGTTATAAAGAGATGACACAAGAGTTATGTCTCGCCTGTATGAAGTTATGATATAATGCAAATGTTGTAATCTAAAAACAACATTTTAACATGTAAATTTTAAGTCTTCAGTGTCAAATTTGTTTACCTGTATATCTAAATCAAGAGCAGTTAACTTCTATTTATCTGATTTTTCTACATGTTTGACCTACACAAGTTTGAGTTATCCAAATTAATCTATTTTGATGAAAAAATTATATAATGCAAATTGGCAATCTAGCAAACACTCACTAAATACAACAGTGACAGATAAATCAAAGCTCCATACATATTGCAAAGTGATTTTGCAAGGGACTGGTATTGTCATTATTTAATTGTTTTCTTTCTATATGAACTGGCTTTGATAAGCATTTTGAAAAAGATATACTATTAGCATGTTACTGTGCTTGTTATAAAGAGTTGACACAAGAGTTATGTCTCGCCTGTATGAAGTTATGATATCATAATGCAAATGTTGTAATCTAAAAAACAACATTTTAACATGTAAATTATGCAAAACTTTCAAATTCAGTGAAAAATGACTGACTGTATGGTCACTGGAAAAGGCACCCATAAGGCTTGCCTCCACAATTATGTTGAGGCGAACCTATGAAAAATAATATACTTAAGGAATTGACCTAGCCAGACAATACACATAAACCTCTATAGTACTATATTGCACTCTTATCCACACAACATCTATAAATCTTAGTAAACAAAGAAATAAACTGTCACACTTATCATTTAGGAAATATTTTCAGATTTCCGATAATTTAAGAAATTAAAGAAGTTTATTTGAGATCATCCTGTCATGTCTGTGAGAGTATGAAGCTGACCAATGCTAGTCTAATAAAAATAAACAGAAGAGCAAAACCTATATCATTACTTGAAGCAAATATCTACTTGTAAAAATGTTTTGCATAAACTCTTTTTTTCATAATTATTTCATACATTAAATCATCCTTTTTAATTTTTGTTACCTGCTCCAAATCTTTTCTTTGCAAGAGATATCCTATATCCAGACCCTATTAATTCAAAGTCTATTCCCGATAATGATGCTCCTTCACATATAAATTGTACTGCAGCTGTGGCAGGTTTACTAGGACCTGATTTTAAGTGGAATTTAGCTCTAACACAACCTTGTCCTGCTTCTTCACTAACTTCTGATATATCATTTAGTTTCCACATTCCTCTTTGGCTTTCTTCATTCCTGAAATCAAACATTGAAAATTGAAAAATTCCTCTGTTAAACTTCAATAATATATTTTTCTTATTATTTTTTTGTTATTTTTTTTTGTTGGTTATCACTGCAGACATCGATGGTCATTTAGATGGCATTGAAAAACAAATCCATCTAAGACTTAAGGAAAAAATTCCTTTGATTAAATAGTGGTTTGCCATCTGTTTGAGACTGATGTTACTCACAATTTTATTTGCTTGAACTGCTTGAACTTAGGCATGGACCATTTGACTTTCTGGGGGGGGGCTGGGTTTTTATATCAAGCCAGATTTTTTTTATTATCATGCCAACCGAGCAAGAATATTTTTTTTCAGTCAATCCAAAGCAAGAATATTTTTTTTCAACATTTGTACAGACAAAGGAATAGGACATGAAGCCAGAATATTTTTTTTAGCAACTGAATAGGCCAGATTATTTTTTTTGTCAAAATAGAGGCCAGATTATTTTTTTTTTAAAAAAACCCAGGTAGAATAAAAGTGAAGTTACAATAAACTTAGACAAAAGATGCTAAAATATATGATTAAACAACTGACTTCATCACTTTTTAATGTGAATTACTAAACTTTGAACATAAGTCATCTCAAAGTCCAACAAAGACATCAATCTTACATTAAATTAAAAGATATACAGAGTAATACAGTTATTTTTTCCATCTGGTTAGCGAGAAACTGCCCTTATCATGAAAACCTTGTTGAAATACAAAATTCAGGTCAATTCAAGTGACACTGTCAAGTGGACATGTACACCTTATAACAAATTTTTCAAAAAATTAAGGTTTACTTTTAATGCACAATAAATTTTAAGAAAATGACAATATACTGAAAACATAATGCAGACTAGTTGACATTGAAAATGAAATGAAGGTCATATGACATCTACAAGACAAACAAGTCAACTTAAAACCAAAAGACAAACCAAGTTTCCCTTCAAGTAATCTACCCATAATGAGTGAAACACAGCCTTATCTTGGAAATTTAACATGCACTTCAGTACCAGGCAATCATGAGGTCAAGGTTATTGTGATATGTCAGACTGACAAGGACCCCTTTTAAATCGTTTATTACAACATATAATTAGGTAAAGGATGTCTTGGTGTACTGTATTATGAGAAATAGACCATTCAGGTAACTTTCATGTTAAAATAAATAGAATGTATGCAATTCATAAACTTTCACCAATAATCATTGGGTAACCTTGAATTAGGTTCCTGATTCAATACAAGAATCAACTTACCACACCCCTTCAGGTGTACTTTTCATGCTAGTAACTTCTCCACTGACTGGAATCATTAGAGATATATTTTTTAACGTTGATGGGTTGGACATTGGTAAAGGATTAAATTTATAATCTAATCGTATATCTGTATGAGTAGGTTCACACTTCCAATACACAACCAATGGCAATGGACAACTACCAACACCAGACAATGCTTTAGCCTACAAGTAAGTAATGAATACATCTTCGTAATTTACATTTTATATGTGTCCTTTACTCAAATATTGTCAGTGCCAATTTTATGATAAATCAAAATACTTGATTGTTTGAAAAAATTTTAAAAATGTTGTTTATATTCTAATTCTATTTTAACTTAAATTCAACAACAAAGACTGACTTCTTCCCTGAAGATCTCAAGTAACATCCACTAATTCTATATATCAATTTTACTTAATATAATGATCATTTAATTCATGTCATTTTTATGGCTGATATCAATAATCTTTTATCAATAAGGAGACCTAATCCAACATTACTCTTTTTAATACTGTTAATACTGCACTTTTTTTTATTAATGTCTTGTAAGGACTGAATGAACTTCATTCAAATTCTTGCTCTGTATTTGATATCAAAGCTTAGATGATCTTCATTGAGGAAGCTAATTTAAAATAGAATTTTTAAAATGTTTACCTGGTACTTAAGAATATCAATATTAAAATATGAGGCAGTTTTATTTTCTTCTCCTTGGGTTTTCAGATGCCCACATAAAGCAGACATGTCAAAATGGTATGAAAGACTATCTGATGAACTTTGGTCAACATCTCTGAAATGAAAACAATATACAGAATTAATATATATCAAACTCTGTATGAGTGAAAATCTATATGCCTTAATCAGTAACCAAACATTCTCAAAACTAAAACACAATGACATGTTTCCTTTACTTTGTTAAAGTCAAGGGATATAGGGTGAGTGACATGATATAACTATTTGTGATATATTCACAAATGCCTGTACCAAGTCAGGAATATGACAGTTGTTTTCCATTCGTTTGATGTGTTTGAGCTTTTCATTTTGCAATTTGATAAGGGACTTTCCGTTTTGAATTTTCCTTGGAGTTCAGTATTTTTGTTATTTTACTTTTTTTTTCATATGTTTTTATTGACATTTAATCATGACAGTTTTTGATAAGGCTTCAAAATTTATATTTTAGCCCACAACCCAAACTCAAATAAACTGCGCATGTGTGAACAGTATGGACGTAATTTTTTGGCTCGTTAAAAATTAACGAAATTTATAAAATGAACTTTAAAATTATATTGTGAGAATTAATTCTAGTGAATATACAAATGAACTGACTTGTTATACTGTATGAATTCAAAAAGGATGGAAAAGGGACTCGAAAAGGAAGAATTGAAGGATCAAAATGTCAGCGGTGAGAAACCACAAAACAAACACAAAAGAGTAGTACTCACAACGTTAAAATGTAAATAAACAATCGGTAGCAGTACATAACAAAATTAATCCTATATTAACTTCCACTATGACCTCTTATGACTCTTGTCAAATGATACAGGAAAACAAAATATGCAGCACTTTATTCAGCCTCAACAAAATTTCTCATCTCCGGTTTTCAACAGATGTCTCCTATGTCAGGATATTATCCCGCACCCTCTCAGAGCCCGAGTCACTCGATGCCCCGCCAATTATGCAATCCACTTTAAATTAAGGCAGCGAATCTGGTGATAAAATAGACTTTTTGGTTCAGAAAGTTGACGAAATATTTAAAAAACTGTCATGTATTGATGAATTAACCAAAAAGATTGGAAATTTTGAAACTAGTGTAAATAATTTGACAAAACTGTTGAGAAAGCTTCAAAACGAATTAATGAAGTTGAAAAAGTATGGAGTTTATGAACCAAAATTTTGAAAGTAGTAAATCTGAGAGTGAATATCTTAAAACAACAATCACGGAAATTAAAAGTGAACACGATGAAATGGTTAACGGTTTCGATTGTCTGAGGGCTGATATAGACGAATTACATGAGCGACATGTAGATTTACAAATAAGGTCTATGAGGGAAAACCTTGTGTTCTCGGGTATACCAGAATTTTCAGAAAATGAACCATCAGAGCAAACTGAAGACATTATAAAAGACTTTATGAAAACAGAAATGAAAATGGATATGATAGTCGACTTTCAGCGCGCACATAGGTTTGGAAAAAAATCACAAATTAAAATCGACGACAGAGACACTTATACGACCAGGCCAATAGTGTGCAGATTTAAAAATTTCAAAGATCGCGAATTGGTCAGATCTTTTGCTCGCCATCTCAAAGGTACCAAATTTGGGGTGAATGAACAGTTCCCAAAAGAGGTAAATGACCGCCGCAAACTTCTTTGGCCATATTACAAGGAGGCTAAAAAACAAGGACAGAAAACGCACTTTAAACGAGACAAATTGTTTATTAACGGCGAAGAAATTGGACCCCCTACTGATCGTCACATGGAAACAGACAATAGACAACGACATGAAACAGAAGGCGTACGACAGAAAGAACCATCCCGCCGAGGTCCTCAACAGAACAACGACCGTACCGTGGAGCCCTCACAGACGTGGAAGACGAAGATAGGTAAACCGTGGAGGTTTAACGGACAATTTAAATGACAGTTTAAATCACTCAGATGGAACTGGCTCTCACACTAACACTGGTATTAATTCTAATCATGTAAATAAAGATATTGTTCATTTATTATCATTAAATGTTTGTGGATTAAAACGAAACTACTGTATCAAGAATTTAGGGATTTATTTAACTGTAATGATTTATTATGTCTTACTGAAACAAAATTGGACGATTTAGATGAAATTAGTTTTGAAGATTTTACCTTTCATTATAAAAACAGGAAAAATTTACTAGCTTTAGATCAGGTGGGATAGCTTTAGGCTATAGATCACAATATGCAAAATTTATTCATTGTATAGAAACAGATTGTCCTTTTGTTTTATGGTTTAGAGTGGATCGTACATTATTAAGAACAGAAGATGATATAATAATGGGTATAGTGTATATCCCGCCTGAAAATACTCGTTATCGTCTGAAAATGCGATGTCAGAAATTGAAATAGAATTTATTGAATTACAAAAGAATAGTAACTGTATTTTTCTTCTTGGTGATTTCAATAGTTGTACTGCAAATGAACAAGATTTTTCGATATATCTGATTTCAAGAACATTTAACTGATTTTATAGATGTAAATGAGTTTGATGACATTCATGTCTTAGACGATCTTAATATACCAAGAATACGTAATAGTTCTGATACTGTTATTAATACATATGGAAGAAAATTAATTCAATTTTGTAAAATAATCACATGTATATTTTAAATGGAAGAGTCGGTAAAGACCGAGTACTTGGTAAACCTACAAGCGAAATATTAGTGTAGTAGATTATATATTATGTACTGCTAATATTTTATGCAAAATAGATAATTTCAAGTTTCTGATTTTTGTAATTTATTCTCAGATATACACTCTCCTTTGTGCTTGTCTTTAACTGTAAATGGTTTTAATAATACACAAGGTGAAAGTGAAGTGATTAATGACAATAATGTATACATTTGTAAATGGAAACATGAAAAGTCAATTGAATACAAAAACAACATTGATGTTGATAAAGTAAACAATTATTGTTAAATGTAATGTCTAAATATGATGATATTAGTTCAGTTGATCAAGGTACTGTAGATGGTATTGTAAGTGATATTACGACTGTACTATTGAGTGCTGCAAAAGACACATTTGGGGTATTTACTAAAATTCTAAAAGACTTATGGAAAGGAACTTTTCAAACAAAGATTGGTTTAATAAAGACTGTAAAAAGTTAGACAAGAATTTCGAAAAACAGAAGACTTTATAAACACTATGGATCTAATTTATTTAAAGAAAGACTTGACAGTCAGAAAAACATTACAAAAAGTCATGGACGAGAATATCAAACTATATAACGAAAACTTGCGCACTAAGATGAGAAATATGCGATTCAAAAACCCAAGGGAATTTTGGAAAATTTGGAATAAAGTAAAGCGTAAAAACAATTGTAATATCACCACTGAGTCATTGTTTAACTTTTTTAAAGATATAAACAAAAATAATTATGAAGGAGATACTTATGATATTAATAATGATGTTAGTCAAGAATCTTCAAATTCTATGTTAAATGAAAGTATAACAGCTGAAGAAATATTGAAAGCTATAAAACATATTAAAAATAACAAATCGTCGTGGTGACGATATGATTGTAAATGAATACATTTCCTCGTCTATTGATTGTATGATTGATATTTATGTGTATATATTTAATATTATTTTTGATTCGGCATTTACCCGAGGCATGGATTATAGGTAACGTCATACCAATCTTTAAGAACAAAGGTAGCTCTACTGAACCACAAAATTACCGTCCTATTACTCTTTTGTCATGTCTTGGTAAGATTTTACTTCTATTTTGAACACTAGATTATGTGATTATCTTGATGAATATTCTATTTTACTAGAAAATCAAGCCGGTTTCAGACATGGATATTCAACTACTGATCATTTATTTTCATTATATGCACTATTTGAGTTACTTAAATTAAGAAAGAAAAACTTTACTGTGCCTTTGTCGACTTTGAAAAGGCCTTTGATTTTATACAAAGAAATTTTTATTATTTAAACTTTTAGAGAATAATATAAATGGCAAATTTTCCGTATTATACAAAATATGTACGAAAATGTAAAATCACGAATTATATTTAATGGTGAGAAATCAGAGTTATTTGCTTGTGAAATGGGTGTAAGACAGGGAGAAAATCTTTCCCTGCTCTTTTGCAATATTTTAAATGATTTACAGCATTTTTTGAAGGCAAAGATGTACTTGGTGTTAACTCTATTAGTGATGACCTTGAACACGAGTTGACAGTATTTTAAAAATATTTATGTTATTATATGCGGATGACACTGTGATGTTTTCCGAGAGTAGTGAAGATCTACAAAACATGTTAAATGAATTCTGTGATTATTGTGAAAATGGCAACTCAAAATAAATATTAATAAGACAAAAGTTCTTATATTTTCCAAAGGAGACAACCCAAAAATATAAGATTTTTATACAGAATAGAGAATTAGAAATCGTAACTGATTATAAATACCTCGGTATAGTTTTTGCTAGAAGTGGTTCATTTTAAAGACCGAAAATATATTTGTGAACAAGCTACTAAAGCAATGTATGGTATATTAAAAAAATGTAGACAAAACAGTTTAACTATAGAATGTCAGTTAGACATGTTTGATAAGATAGTTTTACCTATCCTTCTTTATGGTTCGGAAATTTGGGGATTTGAAAATTTTGATTTGATAGAACGTGTACATTTAAAATTTTGTAAGCTTGTTCTATATTTAAAACAGAGTACACCTAGCTGTATTGTTTATGCAGAATTGGGTAGATATCCTGTTATTCTTAATGCCAAAGTGCGTATGGTTAGTTTCTTATGTAGATTACTGTGTGGTAAAGAAAGTAAAATTTCATGTCTTTTATATAAACTATTGTATATTAATTTTCACAACTATGGTCTTAATTGTAAATGGATATCATTTGTAAAAAATGTCTTTGATACCTGTGGAATGTCAAATATCTGGTTTAACCAATTGTTAGATAAATGGGTAATTAAAAGTATTGAGTTGAAACTTAAAGACCAGTTTTTGCAGAATTGCCTAAGCGAAATAAACACTACTCCGAAATGCTTATGTTATAGAATTTTTAAAACTGATATTAAATTGGAAAGTTATTTTTCCAAATTGTCAATATATAATCAATTTTTATTGTGTAAATTTAGATGTGGAAGTCATCGATTACCTATCGAGACGGGAAGGTGGAATAACATATCCAGAAATGATAGGTTATGCCATCTTTGCGAATCAAGAGACATAGGTGATGAATATCATTATGTTTTGACATGTAACGCTCTAACTCAAGAAAGAAAGAGGTTGTTACCACACTATTGTACTTTTTGTCCAAATATATATAAATATCAACAATTAATGAGCTCTAGTAACTATATTGTTCTTGAAAACTATGTAGATTTATAAAATTATAAATGTGAGGTCACTCCTCCTGGTTAGTTTGTCACAGTAATTTAATGTTTATGTCTATATTGTTCACATGTGCTTTAATATTTAATGTAATTGTTTATACATATATATTCTCTATAACTATGTAATTTGTAGTTAATGAGAAATAAAATTCATTCATTCATTCACAGTACTATCAAGACCAAGACATTCCACAATAGTTTGACAGTAATTTTTTTTCTTAATTTCTGGATGGGATTTACAAAATACAGTATAATGGGTAAAAAAAAAAGAAATAGAAAAAAGGGGTGCTTAAATATAAAGAAAAGAGAAAAATGGGCTAGCAATTGAAGAATAAAAAAAATGACTCCAAAAATTAATGAAAATAGAAAATTCAACTGAAGCCCCCCAATCTATACTCCCATATCTAATTTTCAAAATCATATATACATTTCAAATAACAGAGTAAAAGTAAATGTTACAATGTCTGATCCCACAGTGCAATTAATCATCAACAAAGGATCTTAAAAACATATTAACAAAAAACAAACAACATCCTCAATAATAAGCAAGGAATTTAGTATATGCACAATTGTATAATGAAAATACTTACTGAATAACGAGCTGCTGATTGAGTAGTACTTGTTCTAATCGGTCTGTATTTTTGATTCTAAAACTTAAGAGTGCAGGTGATGGATTTTCTGTAAAGACTTTAACAACACCAGCTGGAAATGACATCATCACATTTCCTGTTATCTTCACCATACATCTGTGAGAGACCATTTTAACTTTAGAATATTTATATGTCAATTACATTAATAATATATTGTTCTGTTTATAGTGTTTGAGATGTTTGATATTAATTTACCAATCTCATTCCCTGATGAGTTTGGGTATTTCACATTGAAGTCCAGTACTTTTTCATTTACACCATTTGTGTATTTTTTTTTACTTTGACTTACATTTGAAAATGCAACTAGACTTAAGGGAGCTACCATTTGATTTTTATGGGGGGGCTAGGATGAAAAATTTTGTCCTGCATTTTTTTTAGTTGTAATCTCTGTCCTGCCTTTTTATTTTTCACTCTATTCTGTCCTGCCTTTTTTAATTTTTAAAGTTTATCCTGACTTTTTTTACCTAAATTGTCATCCTGACTTTATTTTTGCAAGTGTCTCATCCTGCCTTTTTTTTTTTAACTCAAAACTCCTGTCCTGCCTATTTTTTTCAAATTTCAACCTAGCCCCCCCATAAAAATCAAATGGTAGCTCCCTAATAAATTAAATTAAGTCTCAAATCTTTACAATATTGTCAGAAGTATTTCATTACCTGGATTTTTCTATAAATGACACAGACAGGGAATATCAGCCAATATCCCCTGTGAAGCCCCATATAACAATTATGTTTTAATGGAGTACTCTGATTTCAATATTAATATCCATTCTGATCTTCCTTTTTGTTCACAAGAGTATATGGGCTCATATGCCTAGTCAAGTTAACCAATCAAATTGCAAGAAAAGTCAGAATATTTCACTCCAGTATAACATATAACAATATTACTTACTTTGTAGCATCTGTTCCTCTGAAGAGTGAATTAATAGTTTCTGTAAAAGCTATAGCTAGTGGAACTGTATCAGACATGCCTATAGTTAAAGGACTTGGTCCACGGGATGCACCAACTGGCATGGATGTGGTACTGAATGTAACACTGCTACTACTCTCTGACCGTGACATGAAAGCTGGACTAGTTCTTCCTCCTGCTGTTACACGAGCTGGAACCTGACAAAAAAGGTCCAATTACAAAATACCATCAAACTTGTATATTTAGGTCATCATCAGGACTAGGGAAGACTGATCATATAAAAGAAATGACCTTAAAATTGGTTCAAAATCGTAGAAATAACAACATTGGGACAAAAAAGTGTGACCTGACAAGACAGATTTACGTTTAATAGAAGTGACCTTTATAGCTGGTTTGACTGTCAACAGTAACTAGACCTATCTAAGGTCAACAGTAACTAGACCTATCTAAGGTCAACAGTAACTAGACCTATCTAATGTCAACAGTATCTAGACCTATCTAATGTAAACAGTAACTAGACCTATCTAATGTCAGTCATATTTGTTTTGATGGTAGACACAATATATCTTCTATCCTTTCACACTAAAAAACACTGAGAGCTAAAATGTAATTACAAGTTTGTATAGAAAGAAGTTAGAATACATGTCCTGTCCATATTTTCTGAAGGACATCAAGACTATATCAGTACAAAGCACTATATGTTCTACATCATTAGCCAGTAAAGGCAGCTACCCTACATACCTGTGGAGCTATTGCTGATGTCCGTGACGGAGGTCGCTGAGGTGGCATTGGTAAATTAAAACTACCATTCAAAGAGGAGGTAAGTTGACTGGATGCTGATGATATATTATCAGGTTTGGATTGAAGACTAGTTGATGGACTAATACTACCATTTAATATATCTGATGCATCTACATTTAATATATCTGATGCATCTAAAGTAAATAAAAACAAAAGAAGTTTGTTGTATATGTAACAGTGGAATTAATCACTCGTCAAATACATTTATTGCGGTTTCAATTTAAAATTGAGAAAGGTCAATATATTTTAATCCAAACTAAGCTTCTTATATTTCTGACATTGATAACTTGTATATTAATGTGTAGATAGGCTGCAGCTTCTTTACTTTTTGATTTCTGACGTTGATAACTTGTATATTAATGTGTAGATAGGCTGCAGCTACATTCCTTTTTGGTTTCTGACATTGATAACTTGATTAACTGGTATATTAATGTGTAGATAGGCTACAGCTTCTTTACTTTTTGGTTTCAAGTGTTGTATAGGTGTGCAATTCATTTACAAAACTGACACAGTTTTTATCTTCATAACTACTTAATCTACAAATACTCACTTGGATTTGAAGCAGGAGTACTAGAAAGACTATTGGATATGTCTGCCATAGGAGACAATGGTGATGGGAGGTTAAATCCACCTCCAACAGGTGTAGATGACGTAGAGGAACTAAAAAAATCTAAGTTTAGAAGGTCCAGGTTTTGGCTTGGACGGGATTCTCTGTAATATATCAAGAAATATGTTAAATTTGTAAATCTGGGTAAATCAGATGCTTATAGTCTGTGTCCTTCCTGATGAGTACAAAATAATTTAAGTTGCAAAAATGTTTAAACAAGGAAAAATAGTAATATATTGTTTCAAATGAAAATTCTAAAAGAACAAATAAAACTGCACTGATGATACCCCCGCCGAAATATTTCGGTAAATAGGAAGTTGTTGAGTGATGAATCTGAAAACGCATCACACGGTATAGCTGACTTATATAAACCCTGAAACCAAATTTCAGGAATCCTTATCAAGTAGTTCCTGAGAAAAATGTGACGAAAATTTTCAACTTGGCTATCATGTGTAAAATAATATAAGTGTTCGGTAAACAGGAAGTTGTTGAGTGATGAATCTGAAAACGCATCACACCATGTACTTATATAAACCCTGAAACTAAATTTCAGAAATCCTTGTCAAGTAGTTCCTGAGAAAAATGCGACGAAAATATTCATGGGACGGACGGACTGACGGATGGATGGACTGACGGAAGGACAGACAGAGGTAAAACAGTATACCCCCACTTTTTTAAAGCGGGGGTATAATGATGATTTTTTCAACAGTTAGACAAAAATATAAAATGAAAATAATCTGATTACTTTTTTTCTTCTTTTTTTCTATACATGTATATCATGTTATATACTGTAAATTCTGAAATTGTTGCATGCATTTACTATTGCGACTTTTGAAGAATGGACAATAATAAGAGCTTAATTATTGCAATTTCAGAAATATCTGCATACAGATATATGGATGTTTTCTGAATGTGAGTTCTTACTATTGCGATACTCACCCAGTCGCATTATTCACATTAATAAAAACCTCGCAATAATTTCTGAAATTACATTAAAATGTACGCCAAAAAAAATCATTAGTTTTAACAAATTTTTCCTTCAATTTAGAAAAATTGCTGATTTAATAAATAATTAACCCTCTATAAAGCAAAAATAATTTGTAATTGTATCATTACCCCAAAGTATCCGATTCTGACTGGGATCTTTTCATTTTCTTGTCTACAGGTGTCTGAGCTCTCTTCCTCTGTAATGTATGAACACTATATATATATATATACACTAGTTGTTATTAAAATAATATTTCTAATCTATATAACACTGATACTAAGCAATTGAAACCACCTATTACAAGTCTCCTTATATCATTCTTAATACCATCTAAATATTTGAATTAAAATCCTATATGTTGACTTCAAAATAAGATCCGTCTAAAATAACCACCACCCATCAAGTTTTAGTAAAACACCTTTCCACCGTGACCCCCCCCAAATTCAATTCACGATAATGAATTTTAATGTTGACTGCTAAACCAAAATTACAGCATAGAAACTACTGACCACAAACATACATATAACAACAAAAATAATCAGTTAATCATATATCCATGCATATTTCAATGTACAACAATCAAAATCTCCTTTTTCAGAGAAACCACTTACCACAGCAGTAGGAGAAAGCCTTAATCCAACCATTTTTTCTTTGATCTCATCCACAGTGCCAGCCTGTAGTGGACCATTAGGACTTAATGGTCGGATTTCTACTTTTATTTTACGTTTACTCTCATCATCTACAAAAAGGCACAGATTTTTAAATAACTGACATATTAATTTGAGAGAAAGGAATGTTTTAATCAAAAATGTATGTTATATTAACATGTGATACAAATTTCAGTATGCATGACTTGATATTTCTGGATAATCTTGATCAGGTATATTCATAACCAAATGTTTGAAAAACTAAGTTTTATAAGTCAAATCTGAACAACCTAAACAAAACAGCTAAAATTGTCTAAGGTTAACTTTGCCTTCTAGGGAGTTGCAACCCAAATTTTAGTAAAAGAGAATACTGCTGGATCGTTCAATTTCCATATTGTATATTATATCATTAAACAACAACTGCATACATGTCAGTTAACTGCAATACATTATCTCTTCAGACAATGTCATTTAACAGGTGAACTTAAGCTACAATATTGAAACTAAAGAGATGTTACAAAATGTTTTTATACAAAATTTGAGATGTTTAAATTACCAATATACAATAGAACTTTGATTTCGAGAAAATCAGTAACTAGAACACCATAGATTTTTAGACTGCTATAAATGAGATAAATAGCTTACAGGGTTCACCACAGAATGAAAATCAAGGGTGGGGGAGAAAGTTCATCAAATCGGAGATTTTGTGTTGCGTTGTTGAATCGATTCCTTGTGCATAAATTATTAATTATATGCCTTACATGTATTTGTCATATATATAGCTAATTTGGAAAGGGGGTCTCACACAGATTTTGTAGTTGGTCTTATTAGTGGTCACCACACTTGTAGGAACATATTAAACAGGGAGAGTAAACACCTGATGTGGCTTCCCAGATTGCAGGAATATTCTGAAAATTTTTATCTTAATTGTCTTATGGAAAACCACATGGTAAAAAGGTCTAAAAAGATACAGAAATTAATACTGAAAAAAAATATTCAGTCAGAGAATTTCAGTCATATCAACCAAATTAAGCCTATCTAGCAGTTTATAAAATCATATGTGTTATGTAGAATTTTATTAAATTAAGTCCCCTCTTTTCCAATATACAATTATGTAAAGGAATTATATATCATTCCAGTTTTACTCTTTTCTTACTTTAAAAGAGTTTTAAGATAAGGAAACTCCTATCCCAGATCTAACTGTCTAAAAATAACCAGATGATGATGGGAGTTTTTAACAACCTTGACTGGTTACATAACCAGACAATGTTTGTCTGTTATTTAGGTATACTATTACCCAGTATTTTCCCGCCAAAAGAGATCAAGTGACATTGTTGTCAACAAAAAGACCATGTGGTCAGGGAATTCATTTGTTTTCTGGATTACTGCTTTTATAAATCTAGTTAGGATATAAACATACCATTTAAGGTATAGTCAAACATATGAATTTATAAAATAACTGTAGTTTGTTAACAAGTTTTACTTTTCAAATTAAAGAAACTGGGTCATGATCATTCATTGTTTGCTACCTTGTTCAACCACGCGAGACCATGTAAATAATATAATCAGCAGTCAGTGTACATCCCTTGAGGCAATTAACAATTATTAGACTTCTTAATTGCCACTGACATGATAATTGGATTAGGGATATCTGAAATTTAACTTCTATCTATTGAATTTTCAAGTGTGGCGGACAATAAAATAAGCGTGGCGCTAGGAATTTTAACGTGGTGCTAGAAATTTTAGCGTGGCGCACCGCCATGCTTAAATAGGTTGTGGTGATCCCTGGCTAAGATGGATTTTACAGCAGCTGGAGAAACACTTGAATGTTTGGTATTTATATAATAACTAATCAAAAATGCAAACTCTCATAATAATTGGACAACTGTTTTTAAATTAGCCATCACACATCTTATAGACCATTGCACCTCTGCGTCCTCTACAAATACATTTTTATAAACATACCTGAATCAGAGGTAAATCATATCTGAATGATTATACCTGAATCAGAGGTTTATCAACCTAAATCAGAGGTAAATCATACCTGAATCAGAGGTTACTCATACCTTAATCATACCTGAATCAGAAGTTAATTATACATGAATCAGAAGTTAATCATACCTGAATCCGAATCTGAATCACTAGAATTCCAGCTGTTTTTATCACCATTATTTTCTAATGGATTATCAGGCCTGATTCTGTAACCATCTTCATCAACCAAACCATCATCCTAAAGACACATTAAAATAAATTTAGCAAAATTAATATAAATAGGAGATGAGTGAATTTAAGTAGGAAAAACCCATGCAAATATATTGCCAGGGCTCACACTACTCCAGAATCATAGGGAGAAGTGACTTCTCTTTAAACAATTTACTATCATGCAGTAGAAAAACCTTTTTTCAATTCTTACCATTTAGCACATCATTAAACTGTGAAGTTAAATTGGTGGCTTATGTTATTCAAGCTTTGGTCTATTGTTAGAGAGATATTCTTTACCATTTAATTTGCAATTGAGTGATCATTTGGTATTTTTGCAATTGAATATAATGAAAAAAATATATACTTACCCCTTCAAGAGTGTCTCTGCAAAAGACAGTAAAAAAGAAAGTGTGAATTGTATATATCTGATGTTTTAACAAAAGACTTGTAAAATATAAAACTAAAGATCAAACATAAAAATATATAGCGATACTGTGGATATTTATTATCATTCATGGCATACCAATATTCTCTTGGGTAAAATGACCCACAAGTTAAAGTACAAATTTCCTATTGACTTGTATGTAAAAGTTTGGCAAAGCCTCCAAACCCAGTATCTGCAAAGTTACTGTTTTCCTCAATCAAAGATGAAAAAAACAATAATTGAATCCACAGTAGCTGTATTATATCTAAAATTCTACTTTCATCCAATCAAAACACTCCTCATTTAGGTAAATTCTACTTTCATCCAATCAAAATACTCCTCATTTAGGTAAATTCTACTTTCATCCAATCAAAACACTCCTCATTTAGGTAAATTCTATTTTCATCCAATTAAAACACTCCTCATTTAGGTAAATTCTACTTTCATCCAATCAAAACACTCCTCATTTAGGTATTTAAATACAATATAACTATTTCCATTCTAGAGTAACAGCATATAAGTGGGTAAATAATTTGTGTGAGTTCATGCATTATTAACATGACAATATAAACAGTCAATATGAGCAATGAATATTTCCACTGTGTCAAATCAGGTCCTAAATTAAAACAGTATAAGCTGAGGAACAATTTCTCAGTTAATCATTCATATTTTGAAGTGCAAAGTGCTGGGATTACATGTAAATATCTTTGAACTGTGTCAATACCTGTTTCTTACTGTTTAAAAATAACCTAATAATGTCTTCTTCTGAAGTCAGCACTGAATGACTGATATAGGACAGTGTATTCAAACAATTGGGGAAATCATAGGTCTTTCTGTTAACAAAGAGACTTATTCATATGCACATATTGTTTTTGAACAAGTAATAAGTCTAGGGTGTTTTTTTGTTTTTTTGGTAAATGAATTCCTAAATTTAAAACTTATTTCTGTAAAGGAATTAATGAAAACAAAGTTTTACCTGAAAAGTATTTACAAATTAATATAGCTTACAGCCTAGGCAAGACCGTACTTTGACCTACAGAAAACATAACAATATGACGTTCATTTAATTGCAGATATCAAAATGCTGATTAAAACAGCTTGAAGAATTGGTAGAATATACTTGCTGGTCAAGCAATTTGATTAAATTACAGATCATGTGTTTGATCTTCGCTTTCAAGGATCTATTTTCTGTTCTAACAGTTATTACATCAACCAATGAAATTTCAAATTTTGAAGGTGTGTATCATTAAAACAAAATCTGATGAACCCAAAAGTCTTCAATACAGAAAGTAGAAGAGAGTGTTATCAGATCCTTGTAAGCATGGACACAGGATCTGTATTTCAATGAGAATGAAGGTCAAGGTGAAGGATCCACAGGGCAAAAATGTTCATGAAGGTTGTCATTTGTAAAAGAGATGAAAAAACAGTAAATTTGAATTGTTATCACAATCATTTGACCTACTATAATAATATAAGAAATAAAGCAGATTCTTTATCTTAACAAAATTTAAATGTAAGTTTATTTGAGGTGGTGCTCTGGTCATTCATTAGGTTTGACAAGCATCATGCTTTCCTACCTGCCACCAGGACTGAAACATTGCCACATAAAACAATTAACATATATGCATACAATTAACATTAAATACAATATAAAAGCTTTCTCTTGAAATAATCTTATCAGACCTACATTTGTCTGTATGACAGTTCCTCATCCACACGGGTGTATATCAGTTTTGTAATAGTACAGATTCATTTATTTTTCATGGGCACCAATTTAAATGCATTAAGGGAAGGTTGTCTTTTGTAGATGCTTCAACAATATCTGCACATAAGCCTGACAAGCCTATAGTAAATTTGTTTATTGCTGAACAATTATAAAATTTTGGTTCACATTTACCAAAAAAATTCACGAAAATTAGTACCAATGGAATAATAATGTATATTGTTACTGTCATCTGATCTTATTTTGGTTTACTTTTTATACTATTATGAAAAGTTCTACATATACTTTATAACTAAATGATTTGTAGATGATGGATAACTTATGTTTAATAAGACTATTTAATCTATGAATTTACTCTAAAAATTGTAAATCAATACATATTGTGAAACCTTTAAACATAACAACACAATGATTGTGAATAAACAGGAAGACATTTGATCACATCTCTCTATTTGTTCTACTTTTATGGCTTAAGTATTTGTGAAAATCAGTATAGATTAATATAAGGAAGCTATAACTAAGGACCTATATTTCATATTGCAATTTGAGAAATTAAACTTAAGCACAAATATGGTACATGCATATCCCTCTTCCTCAATTAATGACCATAAATTGTTGACACAGAGATATATCTCGCCTGTATCTAATTCTAGATGTGCCAATGTTTATACAACTGTGTACTAATATCATTGAATTACCCTTAGTGGTTCTCCTTAAACTGACCAAATCACAAACTTTAACAAATTGTTGATGCCGCCATGACACCACAGATGCCACCGCCTCCTGAAACAGCATACCTAAGTCTCACATTTTTTACTTGATTAAGGCAAGAAAAAATAACAGAAACAAGCTACAATGACAAATACGTTATGAATCCATTACAAGCCAGAAGTACCCCCAGAGCATGTTAAGATACTTACACAGATTCTGTGTCTGCTTTATCATCGTTGCTTTTGTCATCTTTGTCCTTCTTTTTCTTCTTCTTCTCTTTCTTTCTGTTCTTCTTTAGGAACCCTTTAAAACAATCAGAATAACTGCAGGTTGGTGCATACTGTTGGACAGGATGTCAGGTTTATTTATGTTATTTATACATGGGAAATTGCATTCTTGAAAATTGAATATTTTATCTGAATTTATAAGACATTATAACATAAGCATTTATGAGGAATGGGATCATCTGGGAATCTGCATGCAACCCAAAATATACATGTCACATTTAAAAGCATACTTTGCTATATCTTTTCAGCAATGAAGTGATCATAGATACTGAGTACAATGTCATTTTTACATTAAAAAACTTCATGACTTTTTCACTTAAGAGGTTAGGTGCACCCTTACGATTACTAGGACTAAACATGCAACAATGTTAAACATACATTAATTATGATCCTATAAAGTGTTTGACAGGAAATCTAATTTTTATAAAATGACTACACTAATTATATGTTTTAACTATATGCATTAAATAGTGATGTATAAACAGAGTCAGCTTTGTTCATGACAGAATTCTATAGAATCATGCTATACATAAGCAAGCATTTACAAATAGGAAGTGAAAACTTGTATAAACTTCTTATTATGCATTGGCAATCTTTTTATGTATGATTGAAAAATTAGTTATTTTGTAAAAATAATAAAGGTGCATAAAATTTTGTTTTGTAAAAATATTATAGGTGCATAAAATTTAAAATATTACAGGTGCATAAAATGTAAAAGTAAAACTAGATGTGTTGGAACGACACAAATGGCCCCATTCGCAAAAAAAATTGGAGCCATTTTTTGGAGTGATAATTTGAGAATGAAAGTCTGTACAACTGATATTTTTCACAAAATTTTCAATGTCCAAAGCCTGTTATTTCGACATAAATCAGTGGAGCAGAACCAAACATAAACTTGATCTGTAACTTATCACAGTAGACTCACATATTAAAAATCAGCTCAACATGTGAAGGTGTTTAGAAAAATAGTCTGTATAACTTCTATTTTCATGAAATTTTCAGTCCAAAGCCTGTAACTTTTGCATAAATCAGCGGAGCAGAACCAAACGTAAACTTGATCTGTAACTCATCATAGTTGACTCACATACTAAATATAAGCTCATTATGTGAAGGCGTTTAGAAAAAAAGTCTGTATAACTGTTTGTTGCAGAATGACGTAATGATGGACAAGGGTACACTATATGGCCTGACAACTTTGTTGCGGGGGCCATAAAAATAATTTATAATAAGACAGTTCAGTACTTTGTAAAAATGCATAAGATGAAATGTATATTTCATATCAGTATTAACCCTAGTAAAGACACAATTGTCAACATATATTTGTTCCGCCTAACAGAAGTTCCACTGGAAACTTTGTTATAAACAAAGTCATAATATTTGTTCCTGTTGGAACAAATATTCTATACCATTTATTCCGTTAGGAACATTTTCTGTAATAGTTATTCCAGTGGAAATAATATTCCAGAATATTGTTTCCATTTGGAACTTATATTATGAAGGAACTTCTATTCCGTGACACAATTATTATTCTGAAATAACAAATGTACTATCAATCTTATAAAAAGGAAATTTGCTTAGAGTCACAACTGACTGTTGCAAAAAAATGAAGTTGTTCATTCATTCAAACTAGCTATTAAACATATAAAACATATTTTTAACATTCTTGTCAATATTGATTTAAGAACTTGAAAAACAGAATGTTATGGTTTTCAAGTTAAAATTGTATGGATATGTAAATCCATTTGACAGAGATGATCAGATGCATTACCTAGAATAAATATATAACAAGAGGTTCAAAGGATCCCTCACCTGGAACCTCTTAATTGCGCAATGGAATATAGTTTCTGACAATTTTTGCTTCATATTAATCATTTAGTTTTCATCATTACCTTATAGCTCCAATACATTTCACATTGAAGTTTCAGGAGAAGAATTTAAAAATGGCCAAACAAAATCAAAGATTGCCTTTAGCAGTCATATTTTTCATCTGATGGAAACCACTGAGGCTCACTTGAAGTGGCCTTCTATAGATAAGTCCTGCCAAGATCATTTAAAATTGGCTTAGTGGTTACAGAGAAAAAAATTAAAAAGGGCTTTTCCCTAGGATTTTAATATTTATGTACAAATGTTTGCTATTGAATCAACAAAGAATGAGGATTGTTTGTAAATGATCTTTTAAGAGTCAGTTCCAAAACTGTTTCCTTATAGTTTTAGGCATATATTTTTTTTTAAATTGGCCAATCATCATCTACCTCTTGCAGCAATGTTTTCTGTTGATTTAAACTTTGACTCCTGTATAAACAAACTTAATTTAATCTGCATTATTTCAAATAAATTCTACACAACTACTCATATGAATATGCTGGCATTCAAAAGATATAAATAAACAAATACATATAGAATACAATATATTGAAAATTTACATTTTGATATCTTCATGTATAGACAAGTCTCTGATGAAATTAACCACAGTAAAAAGTAACAGAGTATAGCCTTAAAGTCAGGGCATGTTATAAAACATGTTAAACTTTAAGCACTCAAGCCAATGCAGTTTTTAACAAATATTGTAACAGTATACTTTATACTGAAGGTGTAAAATAAACTGTTAGAAGAGACTTTACAGAAACTGCATCCCTTAAATATGAATAATTTATACATTATTAATCTGGGCATCATTTAAACAATTAACATTTAATATTATTAACATGAAGTGTAATAACTTTTGACGAAAATTAGATTTTTGTGTTTCAGCAAAAGACTGTCAAAGTGTAAGTAAATTTGAAATTCCTTACTGCCATTTGATATACTTTAACCCTTTCTAAAACTGGAACAATGGGTTGAAGACATAGAATTTCTCACAAGATAGGAGATATTTTATTTCAATTTTGAATGGCTGTATAATCTGAGACCTAAAATAAAATATGATTTTCATTTTGATACTCAAAAGAGCAAAATTTAAATAAAAAACTCATCCCTCCTTGTGAAAATTACAAATAAATAATTCACTTTGTTATGGATACAACTGTGAGAGCTACATTTTATCTTTCTTTTATGAAGGAAAATTGGCATTTTTGGAAAATGAATTTGTTAGAATCTAAATTATCTGGATACAAGGTGACTGGTGTTCACATTAATCATTGTTAATAATGTTTGTCAAAAGAAAACAGGAAAAATATTTTAAAAGCTGAATCTAATAAAATATTGGGTATTTACGTTCATTTAAAAAAAATGTTTTATTTGAGTCTTAAGTTGTCTTTCTTCGGACAAAGTATACCTGCAAGTTTTAAATTTTTTTTGAGTATAATACAATTATAAAAGATAATCCTACAATTTAATTATGTTTTTTTTCAATGAAAAATAAATTTTAAGGCTTTACTCCATGGAAAAACTCTACAGTAATATAAGCACAAATAAAATAAAGCTGTATAGAGCAACTAGCTACAAAAGAAATAAACCTAACGGTACTGCCAATAGCAAAACGTACAATTTCTACAACGCATATATTAATGAAAAGTTAGAGCATGCACACACTGACACACCAACTAAAATTAACACAAAAACCAATTAACCATATGCTCACTGACAGCAAGAGTGATAGAATGTACTAATTACATGTTTTGGAAACTCGTAACTTTACACTTCTACTTAGAGGACCAGGCTGGTCAGTTGGAACAGGACTCCCTGTAGAGTCTGTAAAGTAAGGTGGTCAAAGTACAATATTTCATCTTTATTATTTCACAAGTAGATATATTGTTTTAAAGGTTAAGTATTTATTAATGCATTGAATTTTCATCTTTCAAACTATGTTAATATTGCATCAAAAGATTTTTTAATTAATGTCATCTTTTCAGGATCCATCTATATGAAATTCTGTTATCAATTAATCTTACAGGTTAATTCAATTAGTCTTACATGTAAATTCAATTAATCTTACAGGTGAATTCAATACAACTTAAACTATATCAAACTGAATATATTTATTAGAACAGACTTACTTCATTATTATCCAGATCGGCGGGACATTTGCGCTTTTTTAATGGACATTTGTGCTTCATTTCATAGGACATTTGCGCTTTTTAAAAAAGGACATTTGCGCTTTTACAATATTTGATTCTTATGACTTCCCTTCTATTGTATCCGGGCTTAGGACTGGTAGGTTTGACCTGGCAGAGTGACTTCCCTTCTATTGTATCCTGGCTTAGGACCGGTAGGTTTGACCTGGCAGAGTTTAAGACTGTGTCAATGTGAACTAACTAACCACAAATATAAGTTGAATTTATTTACCTTATAATTACAACTCATTGAAATTACAGGTAGACGACTATAGGTAAAAAGTGCAAATGTCTGGTCAATTTAATACAGGTGTATCAAAATTTAAAGCGCAAATGTCCATAGTGTTTGGAGCTCAAGTCCTATTGTGTTACAGGTAAAAAGCATAAACGTCCTGTGCCCATCCAGATTTGGTGTCAATTTATATTATTTTCAAAATACTTTAAACACTAATCCTTTTTCAATCAACTAGTTTTCTTTTCTCATAGATTTAAGTACTGTTAATTTGAGCTTTTTCTTTTTATCACAGTGATAGAAAACAAGTTTTAAATGACTTGAAAATAAAATGATTTCAAAAACAAATAATTCCCACATGAATTAATCTGAAAGATTCTCTCCTTATAGAAAGTTGAAATTAACTTTATTATAAGTTTTCAACTGAAAATGTATAGTGAAAATTCATTTACGTTAAAAAATTGAACATTAAGACGATGGGAACTCAAATTTTCGGTTTTTACTATACAACATTTGACATATGAATTCACACCGTTCCAAATGACTGTTAATTGAGGACAGATCATCACAAAGTAATAGACACACAATCGTCTTTAATTTGATGCATCAAATTCTAAAACAAGAACCATAACACATGATCATGTAGATAGAACTGAGAACATGTAGCTGACATTTCATGTTAGGATGGGATAGGGGGATAAAGCAAACAAAAAAATACACACCCAGGTTTAATATCATATCTGAAAAAGAATTGAAATTATCTTAAAAAAGGTTCAGCTAAAAATATCCATTATTTAGAATAAATTTTAATTCAATTCTGTGGACATTTCTGTAAACAGTTTTTTAACTCCTCTCCAATGCCACAGAGATTTGAGCATTGAAATATCTATAACTAATTTCAAATCAATTATAAACTACAATAACAAAATTTGTATTACCTAATTGAAGAAATAATAGTTACAGACTTTTCCAAAACATAAATGTAAAGAAAAATCTAGAAGGAACTATATATGTACCTAATCCTATATAAAAGAACCATCACAATTAACCCAAAAACACTGTATACATGAAATGTCAGTATTAACCCAAAGCCAATTAAACATCATATAGTTAGTAAACACAGCATTCTGAAAGCATTTAATAATTATGGTATATTTTAATTTGAAATAATCTGTTCATTTTCTGAAAGCTGATGTGTTAAAATTAGGCAAATCTTTTGTAGAAATCAGAAATTATTGATCTTTATTATTATAGTCTTATTTTGAATTTGCATATATTATATTTTTGTCAGTGTAACAAATTATTTCAGTCTTGAAGTGAATTCTCTATCTCACCTGGTCTACTTTTCTCTGTTATACTTTCTCGCTTAGCCTCTGTTGGTTCTGGTGACATAGGCCTTGGTGCCGTAAACTGGACAAATCAGGTTCCATGAATTCAAGTGGACCTAAATATAAATGAGACCCATTTAAACTTTATAGTATGGGATCATAAAAAATTCTTAACCATTATGCAAAGAGCATTCCTAAAGACTTTTTGAATCATCTATTACTTTTGAATCAGGTTAATAACATTCTTCTAAGATTAAGAATGTTAGGACTTATAAATTTTCTATTTTCCTTCTTTTCATTTCCTTTGAGCTTTTCCTAAATCATCAATGCACGCAACCTAACAAGTTTCTTACCATATTATATTAAAAATTCATCTTAACAATATCATACAAAATAATTCCCAAAACTCCTGTGATATTTTTTTTATGCAGCTCTAAATAATTCCATAAAAAATTCAACTGTAATTTGTTTAACAAATTTCTGCTGATTCTTCTGCGATATTCAGCTTTAAAGAATTCAAACAAAGCAAAGTATTTTGCTTCTAAACATTAGGATAAATTTTAGAATATCCTGATACACATCACACGAAGGAATTTATATTGTTCTTATGTTTCCATAACTTTATCCTTCACAATTCAATTTTCTGCAGCGAATGCAACAGACTCATAATTAGAAATAGCAGTCTTAGGTTAATTAAACTAATCTAGGATGCTCCATGCAACTACAACATGAATAAGTGCACCATTCAATTTAGCATGACACTTATGATATAGTGATTTATAAATACCAAATTTGTATTGTAATATAAAGTAAATATGCCAAATATAATCTATAAAGGTTCATTTGTTATATTTTTTTTTAAGTGGATAAGTACAAATAAATAAGGATATTGAACAGAAGTATTTGTAATCCATTTCCAAAGGACCTGACAATCATGCAATCATACTATAAAAAATAAATTGATAACAATCCCTTTCCTTGAAACAAACAGAATGATTTAAATAATGTGCTGCAACTAAAACTGCCAGGAATGATTGGATCTCATAACATTAATAAAACAATTGCAAGCATGAATATAAAATTAGTACCTGTGAATTCCCAGCTTTGTATAGCTGAGCAAAATAATAACATTTTGTTGTAGTTAAATGTTAAAGCATTGTGTCTAATAATTTAACATAAATAAATATTTACAAAAAAAAATACATTTGACCCAAATTATTAATATATCTTCTTGTTATGTATTTTTTTATCGTCTTTATCTAAATATACAGACTTTCTTGTTTGTTTGTTTTCTAGTTGAAAAATCAAATGAAGCCTTTTGCATTCTGAATTTATTACATTCAAGGCTGTCTTAAGATTTAGAACTTATAGCAGTTGCGTCTTTGTCAATGTAAAAATTGTTTTAAAAGTTAAGAAAAAATACAGACATTTCTGACTTTTTGAGCTCAATTAATTATGTACCTGGTTTAATTTTTCCTGTTTGTTTTGACTGTATAAATGAATCTAGTAATTTCTGTACAGTCAACTCATCACATGTTGTTTTAAATTCATGGTGCACCTGAAAATGGACACAATATTTATAGTGATTCAATTTGGCCAAAAATTCACAAATGCATAAAATAAAAATATCTAGCATGTTGGACCTTCATCTCTATCATAAACAAGAAGTTGTACGAATTGTTGTGCTAAGCCTACCCTCATTGTAATTCAACGTATTAGAAAAAGGAAGTATGTACAGATTCCAAAAGCGCTATCATATTACAATTTTTCACTGTCAAATGCAGTCCAGATATGAAGTCATTTCTGTTCTGTAGTACTGGAGAAATGTATCACAAAATCAGTAAGTTGATTCACTATATTGAAAAATTCTAAATATTGGTGGATTTCTTCTCCACATGTGTGGTACCAGTTGTGATGCTCCTTCTCCATATGTGGTACCAGTTGTGATGCTCCTTCTCCACATGTGGTACCAGTTGTGATTCTCATGTCAAGTACATATTTGTGAATAGTCTCACTCAGTTCTCATAATCGAGGAAAAAAGGACAGGATTGTGACAGACACTTAAAAACATAGCCCTGGTCATCTGTGACACAGATATTCCATAGCAGTCAACCAAATCATAATTGATAAGTTCTGAGTTTATATGACAACCATGAATGTGGTATCAAACAGTAAATGTAATTGTGCTTCATATACTGATATACTGTCATTACCTGTCCTCTCAATGCATGTTCATTCTCCCAAGCTTTTGCATAGGTATCAATAAAGTCCTTCATTTGACATATATGTTCCTCTTCTACCTCTTGGAAATGCTATAATACAAAAAAATTCAGATAGAACAATTCAGGTTTCTGGAAAAAATAAAACACTGAATCCCGCATTCCTGAAAAAATACAGCTTTTTCCCAGGACGCCTAAAAAAGATAATTATTAATTCCCAGGGTTCAGATAAGTGTAAATCCTGAATTCCTGCATAAAAAAGAGGTCTAATTCAGACTTTCTGAAAAAATCAGACATTCTGAAAAAGGTCCTTCCTCCCCTCCATGTTGATTTGAATAATTAAATCAGTTTCTACAATGCTTAGACATTGTGATGATTCATATTACTTCATACGTGAAAGTATTATCACAATTTAATCATAGTGTTGGCTTCAAGCATTATTTGAACTGTAAAAATACAATTATTTACTATAAGACAATAAACTGTCAGAAACTTCAAATATGAACAACTTCTCCCCCATTTCCAAAATAACTCCAACCCTGATAGAATAATAAACTATGCAATGTCTATAAACCTTATATATCAGAGATATGTTGTGTATAATAATCCTATTTTAAAACTTGAATATGATTAAATGCTGCCAAATTTTATATAGTTTGAATCTATATTGATATTTTATGTTCTTCAAATATAGTCATCCTTTTTTGTGAGACATACATTTCTTAAGCATGATTTGTTTGGTGCTATGTTTGTTTGTAATGGTGTCCAGTCATCTTGATCAGCATTGAATCCTAACGTTATAGGCACTGTTTTCAACATTATGTTATGTCCTATCAAATATTGGTAAGAACTTACTTTACATGAATCCATCATCTTATTTTCAAAATTGTTTCTAATAGTTTCATATTTCTCTAGGAGAGACTTGTAATCATCACCTACAAAAAATGCATCCACAATTTAAAAATGTATGTAAAGAGTTCAAATGTACTGATTATTACTCTCACCAAACAAGCAAAAAACAAAAACACATTATACAATCAAACAATTACAATATTTATTTAACTATACTTTTTTTCTTTCTAAAGGTACAGAATACTATGATGGTGATTATTTACAAATGTGTGCTTGACATAAAACTACATCCAAAACTGTTATTTTACACATTTGACAGAAAATGTTCTTAGAAAAGGAACCTATGCAAAATCGGGAAAATGCCAATCACTGAAAATATCAATATTGCAGAGGTTTTCAAAATATACACAATGTTGGGTGACTTACTTGCTTTCTTGTACTTTACTTCAGACTGAAATAAAAATACAGATTTTGTTCAAAATAAAGTAAGATTCAATTAAATAAAGCTGGTCATAATTCAGTTTAGTTTAATGTTAACAAAATGCACAGACTTACTAGACGTAAGATATTACCAGATTTGACTGTATTGTTGAAAGTTAAAAGACAATCCAATCCTAGGAATCATGTTTCAATGTCCTGAAGGATGATACAATGAAATAATACTTAATTTTTATCTATATAAAGAGGATTCCAGAGGCTACATGTGGATCTCCTCACCAAATCTATACAGATTCACAATTTAACAAAGTTGTTTTCAAACATGTTTTAATACTATATATATACTTTACAAAAATTTATCGTTGCAATATTGTCTTTTTGCACTCATGCGGCGTAAAGCAAACACCAATCAAACAAAAATTTAAGATAAAGAACCTAACCAAAATAAGTTGATTGCTTGTCATTATATATGGCTGTATGTGAAAGCCCCAGTGAAGCTATCATTATATATAGCTGTATGTGAAAGCCCCAGTGAAGCTATCATTATATATGACTATGTGAAAGCCCCAGTGAAGCTATCATTATATATGGCTGCATGTGAAAGCCCCAGTGAAGCTATCATTATATATGGCTGTATGTGGAAGCCCGTGTGAAGCTATCGTTATATATGGCTGTATGTGAAAGCCCGTGAAGCTTTCTCATATGGCTGTATGTGAAAGCCAGTGAAGCTATCATTATATATATATGGCTGTATGTGAAAGCCCAGTGAAGATATCATTATATATGGCTGTATGTGAAAGCCCCAGTGAAGCTATCATAAATGACTGTATGTGAAAGCCCCAGTGAAGCTATCATTATATATGGCTGTACTGTATGTGCATATATGGCTGTATGTGAAAGCCCCAGTGAAGCTATCATTATAGTTGGCTGTATGTGAAAGCCCCAGTAATGCTATCATTATATATGGCTGTATGTAAAAGCCCCAGTGAAGCTATCATTATATATGACTGTATGTGAAAGCCCCAGTGAAGCTATCATTATATATATGGCTGTATGTGAAAGCCCCAGTGAAGCTATCATTATATATATGGCTGTATGTGAAAGCCCCAGTGAAGCTATCATTATATATGGCTGTATGTGGAAGCCCGTGTGAAGCTATCGTTATATATGGCTGTATGTGAAAGCCCGTTTGAAGCTATCGTTATATATGGCTGTATGTGAAAGCCCCAGTGAAGCTATCATTATATATATATGGCTGTATGTGAAAGCCCAGTGAAGATATCATTATATATGGCTGTATGTGAAAGCCCCAGTGAAGCTATCATTATATATAGCTGTATGTGAAAGCCCCAATGAAGCTATCATCATATATGACTGTATGTGAAAGCCCCAGTGAAGCTATCATTATATATGGCTGTATGTGGAAGCCCGTGTGAAGCTATCGTTATATATGGCTGTATGTGAAAGCCCGTTTGAAGCTATCATTATAGTTGGCTGTATGTGAAAGCCCCAGTAATGCTATCATTATATATGGCTGTATGTAAAAGCCCCAGTGAAGCTATCATTACATATGACTGTATGTGAAAGCCCCAGTGAAGCTATCATTATATATATGGCTGTATGTGAAAGCCCCAATGAAGCTATCATCATATATGACTGTATGTGAAAGCCCCAGTGAAGCTATCATTATATATGGCTGTATGTGGAAGCCCGTGTGAAGCTATCGTTATATATGGCTGTATGTGAAAGCCCGTTTGAAGCTATCGTTATATATGGCTGTATGTGAAAGCCCCAGTGAAGCTATCATTATATATATATGGCTGTATGTGAAAGCCCAGTGAAGATATCATTATATATGGCTGTATGTGAAAGCCCCAGTGAAGCTATCATTATAAATGACTGTATGTGAAAGCCCCAGTGAAGCTATCATTATATATATGGCTGTATGTGAAACCCCAGTGAAGCTATCATGATATATGGCTGTATGTGCATATATGGCTGTATGTGAAAGCCCCAGTGAAGCTATCATTATATATGGCTGTATGTGAAAGCCCCAGTAATGCTATCATTATATATGGCTGTATGTAAAAGCCCCAGTGAAGCTATCATTATATATGACTGTATGTGAAAGCCCCAGTGAAGCTATCATTATATATATGGCTGTATATGAAAGCCCCAGTGAAGCTATCATTATATATATGGCTGTATGTGAAAGCCCCAGTGAAGCTATCATTATATATGGCTGTATGTGAAAGCCCCAGTAATGCTATCATTATATATTGCTGTATGTGAAAGCCCCAGTGAAGCTATCATTATATATGGCTGTATGTGAAAGCCCCAGTGAAGATATCTACGTATATAGATATTTATTAGCATAACCTTTCCAATACCAAGAAAAACTCAATTTACCTTTTCTACATCTTTTTGAGGAGCATTATCTCTTTTTAATCTCTCCAATTCTAAACATCTGGCATGATACAACTCTTTTGCCTGAAAGAAAATAATCAGATTTTTTTTTTACTATTTTCATTTTAATTTATCATATCTAGAGATTATGACACATACGATGATTTTAGCACTGTAAATTCACTAAGCTACTTTTGGTTACTGAAGTAAGTACAACCTAAGAGAGAAACTTAAGGATTAGCTACTGTACAACTTTGTATTGGTCAATAAAAAATGTTATGCTTAAAAGTAACTTGCCACCAAATTGATTGATTGATGCTTGCTTAACATCCAATAATGCTTGCCACTAGAGATTTGACTACAAATAATGAGCAATATACAAAAAAGCATTACAAATACCACAATCAGTGATTGGAACATTTATGACCTTAAGGTATCCTCAAAATGTTGTTATGAAAGTAAGACGGAGAAACTTTTCTCCATTTAATAACACATGAGTATCTGTATTTTCCAGCTTTTACTGCTGTACATTTGCTTTCTTAAGAAAATTGATATGTTATATTTGGTACACTTCATCATGTTTATTAAGGTGTCCATATACATTTACTCCTGTTGTTTTTTTATGTAATCTTTAAAGGTTCAAAATGGTAAATTTCTACACAGGTAGGTATATATGGATATAATTATGAATGTATAATACAGACCTTGTGAAGTGCTGTTGTGTTGTTTTGTATAGCAGTAACCTGTTCCAATGTACTGGATTCACCATCTTTTATCTAAAATGTATTAGTTATCATATGTATGCAGGCAACAATTATAAGTTTATTTCTTTAAAAATCCTTTTCCATCATGTTAATATATTGATGAATTAAGTTGAAGTTTATTCTACACTTCATTAGATTTTCTAAACAAAACAAAAGCAACTATTTCTTTACTTTTAATTCTAAACTAAACATCTTTCTATTAAGGAACCCCATGCACACTTTTTATTTATTTGAACCTAGGGATATCAATCTAGTCTATGATGCAAATACAAAATAAAGTTTACTGTGAGCAATATATGCAAATACACACATTAGGCATAACATTACCTTTTAGATTTTAATAATTCTCACTTTACTTCACTTCAATATTTAAATCATCTCCCAACAATGTCGATTATTTGACAATGATCAGGAAATGATTCTGGCATTGTACTTACTGCTTTGTGACGTTTATGTTGTTCGTCATTGTATCTAGCTACATCCTTAATCAGGTCATTCCATGTCAGAACTAACTGCATATGCAGGCTAGCTAACTTCTCTGTTAAACTTTTCAACACATTCCAAAAAGGTGCAAATGTCCTAAAAAAATCACCAAAATAGTTTAAACAATATTTTCTCTGTTACTTTCTTCTTTTTCAACAGTAATGACATAGACTTGGTTTCTGGTCTAAGCTTTGCTTAAGACCAGACAGAAAAATTCAAAAGACCAACTTTCAGTAATAAACATTATGAACATAGCCAAAATATTTAAATACATGGTACATTTTATCAATTTTGGAATTGTTACTGACAAGAAATAGTTCCAAACATTTCCAATGGATCATATGTCGAAGAGAAAAAGTTCTTCGCTATATATGCATCTGTATTTTTTTTTAATAGTGAAAACAAAAACTAACAGTTCCTTTTACACAGGTTTCATTTCATTTTAAAGGCTGATCATATTGATTCTGATTATACCTTTGTAACTAAAAATTTTGTTGGTCTAAAATTTCACTTTGAATAACCACAATTACCTACCCTGTGTGACTACTGTTAGTCGCAGTTCTGGCTAGCTTGGTTAATAATTTGCTGTAAGTTTCTTCTACTGTACAACTGAAACGAACAAATAAACCATGTTGTTTAAGTTATTTAGGGATATGGAATACTTAATGGCAGATAATCGTCTCTGTAAAAGTTTATGCCAAACTTTTCTAGAATGGGGTGATTTAGAACTTGACATATATCAAAGATACTTGTCCACTATCTAAGACTGCATATTGACTTCCAGATAGCTCTTGTGTCTTAAGGTTGCTGTCTCATCAACATATACCCAATCCTTTTCTTTTCATAATATAAACTAAATGGCCAAAGGGAATTGGTTTAGACAAGTAAAGGTACTTTTTTATATGAATTGCTGCAGTTGTTTACCTATAGGTTCAATTTTGTAATTCAAAATTTGTCAAGTACTATTTTCCTTCTTGTTTCCAATTAAGTAAAAATCTATATTCAGCAACATGATAGTATATGTATCAATTGATATTACCTTTCTCTCAGAAAGTCTATGAAGTCTTTAGAAGCTGTCTGGCCATGTTTCATATTATGATACAGTACATAGAAGCCATTGTTCTTTTCTCCCTAAAAATATAAAAAATATTGGTAATATTTATAACCAAAACTATACACACTATACAACTGAAATCATATAATTGTTAACCTTTATTTTGTCAAGTGGTCAACATCATTTTAATTTAAGGTACAGTTTGAAAACATCAGGTGTTACAACTGAATCAGGTAAATTTTATGTATGACCAAGTAACAGTTACTGGAACAATGCTGAAACATGTTATTTCACCTATACAGCATTAAAGGTCAAATAAATGTTTTATTAGCTTTAGACAAATTTCTTACAAGCTAACCAGTTGCAAGTATGTGTTCAAATGCATTTGGTTTTTATATCAAGATCTACTTTAATTTTTGTCACCAATTTATCCTGTTTAAACATTTTAGCAAACAAAAAAACAGCACATTTCCAGATATCTAAGGAAATGGAAACACAGGAAATGCTGATTTGTTTTGGAGGATATTTTTCAAAAATATTTTAAAACTTCCAGATCAGCTATTGTCACCTAACACAAATAAATCTGCTCTGACATAGCAGTATTTGTAATTAGAAACATTACAAATTCCTAAAATTAAAAAAATTAAAAAATAAAAAAATAAATGGGGAATGTGTCCATGGGACACAGATGATGCCCCCGCTTGCATTTAACATTATAAAGGGACATAACTCAAGAATGATAAAAATGACGCTACCCAAATTCATACCTGATTTTAGTTTTGAGATAATAAGCATTGTGTATAAGTTTCATAACATTTGGTTGAAGCAAACTTAAGTTCAGAGAATGAAACAAAAAAATCAGCAATTTTTCCATTTATAAAGGGACATTACTCTAGAACAGTAAGAGTGATGCCACCAAAATTCAAATTTGATTTGTGTTTTGTGGTAATAATCATTGTGTACAACAGCCATAACATTTGGTTGAGGCAAACTTAAGTTAGAGAATGGAAACGAAAAATTCAGCATCTTTTCCATTAGTAAAGGGACATAACTCTAGAACGGTAAAAGTGACGCCACCTAAATTCAAACTTGATCTGTGTTTTGTGGTAATAAGCATTCTGTATAAGTTTCATAGAATTTGGTTGAGGCAAACTAAAGTTAGAGAATGGAAACCAATTTTGGTACATACCTCCGTACGTACAGACGATAAGGGTAAAACTTAATGCCCCTCCGCTCATGGGGTTTAAAAATCTAATTGGAACAAATATGTCATTTCCAAAATATTCTTACATACCTAAAATCTGTGATAATATTTGCAGGGTGGGAAAATGTCCATCTTAAGAATTCTTGAAGTCCAAGTCCAAAGGTTTTAGTGAGATATGTGGCATGGGAACATAGTTGTCCAAGTTTTGCCTCAATGCTCTCCAAGACAAATTAATTCATTGTTATAAACTATTTATAGATTAAATGAGTCTATTGGCTAGACCTTGAGGATTCCACAGGTGTTTTGCAGCAATTCAAAAATTTCTCTGCAATGCATGTACAGGTAGGGAGAATCACATGTTTTCCTTAACTGCTAATGTCAAACAAATTTCCAAGTCGAAGTTGCAAAACAGTGTCCAATCATTGGGCTAGTCAATGTAAGACCATTAGACTAGGGTTGCTTTTTACTTTGGGTTCGAACTACATTTTGTACTAACATCAGTTTATCATTGGTTTCCAGTCATTGAGGAACTATATTTTGTTTACATATTATTGGTCCTATTTGATTATACAGCCCCTTGTAAACACATTATTTATTGTTCAATAGATATAAGAAGATGTGGTATGAGTGCCAATGAGACAACTCTCCATCCAAGTCAAAATTTATAAAAGTAAACCATTATAGGTCAAAGTACAGTCTTCAACACAGAGCCTTGGCTCACACGAACAGTAAGCTATAATACAATTTCTACAACGATATATTAATGAAAAGTTAGAGCATGCACACACTGACACACCAACTAAAATTAACACAAAACCAATTAACCATATGCTCACTGACAGCAAGAGTGATAGAATGTACTAATTACATGTTTTGGAAACTCGTAACTTTACACTTCTACTTAGAGGACCAGGCTGGTCAGTTGGAACAGGACTCCCTGTAGAGTCTGTAAAGTAAGGTGGTCAAAGTACAATATTTCATCTTTATTATTTCACAAGTAGATATATTGTTTTAAAGGTTAAGTATTTATTAATGCATTGAATTTTCATCTTTCAAACTATGTTAATATTGCATCAAAAAGATTTTTTTAATTAATGTCATCTTTTTCAGGATCCATCTATATGAAATTCTGTTATCAATTAATCTTACAGGTTAATTCAATTAGTCTTACATGTAAATTCAATTAATCTTACAGGTGAATTCAATACAACTTAAACTATATCAAACTGAATATATTTATTAGAACAGACTTACTTCATTATTATCCAGATCGGCGCGGGACATTTGCGCTTTTTTAATGGACATTTGTGCTTCATTTCATAGGACATTTGCACTTTTTAAAAAAGGACATTTGCGCTTTTACAATATTTGATTCTTATGACTTCCCTTCTATTGTATCCGGGCTTAGGACCGGTAGGTTTGACCTGGCAGAGTGACTTCCCTTCTATTGTATCCTGGCTTAGGACCGGTAGGTTTGACCTGGCAGAGTTTAAGACTGTGTCAATGTGAACTAACTAACCACAAATATAAGTTGAATTTATTTACCTTATAATTACAACTCATTGAAATTACAGGTAGACGACTATAGGTAAAAAGTGCAAATGTCTGGTCAATTTAATACAGGTGTATCAAAATTTAAAGCGCAAATGTCCATAGTGTTTGGAGCGCAAGTCCTATTGTGTTACAGGTAAAAAAGCGCAAACGTCCTGTGCCCATCCAGATTTGGTGTCAATTTATATTATTTTCAAAATACTTTAAACACTAATCCTTTTTTCAATCAACTAGTTTTCTCTTTCTCATAGATTTAAGTACTGTTAATTTGAGCTTTTTCTTTTTATCACAGTGATAGAAAACAAGTTTTAAATGACTTGAAAATAAAATGATTTCAAAAACAAATAATTCCCACATGAATTAATCTGAAAGATCTCTCCTTATAGAAAGTTAAAATTAACTTTATTATAAGTTTTCAACTGAAAATGTATAGTGAAAATTCATTTACGTTAAAAATTGAACATTAAGACGATGGGAACTCAAATTTTCGGTTTTACTATACAACATTTGACATATGAATTCACACCGCTCCAAATGACTGTTAATTGAGGACAGATCATCACAAAGTAATAGACACACAATCGTCTTTAATTTGATGCATCAAATTCTAAAACAAGAACCATAACACATGATCATGTAGATAGAACTGAGAACATGTAGCTGACATTTCATGTTAGGATGGGATAGGGGGATAAAGCAAACAAAAAAATACACACCCAGGTTTAATATCATATCTGAAAAAGAATTGAAATTATCTTAAAAAGTTTCAGCTAAAATATCCATTATTTAGAATAAATTTTAATTCAATTCTGTGGACATTTCTGTAAACAGTTTTTAACTCCTCTCAATGCCACAGAGATTTGAGCATTGAAATATCTATAACTAATTTCAAATCAATTATAAACTACAATAACAAAATTTGTATTACCTAATTGAAGAAATAATAGTTACAGACTTTTCCAAAACATAAATGTAAAGAAAAATCTAGAAGGAACTATATATGTACCTAATCCTATATAAAAGAACCATCACAATTAACCCAAAAAACACTGTATACATGAAATGTCAGTATTAACCCAAAGCCAATTAAACATCATATAGTTAGTAAACACAGCATTCTGAAAGCATTTAATAATTATGGTATATTTTAATTTGAAATAATCTGTTCATTTTTCTGAAAGCTGATGTGTTAAAATTAGGCAAATCTTTTGTAGAAATCAGAAATTATTGATCTTTATTATTATAGTCTTATTTTGAATTTGCATATATTATATTTTTGTCAGTGTAACAAATTATTTCAGTCTTGAAGTGAACTCTCTATCTCACCTGGTCTACTTTTCTCTGTTATACTTTCTCGCTTAGCCTCTGTTGGTTCTGGTGACATGGGCCTTGGTGCCGGTAAACTGGACAAATCAGGTTCCATGAATTCAAGTGGACCTAAATATAAAATGAGACCCATTTAAACTTTATAGTATGGGATCATAAAAAATTCTTAACCATTATGCAAAGAGCATTCCTAAAGACTTTTTGAATCATCTATTGTAGGTTAATAACATTCTTCTAAGATTAAGAATGTTAAGACTTATAAATTTTCTATTTTCCCTTCTTTTCATTTCCTTTGAGCTTTTCCTAAATCATCAATGCACGCAACCTAACAAGTTTCTTACCATATTATATTAAAAAAATTCATCTTAAACAATATCATAAAAAATATTTCCCAAAACTCCTGTGATATTTTTTTTATGCAGCTCTAAAAAATTCCATAAAAAATTGAACGGTAATTTGTTTAACAAATTTCTGCTGATTCTTCTGCGATATTCAGCTTTAAAGAATTCAAACAAAGCAAAGTATTTTGCTTCTAAACATTAGGATAAATTTTAGAATATCCTGATACACATCACACAAAGGAATTTATATTTTCTTATGTTTCCATAACTTTATCCTTCACAATTCAATTTTCTGCAGCGAATGCAACAGACTCATAATTAGAAATAGCAGTCTTAGGTTAATTAAACTAATCTAGGATGCTCCATGCAACTACAACATGAATAAGTGCACCATTCAATTCAGCATGACACTTATGATATAGTGATTTATAAATACAAAATTTGTATTGTAATAAAAGTAAATATGCCAAATATGATCTATAAGGGTTCATTTGTTATAAATTTTTGAAGTGGATAAGTACAAATAAATAAGGATATTGAACAGAAGTATTTGTAATCCATTTCAAAGGACCTGACAATCATGCAATCATACTATAAAAATAAATTGATAACAATCCTTTCCTTGAAACAAAAAGAATGATTTAAATAATGTGCTGCAACTAAAACTGCCAGGAATGATTGAATCTCATAACATTAATAAAACAATTGCAAGCATGAATATAAAATTAGTACCTGTGAATTCCAGCTTTGTATAGCTGAGCAAAATAATAACATTTTGTTGTAGTTAAATGTTAAAGCATTGTGTCTAATAATTTAACATAAATAAATATTTACAAAAAAAATACATTTGACCCAAATTATTAATATATCTTCTTGTTATGTATTTTTATCGTCTTTATCTAAATATACAGACTTTCTTGTTTGTTTGTTTTCTAGTTGAAAAATCAAATGAAGCCTTTTGCATTCTGAATTTATTACATTCAAGGCTGTCTTAAGATTTAGAACTTATAGCAGTTGTGTCTTTGTCAATGTAAAATTGTTTTAAAAGTTAAGAAAAATACAGACATTTCTGACTTTTGAGCTCAATTAATTATGTACCTGGTTTAATTTTTCCTGTTTGTTTTGACTGTATAAATGAATCTAGTAATTTCTGTACAGTCAACTCATCACATGTTGTTTTAAATTCATGGTGCACCTGAAAATGGACAGAATATTTATAGTGATTCAATTTGGACCTTCATCTCTATCATAAACAAGAAGTTGTACAATTGTTGTGCTAAGCCTACCCTCATTGTAATTCAACGTATTAGAAAAAGGAAGTATGTACAGATTCCAAAAGCGCTATCATATTACAATTTTTCACTGTCAAATGCAGTCCAGATATGAAGTCATTTCTGTTCTGTAGTACTGGAGAAATGTATCACAAAATCAGTAAGTTGATTCACTATATTGAAAAATTCTAAATATTGGTGGATTTCTTCTCCACATGTGTGGTACCAGTTGTGATGCTCCTTCTCCATATGTGGTACCAGTTGTGATGCTCCTTCTCCACATGTGGTACCAGTTGTGATTCTCATGGCAAGTACATATTTGTGAATAGTCTCACTCAGTTCACATAATCGCGGAAAAAGGACAGGATTATGACAGACACTTAAAAACATAGCCCTGGTCATCTGTGACACAGATATTCCAGAGCAGTCAACCAAATCATAATTGATAAGTTCTGAGTTTATATGACAACCATGAATGTGGTATCAAACACTAAATGTAAATGTGCTTCATATACTGATATACTGTCATTACCTGTCCTCTCAATGCATGTTCATTCTCCCAAGCTTTTGCATAGGTATCAATAAAGTCCTTCATTTGACATATATGTTCCTCTTCTACCTCTTGGAAATGCTATAATACAAAAAATTCAGATAGAACAATTCAGGTTTCTGGAAAAATAAAACACTGAATCCAGCATTCCTGAAAAATACAGCTTTTCCCCAGGACGCCTAAAAAGATAATTATTAATTCCCAGGGTTCAGATAAGTGTAAATCCTGAATTCCTGTATAAAAGAGGTCTAATTCAGACTTTCTGAAAAATCAGACATTCTGAAAAAGGTCCTTCCTCCCTCCATGTTGATTTGAATGATTAAATCAGTTCTACAATGCTTAGACATTGTGATGATTCGATAACTACATAAGTACATGTATTACCACAATTTAACCATAGCGTTTGCTTCAAGCATTATTTGAATTGTAAAAACAATTATTTACTACAAGACAATAAACTGTCAGAAACTTCAAATATGAACACCTTCTCCCCATTTTGAAAATAACTCCAACCTTGATGGAATAATAAACTATGTAATGTCTATAAACCTTATATATCAGAGATATGTCGTGTATAATAGTCCTATTTAAAACTTGAATATTATTAAATGCTGTCAAATGTTAAACAGTTTGAATTTGTATCTATATCTTATGTTCTTCCTTCAAATACAGTCATCCTTTTTGTAAGACATATATTTCTTAAGCATAATTTTTTTGTGCTATGTTTGTTTGTTGTTGTGTCCAGTCATCTATCTTGATCAGCACGAATCCTAACGTTATAGGCACTGTTTTCAACATTATGTTATGTCCTATCAAATATTGGTAAGAACTTACTTTACATGAATCCATCATCTTATTTTCAAAATTGTTTCTAATAGTTTCATATTTCTCTAGGAGAGACTTGTAATCATCACCTACAATAAATGCAGCCATAATTTAAAATGTATGTAAAGAGTTCAAATGTACTGATTATTACTCTCACCAAACAAAAACAAAACACATTATACAATCAAACAATTACAATATTTATTTAACTATACTTTTTCTTTCTAAAGGTACAGAATACTATGATGGTGATTATTTACAAATGTGTGCTTGACACAAAACTACATCCAAAACTGTTATTTTACACATTTGACAGAAAATGTTCTAAGAAAAGGAACCTATGCAAAATCAGGAAAATGCCAATCACTGAAAATATCAATATTGCAGAGGTTTTCAAAATATACACAATGTTGGGTGACTTACTTGCTTTCTTGTACTTTACTTCAGACTGAAATAAAAATACAAATTTTGTTCAAAATAAAATAAGATTCAATTAAATAAAGCTGGTCATAATTCAGTTTAGTTTAATGTTAACAAAATGCACAAACTTACTAGACGTAAGATATTACCCGATTTGACTGTATCGTTGAAAGTTAAAAGACAATCCAATCCTAGGAATCATGTTTCAATGTCCTGAAGGATGATACAATGAAATAATACTTAATTTTTATCTATATAAAGAGGATTCCAGAGGCTACATGTGGATCTCCTCACCAAATCTATACAGATTCACAATTTAACAAAGTTGTTTTCAAACATGTTTCAATACTATATATATACTTTACTTATACGTGTTTCTCGTTTCTCGCTTTTTATATAGACTAGACCGTTGGTTTTCCCGTTTGAATGGTTTTACACTAGTAATTTTGGGGCCCTTTATAGCTTGTTGTTCGGTGTGAGCCAAGGCTCCGTGTTGAAGGCCGTACATTGACCTATAATGGTTTACTTTTATAAATTGTTATTTGGATGGAGAGTTGTCTCATTGGCACTCACACCAAATCTTCCTATATCTATTTACAAAAATTATCGCTGCAATATTGCCTTTTACTCTCATGCGCGTAAAGCAAACACCAATCAAACAAAATTTAAGATAAAGAAACTAACCAAAATAAGTTAATTGCTTGTCATTATATATGGCTGTAAGTGAAAGCCCCAGTGAAGCTATCATTATATATGGCTGTATGTAAAAGCCCCAGTGAAGCTATCATTATATATGGCTGTATGTGAAAGCCCCAGTGAAGCTATCATTATATATGACTGTATGTGAAAGCCCCAGTGAAGCTATCATTATATATGGCTGTATTTGAAAGCCCCAGTGAAGCTATCATTATATATGGCTGTATGTGAAAGCCCCAGTGAAGCTATCATTATATATATGGCTGTATGTGAAAGCCCCAGTGAAGCTATCATTATATATGGCTGTATGTGAAAGCCTCAGTGAAGCTATCATTATATATGGCTGTATGTGAAAGCCCCAGTGAAGCTATCATTATATATGGCTGTATGTGAAAGCCCCAGTAATGCTATCATTATATATGGCTGTATGTGAAAGCCTCAGTGAAGCTATCATTATATATGGCTGTATGTGAAAGCCCCAGTGAAGCTATCATTATATATGGCTGTATGTGAAAGCCCCAGTAATGCTATCATTATATATGGCTGTATGCAAAAGCCCCAGTGAAGCTATCATTATATATGACTGTATGTAAAAGCCCCAGTGAAGCTATCATTATATACCAGATAGCGGATATTTTGTGCGTTGTTTATTTCGCCTATTTTGGCGAATAAACGAAATCACAAAAATAAATTCGCAAAATTTATGCATACGTTGGGTTCTTTCTAATAGCTAAAGCATTTTGTGAATGATCTATTTTTCCGGTCGGCAAGTCAATAGAGGTATATGTTAGTTTTAACAACATAAATGCCAAAGGTCATTGTACATACATGTATTTTATAATATGACTATCAGGTGTGTATATCCTTATTAATAAGTGTCAATTAGAATAAGAGTGTAAGGTACTCTGATCAGATAATTACCCTTATTAATTAGTGTCAAACTATACAAGAGTTGTAAACACTCATGATAATTTTGTAACCTAATTAGTAAGAACATCAAAGGTCCGGTCAATTTTGTAACTAATCAACCGTAAAATTTACAAGACGTTTGAATACCTGTTATCTAAGTCATCGGTATTCTATTTATTAATTTACCTTTTCTACATCTTTTGAGGAGCATTATCTCTTTTAATCTCTCCAATTCTAAACATCTGGCATGATACAACTCTTTTGCCTGAAAGAAAATATTCAGATTTTTTTTACTATTTTCATTTTAAATTATCATATCTAGAGATTATGACACAAATGATGATTTTAGCACTGTAAATTCACTAAGCTACTTTTGGTTACTGAAGTAAGTACAACCTAAGAGAGAAACTTAAGGATTAGCTACTGTACAACTTTGTATTGGTCAATAAAAATGTTATGCTTAAAAGTAACTTGCCACCAAATTGATTGATTGATGCTTGCTTAACATCCAATAATGCTTGCCACTAGAGATTTGACTACAAATAATGAGCAATATACAAAAAGCATTACAAATACCACAATCAGTGATTGGAACATTTATGACCTTAAGGTATCCTCAAAAGTTGTTATGAAAGTAAGATGGAGAAACTTTTCTCCGTTTAATAACACATGAGTATCTGTATTTTCTTGCTTTCACTGCTGTACATTTGCTTTCTTAAGAAAATTGATATGTTATATTTGGTACACTTCATCATGTTTATTAAGGTGTCCATATACATTTACTCCTGTTGTTTTTTTATGTAATCTTTAAAGGTTCAAAATGGTAAATTTCTACACAGGTAGGTATATATGGATATAATTATGAATGTATAATACAGACCTTGTGAAGTGCTGTTGTGTTGTTTTGTATAGCAGTAACCTGTTCCAATGTACTGGATTCACCATCTTTTATCTAAAATGTATTAGTTATCATATGTATGCAGGCAACAATTATAAGTTTATTTCTTTAAAAATCCTTTTCCATCATGTTAATATATTGATGAATTAAGTTGAAGTTTATTCTACACTTCATTAGATTTTCTAAACAAAACAAAAGCAACTATTTCTTTACTTTTAATTCTAAACTAAACATCTTTCTATTAGGGAACCCCATGCACACTTTTTATTTATTTGAACCTAGGGATATCAATCTAGTCTATGATGCAAATACAAAATAAAGTTTACTGTGAGCAATATATGCAAATACACACATTAGGCATAACATTACCTTTAGATTTTAATAATTCTCACTTTACTTCACTTCAATATTTAAATCATCTCCCAACAATGTTGATTATTTGACAATGATCAGGAAATGATTCTGGCATTGTACTTACTGCTTTGTGACGTTTATGTTGTTCGTCATTGTATCTAGCTACATCCTTAATCAGGTCATTCCATGTCAGAACTAACTGCATATGCAGGCTAGCTAACTTCTCTGTTAAACTTTTCAACACATTCCAAAAGGTGCAAATGTCCTAAAAAATCACCAAAATAGTTTAAAACAATATTTTCTCTGTTACTTTCTTCTTTTCAACAGTAATGACATAGACCTTGTTTCTGGTCTAAACTTTGCTTAAGACCAGACAGAAAAATTCAAAAGACCAGCTTTCAGTAATAAACATTATGAACATAGCCAAAATATTTAAATACATGGTACATTTTATCAATTTTGGAATTGTTACTGACAAGAAATAGTTCCAAACATTTCCAATGGATCATATGTCAAGAGAAAAGTTCTTCGCTATATATGCATCTGTATTTTTTTTAATAGTGAAAACAAAAACTAACAGTTCCTTTTACACAGGTTTCATTTCATTTTAAAGGCTGATCATATTGATTCTGATTATACCTTTGTAACTAAAAATTTTGTTGGTCTAAAATTTCACTTTGAATAACCACAATTACCTACCCTGTGTGACTACTGTTAGTCGCAGTTCTGGCTAGCTTGGTTAATAATTTGCTGTAAGTTTCTTCTACTGTACAACTGAAACGAACAAATAAACCATGTTGTTTAAGTTATTTAGGGATATGGAATACTTAATGGCAGATAATTGTCTCTGTAAAAGTTTATGCCAAACTTTTCTAGAATGGGGTGATTTAGAACTTGACATATATCAAAGATAGTTGTCCACTATTTAATACTGCATATTGACTTCAGATAGCTTTTGTATCTTAAAGTTGCTGTCTCATCAACATATACCCAATCCTTTTCTTTTCATAATATAAACTAAATGGCCAAAGGAATTGGTTTAGACAAGTAAAGGTACTTTTTTATATGAATTGCTGCAGTTGTTTACCTATAGGTTCAATTTTGTAATTCAAAATTTGTCAAGTACTATTTTCCTTCTTGTTTCCAATTAAGTAAAAATCTATATTCAGCAACATGATAGTATATGTATCAATTGATATTACCTTTCTCTCAGAAAGTCTATGAAGTCTTTAGAAGCTGTCTGGCCATGTTTCATATTATGATACAGTACATAGAAGCCATTGTTCTTTTCTCCTAAAAATATAAAAATATTGGTAATATTTATAACCAAAACTATACACACTATACAACTGAAATCATATAATTGTTAACCTTTATTTTGTCAAGTGGTCAACATTTTAATTTAAGGTACAGTTTGAAAACATCAGGTGTTACAACTGAATCAGGTAAATTTTATGTATGACCAAGTAACAGTTACTGAACAATGCTGAAACATGTTATTTCACCTATACAGCATTAAAGGTCAAATAAATGTTTTATTAGCTTTAGACAAATTTCTTACAAGCTAACCAGTTGCAAGTATGTGTTCAAATGCATTTGGTTTTATATCAAGATCTACTTTAATTTTTGTCACCAATTTATCCTGTTTAAACATTTTAGCAAACAAAAACAGCACATTTCCAGATATCTAACATGTCTAAGGAAATGGAAACACAGGAAATGCTGATTTGTTTTGGAGGATATTTTCAAAAATATTTTAAAACTTCCAGATCAGCTATTGTCACCTAACACAAATAAATCTGCTCTGACATAGCAGTATTTGTAATTAGAAACATTACAAATTCCTAAAATTAAAAAATTAATCAAAGAGCTGATAGCTCTGAGGTGGAAGAAGGTGAATAAATTAAAAGGTAACTTGAATTACCATAAAAGCAGCCCCACTAACCCAGCCTGCTTTGTTCCATTATCGCTATGATGTATTTTTTCTTCAAACAAGAATGTGTCATAAGTACATGGATTTCCAATCTATACAATCATTTTCTATGTTCAGTGGACCGTGAAAATTAGGTAAAATCTTTAATTTGGCAGTAAAATTAGAAAGATCATATCATAAGGAACACATGTGTACTAAGTTCCAAATTGATTGGATTTCAACTTCATTAAAACTACCACGACCATAAACTTTAACCTGAAGCAGGACGGACGGACAGACCAGTAAACATAATGCCCACAAATGGGGCATAAAAATAGTAAGACTTGTTACATACCTGCCAACTTTTGAAATTTCCCATGGGGTTTTAGTGTGCGACAACAATTTTAAAGGTTACAATTTTAGCTAAGTATTTTGCAGGATCTGGATTGTCTTGAAAAGTGTCATATTTGTATGATGAGCTTACATGCCTTTTTCTTAAGTCTGTTTGCATGATTTAAGTTTTAAATCAGTAGAAAAGATGAACATGTAGCTAGCAGACCAGGGTTTATTTTCTTGTGTAAGAATATTAGATGCTTGTTGAAATTTCCAATTTTGAATTATGCAAAGATGTGTCACCCTCATTAGAAGAACATTACAACCCACTGTAAAAATGAGCACCTCTATATTCATATTATTTGATGAAACTTTTCCCAAGAACTATGCATCTATCAAGTATTAAAGTGTCAAAACATGTCAAAAGAATTTTGTGATGTTTCTAAACTTATATCTTCTTTATTAATTTGACCCCTCATTTAGAAAAGTTGTTCCAAATATAATGAATTTTCCCACTTTTGAGTTAAAATCTTAAAATTTTCTTTCTTTTTTTTCAACAGTAAAATGACCCTTTTTTAGGGACAGTCCTCATTTAAGGGACACCACTCATAATGGGTGGGGTGGGGGTGGGGTCCCAACCTGTTTGTTTGTCTTTGTGAAAAAGAATAGTACATTGTGCTTTAAATGATTTAATTGAATACAAAAATAACATATGTTACAAAAGTATAATGTCAATAAATCAGTGAAAAAATACTATTTATTATCTTTATGGTAGTACTGCATCATTGAATTTGGTCAATCAGTCATGCTTTTATCCTTAAGCTGTGTAAGAACCTCCTTGCAGATGAAAATTCACATGCCATGTTCACGATTTTACAACTTCTTCTTCTTCTTCTTCTTCGTATTTCCTTCCAATTAGGAACACCAAGTAGAAACGGAGTTGTTTTCACTTGTATTATTTAAAAGTATTTTTAAAGTACTAGATGAAAACAACACAAGTTCAAAATCTAGCATGTTAGAATAATCTTCAGAGAAAACGTTTTGATTGGCTTATTAATTTGATCATGAGAAACACAGAATTTGATTGGCTGAACACTATTGTCTTACCTTGGGAACAAAATAAGGAACAGATGATTTTCACTAAATCGTGTTTTAGAGCTTTTAACGATACCCTTAATATCAATATTTTTAATAAATGCAAGGACGTATTATAAAACGTTGTGTAAGATAAGAGTGAAGAGAATGAACACAGGGTGAACGTACTATACGGGCGAAAGAACTCAGGACGAACAGACCAAGGGTGAACATGTAAACAGGACGAGTTGTCCCGATACCAAATTCACGCATGGGTACTACAAATATCTACATTAAAACATCCGTTACAAGTAAACAAATAACGTTCATGTAGATGAGATGAAATCTAATAAATTACATAAATAAAAGGGTAAATATTAACGATAGTGATTGTTTTCAATCCTAATTTACAAATTAAATGATTCAGATGCTTAATCATGTGTAAAAATCGTGTCAAGAATCGGAAGTTGTTATGAAATTGTAATACACAGAAACGGATGCGGCATACGGAGGTGGTTCAATGATTTTAAAGTCGGCACCATAGGCCTTCAGAAGACTTGAAGTCTTCTTCCACCAAAAATAAAAATAAATGGGGAATGTGTCCATGGGACACAGATGATGCCCCGCTTGCATTTAACATTATAAAGGGACATAACTCAAGAATGATAAAAATGACGCTACCCAAATTCATACCTGAATTTAGTTTTGTGATAATAAGCATTGTGTATAAGTTTCGTAACATTTGGTTGAAGCAAACTTAAGTTCAGAGAATGAAATAAAAAAATCAGCAATTTTTCCATTTATAAAGGGACATTACTCTAGAACAGTAAGAGTGATGCCACCAAAATTCAAATTTGATCTGTGTTTTGTGGTAATAATCATTGTGTACAACAGCCATAACATTTGGTTGAGGCAAACTTAAGTTAGAGAATGGAAACGAAAAATTCAGCATCTTTTCCATTTGTAAAGGGACATAACTCTAGAACGGTAAAAGTGACGCCACCTAAATTCAAACTTGATCTGTGTTTTGTGGTAATAAGCATTCTGTATAAGTTTCATAGAATTTGGTTGAGGCAAACTAAAGTTAGAGAATGGAAACCAATTTTGGTACATACCTCCGTACGTACAGACGATAAGGGTAAAACTTAATGCCCCTCCGCTTCGGCGGGGGTATAAAAATCTAATTGGAACAAATATGTCATTTCCAAAAATATTCTTACATACCTAAAATCTGTGATAATATTTGCAGGGTGGGAAAATGTCCATCTTAAGAATTCTTGAAGTCCAAGTCCAAAGGTTTTAGTGAGATATGTGGCATGGGAACATAGTTGTCCAAGTTTTGCCTCAATGCTCTCCAAGACAAATTAATTCATTGTTATAAACTATTTATAGATTAAATGAGTCTATTGGCTAGACCTTGAGGATTCCACAGGTGTTTTGCAGCAATTCAAAAATTTCTCTGCAATGCATGTACAGGTAGGGAGAATCACATGTTTTCCTTAATTGCTAATGTCAAACAAATTTCCAAGTCGAAGTTGCAAAACAGTGTCCAATCATTGGGCTAGTCAATGTAAGACCATTAGACTAGGGTTGCTTTTTACTTTGGGTTCCGAACTACATTTTGTACTAACATCAGTTTATCTTTGGTTTCCAGTCATTGAGGAACTATATTTTGTTTACATATTATTGGTCCTATTTGATTATACAGCCCCTTGTAAACACATTATTTATTGTTCAATAGATATAAGAAGATGTGGTATGAGTGCCAATGAGACAACTCTCCATCCAAGTCAAAATTTATAAAAGTAAACCATTATAGGTCAAAGTACAGTCTTCAACACAGAGCCTTGGCTCACACCGAACAGTAAGCTATAAAGGGCCCCAAAAATTACTAGTGTAAAACCATTCAAACGGGAAAACCAACGGTCTAATCTACATGTATATAAAAAACGAGAAACAAGAAACACTTATGAACCACATCAACAAACGACAACTACTGAACATCAGATTCCTGACTTAGGACAGGTGCAAACAAATGCAGTGGGTTTAAACGTTTTATTGGTACCAAACCTTCACCCTTATCTGAAACAATAGTGTAACATTACAACATAGAAAAACACACTATAAAATATCAACTGAAATAGCTTAACTCAATCAAAGGACATATTAACACCATTGAACATACACTGAACAAATAAATTTGACCTATGATACAATGTAAATACAAAATTAATAAACTAAGGGAAGAATAATAAAAGTAACATGTTATATCGGTATGAAATGTTAAACAATTTAAGAAAAACAATATGCTCGAATAAAAATATCAGCCATTTGCAATAACTTTAAACACAGGTAAATGAAAATAATTTTGTTGTTAGGTATACGTATACAGTTACAATAGAGAAAGGAAATATTTTTACAATCAAGCATGCTTAATGTCCAAGCATTTAAAAGACAGACTTTCATTTTGCAGGATTTAAGCTAGAATTTTGAGGGCTTCAGTCACTTTCGCTCGTTAAGAAATTCAACCTTTCTCCATTGTTCTTGGGTAACAGCATAACATGATACTAGTGGTACTAAAGTAATTATTGCATAGGGTTAAATACATGAACAAAAACATGAGTATGTTCTTTTTCAGTATTTCATTAGTATACATGTACAAATAAAAATATAATAATTAAGACTGTATTTTTTCATAAGATACATATTGTATGTTTTTGTTTTGATTTGTATGTCCCAAAACAATGGCTAATGGGACTAATATAATGAATACATTGGTCAATGTTCCTGTCCTTATAATTTGCTTATGGTCTGTAAATGCTACAGAATAGAGAAAATGTTTTAATATTAAACATGATAAAAATAAAGAATAGAGAATAATGGGGCTTTAATATACACCAATAGAGAAAATTTGTATCAAATAAAGAATACAGAAATTGATGACCCAAGCCCCTTCCCCAAACCCCCTAATTCGCACCATAAATCAAGACTTTCTAAACTTATGAGTCCTAAAGTCAAAAGTATGTTGACAGATGATGAGTAGGTATTTCAACACTAGGAAAAATTATATTGACTTATCTTTCTTGTATTCGGGTTTTGCACATTTTTTACTTTTAGAAATTTAAGTGACATAATTGTCCAGAAATACTTTCGTCATTTCGAAAATAGTTTTGTAAATGGCGAAAAATGACAAGCGCTAGCAAAATCACTGCATTTTGTCTCCAGAAAATCAACCCCTCTCCCATGATAATGTGTTTTTAATATATATTTGGAAAATATTTAAAATATGGGATTTATTTACAGAAAAAATAATAAGGTTAGCAGATTTAAGTACCTTTATAATCAGGTTGATTATAGTATTGACCACCATCAAAGAAATTCAAACAAAAATACAAGTTCAGGAACTAATGAAATACAATTGTTAATTTCATTATTACTCAATATAATTTCTTGTATCTTTTATCATTACAAGTCCAATCATCAACTCTAATTCTATTGTATCTTCATAAAAAAATATGTCAGTTCTCTTAACAAGGTTACACTGAAGTAAGCAACAGTAAGGAATGTCTTTATGTTCTGGACAAATGACATGAAAGGAGTTGAATGGAAGGTCATAGATTCAACACAATCCCATGCTGACATTAAAATGAAATATGGCTATATGACAAGTGAATCACAATATGGTGTTTCCACTGGCATAGTGTCATAATAGTGTTTCCTGCAGCTTTTGAAAAGGGCAGGGTAATTTTTTTCTCAGAGGGCACTCTTAGCGCGATTGGCTACACTTTAAGGGCACCCTTTACACGGTGGACTACACTTTTAGGGCACTCTTTACATAGATATAAAGGCATTTCAATCAATAACTCCAGTTATAAACTTTAGTACTGGATACTGGATCACTGAGACTGATTGTCCAAGGATGAGTTGTGAAAGTGGACTTTGCATGACCAAGAGCATATGCAATGCATTGCTTTTATTTTTAAAGATGCACAAAAGACAAAATGAAAGAAGTGCCAAATACATGAAATATATACCCTCTGGATCTCGCAAGTTTATACCAATCAAAGCTACCTTGGCTCATAACTGTATAAATAGTTTTAGGATATTCAAAATTTGGAAATCAAGACTTACTATACATATTCTTCTGCTTTTCATCTCTTTTCTATCTTTGTTTTTTGGTGGTTTTTTTATTGAAACCTTGTTGATTTTTTGTACTATTCAAAACTATATCAGCTATATTCTTAACTATAATTTATTAAGATAACAACAGTATGAAAGCTGTCATAAATTCACACACAGTCCGACGTCTCGACCGACGGAATAGTATAAATAGAAAATATAAACAAACAGATGTAATGTTCATCCCATTAATCGTAAAATTATAACTCAAACGATCACCTGGTTCCCTTTTAAATTGTCTACATTTTAAATACGTAGAGGAACAAATTGATGTTGTCCCTTTAAGATTCAATCATTAATCGTATGTGTACTCTGTCGCTTCGAAACTGTTCAAACAATACGAATTTTCGAAATTCAATAAAATGTCGGCAATTAAAATATTGATTTTCATTCCAAGGAAATAACTCGAAATGGTCTTGCTAAAAGATTAATTGCAGAACTGATAGTAAATTATGACAGGGCGTTTTAAAATACGACAGAAAAGGGGAATGGCGCCAAATTTTTTTCCTAAAAAGGGCAGGGCGTCAAGAAAACACGGCACGGCACCATATCACGCCAAAACATCCTGCAGGAAACACTAGATAATCATGATAATCATGATAATAAGCATACATCAATTCGACAATAGTTTAAGTGTCGCAAATTTGAGGTCAAGTGTTACAGATTCTCATATAGCGATAAGGTCTATAGTCAGTATAGACCTTTTTCAGGGTCATAGTATACACAGAATCAAATTGATTGACAATTTATAATGTGACTGCTATTCTGTCCCTTTAATGGAGCACACCTGAATTCATTATTTACATTCAATATTAGACAATAATACAGTTTTCTATAGTGAAACCAATCCATTGACTATATATATATATATATATATATATATAAATTAAAGTCTTGCATATTCATGCATACAGAAAACTTCCACCATTCATGTTCATGTTTCAGTTATGAACTTTATTCAAAATAAAAATCATGGGTTGAAAATTTAACTAGCCAAGTCTTTGCCCAAGACTTGCACCAAATGATTCAGACAAGCTCAGATGGAAAGAGTCAGGCCTTAATTTCTTTAACAAATCACTGAAATTTTTGAATTTACATGCTCATTTTACACAGGTTTATGTATCATTTTGTCTGATAAACTGGAATACTTGCAGAAGTAGATACAAAAGTCATATTACAAGAATCACTTTTCCTTTGTGGCGTCAGACATTTGCTATTATGAAGTCAAAATTTTACGGGAATCTTTGTGATGTCCAGTAATGATGGACAAATAGCAATAAGGTGTATTGACAGAAATTATAGTATTGTATCCTGGTGAATAAATGGAAAGGGAAGTAACTAAAGTACTCCAAGGTTATAAACTGTGTCTCCTTGAATTGGAAATGATATTGATTTTATATCAAATATGCAAATGAAAAACATTCAACTGGGTATGCAGAATTTAAAAATGAAGTTATAAGCACGGTGGTAAATGCAAATATGCACAAGATATGCAAACATGATGTAGACAACACCCCCTTTTCAAGTGCCAATAGCATAAAATAACGTTGCTTTTTCTCCGCTTTTTTAAAGTAAATGTCATCTCATATTCCGTCTCTGAAAACCTTATCTATTAAAGTACCCAAAAATGATCAGAGAAAGTTGTCATCCTAAATTTTGAAACTGCATCTGGTTCGATTCCATGAAAATGGCGATTATTTTGATTGTTTTGCGTTTGCGCACATCCGTTTTCTTCCTCATTTCAGCGCTTAAACCAACGGTCTTTTAACGCGTGCATTGAAGCTTATTTGTCGTCAGCTGGCAGTTGAAAAATTTCCGGGAAAGTACAAAAAACCAAGAAAGGTATAAATACAAATTCTTTTCTACAGATCAGAAATATTGAGGATTCTTTTAAAAGGAATAGTTTTTTGTACAAAAAAAGCTTTTGGTATTCACATTAAAACAAATTTGAAAGTATTTTTTGAACACCTGATCAATGTCAATGATAACTTTGAGTTTAATTTTCGTTTTTGTGGTGCATACAGTATTAAGAAAATTATATCTGCTAGACGGTAAATTGTTTTATGGATGCAATGACTTCCATTTCAAAATTAGTGATGTTTTATAACTAATGAGAAAGTTTAGTGTTATTCTAGTAAACCACTTTTTTGGAACAGAAAAGATCTATTATAAAACCGGGTAAACCGGATGCTGAACATCACAATAAACTTTTAGAACTACTGGAAAATTTTAACCTTCAACAAATAGTTAATACTCCAACTAGAAATGAAAGAATATTAGACTTAATCCTAGTTAACAATCCGACAACTGTCAATAAAGTAAATACACTCCCACCACTAGGACTAAGCAACCATGACATCGTCTACATAGAAACAGACACTTGGCTTCAAAAGTTAGACAACATCCTAGAAAAATACTAAAATACGACAAAGCAAACTGGGAAAATATAGAAGCAGACCTACAAAAAACACTAGAAGAGCTTACTGTTATGAATAATAACAACAACAGTACTATTAATGAAATGTGGGATTTATTTAAAAACAACATCACAAAATCAATAGATACAAACATCCCACATAAAATGTTAACATATAAATATCGACTTCCCTGGGTGCACAACAAACTCAGAAAAATGATAAATAAAAAGAATAAATTGTACTCTAAAATGAAAAAGGACAAAAAGCATATAGTAAAATATAAAAAACAACAAGTCCAACAAGAACAGAGATGTGCCTATTGTACATACATAGAAAAAATGATCCTTGACCTTTCAACAAACGACCCTGACCAAAGTTACAGCAACCAATCAAAACCCAAAAAACTCTTTTCTTATATTAAATCAATCAGAACTGACAACAGTGGAGTTGCTCCCCTAAAAAAAGAGGGCCAATCAATAACTGATACAAAACCAAAAGACAACATTTTAAATGAGGAGTTCCAATCAGTCTTTACCACCGAAACAGCAAGTAATATGCCTGATAAAGGGCCAAGTCCCCATCCAGTCATAGCATCACTCACAATTACCACACCTGGCATACAAAAACTTTTACACAACATCAATCCACACAAAGCCACTGGCATCAGCAGCAGAGTACTAAAACAACTTCAAAACATAACGGCACCAATCCTCACCATTATTTTCCAGAAATCACTTACAACTGGCTGTATACCATCTGACTGGAAACATGCAAATGTCGCACCAGCATACAAAAAAGGGGAAAAATATAATGCAGTTAACTACAGACCAATCTCTCTCACTTGTATCAGTTGCAAACTAATGGAACACGTCATAACAAAACACCTTATTAACCACTTAGAAAAAAACAACCTATTATACGACCTCCAGCACGGCTTCAGACACTCTAGATCATGTGAAACACAACTATCTTTCATACAAGAACTAGCTTCAAATTCAGACAATAACACCCAAACAGACCTTATAATTATGGACTTTGCCAAAGCCTTTGACAAAGTCCCACATCAAAGACTCTTATACAAACTACATTTTTATGGTATACAAAATGAAACACTTAACTGGATCTCTGCCTTTTTATCCAACCGCACACAAACAGTTGTCCTGGATGGAGAGTCATCAGATGTTGCTCCAGTTACTTCTGGTGTCCCACAGGAACAGTTCTGGGTCCAGTTCTATTTCTGGTATATATATAACGACCTACCAGAATATTTGAAATCCAGTAAACTCAGACTGTTAGCAGATGACAGCATCATTTACAAAAGCATCAAATCTAAAAAAGATTGTGATAGCCTTCAGGAAGATCTTGATGCTGCTGCAAAGTGGGAAGAAGACTGGCTGATGGCTTTCCATCCTGACAAATGTACAGTCCTCACTGCCTCAAACAAGAAAAATACAATTAAACATGACTACATCCTTCACAACCATACCCTAGAATCTGTCTCCTCCACTAAATATCTTGGTATAACACTGCAATCCGAATTAAAATGGACCCAGCATACAAACAACATCATTGGTAATGCTAATAAAAGCCTAGGCTTTCTAAAAAGAAATCTAAAAACATCCATCACAAACATTAAGTCTCAGGTGTACCTAGCACTTGTCCGACCAAAACTAGAATATGCTTGTTCGGTCTGGAACCCTCATACTGCTGAACAATGCAATAAACTTGAGATGGTTCAACGTCGGGCTGCTAGGTATGCCTGTAATCGTTATCACAACACCAGTAGCGTTACAGACATTCTCAATACTCTAAATTGGCCTACCTTACAATAACGCAGACTTAAAACTAGACTTATAATGTTCTATAAAATTGTTCACCATATTGTCGCTGTACCATCAGAATTACTCATACCAACAGACAATAGAACCCGACAAATTCATCCACAAACTTACAGACACCTACTTACATTTAAAGACTGTTACAAATATTCATTTTTTCCGTTTACTATTACACAATGGAATGTACTACCTCCAAAGGTAGTACTTTCTCCCACTCTAAATATTTTTAGAGAACAGTTGACACCTACTGTTCTCTACAATATAGAACAGTAAACCTAGTAGTTATGTATAGTTTTAACCACATGTCATGTTAGTATTTGTTTATTTTTTGGCACTACTCTTTTGTAAATATTTATTTATTATTATCCTACGCATACGCAGCAGTTAGTAGTCATCAAAAATCTGATGGATAACTGGATACCATAAGAAGAAAACCACATGTATGGTTGTCGTTTGTTTATGTGTTACATATTTGTTTTTCGTTCATTTTTGTACATAAATAAGGCCGTTAGTTTTCTCGTTTGAATTGTTTTACATTGTCATTTCGGGGCCTTTTATAGCTGACTATGCGGTATGGGCTTTGCTCATTGTTGAAGGCCGTACGGTGACCTATAGTTGTTAATTTCTGTGTCATTTTGGTCTCTTGTGGACAGTTGTCTCATTGGCAATCATACCACATCTTCATTTTTATATTTGAATAATAGATAAAATATATACTACAAATAGATACAAGAAGATGTGGTATGAGACAACTCTCCATCCAAGTCACATCTTGTAAATGGAAACCATTATAGGTCAAAGTATGGCCTTCAACACGGAGCCTAGGACCATATTATAAAGGGCCCAAAAAATTACTAGTGTAAAACCATTCAAACAGGAAAACCAACGGTCTAATCAATATAAAAAACGAGAAACTAGAAACACTTGTGAACCACAGCGATAAAAGACGACCACTGAACATCAGGTTCCTGACTTAGGACAGGTGCAAACATATGCAGCAGTTTTAAACGTTTTAATAGGTGCCAACCTTCACTCTACCTGAAACAATAGTGTAACATCACAACATAGAAAGACACACTATAAAATATCAATTGAAATGGCTTAACTCATTCAAAAGACATATTAACAAAAACAAGTGAACATACACTGAACAAATAAATTTGATCCATGACACAATTTAAATACAAAATTAATAAAACAAGGGGGTTAAATGTAAAACAATATCAGAAAGACAACCATAACCTTGGAGAAAATGCCGCCAATAAATTAATATACACAGGTAAATAAAAATAATTTTGTTTTATTAGGTATAAATGGAGTATGGAAATAATTTTTTACAAAATAAATAATTTTGTTGTTCCTAGTACGAGAACAAAAGTGAAAATTTATCGTCATACTAAACTCTTATCAAAGGTGGTATATATAAAAAATAGTGAGACTAGATATAGCACTAAATATAAAATAAGTAAACATTAAATAACAAAATACATTACAAATTGTATCAACAGGTCAAATTAACACAAAAGTATGATTTGAGAGTATTGCAGTTACTGAAAGCTAGTTAAAAGCCAAAAACAATAATAAAAAAATCATGCAAACCATATATTTTTGGGACTCACATTACAAATTTGTGTAAGGCCTTTCAAGAGATCTGATTGGTCCAAAATTAAAAGGTGATTTTATTTTTTAATGCACATTTCACCCAGAGGGGTGGGTGGCCTTTTACATACTTGTCAACCTATGAAAATGAAAATGCAGGTCATGACCTGAATTGAAGAAAAAATATCTCAGGTCATAATGCGTATGAACTTTTTTTCAGCTAAATTTAAGTATTTAGGGGACATTTCTTTATATTTTAAATCGAACAGTTTCAAAAATATGTTCACGTGGTGAAGTACTACTGAAAATAATTTAGATCTTGAATTTTATTTTTTAATTGCATAATAAGCTATTGAAATATTAGTGTGTTGTACTTTATCATTTAAAGCCAAGCCATACCCCTCTCCTTGATTTATTCATAGTATTAATGGAATCTCAAGCTACTTGTTTCCCTGTATGTATCATTTTGTGCATCTTCTCAAACGAATAAGGGGGTTAATAAGGACCTTGACCACCCACGAGGGTCTTGCACGGTTGCTGTTGATATTAGAATCTAATAAGATAACTAAGCATTTAAAGGAAGTAGAGATAAAAAAATAATTTTCAAAATAATTTTTCTAAGGCAGAAAAAAAAAAGAAAGTAATATTCTGCTATGTATTTGCATTCAATTTGTTTTAGATTTAATCTTTTTACAAAAAAAAAAAATAAAATTAAGGAGTATATTGTGAAAGGTGACAAAAAAGGGGAAGTAACTCAAATTTATTGTCAGACAACTTTGAAATAGACAAATTATTTATGACCTTAAGAAAAGGTAATTGGTGTTAATTAGCAGTGTGTTTGACACCAAAGCTGGCAAGTGAAGCCATGCACTTAATGGGTCACTTAATTTGACAATTAACACAGCTATTTCAACTTCCTGTCCAGGAAGAATTACGAATTTGCCGGTATTTCAAAGGAAAATCACTTATGAAATCAGTCTTTAGGCTCAAGAATCCGGGTGAAAACAGGTAATTTTTCCGAATTCACAGGTTATTTAACAACCCAGCAGGTTTTTAAAAAATCCCCGGTATGGGGTGAAATTCTTGTGTGTGACCTGCAGTATACGGGTCAGTTGACAGGTATGTATATACTATTTCATTGACTGCAAGGTAATTTTGAGCAATTTTTTCTTTGTCGTTGGGAGTTGATGTAAAGAGGGAGGGTCTCATTAATGATCATAGCACTTTGTGGAAGTTGAAAGTTTTTGTGATGCAGAGATAAAAAAAAAAAATGAATAACATGTATGATTGAAGCACTTCATGGAAGTTGAAAATTTTTGCGATGCAGAGATAAAAAAAAAATGAATAACATGTAAGTTATGAGTTCTTGCGAAAACAAAGCCCTCTCACCATGGTCACGCTAATATAAGATGGCAATTGTATTTATAAAAACACTTCATATTTAAAACACTTTAATTTTGTATTTTCTGTTTTTTTCCCTTTGTAAAATTTAGTTGACTGGAAGAAGTGCATCCAACACATATGGAAAAATTCTGTTACTTTATATTTAATAATTGTATTTTTTTCCTGCATTTGTAAAATGACATTATTTAGATGTAATTGAGACTTATAGATTTTGTAAATTAACTTAGATTTATCTCCCTTGTAACAACTCAATAACAGTCCATGCATATTATTATGATATAACTCTTTTCCTTTAAAAATGTTGTGACAGAACATGAAGAAATTGTTCCAGCAAGGGGCAATAACGGTCAATGAATATTTTTATTTCTGTAAACATGAAAAGATCATGATGATTATCGATTGGTGTTTAGCATCCAGTGGCAAATATTACATGTAGATTATGACAAGAACATCTTGATTTGATACAAATATGAACTCTGCTTAGTACTAGATCATGGTTTCTTTATTTTCTTTTGTTTAGGTGAATCTTCACTAAGCATATGAACATTGTCAAAGGCAACATGGTTACTTTTATAGATGCCCTTTTTTATATTGAATATACATATATAAGAAGAGTTGCTGTACCATTAATGTTTACTGTACTTTCTGTAAATTATTTATATTGGATTTGGTTTAGTGGTTAGAATGAAAAAGTGTAGGTAACAGAATTCTTGAATTTCAACAATTTGACATTGAAATGAAATATTTTTGTTCTTTATAACCATTATGGTATGTTCTGTTTCAGTATCATATTGTCACGGAGCTATTCTAAGGCACTGGCTTTAAAACTAATTTTCATATATACATATTTATTATGTACAAGTTCATATATATACACTTCTATTAAATTACAATGTTCAATCAAGAGACACAACCATTCTCTATCACTAACTATCTTCAACTCTCTGCATCTCAACATTCACAAACTTTTATTATCGTGGAGGCCTTCACTACTTTCATGACTTTCTCACATCAAATCGTCATTCACCTCAAGATCACACAAGTATAGGGACAGAATATAAACAAACAGAACCATAAATTATACGGCTTCTAATTAGAAATGATTACAGTTAAAACACAGCTGCATCATACATTAAATTTAACGGTCAATCAGACAGTCTGCTAAAGTTCATGAAAACAATAAATCTACAAATACATAACACGCTTGACCATAGTAAATTAATGTGGGCAATTAAATACCGATCTTAGATAAGAAATAAATGTGCAAAGTTTCACTCTATGACAATATGAATGCAATAAAAGTATTTTATTCTGAAGACTATCTGAATATGTATTGTAAGATTTAACTTTGAGGGAAGTATGATTTTTTAGCAGTCATTTTGCATGTTTAGGGAGTTGCAAATCTCAAGCAGTAATGATGCACTAAATATTGTTTGATGAATTATGATATAAAGCTGTTATATTTTATTTTTAATGTGTGACATTTGAGTTAATTTTTGTTTTTGTGGTGCATTAAGAAAAATGTATCTGCTAGATGGTATATTGTCTTATGGATGCATTTTCATTTCTGAATTTGTGATGTTTTATAACTAATGAGAAAATTAAGTGTTATTCTATAGTAAACAACTCTATTTTTTGCAACAAAAAGGATCTAAACCACATGTATGCATTGAATAATAAAATATGTACTACAAAACATGTTTCCAGGACTATAAAAGCAAATATTTGTAAGGCCTTTCAAGTAAACGATTGACTTTTTGTACAGTAGACTAATTTAGTAAATCAGACACTTAAAATGTCAACAAAAATATCCCATTTCCTGATATAATGAAAATTGATAATATTGCAGTAGTTATGATATATTTATTTATTTAAACTGATATCTGATTTTGTGGACTCTAATGTATTTTCAGTTTTTAAAGTTATGGATTTTAATCTTCAGTCACTGCAGTCATATTTTAAGGTCAGGATTTCTACCATTTATTGACACTCTTAAATTTCAAATCAATAAAGCGTATTTATAAAAAAATAATATGACTGTGTATATAAAGTATATTGCAAGATACCCCCAAAATGTCAGTTATATTAATGCCTGAAATTAAGGTATTCAAGTTGGAAATGAGTGATATTATTTTTTGACATTCTTGAAGTCTGAAATTTGATTATTTATCTCAGTCATTCATGCCCAAATTGGTCAAGGTTGGCAAAAATTACTCTTTCTTGACCCTTGCTACTGACCGCATATTCATCAAACTGTGAACTCTGTATTGATTTGTGTAAACTGCAAAGTATTTCTTACTTCATCAGTACTGATGTTAGGAACCAAAAGTCTGATAAACCAACAGAGAGAGTTAGAAAGTGAGTGGAATATAAACTAATCATTTATTTTAATGAGCAAAACAAATAGATTAACAGCAACAACATACATGTATATATATATAGTAAGAAGTAAGTACTTAGTAGAGACATCCGGACTTGCTACATAATTTATATTTGACATAAGTATCTGATGTATAATGTATTGAACATGATTCAAATTGGATTGACTCCCATTTATCAGGGGGAAAAATCATAAGAAATAATTTAACATTGTAAAACCATTATATGTTTGTGAGAAAGGTCAGATACTTAGATAAAATATAAGTACTAGCATTATTGTCAATGCAGAATGATAGTTTTCAAGTATTTAGGAGGGGGGTCTTTCAGCAATTTTACCATATGTTACTGAAAAGCATGATAATGCAGGATATCCAATTTAATTTTACTACATCTTGGTGTAAATTATGTTGTACGTCAGGACATCTCCAGTCATAGAAACTATAATAAGAACAGGATGTATATATACAGAGAGACAGATCAATAGATAGATTTGCTGATACTAAAATGAGTAGGAAAAACAATAATATGAACAGGATGTCAAAATTTTTTTTTTTCTACATAAGATCATATCAACTACGTCATTTGGTCTCTGGTGGATACATTTAGTTGTCTTATTTGACAATTATACCACATCTGGCACATCATCTTATTTTTTTATAGTATTGGAAATAACAAAAGGTCTCCAAAAGTCTGTTTGTCTTTGTTTTTTTTAGCTGACTTTTCTTCCATAAAGTTTTGGATGACAAAATTTATTTTAAAACAGCAATATGACAAATGTTTGTCTCTGTGTTTACCAACTCGCAACTCGTTTGTCTTATACAGTCAGAAAACAATGTCAGTTTTTTTATAGGCTGAAATATTGCTGAGTATTAAAGGACCTTTAAGTATTAATACATATAACATTAAACCAAGACTGTACTTATATGTTCAAAATAAGCATATTGTCTTAAATGTGGACCTATACATGTATTGAGATTTAAACAAAGTAATTACATGTATTTAATACTTAACAAACAAAATGACCTTGTAATAATGAAAACTTGAGTTTATTTATATTCAGCATTTTTACTAGATAAGGACTGTATCTTTTAAACTGACGATAGTCTTGAAAGATAGATATTATAAAAGATATAAATTGTGAAAAATGCAGTTTGGGCTTCAATAACCTAATTTAGATATGCCTGACAAACTTACTAAAATAAAAGGGCAGCCACTTAGGTAAAGAATATTATACTTTTAACTTCTTTTCTAAAATAATTCCCTTTGATCTTCATGTACTATGATAGTTTTCCATCATTGAATAAGATGTGTTTTTCTCAGTTGTGCATGTAGAAAGAGAATGTGATGACGTCATGAGCATTGTCACTGTCACGGCCATTACGTCATTGACACTGCCTAGGAAAATAGTGATTATTTATGTTTTTTGAAACTTGATACATTATAAATCATTCTTATCTGGTAGAATGATGTTGAAACTTTTTATTTATAATTCATATCTACAATATCATGTACAAAAAATTACATAGGCCAAATGAAAATGCATCTATCTGGTTTTTTTTTTGTCTGACCGTTCCTTGTGTTTTCTTTTACCAACCTGCCATTAAATGTACTGTATTAAAATAGATCTTTATAAAATGGCATTTGATTTTATTCATCTGCAAATGAAAATGCATATATACTTTTTTACCTTAGATTTCAGCCTTGAACTAGAAAAAAATGCATATACATTGTATATTGATCTGTTTTATTGTATTAATTATCTTAATGAAGATATCTGATTAATAACACTTTATTATTATATTACAGGTCAAGTGACATAGTTGGATGGTTACCCAAGTTTTTGAACTTTGTGATGTGACATTATGATAGTACAACACTGATAACATTCAAGTTTTCTGATGATCCAATGCCAAATATTTACTATAGACTTTATTGATATATTCATAAAGCCTTCAGATACTGTATGGATTATAATTAGAAATATTTAAATTGGGTAAGGAATATCAATATTGTTTTTATATTCAATACCTACTATTACATATATATATACACGTAATGCAAAAAGTGCATACTTGTCATGCTAAGCACATATATTATTAATTTGACGGATAGCTTTAATTTTTAAGTGTTTATTTTTGTGGAAGGTTATATATCTGGTGGTGTTTTCTCTTTTCATAAACAATTTTAAAGCTACTAACGATTGCATTAGTAAAACATTTTAGAGTGAAAAATAAATTCAGGACACATTGATTATTTAATGGATTAATGCATGTTTGAATTAGAAAGTTTTTTCAGGAGTTTACTAGGTAAGAAGACAAGCTAAGCAGTTGTCCTACATTGTAGACTAGAACAGTGATAATGACCCTGGCATCATAATTATCTATTTGGCCACATTCATGTTATTCTCAATCTCAGCTTTACAGACTACACTGACAGATTAAGGGGAACCCGATGGGTGGGTGTCCCCCTTTAATTATAAGATGATACAATGTATATCATACAATTTCAAGTATTGCAATAACTTTTTTTAAGAGATTGATTTTCAGGATTTTTCCTTATCAAAGCACAAACTTTACATTTATAACATGTTGGAAAATTTATGCATGCAAAATATCTTACAGTTTACATTTGAATCCAGAAATAAGACTTGACATTCCATATTCCATGTTAAGCTGTACAAAACATATTTTATATTTTGAATAATTTGAATCTTGTAGTTTCCTAATGATTACACAAAATATTTCTTGAATTTGTATTGGAATGAAATAAACCTTGCAGAATCACTTCATATAGTTTATTTGATGCCTACAAGCAACTGAAAGAAAATTAAAAATAAAATTTTCATTTTACATTAAAATTTCTTGTACAATATTCCATATTGGATATAAATTTGCATTTTCATTTCTGTTGTTTTAAAACCTATAATTTTAAATTTAATAGTTCAATAAAATGCTGTAAGGTTGATATATTTGTATAAACAGAGAGATATAATACAAGTATTAATTAATAATACCATGTATTATATGTCTCTGGTATGAATAAATAATCAATGTACTATAGTCTGTGTTTTGGTTAAACATCTGTTTGATATTCAAATAAGATAATCACATTGTACTATATAATTTAACATTTAAGCTTACAGATTTTGTTTTCAAAAGGTTACACACTCCCAATGAAGAAAAAGATTTACTGCAAGTGGATATTTTTTAAATATATAATTTAAGATTTTAAAAGTGATTGCCAAAGTTCATATGGATAACAGGAATACATTGAACATTTTATGAATATTTTACTGCAAAGTGGAAATAGAATTTGTGATGAATTAATTTAAGTGAACTTTAGGCATTAAATGAACTAATTGTGTAAGACATATCATTTCTCAAAAGGTAGATATTTTTTGTTGTGGTTTGCCTCAGTCAAGTTCTGGGGGACTCAAAGAGTATCCCACTGTCAATGACTGCATGCACATCAGCAGCAATTTCTCAGAAATTATTTACAATACAGTCATATAATTTGGTGTATACCTGCACCTTGGAGAGACTAATCAAATCCAGTAAGATGAAGGTCACATGTTTGATATTTATTTGGTTTAGTGGCTTTGAAAAAGTTTTTGACTTTATGATTTGTATTATGTTTATTACTGAGTTTGAATCTTAGATACTAAGAGATGTAATACAAGTATTAATTAATTGTATTATATTTCTCTGGTATAGATAAATAATCAATTTACTATAGTCTGTGTTTTGGTTAAACATCTGTATGACCATGGAGTATAGCAGCATCCCTCAAGAAGTAGGTGATTTTTGACCCAAATTTTAGCTGCATTGACTTTTTCAAGTTTTGTTTCTGAAGAACAGATCTCCGATACTGAATGACCAACAATCCTATAATTAGTTGCAAGGATGAATCCTTGGGAACTTAAAGCACGCATAAAGCACGTATCCAAATGAGATTAATTTTATACCAAAAAAAAAGGCAATATAGAATTTAAGATCTATTGTCTGAACAAATATATATATATATACTATGAAAGGATCTGTGTGTAAAAGAATCTCTTTGTGTTGTCTTGTATCACTCTTATGGTTTCTTGATGTTGAACCAAGTATATGGCAAAGTGTAAAATCTTTGCTGGACTAGACTCATTGATTTGTCAAGTCCAGTCCTGTCAGGATTTTACACTTTGCCCAACTATATAGTTACTCTAAAATATTGAAATGTAGAAATTTTTAAATTTAAGGCTTCAGAAATTATAAATTGAAGATTTATCTTAAGAGATATCAAGTTATTAGGTTAAGTAATAAGTTGAAGACTTATCTTAAGATATCAAGTGTTTAGGTTATTATAAGTGGACAGTTTGATATATATTAACAGTAAGGTGACTATGCAAGAAAGAAATTTATTGATTCTTTTTATATGATGATTGAAATATAATATTTCCTAGTAAATACTTGCAATATTTACTTTTTTTAAAATAGCTGCAGGTGCACAATGTAAAATAATTGTGTTAAACCAGTGGTAATATTTTTTTTTTATAATTTTAATGTTTTGGAACAAATTGGCATATCCTTTTTGACATGTACATGTAGTTCTCATAAACTATAGCAATAACCATATAATTTTGATTGCTGATACATCTTGGGCAGTCTGGAAACTTGCCTCAAAAAGTTGGTATGACCTTGTTTTAGCTCACCTGACCTAAAATGCCAAGTGTTAGAGCTTTTCTCATCACTTGGCGTCTGTCGTCTATCGTCTCCATTGTTGTTAACTTTTACAAAAATCTTCTCCTCATAAACTATGAGGCCAAATTTAACCAAACTTGGCCACAATCATCATTAGGGTATCTAGTTTAAAAAATGTGTCCGATGACCCAGCCTGCCATCCAACATGGCCGACATGGCTAAAAATAGAACATAGGAGTAAAATGAAAGTTTGGTTTATTATTTTGAAAACCGCTATGAATGGAGAAAATCTGTCGGGGGGCAAAAATTTTCAGAATAATGAGATCTACATTGTCTATCTACTTCAAAACTGTCAGGCGATTTCTAATTGGAGTTAATGCCCTTTAATGACTATTATGATCAATTTTTTGCTTTTTGCTTAATATCTGAAAAACTGTTATAGTTATATAGAAACTTGAATAAGCAAAAGTGATCAGCAAGACAAGATCTACAAATAAGTTCGCAACCTTGAAATCGTCTGAATACCTCTTATTGGAGTTATTGCCATTGGATAATGATTTTTACCATTTTTTTTGTGTTTTTGCCTAATATCTGTAAACTATAATAGATAGATAGAAACTTAAATTAGCAAAAATGATCAGCAAGACTTGATCTACAAATATGTCAAATAGCCAAAATCATCAGTCGACTCCTTGTAGGAGTACTTGCTTTTTAATGACGATTTTAACCAATATTTTACGTGTTTGACTACTCTCTTGAAAACTATAAAAGATAGATAGACACTTTAAATAACAAAAATGATCAGCAAGATCTTTAAATAACAAAAATGATCTACAAATAAGTTAAATTTTGCCTGATTTTAACAATGTACTACAAGTCCTGTTTTATGACCAAGTTTTATCCTGATAACTCATCATTTATACCATTGAACAACCAGTGTCATTCGAATGCTAAACGAACAAAACAGTTGTTTGTATTAGATATACTTTCTGGATAAAAAATCTTTTAAAAGTAAAGTTTTCTATCAAATAACAAATAGTTTGTTATTCATCTTATGGTCTTGTGTGAGAAATAGCAAAATCTGAATGTTTTATATTTCATAGTATAAGTAGTTACATTGATATTTTACAATACAATGGAAAGGTTAAAAGTTTATCACTAATCGTTCAATAAAATAAATCCTATGTAAAAATATTTATAAGACTGACTGACAATGTTAAATAATATTCCACTCCTTACAAGATAGTCTTAATCTTTAACAATATATTAAAGTTATGTTTATATTTATACTCAATATTACATCTTTAATGTCCCTAAAGTCATTGCCTATGTCTTCATTGTGTAACTTGAGTAAGATTCACAACATATTCATGTTGATCATGTTTCAACACAATTAATATTATAGGTCTATAATCCTGCAAACTTTGAGTGAAATTACCCTTAAAAAGGAATGCAGTTACTTCACCATAGAATGTAAGAAGGTAAGGAATGGTATAGTAAAAAATTTCCATGGTATGACCCAGATTTCATGATGATCCATACCATACTGAAAATTATGGTGATAATGTATTATTTCCAAAGTTTACCAAGCTAACTCAAAATTTGAAAAACTAAATTGACATTAATAAACAAACAACATTTTCATACCTGCCAACTTTTCAAAATCTCCATGGGGAATGCTATGTGCTTGCTCCTCTTATAGTGTCATAAGTGTTTTTAATCTACTACTATAGTATGTATGTGCTTAGATACCTTTTTAACTCATTTGAAAGCCTGTGTTCAATTCATATAATAAAGAATTTCAAAATTCAGATCAACACCTCTCATGGGGGATGTATTTTACTGCATATATTGACATTGGACCTTTGGGAAATATTATCACTAACCTGCATGACTATTTAGAACTACATACTGAAATTGTTAAAATGGAATATTAAACTATATCTATAGGTATTTGACATAGTACTTGATATTAAACTATATCTATAGGTATTTGACATAGTACTTGATATTAAACTATATCTATAGGTATTTGACATGGTACTTGATATTAAACTATATCTATAGGTATTTGACATGGTACTTGATATTAAACTATATCTATAGGTATTTGACATGGTACTTGATATTAAACTATATCTATAGGTATTTGACATAGTACTTGATATTAAACTATATCTATAGGTATTTGACATGGTACTTGATATTAAACTATATCTATAGGTATTTGACATGGTACTTGATATTAAACTATATCTATAGGTATTTGACATGGTACTTGATATTAAACTATATCTATAGGTATTTGACATGGTACTTGATATTAAACTATATCTATAGGTATTTGACATAGTACTTGATATTAAACTATATCTATAGGTATTTGACATGGTACTTGATATTAAACTATATCTATAGGTATTTGACATGGTACTTGATATTAAACTATATCTATAGGTATTTGACATGGTACTTGATATTAAACTATATCTATAGGTATTTGACATGGTATTTGATAGAACTTGTTAATTAATTTAATATAGTATTAAATATAGACATAACAATGAGATATATAAATATCTATTTTGTAGGTTAAAGATAAGGCCAACATATATATTATAGCTGGATAAGTACGGAGTTCAATAAAAGTAAGTACATGGTTGACTGCTCTTTTTTCATTTTTAAACAAAAATTATGTAATCCTTCAATCGGCCAACTATTTTACAAACAAAAGGTATACAAATAACTATTTGCTTTACTTGAATGTAAACAAATAAAGTCTGCTGTTATCCTGCTTCTAATCTGAGCCAGTGGTAATGTTAAAATTATTGTTTACATTATTTTGGGGTCCTATGCTGTCTTCATTTAAACCATGTCATTCTCTATAAAAATCCACAACCGTTGAGAATAAACAAAGCATTGAGATTAAATGTACACAGCAAGTCAGAATGTGGAATGTTATATCTAATGCTCCAAGTTCGTTAAGGGCCAAGATTTCTAAAAGGTTGTAACAGTACCCTTGCAATGGCTGATTGATCTATATGTGATCTGTATCAAAGAAGTTTTTGACCCTATCCAACCTGCCCTTTTTTTCCAAGGTCAGTCCTAAAGTTGATTTCCTTCATCCTTGTCTGTCTAATCATAACAATTTTTTGTTTTTGATTGATATATTCATGAAATATATGCCACTGAACATTTATCTATAACAATAATTGAGTGAATTATAAATTCTTACTTTTTGACAGATTGAAGGTCTTTTTCATCTTAATTTTTCTAAATCAGCGTATTTTTGTTGATGTTTTATTTTCGTATTTAGCAATTTCTAGTTAATACACAATTTTTTTCCTTTGATGATGTATTTTTTATTTGTGAATTTGCATTAAATCGTTCTCTTTATAGTAGTATGACATTTACTTATCTTTTTGAAGTTTCCATACGGAAAAATTTTTGGTTTAAAACTGGCAAGATTGTTAAATGCATTTTTCTATATATCAACAGAATTGCACACAGCTTAATTTAATCAATTGACATATAAAATAAAACACATGTATTTATGATCTCATATAAGGTAATTGTAATGAGGCAGCGTTAAGATACATCTGTGGTAAAGATATATACCCAAAATAGATAAATGTTCTATATTGGTCACATACCAGTTTGGACATTTGTTTGTTTTAACATGACAACTAAAACTAAACAGGGAAGCCCTCTAATTGTATAACAACTTTAAGACTTTAATTGATAACCTATTTCAGCAGATTTTATAGGAGTAAATAGTTAGATTTAGATGGAGTTTCTTATCAGAACACGTAAACAAGGTTTGCAACCTTTCATTTTAAAACATTTAGCAATTTCGAAGATTTTCATTTCTTTTTTTTAATACACAGTTTTTCACATGTAATTTCATAATCACAGTGATTATGTTTGTACATGTACAAATTCAGTTACATAAAGTTTAAGACAGATGCATTATCTAGTTATGATATTCTATTATTAACTACTTCAACGTCCGGGATGAAATCGTTTCTAAAATTCAATTTTACTGCTCTAAATATATTTGTGTGTGACTACCTTAACATGCGGTGGGAAAGAGAGAGAGAGAGCATGCATGCTAATGAAATATGATACAGAGGATATAGATGATTATACTGGAGCACCCCTGTGATTCCGGTGTGATATGTACTAAACCATGGAAGTAATATTTAAAAGGAATAACAACGACTAATTAGCATGTATTTATGGCCTGCAGAGTTCTGTACTAAAGTCATATGATTTTATCCAATTATAGTCTCAGCGGCAAGACCCTTTGGTTACTATCTGTGATACCGCGGTTGTAAAATAGCGTCTGGAATTTCTTATCAGTCGTCATTTTATCGAGTCCGGTAATTATAAATCACCTGTTGGAAATCCCTAGATTATAAATAACAAGGTTTCACTGTATCATATAAAACTTCCACCTTCAGAAAGAAATCGAATGATGTAAAAAAACTTGAAAACGGACTAGAATTGTTTAAACTACAACAGTTTGACATGGACAATTATATTTATTTTTGCATATGTTTGCTTTTTACCCTTTGTTTTAAACTGATCTAAAAGTGTTTTCCGGTTAAAAGCGGATCACGAGTAAAACAGGTCATAACGATGAAGCGATCAGGTTTCACATGATGTTGAACAAAAAAGTGTAGACAAATGTAGACATAGAATATTTTACTGTTGAAATGTGCCAAGTTTATCGAGATTTATGAAAATATTTACTTTCAAGTAATTGATTACATTATTGAAATTGGACAATTAAAATCGGGATGATAAGTTCGTAAACATGTTAAATTTATATCTATTTTAAAAAGTGTTTACAATTGAATACTAATATTAATGTAGCACGTTACAGCAAAAGAAAATCAACCAAACAAAATGAGCTTGACGCTATATGTCTAACCATAAATTATTTTATATGAATTAGTTTTGTACAAATTAAAGAATAGAAACGTTTAAAATTGTGAATATTTAAATTGCCTGGTATACACGAAAGACTTGGATTATTCAGTATTTGATAAAAGGGGTCGAAACATATTTTTGTACAATCATCTTCTTAACTTCTAGAAATGACTTCTTAATTTACTGGTTTTAAATATTAAAATTGAAAATGATCCACCTTTTCTTAAATTCCATATGTGATAACTGTCGGCCTAAACTATTAAGATCGAAAAGACATAAATAGGAAAAATAGACTAAAATCAACATTGAACGACTAACTCTATTCGGTAGCGTACAGCAGCGGAATGTAACGAGTGAACTATTCGGGTTACTTCATGCGTATATACGACAACAACCGGTCTATTCGTAATTTTCCGGAACACGAAAATGACCAAAAAGTGTCAGTGATTTGATGTATCATATGCCGAGAGTCAATTTTCATGCCATACATTAAACCAATTAACGAGTTATCGAAAGATGGGCGGTAACGCAGATGAAACCTTTGAAGTGACGACGTTGTTATTCCTTTCAATATTACTTCCATGACTAAACTAAGTTTCCAACAACCATATATACAAATCAAGTATATAACACTACTGTTATTATCTTAATGAATTACTTCCCCTTGCATAAAGGTGTTACTTTCTTAATTATCAATAAACAGTTTTGTTTCAGTAGATTAAATTTCAACATTATGAAAATTTCATATTTCATCATGACCTGCATTTTGACCTTAAAGTCAAAAGAATTTGGTCATGACTTTGGCTCATTCTATTTTAATATGCAAAAGACAAAAAAATGTGATAGTGCCTGATGAATGCACTGGAAATTTGGAAATATTATTTATGGTCATATATAAATTTTAGTTTAGTAGGCACAGCTGATAAGAAAACAAAAAACTTAACACATTTAAATAAAAACACCAAAAGAATTAAACCCAAACATTTTGGTCATCATGGAATGATGCTGTGCTTTTTTATTTATTTCTTTAATTTGATGCATGACATGTGTATTTCAGTAATTTATTTTTTATCAGTGGTACTCAAAACCAACTAAAAAAATTCTAAAAGTATCAAAGTTTGAAGTGCATTTTAAACCAAAAATGATGCCGAAACCAGAAGTCAACTAAAAATTAATCAAGTATCAATATTAAAGTACAAAAAAATGTACTAGTAATATCTTATAAGTAAAAATTACTGTCAATTTATGAACTTTTCCAAAATTATTTCCCTATATTGATACTTGAAACCATATATATATAATCAGAAAAAACAATAAACCCAAAATAACATGTAAAAGGCATCAAAAGCAATCGAAGGAACACATTTGCATGGAGAATTTTACATATTTCATATACTAGTTCATCTTGAAGAAATGCCGGTAAGACAAAGATGGGTCCAAATAGGCTTTGTAGGCATCGCTCGCCAGTCTCCTTGTGCTTGGATGACCTCACCTGGCAGGCCACACTCCAAAGCAGAGGCCCCACCTCTGCGAAAACTATGACCTGAATATTGGCTGCTGTTAATACCTAAAAGGAGTAAAGCGTGTTTCAAACGAGTTAAAAGGCTGGATAGGTAAGTGGGGTAACTAAATGTTTGTGTAAATAAATGAATGCAGGACATGGTGTTGTATTATTTGGAACCATGTTATGTAACAATAACAATGCCCTGCTGGCAAAAGGTGAATTAGGAATACTGGGTAGAGGAATCTCAAGTACTCTTTGTGCATATTGAATGGTCTTGGTTTTATGGATTCTTGAAATAACCCCTTTGGGTTGAAAGATAATATCCTGTCTGCTTAAGTGCACCTTTGGGTCAAACTGGGATGAAGAAGGTATCAAAGGTTTGACTTCCTAAGAAATGAGAAAATGCAACTTAATCACTGAAAATTTATTAACATAAAAATACGGATATGTTGTATGATTGCCAATTAGACAAATATCCACCAGAGACCAAATTTATGACATAAATGTAAGCAACTATAGGTCACTGTATGGACTTCAACAATGAGCAAAACCTTTAATGCATAGTAAGTTATTAAAGGCCTGGCATGACACAGTGTAAAACAAATAATATCAAAGTTATGTCATGCCAGTACAAAAGTAGTGGCTTCCTAGGCTAATGATACCCTTTGGGACTTTTAGTCCACTAGCAGTGGCACCCAGTGGAAGTAAAACAAAATTACATAATACTTTATTTATTTATGCAATATGCCCATTTCAAGAACTTCTTCCTCACCAGAGATTATCAAAAGCTAATATAAGAAATCTGAAAGTATTAAAGTTTAAAGAGCAAACAAACTGATTCTGATAAAACTTTAACAAAAGTCTCAGTCAAATCTGAAAATTCAAAATTTAAATGCATTATCTTTGAGGTGTATAAAATGCAGAATGAAATGCAGCGAAACCGTTGATTAATGAAAATGCATCAAATCCTTAAAATAGTTCTAGAGTAACAATTCTCAGAGACTGATTAACATTGTATAGCCTTGAGGTGATTAATTTCAAATGATGTAATTAAAACCTTCTGGTCATTGAAATAAAAATTCTTTGAAGTTTGATATAAACATCCTAATGTTTGGCATTGTAAATGTTTATTAATGACTACAGGTGTGTGGTTTGCAAGAAAAATTAGTATTTGTCAAACTAGTTAAAGCAGTAGGATGAACATAACCTATTTATAACTGCTTTATTAAATCAGGGACCTGTATGTTCATTTTTTTAAAAATAAATGTGCAGTCTCCAAATAATATATTATGTTATACTATTGCTTCAGAAAAGGGAGAAGGTTTGGTACCATTAAACGTTTAATCCCGCTGCAAATGTTTGCACCTGTCCTAAGTCAGGAATCTGATGTACAGTAGTTGTCGTCTGTTTATGTAGTTCATACGTGTTTCTGTTTCTCGTTTTATATAGATTAGACCATTGGTTTTCCGTTTGAATGGTTTACACTAGTAATTTTGGGGCCCTTTATAGCTTGCTGTTCGGTGTGAGCCAATGCTCCGTGTTGAAGGCCGTACCTTGACCTATAATGGTTTACTTTTATAAATTGTTACTTGGATGGAGAGTTGTCTCATTGGCACTCATACCACATCTTTCTGTATCTATATATAAGCCGAAATGGCAAGGTCCAAGTCTTGGATTTTGGCATGGGAACATTCTACAAGCAGGCAATCTCTCCACAAACTAATTTTGGCTATGGGGATTGCACTGGCCCTGTCTTTCCTGCTTCCTTCTGTTTGTCTGTCAATCATGTAACAGGAACTCCTTTTTTCATTGATTTTGAAAAAGGAATAGGTATGAAGTATTAATTTTAAGGGGAATCTGTTCAAACAAAACTGGTTAAAGTATAAAGTTAAGGTTTCAAACTTATTACATGAATGGAGGTTTAAAAACCTGGTTGGAATTTGTAGTAGTCAGTTCTCATAGATACAAGGAATCTATTCCACGTGCCTTGTGTATCCTTATGGTTACCTAAACTTTCCACCTTTATCAGGTAATGGTATATTAATGAATAATCGTGTTTGCATGGGAAACTATATAATACAAGTTTGAGCTTTCTTAAAAGCTGTGGACTACTCGCTCTATCCTAATTTAAGGTAATATGTGTGCATGTGGTTGTTGATTTAGTATTGGAAATGAGGTATTTTATAGATATTGATTGATATAAAATGAATGTGTTAGACTTGGAATATCAATTTTGTATACACATTATTTTCAGCGAAAACAATTATCACGTGATATTCGTATAACTGACGATTTACATAAAGCTTGCAATGCGAAGCAATAACATATAATTGTAAACAGAAATTAATATTTAGTTTCAATGAAAATGGTGTTGTTCTACTTTAAGAGTGTGCGTTGTACACCCATGCTTTTAAAATTTTGTTCACTTTACTTGTTGAAAATTAAAACATTTAGAAACGACTCTGGGGCGTGCCTAGATTGGCAGAAGTTATAAAATACAGATAATGCATTTTTGTAAACATTGTATAGGAACATTGTTTAGCAAAACAAATCGTGCATATTGCAGATTATCAAAGCAAATGAACATATTATTTTTACAGCCAGATTGTTTAACAAAAATGCGTGGATATCCACAAATTTTCCGTGCAATGCCAAAAGTGACTAACCTGTTTTAGATTAACTTCACAAAATACTGTACGGTCAACAGTGAGCGGGAGAGCTTTTTCGCTCTCCTTTTCCTGTGACATTACCTGAAAAACTCAAAACCTTATGTATGTGGTAACTTGAACCCATCCTAAATGTGGTATTCAATATGTGGGACAGACGGGACGAGCGTACATAAAAAGAAATCAAGAACACCTTTACTGCTTTAGTAGACCTAAAAATTCAAAAGTTTGATATATCAACATTTAGATAAACATAATCACAATCTAAAATTTATTAAATTCCAACCACTTGAAACCGTTCAGAAACAACCAGGAGAATCACACAAGCAATTTGAAAAATCACGTGAAATTGCGAATTATTTTGGATGAAAAGACTTCAAACTGCTTATCCTCTCGGTCTTAATGACAAAATATTAGGACAGGGAACATTACTAAAACTTCAATCGATGTCATTAATATTGTCGATAAACGACTTAGAAATAAAAGGTCTCATGGCAAACGCAAAACCGTAATCAACGTATTAAACATCGTATAAATTATACACTTGCTGATCTGTTATCTATAATAAAAATAATGGCAGACATCAAGTATTATGCAAACTGGGTCAGATACCAATAAGTAAATTATATGCTATTTTTCTGGAGTGTGATACAATTTCTTTTTAGCCCGATGTATGAATACACCCGTATTATTACAGCCTTTTGTCATCATAGGCTATTTCCTAGTATCGATAAACCTGAAAATCATAAACGGCATTTTCTTAAATTAAAATATATAAATAGAGGTATTGATTTTATTAACTTATCTAGTATATTCAATGACTCTACCATCCAAAGCCAAATACCTCCATATTTTGATAATATAGAACCACCTATTATTTCGTATTCTTATAAAAACCCAGCAGAAGTTTGATTTTTAATTATACGTCAGTTACATCAGACGTCAATATAGTAAATAATGTTCCTTCCACTTGAGATTGTGAAACATCTAGTTTTAGATATGTTCCTATGGTCATGTCCTTACAGGAGACCTCAACATCGTCGAAGACCGTGAGGTCATAACTTTTCTTAAGAAAGGACGAAATATCGTCCTCCATCTAAAATAGATTGGAAACAGTGTCGTAAGGTTATTAAAGACGCTCTGTCTGTCTACTGTAAAATTGGTGTAAACGTGAAAAATCTGATAAAAATCTCTAGACAGTTATTTGAATAAAATTATGAATACTGTTAATATTCGTATATCTCATTTTGAAAACAATTCTGAAATTAGTAATAGGGTCCATGATATTCCCATTTCCAGAATAAAAATAAACTCAAGTACTATAAAGCGGTTTGTGTTCGTACCGGCAGATAAAGCAGCAAATAATGTAGTGGTGGTGTGACGCAAATACTACACGGAAGTTCTCCAAAGCGAAATTACAAATTCATCTACATTCAGGTCCGTGACGCTCCACAGAGAGTCAAATTGTAAACAAGCATATCACTGCCACTACCCAGCTTAAAGCCTCTTCCGAACATTTGAAAGTCCCTACTATGTACTGGTTACCTAAATTGCACAAAAACCATTTAAATTCATCTCCGCATCTAGTAAGTGTTCTACTACCAATCTATCAGTTCTTCTAACTACCTCCCTTACTACTATCAAAGAACTTGTTATTAACTTTTGTAATAAAGCTTATGAAAATAATGGTATTAATTATTTTTGGAGTGTTAAAAATTCTTTAGAGGTTTTAGATAAAATACATGCTTTTGATGGTCCTTTTAATTCTGTTGACAGTTATGATTTTTCTACTCTCTATACTACACTTCCACACAATCTTATCAAGAAAAAGTTTTCATATTTAATTAAATGGTCTTTTGAAAAATCTCATTACAAATTTATTTGCTGTAACTCGTTTAAAGCCTTTTCTGTAACGAAAAAGGAAAGTATGCTAGATACACTTACTGGAAATGTGAAGATATGATTGAAGCTTTAAATTTTCTCCTGGACAACATATATGTACGTTTCGGCGATAAAGTGTATCGACAAGTAGTAGGTATTCCTATGGGCACTAACTGCGCCACTTTAATAGCAGATTTATTCCTGTATTGCTATGAATCTCAGTTTATGACCAAACTCAGTAAAGACACGTCATTGTTACATTTGGTTGATACATTCAACAATACCTTCCGTTATCTAGATGATATTTTTCGTTAAATAATCCAGAGTTCTCTTAATATACTACCAAATTTACCCAATAGAACTTACTTTAACTAAATCTAACATAAACAGCAGTAGTTGTCCTTTTCTGGACTTGGACATTTCAATCTCTAAAGGAAAACTCCATACGAAAATTTACGACAAAGATTTTTCATTCCCTATTGTTAATTTTCCTTTTTAGACGGCGATGTTCCTTTGGCTCCATCATACGGTGTGTATATATCCCAACTCGTTCGTTATGCCCGTGTGTGTAGTGATGTCATAGATTTTAACGAACGTAATCAATGCATCACTAGTAAATTATTAAGTCAGGGATTTCGTTACCATAAATTACGTAAAACTTTTGCTAAGTTCTTTCATAGATACAAAGATTTGATTAGTAAATTTGGCTGTACCTGTAGAAAACTGATTAAAACGGTATTTCACATCCTAAATTTTACGGTAATATTGTACTTAAAGCGCGGAAATCACTATATGATCCGTGTAAACTCATCGAACCTTTAAATAAACTATTAGTAAAGGTTATCTTACCAATGTTGTAATTAGATCTTTGAATATAGTTTACATTGGCACTAATATCGATTTTGTCATCAGCAAATTAAAACATAACTAAATTTGTATTCTTTTCAAACGGGATGTTTAAAGACACATCCACGTTCATTTTGATCTATAAAGAGGTTAAACTCCTAACTATCCTACTGTCTGTCGATACATTTATTTTTGGCATTGCACTAGTCATGTCTTCTTTGACTGTCCATGACGTTAAAATACTAAATCCTTGGATGTGTTTTAGTTGATTTTAGTCTCTGATGCATGATTTTTATTATTAATTGTTTTGGCTTTTAACTAGCTGTCAGTAACTGCAGTACTCTCAAATCGTACTTTCTTGTTTATTTGACCTGTTTATACTAATTGTAATGCTTTTTTGTTATTTAATGTTATTCAGGGTTATATCTGGTCTATATACCAGCTTTGATAAGTGTTTGGTACTAATATAAATTTCCACTTCGTACTATGAACATCAAAATTATTTATTTTGTTAAAATATTTCCTTTCTCTATTGTAACTGTATACGTATACCTAACAACAAAATTATTTTATTTACCTGTGTTTAAAGTTATTGCAAATGGCTGATATTTTGTTCGAGCATATTGTTTTCTTAAATTGTTTAACATTTCATACCGATATAACATGTTACTTTTATTATTCTTCCTTAGTTTATTTATTTTGAATTTACATTGTATCATAGGTCAAATTTATTTGTTCAGTGTATGTTCAATGGTGTTACTATGTCCTTTGATTGAGTTAAGCTATTTCAGTTGATATTTTATAGTGTGTCTTTCTATGTTGTGATGTTACACTATTGTTTCAGAAAAAGGGTGAAGGTTTGGTACCATTAAAGCGTTTAAACCCGCTGCATTTGTTTGCACCTGTCCTAAGTCAGAAATCTGATGTTCAGTAGTTGTCGTTTGTTGATGTGGTTCATAAGTGTTTCTCATTTCTCGTTTTATATAGATTACACCGTTGGTTTTCCGTTTGAATGGTTTTACACTAGTAATTTTGGGGCCCTTTATAGCTTACTGTTCGGTGTGAGCCTAGGCTCCGTGTTGAAGACCGTACTTTGACCTATAATGGTTTACATTTATAAATTTTGACTTGGATGGAGAGTTGTCTCATTGGCACTCATACCACATCTTCTTATATCTATATATTAATAATTTATATTTCATTATTGAATTTCAGTGTGCAATATATGCATAATAAAACGAACATGAATTAATGACAGTTGATCGGAACTGAAATACACATAGTTAATTTTCCGGCATTTGATGTCTTATCCTGAGATGAGAAAAGTCTGTAATTCTTTATCTCATTTAAGCCAATGGCTGTCTCGGCTGCATCATAAGCAACCAATCAGAATATATATGTGATAGGTAATTATTTCAAGATGGCGTGTATGTCAACTGAAACTAATAGCCGCACCGTGATGCGAAGCAATAATCGAAAACAAACTCAGTCTTTATTCGGTTAATTAAGATCGTTATGATAGCATATAATTTTAAAGGGGAAAACATTGATTAAACTTAGAATTTAATGAGATAACCCTTAATTTCATTAAGTACCCGATCAATAAATTACTATAACAACCAATTTTTTTTTTTTTCAATTAATAAAATGTAAATTTTAATCGATTCAATATCCGTTCTTATTAGTTCTATCGTCTACCTATTGCATGCACTGTATATGCCATGGTTTCGGTTTTGTAATGAGTTTATTTAGTCTTTCTGCTTAATAATCATTAGGATAATGGTGTTTGTCTTTGATATTGACTTGCATTTTGTCATGGGGAAAAAACCATGATCATGAACAATTCATATATTGAATGACCAATCTTTTAAAAGCAATTTTCTCTTTTGATATATAATCTAACCCTTTTCATTTTGATTATTTGAAAAATTTGCCAGATTCAGTTTTCTTCTTACCATGTAAAGCAAAAAAAATGACATAAAATTTGCATTATTCAATAAATGGTTTTTCCTGAAAAAATAAAATTTAAGGAATATTTAGAATTATCTCCCCTTTACAATTTTTATTTGACTTTTTCTCTCTGGTCACTTATTTTTCCTAAAGAAGCATATTGGAATTTAATTTAAAAGATTAAAATAGTTGTTAACCTGAATGACCTTAAATCATTTTACTGTTTGATGAATTGACCATGCAAATAAAAAAATCAATACTGGTCAGACAATATTTGCACAGTTTGTCTTGAGGCTAAAAATTTTACAATGAAAGATTAATTATTTTTGTCTTCTTTTAAGGGGTGTTTTATTAATAAATGTCAAAATAAAGGTGTAAATAAAAGTGACAACAATTTATTTTTGTTTGATGTACCACATGTGTAATATTAACCTGTGTTCACTACTATTAGTCATACCCTAGGAAACTACCTAACTCTATTTTAGTATTTGCATGCTTAATACACATGGTTTTTTCCATTTGAAAAGAAGGAAATATTTTAGTGAAAATGGTTAAAATTACATTTGATTTGCCACAAGAGGAAGCAGGGTAAGGAAACGCATTTATTGACCTTTATTTTCACTCAACAACATGTGTATTTATAATAATATTTTCTTTAAAATTTTGTTAGACGTCACATGCTTTATATATGCTATTGTTCAGTTAAGTTGAGGTGGGTTATATTATGAATGACTTTGTATTATTCTATTGATCCAAGACTGATTTACAGTTTTTGTAGATATGCTACAATCAGCTGTTTTTCTACTTAGAAATAGAAGCTGTTCACTATTATCAATAAATATAGGATACCTGTAGGAGTTGCACCTGGCACAGATGCAACCATTAGTACATTCATACAAAGGTCATATAATTACTGATCATTATCACCATGGTTCCTTTGACTATTCAGTGAGAAATGAATAACGGAAATTAATGTCTTTTAATCGTAAGTGTCCTGTAATAATTATTGTACAGTTATCCTTTAATAGCCATTGATATCTACATGTAATTACCTTGCCAGGATAAACAAACCTAAAGCATATTGTGTACTTTCTCATGTTTTCAATATAACCTTCAGAATCTGAATATTAAATATATTTTATGATGTATATTGACAAAAGAAGGATATCCATAAAACTGTCTGTTCTTTATGAGACTTTCTTCTTTAATCTTTGTATTTCTTTTCTAAAGAAGATTGAATGGAGAATATTTTGAAATATGTTTTCAAAAATACATGATCCCACTGTTTAAGGTTAGGGAAGAGTTGATCACTCACAAATGAACGTGATTTAACCCTGCTTCAGTTCTACATGTGCCTGTCTAAAGTCAGTAGCCTGTAATTCAATGGTAGTCATTTGTTGCTGTGTGCCATATTGTTTTTCAGTTATTGTTTTTAGCACAAATCAGGTCATTGTTTTCTCTTTTGATTTGTTTCAGATTTTGTCATATAGCTTACTACATGGTATAGTTAAAGGCAGTACAGTTACCTAGTTTACATCTTTTGATCTCTGATGGATATTTGTCTCATTGGCATTCATACCAAATCTAGTTATTAAATATTTTTATATGAAATGTAAAGATTTGGTTTCATGAAGTAGAATTTTTATCTTAAATGAATAAGGTTACAAAGTACAGTATTATTTTTATGATACAGTAAAAATGAGTACTGCCTACAGGGATTTTTAAGCATGTCTATTATGAAGGCCACTCAAGGGAAGACACATAAGTTCAATTGACAGATGTTCTTTTAAAAAAAATGTGGAAAACTTGAAGCATTGGACTTGTTAATTTTTTTTTCTCACTTGAACTTTCATGCATTGATTGATTGATTGATTCATAGAGGTTAATGGCCACATCAGTACACAATAGTGTTGAAAGTGGCGTTATAACACCAATCAATCAATCAATCAATCAATTGATACAATCTAGAGTAGGATTAGACACCTACCTTTTCTTCAATATTATATTGATGGGCTAAGTTTTGTTTTTCGCACTCAACCTTTAGGTATAGTCTGTGGTTAAAGATTATAGAACTTAAATGACTTTGTCAAACATTAAAATTTTACAAGTCAACGAAAGAAGCTTCTTCATCACTAAGAGAAAGCACAGGGAGCAAAATTTTGATTTTTTATTCCCCTGCGACAAAATGTTGAGGGTCATATTAATTTACCCCTGTCCGTCCGTCTGGATTGGGATAAAATGTTTGTCTGGCTATCTCCTCCTACAGTTTTGGAGGTACAACTTTAATATTTTGTAGGATGTTCATACACATAATGAAGGTGTGCATGGCCACAGGATTTTGATTTTTTTCAAATATCCTGAAAATGACAGGTAGCTGGACTTAAGTAATTTTTTTGGTACAAGCTGCATAAAGAGATCATGGTTTGTCTGGCTATCTCCTCCTCCAGTTTTGGAGATACAACTTTAATATTTTGTAGGATGTTCATACACATAATGGAGGTGTGCATGGCCACAGGGTTTTGATTTCTTTTAAATATTCTGAAAATGACAGGTAGTTGGACTTAGTAATTTTTTTGGTACAAGCTGCATACAGAGATCATGGTCTGTCCAGCTATCTCCTCCTCCAGTTTTGGAGATACAGCTTTAATATTTTGTAGGATGTTCATACACATAATGGAGGTGTGCATGGCCACAGGGTTTTGATTTCTTTTAAATATTCTGAAAATGACAGGTAGTTGGACTTAGTTATTTTTTTGGTACAAGCTGCATAAAGAGATCATGGTCTGTCCAGCTATCTCCTACTACAGTTTTGGAGATACAGCTTTAATATTTTGTAGGATGTTCAAACACATAATGGAGGTGTGCATGGCCACAGGACTTTGATTTTTTTTTTTTTAAATATTCTGAAAATGACAGGTAGTTGGACTTAGTTATTTTTTTGGTCAGGAGGGGGCATCATTTGTGTCTTACAGACAGCGTAACAATTTCAAGTTGTATGCCAACATCACTGTTTGTCAAATCTAAAATATGTGGAACTATACTCATGCATATGGCAGAGCAGAAAAGGGGGGGGGGGGCATTGCCCATATCTATTTTTTTAAATTTAATTTTACTCACTTGCTTGTCTCATCACTTTATGTCAGTCTGTAGTGGTCCTCTAACTTTTACAAAAATGTAGTCATTAAAGAAAGGAACCATACTTGACCACAATCATCCATTGGGTATTCTGTTTAACAGGGCTGTCAAGTTTTCATGAAGCAAATGTGTGAGATTTGGCAAAAATTGTAAAGATCAAAGAGAAAAAAACAATAGATCATAGGAAAATGCCACCAAATAAGCATGAAAAAGTGTGATTCTCGACAGCACTGGTTCAAAATATGTGTCTTTATGATCCTACTAATCAACCAACATGGCTGCCAAGGCTCAAAATAGAACATGGGGTAAAACTCAAGTATTGTCCTTTATCTTTAAAATTGTTACAAATAGAGAAATCTGACATGGACAAAAACTTCCAAATGTTAAGATCTACCTACTGTCCATTCTGACAACTATAATAGATTAAGTGAAATTGTAAATGGTAAAAATTATCAGCAGGACAAGATCTACAAATGAGTCGTGGTCCAAATTGTGTATGTTCACATCTCACAGGAGTTATTGCTCTCGAATACAATTTTTATCCATTTTGTGTTTATTGCAATTCTATAGTAGATTGGTTACAGCAAAATGATCATCAGAACATGATCTACATAAGTCAAATGGCCCAAACGGTCAGTTGCCTATTTTTAAGAGTAATTGTCCTTGGAAGAGGATTTTTGCTGATTTTTGTGGAAACCTATAACAGATAGAGAGAAACTGATAAAAGCAAAAATAATCAAATGGGCAAAATCTACAAATAAGTTAAAAAGGGTCCAAATAGCTAGTCTACTTTTTATAACAGTTTTTGCCCTTGAAAGACATTTTTTGCTATTTGCCAGAAACTATTTCCTTATTGCATCTTATCAATTTTATACAAAAATGTCATGTGAGCTAATCAGGCTCAAAGGATTCTTTAGTTCTGTATTTTACTTATAAATGGTCTTAGTATATTTGCAGTAAACATTACACTTTTACCCTGGCAGCTGCAGTCATTTGCAAGACACAGGTTTCCACGGAACACTTTACAAATGTTTGTTATTTATACTGCTGTTAGATGCCTTCTTTTTTAGGCAATTCAGAGTCAGACACCCATGGAGGCTTTAACACAAAATGTCATGATTGGCAGAGGGATGCAAAAGTTGATTCTTCACCCATTGCGGTGCCCAGTCCACCACTGTTAAAGAAATTTAGAATAAGTCTTTTAGTATTTTGTTGACCAAACACAAGTTAGAATTGTTTTGTTTTCATGTTTTTTAATTGATATATGATTTAATTTTTTGTCTTGCCTTGACTGATTCAAAAAGGGAGACAAAGATATGCTGTTGCCGGCGTTAGTGGCAGCAGCGGCTTTAACAACAAGGTATTAGTTTGTAATTAGGTCAGTTTATGATGAACCACTAGTGGTAGGTCAATTATATTTGGTATGCAGTTGTATAAACATTGGCACATCTCATTTCCGTGGAGATTATTTGGCCCCGCCTCTCATTCATGGTCTATTGACTTTGAAACTTTTGCTTAGTTTACATGTTTTAGTTTGTGATTAGGTCAGTTTATGGGGAACCACTAGTGGTAGGTCAATGATATCTGATATACAGTTGAATTGCATTGGCACATCTCATTTTCATGGATATTATTTTGCCCTGCACCTTCAGTTTTAGTTTGTGATTAGGTCAGTTTATGGGGTACCACTAGTGGTAGGTTAATGATATCTGATATGCAGTTGAATTGCATTGGCACATCTCATTTTCATGGATATTATTTTGCCCTGCACCTTCAGTCATGGTTCGTTAACTTTGTATATTTGCATAACTTACATGTTTAATATTTTAATTTCAACATTTGCATTTTACTATCAAAATAACAAAAAGGTGAGACGTATCACTTGTGTAAACTTTTGCTTAGTTAACATGTATTAGTTTGTGATTATGTCAGTTTATGGGGAACGACTAGTGGTAGATCAATGATATTTGGTATGCAGTTGCAGTTGTATTAGCATTGGCAAATCTCATTTCCATGGAGATTATTTGGCCCCGCCCCCTCAGTCATGGTCTATTGACTTTGAAACTTTTGTTTAGATTACATGTTTTAGTTTGTGATTAGGTCAGTTTATGGGGAACTACTAGTGGTAGGTCAATGACGTATCTCTGTGTTAACAGTTTATTAAATTTATTGGAGGTTTTCTCCTCAATCAGAAAAGTATGCCAAAAAAACAACCATAAATGATATGATTTCCTAACGAACAACATGTTACTGGATTAACCTTCAATGCTCCAGGTCAAAAGTTTGGAAAACAAAAAATAAAAAAAAACATAGATATAAATTTGAAATAAAGACTGACATGAAATGTCAGAAAATGTATATTTTATGATCCAACCTTCAAATTATATCCCTCTAGAGGATCTTTACAGGTTGGCAGGTATGACAATAGATGCAAAAATTCTCAGAATGTCAAGACCCACCTACTTCCCAATTTCACCAAAAATTATCAGATGACTCCTTAAGGAAGACCATTTTTGGCTAATTTTCATGTTTTTGCCTATTATCTCAAAAATATATTAAATAGGTAGAAACTGTTCAAGGAAAAAATGATCAGCAATACAAGATCAACAAAACTGCCTATACGACCAAAACCATTGGATAACTCTAATGAGTTATTACCTTGAACCATCATTTTTTGTAACCGTTTATACTTTTTCAAAGATCTTTTCATCTGAAACAACTCAACCAAATTTAGTTTTACTTGGTCAGTAAAAAACATGACTGCTATGCCTAAAAATAGAACACAAATATGAAATGCTTTAATTGTCTTATATCTTGAAATCATAATAGATAGAGAAAATCTGACAGAGGCAAATATGCTGAAAATTTCCTTCAATTTTCAACAAGTTATCTCGTTGTATTGTATCAATTTATTTTTGGTCAAAATGCCAAGTGAGCAATACAGGCTAATGCAGAAACTTGTTGTGCGCAAGGAAATCATATCAAATATAAGGTTGTTTTTTTTTAAAATATTTTTTCTGATTGAAGAGAAAATCTCCAATAAAATTAAAAAATAAATCTTATGTCAATTAATAATTCTCTTATTTTTAATTTTATACCTATCATTTTTGTGCTCGATTTAAGCAAGAATGATTATACATGACAGCTGTCAATTTCATTGGCTTAGAATATACCTTAGTGATTTTGTTCGCTTAATAAAACATATTTTCTTGTCCATTACACCAATAAATACACTTCATTTCCCTAAGGAACGAGGCCAGTATATTTTTGTTAAAACATAAAAATAGTAGTATATCTTTGCTTAAGATGTGAAATAACACAATCAAGTTAGTTGTGATTGTTGCAATATTTACAGTTATGGATCTCAATATCTTTCTTTAGAGCAGTATTTTCACAGGATCTTTATACCTTTCTTTTAGAACAGTATTTCCACAGGATCATTATACCCATCTTAAGAGGAGTATTTTCACATTTTCTGTAATGTTTACATTGTTTACTTGACAAGTATTTTCTTCAACAGGGTAATGAGTGACAGTGAAAATCACCAGAATGGTATGTTTCCTGAGTGGGAGAAAGGTTCTGAAAAGTCGGGTAATAGTGCAGATGCCCTTCATTTGATAGAGACAGGAAAACCCAATGGAAAACAGCATCTAGACTTCACTGATCATGCTGTTGTCAACAGATATGAAACAAGTGATTCAGGTAACTTTATAAACATCTGGTTCATACAGACTTCAAAAGTGAAAATTTCAGATTAGGGTTTCCAAAATCGTAACTTTATGTTAGTCTTCTCATGATATATACTGTGCATCTTATTATTTTTGTGCTGCCTTTTCTTCAATTTATTTCCACAAAGTCTGCAAGTGAAGATAAAGGCTGAGTTAAAAGACCTTTTGCACTTTGATAATTCAAAAATTACTTTGTCATAGGAGGAAGTCATCATTTTTTTTTCATGATTTTTCTCATGACAAAGAAAAACCAGTAGTTATATAGTTTTACATTCCTTATGCAAATTATTTGATCAATTAGAGTTAAATCTATTAGTTTTTCAGTAATTGATGCAATTCATTCATTGTTCATGATTCCACAAGACTATGTTGCAAAGTAAAGGGCTTCCACTTGTGAAAATTTTGAGATACATTAGCCCTTATAAGTATACTACAAGCAAATACAAACAAATGTAAAGGATGCCAAGGAAGCTATTAAAATTCATAATGTGAGGGAGGGGCAACACCATGGCCAAAAGGTCCACTTATAGTCTACAAACCTTACACGGCAAATTAAGTATTGAGGTTCAGTAACCCTGCATTATACCTCATTTGTAATATGGTATATATAAATATATGAAAATTTTAAAAAGACTAAGTGTTCCTGTATGCAAAATCCGAAAGGAAGATAAATAGCTAGTCAGATAAGAGTATAAAGTCTTTTCTTGTTTTCAAATTCAGTAACTATTGAACACATCTAGAAGCCATTACTATATATGAAACAGTGAATATGTCTATTTTGAATACTTTACATGATGAGCAGTACATGCAAATGTATTAAATTTTGGGAATTTAGGTGTGTATTAAATTTTGGGAATGTAGGTGTACATAGATGTCATCTGTACGTTACATGATGAGCTGTACATGCAAATGTATTAAATTTTGGGAATGTAGGTGTACATAGATGTCATCTGTACGTTACATGATGAGCTGTACATGCAAATGTATTAAATTTTGGGAATGTAGGTGTACATAGATGTCATCTGTACGTTACATGATGAGCTGTACATGCAAATGTATTAAATTTTGGGAATGTAGATGTACATAGATGTCATCTGTACGTTACATGATGAGCTGTACATGCAAATGTATTAAATTTTGGGAATGTAGGTGTACCTAGATGTCATCTGTACGTTACATGATGAGCTGTACATGCAAATGTATTAAATTTTGGGAATGTAGGTGTACCTAGATGTCATCTGTACGTTACATGATGAGCTGTACATGCAAATGTATTAAATTTTGGGAATGTAGGTGTACATAGATGTCATCTGTACGTTACATGATGAGCTGTACATGCAAATGTATTAAATTTTGGGAATGTAGGTGTACCTAGATGTCATCTGTACGTTACATGATGAGCTGTACATGCAAATGTATTAAATTTTGGGAATGTAGGTGTACATAGATGTCATCTGTACGTTACATGATGAGCTGTACATGCAAATGTATTAAATTTTGGGAATGTAGATGTACATAGATGTCATCTGTACGTTACATGATGAGCTGTACATGCAAATGTATTAAATTTTGGGAATGTAGGTGTACCTAGATGTCATCTGTACGTTACATGATGAGCTGTACATGCAAATGTATTAAATTTTGGAAATGTAGGTGTACCTAGATGTCATCTGTACGTTACATGATGAGCTGTACATGCAAATGTATTAAATTTTGGGAATGTAGGTGTACCTAGATGTCATCTGTACGTTACATGATGAGCTGTACATGCAAATGTATTAAATTTTGGGAATGTAGGTGTACCTAGATGTCATCTGTACGTTACATGATGAGCTGTACATGCAAATGTATTAAATTTTGGAAATGTAGGTGTACATAGATGTCATCTGTACGTTACATGATGAGCTGTACATGCAAATGTATTAAATTTTGGGAATGTAGGTGTACCTAGATGTCATCTGTACGTTACATGATGAGCTGTACATGCAAATGTATTAAATTTTGGGAATGTAGGTGTACCTAGATGTCATCTGTACGTTACATGATGAGCTGTACATGCAAATGTATTAAATTTTGGTAATGTAGGTGTATATAGATGTCATCTGTACGTTACATGATGAGCTGTACATGCAAATGTATTAAATTTTGGAAATGTAGGTGTACATAGATGTCATCTGTACGTTACATGATGAGCTGTACATGCAAATGTATTAAATTTTGGGAATGTAGGTGTACATAGATGTCATCTGTACGTTACATGATGAGCTGTACATGCAAATGTATTAAATTTTGGGAATGTAGGTGTACATAGCTGTCATCTGTACGTTACATGATGAGCTGTACATGCAAATGTATTAAATTTTGGGAATGTAGGTGTCATCTGTATTTTTTTAAACTTTAATTGGAAATCAACTGCATTTCTAAAGCTTGTTTTCCTTTTCTGCCATTTGTGTCTGTCATGAGAAAAAATAAGTTCAGTGGACTGAACTTTTGTTATAATCATCATTAGGGGCCTTGGTTTAAATCTGACACTGCCAGAAAATATGCACAAGCAAGTCTTGTACCTTTAACTGTTATTTAATTTATGCTGATTATCTTTTAGTTGACACACATAAAGAGGATGGTAGGTGCATTCTTCAGATATTTATCTTATTCCTTTTTTATGCATTTTGTTTACATATATGTTTGGCATGGAATCTTTTTTTATGCTACATATTTTTGTTATTTCTTCAAGGAAAATTCATCAATCTTTTCTTTCATAGAATGTACATTAGGCTTTCAAAAGAAAAATGATCATGGCCATAATTTGATAAAAATATTAGGAAGAGCAAGAATTGTTTTTGTTTCTGTCAACATCAAAGTTCAATTGCATTGTGCCTGAGGGAATTTGACCTCACTTGCCTATCATATACATTATAAAAGTTTACCTTTTGAGAGTTTGTATGTAATATATCATGTCAGGGTCAAGGTACCTGCCATATGTTACCTTAAGTGACTATATGTCTGCTAACAGATCAAGAGGTAGTAAATCGGAACTAAACAAACAAAAATTGCCAAGTTCAAGGTGTTTTTCTGGTTGAACATTTAACTAGAATGGTTATGAAAGCCAATGTAGTATAAATGCAATGAGGGCTTGATATAAGTTAGAGTTGAAAAGTTGATTGGATTCCTGGAAAATTTCTAGCACTGCCTATGGTATACCAAAATGATTAAAGGTCATGTTTAAAAAGAACAATTTCGGGCATCAGAAAGAGTTTCCTAGCCCTGCCTTCTAAGTATATATAATTGATATTTTTATTTATAGAATAAAATAAATCTAAACTAAGGCCTTCTTCTTAATATCACTTATTTCATACTCTTTATCTCCTTAAAAGTATATTTTTGTACCCTTTGATATTTTAGAATTTACCTTTTTGCACAATAATCACCCATATCATAAACAATAAATTACATCAACTATGTCATATTTTGGTCAATTTTATGTTATAATTAGAGCTGGTAGGAAGGAAATTTTGAAGCCTGAATGAGTTAAATGAGCTGTATTTATAGGTGAATACTAATTTAATGATCGTAGGAGTTAATATGTTCCAGTATCTACAAATAGAGAGATCAATGCTTTCTATATTTGCAAACTTGTTTTTAACATTTTCTATCAACAATAGAGTATTCAGGATAAATTGAGAAGAAAAAGGAACATTATATAGGCGTTGCATGTGAATATGTCAAACTTTACATAAATAAACCATTTTAAAATTTAAAAAAAACTACATTTTGATAGATTCTTTTCAATTTGAGCAGACTTAGATAATCGATAAACATGTACTGTACTTGTTTCTGTGTTTTATATTTGAATTATGGAATAGGTTATCAGCATATATTTTTAGATGGTTTCATATTCCAAATATAAAAAGCTAGTTGCTTTTAATTTAAAAACTTTTATTGCCAACATAAAATGTTATTTTTCACAACTCAAATTGTGACATATTGGGAAAAGATACATTTTTCGAGTGATTTTAATACTTAGCTTAAAAACGAGTACAAGGACCCTTCTTTTTAACATTTGGCTTGATTATGTATGAAGATTATTTTTTATAACTGAAATGAAAATATAATTCAATGAAAATATAATCACTGATGAAATTTTTGAACATCAGTATACTACTGTAGCCCTAATTTAATACCACTACAGATTTATTATTGTCGAGCCTTCGACTTTAGTCGAAAAAAGCGAGACATAGCGATCCTACATTCCGTCAGCGTCGTCGGCAGCGGTGGCGTCCACAAATATTCACTCTGTGGTTAAAGTTTTTGAAATTTTGATAACTTTCTTAAACTATCCTGGATTTGTACCAAACTTGGACAGAAGCTTGTTTATGATCATAAGATAGTATCCAGAAGTAAATTTTGTAAAAATAAAATTCCTGTTTTTCCGTATTTTACTTGTAAATGGACTTAGTTTTTCTGTTAGGAAACATTACATTCACTCTGTGGTTAAAGTTTTAAAATTTTAATAACTTTCTTAAACTATCCTGGATTTGTACCAAACTTGGACAGAAGCTTGTTTATGATCATAAGATAGTATCCAGAAGTAAATTTTGTAAAATAAAATTCCTGTTTTTTCGTATTGTACTTGTAAATGGACTTAGTTTTTCTGCCAGGAAACATTACATTCACTCTGTGGTTAAAGTTTTAAAATTTTAATAACTTTCTTAAACTATCCTGGATTTGTACCAAACTTGGACAGAAGCTTGTTTATGATCAAAATCTAGTATCTAGAAGGAAATTTTGTTAAAATTTTGTACCTGTTTATCCGTATTTTACTTATAAATGGACTTAGTTTTCTTCCAGTTAACATTAAACACAGTCTGCAGTTAAAGTTTTTAAAACATTTATTAGATTCATAAACTATCCTGGATTTATACCAAATTTTGACAGAAGCTTCTAACAATCAAAAGATAGTATTTAAAGGAATATTTTTATTGATTTTTTTCCTCATTTTTGTTGAGCCTGCGATTAACAGCAAAAGTAGGCGAGACACTGGGTTCTGCGGAACCCTTACGAATTTTTCAAATTATGATGCTACTGTGTATTATGTATTGTGGAGAAAGACAACACAAAGATGTCTTTACATGCATCTTTAAAAAAAATTTGTATTATGCCCTGTCTAGAATATTGGTGATGGAGGGGGGAATCATGTTTTCTTAGCTGGCCGTCTATCCTTCAATCCTGTATCAGGTTAAAGTTTTGGATTAAAGTACAGATGTTCTTAATTCTTTATGATGTGAAATTAAAAAATATATGCCAAATTAGGGTTTTGACCCAAATTTCTTGGTTCACTAAACATGAAAATATGATAGTGTGAATGTGGCAATATTATCCTATGGACAAATATTCTTTTTTTTATAGATATTTTATAAATTAACTGAAATGAAAATATAAACACATTGTGACCATCAATTTACTGTTGCTTTCTGCTTTTTCTGCTTTCAAGGAAGCTCAGCAATTGACAAATAAGTAAAAACTAATCTGAAAACAAAACAAATTAAGGAAAAAGAATTACTCAGAATCATGTCACCTCTTTAAAGCAGATCAAAACAGACAGATTTTATTGGGAAAAAAAATCAGATTTTGCAAGAGACTGGAAAATTTGTTAATTCATCCTGTGTCATATACTACAATACTATGGGTATTTTCAAAGCTTTAGGGCAGATACTTCTCAATATTAGTCTAATTTGAATCTGACTTGATTTTACTTCCTTTCAGTCTCATTACATGCAATTTATACCATTCCTAGATTGAATTGTTTTTGTTGTAGAGCTGCGATTGTCATCAAAGAATTTATATTATAGCAAAACTATACATTACTGTCTGTTTTATTTCTCTATTAGCAATTTGCATTTTAAACTATATAATTAATAGTTCTGTTTTCCTTGTGTGAGTAATGAATTGTTTGCTATTGCCATTTTTTTTTCTATCTACAAAGCATTGCATGAATGCAAGATTACTTGTGATAAAACAATGTCCTTGATAGAAATTTTGCTTTCTCATGTACATTTTAGTCAGATATAGCTTATATATTACTATGATGTATCCTAACACAACTATTTACATCTTTTGATCTCCCTAGGGTGAAATTTCATACATTGAAAGTGTTCTTATGTAATAATATTAATGCCCCTATTAGTTTAATAGTCATTGCATTTTCAAAGTTGCCAGGAACTCTTTATGTGTTCTGGAATAAATATCAAGTGGCAACACATGGCAAAACATGGCAACTATAGTCAATTGCAATTCTTGATTCTGACATGCCAGCTTTTTAATTTTCTGAAACTGAAAGGCTTTATTTATAGAAAAAATAACTTTGATATATTCTTTACTATTTTTCATCACCTGTGCTGATTAGGACCAGCCATGTCAAATACTGTGACATACACATTGTTTTCAGAAAATAATGAGACTTGGCAAGAAGAATGTATTAAATAATGATATTGCATTTTGAACTCTACTAAATTTTTTACAAATCCAAAATATTTAGAAATTTTTTGTGATTATCTCAAGATCCTCAACTTTTTTTTTAGATTGGTAGAAGCTGAAGTCACATAGATGGGTTCATATGAAACCTCTATGGAATTACACTTTATTCTGAGCTCAAGTTTGATAAAAGAATATTTGAACTTTTGAGACTGGCATACAAAATTTCAATCCTGGTATCTATGATGAGTTTTTTTTACAACCACTGGGTTGATGCCACTGCTTGTGGAGTCTTTCTCCTCGAGGGTATCACCAGCCCAGTAGTCGATGCCACTGCTGGTGGAGTTTTTCTCCCCGAGGGTATGACCAGCCCAGTAGTCTGCACTTCTATGTTTACATGAATTATCATTGATATTGTCATAATTACAAATTAACTGTCAACAAAACTTTGAATTTTTTGAAACACTAAGGATTTTCTACCCCAGGAATAGATTACCTTATCTGTATTTGGCAAAACTTTTAGGAATTTTGGGTCATCAATGGTCTCAATTTCGTACTTTATTTGGCCTTTTTAACTCTTTTGATTCTAGCGTCACTCACTGTCACTAATGAGTCTTTTGTAGACAAAAAGCGTGTCTGGCATACAAAATTTCAATCCTGGTATTTATGATGAGTTTATTTAGGTCCATTTTTGTTGAATCTTTTTTTGTTTTTTTGAAGGTGTTTTATATTAAGCTTGTTGAAGTTTTGAATAAAATATTGGTTTTATGCTCTAAATGCTTTGTTTAGATGCTGGTTTAAGTCATGACATACCTTTAATTTGCTATTTATTTCTGCGACCTCCTTGTTCATAAAAAGGATAACAGGAACTATGAAAAATATTTGACAGTACAATAGCCAACACTAACACCTAGCTCCCCAGACAAATTATACAGACAAATACAACCAACAGCAAATTGTCCAGATAACCTGACTTGGTAGAAGTACACACTGGTCAACTCTGAAAAATCTTTTTGACCAAAAATCAACATTTGTACTCTCATAAGATAGATTATCTGACTTTTTTTTTATCAAATGCCTATGAAACATCATTTAAGGTAGACAATACTTCCCCTGTTGAGTATACCATGCAGGTATGCTAAATATGACATGACAATAATGCCAGCCCTTTGAAAAATAAACTTGGACTATTCAGTCTTGATGCTTAGTTTTGGTCACAAACCTACAAGAGATTACCCTCAACAGGAAGTTATTGCTACTTTTTCATTGCCTCAAAATTTGCTAAGAACAAATTGTCAGCCATGCATTGTACATTTGGGATTTGGTTGCTTATTTTATAAAATGCCACATTTTGTAATCACACCTAAAAAAAGAAAATAATACTATTATAGATGAAGGATATTAATATACAAATGTATTCTGTTCCTAATTGACAGTTGCCATTTGACAGTAAATCCTATGATATAGACAGTTTAACATTGCTTCCACATATATGAATGAAATGTGAAGACAATTTACAGAAAAATTCCAAAAGTTAATTAATTTTATTGTGTCAATTAATGATATGGATATATTTTTTGCTGCAAACAATTACAGCTTATAGGTGAAGATACTAAAAAAACGGTTTCTATTAATTACAACAGTGATTTGGCTTTTAGAGAATTTTCCATTGATTTTTTATGACACAATACTTATAAGGACATTCAGGGAGAAATTGAAACATAACTAAACTGAACTGTTGTAAGATAATACTGGTATATGTGATATTCTAGTTTCTTCTAACAAGGTCCTAAACATAACACCTGTGTGTGAGTTATTTTATTAAAGATGTTTAGTGGTGATAGTGGTCAACATTCAGATTTAGAACTATCTGAATATGGATCTATTTTAAAGGATCTTACTAGTCAAGAGTGCAAGCATTCTGTCCAAATAATAAGTGATAAAACTTCTAAAGGTAATGTTCATTGTTATGATTATGACAAGTTGCAGTTAATTTACTATTTGAAATTTTTGTTCAATTTTTGCACATATCGTTTTTTTTTTTTTTTTTTTTTCTGCTTTTAACGCCTACATGTACAATCATTTTTATACATATTAACCTATCTTTTTGAAAATGCATCAAGAATTAACACTTTCACAGTAGTTCCTTGCTGTTTTTATGATAAGACATTGAAATTCAGAAAACAGTTCTGCTGAGGTTGAACTAAAGTAGAGCTACCTGAATCAACTTATTACTCAGACAAATTTCAACCACCACAGCTCATATTTTTATTTATAAATATCTACCATAGTGAATTGTTTTGAATTAAGTTAAGTACCACTTGGATTTTAATGACACTACTTTGTGATTGTTACCACCACTACAAAGAGTAAAGGTTACTAGTCTGAAGGTCAAGGTCACACTAGTAAATCAATTTTGATTTAAGTTCATATGAAGTAAAGTTGAAGGTGTCTAAAAAATGAAAAATGAGAGATCTTGAAGTGAATTTTAACTAAACTTTATAACAAAAAATTTATTTCATAGGAAATTGAATAAACTGTTTGATGTGTCTATATTGGAAATTTGTTTCAGCTTTTGATGAATATTTGATGATATGACAAGTATCTATTTTTGTAAACCTTTTATTTTGTCATTCACAACATGAAATCCTATTGCAGTGAAGGTAAATAAAGGTGAAACAGAAAACTTTAAAAACCTGTGAAATTCATACCATTCACAGAAAAATTTCATAAATATCTTATTAGGTCATGTTACAATACAACAAAATTATTACATTGATGTGTGACACAAACACATAAGTATACATGTTTGGTGCTGTATATCATATCAATTTTTTGGTTATTTTGTATGTGAATAGGCTGTGAGTTTTCTCATTTGAATTGTTTCACATTTTGTCAAGTTGGGCCCTTTTATGGCTTGCTAACACCATATGGGTTTTGCTCATTTTGAAGGCCAAACGTTGACTTATGGTTACTAATTTCTTTTGTCATTTGGTCTCTGGTAGAAAGTTGTCTCATTGGCAATCTTACTGTATCTTTATTTTTATTGAAACCTAAATGTACAAATATAAAATGTTAGGCAAATTGGAGAGTCAAATTTACCAATATATTGACCAATACCATTATTTAACAGCAACAACTAACATTCTTAATGGTTTAACTTATTTAAATAATATCGACCATTATTTTATGTTGAAAGTCATGCATTCTGTTTCACATTGTTACGACTTCACACAGTGTTAAGAACACTACAGTACCATGAGGCCACAGGTGTAGATAAATAATAAGCAAGGTTATATACAAGGTTTTATAAAGTGAAAATACTGTAGACAGAATTTGAAGTCCAGCCTTTCTCTTATTAAAAGAAATACAAGTAGCCATTTCAAGAAGTGTCAGCACTGTATAACAGGTTAGGTAAAGCAGAATTATGCAAACAAATATAAGATCTATTCTCATTCTCCTTTTTATAGCTTTCATTTTTTCAGTTTTACCAATTGAATGGGTATTGAAGGCTTGTTTAAGGTTATTAATGTCAAATGAAACATAAACACTAAAGACAGATAAAAAAAACATTTGATGTCGTGCCTTTTCTATTAAAGAATGGTTAAAAGAATCTTTCAGTTGCAGAATTTGTATAAATTTCTAAATGCAGCTATTTATGGTGTCTTTTACTTTGTTGATTTTCAGCAAATATGACATGGAAATTTCAGTAATACGTTATTTAAAACTTTTTTGATTTTTTCAGAAAAACTAATTATAAAAGGTATATGCATATTTGAAGCTACACAATACAGAACTGTCATGTTTTGAGAAAGATTATGCATATGATGGAAGATTTATGCCAATTTTCAGGAGCTATAATGAAAATATGATAAATTTTGCAAAAAAAATATAGCCAAAACGCATAAATCTTGTGTTATTATCTTGAAACTTGACAGAACTGACGATATCCTGCACTTTGTAACATAAGAAATCACTTTTTCACATGCTTTCTTACTATGCTATGCTGCAGAAATGAAATTTTCCCATTTGAATGAATAATCATTATATTTAATCAATTCCATGTATCTATCATTTTAATTATTAATGGCAGTCATTAGACAGATAGGCTAGCATCTTTTTTTTTTTCATTTTTTCATTTTGTCTTTAGAACAAAAGCTCAGTGATTAGTGTGTATAATTGCAGTAATTCAACAGTGATTTGATAATACCCAAAACTGTTAAGGGTCGTTCCTACAAGTGTTTGATACAAATTTTCCAAATGTTACATGACCTCCAGAAGATATACTTAAGAAACATTATAGTTTTGTCCTGTCACATGTGGGCAAATAAATTTATACATGTCCTCTCTTCTGTGTGTATGCTGTTTGATTTTGATGTTTTTGAAGTTCAGTGTTTTAAGGCATAAATTATTCCAATGCTATTTCCTCATTTTATTCTAAATAAAGTACAATATTGATCAACAATAGTTGAATCACCTTGACCTATCTTTATGCTCAAGGTACTTCAATGAAATTTGAGGTCCATATCTTAAAATCGAATTGTGGTCCAAGGATGTTTCATTTTAACAATTTAATTGTAAAGGTCAAAACATTTCCATAGTACCATGCTATAGTTTCACATTTAGGTCATTTGTATTTATAGAGATACATAGTGCTAAATCATTGATATTTTATCACTATATTCTTAATCTATTGTAAAAAGATTTTATCTCCATGACCCAATTTTACACATAGCTGGCTCCTTTTAAAGTTATTCATTTATTTCCAATTCACATAGTTCTATTAAGATTGGTAATTGTTTTCCAACAGACATACAAATGTATCATCTATTTTTATAAACACTCAAAACATGGGAATCCTATATTAAGTTTCTGAAAGTATCTGAATTTGCAGTTACTTGTAAGACAAAAAATCTGTTATCAGCAAGAATTCATTGTTAAGAAAGAAAAGTTGGTTAACTCATTGGCCAAGTGTCTTGCACGATTGTCTCTACTAAAGTGACACATTCTTCACATATCCCTAATGTATGATCAATGATGCCTAACACACTTATACACCAGATTCTTATATTGAACTGAACCGTCATTTGAAAAATGCATATTTATTGAAAGAATATATTTAAGTTTGTATGTCAAATGTTCTAAGCAGATGTTATAAGATGACATTTCAATTCCTGAGCATTCATGATAACTTTTAAATATTTTGAGTGATATATTAACTTAAATGGCAGTAAACACAGTCATGATGCTGAAAATAGTTTGTTTTAGTGATATTTACTAATGGATATTCTTTAACCAAGTTAATTTGAAAATTATACTATAATAAGAAATATCTCTTTCAACTCTAACTATAAGTTTTTTCTTATATAATGAGATTTGGGCATTTGGAAAGATGTTTTCAGATAATGATTTGAAGCACTTGAAGATCCAAAGTTAGATGGCTAGAAATTATATAACATATTGATTTATTTTATAAAAAAAAAACCTTTCAGACACTGTTCATAGCATCAACCCTCATTATTATTCACAGGTTTCAGACTATCTAAATATTTTATATATCACACCTGTTGTCTTTGGCAAACAGTTTCTTTTTATCACATATTCTGTTACCAGTAATTTTCAGCAAATTTTTGGCCAAGTATTGAGACATTGGTTCTTTGTACTTCAAAAGTACAGTCTTACTTAATATAAATTTGAAATTTGAAGTGGTGAAATTGGTACGGAAATTGTTTTACTGACTACTGGGTAGATACAATAATTTAACCAACTGCTGTAGAAGAACCACAGTCAAGTCATCGAAGTGCAAGGATAAAACTTACTGTAATACAAATCTGGTATTTTTGCAATGTTTTATTTTGGTGTGTTTAATTTTGGCATTGTCATCTCAAGCACCGAAAAAAGGTACTTAAAAGACTGCAGCCAAAATATCCCAAGTTACAGTAAAAGGTTTTAGAATAAGAATATCTTTATCTTATACCCCTGAACTGTCAGAAGTTGTTATTTATTTGGCAAGTCACCAATTATTGTACAATCTATCACAATTTTCAGATAACAAATACATAACTGGAAACAGAATTTACTCATTAATGCAATCAAATGCTGTATGTATGTAAGTGCTGAGGTTAATATTGTCATGTAAGACTGATATGGTGTTTTCTCTCCCTTATTGGAATTTATATTACCATCGTTGACAGAATTTGCCTTCGGTTAATATGTTTGAAATGAGAAAAAAGCTTTAACTCCAACAGTATCATATATTCCACATCTTAAGTTAGGTGTTATATATGGAATTGAGAATAAACGAGAAAAAGAAATCACAAGAGACATTACAGTAGTTTATAACATCCAGTAGAATTATAACATAATAGAAGAAAAGGTGATTTAGGTTAAAATGATGTGACAGTTTGACATCTATGGAAACTTAATGTAATTGTTTTTTCATGTATTGAGTATTGAAAAATTATCTGGAGACCAAGATATTTCATGTATTTCATATATTTCATATATTTCCTTGTCTGTGGATTGATATTTGCTAAGTATGAACAACAGACACATATCTATTCATTAATTGTTAATTATTATTACTTTAAAAAAAGAACAACTAAATTTTATATCACTTCAACAAAGTTGCCGAGGCATGACTTGGGAGTGTTGTTTCTGGCTGCATCAGCACAATTTTATTAGGTGATATTAGATATGCAGTTGAATTAGCATTGGCAGATCTGATTTCCAGCAAGATTATTTGGCCTCATGCACCTCTTCAGTCATGGTCTATTGACTTTTGCATTGTTTTGCCATTTATATTTCAACATTTGCATTACACTGTTAAAATTAGGTGCAGGCAAGACATATCTCTGTGTCAACACTTTGTGAAATTCTGATGTTTAAGTAAGGGAAGAATGTATTCAACATAATACCACACCAATAATTTGTGTAAAGGTCACTAAACAGGGTTGTGATTTTTTTTAGGTATTTGAAACTCTCTCCTATCAGTAATAAATAGATAACTTTATCCCTTTATCCTTCATTTTCTTTTTTGTGGAAAGGCATAAGAATAAAACTTTCTTTTTTTAATCTGTTTTGTATCTCTAATTCCTTGTCTGAGTATAGGTTCTGTTTGTAAATTGATCAATAGAGAGAAAATCCATCAGTTTTTAGATTGTACACTAAACCTTTTCATGTTTTTGTACTTAGACAAGGGAGTCATCCATCTTTATAAGGACTTATTGAGATAAGCTTATTATATACAGTCTTGATTTATTTTATTGAAACACGTAACCTGATGGAAATGACGAAAGTTTCCAAAGGACAACACTGTTCACAATAATTGAACCAGCAAATCCATTGTATGACCAAATAAACATTTAAAAGCCAATGTAGACTTCCTGCTCTAACATATTGTATTCAGTACATGAAATCTAATTAGTGTTTCATATAACATTTATTGGACATCTTTCTTGAATGCTAGATTATTCTTTATCTGTTTGTCCTGGTGTATTTTTCATCAATGGACAATGAAATGTTCAGTTCCCTGTTTATCCTTGGTTTATTTTTCATCAATGGACAATGAAATGTTCAGTTCCCTGTTAGTCCTTGGTGTATTTTTCATCAATGGACAATGAAATGTTCAGTTCCCAGTTTGTTCTTGGTGTATTTTTCATCAATGGACAATGAAATGTTCAGTTCCCTGTTTGTCCTTGGTATATATTTCATCAATGGACAATGAAATGTTCAGTTCCCTGTTTGTCCTTGATGTATATTTCATCAATGGACAATGAAATGTTCAGTTCCCTGTTTGTCCTTGGTATATATTTCATCAATGGACAACGAAATGTTCAGTTCCCTGTTTTTCCTTGGTGTATATTTCATCAATGGACAACAAAATGTTCAGTTCCTTGTTTGTCCTTGATGTATTTTTCATCAATGGACAATGAAATGTTCAGTTCCCTGTTTGTCCTTGATGTATTTTTCATCAATGGACAATGAAATGTTCAGTTCCCTGTTTGTCCTTGATGTATTTTTCATCAATAGACAATGAAAAGTTCAGTTCCCTGTTTGTCCTTGATGTATTTTTCATCAATAGACAATGAAAAGTTCAGTTCCTTGTTTGTCCTTGGTGTATTTTTCATCAATGGACAATGAAATGTTCAGTTCCCTGTTTGTCCTTGATGTATTTTTCATCAATGGACAATGAAAAGTTCAGTTCCCTGTTTGTCCTTGGTGTATTTTACATTAATGAACGATGAAATATTCAGTTCCCTTTCTTCCATTGCTTGTGTATTGCAAACATAATATTTCAGTTGTCAATTTTTGTTTTCTTTTTACAGATGATGAGGAGATATCATTGCTGCATGGTTGTTTTGAGGTAAGCAAACATAGTTGTTGGTGCTACATAAAAATGTCTATGCTACAATGTATTACAAAAACCTTCTATAAAGGTCACTGTATTGTGTGAAAAATCTGTCTTGTCAGCACCCTCTTCTTGTCCAGCTGTAGTTAAACCTATGCATTTTAAACCTAGATACAAAGGTCACGATTATAAGGTCAGTTTCTCTGGTCACGAGGAAGACCCTTATATAAAGGTTTGATAAAGGAAACATAAAACATTTGCTGTATACTGTTGACTTCTATAAACAATATTTGTTCTGTTGCTTTCTGACCAGCATTATGTATCATTATAAAGGGATTAGCAATACATGATTGACTTTCCTAGCTTCCTGTCTCGTTCTTAATATACAATGTTATAGTCCCTACTGGATGCATATGAATTGATATGATATTCTTGTATTTGTTGTATGGAAATATTGATGAAGCATTTATAAGTTTTGTTTTGATTATGATTCATTTGTTTTTATCGTTGTAGATGAAATTACATTTCATATTTGTTTTCTATCACAAATTACGGTAGTACTAAAGATTAAATAAGCTTCAATTTAGCCAATATGGCCTTTGGTAATGGTCATTGTTGTTGATTAAGTATTCCCTGCATTTTTGTCGAGCCTTCGACTTTTGTCGAAAAAGCGAGACATAGCGATCCTACATTCCGTCGGCGGCGGCGGCGTCCACAAATATTCACTCTGTGGTTAAAGTTTTATTCACTCTGTGGTTAAAGTTTTTGAAACATTACATTCACTCTGTGGTTAAAGTTTTAATAACTTTCTTAAACTATCCTGGATTTCTACCAAACTTGGACAGAAGCTTGTTTATGATCATAAGATAATATCCAAAAGTAAATTTTGTAAAAAAAAATCATTTTTCCATATTTTACTTATAAATGGACTTAGTTTTTCTGCCACTTACATTCACTCTGTGGTTAAATGGAATGTTTGTCCTGGTGTATTTTTCATCAATGGACAATGAAATGTTCAGTTCCCTGTTTGTCCTTGGTATATATTTCATCATTGGACAATGAAATGATCAGTTCCCTGTTTGTCCTTGGTGTATTTTCATCAATTGACAATGAAATGTTCAGTTCCCTGTTTTTCCTTGGTGTATATTTCATCAATGGACAACGAAATGTTCAGTTCCTTGTTTGTCCTTGGTGTATTTTTCATCAATGGACAATGAAATGTTCAGTTCCCTGTTTGTCCTTGATGTATTTTTCATCAATAGACAATGAAAAGTTCAGTTCCCTGTTTGTCCTTGATGTATTTTTCATCAATAGACAATGAAAAGTTCAGTTCCTTGTTTGTCCTTGGTGTATTTTTCATCAATGGACAATGAAATGTTCAGTTCCCTGTTTGTCCTTGATGTATTTTTCATCAATGGACAATGAAAAGTTCAGTTCCCTGTTTGTCCTTGGTGTATTTTACATTAATGAACGATGAAATATTCAGTTCCCTTTCTTCCATTGCTTGTGTATTGCAAACATAATATTTCAGTTGTCAATTTTGTTTTCTTTTACAGATGATGAGGAGATATCATTGCTGCATGGTTGTTTTGAGGTAAGCAAACATAGTTGTTGGTGCTACATAAAATGTCTATGCTACAATGTATTACAAAACATAAAGGTCACTGTATTGAGTGAAAAATCTGTCTTGTCAACACCCCTTCTCGTCCCGCTGTAGTTAAACCTATGCATTTTAAACCTAGATACAAAGGTCACGATTATAAGGTCAGTTTCTCTGGTCACGAGGATGACCCTTATATAAAGGTTTGATAAAGGAAACATTAAACATTTGCTGTATACTGTTGACTTCTATAAACAATATTTGTTCTGTAGCTTTCTGACCAGCATTATGTATCATTATAAAGGGATTAGCAATACATGATTGACTTTCCTAGCTTCCTGTCTCGTTCTTAATATACAATGTTATAGTCCCTACTGGATGCATATGAATTGATATGATATTCTTGTATTTGTTGTATGGAAATATTGAAGAAGCATTTATAAGTTTTGTTTTGATTATGATTCATTTGTTTTATCTTTGTAGATGAAATTACATTTCATATTTGTTTTCTATCACAAATTATGGTAGTACTAAAGATTAGATAAGCTTCAATTTAGCCAATATGGCCTTTGGTAATGGTCATTGTTGTTGATAAAGTATTCCATGCATTTTTGTTTTTATTGAGGACATAAAGTTTACAAATTCAAAAATGCCTTTTAGTAAATTTCATGGTACTGCAAATATTCAGTTAAAAATTTACTAATTCGTGTTTGCTTTGTTTCCAGTGGCAAATGTTTCATGCTTATTCTGGATGGCAATTTATTGATGAGATTTGTAACATGAAATAATGATAGTAAGGCTATAGAATAAAAAAAAAAGACTTTTTAGTTTAAACATATTTTTATTCATAAATACATACAAGAATCATACATTATACAATAAATACACATAAGGATTCAGAAACAAGCAATTAGCTTATATGAAAGCATGACTTTTTATTTAAGAGCAACCAAAAAAAAAACAATTGATAACCAACTGTTATAAAATAGAACTAGCAAACAATAAAAGATCAAATTACCATACTTTGTACATATACTCAAATATTGCACACACATGGAAAAATCGGTAATTAATTGATTATTTACACTTTATTTGGGTTAATTTTAATGATTTTCAATTTAAAATTATCTGAAAAATGACAAAAAATGAAAATCCTATCATTTAAGTGCAAAATATTGTAGAAATAAACCAAATTTGATTGATTAGATACACAGATGTTACATTGTTCTCATTAATAATGATCATAAGAATATAATCAGTGTTGTTATACAGGGTCCAGTGGCTACCAACCCTGCTGATGACAAGGTTCTATAACTCTGATCTTACTTGACTAGGATGGCCAATTTTTGTACTGAAGGTTGCGGTTCAATCCAAGTACTCCTTATTCCACCACCAATAAAACCCTGCTGCCATGATGTCACCAAGGGTGATTAAAGTGGTGTTAAACACCAAAAATCGATATTTCATAATATATACAGTATTGAAATTTTCTTACCATTATGGTATTTTGTTTTATAAAAATTGGGTACATCTTCATCATACTGCTCAGACATTTGTTGTCAGTTTTATAACAGTTCAATTTGCCTTCTTTCAGAAAATTCCCATGAAAGATTTCCATGCAGAAATAAGAGCTTACAAAGATGTTGAAGACTTCCTTAATAGTACATTGTTACTATTAAATCTACAGCAAACTGGCTTAACAGAAATCATAGATGCAATGTTGAAAAAGCTGCATGAGAATTCAGATGAAGGTTCACAGTTCACTTTAGAGGAAGCAAGACATGCTATTTTTACACAAGATTCAGGTAATTATATGGAGTAGATCATGGAAAGTGTTAATACAAAATACTAGTAACTTCTTTTAAGCTTCCTGGAGGTTTAGGCAGTATTTGTAGATCATCCAACTAACATCACAATCTGCTGGAGACTTCAGTTTATACTTTGAACTATAGTGAAACAAATGTAATCCCTTTAAAACTGTTACATCTTTTGAAAATAAATACATTTGAGGTACTGACTTAGTGATGTTAACTAATAAATTCAGAAAATCCTGTACACATGACATCGGTGATAATCCATTTATGAAGGCTCATGTAACCTTTTGTTGGTTTTTTTCAGGTTACTTACCCTCCCAACCCAAAAGTTACTTAGGTACTATAGATAAAGTAGGGCAAAGCTTATTAAGTAGCTGTAATTAGAAATTCTTAAATCTCTCTCCTTTTTTTTTTTTTTATTTATTTGTATGATTGTCTTCACTCTTAATGAATTGTGACATTACACCATCATCTGAAAATGCAAAGAAAATGTTTCTATTCATAATTACACCCATTTTTATATCAACACAGTCACAATTATATTGAATTATTATGAATTAAAATGTTATACTGCTGAGTCCTTTCAATTCCTTTTTAAAACATTAAAAAATATAAAAAATTATGTGGTGTATTGTATATTAAATCCATCTTATGACAAATTTCAATCCAATTATTAAAATATCATTTGAGAAAGTTACAGGGATAAGATTTTTAAAAAAGCACTTTCGATGTAAATTGTATAACTGATTCAAATTTCTATCTAATTATGCCACCCCCAACCAATCAATAACAAAGCTATTATCAAAGTAATTACATGTTGTAATGTAGGGATAATTTAATAACTGTTTTGGAAAAATGTTCCCTCTGAAAACCTAAATAAAACGGCAGTATCAATCACAGCGGAGACAATTCAATAATCAATTCCATAAAAGTTGTACTGGTCCTTTTTGATAAACCAGATTATTGTAAATTAATGTAGTATATGTCATATCCTTCCCTAGTCATTAAGACTGCTATTTATATTCTTGTCAGAAATTGTCATAAGGAGAAAATAATTGTTTTTAAAATGTTTCAGCAGTTGTATGAATTGATCCAGATGTGTTTCTCCTTGGTTCTTTATCCCAAAACATTTAAACCTACGATAGATTAATCTCTACATTACTACATATAAGGTTAATAGGTTCTTATATACTATGTTCATCAACAGGTTGGCTTGCTTGATAGAAAGTAAAAAATGAATTGAAAACGCAATTACCAGTTTTCAGAACTATTTGCTCAATGAACCTTCATTTATGTGAATTATCTATCAATCAATAAAGCAACAGTTTATACACATAACAATTTTTTTACCACCATGCTTTTTTTTATAATACATTTTATGTAGATGCTTGTATACAAAGATGCCATCAAATGTAATTGGATATCTTGCATTTACCATGATTTTCCTTCACATAAGGTCAATTTGCTGAAAGACAGTCACACCCCTCCTTAATTATGGAAATCTATCAATTTGCGTTCACCATAATATCTTTGTGTAAATTAGAATCACCCAATCCAGCTTACATCCTCATGATTGTATGTAATACATGTACTTACTTTTAGATTTTTTCATCTTTCTGTGATTTTTTTTAAAAGAATTTGTTGATTTTGTTGAAAGTTTTGTAGAGTTAAAGGTGTCATCTTTTGTGATGGGTAGATTAATTTCATCTTCTAGAACACTACTTAATTTTTTCTGTTCAAACTGGTGATAGCTTTGTAGTCATATAGTATGTTTATTTTCTGTTATATTTTGTTCCAGTTCATGATAAGAATATGTCAGGTAGGTTGGTTTCATACTCTACAAGATAAAGCTAGTTGAAACCTTTGGTATTTTGTATTTTTAAACCTTGTCAACCTTTTTAATCCTTATTTACCAATTTTCAATCATATTTGTTTTTTTTATGAAATATGAAAAATATATATAATCTCCTATATAATATGCACACAAATTTTAAAATTATGATACAGTAACTAACAAATACATCATATATATAAAAATAAGGAGATGTGGTATGATTACCAATGAGACAACTATCCACCAAAGTTCAAAAGAAGTGGATGTAAGCAATTATAGGCAACCGTACAGCCATCAACAGTGAGAAAGACCCATACCGTATAGTCGGCTATAAAACGCCCCAACATGAAAAATATGAAACAATTCAATTGAGACAACCAATTGAGTGCTTACTAAGGATCAGTAAGGACTATGAAGAAAAGTTTGCATAGGGCCAGCTAGACCACAAAACTTATAATACATGTACATTTGTTTACCACCTATTGAAAAAGTAACAATACTTTAACTAGCCAATCACAACAAAATGTGAATTGAAAAACCTATTTAGCCATTTTGATTCTAAGTTTATGAGAGCTAGCAAATAATGGCTCATCAATCAAAGATAACTTTATATTCACGAAATACATATTCAAATTAATGAGCAAATTGTGCAGTGCTTATGATATTCCTGGTTTGTCACCAACAACCTATGCAAATGGAATTCTTTTACTTCCAGGAACTTAGACACATATTACTCATTACTGTACTATTACTGTGAGCCCCATCCCTTATCCTAGCACAGCCTTTGTCCAAGCCCAACCCTAATCTTTGACTTTATTACAACTTAAAGTTGATATCTTTGGTTAAGACAAGAGACATTTACCTGTCTGCTATTGTATGATGTCTTAACACAGGATTTGACTAATCAACACAATTTTATCAGGATTAACAAGTAAAGCAGGATCTGTTAACCCTTCTGGAGCATCTGAAGTCCCCCTGGGTTTGATGGGTTCGTGGATCTGTTAACCCTTCTGGAGCATCTGAAGTCCCCTGGGTTTGATGGGTTCATGGATCTGTTAACCCTTCTGGAGCATCTGAAGTCCCCTGGGTTTGATGGGTTCCTGGATCTGTTAACCCTTCTGGAGCATCTGAAGTCCCCCTGGGTTTGATGGGTTCATGTTGCTCAATTTTCAGTTTTCTATATAGTGTTTTGTTAAGTTGTCTTTTTTTCTGGCCACTTTGTTGTCTTCAATTTATGGTTTTGTTCTCTCTCTTGGTATCTTCACCATTTTTTAGCTCACCTGGCCCGAAGGGCCAAGTGAGCTTTTCTCATCACTTGGCGTCCGGTGTCCGTCGTCGTTAACTTTTACAAAAATCTTCTCCTCTGAAACTACTGGGCCAAATTTAACCAAACTTGGCCACAATCATCATTGGGGTATCTAGTTTAAAAATTGTGTCCAGTGACCAAGCCAACCAACCAAGATGGCCGCCATGGCTAAAAATAGAACATAGGGTTAAAATGTAGATTTTGGCTTATATCTCTAAAACCAAAGCATTTAGAGCAAATCTGACATGGGTAGAATTGTTTATCAGGTCAAGATCAATCTACCCTGAAATTTTCAGATGAATCGGACAACCCTGTTGCTGGGTTGCTGCCCTGAATTGGTAATTTTAAGGAAATTTTGCCGTTTTGGTTATTATCTTGAATATTACTATAGATAGAGATAAACTGTAAACAGCAATAATGTTCAGGAGAGTAAGATCTACAAAAAGTTGACATGACTAAAATGGTCAATTGACCCCTTAAGGAGTTATTGCCCTTTAAAGTCAATTTTAACAATTTTTGTAAATTTTGTTATCTTTACAAAAATCTTCTTCTCTGAAACTACTAAGACAAATTTAACCAAACTTGATCACAATCATCATTAGGGAATCTAGTTTAAAAATGTGTCCGATGACCCGCCTGCCAACCAACATGGCTAAAAATAGAACATAGGGGTAAAATGCAGTTTTGGCTTATATCTCTGAAACTAAAGCATTAAGAGCAAATTTGACATATGTAAAATGTTCATCTGGTTAAGATCTATCTGTCCTGAAATTTTCAGACGAATCAGACAACCTGTTGTTGGGTTGCTGCCCTAAATTGGCAATTTTAAGGAAATTTTGCAGTTTTTGGTTATTATCTTGAATATTATTATTTTGGTAAATTTTGTAATCTTTTACAAAATCTTCTCCTCTGAAACAACTGAGACACTTAACCATTTAACCAAACTTGGTCACAATCGTCATTAGGGTATTTAGTTTAAAAAATGTGTCCGATGACCCTGCCTGCCAACCAACATGGCAGACATGGCTAAAAATAGAACATAGGGGTAAAATGTAGTTTTTGGCTTATATCTCTGAAACTAAAGCAAAAGTATAACGTTGCATTGATTTATGCATCAATTGTAAATAAAAATATCAGGTGAGCGACACAGGTTCCTTGGAGCCTCTAGTTTTAACCCTGATCAAATCAACTGGCCCTTATTATAAAGAACTGGGCTCTCTAGGGTAAAAAGTAATACAATCCTGCCTCTTCTTCAGAACACTGACTGAAGTGAAATCTGTCTTATTCTTAATTTGAACATGCATTATCTTTTGTGCTAGTCAGCTAGTTTTGGTTTAGATAGTTTTCACTGTATGTTACCAGGATCATTGTGACGTAAACAGCTACTGCCTGGGTGCCCTCCATGGCCTCGGATTGCTTAATATAATTGATGCAATTTGTAAAATGAGAAATTGGAAGAAAAAAAATTTATGATAAAAGGTACAGAAAAATTTTCAATCACAAAGTTACTCAGAATTTTGCTATCAAACGGAAAATCAGAAGTAAAAATACTATTGTATTTTAGTCTCCATACTTATGATCAAATCATAATATTTGTGACAATTCTTTAATAAACTATTTCAAAACCCCTTAATAATATTGACAGATCATCTTATTCAGTTATTGTTAGACACACAATGACTACAGGGATGACCATATAATCTTTCGTTTGTGTGAATTGTTCATAATGAAAAATCTTAAATTCATCAAATGCTTCAAGATCAATTAATTTTTCTTGCAATAATGTGCATTTACTATGCATTTCATCCTGTATGCAATGAGAATGTGCAGGAATATATATTATAAATGTGTAATAATGCAGGAATGTTGCCATTTAGATGTCTTTTGGTTATTTTTGTTTTTGCTATCTCATTGACGTATACCTGTTCTGGACCATACCGTAAATTGGGAAATTTTGGTGTCAGGATATTTTAAGGTTTTCTCTCGAAGGCATGTGTTTTATTTTGGTGTGTGTAATTTTGGTGCTTCGTCCAATTGATATGTTAAATTTTGGAACAACAGTAGTGAACAAGCTCATTCATATTTGCCGTTATTTACCAGTTTATTGACAAAATATCATTGAATTTCTTAAACTAGAAACACGACAAAGTTAACTTAATGAAGGAATCGGATACGGATGCAATTGCAAATAATTCCGTATATCGTGGTTCAAAACTGAAAGAAAAATGAAATAAAATCTTTAACATTAAAATCTCTTTTAAATAGATTATTTATTTTTACAAATATCATATGAAGTAAATTTTATTCATCTCTATTGCAGTACATGTTAATCTTATTGACGATCCAGGATTTAAATTTTAATCCTTATGCCTTTGGCAGTACATGTTAATTAATTGAAGATAAAGGATTACAATGAGTTTTGATATTCTAATTACCAATAATTCTTATATAATTAGCATATTAGGGAATACATTTATATGATTGGTCGAGAGGACTTCCGTAGTGGATCTTGACGTTGTTTATTTTCGATAGACAACGTTGACCGAACTAATTTTTGTAACCAATGTAAACAAGATCGCGGCAATAATAACTCAATCCAATTGGACATTGAAAATATTTATTTTTTCACTTTGTGTTAATCGTTAAATCTAATAATAAACACAAAACATTCATTTGAATGATAATAAGATATTTTTTAGTTTATTTTTATCATATAGCAAATTTCATGGAGTACATATTTTGTGTTACCAACAAATATATTCATGCGCCAGGCCAATTTGATGACACATATATATAATTTACGTGTGATAGAGGTTATGAATGTGGAAAATAAATTCCTTATCACCAATTTTAAAGAATTATAAGGATTAAACGCTTTTGAAAGAAATTTATTAGTGTATAAACTGGACCAAGTCACTCACAAACATATCATAAAAGTCCTTTGGACTTTTATTTGTGAGTGAATTGGTCGAGTTTATACACTAATAAATGCCTTTAAAAGGCATTTAATCCTATAATAACGGCATCTAATCAGCAATAACCTGGCATATTTATGACGTGTGAATAAAAATTCATGTTGTGTTTTCTTACCAATTTCAGAAAATTGACAATTAAGTAAAATTATATAGTGTTGTTGTCAAATTATACCAGGTATTTATTTCAGATTTGGCTATGTATAGAATTGTAGGAAATATACGGAAGATAAAATAACATAAAATATTTTCCCCACAATTAACATTACGATATTGTTGTAGCGGTAAGAGATTTTGGCATTTCAATTTTTAGTGTTTGCTTTATTTTCTTGTGTTTAATTTTGGCACTTTCATTGAGGCACCAAATAAACCAAAATAAAACTACAACCAAAATAACCTAATTTACGGTATGCTTATGGTCATTTTTGAATGGTCAGACCATACAAGTATTTACTTGTTTGGTTATTAACAGGCTGAACGATATGAGTATTTGGACCACATATGTATTTTTTCGAATATGCATGAGAAATGTCAACCAATGATCTATGCTCATTCATCCTACTTGCATGCTTTTTGTTCAGCAAGTAACGAACCAAACATGAATGTTCAAGAAACAAAACATAACTTAAAAGGATATAAAATGAGGCGTAAGTAAGAAACATAACAAACACATTTTGACACAGATGATTTCTTAAGAATATTTCACTGCAATTGCTTGTTTAAAATAATTAAGTAAAGATAAACTGTGTAAGAACTGTAACTTTTGCTGTAACGTACACACAACTCATTTTCCAAACCAAAGACACAAGTTTACTAACTGATTTTTCATCTTTGATGTTTTGCCTTAATCTGGTGTTCCTGTTTTTGTTTTCACTAATGTCAATTAAAATAATTTTGATCTTGTTGACCTTTTTGTCCGTTATTAAAACAGTTTGCAAGTTCATTTATATTTCTTGAATTATCTTCCTAGTTGACTGTTTGTCATTCAGGATAAATCTAAATGACCATGTATTGTGTTTATTCTAACTTGTGAGTAAAATTCACTGGATCGTTACTTTTTTGTGTTTATTAATCATGTAACCCTGATTAACATATGATTAGATAACTAAACTTTTTATTTTTATAAACCCTTTTTGATGAAAATTTGAAGCTTTATCCTAATAAAATTAACATTATTAAAAATTGAACATTTCAACTTTCATTGTGTTAATTACCTGGACCTTGCACATATGGTCGGGCCATATGAGTATATACGCATATGGTCATGATCATATGCGTATGGTCCAAATACACATATGGTTCAAAAAATACTCACATCTCCTTATTTCAAAGATATATGATGATTTTGAAATGGTAGTAAATTTTGTATTTAATGACAAATTGAAATTTCATTTTTTCCATTCCCTTATTTCACAAATTGCTCTGGAAAAAATGTTAAAGTGTTCTAATGCAATAAAGATTATATGAATTCTGATACATTATTCCACTGATAAACATAAGTTATGCATGAGGGTATTTGTATCATTATAATGCTAGTAAAATTGGGTTTCAGTTTTAAACGATGGAGTGGAAAAGACTAGAATCCTTGATATCCACATACAGTTTTAGGTACAAGTGAGAACAAAATCCGTAAGATGGTTATAGTAACATAGTGAGGTCCTTTTAGTGCCTTCAGATAAAAGGGGAGGAAAGTAATATTTATTGCCTTTCCTAGTTAACTGTGAATTTATAATTTCTGGGATACCAATTTTCATGGATTTCAATAATGAACCATGAATTTAAATGTTCAAAGAAGTACAAATTTTCTATAGGCTTATATGTAGACTTTGGCAAAACCATGAAATCAAATATCCATGAAAAATACAATTTTTCTCAATCCACGAAAATTGGTACCCATGAAAATAAATGAATTCACAGTAGTATGACAAAGGCAAGATAAGTTGCTTGTATTTCTCTATTCTAAAGGTGTCGCCACTAATAAGGTGGCCCAGATTGTGAACATGTCTGAAAATAGTAAGTTCTGCTCTTTGGTTTAATTTTGGAATTGTAGCTAACAATAAAGCTGAAAATGTCTTAAATAATATTCAGAAATAGTTCTATTAATGATTTACATATGCATGATATATGTTAGTTGTCATATAGTGTCAATGTTAAAGTAGAAATGTCAGATGTGTCTGTTCCAACAGCTTTTAAATTTTCCATTTAAAATGTCAAGTTTTAGTATGGAATTGATGAATGAAAGTTTACATGAGATAGAAAATTGTTAAACCAAATATGCAAGAAATATTTTAATTTCATGCCACCTGTCTGACATTTGGTAACCAATTTTGGGTGACATTTTAATTTTAAAATGGTTTCTTTTCAAATAAGTATTCTAAGATTTGAAAAAAATCTTTTGAGTATTTATTGACTTTTATTTCAGTAATTAAACTGAAAGCATTCCATCAAATGCGAAGCGTGACAGAAACTAGGCCAACTTGGTAGTGGTAGAACATTGCTTTATATGTAATGAATTTATTGTCTTAGATTTTGTTTTTACAGTGCATTTTAGATAAGTCTATTTTGTTCAAATAATGAAATGAAAACTTGTATTAGGAAAAACAACAGTTGACCAGGTTCAATAGACAGTTGGATGAAAAATCCATGATAAACAAATCAATAACACTTGGTGTCTATTGAAATGCTAAATGGAATTGAGATTACGAAAAAGCTAAAATTAAATTGAATTTTCAGTTAACAGTGAAACTATGAGTATTATAGACTAATATTTCTCAAACTTTTTTATATTTCGTTAGGAAAACGTGGTGAGAATAAATGCTGTTTCATTTCTTCAAGATTGTTGCCTCTTTTTGCTGAAAACTAACCCCAAGTTTATTAGCCCTTTATTCTATAATAAAAGACTAAACAATGTCTTGAAATCCCTGAAAGTAGCAGCTTTAAAACAATTTGATGCATTGACCTTTTTATACGACCGCAAAAAATTTGCGTTCATATATTGCTATCCTCGTCGTCGTCCGAAGACATTTGGTTTCGAACAATAACTTTAGTTTAAGTGTACGGATCTCTATGAAATTTACCCAAAAGGTTCAATACCACAAAAGGGAAGGTTGGGATTGATTTTGGGAGTGATGGTCCCAACTGTTTAGGAATTAGGGGCCAAAAGGGCCCAAAACAAGCATTTTTCTAGTTTCAAGACAATAGCTTGTGTATAAGTATTTTGATTGCTCTGAAATTGTACCACAAGGTTCAATACCACAAGTAGAAGGTTTTTTGGGGGTCCATTTTTTCCCTCAAGATTTAAGAAATAATCAATGTTCCAAAAAAATTGGGGTCACAATTTATTTTGCTAATTCTTTGTATATAGTCTAAAACAGATTTACTAAGTACATGTATTGTGCAACAACACAGTGTATTGCACAAAAGCAAGAAATCTTCAATTGAATATAAATTCAAATCATATAACCAATTTCAAGTTCTTTGACTACATTTATTCTGTGTCAGAAACCTATAATGTGTCAAATATTTAATTACAATCCAAATTCAGACCTGTATCAAGCTTGAATATTGTGTCCATTTTTGCCCCAACTGTTCAGGGTTGGACCTCTGCGGTCGTATCCAGCTGTGCTTGGCAAAGCACATTTTTTATTATGTAACAACGTCATTTTAGATTACATTAAAGGTGATGGATTTGAAAGCCAGTCCTTACGACATGAGAGGTGATTTGTTTTTGAATGTGCTATCCATTACCAAAAATTCCTTCCAAAGTGTTACAGTTTATGTTTTTTGCAAGCTTCTGATATATAATGGTTGCAGGTTTTCAAGTGGCTTTACAAAGTAAACAACTTGAGTGTATGATATCAATCAGTTTGTAGATTAATCATTTCATTTTACACTGACAGATTATGACAGAATATAATATTATATGAGTATTTGTCCAAAAAACTTCATGTTAATTACTCATGTTGTATTGTGTACATCAGTGGTTACAATTAAAACTGAAGATTGAAGTAGGACAAGTAATGCTAATGATTGTTAGGGTTAAGTTAAAGTAGAAGATATTTGTATCAAGGTGAGAAAAAATATTTTGAGTTACCTCCCTTGGGCTAATTATTTTGAAATGCTGGTCACTGAGCATTAAATTTAACACAGAAATTATAATAGAATATGTAGTTCATACTGTACGGAAGTCTCTCTATTGTAATGTGAAAATTTTCCCACAATCTTGTCCAAATTTCTAATGTTGAAAGAATGGCCCTATAATTAAGGGACATTTTCTAAATTCTGTATATTTTGGTATTGTATTTCAAGGATTTAAGTCTAATTTAGTTTAGTTAAGAACTAACCAGCTTTTGTAATTCAGACTTTTTGGTAGATCAGTTGAAGAGGAATTTCTGTTTGAAAATTGATTCAAGATCACTATAAATACCTTGCTGTAACTGATGTATGATTTTATTTTCAGTGCACACACTGAGTAGAACAATACAGGGTACAACTACCAGTGAAGACAGTGGCTTTGATTTTGATCAGTCATGGATATGTGCCATGTAAGTCACAATGTATTATAGCACACTTATACAAGGTCACATGTTTTAACCTCAAAAAGAATGTATAAGATTTAAAACCTCTTTAGTCTTAATAATTTGCTTATTCAGTGGTAAATGTAACTTGAAGCTAGTTTAGTTTCTGTTTTTATTCATATCAATGTTAATAATGACCTAACAAAAGCTTGGTTGATATAAAATAATTTTTATTTTACATTGGAGGCAACTGATAGTAAATTCTAAAGTAATATCACACAGTACATTAGTACTAAGTAGTTTTAATGTAGATATTTATGATTTAAAGCAAAATTAGTAAACTCACAACACAGTTGTTAATTTGAATTATGAATTGAAGCACCTAATCGGCTCATATTAATGCCATATAAAATACCAGTTGCCATGGCATTCATAAAATAAATGAAGGATTTTTGTAGTGATTAGTGTTCCTGACTAAGTTATACTAGATAATGAGAAAAGAAATGGTTCTGAAAATGCTGTTATTTATGTCTTTGAATGATCTATATACTGTAAACTATTTAATATTTTAGGTGTGAGCTATCAAACTTAACAAAAAGACATGTAGTTATAGCCAGATTAGCACATCCAGCAAATCTTGGTAGTACTAGTCAGGAAGTCCAGTTAGTTATACTTGTCCTTACTCCTACAGTAGAGGTTTGTTTATAAACTCTGCAATCAATTTTACATGCTTTTGAAATATGTAGAAAATAGATTCTCTATTGAGGATGTTTTTATGCCCCCGCCGTAGTGCAGGGGGCATTAAGTTTTACCATTGTACGTCTGTCCATCCGTCCGTACGTCCCAAAGTTGGTTTCTGTTCTCTAACTTTAGTTTGCGTCAACCAAATGTTATGAAACTTACACACAATGCTTATTACCACAAAACACAAATCAAGTTTGAATTTTGGTAGCATCACTGTAACCGTTCTAGAGTTAGGCTGTTTACAAATGGAAAAATTGCTGAATTTTTCGTTTCCGTTCTCTAACTTAAGTTTGCTTTAACCAAATGCTATGAAACTTATACACAATGCTCATTACCACAAAATACAGATCAAGTTTGAATTTTGGTGGTGTCACTTTAACTGTTTGAGAGTTATGCCCGTTTACAAATGGAAAATTGCTGAATTTTTCGTTTCCGTTCTCTAACTTAAGTTTGCCTCAACCAAATGTTATGAAACTTATACACAATGCTTATTACCTCAAAATAGAGATCAAGTTTGAATTTTGGTGGTGTCACTTTTACTGATCTAGAGTTATGCCCCTTTACAAATAGAAAAATTGCTGAAATTTTAGTTTCTGTTCTCTTACTTAAGGGTGCCTCAATCAAATATTATGAAACTTATACACAATACTTATTACCGCAAAACTCAGATCAAGTACAAATTTGGGTAGCGTCACTTTTACTGTTCTTCAGTTATGTCCCTTTATAACTTTATATGATATGCAAGCTGGGGCTCAATCTGTGTCCCATGGACACATTCCCCATTTATTTTGTATTTATTTATTATTTCATAACAACAAAAAGCAAATAAAACATCATATTTAGGTTGATTTGTTTATGATATATATATTATATGCTGCTTTGAACAAAATCAAACCACTGAGTCAAAGATTTTAACATACTAGCTTACAAGTAACAGTTCAAAGGGAGACAAACCACCCTACTCTACCCTATTCTGACACAACGCTGACAGGTCTTTGCTATTACTCCTAAATGCTGTGTGCCAAGTAGAGAACTAACAAATGCCAATTTTAAGGCTTTTGGTTAGAATTGTCCAGAATGTCAAAATGATCAACTTCATCATCATCAACATCACCTTATGTAATAAATAAATACAGAATGGATTTTATATTTGGTTTAGCAAGGGAATTGTCATTTATAGTTATACAGTTTCCAGTAGGTATTGAATTCTTTTAAAATGCAAACAGAGCACAAAAAGGGAATCATTTGAAAAAAGTGATGAGTCCATTTGTAGGATTAAATTAAAATAGGAATGCTAATTGTTTTCCACAATATACTACTGTATTATATTATATATATAATAACTATACATTGTCCTGGTATATATAGTAATCATACATTGTCCAGGTATATATAGTAATCATACATTGTCCTGGTTTATAGTAATTTATTTGAACTAGTCCTTAGAAACAGGTAGAATGTAAGGCTTTGCCAAGCATTTCGTTCCTGTTTCCATTCGAGTACAAATAAAATTTATATTTTGAGCAAATGTACACTTATCCTCTTTCTACTGCAACTCTATCAAAATTTCAAAATGAAATATTTTTGGTAAAAACCATCATTTGAATTAGAAACAGACAACATAAACATTTTGTGAACCTGTATTCTTTATTAACATCATAAATTAAACCCAACAGAAACACATTATCAACGTCACAAACAAGGTGATATACAGTCAGTGGCGGTATATCTCAAATGATTATACAATCAATGCAGTTTGACTGCACAAGCCACAAATAGCACAGTTGCAGTATAAACAGGAATTTTAAAGTTACTAAATATTTTACAGAATTTATTGCTAAGTACTTGATTTTACTCATGGGATGCCTTTGTCAGTCATGGTGCTTCTGCTATCAGACATACTGATATTTACAAGTGTCTGAACAATAAATTTTAAGTCTAATAAAACCAATAAAGAGCTTTTAAGAACATACATTTGAGAAAATAACGCAAAATAGTTGTTCTTTATTCTGTAATAGAACACAAATTTTGTCAATATTGCAGTATGTTGTCTCTAGTGAATTTATAGACAGATATAATTGTATAAAGCTTTAGATAAATGGAACCGTTGCATTGAATTAATGTTATACTGAACCTCCACATAGTTTTATATGAAGGGAAATATTCCATTATATTTGAAATTAATCACCCATTTAATGGAGTTTTTTTTCTTCAGAAAAGTACAAAGAGTGCTCTAGAGACTGCCAGAACATTTTCTACATTGTTTCTCGACATGGACTACCGACACAAACTTTTAGAAGTGCAAACAGAGTCTGAGTTCAAGCAGTTACTTCAGCAGAGAACAAAGCTGCTAAGCTCACATCAAGGACTTCCAGAAAACAGAAAATCTCATCTTGTCTTATCTGATTTTGAAAAGGATGAGGCTGAAGTAAGTTATCACCCCCAGTTTTTGGTAGGGTTCGTGTTGCTAATTCTTTAGTTTTCTATGTTGTGTTTTGTGTACTATTGTTTGTCTGTTTGTCTTTTTCTTTTTTATGCATGGCGTTGTCAGTTTATTTTTGATTTATGAGTTTGAATGTCTCTCGGGTATCTTTCGCCCCTCTTTTATGATTTTCCACAAGAAGATGGAGGTAAAAACTCATCTATTAAACACAACCGGTGATGTCTATACATACAAAAGGTTATCAGTTTACAATTTTTACCCTGTATAAATTAAAGGAATCTATAAACAATCTTTAAGGGCAAGATTTTTCCTTATATATATTTTAAAATTTTAAATGTTGGTACAAAATCCAAAATATTATCCTTGAATACTGTCATGGTAAAAAGAGTATATTATGATAAATTTATTACATCACATGTAAAACCCTTACCAAAGTGGCGTCTGTTTGGCTGTGCTGGATGTACAAGTATGCAGCCGCATCTGGTCAGAATGGGGATGTTAAATCTTATGCTTAGTGTAGATAGTGCCCTCTGCATGTTAAGAACCATTGCAACTTTTCTTTGAGGGGGTCCTTAGGTGGCCAGTTGCAAGGCAAATTTTCTGTCCCTATCCAATTTACCCTCATTTTCCAGTGGCAGTCCAAATATCCCAGACCTTCAACCCTGATGGCCTCTAAAACAGGACCTACCTATTGTATTTATTGTTAATTTGTTCCTCTTCCTGATCATGCATGAAATATTTGTCAATGGACATTAAACAACCAACAATCAGTCAATCAAATAATATCAAAAATTTTAAATAAAAACTTGGGAAAAATATGAAATTTTGATTTGGAGCAGTTTTTATACGCCCGTTTACGGGATGTATTATGGTATACCGTCCGTCGTCAACATGTCAGACAATAACTCAAAAACGCTTTAACCAATTGGCATGAAACTTTGGTGAATTGATTATATCTGTTGACGTGAGCTCCCTTTCAATTTTTATAATTTTTAGATTTTACGTTTCCGAGTTAGGGTTTTATTCATTAAAAAAGGGGGATTTTCCAGTTTTCGGACATTAACTCAAAAATGCTTGGAGCAGTTTTCATGAAAATTTAGTGAATTGTTAATATCTATTGACATGAGCTCCCTTTCCATTTTTATAAATTTTAGATTTTACGTTTCCGAGTTATGGGTTTTTGTCGAGCCTTCGACTTTAGTCGAAAAAGTGAGACATAGCGATCCTACATTTAGTCGGCATCGTCGGCGGCGTCCACAAATATTCACTCTGTGGTTAAAGTTTTGAAATTTTAATAACTTTCTTAAACTATCCTGGATTTCTACCAAACTTGGACAGAAGCTTGTTTATGATCATAAGATAGTATCCAGAAGTAAATTTTGTAAAAATAAAATTCAATTTTTTCCGTATTTTACTTATAAATGGACTTAGTTTTTCTGCCGGAAATATTACATTCACTCTGTGGTTAAAGTTTTAAAATTTTAATAACTTTCTTAAACTATCCTGGGTTTGTACCAAACTTGGTCAGAAGTTTGTTTATGATCATAAGATAGTATCCAGAAGTAAATTTTGTAAAAAATAAATCCATTTTTCCTTAATTTACTTTTAAATGGACTTAGATTTTCTGCCAGGAAACACCACATTCACTCTGTGGTTAAAGTTTTAAAATTTTAATAACTTTCTTATACTATTTTGGATTTGTACCAAACTTGGACAGAAGCTTGTATATGATCAAAAGCTAGTATCTAGAAGGAAATTTTGTAAAAAATAAATCCATTTTTCTGTATTTACTTTTAAATGGACTTAGATTTTCTGCCAGAAAACAACACATTCACTCTGTGGTTAAACTTTTAAAATTTTAATAACTTTCTTATACTATTTTGGATTTGTACCAAACTTGGACAGAAGCTTGTTTATGATCAAATGCTAGTATCTAGAAGGAAATTTTGTTTTCTTCCAGTTAACATTACATTCAGTCTGCAGTTAAAGTTTTAAACATTTATTAGATTCATAAACTATCCTGGATTTCTACCAAACTTGGACAGAAGCTTCTTACAATCAAAAGATAGTATCAAGAGGAATATTTTATTGATTTACTTCCTCATTTTGCTGAGCCTGCAATTAACAGAAAAAGTAGGCAAGACACTGGGTTCATGGAACCCTTACAAATTTTATTCATAAAAAGGGTTTATTTTCCAGTTTATGGACAATAACTCAAAAGTGCTTTGAGCAGTTTTCATGAAACTTTGGTGACTGGTTTATATCTATTAAAATAACCTCCCTTTATTTTTTTTTTTATAAATTTCTGATTTGACATTGAGGAGTTATGGAACTTTCTTCTTTGAAAAAAGAGACGAGCGTATCATGCGCTCATGGCGCAGCTCTTTTTTCATTCTGTTGGAGATGGTCAAAATTTTATGAAATTGAAAAAAAAAATGACATGAATAATTGAACACAATATTAGATTGCAATTTCAAATAATGTCAAAAACTTTAAGGGAAAAATTCTTAATTTTGATTTAGAGACAGTTTTTAATTCTACTTTTGATGGGTCAAACTTTTATAAAATTGAAAAAAAAAATGACGTTTTCCAAATTCAAATTCTTAATGACCAAATGTCTTGCTGAAATTTTGCCTTATCTAATTTTTGGCCATGTATAGATTTGCTTTCTTTTTATTAAAAGTTGATGTAAGCTTTCTGCATATTAAATGAGTCATTTACTTGTTTCTTTAACAAAGTACATACATATAAATGTTAGCAGTAAATTTATTTGTGTGTAACATATTTTAAGTACACGCCAAAGACAAAATTGTTAATTCACACATAAAATTGGGGAGGATTTCAAACAAAGTTTTTCTTTTTTTACATGATTATTAAGAACCATTTGTTCATATATTTAACAGCTGTTTAGAGATAATTAACAATTTAACTGCAGTGGGAAATGTAGCTATTGTTCAGTATTTAACATTTCAACCCTATTTAGGCAGAGAACATATTGATATGAGTTTGAGACTCAGCTTTGTACTAGACTGACAAGCAGAGCCATATTTAAAACATACTAAGTAGTATGGTAACAGTCTTTAGAAAAGATTTTAAAACACTGGAAGTCAAATGGTAACAGTCTTCAGTAAAATATGTCATCTAACTCTTATATTATTTGATTATTATTTCGATCACTATATACATTTGTACATTTTTTTTTATGAAGAAGGATAGATGAATAATAAAAAGCTGTACTGCACTGGAAAAATAGGTCTAGTAAATTAAACAAATTAGTCTTCCAATAAACCATGAAAAATATTAATAGCTTTTGGAAAATAATTAACATATCCATTTCTGTGGGGTACCTTTCATGTAGAAGTGGATATCAATTTGAATATTGAATTTTCTTCTATTTTTTCAAAAGAAAATTCAAAGTAATCAAACCAGATAGAATTAATTAATAGATGAATAATTTTTTTAAATTTAAATTTTACTTAGTTTTTCAAACTGGATTTTTTATGTCCAGTCTACGATAGTAGAGAGGCATTATGTTTTCTGGTGTGTGCGTAGGTTTATTCATCTTTCCATCCCATCAGAAAAGGTAGTGAATATGAAGAAGTGGTCATGTCAACTTGAAACTTGGTAAACATGATCATTATGATGTGCAATTTTCAATTGTATGTCAAATTATGGATTTTACTCTGATTAAGGATTCACTGAATATGGAAATGTGATAGTGAGAAAAAGTTCATTCTCAGAATAAAGTTTTTGGTTAAGGTAGTTAAGTGAAACTTAGTATACATGTGCATTGTGAGATGAACTTTTTTTTGCTCCGTGTTGAAGGCCTAACTGTGACTTTGAGATGAAGAACAGCAATAAAAGCACTGTTCCTTTGCTTTTTGTGTGTTTTTTTCTGTGCATGGACTGATTTTATGTCATGGATGGATACCCCATATCCTTTGTTTTATCTATTTTATAAATTATCTGACAAGTTACAATTTTGACCCTGATTACAAAGTTCACTGAACATGGACATACGATAGTGTGAGCAGGGAATGGTTTCCTATGGACACATATTCTTGTTTTTATCTATTATAGTAAGATAAAACAGTCAGTTATCATTATACATTTATGATTGCCTATGTTTTTGGATGGATTAATCATATGCATTTTATATTTCCAGGAATCAAAATGTCCCATAGGTAGAGGGATGCTCAATGATCTGAAGAGACGGTTGCCACATTACTGGTCAGATTATAAAGATGGTAAGGAGTGGTCCTCTATTTTAAAACCGTTCCTATCTTTGATTACTGTTTAGCTCAGAAATCATTGTGAGGATTTTATTATTGCGAATAATACGACTGGTTGAGTATCGCAATAAAAAGACCTGAAATCTGACACATGTGCAGTGTTTCCTGTCGTCACAATAATTATTCTCACAATTTGGTACGTCATGTCGAAATTCCAATAATAAAGGCATGCAATAATTGTATTTATAGTAATTCATACATACAAAGATGACTTCATATTTGCTAAATTTGCTCTTACCAATAGAATTTATTGGTTAGATTAGAAAAAAAGATGTGATAAGCTACCCAGACAGCAATCCACTAACACAATAATATATGTCTGTTTCTGTACTGGTACCAAATGTCCAGGAAATGGTTATAAGATGATTTAGTTTTGGAATTTGTTATTATTACACAAATACTGTGAAACTGAACCCCTTTTGGACTGTGGATTTTATTAGCATTGCATAGGTCTTTTGTTAACACTCTTTGAATTACCATAGAACATTCATGTTAGGTCTTGATTAAGGATGAATAAAAAGTAATGTGTGGGGTAAACATCAAGTTTTTGAACAAGTGTCTTGTGAATGTAAGGTTCAGTATGGACTTGTTTCACTGCATATATCATCTGAATAACTGGGTTTAAACCCAGGCAAACAAAGTTTTTTGGGGTAAATAGGAATCAGTCTGTCTGTCCTCATCATTAGCCTGCCTGCTGTTGGATCATTTTCAATCAGATTAAAGAATCTGTCATTAGAAAGTCCACATTCAGAATAAATTCAATGCTCCCACCAAAAATCATCTAACATAAAACACAATTTTACATAAAACCTTAACATTAACTTTAAGGAATGTATATCAAAAATCCTCCTCTGAAAATAATGGACTTATTTGAATGATTCATTGCTGTAATGACCTTTTAATTTCAAAAGTAACATTTAATGATTTTAAGATCAACCATTTTCTTTAATGTTGCTAATGTACTATTGAATTTTTTATAGACTAGAAAAATTGTTTGGATGTGATAAACTATGAATCACTACATCATTATGTGACAAGTATGGGATTATCAGAGTTATAAATTAAAAGAATGGTGTTTAAAGCAAAATCTGTATATATATATAGACGTCTTAAGTTTCAATTTTTTTTTTTTAAACAAGTGAGTGCATACATATTGATTGGTAATTTTAATGCTTATTTTCAGGTATTTTTGGCAAAAGAACAATACACAAAGTCATATCAACTACGTTCTTCTTGTACTTTGCCTGTGTTTTACCCAATATAGCATTTGGAATGTTAAATGACAGTAACACAGAGGGTGCTATAGGTAAAATGTGTTAACAGTTAGAATAAACATCCATTTTGAAACTCACAATTATTTGTTCACAAATGTTTCCTGTCTAGATCAAAAATTAAATATAGGAGGCAGATTGCTTGATATTTTAAATCTTTGAGAAGAAATACTATTTTCTTTAGAAAGACCTATTGAAAGTCTTCATAACTCCTAATGTAAAAATAACATAGAAAAATATAAGTTCTCAAAACAAGAGACAATGAGCTATTTCTTGAAACTTACCACCTATACTACTTTATAGTTAAAACTAATTGTATGTTGACTGTTTGAATTTCTGTAACCTATAAAAAGCATACAAATGTGGAAGATAACTGTTCATGGAATATGTTATTGACTATCAAAGTGATTTGATTTAAAAAGTGCATGTGTTTTGCAGGAGTACAGAAAATTTTGTTCTCACAATGTTTGGGAGGACTTTTGTTTGCAGTATTTGGAGGACAGCCATTAATTGTACTTTTAACCACAGCACCACTTGCTTTGTACACTAAAAGTAAGTAAATTTAGACATGCTTTCTTATGGAAACATTCCTTTGCTATATAATCACTTTTTTTAGAAACATTATTTGATAAATTGTACTTTGGTTGCCTCACCTTGGAATCTAATTCAGAGAAAATATATGGAAAATCAGTATTGTCAAAGCTCTTGCACCTACATTTCACATTGATGCTTGATAAAATTGTGCCAATGGCTTACAATAATATCTGTGACAAATTTGAAAAATTTGCAATGAGCAATTTATGATGATTAGTATATCGTAGAGGAACAAAGGCTACTGTGTATCAATCTTGGAAAAAATTGTATGGTATACACATGAGCCACAGTACACAATGAACATTTTGGGGGGAAAAATTAAAATATTTTTGCTTTTATCTGGAAATCTGGAATATGGATATAAGTTTGTTAGTGATAAATCAGACACATACATCTTTAATACAGGAAGTTCAATATTATTTTATTCTTAATATTATTTTTCAGTTATTTATTCCATATCAGATGATTTTGGACTGGATTTTAATGCCATGTTTGCGTGTGTTGGACTGTGGAATGCTTTCTTTCTCATTATATATTCAGTTTTTAATCTCAGTAAACTCATGAAATATTCATCAAGGTAGGTATATTCAACAAGGTGTAAGAGTGACAAAACTTATATAGATATTTATATATTAGTTTAAAAGAATTAATTATTGAAGTCATCTACATGTTTTTAATAGATTACTTTCATATAGGTCAGCGATATGATCTTCAGTTGTGGACAATCTCTCACATTGTATTGCAAGGTCCAAATCGCCTTGAGTGTAAACATAAATTGATTTACAAAACAAATTGAAATAGTAGTTTAGAGCTAAATATGAAAATACTTGTAAAGGATAATATTGGTTGACTTGGTTCCTTTGTTTGCTTGGATGTTTGCGCAAGTGGTGTAATTAAGATTGGCAATTGCAAACAATAGATAGGCAGAGTTTCAGTAAAGGAGTAGGTTCATGAAGGGTTAAAATTTTATTTTGATATTTTTTAATCAGGCCAAAATACTACAAATTTCACATAGAAATAGTTGTGATATAACTATTAATACAAAATCACTTCATTTTGGCACATCACATTAAAACTGACGAAGTATTGACTCCTTAAGTATGCATTATTTGTGTTGTAACATCAGTTTTCAATAATTCTTCACAGTTTTTAGCATAATTTACTTTGACCGCCACCCATGACCCAGCAAGTGTTTGTGTCTCATCATTGGCAACTTTTGGTTACAGAAAATTTTGGATCCTAGGCTGAAGCCAAGGGTTCCCTCAAGCTTTTAGGTTAAAAAAATGCACAAAATCATCTATTTTGACAATACATCCAAAATGAGCTGATTTTGAAGCCAAGAATGTACTCTTATGAAGAGATTTATTTTAAAAAAGAAGTAAGGATTTTGAAATAGATCCATTTAAGAACCAAATTATGGTCATGTTGAAATTTTATGATAAAGTTGAAATTCCAGACCATATTTGGCCAAAAGTGAACCTTGTGATTTTACTACCATTTATGCTCAACACTACATTATGTACATTTATAAGTTTATATTAAAATTTCAAAAGGGTTGCATGATTTCATTTACAGTCCAATCATATGTGATAGAATTTCAAAAAGATACATATCAAGACTTAAAATCTTTAGAAATATATTTCAACTTGAATCTGCTATGTACATAGCTAGAATAGTACCAAAACTAATGAAATATGTGCAAGTAATACATTCAAAATAGGAAAATTTATGCAAGGAGCATTAAATGTTATGTTTTGCATACAAGGTTAATATTATTATATATATTTGCAGATCAACATAGGAAATCTTTTCCTTATTCATAGTGTTTGCATTCGCTGTTTTCAGATCAACAGAGGAAATCTTTTCCTTATTCATAGTGTTTGCATTCGCTGTTTTCAGATCAACAGAGGAAATCTTTTCCTTATTCATAGTGTTTGCATTCTCTGTTTTCAGATCAACAGAGGAAATCTTTTCCTTATTCATAGTGTTTGCATTGTCTGTTTTCAGATCAACAGAGGAAATCTTTTCATTAGTCATAGTGTTTGCATTCTCTGTTTTCAGATCAACAGAAGAAATCTTTTCCTTATTCATTGTGTTTGCATTTTCTGCTGATGCCATAAAAGATACAGTAAAAGGTAAGTATTAGATGGTGTGCTTAGTTCAATGTAGAGCCACAATTTTTCTGAAAGATCATCAATTTTCTTATCAATCAACAAATTATTCTCATAGTCAACAGATAGTGAAAGCAGTCTGCCAATTCCTTTGGTTCTGTCAAATGAGTGTATGGAATTTGAGGCATAAACTTATATACTATATTGCTTCTTTTCCATAATCTGAGGGCCAAATACATATTTGAATTGAATAAGTTCAAGTACATTGTTATTTAGTTTTAAAATTTATTCCAAATTAGATTGGTTTGGATACATGTAGATATTTTGCTAAAAGAGTCTTAATGATTATATTTTTATTTCCAGATTTCAATAAGAATTATTATAGCAGTTCCTGTGATAGCCTCTCTCAAGAAAGTTTTGTTAATCAAACGAACATTAGTGCTGTAACAACACAAATGCCAAGTACAAACTTGTCAGATACAGCAACAGCAGCGAACATGATTCAAGAATGTCTGAAGGAAAACAGTATTCTGTTCCTCTTGCTCATGTTGGGAACTGTCTGGCTTGGAATTACCTTATATAACTTTACAAAAACGTAAGTAAAAATGTTTTACACATATTTGATAAATTCTTTGTTTTATGTTAGAACTTCATACTTGCTTAATGTTGATACCAATTTTCGTGGATTGAAGACAAATTTATTTTAATGGATGATTGATTTCTTGGTTTTTGACAAGTTCAAGCCTATAGCAAATTTGTACTTCATTAAACAATTAAATTCATGGTTCATCTATCTTCATGAAATCCACGAAAATTAGTAACCCTCGAATTATATTGAATTCACAATATCAGACTAGCCATTTATAATTTTAGTCATGTGTTAACATTTTCATAAAAGATTTACCAGCTTTATTATCCTTGTACAAGGCCATTCTGATGATTCTTCCCAATCAAGTTCAAAGGTTAAAAAAATGAAAAACAAAAAAGATAAATTTCTCATTTTAATTGGAAATTTCCAAGTTTCATATTTTGGTCAGATGCTTATACATTGAAACAAATTATGCAAATGCAAATATGATATAAGGCAAATTTGCCTCTTCTTGGAATAATTGTAAGGTAAATTCAGCTGTGATTTTATCTTTGTGATTTGGTTCAATGATAGGCTGTATCAAGTGAATGAGAGTTATATACAATAGTTAATTGTGATTGTTACTTTTCATACAAATCTTGATAAAATTTTAATGTAATTTAGAGGCAGTCAAAGAAACTTGATTCTGAGTAATTTTATCATACTGGTATTGGGTATCAACAATATTTGATCTTTTTTGCCTAAATTTGTTTATAAAATGTGTAGACTGGCTGTTGATTGTCTGTTTATTGTAGATGGAGAAGTCCACTATGGATTAGTACCATCATGGTATGCTCACTAACATGTCATACTAACAAACATATATACATGTCAGGCATAAACCATGGCATTGCACAATCTTCAATAAGATGTTGTCATCAGCAAATTGTATTCAGTAAATGAAAATTTATTGACGATGTTAAAACAATTTTGTCATTGTACTAAAAGTTGTATTCTTAATATCTCTATATTCAATGCCGTTGTTTAACAGTTTATCTGTTGGATTTGATTGAATACTTGTTGTAAACAGAATTACATAGCATATAGGAATTATAGTACCTGTAGCTTTGACTTGCAAATGGCTATTAGTTCTCCAGTGATTGGCTCATTTGATGCATAATAACTTAGGTTTTCAGCATTTCAGTTTACATGGATGCATTAGTGGATATGTTTTACATGTCATAAAAGTAAAAACAAATATCACAAAACTTAAGCAGAGGCAATAAATGTACTGAGTCTCGAGGTTTTGAGTTCCTACAACTAGTCTCAGTCATTTAGATTTGAATAATGTCAATATATATATCTTATATTGTAAAGCATCTTGATGATAGAAATTAAAAAAACGTTTTTTTTCAAGGTGTGGATTGGAATAGCTTAGATGTATTCCTATTCTAAATATATTATAGTAAATGAAACAAATGTTATTCATTGTTTATGACTCTTATGGATTACTAGGTGAGCAATTCTGACTCCGTCGAGCCTCTTGTTTTAGCTATTCATGGAAAAGTAAAAATGATTAAAACTATGGAAATACAAACAATGGTATGACAAAAAGAAATATATTAAATTTCTGAAAGTAGATCTTTATACACAGAAATTTGCTATCATCAATTTGTACATTTTCGCTTTCATCCTAATGGGTAATATTTTTTTAGATCATGGACAGGACCCGATACTTGAAGTTATCTGCAATTTGTACATATTCCCTTTGATCTTTCTGCCTAATATTTTTCTATATTGTGAACAGGACCTGATACTCTAAAATATTAGGCAGTGACATCACATAACAGTGCAGCCACGTCACATGTTCATGTCCATCCGCGTTTCACATTATGAATGAAATGCACTCAACTTCATTCATACAACCTATCACACTGTTTTGTACTCGTATAAGAGCATTTTCCTAACTATTCCGTTTTATTTCATATTCTCAACCAAAAACCATACTGTTTTGATAGATTGCCAATAAAAAGAAAATAATGGCTTTTTTTTATACTGACTTCATCATAGCGTGCTCCCTTGATTTTCTTGCTGATAAAGACGGTATCAAAAACAAAAATGCCATTATTCTTAATTTTAGGCAATGACATCAATGGCATACACATGACTTCATTCATTCAACCAAACTATCACAATTTTTTGTATTTGTAAATAGTTTTACTTGTTCATTATTTCATATTCTCAACCAAAAATATATTGTTCAGACAAAGTGACAATAGAAAAGAACAATGGCATTTTATTTTTTTATACTGACTTTATCAGCTGGAATATCAGCTCTCCCTAGCGGGCTTGTTTGATATTCTTGCTGATAAAGTCAGCATCAAAAACAAAAATGACATTATTCTATAAATCTTGAGTTTTATAGAAAAGATATTGCATATATTATGACAAACTTCAATGACATAATGCACTCTTAAATTGATGTTTATTGGCTAAATTGAATTTGATATTAAGTATGCATGAGATTTTGACAGTTATCCCTTAATGAGTGTGAAAATGGAATACTTGTATTAGATATGCATTACAATTCTAACAATTTATTATTCATATATATTTTGATATATGACATTTTTATGAAATTGTATATATAATTTATCATTTGTGTATACAGAGCAGTAACATAATATTCCAGATACTACATAATACAAATTTAGTGCACCATCATATCAACATAATAATATAGTTTAATACCACCTCTTAATACTAAAATCAGTGGCTTCATAAACGTGTTATTATGGGATCTATAGTTGCTTACATCCACGTTGTTTGGACTCTGGTGGTTAGTTGTCACTTTGGCAATCATACCACATCCCCCTATTTTATTTTGGTTTGACAATTACCACTTTGATCATTAGCTAATCTGTACTTCAGTTGTGGTCTGATTTTAAATCCATCAGCTAACTTATCCATTGGATCAGCTTGTCTGTTAGTTTATGAATTATTCGAAAATAAAGTTCTTGACTTGCCTTTCTCAATCTATTTTTTTTTAATTAAAATGGTTGTATCTGGCAATTGACGTTTTTATTATACAAATACAATGTATAGGTGAACAGATAACCTGAAGTAATATATGTATAATATATAGATATAAGAATATGTGGTATGAGTGCCAATGAGACAACTCTCCATCCAAGTCACAATTTATAAAAGTAAACCATTATAGGTCAAAGTACGGTCTTCAAATCGGAGCCGTGGCTCACACAGCGCAGCAAGCTATAAAGGCCCAAAATTACTAGTGTAAAACCATTCAAACGGAAAACCAACGGTCTAATCTATATAAAAACGAGAAATGAGAAACACTTATGAACCACATCAACAAACGACAACTACTGAACATCAGATTCCGCATATATTATAACTCTCCTGGTATCCTGCTTCTATTGCAAGTAAATGGTTACATTTTTTAAAAATTACTGTGTACTACACGGTTTTATTCAGGATCCTTATAAAAGTCTTGTCGATTTCATTCAACAGCAAGCTATGCTTTTTTTCATGTTTCTAAAGCTTGTAAAAATAAATTATATATTTTCCTGCAACATGAAGATATGTAGGAAAATTGTATATTTATGTTAGCCTGAAATGTTCATGACCTTGATTCTGTCAGTCTACAATACTTTGTGAACACTTCTCCTCTGAGACTGTTTACTAGAAAGGTTTGATACTGTGTAGGATTAACAATACTGTATTGTCGTTTTAATTTCCAATGTTTTGTTGGAGTTATTTGGCTTTGACCATGTTTAACCTATTGTAGATGGCATAATATGAACAGTAATCTTGTTTACTCAGTCAAACATACATCCATATAGAACACAATTTTCTTTTTCTTTTATTTTATTTTGTAAACATATCAGTTGTCAAGTGATCAATGTATCGGTATCCTTCTTCTATGTATTTTCTTCCTGTATGAAGGAGCACCTCAATATGGAATTTATACCCTTAACTAATAAAATTATGTACAGTACATACATATAACACTAAAAAAATTTTTTTTTTATAAAAGGTATATTTTCAGGGACTTGTTTTATTTTTAAAATTAGATTTTATAAAATTGAGCAAAAGATGTGAATCAAATTTCTCTAATTCTTACCCGATTTATCCTTTTTCTGACTTTTTATTTAACCAATGTGTTGTTCATTTGATCTCAGATCTTCATTTGTCAAATTTTCTTGCTTTCCTCCGAATTTCCTGTTGTGACTTCATGAAAAAGGCGACCATGGCTGATGATGTCACATAGAAAGAACACATCTTTTGCAGATCATTCAAACGAAGGATTAAGATTGTCTGTATATCGTCTAAATTTCATTAGAGAAACAGATTCCACCACCGAATCTTATGCAATAGGATGTTTATCCAGTTTCGACAGTTAAATTTTAAATATCAGCAAGCCTCGCGTTTAAATTTGAAAATTTAGCTGTTTCGAGTGGTTAAAAATTGTATCGCACTTGACACAGTGGTAGATTACTAGAAAGGATATACCTGATCTTCATTTAGCTATCATTTTATCCTTTATCTTTATTGGTCAACTAGACATTTGTTATGTCTCAAAATGTTACTTTTGTATGTTTATGTGTATTTTAAGTTTTAGTGATGATCCTTTTATATTGGCTTGTATACTGTATAAATTAGTTAGATAGTTGATTGACAACGAGGAAGTTACGAATTTAACCAAATGTACAGGCAATTTGCTTGTTGCATTGCTGTTTTGGGATATTGTCCCTGAATATGAAAAAACCCATCGGAATGCATCAATGATTTTTATATGTGTAAACCAGGTGAAATGAAGAGGTCGCAGATTTTAACGTTCAGGCCTAAATGAATGAGAAATTAAAATTTTTATTTGTAAACTTGAGAAAATTATTTCTTTCCATCGAGAATAGTTTTTGAGTAAAAGAAACATTTTTCATTTGTTGAAGTAAAGTTTATATTCAACAAATTAATGTTGCATCCCCCCTTATAAGGCCACTTAAGATTTAAATATAGTCCCTTGTGTGGACAGTGTATAACTTGCCAATTTTTTTCATACACTTTTCAAATATTTTTTCATACACTTTCCAAATTTATTTATTTATATTTTATGCATGAAATTATTAAGTAGGGGATGAATTTTAGGAAAAGTAGTGATTTGGTCCAGTTAAAAAGGTAAAAATTAGTATATCTAAAGCTGTCAAACTGAATTATAGACCCCTTAACATAGAATTGTCCATATATTGAGTTAGAGCTCGTAGACTTTTCTATAATTTTGATATGATTTGTCCCAAAATAAGTACTATACACTGTAAAAGTCTTTTTGATATAGGGCAGGTGCGAATTTTTTTTATTGAATTAATTGTCTAAAAGAAATGCACACAAAGTAACTGTGTTCTCTGGCCATATTGCGGCCAGCCCTAATGTTTGAAATTTGTTGTACTGAATACAATGAAACTCTAACAAGATTTTTTTTTTTAATGATGGGTTATCAAATATTAGCTTTAAATTTCAGCAAAGCCTGTTGAAAAGTAAAGTTAACATATTTTTAAAGCCCAATGGACTAATGTAAGCTGATTTGCAAGGAGGAAATGTATTGCAGGAATTTTTCACAGATAACAGAGCTTAGAATGAGATAGAGACTGATTGTCTAATTTTTTGTTTCTGCATGCTCAGTTTGCTTTGGTGCTAAAACAATGACAAGAATCATGGCTTCAGTGGTACATAGTCGCCTATGGTTGATTGTTCATACTCACATTTTCCTCTTTTTTGGACCATTCTAGATGATGTATGGAGGACTTAATATAGAACCATTATGTCGTAAATCAATTATGATAGCAAATGATTAAAGAGTTATTAGTATCCTTTATTGACTCGGATTGACCAGCATTCAAATTATTTGTTTATTACTACAAACTTTGTACAAAGCATTTTATTTTAAGGTTGTTTGGTTAAATGGGGTTTATACCCCTTTCCAGAAACTCTTTTTCTCTAAAATTGTAATTTGAAGTTGGTTATCTCCCTTTGCAGGATGTAGAACTGCTTTGTGGCAATGAAGAGTCAATAATTAGAAGTTTTTAATCCCTGTTGATTTATAGATAATGCTTGGTTTATATAAATATAAAAATTATTAGTGATAATTAGTCTATGTCATACTTGTAATCAAACTCGTTTATAAACCTGGTATTGTTTGTAAACTTAAGTTACACAGTGTTTTCTATTTTACTTCTCACCATTGCTCTGCACAGCAGCAAACCAGTATTTATACCAGTAGACTTCCCAATTAGAGCAATAATTTGTTTTTAATTGTAATTTTAAAATCAGAATGGGGCTTTCGTAGGTGAGTTTCTAGAAAGTCCTATGGACTCTATCATTTGTACAATTTATGGTTAAATGGGGTTTATAGACTATCATTTACATCTATGGCAATCAGGAACAATACTCCCCGGAATGGTATAATTGTCTAATTAAACTGTGAAACGAACTAAGACTTTTTATTTCACATAGTATTCCATGACTTCATAAAATAAATCATCCCCTCATATAAGTATAGATATATATTATGATTTATAGTGAGTAACTATCAAATTCTCCAAAAAAATAGACTTTATTGTTAATAGATTTCTTAGAATATCATGCTTTTGAGGAAATATCTTTGTCAGAATGTTAACTTAAATATATTTTTTCTACTTTCAGACCTTTTCTGAATGCAGGGAAGAGAGAAATGTTGGCCGACTATGCACTTCCAGTAGCTGTATTAGCTATGTCATTTTTTGGTTCCTTTGTCTTCAAAGATATAAAATGTAATTATATGTTTTCATTTAAAATGCTGTTGGTCAAATCTTTTAAGATAGTGCTCCTTCCAAATACACACTTTTCATTAAAGTAGAGTCTCAATGCTTGTTGATTTTCTATTCTCCATTCTGTTTTCATTGTGGACATTAAGGTTCAGTCTGTGCTAAAAGTATATTTAGGCATCAGTAACTTTGTCAAACCTTCATGAAATTTTACAAAACTTTGACAGAAGGTTCTTCAGTATCCAGAGTAAATTTTTTGTAAATAATTTTTTTTATTTTTCAGTATTTTACTGATTAATGGACTTAGATACAGGTTATAGTTTAACTATAGTAAAGAGTCTGTAAGAAACAAAACATTACAGCAACTATAGATCAAGTTATTGAATTCTTTCTATTTAAGGAATGACTGTAATATTTTTCTGTCTATGATTGATTGATTGTTGGTTGCTTAACGTCCAGTGGCAAATATTTCATGCATGTTCAGGATGAGAAAAGTTAACAATAAATACAATAGGTAGGTCTTGTCATAATAGAGGCCATCCGGGATGATGGTCGGGAAATTCGGACTGCCACTGGAAAATGAGGGTATATTGGATAGGGACAGAAATTTTGCCTTGCAACAGGCCACCCACGGACCCCTCAAAGAGTTGTTGCAGGGTTCTTAACGTGCAAAGAGCGTGGCACACTCTTTACACGAGGCATCGGATTTAACGTCCCCATTCTGACCGGACGTGACTGCGAACTTGATACATCCCGCACATTAACGGACGCCCACTTCGACAAGCGTTTTACTGCCGGTCGGGAGAAGACCAAGTGACCATATTTCGTTTCCCAGTCACCTTGGGGTTTCTGTCTATGAAGAAATAATCTCAAAATGTGGTGCAGACTGAATACCCGCTATGAATAACCCACATAGCGGGTTATTTAAAAGTGTGCACCACATTTTTGAGGTTATTTTGAATAGACAGAAAAATATTACAGTCATTCCTTACAATTTAATTCTAAATTCCATTTTAAGGAGGAAATCATGAAAAACATTGATGACGTCACGGTCACAAGACAAAAGTATATCTATGAGCTGATAGACAACAAACTTTCAACCAATCAGAAGATGTGTTACATCCAAAATTAAATTATAATGCATTAAATAGATATCTTATGCATCTGTAATTGCATTGTGTCACTCTTGTAAATAGTGTGTGTTATCAATTTAGTACTGAAAATTATAACATTATTTCATAATTTCAGTAAAGCCATTTACATATAGATCGAATGTAGAGTTTTTCGTTGTTGCACCTATCCACACCTTACCATGGGGAGCAGTCCTTGGAGCAGCAGGACTGGGTTTCTGTTTGTCATTGTTGTTCTTTATGGATCAAAACATATCAAGTGCCTTAGTGAATGCTCCAGCTAATAAGTAAGTTCAATCATCTATTCACCTTTGTTTCAGTGTATATCAAGTGCCTTAGTGAATGCTCCAGCTAATAAGTAAGTTCAATCATCTATTCACCTTTGTTTCAGTGTATATCAAGTGCCTTAGTGAATGCTCCAGCTAATAAGTAAGTTCAATCATCTATTCACCTTTGTTTCAGTGTATATCAAGTGCCTTAGTGAATGCTCCAGCTAATAAGTAAGTTCAATCATCTATTCACCTTTGTTTCAGTGTATATCAAGTGCCTTAGTGAATGCTCCAGCTAATAAGTAAGTTCAATCATCTATTCACCTTTGTTTCAGTGTATATCAAGTGCCTTAGTGAATGCTCCAGCTAATAAGTAAGTTCAATCATCTATTCACCTTTGTTTCAGTGTATATCAAGTGCCTTAGTGAATGCTCCAGCTAATAAGTAAGTTCAATCATCTATTCACCTTTGTTTCAGTGTATATCAAGTGCCTTAGTGAATGCTCCAGCTAATAAGTAAGTTCAATCATCTATTCACCTTTGTTTCAGTGTATATCAAGTGATTTGTTTCAGTGTTGATTTCTGATGTCACTTTTATCGTTTCAATTTATAAAGATATGCATTTATTCATCTTGTTAATATTTTTTAACATTAAAGCTAAGACTTTTCAATGTCATTTTATACGCCTGTTTACGGGACATATTATGGTATACTGTTGTCTGTCCGTCCATCCGTTTGTCTGTCTGTCCGTCGTCAACACTTGGATAATAACTCAAAAACAATTTCACCAATTTACACGAAACTTAAGTGAATTGTTTATATCTTTTGACGTAAGCTCCCTTTTAATTTTTATAAATTTTAGATTTTATATTTCCGAGTTATGGGATTTTATTAATAAAAAATTGGGGGATTTTTTCCAGTTTTCTGACTATAACTCAAAAATGCTTTTAGCAATTTTCATGAAACTTTGGTGAATTGTTTATATATATTGACATAAGTTCCCTTTGATTTTTAAAGATTTCTGATTTTACACTTCAGAGTATTGGGACTTTTCCATAAAAAGGGGATTTTCCAGATTGAGCAGTTTTCATGAAACTTTGGTGACTTGCTTATATTTATTGAAATAAGCTCCCTTTAGTTTTTACAAATTTCTGATATGACATTGCAGAGTTATGGAACTTTACTGGTTGAAAAATCGTCGAAAACTATGCATTTTTCACACTTTGGACGGTTATAGAATTTTATCGTTAAAAATCAGGGCCAAAAACTTAGTTAAACTTGAGGTAGCCTTAATAGTGCCAAATTATTTATGTTTTGTGACAAGGGTACCACTGTGTGTGCATGACTTTTTCTTTTGGTGGGAGGGGGTCTATTTGAGCAGTGCTCACAGTATTTTTAGTTGATCATATAAATTCATTTCAAGCATAAAGAATAGCTAATAGGGTGACGGGCATATCATGTGCTCATTGCACAGCTCTTTATTAGTCCCCTACCGACGAAGTCGAAGGGGACTTTAGGTTTGCACTCCGTCTATCTGTCCGTCTGTCCATCCATCAGTCCGCAAATCAGCTTTCCACACTGTTTTCTTTGTTCTTAAAGATATTGATTTGATATTTGGTATATAGTTTTATCATGACAAGTTATAGATCAAGTTCGAATTTTGTTCCGGTCTGATGATTTAGTCCAGAGTTATGGAGCATAACTCTGGACCATATTCAATGTTAGAGTACTATGTTAAACCAGATTTCTGTACAAAGGGAGATAACTCATTTTTTTAAAAGACATTCTTTGTTAAATTATTTGAAGAATTTTTGGCAGGTTATTTAGTATAAACTAATTTTCTGAATGCTATATATATAAAAAAAATTATGAAGAGAAATCCTTTAATTAGATAATAATCTATTTTTATTAATGTATATATTTCAATACATTACATTGTGTAGATAAAAGTTGTTGACATTTTATAGATAAGTTACAAATCTATATTAGTTTGTGACAAATGAAAGAAAAATATTTGGAACTATTAATTACATTTGATTATAATTTGAAAATAGATATATACACTGTATTACATCATATCTAATTTTAGAAAACTATTAATCATATCTAATGGTTTTTTTCATGCTTACAAGATATTGATTGATAATTGGTATATAGTTTTATCATGACAAGTAACAGATCAAGTTCAAATTTTTGTTTCGGTCTAATAATTTTGTGCAGAGTTATGGTCCTTGGACTTGAAAAATTCACTAATATAATCAGTTTTCCACACTGTTTTTAGTCATGCTTGAAGATATTGACATGATATTTACTTTTGTTTACACCATGACAAGTTATAGAACAAGTTAGCATTTTGTTCCAGTATAATGAATTTTACCTGGTAGGGGACTTTGTATTGCCATGCAATACTCTCAAAATGCTTGTTTTTATATAAATTACACCTATATAAGTATCCAGGATTTTGATTGGTTGATAGCTAGTGTATTTTTCATGTATTTTCAGACAAGGATATCTTTATTTCGTCTTCTCTGGAATGGTATTTACCATACATAAAAGTAATAATAAATTATTAAAATAAAAGGCCTTTTAATCCTTCATAAAGACGCTTGATTATTAATGCCCTTTATTATGCACCTTTTGCAAATGACTTGATAATCACATATGCTAAGCAAAAGAAAATGAAGTTATGTGTTTTGAATATTTAAGTGAACAATCTATTTATATTTCAGATTAAAGAAAGGAGCAGCTTATCACTGGGATTTATTTACTGTAGCAATAATCAATGCGTTTCTGTCTATATTTACATTCCCATGGGTACATGCTGCTCTCCCTCACTCACCACTACATGTTAAAGCACTAGCTGATATGGAAGACAGGGTAGACCAAGGCCATGTCCATCAGATGTAAGTTATGTTGGTGATATTAGTAGAAACTGTCTATAAATATGATATTCCCTATCGAAAAATATGAAATCTTGCTTCTCCAATTTCCAAAATTTGAAACTATAAAATAAGATCTTAAATTAACATTTCAAACCAATAAAATAACATATTGTGGATTCATTATTATACCCCGCTTTAAAAAGTGGGGTATACTGTTTTACCTCTGTGTCCATCCATCCGTCAGTCCATCCATCCGTCAGTCCGTCCGTCCGTCCCATGAATATTTTTCGTCGCATCTTTCTCAGGAACTACATTACAAGGATTTCTGATATTTGGTTTCAGGGTTTATATGAGTCAGCTATACCGTGTGATGCGTTTCCAGATTCATCACTCAACAACTTCCTGTTTACCTTATACTTTTAGCGGACGGGTATCATTAGTGAGCAGTAGCTCACAGATTCACTGTTATTCATGTGATAACAATTTACGTGGATTTCATGGTTAAAGGATAAACCACAAATTTAGATGTACAACGAAGTATACATTTTCTATAGGCTAGAATGGATACTTTGGCACAACCATGAAATCAAAAATAAATTAAAAAAACAATATTCCCTTAATCCACGAAAATTGGTGTCCACAGTATTGTGACCAAAGACAAGTACCCTCATCCCATTTGTTATCCATACAAATGTACAATTGATTCATTTATGTATGCCATTAAAGATTGAAATTAAAACTTTGAAGAAGATTTGTTGATTAAGATATCTGAGAAAGGGCATCAAAACTACATATTTATTTTCATATTTTATAATCAATTATGAGATTTAAATAACAGCGTATATTTCATCAGTAAATGGAAATAGACCAAAATTGATTTTATCCACTGTTTACTCACTTTTAAATCTCAAGCATAAAAAAAATATTGTAAATAGCAGAAAAAAGTAACATCTTGATGAAATAACATACTATTTTATTAGCTGTTAAATATTAAAGCAATATGATGCAACCTCCCCAAAAAAAAAAAAAACCAAAACAAATCAAAGCAAATAAGACAACTTTTTCTTTCCTGTATTTAATAAAGTTCAAGAGCTTTTTAATTATTTTGTGGGAGGAAAACTGATAACAAAATATTAAATTATATTACAGAGTAGTGTATGTGAGAGAGACCAGACTGACAGGAATAATTTCCCATATAATGATTGGTCTGTCCTTGTTGTTGTTACCATATCCAATGAGTTACATTCCAAGACCTGTGTTAGATGGACTGTTCCTTTATATTGCCATTACAGCTCTGTTTGGTAATCAGATGTTTGACAGAATTATGCTGTTTTTTACTGAGCAGGTACGTTTAAACACTTAACCTTTATGGAAATTCAGACTACTGTACAAAATTATTTTGTAAAAAAAGGTCATTAGAAGTAGTCCTCTGTAATTCTCTTATTGATGAAATAAGATGTCATTTGTTTCATTTTCTATTTTGTCCTGAATTTGTGTGGAATATTGCCCAAATTTAAAATCACTATGATGATATCATCAGAAAGAATACAAGTACATTTAAAAATTTATTTTTCTTTCAGGCAGCCTACCCACCTAACCATTATATACGTCGGGTGCCACAGAGGAAGATCCATTTATTTACCGTCACACAGATATTACAACTATTTGTCCTTTGTATATTTGGATTCTCACCAATACCCTACATGAAAATGGTATTCCCAATTCTCATCATGTTACTGATGCCTATAAGGTAAGAACAATGGATTCTCACCAATACCCTACATGAAAATGGTATTCCCAATTCTCATCATGTTACTGATGCCTATAAGGTAAGAACAATGGATTCTCACCAATACCCTACATGAAAATGGTATTCCCAATTCTCATCATGTTACTGATGCCTATAAGGTAAGAACAATGGATTCTCACCAATACCTTACATGAAAATGGTATTCCCAATTCTCATCATGTTACTGATGCCTATAAGGTAAGAACAATGGATTCTCACCAATACCTTACATGAAAACGGTATTTCCAATTCTCATCATGTTACTGATGCCTATAAGGTAAGAAAATGAATTCTCACCAGTACCCTACATGAAAATGGTATTCCCAATTCTCATCATGTTACTGATGCCTATAAGGTAAGAACAATGGATTCTCACCAGTACCCTACATGAAAATGGTATTCCCAATTCTCATCATGTTTCTGATGCCTATAAGGTAAGAACAATGGATTCTCACCAATACTGAACATGAAAATGGTATTCCCAATTTTCATCATGTTACTGATGCCTACAAGGTAAGAACAATGGATTCTGACCAATACCCTACATGAAAATGGTATTCCCAATTCTCATCATGTTACTGATGCCTATAAGGTAAGAACAATGGATTTTCACCAATACCCTACATGAAAATGGTATTCCCAATTCTCATCATGTTACTGATGCCTATAAGGTAAGAACATTGGATTCTCACCAATACCCTACATGAAAATGGTATTCCCAATTCTCATCATGTTACTGATGCCTATAAGGTAAGAACAATGGATTCTTACCAATACCCTACATGAAAATGGTATTCCCAATTCTCATCATGTTACTGATGCCAATAAGGTAAGAACAATGGATTCTCACCAATAACCTACATGAAAATAGTATTCCCATTTCTCATCATGTTACTGGTGCCTATAAGTTAAGAACATTGGATTCTCACCAATACCCTACATGAAAATGGTATTCCCAATTCTCATCATGTTACTGATGCCTATTAGGTAAGAACAATGGATCCTTATCAATACCCTACATGAAAATGGTATTCCCAATTCTCATTATGTTACTGATGCCTATAAGGTAAGAACAATGGATTCTCACCAATACCCTGCATGAAAATGGTATTCCCAATTCTCATCATGTTACTGATGCCTATAAGGTAAGAACAATGGATTCTCACCAAAACCCTGCATGAAAATGGTATTCCCAATTCTCATCATGTTACTGATGCCTATAAGGTAAGAATAATGGATTCTCACCAATGCCTTACATGAAAATGGTATTCCCAATTCTCATCATGTTACTGATGCCTATAAGGTAAGAACAATGGATTCTCACCAGTACCCTGCATGAAAATGGTATTCCCAATTCTCATCATGTTACTGATGCCTACAAGGTAAGAACAATGGATTCTCATCAATACCTTACATGAAAATGGTATTCCCAATTCTCATCATGTTACTGATGCCTATAAGGTAAGAACAATGGATTCTCACCAGTACCCTACATGAAAATGGTATTCCCAATTCTCATCATGTTTCTGATGCCTATAAGGTAAGAACAATGGATTCTCACCAATACTGAACATGAAAATGGTATTCCCAATTCTCATCATGTTACTGATGCCTATAAGGTAAGAACAATGGATTCTTACCAATACCCTACATGAAAATGGTATTCCCAATTCTCATTATGTTACTGATGCCTATAAGGTAAGAACAATGGATTCTCACCAATACCCTACATGAAAATGGTATTCCCAATTCTCATCATGTTACTGATGCCTATAAGGTAAGAACAATGGATCCTTATCAATACCCTACATGAAAATGGTATTCCCAATTCTCATTATGTTACTGATGCCTATAAGGTAAGAACAATGGGTTCTAACCAATACCTTACATAAAATGGTATTCCCAATTCTCATCATGTTACTGATGCCTATAAGGTAAGAACAATGGATTCTCACCAATAACCTACATGAAAGTGGTATTCCCAATTCTCATCATGTTACTGATGCCTATAAGGTAAGAACAATGGATTCTAACCAATGCCTTACATGAAAACGGTATTCCCAATTCTCATCATGTTACTGATGCCTATAAGGTAAGAACAATGGATTCTAACCAATACCTTACATGAAAATGGTATTCCCAATTCTCATCATGTTACTGATGCCTACAAGGTAAGAACAATGGATTCTCATCAATACCTTACATGAAAATGGTATTCCCAATTCTCATCATGTTACTGATGCCTACAAGGTAAGAACAATGGATTCTAACCAATACCCTGCATGGAAATGGTATTCCCAATTCTCATCATGTTACTGATGCCTACAAGGTAAGAACAATGGATTCTAACCAATACCTTACATGAAAATGGTATTCCCAATTCTGAAAATGGTATTCCCAATTCTCATCATGTTACTGATGCCTACAAGGTAAGAACAATGGATTCTAACCAGTACCCTACATGAAAATGGTATTCCTAATTCTGAAAATGGTATTCCCAATTCTCATCATGTTACTGATGCCTATAAGGTAAGAACATTGGATCCTCGCCAATACCCTCATTGAAAATGGTATTCCCAATTCTCATCATGTTACTGATGCCTATAAGATAAGAACAATGAATTCTCACCAATACCTTACATGAAAATGATATTCCCAATTCTCATCATGTTACTGATGCCTATAAGGTAAGAACAATGGATTCTCACCAAAACCCTGCATGAAAATGGTACTCCCAATTCTCATCATGTTACTGATGCTTATAAGGTAAGAACAATGAATTCTCACCAATACCCTACATGTAAATAGTATTCCCAATTCTCATCATGTTACTGATGCCTATAAGGTAAGAACAATGGATTCTCACCAATACCCTCCATGAAAATGGTATTCCCAATTCTCATCATGTTACTGATGCTTATAAGGTAAGAACAATGAATTCTCACCAATACCCTCAATGAAAATGGTATTCCCATTTCTCATCATGTTTCTGATGCCTATAAGGTAAGAACAATGGATTCTTACCAAAACCCTGCATGAAAATGGTATTCCCAATTCTCATGTTACTGATGCCTATAAGGTAAGAACTATGGATTCTCACCAAAACCCTGCATGAAAATGGTATTCCAAATTCTCATTATGTTACTGATGCCTAAAAGGTAAGAACAATGGATCCTCACCAATACCCTCAATGAAAATGGTATTCCCAATTTTCATCATGTTACTGATGTCTATAAGGTAAGAACAATGGATCCTTATCAATACCCTACATGAAAATGGTATTCCCAATTCTCATCATGTTACTGATGCCTATAAGGTAAGAACAATGGATTCTAACCAATACCCTACATGAAAATGGTATTCCCAATTCTCATTATGTTACTGATGCCTTTAAGGTAAGAACATTCTCATCATGTTACTGGTGCCTATAAGTTAAGAACATTGGATTCTCACCAGTAACCTACATGAAAATGTTATTCCTGATTATCATAATGTTACTGATGCATAGAAGGCAAGAACAAATAAGTTGGAAAAAAAAAACCAGCAAAATAAATTTAATTTTTGTGTGGATTTAAAAAATCAGTTGATCTTTATTTTACCTTGGTATTTAAAAGAAAGGGTTTTGTTTGTAAAAGGAGTCTTTCCCACAAAAACTAATATTGTCCTTTAACAACAATGTTGCCAAATAGATATAAAATTCACCACCTGTAAAATGGTTACGGACACAATAAAACATAATTTTACATTCAGTCAACCAAATATCATACAATATAAAAATAAGAAGATGTGGTATGATTTCCAATAAGACAACTCTCCACCAGAGACCACTTAACATAGAAGTTAGCAACCATAGATCACTGTAAGTCCTTTAACAATGAGCAAAACCCATATGGCATAGCAAGCTATAAAAGGCAAAACAATTCAAATGAGAAAACTGGCGGCCTGTTTTATGTACAAAACAATAAATGAAAAACAAATATGATGTACAGCAACAAATGAAAACGACTGAAAATGTCCAGTTGCATTAAAGATTAGTGGCAAACAGAATATCACAAAGAGCTATAGACACTGTACTGATTTTTGCATCCAATATTCATCCAACTTGGTAAAGATTCATAATTGTCAACTCTATTATACTTGGAAACCAATTTTCATTAATATCGTGATTACAGGCCCAGGTATACCACAAATTTAAATGTTCAACAATTAGCACCTTTTCTACAGGCTTGAGTGCAAAACTTTGGCAAAACCACAAAATTGAATATCCATGAAAATGTAAGTTTTCCTCCATCCACGAAAATTGGTACTCACCAAAATATATGAATTCAGTGTCAATGTTGATGTATGATACAGAGTTACTCAGGGCTCTATTCAGTTTCTTTTCTCAGAAATAACTGGCAAGTTATTGTCTTTTTTCAGGCATAAACTGACACCTAAATTCATCGAGCCTAAATATCTGAAAGCATTAGATGGACATTGAAAGAACAGAATGTTATTAAAGATGGCAGCCATATATACCAACAGTTCCTCATCAAGATGTTTTGTAGAACTTTGTCAAGAACTTTGTCAATATTATAAATTTTCAATTCTTATTCATTTGATTATAAAAAAGACAAGTTCTTATTCTATTTTTACAGAAGTAGCAAATTTCTTCTTTGACGTTTATGATACAGTAGATTTTTTAACCTACCATCCTGTACCACTTCATATTTTAATGTATTAAAAGAATATATAATGCATAGAAAAATAGAAAAATATCAGTGTTGTATTGCTGATAAAAGAATTGCAAAAACAAAATCAGTTTATTGTTAATTATAAATAATATTTGAAAATGAGAGATCTCTTTTTCTCATCTAACAATATTGAGACAAATTTACATGTACATAACATTAATTCAAGCATAAAATTTTAAAAGCCAATACCAGAAATGGTTAATGGACTAAGATTAAGTTTGAGAACTTGTACTTTTGTTTGTTTTAAATTATTCTTAGAAACTAAATACAGTTATTGGTATAATTATCAAATTACTCTACTAAAAAAAATGATTAAACCATCAAATAATATGATAAGTAATATCCATGTAAAGAAAGTGTGAACAGACAAACGATTGTTTGGTGCATGTGAACCAATAATTTTATGAGCTCAAATCAACCCTGTTGGTTTCCAAAGAACCATGTTGTTGGTTGGCATATAATGCTACAGTTATGCAAGTGATTTGATATGTGTCAAAATAGTTTTGTTGTAAATAGATACATAGAATATTTGTCATTTAATTTTGTCTCCTATGCTGCTTGATGTGCACTTTCATTACTTTACACTAAAGTTATCTGTATTTTTTCATGCATTCTGTACAGTTCATATAATACAACAACATTTCATATGGATATTTAACTACATCAAAGGAGGAAAGTATGGATCATTTATTATCTTAAATTCTGACAATTTAGTCAAAATATGGATCCAGAAAACCAAAATCCCACTATTTGACCTCGCAGATTTTTTTTTTCAGTGGTAAAATATAAAATATAATTTGTTCTATATATTGAACTTTGTGGAAATATTTGAATACGGTCAATGTAAATTCCATGAGTTATGATGATTTTCTTTCCCTTCATTTTGTGAGTGACTTCATTTGTAGACATTCTTATATACAGCTGCCAAGAATACAGTAGTTTAAGTTATGAAAAACTTTTATCTCACAATGAATTAGAAAAAAAAACAAGGATATTCCTGTGTCAAAAGTTAAAAATGCAGATGATGTGCAGATCTTTAATAAAAAAAAAATAGTTTTTTTGGTATTTATCAACTCCATTATAAAGAAGTGGAACATTAAGGCCTTTACTTGGCCTAATATTTTGTGCATATCAAAAAGTTAGAAAACAAGGTTACAATTTTGTGAATTCAGAAATCAAACAAATTTTCAGCATATCGTAGAAACTGGGACATGAGAATACATTTTATTTTTTTTTTATTATTTACTTTGTTATATGTTAATTTTTATATACATTTTGGACAACAAAGTATTATTATATTAAGAAAATCAACACCACATTTGGTAAAAATATGGTAGACAAATAGAGAAAATAATAATTGAATTTTAAAACACAGTCCAAGACTTGCAGGGCATTATCTATATGTTCTACAGTATTCTTTTTTTTTTTTCATTAGTTCTGAAAAGAAAAGAAAAAATATGATGGCATTACAAAATATAGTGTTCGAATTAACAAACTGACCAGGGTATCACTGTTGATAAACTTATTGACCTGACTGTTTTACAATGGTAACACTTATTGACCAGGATAGTTTTAAAGATACATTGTACTCTGACTGACCAGGATATTATGATTGATACATTAACTGACCAGAGTATTTCTATGGATACACTGACTGACCAGAGTATTTCTATGGATACAATAACTGACCAGAGTATTTCTATGGATACACTGACTACTCAGGATATTTTTATTGATACTTTGAATCACTGGAGTATTATTACTGGATACACTATTTTGTGGTTTTCACCAATTTCAGCACACAAGACTATATAAAATTTGTATTTATTTGAATATTTCAATTTTTGGTTCTCCATATGATACTCTGAAGCACCATTTTCAAATAAAATGTCATTTTGCCATATTAATTTATAATTGAACGTTATTTGAAGTGTGTTTTGTTTTTCCATTTTGTTCATTCAAACACTTGCCAGTAGTTTCCTTTATTTTCAGTTGTACATTTGTAAATATAGTCTATTGCATATCTTTTGTGTTTTGAAATTTTTGCAAGTCTTTCAAAATATTGTCGAAGAATTTTCGATTTTAATGAAGATTCCAGTGTTTTAGTCTGTGACAGTGACTTTTGATTGTTATGTTTATTTATTATAATATTTCAATTTTCAATTGGATTTTATAATTGTAAATAATGATAAGAGAGTTGATATTAGTCATTTGTTATTTACAACATGCTGCTGTTTGCAGTATTTGTTAATCAAGAATTTGTTACCCAGAAGGCTATTTTTAATAAAATTTATTTTGAAGAAAAGTATTTGTGTTAGATATAAGTTGAGACTAAAAGATCAATCAGTACATATCCAACATCCAATGGATTTTATGTAAAGACATCATGAGTTTATTGGTCTGTAACATCATTCCAAATTGCAAAATATTTGTGATTATTTTAAACATACTGTGAAGCATATACTTTCATAAATACCAATTTTCTTGGATTTAGGAAAAATTGGTATTCTCATGGAAATTTGATACCATGGTTATGACAAATTCTACATACACTCCTATAACTAATTTTAAAACCTCTTGAATTGTGGTTCACATATACCCATACATCCACAAAAATTAGTAAAAGACAATAATGAATCCATAGTAATTGGAACAAAAACAAATTGGGGACATACAAATTAGGTCAAGGTTATGTGGGAGAAGTGCTAAAATGACATGGTCCAAAGATCTAATACACTTAATACTGTGAGCAGAATTATTCCTATTTCTGAGAAACTGTCTGACATAAACATAATAAACTATTAACGATAATGCAAATGTTGAAATTAAAATAGCAATACTTTAACATGTAAGTTATGCAAATATTCAAAGTCAATGAACCATGACTGAAGGTGAATGACAAAACAATCTCCATGGAAATGAGATGTGCCAATACTAATACAACTGCATACCAAATACCATAGACTTATCATAAGTCGTTCCTTTCAACAAACCTGAAAACAAACATTGACTTGTAAACTATGTAAAAGTTTCAAAGTCAATGAACCATGATGAGGGGGTGGGGCTATATAATCTCCATGAAAACGAGACTTGCAAATGCCAATAAATTTGCATACCAAATATCATTGACTTAACATTAGCGGTTCATCTTAAACTGATCTAATCACAAACTAATACATGTAAACTAAGCAAAAGTTTCAAAGTCAATAGACCATGAATGAGGGGGGACCAAATATTCTCCATGGAAATGAGATGTGCAAATGCTTATACAATTGCATACCAACAAACATTGGCCTACCACTAATGGTTCCCTTGAAATGACCTAATCACAAACTAGTACATATAATCTAAGCAAAAGTTTCAGTCAATAGACCACGACTGAGGGTGGAGCCAAATAATCTCCATGGAAATGAGATATGCCAATGCTTATACAACTGCATACCAAATATCATTGACTTACCAATAGTTGTTCCCATAAACTGACCTAATCACAAACTAATACATGTAAACTAAGCAAAAGTTTCAAAGTCAATAGACTATGACTGAGGGGACAGGGCCAAATAACCTCCATGGAAATGAGATGTGCCAGTGCTAATACAACTGCATACCAAATATCATTGACCAACCACTAGTGGTTCACCTTAAACTAGACCTGATCACAAACTAAAACATTGTTGATGCCGCCACCGCAACCGTCATTGTCGTCGTTGACACCGGAAACAGCATACCTATGTCTCGCTTTTTGACTCTGTCAAGGCGAGACAAAAACAAACAAATATTATTATAAAGTTGTCATACAAATGCCAGAAGAACTTCAAAACAAATTTTTACTAGCCATGAGCAACATGATGGGTCACTAGTGGAGCAGGATCTGCCTACCCTTGAGCATTGGAGATCACCTAATTTTTGGTGAGGTTCATGATGCTCAGTCTTTTGTGTTTTGTTTTGTAGAGCTGTTCATCTTTTAGTTGTTTTTGTCTCAATTGCAGCAAAATTTGCAGAATGCAAGATAGTGATGCTAATCTGTACAACTGGGGAGGCTTTAATGACCTTAATGCTTCTTACCTTGTATACAAATAGATGCCTTGTGTTACAAATTCATAGAACACTATTTTTTGTTCCATAATTTTTCACTTTTTATGTTTCTGATTATCTGATACTACAAGCAGCAGGTCATTAGTGTATGGAATGATTGTGTGGTGTATATGTCCTTCTGGCAGGGTTCATGTGACCTTGACCTCATTTCCATGGTTCATTGGTCAATGTTAAGTTTTTGTGGTTGGGTCTGTTTCTCAGATACTTTAAGAAAACAGGTCAACAATATTTGATGTATGGAATTACTGTAAGGTGGACCATCTGACCTGGACCTCATTTTTATGGTTCATTGGTCAACTTTGTTAACTACCAGTACATTTGATTTATGGAAAAGATCGGAAGGTGTACATGTCTATCTAGTAGGGTTCTTCTGACCTGACCTCATTTCATTGTTCATTGGTCATAAATTTCACGGTAAGGACTGTTTCTCATATACTATATTCAGACAATTCTAGGCAATGGATACGTTTTTATATATAAACAATTATTTATGTATTACAAAGATACAAAATACAGCAAATATTATTCATGCTATTTTGTGACAGAAGTATCATGGATGATAAACAATGTTCCCTAGAGATACCTGTTAAGATCCACTTTAAAGGCTTAAGCCACTTGGTGGCCACTCAGGCTTCACTAGGGCAAATATCATTGTATTCTTTCACTTCTTTTGTAAGAAATTGAATTCTATTCTGCCTATTTACAACATTTACAGTGTGTACTTGATTTACCAGATGATGCTAAGTAACTGCATTTAATAAACTTGACTGCTATAGGAAATGTATATTTTGTTGAGCACTAAAATTTCTGTTTGCTCTATACCCACCAAATGTAAAATGCAAAAATAGTAATACTCGAACATGTAAATTATGCACAATATTTAAAGTCAATGATCCATAACTGAAGGCACAGGGCCAAATTATGGAAATGCCACAGATTTGCCAATACTAATACAACTGCATACTAAATATTGGTTCCGTGGTTCCCCCTTTAACTGACCTAATCACAAACGTTAACAACTATGAAGTTGTTTTAAGTCAATAGACCATGACTGGGGATGAGGGGACAAATAATTTCCAGGAAATGGGATGTCTCAATGCTTATACAACTGCAAACCAAATATTGTTAGACTAACCATAAATGGTTCCCATTAAACTGACCTAATCACAAACTTTAACATGTAAACTATGCTAAATTCAATAGAACATGACTGAGGGGCAGGACCAAATAAACTCCATGGAAATGAGTATAACCCCTACAGAAAAAAAAGTTGAGGGCCAGTTGATGGCCATGTGTCGGACAGTTGAGGGCTAGCTGTTTTAAGCAAAATAGTTGAGGGCTAGGTATTGAGCATCTTAGCTCAACTCAAACCTGACTAAGCACTGTATGTTTGATAGATGTCGCTCAACTGGCCCTCAACTGAAGCTGGCCATTAAGTTGAGGAAAAGTTGAGCAATTGATCTTTGGTTTTCATATAGTTGAGCAAATGTTGAGCTTTCAGACTTTGAATTTTTGTAGTTGAGGAAAAGTTGAGCATTCAGACTTTGATTTTTTTATAGTTGAGCAAAAGTTGAGCAATTAGAAATATGACCTGGTGATAAAATGTTATGTGCCATCTGTTTTCTCTGTGTAGTAGTGCAAATGGACAGGAAGTATTATTTAACTATGTACACAAAGTTTGAGGCAAAATTAAGGGAAGCACATGTTTTATACATTTTCTGTATTTTAACTTAACTATAACTTTAACATAAAGATAAAAACAAAAGTATTTCTTTTATTATAAGATATATCAAATATTCAAGACTGAGGTAATTAACAGTTATTATTAGGGCAAATCTCAAAGGGATCACACTGTCACAATACCTAAACAACCTCAAACATTTAAAATTTGATCTGGGCTTGAGCATGCACATGGCAAGCAAAGATGTCTTCTAGCTATCATGAATAAAATACGAATTTTACAATGGATGTAGATAAAAAGTTACAAATAACTGTATTGACATTGCACATGTTGAACAGTGCAGTGTATTCTTGTGATGACATGACTCTTGGATTTAGGAATATTGATGTTTTAACACATATTTCTGGAAACATCTTTGGTAAGTACATTGGATTAGAATTTCCCACCATTTTGAATAAGTGTATATGCTCTTTTGGTTCAAAATAGTGATATTTAAAGTGTCTTCTTAACTTTTAGAGTGAAGGAAAAATTGAGACAATATATTTATGCATTAATTTATATATTATCAAAATGTGTAAGACAGGAGAACATTTATTTTATTATTAAGACAATTTGTTTTAGAAAGTATTACTAATAAAATAAGAATATTCTAATATAATGAATTTGGTATAAAACTAGAGATCTATTTTTATTTACTAGATAACTTTTAAAAAGCAAGGATAAAGCATTCATGTAGTCTGTTGTGAGTTGAGATCTTTCAGCAGTATTTTGGCTATAAAATACACAATTTTAAATTTATTTTTCTACAATGTGTAGTCATCAGTTTGCAATTACCAGATAATGCTCAACTTTTAAAGACCTAGCCCTCAACTTTTAATGACCTGGCTCTTAACTATTGGCTACCTAGCCCTCAACTTTTAATGACCTGGTCTTCAACTGTTGGCCAGGTAGCCCTCAACTCTAATTGCTCAACTGTTGGACACCTAGCCCTCAACTATGATATTTTCTCAACGTTGCTCAACTAATTTGCATAAAGTTGAGCATTGATAGTTGAGGGCTACCTAATTGCATGGCAAAATCCAGGTAGCCCTCAACTGGCCCTCAACTATTTGCTCAACTGATGGCCAGCTAGCCCTCAACTGGCCCTCAACTGTTAGTTCAACTGGTGGCCAGTTGAGCAATGCAGTTGGCCATCCTATCATTTTTCTGTATGGGTAAGTCAATAGAACATGACTGAGGGAACCAAACAAGTGAAAATGTGAGCTACTGCTCACTGATGATACCCCTACCCAAATACTTGACGGTAAACAGGAAGTTGTTGAGTGATAAATCTGAAAACGCATCACACGGTATAGCTGACTTATATAAACCCTGAAACCAAATTTCAGAAATCCTTGTAATGTAGTTCCTGAGAAAAATGTGACAAAATTTTCAACTTGGATGTCATGTGTAAAATGATGTAAGTGTTCGGTAAACAGGAAGTTGTTGAGTGATGAATCTGAAAACGCATCACACGGTATAGCTGACTTAAATAAACCCTGAAACCAAATTTCATAAATCCTTGTAATGTAGTTCCTGAGAAAGATGCGACGAAAAATATTCATGGAACGGACGGACTGACAGATGGATGGATGGATGGACAGACAGAGGTTAAAACAGTATACCCCACTTTTTTAAAGCGGGGGTATAATAAACTCCATGGAAATGAGGTGTGCCAATGCTGCTAGATCTGCATACCAAATATCATTTGGTTTACCATGAGTGGTTTCCCTATAACTAATTGTTGCTGTAAGAAACTGCATACCTTAGTTTCACTCGGTGAAGGTTCGACAAAAATTAAATCTACAGTTTTATACAACTATAGCAACCAATGTTCAAAGATGGTTAACAAATGACAAAGTCATTTTCAATCAACAAAAACTATACAACTATAGCAACCAATGTTCAAAGATGGTTAACAAATGACAAAGTCATTTTAAATCAACAAAAACTAACTAGTTTTGATATTCTATATTACTATTTTATTTGTTCCAATAATAATAATATGTACAGTATGATAAAATGAATATCTACAAGTATGTGTGCCATACATTGTAACCAACCAGGTTACCAAGCTATTTAAATAAAACAACTTAAAAAACAGTACTAACAAATTTCATTTCGTGTTATTTACACTATTTGGCAAAGAAACTTAAAATAGAAAAAAAATTCTAGGATTTTAGAATATTATCATTGTTTCTTAAAATAAATAATAATGCAACACAGCACCATCCTATGTATGAACGTATGGTAGTCCAAATTCCCTCTCCAGATATCATGTTTCTCCATTAGTTACATACCATGATTTTTATGAGACAAAGTTCCTTATTTTTTTTTTTTTTTGGCCAACAAATACTCTTAGCTTTTAGAGTTTTCCTCAGTGAAAAACATGTCAATGGATGGGTGACAAAGTTCACATGGCCACTTTTGCAAGAAGGATTAAAACTAAATTTGCTCCATAACATTAGTTGTAATCTACTAATTATCATACATACAAATTAATAGTCTGTTAGATCCTTTCATCAAAATCCAGTCATTAAAAACTAAGATTCAAATAAGTAAATGGATGAACAATGATAGATAAATGGACATGTTAGATGCTCGAGGTTAGATGATAACATCACAATACAATTTGCAATTTTTATGTCAAATTTTGCTGAAAAATTACTACGTTCAAAAGTCTGAAAAAATGAGAAAAAAATACTCAAACAATTTCATAATTACTGGTGCACAACTTCAACATATGTGCAATCTTCCTGTGAGGTTTCAGGGATCTGGGTTGAAAACTGTAGGAGGAGTTGAATACACAAATGAGGTACCCACTTTTGCCTACCCAACTAATATCACCATAACATAAGGACTTCATCCAATCTAGCCAAGAGAAGACTGACAACAGAACTCAACAAAAACTTAACATTCAACAAGTTTTATTCATAACAAATTATTTTCAAGTAAATATGTCTCTAACATTTCTTTGCATTAAACATGTTTTGTAATGGGAAATTTGTCTGACATCATTACTGTCAGTCTTTGCAAGACCCTGATAGGTCTCATGATATTCTAAGAAATTGCAGATAATATAGCATAGCAGTTTACATATTGTAATTATTATCATAAATAATGTTTCTTCATATTGATATATTGATAACTACTGTTAAAGTAATGATATAAAACAATATGTGTACATCAAAATCAAAACAGAACTTGAATGATAAAATGATTTAACAACACCCCCACCCCCCCCCTTTTTTCTAGCAAATAATTCCTGGTTTTCTAAACACAAGGAAACCTGTATAATATTTCAAAATAAATCCACAATTTTGTAATTTCACAGTTGTAGTTCTTATTTTGGTAAATGTTATCAAAGTAAACAAACAAAGTTATACACATGTGTTGACTGCAACTTATTCAGACTCGTGCCATTTACAAATTATTCATGTCAAATGATGTTTGTACAGTTAGGAGAATTCACTATGTGAATTTTTCTTCAACTTCCATGCTTAAAAAGGATGACATGTTATTCAGGGGCAATGAGACTTATTGGCCATACTGATGGTAGTATATAAGCTGTCTGAGATCTTATTCTTATGTGGCGAATAGAGAAATGTATCACAAATATAAACTTGCTGCAAACACAATGTCTCTTTTTATCCTCCTAATTCCTGAAAAAAAGAACAATAAATGACTTTACTTAACAGTTTTTAATACTTCTAAAATAAATATTTGAATAAATTCTTACCAAATAAGACTGGTAAACACATTGGTTTTTATGACTAGTTATTGCAATGGTGTATTAACTCACAACAGGCTTAGTCAGAAGGATTTTTGCTACTATAGTATTTATTTTTCAAAAGTAACTTCCAAAATGCATACTGTTTTTCATTTCTTGAAGTGGATTTATTTCAGACATTCTTTTTCTATCAGTTGAATCCTATATCTTCAGGTTTTACATTATAGTAAATGAAAAACCAGACTGACACCTAGCCACTAATCAATTCAATGAAATTTCAAAACCAAGAAAAGACTTTCAACAAATCGTTAAATTTTTTGTTATTAATGTTCTTTGAAGAGTCTTTATAAATTCATTCAGGGGTTACAAATGTGGAGGTTTTTTTTAGTGTTGTCAACATTGGAAGGACCGAATATCTTTAAGAGTTGATATAACTGTGTATTGCAGTCATTAAATTTATATTTTGTTTGAATTTTTAAATAATCTTCTTGCTACTTAATTTGACTCATCATTGTCCAGTATATTGATTGCTTTTCAGTTACCTTTAAAACATTCAGTTTAACAATTTTAATTAGCACAAAGACAACTTGTCTATAAGTTTGGGGCAAGATCTAAAGTAAACATATTTATAATACATGTATTCAGAACAATTATAAGCTGATTACATTTTACTATTTACTTCATTACTTCACTTTTGATTTAATATTGCGTAAATATGCCACCTCCATCGTCCAAGGCTTTCTCATAATTTAGACGAAATCCCAACTCAAAAACTGGGAAATGCAAATTATGTGAATGGAATTAACATATACTGTGTGGTACAAGTAACACGCTTAATCATCTCAAATTGAAACACCCAACAGAATTTTCATACTTCAATTCGCCAAGATCAAGAAGATTTTCATCTTCTCAATCTGAAGTTATTACAAACAGTACTGTAGATATGGTAGTATTGGATTATTAAAATAAAAACTTCACCAGGAATTCTAAAAGCCAAGCCTTATAATAGCCAAGAATAAACTTCAATTCATCATATCATGAAGTCGTGCATTTAACCCCGCCACATTCTGTATATGCCTGTCCCAAGCAAGGAGCCTGTAATTCAGTGGATGTCTTTTGTTGCTGTATATCATATTTGTTTTTCGTACATAAATCAGGGCGTTAGTTTTCTTGTTTGAATTGTTTTACATTTTGTCATTTCAGGGCCTTTTATAGCCGACTATGTTGTATGGGTTTTGCTCATTGTTGAAGGCTGTACGGTGACCTATAGTTGTTCACTAATATGTCATTTGGTTTCTGGTGGAGAGTTATCTCATTGGCAATCATACCAAATCTTCTTATTTTTATATTTTTAGAGTACTGTAGACAAAGATTTTAACAATCAACTTTACTACCGATTAACCAACACTGTTTAATTTGACAACACTAGTTTTTTTACATGAAAAATTTCTATTTTGTCAGCCATTATGGTAGGTAAAGACATCAAAATATCTTACTTGTGATGTATTATCAAAGCAAAGTTGATCTCAATATTTTTAAAAATAAGTACATTATGTAGTTTTTGCTTACCTTCGGCAAATTTATTTTCCAGCTCTGTATTACCTATAGCTTTAGAAGCTTGACACATTTGTCGTAATGTTTCCTCTAATCTTCTCATACAACGGATAATACTGCCTAAAACATCAATTATCTTCTTAATTAACAGAAAAAAATACCATTCTTTTGGGGGTATGAAATTTCTATATATATTTTACTTAGGTTGTATGTCTTATAGATTGTAATCATTTTTATGTAATTCACTAGTAAATGCAGTAAAATCTTTCTGAACTGAACCCTGCAAAATTTAAAAATCTGTCGAAGAAGAAGTGTTGTATCAAGACAATGAATATTTTTTGCTAATTTAACTTTTCTAAACCAAACATCTGTTTTATCCTTACAAAATTTCAAATCCCAAAGGGGTTAGGAAAAGACGAGTTACACTGTCAAACAAAATATCTACTGCCAAAATAGAAATATTAATTTTTAAATGAAGCTTTCAAGATCTCTACGATTTATATTTGTATGAGACATCAAATCAATTTATAATCTGAACATTTTGAACAAAATTCTATTTTAAAGATGTTTGTTTATTTGCTCCTCATACCTTTTAATGATTATTGAAACAGTAAACATCAATTATACATATATGTTCTTCGACTTGCCTTCAAAAACTTCAGTCATTTTACAAATCTGTCCAAAGGTACATCCATTACACCAAGCATTTACAATATCCATCATGTGGGGTCTGAATGATTCTACATATTGTTCCTCATCAACATCAATCTTAGCTTCCCTACTTACACGAGCTATTCTTCTGGCAGTATCCTGTATAAAAAGAATTCTATTGTGAAGACAATTTTTCTTATTACTTTGAATGTCTAGATTTCTAGTTGAATGCTTATCAATGAAGAAGGTATATTATTGTTCTTACTTTGCACTGTAACTTAAATGACAATTCCAAAGTCTTGATACCATTGTCACAATTTCCCTAATTCTGAGCAGATTTATACTCTTCCTGTCCAGTTGATTACTTTTATAATCAACATGTGGTTCATTTGATCTCAGTTGTTCTTTGTTCAAAATTTCATAACAGTATGAAGTCATATTTTTTTTCCCTTCTGATTTTGTGATTGTGACATCACGAAAAAAGGCAACCATGCCTATTGAGGTCACATAGAAAGAGCACATTTATTGCAGATCATTGAAAAAGAAAGAAAGTTTGTCTACATATCATCCAAAAATCATTAGAGAAACAGATTCCACCACAGAATCTTAAGTTATACAATATTTCTCTACTCTTGAGAGTTAAATCTTTAATATTTATTTAACAGTCTCGAGTGGAGAAATATTGAATAAAACTCAATGCAGTGGTAGAATATGTCTTTATCTAATCACTGAATAAAATCTTCATGAAAATAAAAACAATGTGACAAAAATATTTAAGAGTTAACAAATATTCCACTATGGTGTAATATTCTACAGTCATGTGAGTAACTTACTTGCATGATTCTAAGAGGCCCTGATAATGTTTCTGTTAATTTAGGCATTTCATTAGCTTTTTCATCAAACACAAAACAGCTGACTAAAGCACAACACTGCTGTACTGACAGGTCATTAAATACACCATTAAACAACAACTCTGTCATTAATAACTCATCACCACTGAAATATAACAATATAATATTCTAATGCAATTTTTATGAAACAATTTTTTTCATTGGCTAAAATTTACGGTTAACATGTCATAGCTAAGGAGTGAGCTGCCATATTAAATTGCTTGGATTACTACAACAGTGTTCTCCCAGGCCCTTAAAGGACCAAGGCCCTGATGTATAATTTTTACCTAGGTGCTAAAATTTTCAGTAAACAAAATCTTATATCGGTAAAATTTTAGCGATTTGTTAAATCTTTTCCATGCAGTATATAATTCCAGGTGAAATTTGACCAGTTCAAACCAGTTTACCCAGATTGTTGACACCACGTGATCGATTTACCTTATGAGGTTAACCTTGTTGATTGGATTTAATCAATGTAATTAACACTTGTTACATTATTCTTTTGCGTTTTAATTAGGAGTTCATAACTTTATGATCACTGATAACTATTTTATGGCTTCACTCACAACCCAAGCGCTGACCTGTAACAAGTCTGCAAACACTTTGTACACAGTGTGAACCCGATAGTTGCACACACGCCTGTACATTTTTTGTACACAATAAAGTTGGCTCATTAGTATAGTATAATATGTCTGATTAAACCATGGCCAAAATATTCTTTAATAATGACATAGTTAGTGCATGATATCGGGTTTCAAACTATAGTATCTGTGAAGGGGACGGACATCTGTACATATCACTTGACCCAGTTAGTTCACATAGAATATTAAAGTTTATTTGCAATTAATTGCAATCTATTCTATTTAATAAATAAAATGTATGACTGTACCTTCAAACTGTATATCTATATCCACAATTATTGAATAACAGAAGTAATCTTGCAAATTTTATCCATAAGCACATGTTAAATCTATTTATATCTACTTCCTGTCATTTAGGCGGGAAAAATTGGGAGACTTTGTTGTTGACATTGAATATGGTTACTTATAGACCTAAGATAAATTTATAGCTTTAGGAAATCTTTTTAAATGGATCATGACAAATAAAGATTTAGATTTCAGTGTAGTATTAAGTCTGTATCAATGTTTGATTATCACCAAAGACAAGAAAGGTTAATATTTACATGAAATCTATGGCAAAATGTTTTAAATTTATGAAAATTTCTTTTTTAAATTTAAAATAGAAACTAGTTCAAACAATAAATCAATATTTGTTCTTGTTATTTTATATCTCCTTATGACAAGAATCCTTTCACATACAACAATTTTCTAGAAATTATATAAAGTTTTTTAAATTGAACATTTTGGTCTCCTTTGAATGATATTTTATTTTTATTGATCATGGATTTTATGAAAGATTTGATTACTTTAAATTTAGATGAATATTTTGTAATGAATCATGTTTTATTTTATTTTAAAAAATATTAAAGTATACAAACTGTTTATTGATTTACTTCTTTTTACCAATAATTTTCTGACTCAATGTCTACATAACACAGTACCACAGTGTTAAAACAAAACAAGAGACATACTGCAGTAACTAGAAATATAGCTAAGCGATGTGACGCGACACAACTGATTGTATGAAACATTTCACCAAGCTGTCCCCAGCGTTACCCTGGTGCTATCCAAAATCCTGGGAGAACACTGCTACAATATAATCAAAAATAAAACAACATCTACCTGAAAAATGCCATTTTGATGTGATTTAATCCAAAACTGAATAACCGTATAACCTTATTTAAAATGTTTTCATTTGTATGGCGTCACATTTAGCCATGACTTTTATGTGCCAAAATCATTCATGAAGTTTCAAAGAATTTTATTTGATTTCAAATTTATAGATTTTTTTCTTCAAGTTTTAACGTATTATTTCTTTTTGTCGTGCATTAGAATTGGAATAACAGTACTGCAGTTGAAGAGTTGCAGCCGTCAATTTTGATTTGAAGGTAGTAAATATCTGTTTTATTGTCTCAGTTACAAGTTGCTAGTAAAACTGCTTTTGCGACCATCAAGTCACCAATTACTGTTATTCCTTTATTTACCTTATTTGATAGATAAAAATATTAAATTTAGATGTCTCATGGTTAGTTTAGTTTAAACAATATTCTATTCAAATTAAAATGAATTGCTTTAGGTTATTTGTGTTGTTGTGGTTTCTGTCTTATTGATCAACAGCTTTATCAGTTTCTTGTAAGTACAGCATAGACACGGGATCTGTATTCTAATCTGAACAGATCTTACATATTCTATTCTAATTTAAACAGGAACCACTTGAAAAAATTTCAGATAATAACAACAATATTGTTAAGCTACATGGATCAGGCCTTTTCACCTAAACGCTTTCCAATTGTTGGACAGCTCTCGATATTATTCATATTCAAATATTAAATGATTTCTTATGTAATGTTAAAGGGGCACTAGCTACGAGATACATAAAAAATTTAAATTAAGATTTTTTTTGTTCAATCATTAATGAAAGTGAAATAGTGAAATAATAATTCGCTTTTAGCAGCCAGTATGGTTCAATTTTGTCAAAATAAACTAAGAAACATCGATGATGAATTATTCACTTGCAAGTGAATAATTCGACCTCACTGAATCCGTATTCATGTGAACTTCAATTTAACCCCTTAGCTAGAGATGGATTATGCATGATTGATGCGTGTTAGGTTATTAAAAGATAAAGAATGTCAACAGTGAAAGTGAAACAAAGGTAAATCATTTGATTGACTGATTCGATCCACAAAAAATCATTCTTATACAGGTAAAATAGAAAATTAACTTACTTTTTAAACCTTAAACTTGAAATCAAACAGACATAGAAAAATCAATTTGCACGAGGTTCATATATCTATTTATATTTATGTTTATGTTTATATCGTGGGGTTGTTTTGGGGTCATCTCGAAAGTTAATTAGATGGCGTCTAGACTAAAATACACACGAAACAAAGCTACATATTATCGAGCCCATGTCCTGTAAATTGTTTATTTTAGACTTTTTATAATTTGGATAAATGTTTTACATTGTTACAAATCTAATATGAGAATTTGAGTCAAATCGGTGAACATGAATTTGACAGCTAGTGCCCCTTTAAAGACTTATCTTCATTATCTTGAAAGCTTAAGGATCTTTGATTGTCTGTTGATTTCTTTTCACAAAAGAACTAATCCTCATTATAAGGGTACCTTCATGTCTTAGTGCCATTAATTGAAAGACTGCCATTGCTTTTTGGTTTTCCCAATGAACTATTACTGAAATTACTTTCTCATACCTATTTTGATAACTCAAAAGCTTCTTTAATTTCTCATTAACTAAAGTTAACTACCTGCTGATTTCACAAGCTACTCTTCCTTTCATTTCTATAACATCTGATGCAGTACAGTATCCCAATCTTCTTAATACTCTCTTTCTACATTTCAGTTCATCCATTTGTAATAATGATTTCTTCTTTTTCAATTCTGTCTTTAAGTTTTTTATGTCAGCACCAACCTTCAAAATTTAATTGTAACTTAATGATCAGAGATTTTCATAATTTCTTGCTTACTATATCAACTTTATAATTTACAGTTATTGGTCTTCCCTACACTGTCTCAACCTTGTAAGTTCTATGCTGTATCAAATGTAATAGCTTTGTGGGGTCATATGTTTTTTAACCTGACTTAATAACTCTGAAAGAAACTTATCACCAACATCATAAAGTGTGAGCCCCTCCATACCACCCTTTTTAAATCCTGGATCCACCACTGACAACACTTTGAACTAAAATAGCCATATGCTTAACAGCAAAGTTTTACATACTCATTAATTTGATCATATCAGTAAGAGTAAGTTTAAATCTGTTATCTGTAAGTGAAAGCATTCCTTTTCACTGTTTAAGAACAACTTACCTTAGCTTTTCTCTCATACAGCTGATACAATTCTTCTAACTTGGGATCTTTGTGTAAAGGATGGGAGTACATCCTGTGTTCAAATGCCTCTATTTTCTAAAAGAAATTTGTCAGTTTATAATAAATATTTTTTTTAAATATGCATTTTTTTAATTTCAAGTTTTTACCAGTTTTCTTCAAACAATTTTGCTTCTATTAATTACTGTAGCAATCTACATTACCAATCAACAATAACTTAATTCTGTTCATTTCATCTTGTCTTGTCTATTGAAAATGCAATTATTATCTACATGATCCTTCAGTCTTAAGTGGGTTTTGTGAAGACCAATCTTTAATTTTCTGTGAAATATTCCGTGGATGCATTTTTTCTTAAAGGTGTCTTCCATAGTTTTATTTCCACTAGGACATGAAGGATGTAAAAAGTTTTATTAATTCTTATAGTAAAATGTGCTGCTACAGGAGTAAGCGCATAAAAGCAGACCATATGAAATATAATGTCTTTTGAAGAAACAATTATTTATTCATTCATTTATATTTTTTTTAATTTTTCGGTTAGCAGTGATAATTCAGATCTTGTATGGGGAATTTGAAATTATGTCTGAAAAAAGGATTTCTGTCCAATTGTTGCTGGTGGAACAAAACAACTGAATGTTCTTCTTCTTTATAATTGTTTTTGTATGCAAAGTTTGGTTGTTACAAAATTGAAACTAAAAAAAATGTATATATAAAAAAAAAGTAAAATAATAAAAAAACTGAACTCCATTGTCTTAATATTGAATTGAATTTTGGATTTCAATCAGAACAGACAATTCATAACATTGATAATTAACACTGCAACTAATCATAGAGTTACAGGACCTGGTTAATTACACTGAGATTAAACATATGTAAAACATACTACCTTGCTTGATTTCAGTTTCAACCAAATTATACTTAAAACCTACCTTGACACATTCTTTCAGACCTTTTTCTTTTATACCCATATCTTCTATAGGATCAATCAATGGTACTCCATCTGGAAATCTCTTTTCCACTTCCTATTGTTAAACAATCATTTTTAAGGAATATTTTTTAAAGGTTAGTTAATGATATTTCATTTTCGATATTGTATTGAAATATATAGAGAAAAGGACAGGAAATCCTGATGCACTTCAGTGTGCTTTAGTATGCTTATCTCATTTTAAATGTTTTCTCTCAACTAAAATGATATATTTGAACATATAGAAACTTTTTATATGTTTCTGATCATAAAAAAAATATCTGTCTATTTGTTCAAATGCTTAAATATTTCATAATGAAGTTTGGGTGGGCCAGCAAGTGAAATTTTAAAACAGGACCTCTTTTTATTCCTGTAAAAATTTGGAACTTGTCAATTCAATTATTAAGAATTTTTTACAATAATTTCTTCCAATGTTTCCTGGTTGGATGGTGAGGGTAACATGATAAAATTCTGAAAGTTTGGTCTCAATACGATTATAGTAAAGCAATTAAAGTTATATTGTGATTTCTTTTACCTATAGGACGATGGCCATATTGATTTTTAACAGGGTCATGACATTAATTTTGATATGGATGAGCATCATTAAACAGATGGCAAATGATTGAAATAGCTCTCACAAGTATTTAAGGTTAGGTGAATTAAAATAAATAACTACTGAACCAAACTAACATTTCTTACCTGTATTGACTTCAGCACACTTTGTCTGTTATCAAGGGGACGTAAATCTTGTGGTATGTATAATCTGACAGCACTTATTTGTTGTATTAAATGTGACAATACTGGAATAACCTATAAAAGAATAATACATACAGCTTTTTTTATTAGAGATTACTTCATTTGTCAACTTGAAATAAAAATTATGAATATTCTCCTCTAACTATTCTATCACTTTAACAAAATGAAATGATATTTTAAAAGATGTATAAAATTTCAAAGTTCTGATGTTAATTGTGTATAATTTCAACCTTTAAACAAAAAGTTATAAGATTACCTGCATTTCTCCCCTTTCACCAGCAGGGCATGGTTTGATATTTGCTGAGTTCCTACTTCTTGCACATTCTTTAGTAAGATGTGCTAACACTTCAGCTACATATACAGGACCGGAGTCTTGTGTACTCTGGATAAAAATTTGAAATACTATTCTAATGTAGATTAAAGATATCTCAACCTGACCTTAATTTCCTCTATTTACAAAATGAACCCAGAGTTCAGCTGTTCAACAAAATCTTGTGGATATTTCTTATTCCCAACCCCCCTCTTCAGATTTACCATGATAAAAACCAACTTTATTGGGACCTTTTCAACTGATTTTTATAGTTTGTTCTTATGTTGTACTGTTACACCACTGTCCTAGGTTAGGAAAGGGTTTAGCACCTACAAACTAGTTTAAACCCGCCACATTCTGTAATGTGTCTGTCTCAAGTTAGGAGCCTGTGATTCCGTGGTTGTCGTTTGTTGCTGTATATCATATTTACTTCTTGTTCATTGTTGTATAAATAAATCATGCCGTTAAGTTTTCTTGTTTGAAATGTTTTACTTTCGTCATTTAGGGGCCTTTTATAGCTGACTATGCAGTATGCGTTTTGCTCTTTGAAGGCAGTACGGTGATCTATAGTTGTAAACTTCTGTCATTTGGGGTCTGGTGGAGAATGGTCTCATTGGCAATCATACCACATCTTCTTATTTTGATATTTATGAATGTATATTAAAGTAAATTTGAATTGATAAATTAACTTTGTTACATATTACTGTATGCAAATTTGCTTCAAATGTTCAAGTTTTCAATAATATTTTGTAAATATCTGGCTTTTCCCTAGAATTTGCTTTAAAAATTTGCCCACTCAATATTTCTCAATAATTTCAAGAAAAAAAATTTAAATCTTAAACAAATTTTCAGTACAATACTATGAAACTCCTGTCACTTGCTATATATATTTATTCATACAGTATATGTTTATTCACAAACATTTCCTATGCTTAACACAGAATTAGATCTTTCCACTTTTCCGTGCAAATGTTGTTATTCTTAATTTCAATAGCTCAATCCTTAATCTGATATTGTATGCTAATAGATATATTGATTGCTGCTTGCTTAATGTCAAGTGCATTTAAGTACAAGATATCTACACTTTCCCAATAAAGACAATAATAACACCATAGTTACCTTGCTCTGGTTAGACTTTTTCTGAATATTTACTACAACTGTCCAACCAAAATCATCATTTCCATTCTTGATCTGTTTGATAACAGAAAAGGTAGAGCATTTTATTCATATCATATGCAATGAATCACTATCTAAATATAAAATGCTTGAGAGTATACATAAAGTGTTAGAATCCCAGAATGCCTGTCATTACTGAAAGAGTTCATGTTAAGAACTGCTGTATAGACAGTTTTGATGTTGGTGACTTTCATTGTAATTAAAAACCTTTGTGAGCATGCTTCATACCCCATGGCCCTACATTGTCACTGGGCAAACAAAATCTCATCAGATTCCTAAGTTCAAAGACTCAAACTCCTAAAAAAGTCAACTGATTAAAATTTCTTGTGGATATGCACATCTACATATTATGTCCTCATTAACTACAAAGTTTCGTGAAATTCTGTTGTGTGGTTTCAGAGGAGTTGAGATGACAAACTGTTGCAGTAGAATATTTAGACCAAAATTCTAAGTCCAAAAGGGGCATAACTCCTAGAAAAAAAATTGAATCATAATTTCCTGTCGATATGCACATCTAAATAGTATGTCCTTCTTATCTACAAAGTTTCATGAAATTCTGTTATGTGGTTTCAGAGGAGTTGCAATGACAAGAACAGGATTGATGGACTGATGGACAGACGGGTCAAAAACATTATACCCTAAGCAATTTTGTTGCGTGAGGTATAATAAAAATTTTACACTTTAATCTTTAAGAGATTCTTTGGAATTATTGTGTTCTTATCCTTTGTTATTTCCTTTTTTAAATGTAGGAACCAAGTACAGGACAATATCTAAGTAAGTATATGATATGATGCCTTCAATGTAACAACAATGCCAATTCTACACGAATTATAGATACATTTTTCAATTTATCTTATTTTTTTCCGTTTTTAACCGGAAATCTAGATAAAAACTAAATGAATATTATTGTAGTTTTTAAGTGCAGTAAAAGCATTAACTAAACACACTTTTTCAGTACAAAGCACTTCTGTGTGCCATTATTTTAAACAATATGAAACTAAAGAAAGCGGCTTTCAATTCTTAATAAGGTTTAACAAATTAATGTCCCATTTTGCAAAATGAATATTTCAGATATTTTTCATGCAAGAATATGTGCACATATGTCACCACGCCCTGCTCACACTATCAAAGAACCGCAAAACCTGTGTCAATACTCGAATTTGCCATACATCTTAAAAAGTTCAAACCTTAATGATTTACTTAGTTTTAAGTTAATGTGACTACAACTTTATGATAGAAAACCTTAACCCAAATTTCTAACCTAATACGGTACTGACTTATTGACTAACAAACATACAATAAATAAAAAAAAAAGACTGGAAAAATAATGCCCTATTCTATTAGCGTATTTTTCAAAGAATAGACATTTTTTCCGGTCAATAAATTACAAATCTGATTTATAAAGCAGAACCACTAACAGCAAGAATACATTTACTGAAATTCTGTTTCTCTATATAAAATCCTATTACCATAAATACATACCTTCACAAGCCTACCAGGCTGTAAGAAAGGGAGTAAATATTGTGGTTTCTGTATAAATGTCAGTAAATCACTGCCTAAGTTGTCTAACTGTTGACGGATTTTATAATATGCTGACACATGGTCTTCATTAGGTACTTCAATTGCGCCATATTTCACTTCCATTTTTCGAAGTTCTATAAAAATAAATATATGTGATTTACATAAACTAATGTTACTTTTCTGTGGAAATGATATTATATTTCTGTGGAAACCATATTATATTTCTGTGGAAACCATATTATATTTCTGTGGAAATCATATTGTATTTCTGTGGAAATTATATTATATTTCTGTGGAAACCATATTATATTTCTGTGGAAATCATTATATTTCTTTGGAAACCATATTATATTTCTGTGCAAACCATATAAATTTCTGTGGAAATCATATTATATTTCTGTGGAAACCATATTATATTTCTGTGGAAATCATATTATATTTCTGCGGAAGTCATATTATATTTCTGTGGAAATCATATTATATTTCTATGGAAACCATATTATACATGTTATATTTCTGTGGAAATCATATTATATTTCTGTGGAAACCATATTATATTTCTGTGGAAATCATATCATATTTCTGTGGAAATCATATTATATTTCTTTGGAAATCATATTATACATGTTATCTTTCTGTGGAAATCATATTATATTTCTGTGGACACCATATTATATTTCTGTGGAAATCATATTATATTTCTGTGGAAATCATATTATATTTCTGTGGAAATCATATTATATTTCTTTGGAAACCATATTATACATGTTATATTTCTGTGGAAATCATATTATATTTTCAAATGATTTAATAATTGATGTCCCATGCATACATTATTGAACATTATTGCTTTCACATAAAAAAATTCATGGCATCATAAGAAATCAAAAAACCTTTCTGAGCATGCTCACACACCCCACGGCCCCACATTGTCACTAAGTAAACCAAATCTCAACAGATTCCTAAGTTCAAAGACACATAACTCCTACAAAAGTCAACTGATAAAAATTTCCTGTTGATATGCACATCTACATAGTATGTCCTTATTATCTATAAGTTTTATGAAATTCTGTTGTGTGGTTTTAGAGGACTTTATTCCGTGGGGTATAATTACCTATATTCAAATCCTATTTGATGTCATCTGGTTTTTATGTGGTTGGGTTGCTGTCTCACTGACATATACTTTTAATTCATATTTATTCTATGTGCTATTAAAGAAATGTTTGTATTTGGGAGGGATAAGCACAACTATGGACAGGTAGTGGTATTTTCTCCACAAAATACTGAAGAACTATACAGCATTTTTTTAATTCTACTGTAGGAGGTTAAGTGCTAACAAAGAGCAACTATTAAAACTCCCCTAAATATGAGATATTCATGCTATTTTTTAAGGAATTTAAAATGTAGCAGTTCAAAAACTTGTTTAAAGAGAAGTAACTGAAAATTCACTTTTTGGAAGTAAAGATTTTGAGTATTTTATTTGTATATGCCCTTCAGTTTATGGAAAATTAATTTTTCTGGCTATGTTTATAAGCTTCCATAAAGTATTAACACTTTTTGAAGTACACAACCTTGATAATTATAAACCTGCCCTGAATGCTTTGCAATTTGAAGAAAAATGAAATTTAAGGGTTTTTTTTCTTAGTCAAAATGTGTTGATGTCATACAAGTGAAGGAGTCAAATAAAAGACTGACCACTATTTGGTACTGAATAACTTTTTCATACTCACTATCAAACAAATCAGGTATTGCTGCATAATTCTGGAACTGATAAAAAGATCTTTCCAACATATATTCTGGATTTATTTCTTCCACTCGTAACAAGTTCAACACCATGTTGTAGGTCAGATGAAATGCTGAGTTCAGGTAATCTGGCAGACCCTATAAACATAAATTTGATAAGTCTGATAACCATATTAGGAATCATGCACATAGTTTCTTAAACTTTTACATTTACTTTACCACTAAACTCTAAAAATCACTGAGTATGAAAAATCTACAATTAACACAGCTTGAACAATTACAGAATTACTATAGTAAAAGCAAAATAGTTTTTACTCTTTCCAAGAGATAAATGAATTCGACTAGTTATACAACAAAGGTAATAATATTATAGTTACCTTGACAATCTGTTTACCAGCTTGAGGGCTCATTTTTTCATCAACCATTAAGATAACAATACCTCTGTCATCAATACCTCTTCTTCCTGCTCGACCACTCATTTGTATATACTCTCCAGATGTTACCTAATTATAATATTATTATGTTAATGGCAGTGTGACTACCCTTTTCTTACAATGATTTCTAATTTAAAGAACTATCCTGAACCTTAATCAATATTGAGACAATTCCAAAATAGCATAGTATCATTGTTTTAATCTAAATCTGAAACATAAATTCCTATTCAATGAATAAACAAATGTTTTAACCACAAACAAATTTTTATCAATTGTCCACTCAATTATTTTGCTGTTAAATAGAAAGTGGATAACATTGTACAGAACTGATTTTTTTTCTATTTTGAGAATAACTTAAACTTAAAACATCTAAATTCCTTGATGATGTGAGAAGGAAAATTGAATAAATTACTATTGTAAAGAAACATAGTTATGTTATAAGACAGGCAAAAGCAGAAAAAGAAAAATTTGCTTAGATATGTGTAAAATGTATCTAAATAACTATAAACATACCCATCTGAAGTCTTTACCATCAAACTTCCTGGCACTTGTAAACAATACTGTCCTGGCAGGCATGTTCAATCCCATGGCAAAGGTTTCAGTAGCAAATAAGGCCTAAAATACATATATGAATAATTAAATACACAATTAAACTGTCACAAAATTATATCTCTTTAAAACTTCACTGAAGCATGATAAAGCAGAGCAGACATCTTATTCTGCTTGAAACTGAAATGCAGAGATGCTAATACAACACATACTATATATCCATGGCCCATCATAATTAAAGTTTCACAAAACAATTAATCACAGAACTGAACATTTAATTTTAAATCACTGTAACATCACTGAAGGGCCTCAGGTAAGAATGCAACTGAGATGCACAGAGATAAGAATGCAACTGAGATGCACAGAGATAAGAACGCAACTGTACAAGTAATATCAACTATGTATCATAAGGACTTATTCTGAAATCAGAAAACTTATCATTGGGTGCTGAAGACGATGGATATGTAATACCTATCTCTGAAATCTGACATGAGTCATCAAAATTGCCTGCATACATCAGGTATGTGCATTTATACAATAAATAGTTAACATTTACTTTTTTTTTTCCTAATCTTCAGAACTGCCAATCAAAAATACATGGAATGTTTAATTATCAAAATGTTTAACATTTTTAAAAGGCTCCAGTTTGGTCTGGAGTGTGTACAAAGAATGAAGAAGTTACTGTACATATACGTACAGTTGGAAAGCAAGTCCTTGGAAACGTCCGTTGTCGTCAAGTTCTATCAGCAACAATAGCAGGGGGAATTAATTAGGTGGCGCTATAGTCGTCCATGACGTCAAAAAGTCCGCCAAATCAATCGGTTAAATAATTGACGTTTAAACTATTTTTTTCAACTTGTCATGCTCTTATTATAATTGATTTTTAAAATTTATAGGTTTTGCTACCAATATAATTTCAATACGACATAAAACATTATCCAAAATAGCTTTTATTTTCTATTTCTTTGTCCTGTCCGTTCTAAAATTTATCAGCCATCTTTTTTGTTCGCCAAAAAAATCGAATTTTGATAACTTGACGTTTGCGTATCCAAATATGGAAAAGAACGGTAATAATCTTAAATGAAACCAATTAACCTATTTCAAATTTCAACACAATTTTGAAGCCATCATTTTTTACTGTAAAACATCAATTTTAGTGACCACCAGTCATGTCAATTTGTACCTGGTTTTGACTGCGTTTCTAGTTCAAAGCAGATTGAAAACTGAAGTTGACTTCTTTTCATTGTACCTGTTTCCAAAGTACTCTAAAACACTGATTTAATTAAAGATATGGATAAAATTGTGATTGAAAATTGTTGTTACGATATTACGATACCTCCATTTCAAAGTAATTAAAACCCTTCTTGATCCCTACACAAATTGACGGTGACATTGTTTTCTTTTTCAACATACGTCATATAACGTTAACAAAATATGTGTCAGGGTCATGTGTATGGTGAAAAGTTTACATTGGAAATGTGAAACGAAGAATCTTTCAATATTGCGTTTGAAACTATAAGTATTAGAATATATTATTCATAGATCTACTGGAAACAAATCTGACAAATTAATGATAGCATATGGATGGACAAAAGCACAAAAATAACAATAGAATATGCCTTGTATAGGAAAGTTTCTGGAATGGAAAACATATGAAGATCATATGAAAAAAGAAATGAAGGTCAGTTAATTAAATTTATAAGTTAAAAACCTTGCTTATTTAATAATCTCTTTACTAAGTAATCTAACTACACAAAAGACTAGATTATCAAGTCAAACAAGAAGTTAATTCATACATCATGACATGTAGTGATATTTTCTTACAAAATTGAATTTATTCAAATTGCAAATTCTTGTCAAATGTAACAATCCATTGATCATTAAGTAAAATGCACAAGATTTGTCCAGACAACTTTCATTTTGAAATAAATATCAAATTATTAAGATAAAATAAACAATACTTTGTTTATAAATATGTATACCAGCTGATACAGCAACCTGCAAAGTAGAAGCCCATTTTATTTCAAAAGTTTACTTTCATAATCTATAATTTATAAAATACCCTGAGATATTAGGCAAGGGCTACTAGCTGTGCTAGCTAATCTAATAATTGAATTTTACAATAATAATGATTTTAAAATCCAAAATTATGTCACTTTTACTTATAATTTGAAGTAGACCTATTATTTTTACAGAATTTCTGTCAATATTTTTGGTAAACTTATCCTTTTCTGGAGGATATTTTCTAGGCAGTACTTTAATGTTCATCTCAGAAACATAGCTTGAGTTTAAAGGCTTTTTACTTTGAAGAAACTTATTGTGTGACTCTTGGTACCACTTTATAGAACATAAAAATAATGTAAATGATCAGTACAATTATTATTTTCATTTTCAGAAAGATTATTCAAATTGTATAAATATGAAAATGCATTAAACATTATTAGAAGTGTCTCAAGAACTTTCTACTAGGAGTAATCCCATATACCATTATAAAAATTACAAAGTAAATGTCATCAGCCAGAGCTAATTTATATCAATATAGCTAAAAAATTTAGGGTTACATTTCCTAATTTTACTCATTTTGTCTTTTAATTTTACATCTAATCCTTCTCTGAAAAGTAGGAAGTATCTCTTCTTATTATTATAATAACATAGTTGTAAATCGAATTCTATTCAGTTTCTTCCTGATTTTGTAAAGTAAACTCCTTTTATTCATTTTGCTGGGTTTTATTTTTGACTGGTGATATCAAGGGAGATAACCACTTGCACAAATCGGAAGAAAGCGGACAAAACCACCGCTTCGTGTCGAAAATAACTTGACGTTTGCGTATCAAAACTCTATTGCCTAGATATTCATATCGAGTGTTTGTCTTAATGAGATGCTTTATTAAATTTAAATTCAGCCCATCATTTTAGTTTCCTCGAAAATATTTAGATTTTGCGATCAGGAGACTGGACAATTTTCACACAAACTTCAAGTTTGAAGATAAAATAAAGAATAAAGGACTTTGAGTTGATGTGTAAGTTTAACAAGTTAAAACTATGTATATTCAAGATTTTTGGAACTATAAGTTTTATTACGGCAGTGGTATTTTAGTGAGTTAAATGAGGTTTCTCTCATCCGTAGTTTTACTGAAGTTTCATGGTCACGTGACCTCCATTGTTGCTGATAGACTTGGGGTCAAACCGTGACCTGCTTTCCAACTGCGTGGGCTTTCTATTCTAATCAACCATTTCAGCACCAAGTTCTAAGCTCTTATTGCACAAATGCAATACAGGAGAAGAACTTGATCTTCCCAAAACATACTATCATACCTTTAATAATCCTTCAGAGAAAAGGATTTCTATGGTTTCTTTCAACAGAGGTAATAATCCACCATGATGTATACCTATACCTTTCCTCAACAGAGGTAATACAGCCTCTACCTGAGGTAGTTTCTTATCTTCATCTGATAAGGCATCTATAGCATTATTAAACACCTCATCCACAAGACTTTTCTCTTCCTCTGAAATAAAACCATGTAAAACTGATAAACTTTTTGTGTGAAGTCATACACCTGAATATATTCTTGATTGTATGAAATACATGAAAAATCTGTTTCAGGGAAATTTGAGTCTTCAATTAATAAAATATATAAGATAAATCAAGAAAATATGACATTTATAAAATATATAGAACATATTGATTGATTGATTGATTGGCTATATCATGGTAGTCATCTTTTATTGGTGGAGGAAGCTGCAGTGTCCTGAAAGAACCATGACCTTCGGCAGGAAAACAGAAAATCTGAGTCAATTAAGATTGAAGTTGAACCAGTGTTGACAGGCTAATGATACAGTAGATGCACTACTTAGAGCAATTGGCCATTGAGGCAAAGAATATATATAACAATTCATGAAAATATTGCTGTCTTGGAAACTCTGTACTTTGATAATTTTTATACATTCAAAGTGTTTTCTACAATGAACTGATAAGTAAGGTAATTAAATAATATCTTTATAGTGAACTCGGCAAGTAAATTCAAATGTTTAGATACCAAAGGTGTATATTTAAAATGTGAAATGAGTCTAAGAAATAAGAATAGTATTGAAATAAACAATCGAAATTGAGTTTCTTGTATAGAAAATCATATTGTTATATAGATATATCATTTCAGCCCTAATTTTTACCTGTATTAAAATCTAACTTGGACATCTGCAATGCATACGCTTCACAATCTTTCTTACTGAAGCTGAAGACAATTACTGGAGCAAAGTTTCTTTCCATAATCATCTTTATTATTTTGTAACAATTTGACTCATTATCTGAAAAAAGGAAAACATAAAATAATTTTTTAAATGATTTTCCTAACTACCACATAGTTAAGAAATATTTTAGAAAGTGGGATTTTTGTATTAACAAAACATTTTGACTTCATATGATTTGTTTGAATAGTTCCTGTGCAGAAAAAGATACTCAGTTAAGTTATAAATGTATCAAGCAAAATGTGCCATTTGTTATAATTAGTCAAAATCTCACCTACTTTGTACTTTTTGAAAGTTCAAGTAATCATTGTAGGAATTTTTGTTGTATACAAAGATGTATAATTAACATTCTAGCATCCTTTTTGTAACCTCTTTACATTAGTACTTACCTTTAAAACCTCCCCTTCTTCCCCTCTGGTCACTTTTTGTAACCTCTTTACATTAGTACTTACCTTTAAAACCTCCCCTTCTTCCCCTCTGGTCACTTTTTGTAACCTCTTTACATTAGTACTTACCTTTAAAACCTCCTCTCCTTCCCCTCTGGTCACCTTTTGCAGCATCACCAGAATCTCTTAGAACTGACATTGCTGTGTTAAAATTCTCTTCTCTAAACTCTCCCTGAAAAAATTCATTATTTACATACTAGAATTTTGTTAACATTGTACATACATATATATGATGAGAAAATCTGAAATACTTTTGATTTTAGAGCTAATCAGGTCCAACATCATACAAAATGTTCATGCCTATAAATAGTCTCACTTACATTTTCATCTACCACTAAATGTATTCCATCTCCACCAGCAGGGAATATGTAATGTTGTAATGGTGTGGGTCTGTAATCTGTATATACTACATGACAAGGCTGAAATGTAAGAAAAATCAACTTTATAAACAATCATTAATATTTTTTTGCACTTTCACTAAATAATAAAGTCCACATACAGTGAATTCATTTATTTTTGAGGGTATCAATTTTCTTGAATTATTGAAAAATTACACTATCATGGATATTTGATTTTGTGGCTTTGCCAAAGTCTGCATACAAGACTATAGAATATTTTACTTTGTTGAACATTTAAAATAGTGGTTCATGTTTACCCATTAATTCCACAGTACCCCATACAAATATGTTATATTGTAAGGATAAATGTATGTATTTTAAATTAACAAATTTTAGAAAAGCTGCTATTATTGTTCCAATCTATAGCTATGGTAATTCATTCATCATAGCTGAACTGTGAAGGTGAAGCATAATGTTAAGTAGAAGTAATACATTCTCACATGAATCAATACTAAAGTTCAAAGAAATCTTTGGCAAGTAAATATTCTGAGAAAGACATAAAACTTCTCTTAAATGAAATACAGAAAAAACATCAGTACTTTATCCTATTTGTATTAAAAATATCCATAAATCTTGTTTTTACGTGCCTGTTTATGTAAATGACATATCCATTCAGCAAACTGTCTAGCATTTGGTATGGTGGCTGACAGAAATACATAATGGACATTATCTGGTAATAATATAATGGTTTCCTCCCATACAACTCCTCTCTCTGCAAAGTAATGGAAATATCAAATGCATAAAATACCTTATGCAAAAGAAAAGAGATCTTTCTTTCATTTCATTAGCTTAAACCAACAAAATTGTAAAAGTGTATGTGTTCATATACATGTAACAACAAAATAACTTTCTCTCCCCATTTCTGTGTTGTAGTGATCACAGGTGTATAATAACACAAATATAGTTACTTTAACTAAAATCCAACTTTAGGAATTATGTTGATGAAGCTCACGGAAATCTTCAATATAAATACAGGAAAATTTGTTATCTTGACTCAATCACTGTTAATGCTTTACATCAACTTCCAAGACAATATATTTCCCAATAATTCATGCAAATGTGTCACATGTACATCTACCACACATTCTGTTATCTATTCATTGTCTCAGATTATATTGGGAGTTGTCTCTTTTGATTTACTGACCCACTGGTCATGGCTATAAGATACCTGTGGCAGATATGCAGACTTTCACTTCGATATTGAATGGTCTTAGGTGTATAATGTTCTCAATAAGCATAAGTCATTATATCTTTATATTGAACAAGCATTCTGTAAGTATTGCATGGCAATACATAGTCCCCTACCGGTTAAAAATTAATTGTACTGGAACAAAATGCTTACTTGATCTTTAACTTGTCATGGTGAAAACTACATAAAATAACAAACCTACCACTAAATTCCTCAAACAATTTACTTAAGAAAAGGAAAAAAATCCAAAATGTCATTTTTCTTAATACAATGTCTTTTACAAATCTTTTAAAAAATGAGTTATTTCCTTTTGAACAGAAATCTAGTAATTAATAAGTATTTCATCAAAAATTTAATTCTAGGGAAAGGGCTTTAACTGAACAAGGAGAAAAGCTAAAATCGTGAAAATTGAACTTGATTTGTAACTTGTCATGATAAAACAATACACCAAATATCAAATCAATATCTTCAAGCATGAAGAAAAAGTCTGGAAAACTGATTTGCCGGACTGACGGATGGACAGACAGACATAGTGCAAACCTAAAGTCCCCTCCCCTTCGACTTCGTCGGTAGGGGACTAAAAATCATTTTCTTTTTTACAATAGATATCCCTTACCTTTACCATTCATGTAATGTATTTCATATAAAAGAACATTTTCTGGCTTTAACATTCATGTAATGTAATTTATATGGAACATTTTCTAGTCTACATTTATAGACATCACTAACCTTTATCTCTCATGTAATGTATTTCATCAAAGATAACCCATGCCACTTCTCTCATAATCTCTGATCCTCTGTATAACATACTTCTTAAAATCTGTAAAAATCACAACAGTTTATACAGAAATCAATCATACATACATCTATTCAAACTGAAATAAGTTTGTTATTTACCCTGGCAATGAGTTATGAAGAATTAAAATATTTTTACAATTCAGTAGTAGCATCAGTATCTAATATTATTCAAGCCACCAATAAATGACGCCTTAATACATGCTAAGTGGTTGCAAAAACCCACATATTGAAATATGGACAGTAAATTTCCTTCAGGCTGAGTATAGACATATCATCATTATTTTAACTCCATATTTGGAAATTTTTAGGTACTTGTTGAAGTCAGTTTATGACATGAAAGAGGCCAAATGATTTTTAGTCTTTCGTCTTCCTATTACTGGTTTAGTCATCACCGTGCTGAACACCAATATTCTTTGTTACCCAAGTCAATTTGTTTGATTTAATATGTTGTCCAGATTATTATGTATCATTTTTATTTTCATTTCTTGTTTTATATCCTTGTGAACATGGTGAATCAACTTCTGAGATACTTTTTATTGCGGAATATTTTGCTTCAATTACGAAAATTACTGTCTTTAAAATTCAATGTATTCTTCTGCATTTAATCATGTGTAGCAAGAAAGTAAATAACAAATGTATGAAATAAAAATTATAAACTAAATGAAAAGTTTTAACCAACCTCTGTAGTCATTATAAGACAACTGGCTGTAGGATTAATGGTAACATCTCCCGTCATCAGACCAACATCCTGGAACTCCTCATACAACTCTCGGTATTTCTGGTTACTTAGAGCCTTGATTGGTGTGGTATATATCACTCTCTGTTTCTGTTGTAATGACATAGCTATGGCATACCTGAAAATTATTCATTAATACCAATTTTTAGAGAATACCAAAGAAAATGTTAATTCAAAATAAATGTAAAATAAAAAAAATGATTTATTGGCTGAAAAATAAGACATATATGTCAATATAAATGTAAATCATCAATTAGAATTAAAAAAAAAACAATTCTACAATTCATATAATCTGTATTTTGTCAGATGCCAAAAACATATGCCATGCCAGTCTGCACTGTTAGCCACTAGTCTGATGTCTCGGACTAGTAATGTTAAATTTGGACCTGTAAGTATATGCAAAACTTTTTTAAGACGCCATAAAGTAAAATATAAAAATATTGGTCTTTGGACTCGAAGAATTTTTGGAATATATTTTGGTGCAGACTGCCATGCAGTCTTCATGTGAAATGTCCAACATCACCTGTGATGTGTTATTCGTGACACTTTAAACCTAAAAAATCTTCATTAAATTCCTTAAAAATTCGTAAGGGTTCCATGGAACCCAGTGTCTCGCCTACTTTTGCTGTTAATCACAGGCTCAACAAAATGAGGAAAAAATTAATAAAATATTCCTCTCTATACTATCTTTTGATTGTAAGTTAAGCTTCTGTCCAAGTTTGGTAAAAATCCAGGATAGTTTATGAATCTAATAAATGTTTTAAAAACTTAAACTGCAGACTGTATGTAATGTTAACTGGAAGAAAAACTAAGTCCATTTATAAGTAAAATACGGAAAAAATGGAACAAAATTTTAACAAAATTTCCTTCTAGATACTAGCTTTTAATCATAAACAAGCTTCTGTCCAAGTTTGGTACAAATCCAAGATAGTTTAAGAAAGATGTTAAAATTTTAAAAACTTTAACCACAGAGTGAATGTAATGTTAACTGGCAGAAAAACTAAGTCCATTTATAAGTAAAATACTGAAAAATTTTTTTTTTTACAAAATTTACTTCTGGATACTATCTTATGATCATAAACAGGCTTCTTTCCAAGTTTGGTAGAAATCCAGGATAGTTTAAGAAAGTTATTAAAATTTCAAAAACTTGAACCACAGAGTGAATGTAATGTTTCCTGGCAGAAAAACTAAGTCCATTTATAAGTAAAATACTGAAAAAATGATTTTTTTTTTTACAAAATTTACTTCTGGATACTATTTTATGATCATAAACAGGCTTCTTTCCAAGTTTGGTAGAAATCCAGGATAGTTTAAGAAAGTTATTAAAATTTCAAAAACTTTAACCACAGAGTGAATGTAATGTTTCCTGGCAGAAAAACTAAGTCCATTTATAAGTAAAATACGGAAAAATAGAATTTTTTTTACAAAATTTACTTTTGGATATTATCTTATGATCATAAACAAGCTTCTGTCCAAGTTTGGTAGAATTCCAGGATAGTTTAAGAAAGTTATTAAAATTTCAAAACTTTAACCACAGAGTGAATATTTGTGGACGCTGCCGGCGACGACGCCGACAGAATGTAGGATCGCTATGTCTCGCTTTTCGACAAAAGTCGAAGGCTCGACAAAAATATAATATCAGTTCTAATTCAAAAAATGAATTTTTGTAGCAGTGTCATTTCCATTTACACTGATGTCATTTGTTTAAGCAGGAACTATCATTCCGGTCAGTTAGAGAAAAACTTTTTTCAAGTAATGTGGGATATACAATTGTTCCTGTCTTTACACTTACACTGCCACAACTGTTTTCCCAGCAGATGTGTGGGCTGATACTAGAACTGACTGGTTGTTTTCTAAGCATAATAAGGCCTCTTTCTGAAAAGGATCTAGAATGAAGGGGTACTCTTTGGCCAAGGTATCTGGCATCTTAGTTAAAGGCACAAACTCTGCATCTGGGGGTAATGCAACCTGTAAAGATAAAAAAAGATAAAAACATTTCTATGGTTACTTTATTTAATTCAATTAATTTTCAATGATGTCAGTGGTTTTTTGAAGAAAAAACATACAAACAGATTAGTCTTTCATCTTAGCAAGGTTAATGATAATATGTGAATCACATAATAAGACGACTATTCAGTTGTGTGCAATTCTATTTATTGTGTAAAAAACGTTTTTAAGACCTGACAGCTTTAGCAATCAAAGCTCAGTTGGAACTCAGAAAGATTTATAGTAACATTACCTGACCCAAGCTGTTGCTCTGATTTCATGTAATATTATGTGGAAATATCATAATGAAGATTTACTAATTTTACTTTCCAGGTTATATAAATAACCACATTTTTTATGTCATACATGTGATTCTTCTGGCGGAGTCAAAATCTCCGCTTTTCAGACCCTCTTCCATCCCTCCCATTAAAATTTGAAATCTTCCGCTTTTGAAAATGTCAACCTTGTAAAATTTTCAGTACACATTTTGTTTACAAAATCGATAGGGACTGAGAAAAGTCAGAGAAACTCGAAATTGATATGGGAAAAGTCAGAGAAAAACGGAAGTTTCCTGTTTGTGTCAAAAGGTAAAATGAGGTTGTAAAATAGGTAAAATCAGCCTGAGGTGTTTAGGATTAAACTGTATATACAACAATAAATTAAAGATAATAGGCAATTACCGGGTGATCAACTAGCTAGTTTAAGACACAAGCCTGGTTGATTAAAAGTGAAATACTGACAAAGGATTTAATTGACTAATTTCATGAATTTGTACAAGTTGTATAAACAACGATTTATTTGATGCTGTTGAAAACATGGAACATTTACTGAACCTCAAAGACAAATGAAATCAACTCAAATATGATATTTATGGCTTGTTTTCTATCCAAGCCAATGGAATACCTATATAAGTATAGTTGTCTTGGACTATTCTAAAATTTTAGAATTTGACAAAATGCAAACCGTATTTTATCACCAAATACCCCAGCAGCAAATAAAAGAAGACCAAGTATCTAGCCAAATTCAACTCTGCCTGGAGATCTGATTTCAAATGGTGCAGATCCAGTACCAAGGGTCAAGACCATGCTTACTACACTTCATGCAAAGCTGACTATGGTGGCCCTAATGCCTTGACCAAACTTATGGAGACAGCTACCAACCAGCAAGCCTACAACTCTATCAATTTAACACCTTCTGTTACATGCATGTTAAAGTGGTACTTTTGCCAACTATGTATGATTGCTGATCACTTTATATTGAATTATACATAATGAATAAATATTTGAAAACCCCTTATCTTCTATTTTTATCAAGTAAAAATGGATATGCAGGTGTTTAAAGGTATGGAATTATTGTTCTTTTAACAAAAAAAGGAAGATATGCAGTTTAAACACACAAAAAAAACCATTGCGTCGTTGATAAAAAATCTCCAGTTATGAGACCCAAACTACAGCTGAAAATTTCCAAATCTCCAGTTGTGGCTTGACAACTCTGTCACATGTCTGTTATGTGGAAATATAATAATAAATGAAGATTTACTAATTTTACTTTCCAGGTTATATAAATAACCAGATTTTTTTTATGATGAACGAACTGAGTTTTCTGCAATGGAAAAATTTGCAAATGAAATGAATTTTGCAATTAAGTGTTATGCTATTAAGCAGAGAAGACTGTATTGCATAAATTTAAATGACGGCTACACAAGATTTGTGCTGGGTAATATAATACAAAAAGGCTTTAATGATGATAATTAACCATTATAAAATAGGTCACGGACAACAACAAGAAGAAGAATGTGTCCATAGTACACAGATGCCCCACTCGCACTATCATTTTCTATGTTCAGTGGATGGTGAAATTGGGGTCAAAACTCTAATTTGGCATTAAAATTAGAAAGATCATATCATAGGGAACATGTGTACTAAGTTTCAAGTTGATTGGACTTCAACTTCATCAAAAACTACCTTGACCAAAAACTTTAACCTGAAGCAGGACAGACGGATAAATGGACGGATTGATGAACGGACAGATCGAAAAACATAATGCCCCTCTACTTTCGTAGGTGGGGCATAAAAAAATAAAAAGTAGGTAATGCTAAAACACATAATTAACAGTGCCTGGTGATGATTCAAAGCCTGACTGGTTTCGTTCCTTCATGGACCTTCTTCATAGGCAGAATAATGGATTGAGAGTGACACACTATTCATAGTGTCTGAAAGTTATCTGTTACAGGATAATTTTCATGTGTTCACTTAAATTTCTGTTTGAATTTTCATAAGTTATGGTAAACTTCATTCAAATGATTTTGAATGTTACAGAAAACATATTAACAAAAATTTGGGCTTCTATTGTGACTTTTAAAATATCACATATGGTAGTTATGTAATCTTGATGATTTGGCTTATGATAGGTCATGGACAACACTATGTACAATCAAGGTTCTATATTAAATATAACCTACCTCATGTAGACAAGCCTCTGCAGTCTCTACTGTGTGGACCTGAATTCTTGGCATTACTTCTGTAGAGCTGGAATTATATACCAAAACATGAATAAATTTAATTGATCTTTCAGTTAATAGATGCATTTTTTTAAACTTTATTTCTGCTTAATAGAAAATGAGTATCAACAATCATCAATAGCAACAAAACACATGGCCTCTACATTTGCTAGTTACAAAGGAATATAGGAGACAAAAAGGAAAACTTAAAGGAAAGGTTATGTGGAGTTATAGGTATATAACATTTTCGAAAAGTCTGGCATCATTATCTGGCTGGTTTAAAAAATATATAATAAAAACTGCTTTCACTTTTGTTCCATTTCCAATTTTTTAAAACATAATTTGACCATGTAATTTCTTTAGAAAAAGAAAATAGCTTTTAAAACAAAACAGCCAACCAGATGTTAGTTTGAAGTCTGTATCTCTCTACTCTTGAGAAAGGCCTCTAGCTTTTTCTTCTAAGGTTGGACCATTGGTTGAAATGTTTTTGGGCCTTGTGTTGTTAAACCACCTTTCAAGGGTTACTTAAAAAATGTAAAACTGCTTTCATTTCAGTTTCATTTCCTCATTAAATTTTTGAAAATACATAAAAGACATTTTTGAAAATCTTTCTCATCTCCCAAGGAAAAAAACTACCAAGCCAGTTCAGCTGGTAAATCTAAAATGGAACAGGTCAGGATATATGAAAAAAGTCTCAATTGCTTAAATTAAAAGAGTATTCATTATAGTTCATTCACTCAATATACATCATATATTTAAACAGAGTAAACTTTTTTTTTCTTTTACATGTATTTATGTATGCACATGATCTATAGTTGTTTATTTCTGTGTCATTTGGTCTCTTGTGGAGAGTTGTCTCATTGGCAATCATACCACATCTTCTTATTTTTATACATTATAAGTATTATTTATAAAGACATGTCTATTTCAAGTGAATCTTCACTGAATAATATACAAAAATATGTAAAAACATTATTTTATTACCCTGCATCATCAGCTAAACTCTTGATTTTTTTCATTTTTGGTTCTTCATTATCTTCCTCTACATCAACAGAAGTTGTTGGTCTCTTAATTCCAACAATGCTCTGCAGTAAATTATCAGTCCTGAAATAAATAAATAAATAACATTCTGTTGAAACATCTTCTACTTGTGTATTTGACCCTTGGACTATTTTAGCTAAATATTTTAGAAAAAAACTAGATGTGAAGAGACAATACATAGTCCTACTGAAAAAAAAAGGGAATTTGAAGTTCTGAGAAAAGTGGGTCACCCAGAATGGAAGGCGAACTTCGAACTTCGTCTCTAACTCACCATTATATAATAAAGAAAACAAAGGTATGATAGTTTTCTGTCTCCTGTCGAAAAAAATAGGGTTTATACTTTAGATTTTTATTTTAATCTTTTCCTTTTTTTTATGACAAAATCTGGAAAAAGATTGATCCAAATTTACCCTACACACATATTAATTGGTCTATGCTTGTTGGAACTTTTAAGTGACAAAAAAGAAAATTAAATGGTTTCAAAAATTTAAAGGCTGAAATTTTATTGGCTGATGTAATAATTATCAGAACAGAAAGTAAAACAGAGTGCTGTCAGATCCTTGTAAGCAAAGAATTGACACAGGATTTGTATTCTAATCAAATTGATTCTTGTTATCATTGTAAAAGCAAAGCTTATTGTGAAAATGAAACATAGCAAAGTGTCATTCTTATAGGACTGCACACCTCTAACTTTAGTTTCTAGCTATAATAATTGTTGTGTTAAATATAAACTTCTTTATTTTACTGTTGCTGATCTACTATTGGTTGTCCAAACTGTAACACATACGGTAACTTGACATATGGGCTGCTGTCTAAGAGTGTCAAACAGTTTCATCTAAATTTTCATAAGCTTGCTAAAATTCATGTTTATTTCAGCTAATACATGGCTGTAGAATTTACTGTTTAGTTAGAGGAGAATTCTAGTCACTTGAGCACCCTGCAGGCCTAGTGCAGGATTTTACTTGTAGATAGGATTAAAAAGACTTTATTCAGTTTTGTGTGACCTTTCTTAGGTAACAGCATGTGACTAAGGCAGTTACTGCATAGGCAATAGTATGTTTGATCTGAGACAACTCACTATACAGTACACCCGAGAGATCTTAATAGCAGTGTAAATTTCCCTGTCCGTAGCTGAGGGTCTGTATGTGGTTTACAGAATAGAGAAAATGGGTAAAAAAAATATGCATAGCAAAAAAAGACCTAAAAAAAAGGAAAACAGAAATAAAGACCTCAAGTCTAGACCCTCTTAGCTGTCATAAATAACTCAAAAAACCTCCTTAACTTTGAACTAGATTAGGTTTTATTGTAATGGGAAAAGGGATAGTTGTGTTTACTTTCTTCAAACAAAATTCGTGTAATAGTTGAAATTGTAGTCATACAGTACATTTTGAGTCTTACTACGACCATAGTCGGACATCTGACATGTCCCAGATCTCATCTCGGACATATATCCGACAGTCAAAAATTAAATGATTGACAGGTACTGCTACTACATGAACCCTTTCATCCTAAACCGCCACTAAAGACAGCACGCGTTTATCGGTCTGTTACGGTTGAACGCTTTTTATCTACCTGTGTTGACTAGTAAATGGATTAATACATGATAACTATCTTGTCAGATGCAATTGACGAAAAATGATATAGAAGTAACTTCTGACAATAAATTTTAATTTTTTCTTCTTATTCGTGTAATAATTTGTTTTTTGTCTTTTCTGTTGTTAGCATTATCTTTCAATCTTGAAATAACTTTTTACAATTTGTACTATATAACTTATCATTTATTTTTTTTTTAAATAAGGATAAATACATTGTTTTAAACCATTTATTTATAAAAATTAGAATAAATTATTTTCATTATCATGCAGAGAAACGTGCATATAATGTTACATGTACACTGTCTTTTTACAGTTTATATATATATCAATAATATAAACGTTTCCTTTTGCTCATTCATGTTACAGAAAGTACATAATAAATTGTGTCCATAAAACATTTCTATAGTGGTCAATCAATCAGCTATTATTATTATATATTTAAGCGATGTGAGCAATCAAAATTTTATAACTTCGGGATGAACATATACATTGACTTGTGCATGTTGTGTAAATAATTAATATGAAAACTTATTCAGGTCCGTTTGTATTAATGAAAATAAATCATACAATTTAAAAATTGAGAAATATCTTTTAATTAATTATGTACTTATTTCTGATCCTTCAATTCTAAAATACCATACAATATATGTAGCGATAAAACCAAAGGTGTTAAATTGACACAAGTCGTCATTCCCCATGTAATTTCATTTATGACCAGATACAGAACACCTACATTGTAGTTGTGTAGATTTTCGATAGTAAATAGGTGAATTTCATTTCAAACAATGTGTGCCAGTGATCTTTTTTTTTTTCGCTCTCTCCTGTGACGTGACAAAAAGTCAATGCTACTGATAACAATTATAGTTCATTTCATATATTGTATATATATTTATAACTATAATTAAGATTGAATTATTCTTATATTTATAGCTTATTTATTTTTTACGATAAGACATGAAAAAATATTACCAAAAGAAAAGGCCACTCTTTTATTAAAATGAGTAATTGCTATGTTTCATTATCTCTGCAAACGCCATATATTTCCGGAAAAAGATGCAATTTTCAATTGTTTATACAATTCAAATAAGTATAATTTCCTTTCATTAAGTTACATTTCAAATTAAAAGTATTCTTTATCAAGTTGGTGAGAAGCCGTAAAATTAATCATGCATTACAATCCATTAATACCGTTAAAATCGGATACGCAATAATTTGACACGATTGCAAATAAAGCTGTTATTTGGTAATTTATTAAACGAATGAAAAAGAAAGGAATAAATAAAACGCATGTTAACGGCATTGTAAACATTAAGAAACATATATTCCAATAAATTCAATTAATCAGTATATCATTTAAAACCACTTGATTGATTCGTAAAATAAACTTGACCTCCAGCAATCATTTTATAAAAATGTTAGAATTGGCTGACAACATTTTATAAAAACCTGCCGACTGCACGAGCTAAGATTGGCGGGAAATAACTTAACGGTAAACACAAGTTATTTGGATTGCCTGGGTCAAATAAGTGTATTGATTGATGGAGAACTAAATGATAAGGCGCTTACGGGTAACGAGATATGGGAAGAAAAAATAAAAGTATTTTTTTTAAAACTTATTAAATTTCCTTGATTTTCTATTAAAAATCACAAATGATTTATTCATGACTTATGACAAGGATATCAAATATAAATGAAACTTAGTGGGATTGAACAATTTCGATGTTTATCTCAACTGTTTCTTTTTACAAAGGTTTAATGTAGTAACAAAAAATAATAATATCCTGTTCTGTTTTTTCATCTGTAATTTCCTTTATAAAGACCGTGAAATATCTTTTATAAATCTATCATCCGCACAATTGATTTGGTTGACCAGGGTCAAATTCCAGCAATGATTGACAATTTGACATGAGAAAATAAACATAGAGGCTCTTACGGGGAACGTGATATTGGAAGAAAAATAAAAGTTTATTTTATAAAACTGATTAATTTCTGTAGTTTTTAGTAAATTACAATTGACTTCATTGGATTTGTACATGACTAATATCTAGCATCTTGAAATATTTAGCTAAGTTGAAATACTCAATTTCGATGTTCATAGCTTATAAATAAAAATATATTGTGCCATATTTTTATCCGTAATTTTATCTATTAAAACAGTGAAATATGTCACAGGATTATATCATCCATAAATCTTTAAAATTTACAGGTAAGATTACAAATATATCAATCACAGCTACAGATTAATTTAACAGACCTTCCAGCAAGGTATTACAAGAGACCCTAGGTAATATCACTGACAGTCCTCAGGAACACAAAACAAACAAAGTTATTCCACAACCAGTTCACATTAACCGTTTAAAGCCAGCTTATATTCGTGTACCAAATCCATGTGAATATTTTATGGATCGTGTCATAAGCAATTACAGTGACAAATTGCCAAATCTACGGCGATCAACAAGACAGAGACAAAAACCTGTTCGCTTTAGAGATGACAGTTTCATTTTAGATGCCCAACTAGTCATATGAAATATTTTGCTGTGACTCACATATCGAATATATCGAAAGTTGTCCCATACGGACAATTATAAATATTTTGAAGTCACAGAGGTAGAAGTTAATGTTTTGAAATGAAGTACAAGACTTAAAATGTACTGTATGAAAAAAATATATTTAAAATCTAGATGTCTGGATGTAAACATGGTTAACTGACCGATTCTAATTAAATGAATTAATAAGATTTCGCTACATCATTTAATATGGAAAGGTCATGAACGTTGGTGTGGTTATTACATGTGTCAGATGAATGACCTATTTAAATGTTTATTATTTGTTAATTTGGTTTTTAAAATCTAGATGTCATATGTAATAACTGACCAATTCTAATTAAATGAATTAATTTTAAGGATCATGATGTGATGACCTACCAATGAGACATTGTTTATTCCATAAATGAGCTCATTAGAGCTTATGATTATTCTATGCCAAATTCAAATAAAGTTTTCTATGGAATAATGTATACGTCTAATCTATGGATGGTTCTTCTATACAAATCATACAGTGTTTATGAAAATGAAAGTTAACAAATCACCTTTGTTCATCAGATTTATCGTTAATGGAACTCTCTAAAGGGGATACTTTAGTTGCTGTATCCTGGTCAAACACATTAAAAAGGTCTTCTGCGAAGTCTTCTGCCATGATTTTCTTCTAGTTTAGTTTTTTCCACAGTTTAGTTTAATAACACATGTGTATTTTTTCGGAAGGCCTCGGTTAAGCTGCTTCCGAATGTTAACCGGCAGACTGGTACGTAAAATAAATCCTACTGATATACGTTAAAAAATATGTAAAGGATCAGTTCATACAGGAATATCGACTGCTGCAGGAAAAATGGACTTTTTGACGCGTGTCATATTATTTATCTCATGTATCACTGCGTCTATAGCAAATGATCTAGCCAGAGGTAAATCTTTTAAGTCTTTTAAAACATATTTTACACAATTTACTTATTTTACATCATTTATTTCTTTAGATTGTAAAGAAATATATGATGACAGAGAGTGTCAGATATCAACAGGTCAGGAATAACCATTAATTGGTGGATTATACCTCAATTCAGGTATAATCCACCATTTGACATATAATGGGATACACCAATTGAGGTGTAATGCAGTTTTTATCCCAAAAAAGAAGAAGAGATATTGGAGCATCTTTTTGTATTTACCATAATATTAATAAGTTTTGATTACCACTTAGTCATGTTAGTGATGCCATGTAAATGATTCTGACACTTCATGCTGCATTTTTTTTTTGTATAGAAACCCAAAAACTAATATGACCCTCCTTTTCCTACTTATAAATTCAGAGTTTTATCTATTAAATCATATTTTTGGTCTGTAGTCTCTTCCTGTCCATTTCGACTAACAAATCTTGAGAAGTTAAGTTGGAACTGATGCAGACTTTATTAAACCAGTTGTGAATATCCATCAATTGGTGGATTATACCTCAATTGAGGTATAATCCACATTTTCAAAAAAACACAGCACAGGAAGTCAGAAGCAATTACATGTCACCAATGAGAACTCACCAAAGCTTAAGATGGTATATGCAAAAAGATGCTCAAATATCTCTGTAGAAAAATTTGTGATAAAAACTGCATTATACTTCAGTTGGTTTATCCCATTTTATGTCAAATGGTGGATTATACCTGAATTGATGTATAATCCATCAATTAATGGTTATTCCTAACCTGATCAATATAAAAAAAGGAGATGTGGTAGAATTGCTAAATTATGATTCAACTATCCACCAAATATCAAGTGAAGTTTTGTCTTACACAAATCAACAAACTGATAATCCTGCCATGACTTTGTTAATCACCCCCGCCTCTCCACCTTGCATAATTTGAATTTAGTTTGAAGCTTTGTTACTGATGCTTTGTAAGCCTGGATTGACGAAGCTAATACAACCAGAGGAGGCAGAGTGTTCCAATCTGATGGTTCATGGGAAGAAATTATACATGTATATTTCTGGTAATCTGAGGGAACACTTGATGATGCTTGAATTTGAAAGCTTCTTGACAGTCCTTTTGGTGGCATCAGACAACCTTCCTTTGATATTGGAACTTTATTATTTTGTATTAAATTGAGCATGGTACATTGTAAGTCTTGCATCTTTTCGTCTTTGTTCCAAAGATCTCCATTCTACAAATGTAAATGGTTGAGCATCTTGCTTACACTTAAGAGATCATGGTGCTTATTTATAACATATCTTGCTGTTGTCTCTGGACCATCCTTAGTGAGGTATGTAAGGGAAATGTCATGTGTATATGTTTTTATTTGTAGTGAAAAAAATTCGAAATGATTAACAGATTCCAGATCAAAAACCAATCAGTAAAATTTTGACCGAGGGTGTGACCGTGTCTCTTCTCTTAATGTCCGAAATACAAAAAAAAAACATGCAAGTGCCATAATTTGTACCTTACTCAGCTTCATGTATCTGAAGTATCTTGCATACGTACAATGCATTTGTAATGTTAAGTCATTTTTGATTGAGATTTTTCTGATAAATTGGAGATACTCAAATTTGATCTTATGTTCCATGCCCATCTATACGTCTGATTCAAGTTCAGGTTATTAAAGCAAGGATTTGTATAGTTAGAAGGATTGGAATCTCGTGGACTTTTGCATAGACTGTAGTATAATGTCTTATGCAGCGCGAGATTTTGTGTGATTACCCGTGATGCATCTGGAAGATGCTCAACGTGCCTTGATTAATGGCGGACATTTGCATCACCTAAACAAATAGACATACGATATGTAAGTATTACAATCTATATTTATCAAATGTTATAATTGAAATAAGAAGTTTAAAATGGTTCTGGTGTATTTAATTACTTTTACGATTGCAGTACGAATACACGGCTCCATAGAATGAATTTGCATATTGACCGAAGTGACCCCACCCTATCCCGCCTATTGGGCGGTCCTAACATCATTTTTATTTTGACACTTCTTCCTCAAAAAACGGAGATGAGTGATAAAATTTATATTTTCTGATAGATATATGATTTCTTCATGTATTGAGTAAATTTCGTAGTGGTTTATGCATTAGTTTTCCTAATTTTTCTGTTTCTTTGAGTTGATTACAACAAAAATGGCGTTCTGGAGCGAAAATGGGGGTGGCTTAGGAAAAATCAATAAAGTTCTACAATGGGCCTAGATTAATGTTCAAACATGTTTACAAACGTAAAACATTGGTGATTAAGTGTATAGAAGAAAGCTCAAATCGCTAAATAAGGGAATTGTGATACTTTTCTGTCTTTAAAAATCAATGTGGTTCTCAGATGAATCGCAATTTACCAGGCCTAAATTGGGAGGGGATCCAGTTGTCATAATCATCTGATACTTTCTTCCTGTTTCTACCAAAGTGAAATCGTTAAACCATGTGTTTTGAAATAGTTTAACATCAATTTTAACAAGCCATGTTCCATAGAAAACACCATAGATTTGCCTTTGCCGATGTGGAAAGGGACAATGCATGGATGGTAATCTTTTCAAATGTTCAGTCCAATGTTTACCAGTTCAGCCCGGCAGCTGACCTTCCTAGTATGATCTAGTATTGTGAAAGTACATTGTGTACAAATGAATGTACTTTTTTACTGACGTTAATACACCAACACAGCTCATCTACTTTAATGATGCATAGGTAGTGCTGTTTTTGTCTTCATTATAAATCATTGCCACCCGGCTTTATTATGGCTTATGCATGTTATTGTTATGGACTCCCTTCTTCTCTGTTTATACCACATATCACATGCATTACAAGTCCAATTAAATATGCCTGTTAAATTATGGCGTTTACAAGGCTAAATTATTTTTTCCTGCAACGGCCAAATCAAACAATGAAAAGGCCTTGCAAGATGTTTTCCTGCAACGGTGTCGAAGCAAAAATCAAAATAGCCTTGCAAGATTTTTTCCTGCAACGGCGTCAAAGAAAAAAATCAAAATAGCCTTGCAAGATGTTTTCCTGCAATGATGTCAAAGCAAAAAATCAAAATCGCCTTGCAAGGTGTCTTCCTGCAAAGGCGTCAAAGCAAAAAATTAAAATAGCAAGACGCCAAGATGTCTAACATGTCTAATTTTTGTTTAAACCTGTGCATTACAAATGTACATGAGCTTTTTCTTTTCTAGGCCCAATTGCTATTAACTATATACTTCAGTCAAGTCCAGTAAGAGTTTTATATATATAATATATGAAGGATATCTGTTATCCGAAATATGTAACATTTATTCCTTTTATTGTTATTTTTGGTGATGTTGTACCCTTTTAGACTGGTTATATATTATATTTTGTAGTGTACTGTATCATAATTTTATGATCCATCGCCCGTAAGATTTATCGTTTGCTATTATTCAGTCATTTTATATATATATATATATATATATATATATATATATATATATATTTATATTCATATCAAGATAGACCCAAATAGTTCCATCTTTTTTTTCTAAGTCACTCAATATTAAATTTTCCGATATTTTTTGTTTGTTTGTTTTCAATACTGTGAAGATATGAAAATATCAATTTGTCGTTTGAAGACCCACATGCATGGTATGACAATGTGCTACATAATTAATGATTAATTTAGGTCCTGCATTACCTATTATGATATGTAAATGTATATATACATAGTTTTGTAGTTAAGCAAGCACCATTAAATTAAAATATATGATTTTTTTGTTTGCGACATCTTATGATCCTACAATATTGAAAATATTAAAACAATAGAAACATTGCTACATGTATAAATAATTCCTGAATTTGCATAAGCTGGCATATATGTAGCATAAACCCATAGAAAACTAACATAAATCTTGCAAATATAATTGTTCGAGCAGAGATCTTGAGGTAATATGGCTATTGTTAAGACAGATTTGATATTGGAATTGTTTAAGCCATATGCTATTGTATTATTATTCATATTGCCACATGTAACTATATTACATTTTTTTTTCCAGTATTTTCCAAAATGCCCAAACTGGTGAATGTTAAGAAGAAAAGTCCAGGCACAAGGAAAGTCCCCCAAAAAGTCTAAGCAGTTGTGTGCCAACAGCAGTTGGCCATTCATGCACTAATCATGTGGACTAACATATGGCATGCCTTCAAATAGAAATACTAGTGTATCGGTACAACTAAATGCGACTATTGACCAGAACGTTCCTCCGAATATCATTTATGGAAAGATATACCAACAGTGTTTCATTGGATCATTAACATTCAATCTCTTACATGTATATCAAAACTTGAGAGCTACACTTTGTGTGTAGGGAACTTTGATAGTGACTTGATAGATGATCATGTGATACCAGCTGAATTGGATTATATCTATATTTTAACGTAAAAATAAATCAGAGAATATCTTTTTTTAAATTCCTTTACATGCCAGATTCATTTAATATTCGCCTAATCTGCTTGGTGTTGAGTGTATATTGACGATTCTCTTTCTTGTCACTGCCTTTATTAATCCAGTTTTTCATATAAATCTGTGTGATTAATGTCTATGAGTATGTGTAGTAAAATAAGCAAGGAGACATGGGATATGATTGAAATGAGACAACTATCCATCCAATATCAAATGAAGATTTTAAAAACTAGTAGTCTACATGTACAATCGATGAATGTATGTCATCCACGATCATCAAAACCCATGCAGCATAGCAGGTCGATAAATATTATCACATGAAACCAACAGCCCATACATAAAACATGTACAAAAAATAGTTTTTATACCAAATTATTTTGAAGTTAAGACATAAGAGTTAAGAGATGCGGTATGATTGCCAATCGAATTAGACGGCTCAGTTCACCAAAGTTCAAATGATGTTGATGTAAGCAATTATTCAATCTATCGTTATTTCTTATCTTGATAGACAAAAGTCAGTGTTTTACATGTATATTTGTAAGTGTGCGCTATAAAGTCAATACAAGGCAAAATTGTACAAAAAGTATCTACTGTTTGACAATAAACATTTTAGTTATGTTTACACAGTTTAGAACTAGCAAACATGAAAGTTACAAACAGAAAAGTAAGACTTTTGTTTTAATACTTGATGTAAACTGCTGTTACTTTAATACCTCATATGAAAGTGTACCAGCGTACAGTCAGAAAAAGATGAAAGATTATTTTAAGTCTTCTTTAATATATGACAAGTCACTCTTTTCAAGTTAATTTCTGTATTATACTACATGTATAAATACATAACCATGAATAATTCCATGATTGACTACTTGAGAGGCCGTTATGACAGAGAGCTGACACTATAAGGTTGCCCTATTAATTCATGCACAAATTGATTTAAGTGCTCTGACAAGAAAGAAAAGTGCATTTAAAGATGTAATGTTATTAGTACAATTAAAAAAATTTGCTTGCAGTTGATAATTTATAACACACTGGCTAACGTTTCTTCAATGCCTTTACCATGTTTATAATGATTGAAACCGGCTACAGTAACATGCAGAGGCAGTTTTATAGGGTTTACCAGTGGGCCCCCTCTTTAACAGTACTTGTCCCAACCTTATGATAATGATCAGCCACTGACATGTATATAAAACGCAAAGCAGTAATTCGTCTTGAAATGTGTGGTCAGTTCTTTAACTATGTAAATAATTGGCGAAAGAGCAGCTCACAATATCGCTTGTTGTGGTAAGATTAGCTGAGCTTGCCACAAAATGGTTTTGCACCTGTTTCCGCGAGATTGATAGTTTCGAAGATGCAAATCGCATATAGCTATAATGACATCATTTACAAGAATGAGAATTTTTTTTCATTTCTTTGGCAATTGACTGAAAATAAAAATTTACAGAAGTTAACATACAAACACATTGTCAACTGTCGTTATACACATTGCATTACAATGTACATCAAATAAAACCCTTAAATTACGCTTTTTCGTCAATTGAAACTTGAGTGCTAATCAATAATAATTACATTTAAGAATGAATAAAGTCCTTTACCATTACAACATTGTCTATACGTGACAAAAATAAGAAAACAACTCGATACATGTGTACAAAAAAATCACGTTCCGATATCGTAAGTGACGAGGGAGTAAGGGAGTGTTACCCCGGCACCCTTTGCAAAAAAAAAAAACCAAACTTATTTTTCTTCTATGTGCCTTCGGACTTTATGTTTTGAATTGTAGTTCCACTTTCCATATTCGATATTCATTCTGAGACAAGTGCCTGTGCGGAGACTCCAAGCAGACAACATGCATGTGTATAACGGCATTGTAGATTTTCTTATAAAATAACGAGAGTTGCCGGTCCGGTACATGAATAGATCGGTTAGAAAGCAAGGTTTTAATTTTAATTAGATTGGAAAGCTTAATTCGAGAGTTGAAAATGGAGATAGCAAAAAAGGGGGTTGAGGGTGTTCCACAAGAATATTTTTATTTTTTAAACGCTACATTTGAAAGGTTCAAATTTTTTTATTTAATCTTTAACTACTAATGGATGCCGTAGGAGGTCCATCGGAGTTTGGAGCAAGGATTTCTTGGCATTACAAAATATATCAGATGTTGGTCCGAGAAACATGAACACACCGACCTGACCAACATTGAATTTCCGCTAACCAATGTCCTAACTGAGTGAAAGATACACTGAAACATTTTATAAACATAAAAAGAAAACTTTAAATGTTAAACATATCAGGATTATATATTATTTTCAAAGAAAACAAATATTTGAGAAAATATTTCAAAATTTGAGAAAAAATTCGAGTTTTATTTTAGAAAAAACATTATCTTATTTTTAAGAGAAAACAAAACACAAAATGCATTTACAATCTCCAACTTTTAAGGGAGAAAACGAAATTGCAAAATTTTACCGTTATATTTTTATGTTCGTTCGTTCTGGTTTTTAGTGTAACCTTCGTCAATACATGAATAAAGTACTGTTTTAAAAGCCTCTAAATGCACAAAAAATGTAAACAGTTGTGTTAAATTTTAATATATTTGCATGTAATATCATTCCTTATCATGAAAATTGTACTGAAACTGTTTATTGGAGTATATTTGGGTATATTGGGGTAAAAAGTCATTTTGTGATCGTAAGCGGCTGACATGAACAGAACAAGTTACGAGGAAAAAAGTGATTTAAAATTAAATATATTCATAAAATAAAGTATTAGTGTCGTTAAAATAACATTTAAATACCCAGTGTAACATTATTATTCAACCAAATTATGTTGAAACTGCTTTTTGAGGTATATTGGGGTATATTGGGGTAAAAAGTCACGCCGAGTGACGAGTAGTAGTAGTGGCGAGTAGCGAAGTCTCGCCGCGGAAGAGATTACGATAAACCGCGAGATTCCAATCCTTCTAACTATACAAATCCTTGATTAAAGTATTATCTCAAGGAGGAAGAAATAGAGTGGTACTGCGTCCCACCCCAAAATTTTCTCCCTTGTGTCTTTTTCAAGTAAGGAAAAGATTTAAAAACGATTTATTTTCCCCTGATACACATATTCCTTAACCATTCAATAGATGTCTTCACAGCTATAAAAGATACCTGATTTAACTGTGAGAAGTGACTTGAAGTGTTGTGTTAATTACTAATTACTTGGATTTGGTTAAATTTACTTAAATGATATGAAACCACATACTGGAGTACATACATTGAATATACATGTGCTCAATCATTGTCAATGAATAAAGTAAATCCTTTTTTCTGATAATGTAAAAGATGATCATAATGGGATAGCACATATTTATAGAAAGATTCATACATTGGCAGGTATTTCCATTTTTTAATATAATGAACACTGATTATCTCTTTCTACCTATCTAGAAAGGTATGATCATGGTTCTTTGTATTGTAATGAATTAAATTATTTTATATGTGTGTTCATAATTCAAATAGTATGTACATGTATAGTTTAAGTGCCCTTTTTTATATACATGTACCTATATGAGCCTTTTATTTTTTAAATCATAGCTGGAACACTGTTACAAAATGTATGTACAAGTTATGTCACAAGTCCATAATTCTCTACTAAGTAAATTATATTTATATTTTTGCACTGTATTATTATGCTAAATTTAGATTATCATTTTCAGGCAGAAATGACACAAATAGAGGTGTTAATAACCTGCACTAGTTATAGCAATAAACATTTTAGGAACTGACAATATGTTTTTCTCTAACAGGCTGGAATGATGATGTTGCATGGGTTACCCTTGATGATGGAATTAAGGCAGCCAAGGAACAGTAAGTTTTACTAAAGTCTGTACAGCTTTTAACTCAGAGATATTTTTGTTTTCCAAATTTTGGGGTATATATGTTCAACGCATGCTTCTGTATTAAACTCCAGCAAATATTCTTTTAGTCATCAAGTAACTTTATATTTGATCCAAAATCTAAAAACTATACTGAATATATACTAAAATAAGACTTTTCTATAATCAACACTTTTTCTTACCTTCATTGTACAGTGTAAATAAATTCTGCACTCTTTGTTTTTTGGACTAGAATGTATTGACTGTTTTATCAAATGAAACAAAAATCCATTGATCCTTCACACAAATTATAAATGAAAAAGGCCTGTTTTCTGAACAAGTTAAAGTTTTAATGAAGTTAAACAAATCTCTGTTTCCAAACTTAAAGGAGCACTCCTCCAGCTGTTAACAGTTATACAAGTCGTATAGTTCAATTAACATTACAAGTGATTAGTCTAACAGATTTTTGGTAATATATTGAAAGTAACACCATTATTTTTAGGAACAAACCAATGATGCTTGTTATACATAAGACATGGTGTGGTGCATGTAAAGGTAAGATAATATCATACTTGTGTTATACATAAGACATGGTGTGGAGCATGTAAAGGTAAGATAATGTCATACTTGTGTTATACATAAGACATGGTGTGGAGCATGTAAAGGTAAGATAATATCATACTTGTGTTACATAAGACATGGTGTGGTGCATGTAAAGGTAAGATAATATCATACTTGTGTTACATAAGACATGGTGTGGTGCATGTAAAGGTAAGATAATATCATACTTGTGTTATACATAAGACATGGTGTGGTGCATGTAAAGGTAAGATAATATCATACTTGTGTTATACATAAGACATGGTGTGGTGCATGTAAAGGTAAGATAATATCATACTTGTGTTATACATAAGACATGGTGTGGTGCATGTAAAGGTAAGATAATATCATACTTGTGTTATACATAAGACATGGTGTGGAGCATGTAAAGGTAAGATAATATCATACTTGTGTTATACATAAGACATGGTGTGGTGCATGTAAAGGTAAGATAATATCATACTTGTGTTATACATAAGACATGGTGTGGAGCATGTAAAGGTAAGATAATATCATCCTTATGTTATACATAAGACATGGTGTGGAGCATGTAAAGGTAAGATAATATCATACTTGTGTTATACATAAGACATGGTGTGGTGCATGTAAAGGTAAGATAATATCATACTTGTGTTACATAAGACATGGTGTGGAGCATGTAAAGGTAAGATAATATCATACTTGTGTTATACATAAGACATGGTGTGGTGCATGTAAAGGTAAGATAATGTCATACTTGTGTTATACATAAGACATGGTGTGGAGCATGTAAAGGTAAGATAATATCATACTTGTGTTACATAAGACATGGTGTGGTGCATGTAAAGGTAAGATAATATCATACTTGTGTTATACATAAGACACGGTGTGGTGCATGTAAAGGTAAGATAATATCATACTTGTGTTATACATAAGACATGGTGTGGTGCATGTAAAGGTAAGATAATATCATACTTGTGTTATACATAAGACATGGTGTGGTGCATGTAAAGGTAAGATAATATCATACTTGTGTTATACATAAGACATGGTGTGGTGCATGTAAAGGTAAGATAATATCATACTTGTGTTATACATAAGACATGGTGTGGAGCATGTAAAGGTAAGATAATATCATACTTGTGTTATACATAAGACATGGTGTGGTGCATGTAAAGGTAAGATAATATCATACTCGTGTTATACATAAGACATGGTGTGGTGCATGTAAAGGTAAGATAATATCATACTCGTGTTATACATAAGACATGGTGTGGAGCATGTAAAGGTAAGATAATATCATACTTGTGTTATACATAAGACATGGTGTGGTGCATGTAGATAATATCATACTTGTGTTATACATAAGACATGGTGTGGTGCATGTAAAGGTAAGATAATATCATACTTGTGTTATACATAAGACATGGTGTGGTGCATGTAAAGGTAAGATAATATCATACTTGCGTTTTCCAATTATAAGGTACAGTCAATATTGTTATGCATCTATTTTTTTGTGTGTATTTTAATATGCACTTGTATAAGAATAGGCTCATCTCATTTCCATAGTTTATTTGGTCTGAATGCCAGGGAGTAAACTGCCTGCAGTCATGGTTCAATTTCCAAAACTTTTGCATAGTTTACATGTTCATCTTCTTATTAGGTCACTTTAAGAAAAACCTAATTCTAGCTTGTAAGCAGTAGTATCAACATTGGCATATCTCAGTTTTGTGGAGATTATTTTACTTTTACTCCTCAGCCATGATTCCAATAATTGCATTATACTACTGAACATATAGACAGACTAGACATGTCTTTGTGCCAGCAGTTTATTTTTTATCATAAGTTTTGTTTTTGCACACATTTAAGTGACATGTGGAACTACAAAAAGACATTAAAACAATAATAGCATTACTACTTTACCTTTTACACCACACAGCTGTTTCTTTAGATTCTAAATATTGATTGTTGATGTAGAAAAATCATATCAAACTTAATTCCTTGATAGTAATATAGTATAATAATGTCACATATTTGCATTCGCAGGTTTATTATTTTTAATTCCTTTTAACCATTAGTCTTATAAAAACAGTAGGTATAAATTGATGTGACATTAAATCTTAGAATTTAGTTAATCTTATTCATATTCAGAATAAGTTTTCAAGTAAAAAAAACAGTACATGTGATTTATTCATTTTTAGCTCACCTGACCCAAAGGGCCATTGTGTGCTTTTGCCATCACTTGGTTCTGTCGTCATCCATTAACTTTTACAAAAATCTTCTCTGAAACCACAGGAACAAATTGAACCAAATTTGACAACAATCATCATTAATAGATAGAGAACATCTTACAGACCAATAATATTTGGAATGTCAAGATCTTCATTTTGATTATTTTGACCAAATTGACAGACAACCCATCTCAGATTTTACCCATTTTTTGTCTCGCCTTGACAGAGTCAAAAAGCGAGACATACGTATGCTGTTTCCGGCGGCGGCGTCAACAATGAATTAGTTTGTGATTAGCTCTAGTTTATGGGGAACTGCTAGTGGTAGGTCGATGATATTTGGTATGCAGTTGTATAAGCATTGGTACATCTCATTACCATGGAGATTATTTGGCCCCGCCCCCTCAGTTATGGTCTATTGACTTTCAAACTTTGCTTAGTTTACATGTATGAGTTTGTGATTAGGTCAGTTTATTGGGAACCACTAGTGGCAAGTTAATGATAATTGGTATGCAATTGTATAAGCATTGGCTTATCTCATTTCCATGGAGATTATTTGGCCCTGTCCCCTCAGTCATGGTCTATTGACTTTGAAACTTTTGCTTAGTTTTCATGTATTAGTTTGTGATTAGGTCAGTTTATGGGGAACCACTAGTGGCAAGTTAATGATAATTGGTATGCAGTTGTATAAGCATTGGCATATCTCATTTCCATGGAGATTATTTGGCCCCGCCCCCTCAGTCATTGTCTATTGACTTTAAAATTTTGCTTAGTTTACATATATTAGTTTGTGTTTAGGTTTGTTTAAAGGGAACTACTTATGATAAGTCAATGGTATTTGGTATGCAGTTGTATTAGCATTGGCATATCTCATTTCCATGGAGATTGTTTAGCCATGTACCTTCAGTCATGGCTCATTGACTTTGAATATTTGCAAAAACTTACATGTTAAAGTGTTGCTATTTTAACTTCAACATTTTCATTATCAAAATTACAAAAAGGCGAGACATATCTACTATAATTAGGGCCACGCCAAATGGCGGACGCCCTATAGTGATCAGTCTGTCCGTCCGTCTGTAACAAATTGTTTCCGCTCTATATCTAGAGAACCGTTATGATTTCAAAGTTTATACTTGACATGTGGGTGCTATAAACAGTTTCGTATAAAAAACTAGGGGTTATTCCCCGACTAAAAATAACCATGGAGGGAAATCCCTTTTTATTCATATAATTGGTACTAAAGTATCATGTTTTTGTATTTGATTGTAAAATTAGTTAATTAGCTTTCAATTTAAACAGGTTGAATGATTAAAATAATTTTAAAATTAGATTAAATATACATGTTTTGAGGGAGACAACACTGTAAACATCCTGTTTTTTGGCAGTGAAAATTGAAAACTTATTTGCAGCCACTGTAGCTCTTTTCAAGCAGGAAACCGTACCCTGAAACAAGATTTTTATTAAAGGCCAGGTAAAAACCTATGAATTTCATACAGTTTTGATTATGGGAAAGGTGCCTGTATCATGTTTATATGGGTATGCACATGACCTGATTTCAAGTTTTTTATGTTCAGATTAGGCAACTTTTTCCCCTTTTCTCTGGATAGAACTTTTTTACTATATTAAAAGTACACTATATTTTTATTTCAATATAAACTAGAGAAAATTCTGATTCCAGTGATATCTAGTTTTATACAAGTATCTTTATTAACCATTCCACCACTAAGGGTCACTTAGGCATGGTCCCTTAAAATATGACGTCATAGAAAAAAACTGTTGATTGCACCCTTAATATTATCCAACACCAGAGGGTGTGTCATAATGTATGTACAACTTCCTAGGTCAAAGGTCAAGGTCAAAAACTTTGGTTTTAGTTGACAACCCCATGTCCTATGGTAAAGATCGTGTCCGCTCTATATCTTGAGAACCGTTATGATTTCAAAGTTTTTACTTGACATGTATATAAACCAACAGCAGAGGGTGTGTCATAATTTATGTACAACTTCCTAGGTCAAAGGTCAAGGTCAAAAACTTTGGTTTCAGTTGACAACCCCATGTCCAATGATAAAGATACAAATTTTTTACCACAGATTATTCACAGCGGGGCCCACAGAGATGGCTCCCATCTCAATGATATCTAGTTTTTCCAAAAAATGCACAATTATTTAAGTACCAGTAATTATGAGTAATAGCAACACTTTAATGGATAATCTGATTTTTTTCATCACCTGCATAGTAGAGTTACACGGACTTAGTTACATGTAGGGATAACTATATGTTGTGTTGCAACATCATCTTTTGTATTCCTCCATAATCTTTATAATTCTGTTAAATGAAACTTCACTGCAACTACTCTACAAAAAACAACCAAACTTTTGAATATTCTTCAACAGGGAGCGTAGAAGCAGATCAAAACCTCCCTGGATCCACAAGTGGAGTGTAATATTATTAGGTCACCTAATGAAATGTAATTTTATATTCACTTAAAAAATTTGGTCAACTAAAATTATTCATACATGTACCATTTACAATATTTACAGTAATTTAGGAGAATGTGTAAAATAGACGGTCATGCTACCTTATATCCTGGTATTTTTAGAGGTCAGTTATGTGGATTCTTTAATCTATATTGCATGAATGAGTATTAGATAAATATGAAAGAAGAACAGTTACAAATTCTGCTGTATATAAACAAACATACAGGAACTTCAACTTTTGCAAGTAAAAATTTCTCCATGCCTTCCACTTTTTCATAAATGTGTTTTTGTTTCAGCATTAAAACCACAGTTTGATAGTTCTAAAGAGATTGCAGAATTGAGTAAACCTTTTGTCATGGTTAATGTATTGGTGAGTACTTATGGTGGAAAGCAAATCATTATGTAGAACTTTGTAGTTATATTGTTTAAATCTGACTGCTTTTTTATCTTGTAAGGAAACAATATCCATATATGCTTCAAAATGAATGGTGCATTTTCTCTAAGTATGAAAAAAACTTTCATAAGGTTTCCAAAATGTACCCTATTAATTCTACTGTTAAGGATCTATAAAATATAAATATTTCATTGTTAGAAAAAAAATCTACTTTTACTGATACCTGGGTACTTTAAGCAGACTTGCAGTTTTGAGGCATTGTTTTCCATGAAGTGCATTGTAATGTAGATCTTGACATCCATATTTTCACCCACTATTGTTTAATATATATAAAAGAACAGAGTTCCAATGTCCTGAGCATTGCACATATTTTATCTGTCCAAGGGCAATAACAAAAAAAAAATGCTTATAAATATCTTAGAGATTATTTGTGCTACTGAACATATAAACTGAAATAAAAAATACAGTGAAGGATAAAGTGCATTTTATTTCAACAGGTAAATAAACGTAAAAAAAAATACTCCAGACAAAAATTAAAAAAAACAACTTTTAGAGATATTTAACATAGATTTCTAGTCTATAAAAAAACAGAATAAAAAACAAACCCTGAAATTTGTTGATCGGCACTGATTTTAGAAATTGTCCAAGATATTGCTTATATAAACCTATGATATAAATTTTATAAAATGTCAATGTATTTATAGGATGATGAAGAACCGGAGGGAGAGAAATATTCCCCTGATGGTGGATATATACCTAGAGTTCTCTTTTATGGTATAGTAATTTTAAAAAAACAATATCTTTACAGTACAAATGATTTTAAAATAGTGGTGTCTTATCATGATAGTGTGTTATTATTGAAAGAAAATCGTCAGTTTAATGATTTTATTTACATTCAAAGAAAATGTCTTTAAAATTAGATCAGATACATTTTACTTTGTCATATTCAAACGTATTAATAAAATGAAAAAACAATGAACTGATCAAAATTTTCTTATTGAGTCATAAGATGTCTTTCTACACACACCCTATTTATTGATTGCTGAACATTCTATTCACAGACTTTTGATAATTTTTATTTCAGATCCAGATGGAAATATTTTAGACCAGTATAAAAATGAAAATGGTCATCCAGATTACAAGTATTATCATTTTAGTCCCACATCTAGTAAGTGCATTTTCTTATTTTATAGAATCAATATATTTTATAAATATTTGACAGTATCTTTCTTTTATTGTTGGGATATAATTATAGTATGGTGTCTTTAGATAAATCAATCATAATCAAATCAATATTTGTAAAACTTCTAAAGAATTGGAAAAATCAAATTATTACATTGCAGTGATATTCTGATTTCCAAGTCAAATAAAAACCAATAATTTCACATGTGAAAGAAATCTCCAACATCATACAAAAATAGGGTGTTGTCAATGTTATTGCATCAAAACAAAGTGAGAAAAAATATTGTTCCTTGTTTTTTCTACTTTATTTACATTATAATTCAATATAATAAAAGAATAAATAATCTAAGAATGCAGATATTGAAAATCTTAGCTTGTTACGAAACAACAATGATAATTTGTTTTGACACACATCACACAAATATGTGAATTGATCTGCTGTTCAGTCACTCAATGAATATTTTTTGAATATTTTAATTCTTGGATAAGTTATTCTGTAAGGATTTAGATTGAAAATAAAAGAAAAGTAGTACTTAATGTAAAGGTGTTTTACATTATATATTTCCAGTTGCTGAAACAATGAAAAAAGTTATTAAGGAAAGGAACCTAGAGAAACCAACAGGAAATGACGAGTTGTGATTATCTCCCTTGTATTGTAACCCTATGCATGAGCTGACAAGTGATGTGAAGTGCAAAATGTAGACTTTTTTTTTTAAAATATGAATAAATATAAATTACCACAATATTTTCAACAGTTTACTGTCTGTTTGCATTGAGATTCCAAGTTGATTGTTCAGCCTTCAGAACATAATTATCAATCACCCTTTTTACCTTGCTATGGTAATATCTTATGATGGTGTGATGTGTTGAAATTGTACAGTTGAACCTACAGAAAATGGGCATTTCATTTCTTTTTGAACCTACTGAAAATGGGCATTTCATTTCTTTCTTTTCATGTTCTATATCTTTTTTTTTCATATGATCAGTGCATTTCATTGGTACATAGAAAATATTTAGATTCCAGTTACATGCAGATTACCATGAACTTCTGACAATCAAAGCCTTCACTTCAATGCAAACAGGCAATGATTAAAGAAGATAGACCTGGTTAAAGGGGAAATAACTATAAAATATCATAGGATGTTGTGAAAAAAAATTTCATAAATGTAATACATATTATTTTAATCTGTTCATATGAATGCTTAAAAAGCATTGATGAAATGGACTTTACAAATTGCAAACACAATACTGTTTTAAAGAGTTATACCCCTTAAGTATATGAATCATTTCTATATTGTAAATTTTCTATTTTTTGAAGAAAACAAAATGTTCAATTAAAAGAATTTTGATCTGAATATTGCAGACTCTTTTTATTGAAATTAAAATTGAAATACCTCAAACGTTCAAGTATTCATATAAGAAGGTTGTCTGTATATCAAGACGTATATCTGTGTTTTACTTCCATACATTTATTCTCAACATATTGTAATGTTCCTACTTATCATGTTGTTGCTGTATAAATATAATTGTTATTACAGTTCTTTGCTTGCTTTATTTTCTTTCATTTCCTTGATATTGCCCTATTTTATGAATGAAAATGGGATGTTTGCAAATTTAGAAATGATATAAGACAATTAATGAACAGTATGCCAGGAAACAATCTATAGAATTAATGATGTTTTGATACAACAGTAATTTATAAACAATGTTTTATATGTTAAATAGTTTAGATTGAACACATGAAAACCATATTCAGAATCACTGATTTATTTATTGCCATACAATTATCACATATTTAAGAATTTTTATTTTCATAGAATGTAACATTTTGTTTGATCTTTAAATTTACATTATTAATTATGGCTAAAATAGATCAATACCCAGTAAATAATCAGTAGTTAGATGATAAGAATCAACATGGTTACAGAAAGTTTAGATAGATTGTAACTAGAAATAAGGACATCTACTTCACAAAATCAAAACTACATGTGCAATTTATAAAAAGTGATGTGTAAAAGCAATTTTAGTTGATTGTTTAAAAGTTTACATTTAGTAAAAATATTAAAGCTACACAAAGTATTTTAATCTCTGAAAATTGCAAATAATTTGATGACAATTTAAAAAAAGATATATGTATAATTTACAAAATATTGAGTTTTGACTACATATCCAGACTTTTGGGGGATGGCCCTGGAATGAAAAATGACTAAATGATTAAATAGGTAGTAAATTAAATTGCATTTAATATTTAAAATTGCAGTTTCAGTGATATTTTAGTGTAACAATTTCTCAGGGGAATTTAAAATATAAAGTCCACCAAGTAGTCATAGAAATTTTTTGTATACACATAAAAAAAATTGTTTATTTGAAATGTTCATAAGAAAAGTTTAATATATAATAGCTATAATAAGTTCATCAAACACTGATCACAATATTACAGACATAACATTTTAATGATTGATCTTGACAAAATATTACAGACATAACATTTTAATGATTGATCTTGACAAATTTGATTATGCATTATATTGATGTTGTTCCTTATGCAAATCATGTGTTTTGAAAAATCAAGTGTCATACAATTTATTTGTAATATTTGTATTTTATAATGAAATTACCTGATAGTTATGTATTATTATAGGAACAGTTCTAAACAAAGGAAATCTTTTTACTTGGGTTTATTGCTAGTAATTTGTACTGAATATGTAGTAGCTGTTCATGTTCAAACAATATAGTGCTACAATAAAACTCAGTGTAGAGGATGTTAGGTTGTTTGATTATTGGTGTTTAAGGATGTTCGCTCCTCTTGTTTTTGAATTTTTGCCAGATATTCGGAATCCTCTGGTTTTATCCATGTAGTGCCATTAAAAATTTTGCCCACTTCCCCCTACTTTTCTTTCCATAATTTGATTACATATAGTTTAAATGTCATCTTTGAAAATCTTATAAAATCCTTGTTATTTTTTCATCGTTTTTGAAAGAAAAATGGTGCCAATGTTAAATGTATGAAAAATCTAGAGAAAATTATATCCCACCAAATTTTCAATGGTTTATATCTCTAAAAAACAAGCACACAGACCCTTCATTTTTTTTCTGCTTTTTTAGTTTCCTATATTTTTATACAATCAATTTATAACAGTCTTTTAAAAATCTTGTTATTTTGAAACAGAGTAGCGAACATCCTTAACACCATTTTCAGCACTTTTAGCTACATCATGGCTGACAGTTTTCATTGATAGAAGCTGGAGAAATCACCAATCAGAATAATTTGGTATTCCTAGTCGAGGAAATTAGATGTATCCTATTTCTTTTAAATAAAATGGAAGATTCTGTCTGGATATCACTTTATGAAGAAAATTATTACCAAAAATAAAGCATTGGTACCTACAGAACACATATAAACAATCACTCTATATACTGTTAATATATACAAATACTTGTTATATTGATTTTTAACTCTTCAAACTAAAAATTTGAGAATTTTACATTTAACTTGATTTGCATATCCAAAATGATATATGACACCGATGTGCTTAACACATGTTTCTGGATGTAAAGATTTGAGAGCAACAAGGTATTAAATAAAACTGGAAATCAACATCAAGTTTAGAAAACCTCCATTTCTTCTTAACGCTTAATTTCATGGTTAGTTAGATTATTTTTTAATTTGAGGTAACTATCTTTTTTTTTTTTAGTTGATTTTTTCATATTCAACCTATTTATTATGATTTAAAGACATATTGTGCATATTAACTTACCTTAAAAAATAAATTGCAAACACTTGATAGTATGACTAAACCTTTTCATGTTATGTAAAATGAAAACTTGGGAACTACGCTTATTCCATGCATGCATGGACGAAGGCAACTAACGTTAACTTAGTCCATGCAAGCATGAGCTGAACTAACTTTACATAGACATATGAAATTATTCAATTATTCAAACAGACTTAGTCCATGCATGTATGGACTAAGTTAACATTAATTGCCTTCGTCCATGCATGCATGGAGTAAGCTTAGTTCTCAAATTTTCATGTTTACATAACATGAAAAGGTTTAGTCATACTATCAAGTGTTTGCAATTTATTCCTCAAGGTAAGTTATAATGCACAATATGTCATTAAAGCATAATAAATAGGTTGAATATGAAAAAATCAACTAAGAAGAAAAAAATGATAGTAACATCAAATTAAAAAATAATCTAACTAACATCATGAAATTAAGCAGTAAGAAGTAATGCAGGTTTTCTAAACTTGATGTTGATTTCCAGTTTTATTTAATACCTTGTTGAGCATGAATTCCAAAAAGCCTACACAAAATGCCAACACTGCTTAAGGTCAGAGGAAAAACAACCTTATTTGTATACCAGTAATGTAGTATATGAACTGGAAATTCACAACATATATGACTTAAGTCGTGCCAATACCAATGCCCTGGTTTAACATGATTTAACCATCCAGATTACAAAAGGGCAAACCATTTTTCAAGTTAAAGTTTGATCAGTTATCAAAAAAAAAATCAACCATTGTAAATTCATAAGAAAAAGTTTGTAGTTATTGATAAGCAGGAGCATTGTAACAAATTAATATTTTCCTTTGAGTGAAAATATTTCACTCAGTTGCCTTTTCCATGTATTTTCATGTCCTAGTTAAACGTTTAAGTTATGTTTTTATGGTATGCTGGTGTACTTATTTTTTTTATGCCTTACCTTATCTTTTGATTCTGTTTTAGTTTTACATGTAATATTGAGAGAAAAAATAAATGTATATAAATTTTGTTTTTTGTTATAAATATATGTTCATTGATACCATCCTCTGCTGAAGGTTTATGACTTATATTATTATATTATTAGTTTTATTGTCTCGCCTTGACGGAGTCAAAAAGCAAGACATAGGTATGCTGTTTCGGTGTCGGCGATGGCGGCGTCGGCGTCAACAATGTATTAGTTTGTGATTAGGTCTAGTTCATGGTCCACTAGTGGTAGGTCAATGATATTTGGTATATTGATGGAGATTATTTGGCCCAGCCCCCTCAGGCAAGGTCTATTGACTTTGAAACTTTGCTTAGTTTACATGTATTAGTTTGTGATTAGGTCAGTTTATTGGGAACCACTAGTGGTAGGTCAATGATATTTGGTATGCAGTTGTATAAGCATTGGCATATCTCATTTACATGGAGATTATTTGGCCTCGCTCCCTCATTCATGGTCTATTGACTTTGAAACTTTTGCTTAGTTTTCATGGTTTAGTTTGTGATTAGGTCAGTTTAAGGAGAACCGTTAGTGGTAGGTCAATGATAATTGGTATGCAGTTGTATAAGCATTAGCACATCTCATTTCCATGGAGAATATTTGGTCCTTACCCCTCAGTCATGGTCTATTGACTTTGAAACTTTTACATAGTTTACAAGTTTATGTTTGTGTTTAGTTTTGTTTAAAGCTAAGGGAAAGACTTATGAAAAGTTAATGGTATTTGGTTTGCAGTTGTATTAGCATTGGCACATCTCATTTCCATGGAGATTGTTTAGCCCTGTACCTTCAGTCATGGTTCATTGACTTTGAATATTTGCATAACTTACATGTTAAAGTATTGCTATTTTAATTTCAACATTTGCATTATCAAAATAACAAATAAGCGAGACATATCTCTTGTTAACAGTTTATGACTCATATATTAATGACATCTTTCCACTAAATCCATTGGATGTCGGATGTGAACTGATTGATATTTTTTTAATTTTATTATTTTCAAGAATTACAACAAATATAACACATCAAACATACATACAGTAATATTAGCAATACATTTGAATATCTATTTATTTATAACAATAAACATTGTTGAAAAATTCATTTTCTATATTTATAAAAGAGAATATAATTACGGAAAGAAAAGATAATTTGAGTTAAATGTCTATGTACCACATGAGAAGGGTAAAGTATTTTATGAAAAAGGAAGAGGTTAAAAATATCCTGATTGATATTTTAGTCTTAGTAGATACATGATTTTTTTATTACTTGTTATTTGCTTTGAACTAGCTTTCAGTAACTGTAAGTACTCTCATATCTGTCTTTTGTGTTTTTGTTAGTCTTCTTTTGTGTGTGTGCTTTGTATCTATCTGATGAGTTGAGCCCTTTTTAACTGAGTTATGTTGTACTGTTTCTGTATTTACAGTACTTGACATCATTAGTGTCCTTTACTTCATTCATTTGCTTATTTAAAGTTAAGCGTTTTAGCAACAACAAAAAACTTTTTCAGTTTCCTTTGTTACATACAAGAAGTTTCATCCAGATGATTGATTTTACAAATGAATGTTATATTCCTCAGATTAATCCTAGGCTTAACTAGAGTATAGCAATATGGCCACACAAGGACTTCTTTCACAGGACGATAAATCTCATTTGAAAAGGTAGCTTTTTAGCTATACAGGATGTATGAATACACAGCCACTTCTGGTTTGAATGGGAATGTTAAATTCAATGCAAAATGTTGGGGAATGCTTCATTCTTTGCATGTTTAAGAAATCTTGCAATGCTTGAGTCTTTTAGGGATCCGTGTATGTAGTTGTTATGTTGCAAGCCAACAATTCTATCTTTATCCAACAAACCTCATTTTCAAGTTGCAGTTGGAACATGCATTTACCACTGCACATTAAATAATCTATCAATAAAGATTTTCTAAAATCTTGTGGCACGTTCTTATATTTTGCTAGTACCAGTGCACATAATGGTTCTTTTGTCAGCTAATTGTGCAATGTATACCATAAGAGTTTTGCATTTTTCACCATTTTTCACATGAAGTCAACTTTTTTAATGTCGCCTCTAACTAAATTGTCAATTTCGTCATTGTTTTAATCATTTTTTTTTAATAAGGGCAACTAAGAAATATCATTTTCAAAAGAGTGTTTTCGACATTGACTATCCATATAAACAACTATGTATGTAAAGTTGTATCCTAAACTGTTAATTCAATAAATGGATCATGCCTCATTTGCGATATTGTTAATTTTTTTTACTCCTGTAGTTTTCCTTCCATATACAGTCATTGAGAAATCATTGATTTCTCTGTTTGTCTCTCATCAAAACGTCATGATGCTTCCAATTGTGGATATGCTTACTGAAGGTTTTCCGAGTTTTCTCAAAACACTATACGAATTACATTTGTTCCCCTAATTATCTATTACTCATAAATTAAGGCTGAAGTTTATTGTGTTCTAACTTTAATCTATTTATAAACTTTACATTTTATAGAACCTTCTATAAATGTTCTAACAAACACTCATTGAAAAAAGACTTGCTTTAACATAAAATTTTGGATAAATTAAAGATATACAAGTTCTGATATATAAATTTTATACAGTATAATGTTCATATTTCATAAAGAATAAGATGCTACCGCTAATCTCTAGAGAGAGAATGAGAGATTTTTAACATTTTTTGGTGAATATTAGAAGTAACAGATAAAAAGAAAGTTTCAACAAGGTTGTAACAATGTTGTACCATTGTTACAGCGTTCTAGCCAGCTGAAGATTTCCTTTGGATGCAGGACTATCATAAACCCACTGTCTGTTTTCAAATTTATTGTTATCTGTTTGCGTGTGTCTTCATTTGGTCTGTTTTCTCAAAAAAAGACCTTTTCCACCATCCTAAAACATTAGTACATACCCCTAGAAGTTAGAAATGAAGGACTAAACACACGAATCCAAACTTTTTTTTATTGAAAAAGGGAGGAGATCAAGGTTGAAAATACAGTATTTCAGGTATTGTTACATAAAGACATTGTGACGTTACACTTGTATACTTTGGAATTGTAGATCGAATACAATTTATATGTAGAACCACTTTTTAATTTCTTCACATATTCTCCACATTTTGGTGCCGTGACCAGGATCCAAATAAGTTGAAATCAATTAGAAAAACGAACAGAAGCGTTTTGACAAACATTTATGAAAAAAAGATAATTTGAAAAACGAAGCGGAGTTAGACACTCTGATTTTTTTTTTTTTTTTTTTTTTGCTTCATTCGAAAGTGTAGAACAAAAAAAACAATTTTTGGACGATTTAAATTAACAGATTCCTAGTGCAATCGATTCAGAGAACAGTGAAGAAAAAATTCTTAATACAGATGAGTAGACTTTTAACTTAGAAACTAAACTAAGACACTTGCCTATTTTCATACAGAGTTTAGACACTTGTATACATTGGCATCATAGATCGAATACAATCTATAATAAGTAGAACGACTTCTTCATTTCTTCACTTATTCTGGACAATTAAATTATAATTTCCTTTAAGTTAAATAGGTTCAACTAATGCAAACATTTTTAAAACATTGTTGCCATCGTGACTACAAGTAAAAAACTTATTTCATTTAAAAAAAACCCAAACTAAACAATGTTACAGTTCAACAACCAAACCCTGGGGAACTACGAACTTATAATTACCTTTAAGAACACTTTAAGATCTGCAGCAGAAACTGCTGTTTAATAAATAATAAAAAGTTTAAAAGTTAAATGAAAATATTTATTATTATCCTTCCAAAGGTACTACTGCAATCATCCTGTTTGATTCAAATGCTGCTAAACTGGATCTATGGCTATCTTTCAGAACAGCGTTGAATGGCAACCACTTGATCGTGAAAAAAAAATGTATGTTCTTACTTTTTTGTTCAAGTTCACAGTTATGCACGGAAGACAAACGAACAGTACCGGTTATTTGAAGACTATATTATATTATTGCCATTCTTGACTTCTTGTTATCGTTTTTGGAATTATTTCAACAGCAACAGACATTTATAGTGCATTAAAGTATTTTGAGAAACCATTCTGAATTCTAGTAAATATAAGACTAATGTGTACTAAGATACTAGAGATTGGAGAGCCAAATACAGATAATGGTAAAGTGAAGTCTTCCATTTCAAATTAAATAGACGCCATCATCATTTGGCCGACCGTTTGTGGAATATCTGAGTCACCTATTCCCATGGATATACTCTACATATCGTATCAATTAATCCAAAATCCTTTTCTTCAATTGTGACATCGCCAAATATGATTTAACACCGAATCTTTATTTAATATAAGCATTAGGATGGCTGCTTCTAGTATCTAGAACATGACTGTTTAGCCTTCCGGAGCACTGTTTTTAGCTGGGTTCGTGTTGATCAGTCTTTAGTGTTCTTTATACAGATTTGTGGATTGTTGTCGGTCTGTTCGTCATACCTCTTTGTATACAACTACAAATACTAAGATATATATTATTACTAAGATATATATTATCTGGCAAAATCAGGCCGTGATTTCTTCTCTCCTGTTTGTCAATCACTTAGCAATCTATATGAGGCACATTTAGACAAAACGCGTGTCTGGCGCGCAAAATTTCAATACTGGTATCTATGATGAGTTTATTTACTCATTCATAGACCACTGTTAGATAAAAATTAATTTTCATTTCTCATACCTTTTTTTTTCTTCATTTACAATGATGTTAGATGATTCATACTGATATGACTTTTTAAATGATCATTATTATTTTAATACCAATCGATGACGATATTGACCCCAGGATTTCAGCATTTCATTACTTAACTTTGCTCTCTAGCAAAATGTCAAATAGGTTATCCTCGTATGTGGCAATGCAATTTTAGCTACATTACATTGATTATATCATATAAAAAAATTCTAACAGAACTTTTATACTTTATGAAAACAGTACTATTTTTACTTCTTTCGTAGTCTTGTAGCAAGATCTTGCACAACCTAGCATGGAAAGCAGTCAAGTCACCTGGTAGTGACGCAGCGTCTTTAAATATTACCGAAAAAAAACTATGTAAAAAGTGAAATAACAAAAATACCGAAATCCAAGGAAAATTCAAAACGAAAGGTCCTTTAGCAAATGGCAAAATCAAAAGCTCAAACACACCAAACGATTGGAAAACAACAGTCATATTCCTGACTTGGTACAAGCATTTCATTATGTAGAAAATGGTGGATTAAACCTGGTTTTATAGCTAGCTAAACCTCTCACTTGTATGATAGTCGCATAGAATTCCATTATATTGACAATAATGTGTGAGCAAAACGAACATACATAATAGGTAAAAATGCAGTCAACATTGTTTTATAATCTTTATCACTTTAAAAACAAAACTATTTCAACAAAGAAAAACAAAATGGCATATAGACATTCTATAGACAAAGCACATGAGCAAAAATAAAAGACAAGAATATAAAAATGACCACAGCACAACTACACAATGGCGGGATGTATAAATACCGAGCCACTCCAAAAGTATATTACCAAAAACGGACTAAACAGTAAAGGTTAAAAATATACCATGACAAATAATAAGAACACTATAACATGTAATTAAGATGATAGAATCTATACTTCAAGACCATCATGTATTATTTGTGAAGTTGATACGGAATATTTATCAACAAGGTCTTGGTATCTTCCGATGAACTTTTTTAGAAAAAGGAAGAGACGTTCTTTGACATAACCCTGGTTCATCAACTTTCTGCTAAGACACTGGTGGCATTTTTTAAAGTCTGAGTACCATCTGTAAGCTCTTGAATACCGAATGAGTTGGGAAATGTATATCCCATATGCAGGTGAAGTTGGTAAATTGCTGCTAAGGAGGGGGAAATTTATAATTTCAAAATTAAAATCGTCTCGTTTGTCATAGATTCTGGTACTGAGATGACCGCTTATGTCAAATTCGAGGTATAAGTCTAAAAATGAGGCGGAGGAAGCCGTGTCTGTTGTTTCTTTAATTTCTAGTTCTGAGAGAGAGAGAGATGTTGTTACCAAGGAAGAAGAAAATGTTCCAATAATCATTGGCGATTTCGGAAATTTGATAGCGACTGAAAGAAACCTATCACCGGATTTCATTGCGGAATACACACCATAGTCCCAATCTATCTCTTCTGAATGAACTACCCAACATGACCATTTACTATGCAATTTAACACAGCAATATTTTGCTAAAATCAACATCAGTAACATCAGTTTTCACAATACTGACAACGAAAATGTCAAAGTACTTGGCAAAGAGACTACATCATAGGTGTTGCAAGGCATCTTCCACAACGTTTATTCTATAAAGATAGTTCCTATCAAACTTTCAATGATAAACACAATAATTTACACAATATTTCACAAGAAGCCTACAAGTCCGTTATAACACAGATGTTAGGCCAAAAGTTTCTGGAATTCTTCAAAACAACAGCTTTTCAATGTGTTTGATTAAAAAAAACTTTTTTCAATTTCGTTGAATTCCGGGAATTTCTCTTTTATTATATCAACTTGATCCTCCAATCCTCTTGTCTAATGTTAGGCCTTTGTTCTAAGTAAACATTTTGTTTAATTGTTTTGGAGTAGGGCTCATGTTGAATTTTGTTCTAGACCTAATTCTTCTTTGTTAATTTATTAAACTTAAAACAGAATCATCCATTTATTGTTATTAGGCATTTGTTTTAAAGCAAAATTTTGGGTGTGGTTCATGTTGCATTTTGTTTTAGACGTTCTTTGTTAATTATCTAAACGTTTTCATCCATTTATTGTTATCAGTCTCGTTATTAAATCTTTTGAAAGATTGTTTCTGTTTTCTGGTATACAATCTACCGTTTTGTTGGCGTTGATGTATACAAGATTATTTAAGTTTATGAGTTAGGTTTAAACATTTCAACGAGCTTCATCCTTAATTCATATGTAACAGTAAGTTATCAAAATTAAGAGTTTATTAAAAATTCTAGAATGAAGATAGATTTTAAATTAGAAACTCCACAGAGATTTTGTTATGTAAAATACATACCAGTACATGACATTTGTGTTTTTTCCAATGTTAAAAAATTTGTCTACTTCATTTTAAAAAATGGTGTAAATAAATAGTCCATTCTGGAATTTGAAAGAGTACCTACCGTTTAGGAATAACTGCAGTTCATTTACCATTCTGGAACAATGGTAACTGCACATTGACAACTCTGGAATGGTAAAAGTACTTCAACACTCCAAAAAAATGGCAACAGTACATCGACCATTCTGAAATATAACAGCACATTGGCCATTCTGGAATGGTAACTGCACATTGACCATTCTGGAATGATAACTGCACATTGACCATTCTGGAAGGGGTACAGTACATCGACCATTCTTGTATGGTAACAGCACATTGACCATTCTGGAATGGTAACAGCACATTGACCATTCTGGAATAGCAATAGTACATCTACCATTCTGGAATGGGTATAGTACACTGACCATTCTGGAATGGTAACAGCACATTCACCATTCTGGAATGTTAACAGTACATTCACCATTATTGAATGGTAACCAAGTAAAGAACGTTCAAGTTCAGGTATAATGCCCTTTATTCATGTTTTAATACACTATCAGGAGGGTGATTTACATTTTTTATTGCAATTTCATTATAGATCTGGATTAGAAGTACAGAAAAATGAATGAGATAATAGTACCCTAACATATGTAAATTCATAATCTATCATTGAAAACTTAACATTACAGCATTCTGCTCCAGTTATAAGACCATGAATTCCATTAACGATTTGAGCAAAGGGAGTTACCTAATTAAGATAACTATGTCACTTATTAAAGAAGCCAATAAAGAGGTTATCCATTAAGATAAAAAAAAATAATCCATGCACTCTATTACTGTTCAGTTTGATTGTTATCTTTTTCATTGAAAAATATAAATATGCTGTTTCCAATTGGTTGATTTTCGTTAAAGTTAAGCATCAAGTCTTGAACTGCGAATTCTTGATGATGATAGAAAAATGTGTTATGGAGGTACCCTGATTTGATCAAACTCTGAATAGATATCAGATGTTTTTATTCCAGTTGATAATAAAAGTATTCTGAAAGATATGTGACCCAACCATGAGTCATATATTAAGTCAGTTAGCTTTAAGCCTTCTTCCAACCCAGGACACTTATTACAGAAGCACCAACATTGTTTTTGCTATAGTTTGACTTGATCAGGTAGTACACTCCTTACTTTTGTTTATTATAGATTAAACAGCAATTAAGCGTATAGCTAGCCTTTTCCGTGAATTAATCAAGCTTACTATGCGGTATGGCTTTTGCTCATTGTTGAAGGATGACATATAGTTGTTAACTTCTACGACATTTGTTGTCTGGTGGAGAGTTGTCTCATTGACAATCTTACCACATCTTCTTATTTTTAAAGGAATGCAATTCTGTCAGGGTCAGAATTAGTATTGTAATCTTTACAAGAGTTTCTTCTTTTTAAATTTCCTATCACCTGCAAAAGTATGTTAACTTAAAGAGTTCACAAATGAATTTTACTTGTGAAACAGAGAATTTTTTGTTTTACAAAGCTTTATAACATAAGAATTCCAACTGAAGTACAGTTTATTTGTATCGTGTTCCTTATTTAACTGATATTATCTAAGGGCAGTTCCATCAAAATATACTTGGGACCCAAGGAATGCAAATTGAATTTGCCAATATGGATGGGAGTAAAATATTATGTTGTACACAATTAAAACATATGCTTGACTTTAAAGTCACCTTCTATGGGTGGCTACTTTATTTTCAACGTGCTTTCCCTGAATACCGAGTGTGTTCTAATGGAACAGCTCTTACTAAAATGTGGTGTTTGAGGTTAATGATAATTTATTTTCATAATATGTTGCGGTCTTACTGACTACTTCCCCAAATCACCTTTTATTCATATAATCATCATTCATGTATGAAATGAAGTTACTTAAATTGCTTCTTGGTTCTTTTAGCTGCTATTCATAGAATTATCAAACTCGGTGGAAAACTTTTTTTTTTTAAATCCGAGTACATTCTATCCGTAAGAAAAATAATTTTATTCCAATATTGATCTAGTGATTTCTTGATAGTTTTTGGAAGGTAGCCATTTGTATTCAGTTGAAACCCACTCTTCCAAATCTTGTCTCTTGATATAATTTCTAGAAATGGTTTCCTCTTTCCCCTCTTGTCCTGGAATGGGAACAGTGCATGGTGACCATGCTGTCGACTTTCTGCCCTTATACCAATGAATTTCCATATTCAGACCACAAATGGTGATAATTTTCCCCATTTGTGGCCACTCATCACTATACTTTTTCATATCAGTTAACATAAAATCGCCAACATTTACAGAATGTTCTTTTATGTCTGGCTGAGGCCAGGCTGGTTTTGTTTTTTCCCACGGATAACCTAAAAAAGTGAAAGTGCATGGTTAATACATTATTAGACAATAATATGTTTCCGTATTATACCGTCCTGTTTCTTTGTAAATGATTTTTTTATGGTTTAAAAAATAGGAATATTTGATACATTTGTACCATTCAATGTAATTGAAATGTTTATTTTTGGACTAAAATCTCTCAAAAGTAAGTCATCAAAATCTACAGCTTCTTGGCAATATTACACAAAATAATTAAAAAGGTGATAAAAATGGGAACTTTGATATTAAATTTTATATAAAGAGTGGTTCACTGTTTTCATAGATAACTTATAGGAATATGAAAATTTATGATAATTTCACAAAATATACATCAATAACTACTCATTTATGTATTTTATTTTGTGAAATTGTATCCCATCGATATGACATAATAAAGTGAACAACTCTAGCAGCATGTGTGTGTATACCTTAATATAGGAAGAGACTCCTCATGCCTGTCAGAATGTCCCATCGATATGACATAATAAAGTGAACAACTCTAGCAGCATGTGTGTGTATACCTTAATATAGGAAGAGACTCCTCATGCCTGTCAGAATTATTTCATTTATTTTTGCAATATAAGTAATGTTTTCCATTTTGAATTCCTTTATATTTAGTCCTCTCTGGGCTATTTATAACTTACAACATTATGTGAGTTTTTGTTTTTCGTAGAATGTCATAAATTGAACAGTACTGGCCATTGTTTATTGCAGACTAAAGCAATGTTGAGGATCACCTTATGAAGACTTCAACTTACGGGGGGCATGACATCCCTGTTCACTACAATTGCAGGCACCGATATTGTTGTTTGTTCCGGGGATGGTTGGTGAGACAAGAATAGATACTTTACCTTCACTAGTAAGGTCTATCTTATAGATTTTATGGAAAAAAGAAGGAATTCCCGGTGGTGCCATCTTAAAAAAATAAAATGAATACATAGGAAAAATACTGTTTCCTGATTGAATTACATAAATTTTAATATAAAAATGTATGTTGGTGCTGATTATTATGTAATGACCAAAAAAAACAAAAAACGCTTTTGACATACGTTTATTTGTATGTTAGGAGTAACGAAGCCATATTAGTCCGCATCATATTTTGTTAAAACTGCATATTCAAGAAGAAGACAATTTCTTTTTTTAACTAACATAATTCACATGTAAAACGGTTTCTGTGTATTCTGAACCGGTCGGTGATATTTGATAAACTATCATTCTTGGACTCAACGATGCCTTAAAGTCCGAGGTATGAAAGACAGTATACCAATGCGATATGTAGGAAGTCTCTAGGATACAATAAATATAAAAAAAAAGAGGTGTGGTATGATTGCCAATGAGACAACTATCCACCAATGTTCAAATAAAGTGGATGTAATATAGCTTGCTAACAGAGATTTATATCTTAAATTCTTTATTATATTAAACTACTTCTTTCTCTGTCAGTGACTAATGATCAGTCTGTTGTGATGAGATACCTTATTACGGTTAAGATTATATAGTTTGTTAGTTTGTGGGCTTGCTATCCTCGATGCCCATAGAAAAGATTTTAAAATTGACAGGGGATTTTGAAAAATTATAATTTTGGTCACAGTAGAATCTGGAGGGTTTTTTTACGTATAGAGATTACCTTTCAGATTGACACTTGACGGTTTGTTATAACAATTTGTTGTAACTAATACATAATTTGTAATGAAACATGTTTGACATAAATTTCTAGTTCTGTCCCTTGTTTTACCATGATTTACAAATTACACTCTTAAAAATAATTTATATCGATAAAATATAAATTTATAGACGTTGCGCACGGTATTGGTGTCTCTTTGAAAAAATGCGGTAAATAGAGGGTTATTCACATTCAAGCTCTTTACCTTCACAATAGATATCCATGTTCTATATATCATTCGAAAGGAAATAAACAAAAGAAATCAATAAAATAGGTGATGTTGTGCTTTGTATATTTTGTAAAGGAAAACGTTGCTCATTTTGATGCCTATAACGTCATTTTAAGGGTGTCCCGCTGTTACAATTTTGTTTTGTGCGCGTCTTTGAAATCACAGTGTGGATTAATTAGTAGGTTAAATGAGATAAAATTTTGCAACAGTATTGTACGCCATTGACGAAAAATTGTGTCATAGACGTTTTTAACTGTGAGCGAAAGAATATTGTCAGAAGCGTTGAGATTAGGAAGAGAAAAATGTCCCATTCAGCTGCTCAGCTCCTATAAAACTTTCTGCCTTCAATATTACAGGATATAACAGATGTAAGTGGCTTTTGATAATATCAGAAAATTTATACATGTCCTAAAGAAGCTATCTGAAGCCATCACTATATAACTGCGATCTTACTTTCATAACATCGTTAGTTTTCCCGTGTCCAATAAAATGTCCCGATGGACAAAATAACACATAAAATAAGTTGGAGGCTGTTTATTAAACGAAATTTTACTTGATCCGCAATTTTTAGCAACTTTTAACTTATATGAATGGAAAATACATTTATTTTCCTCTTAAATGATATGATATATAATTTTGTTTGAATTGTAGGTAGAAAACACGTAACGATCTAATATGTCCAATGACATGTCCCCATAACTGTAATTTGACGATCACGTCATAATAACGCTAAACTGTACACGAATTTTCTTGCATATTTAGCATAAAATTGATTTCATGAAATTGTCTGATCTATATTAAAATTTAATTTCATGAAATTGTCTGATCTATATTAAAACTTAATAAAGTTCTTGTTTAATATGCATCAAAGTAGATCTGGTTTGTATAAATAATTTAAGATGACGAATATTTAACTCGGATACTTGATAAAGACCAGTGTCATAAAACTTTACTCAGTACTCGGAAGATAAAACTTGTGCTAGAAACACCAAATCCAGTATCTTAATTGGTTGATTTCGAGTCTGAGTCGTGCTCCTGGCCAAAAAGTGAGAAAAGTTAACATATGATCACAGTCTCGTAAAAGTTTTGTTTAAAGAGTCGCTGGTGTTTACTGAGAGTTTAAAATAATCTATAGTCATCTACACAGTAACATGTGTATGAAAAAAGGTTTACTATTGTGTGGCAGAAAGGAGTTGGTTGTCTCGAATCTCCAACAGAATTGCCAGCTACATAGGCTTGCGGTGCATCGAGTATTAAAGTTTTAATTGTAACTTGTCTTTTACATTAATTGGAGATGGAAAGAGAGAGAGAGAAAAGAATGTGTGCTCAGTGTTAGAGTAAGAGTTGTCCGACAAATATGATGGATTGCACACAAACATGTGGCAGGCTCCAGCGTATTAATTTACAGACACTCCCAGGTACATTTTAACCTAGTTTAAGTTCCATGCACTCTACCCACATCTTCCGAAATTTCTTATTTTCAATATCTTTGAAAGCGTATGTTTTACGGGAAGTTCAATATTCTTTGCAAATATAACTAATTTATAGAAAAGTTGGAGAATATCAAATAATGATAAATATTCTACATTGAACACGCTGTGTGTATAATAAATTGACACCATATTTCCTCTTTTTACCACTAAATCAACCACACACTGTCTGCTGTGTGGATAAATGGTTCTCTCGAACTCTCTGGCTTCCTCCACCAATAAAAACTGACCGCCACAAGATAGCCAATAGTGCTTAATGTGGAGTTAAACACCAAATATTCAATCAACCAATCTGCTCGGTGGAATTTTTTTTTATACTTGTTAAAACAAAATCAAAAACACTGAAACCGAAAACCAGAAAATAACCCGTTTGAAAAGGATCTAAAACTGTCAAAGAAGTTGTAGTGTAAACCGATACCCAGTTATATGTTGAAATTGGAAACTCTGAAACAAAAACTATTTAAAGTATAAAAAGTAAATTAAATGCATTCCTGGTCCAAAGTAGTTTCTTTCAGAAAACATTGATTCTTGTATATTTATGAAAGCAGTTACTGAAAAAATATATATCTTGTCACAAGAAAATGAGTATACTTTTTAAAAATCGGTTTTCGGCCTGCTGTTAATCAAATAGTGGTTAAGGTAGATTTAGGTTTATATAAAAAGGCATAGTGTTTTCCATATTTTGCCAAAATGCTATAATTTCAAAAAATAACAAAAAGTATAGATCGCCGACCTTTTTTAAAGCTTAATTTAATAAAGTTTGTGAAAAATTAACAGATTTTGTAAGGATGCTTCATGGAAAATGCACTTTTATGTGAATAAAAAGAAAACTAAACGATAGAGTTTTAAATATAATGTATATATGAGAAGATAGATCTCTTGTTATAATGTGTTTTCCTAATGCAAAATGCAAAACAAAACAAAGCAAAAAACTAACGTAATCCTCGTACTCGTTTTCTTACTTATTCTGGGGATAATCATGATTTAAAAATTCTTATCAATGAAAACATTTTCTTTTAAATGAAAAGATGTGACCATATGATAAACTCATCATTATTTTTTTTCAAATGAAAAGTTCACAAATTAAATTTTGCATCAAATTTGCTAATAATAATTGTAAAATTTAGAATCGATCATTTGCAGCTATTTGCAATAAAAAAATTTAGACCCCAATCTACCTTAAAATATTGAAAATTAACAATGGCAGCATTTCTATTTCAAACGTGATGCATGACTTATAAAGATTTAAATTTTCGTTAGGGAAGAGGATTTTCAATTTATAAAAAATTGCCATTTTTACACAATCATGACAATTTGTAATTGATGTCGAGATCGTGAACTCATACATATATGATGATGATTATTATACCCTATGCAGTTGCGTAGGATATAATGTTTTGACTCGTCCGTTCGTCTGTCCGTCTGTCAGTCTGATGTCAGTCCTGTTCTTGTCATCGCAACTGCTCTGAAACCACACAACAGAATTTCATGAAACTTTTTAGATAGTAAGGACATACTGTGTAGATGTGCATTAAAACCACACAACAGAATTTCATGAAACCCTGTAGATAATAAGGACAAACTGTGTAGATATGCATTGAAACAACACAACAGAATTTCATGAAACTTTGTAGATAGTAAGGACATACTGTGTAGATGTACATATCGACAGGAAATTGTGATTCAATTTTTTTTCTAGCAGTTTTGCCCTTTTGAACTTAAAATTTTGGCCTAAATATACTGCTGCAACAGTTTGTCATCGCAACTCCTCTGAAACCACATAACAGAATTTCATGAAACTTTGTAGTTAATGAGGAAATACTATGTAGATGTGCATATCCACAAGAAATTTTATCAGTTAACAATTTTAGGAGTTATGAGTCTTTAAATTTGAGTGAGTTTTTGTTTTCCCAGTGACAATGTGGGGGCGTGGGGTAGGCGAGCGAACCTTTAATTTGTTCGAGTTTAACAAAATAAGATATGAATTATGAAATATAAAACTAGTATAAATTTATGAAAAATATTGTATTATGAATAAAGTGTTGATAAAATGAGTAAAAATAAATATCAGGCTCAGGCGTCGTCTATCAACATCTTTCAAATAATCAAAATGAGAAGCATATGAATATTAACGTAAATTGAAAAAAAGACAAATCGAGGGAGGGAAATTACCAAATAACAAAAAAAAAAAAAAAAAGAAACGTATAAAAATAGAAACAAAACACAAATATTACAAATTTCATCAGCCAAGATTAAGAAAGTCTAGCGGCAAAAAAAAAAATAAATTGTTAAATTTTAAGAGAAAGATGAAAATAAGACTTCGAAGGTCATAAACGAAGACATTCATTGTGACATTTTTTTAAACACGCTCGTCCGTAGAGTAAAGAGGTAACGTCAGTTTTCCCTTCATTTGTGTCACTCATAGTATTAAAATCAGTTTAAAGTTTCAAAACATTATGGATTTTGAAAATGAAAGATGCTAAATAATATACTAAAAAGATTTGAAATCATGTTATATACGTTTATGTTATCATATTATTATTCGTTGCTAAACATTGCTGTTGGAGGCGATTTTACACAAAATTACAAATGTTGCATGTGTTATAAATGTTTTAAAATTCTATGGAATTTTGGATATTAATGTTTACATTTATTATTGCCAACCCTGGATTGAAAAAGAAAATATCTAATGAAGCAACTTAAAAATATCTGCAAAATGAATGCTTATTAGAAGTCCAGAATGTAAATTTTACAGTCAGTTAAAGCGACATTTCCACAGTAGTAAAATGCTTGTACGCTTGAAACGTTCTTTGAGACAACGTCAAAATCCTCTTTTGTTGAGAACGTCGTGTAACGCTCAGTGGTACCTTCACTAGTAAGGTCTATCTTATAGATTTTATGGAAAAAGAAGGAATTCCCGGTGGTGCCATCTTAAAAAATAAAATGAATACATAGGAAAAATACTGTTTCTGATTGAATTACATAAATTTTAATATAAAATGTATGTTGGTGCTGATTATTGTGTAATGACCACAAAAAAAAAGAAAAAAATGCTTTAGAAATACGTTTATTTGTATGTTAGAGTAACGAAGCCATATTAGTCCGCATCATATTTTGTTAAAACTGCATATTCAAGAAGAAGACAATTTCTTTTTTTAACTAACATAATTCACATGTAAAACGGTTTCTGTGTATTCTGAACCGGTCGGTGATATTTGATAAACTATCATTCTTGGACTCAACGATGCCTTAAAGTCCGAGGTATGAAAGACAGTATACCAATGCGATATGTAGGAAGTCTCTAGGATACAATAAATATAAAAAAGAGGTGTGGTATGATTGCCAATGAGACAACTATCCACCAATGTTCAAATAAAGTGGATGTAATATAGCTTGCTAACAGAGATTTATATCTTAAATTCTTTATTATATTAAACTACTTCTTTCTCTGTCAGTGACTAATGATCAGTCTGTTGTGATGAGATACCTTATTACGGTTAAGATTATATAGTTTGTTAGTTTGTGGGCTTGCTATCCTCGATGCCCATAGAAAGATTTTAAAATTGACAGGGATTTTGAAAATTATAATTTTGGTCACAGTAGAATCTGGAGGGTTTTTTACGTATAGAGATTACCTTTCAGATTGACACTTGACGGTTTGTTATAACAATTTGTTGTAACTAATACATAATTTGTAATGAAACATGTTTGACATAAATTTCTAGTTCTGTCCCTTGTTTTACCATGATTTACAAATTACACTCTTAAAAATAATTTATATCGATAAAAATATAAATTAATAGCCATTTCAATGCTTAGTATTATTAGAATGTTCCCTAAATGATTTTATCTTCTTAACACAAGCAAAAATGTATACTGAAATTTATTTCAGACATCTCTACTTCTTTAAATGCTAATATTTTAATTTCAAAGTAGTGTATTTAATTCTATCAGGGGTGGGGTGGGGTGGGGAGTAAAAGTTTAACTGAAGCACATTTTGTATGAAGCGCGGAAGATTACTATAACACACATGTGTAAGAGGACGACCATTATATTTTCACAGTTTGGGGGTGGAAGGAGGCGATAGTTTCAAGTAAATATGAGTTCTTTCAGATCAGTAATTTGTTTCTCAAATAATATTGTAAAAGAAACATCAAATGCACTATTGTTTTGGCAGAGAATGGCTACTTTTACTTTCATGTTCTAAATATGAGTAAGTGAATTGGTCCACATTAAGGTCATAAGGGTCCAAAATTATATTCAGTTTGATTTCAACAAAAAAATTAATTTAAGGGGTCCTTTGGTATGCTGAATCTAACCGTGTAATTAGATTTTGATATTGGGCCTGGTTTTCAAATTGGTCCACATTAACGTCCAAAGGGTCAAAAAATAAACTTTGTTTGATTTCAATAAAAACTGAATCCAAGGGGTCTTATATTTGAAGCGTTTCCCTCAGTTTTAGTTTGTAACCAGGATTTGTTTTTATCTCTATCGATTTATGAGTTTCGAACAGCGGTATACTACTGTTGCCTTTATTGATATGCTAAATCTAACCGTGTAATTAGATTTTTTATTCTGGACCTGGTTTTCAAATTGGTCCACATTAATATCCAAAAGGTCCAAAATTAAACGTTGTTTGATTTCAATAAAAATTGAATTCAAGGGGTTCTTTGATATGCTGAATCTAACAGTGTAATTAGATTTTTAAGTTTTGGCTTCGTTTTCAAATTGGTCCACAATAATGTCCAAAGGGTCCAAAATTATATTCAGTTTGATTTAAACAAAAACTGAATTCTTGGGGTTATCTCCACCAGAAAAAAATATTTAGTAAGAAAGATAAACTATGATTGGGTCAGTGTGTTGAGACAGAAAATTGTGTTACAGCCAAATATAATTTCTACAATATTCCCTGTGATGATTGATCCAATACAGGTTAGATATTTGTCTATAAAAATAGAAAAAAATACATGGAAAACTTCCTTAAATTATTGTTTAAAATATACATATTCAAAACTTAACTTTGTTAAGAGTAGAGTTCATCATACCTATTTTCAAGAAATATTCTGTTGTCAATACAACTTTATTTACATTTATTAAGGTAGATCATGTGTTTTTAGGTAAAGGAAAGGTCGGAATTTTTAGCAGAAAAATTGTCAGCATACCAACTATGGACTTTAGGTGGAAATCACTTAAGAGCAGCCTTACAAAACATGTCAAAGGATGTGTACTTGAATGAAATTAGGTACTAGTATAATTTTGTTTCATGTGTTTTGTTTGTTTGTTTTTTTTTTTTCACTTTAAAAACAAGCAATGTTGTTGCTTTATTTTTATTTTTGTCGCAGTTTCTAAATTGTGTAACGGTAACTGTAATCTATATATCATGCATGCCAGGTTTCATATGGAGAAGTCAAGGCATGCTTGATGATCATTTTAAATAATAAATACATAAAGGTGAAAGACGCCTTAAAGTTATCTTTGTTTGTCTGTTTGTCTGTCTGTCTTAAAATATGATTTCAACAAAAGTTAGATAAAGGTGTAATAAGTTCAATGTGATTTAAGGTGCAAAAACAAATCTACTAAAAATATGTATAATCTTACATTTTGTGTTTCTTTTTAGAAATGTTCAAATTCACCTGTATTTTGGTCTTAAAGAAGAAGCAATGACTATATCAAACCCCCACAATGGATCACAGACTTCCCTTAAACCCACTTTTCAGGTGAGATAAAAACTATCTTTATAGCCTTTACAGAAAACAGAAAATATTATGACATCCTGAAAGGCTGTCTGATTTGCATTTATATTACATCAAATTGTTATATATATGACATATATTTGCTAATTGAAAAAAAATCATTCTCCCTTAAATTAGATTTTCAGCTAAAAAGTACACAAACAATTAAAATTTAAACATTCTCAGTAAAAAGCATTTGCCAAACACAGTTTGTTTAATTCTTCAAGCTATATTTGAGAAAAATGCTTAAATAACTAATTTAAGAATATTATGATTTTGCTACCTGGTGGGTGGGGGTGGGGTTCATAAATGTAGCCTAATGAAGAGTAATTATAATTTATTTATATATTCAGGATAATGTTTACCAGGCTTTAAAGATGAAAGATTCACCTGACGTATCTGCAAATATTGCACAGATGTTAGGGAAATAGAAATGAAGGTAAGAAAATTTTAATGTCTGGTTTTACTAGTTCTAAAATTTTAAAAATGTTACTATGCAGAATAAAATTGGTATTGTCAATTCGACAGCAACAAAACAACAAAAAACCACCATGGACATCACATCAAACAGTCTTCAATTACTTTATGCCACTGATTCATACAGGATGCATAATGCATTATACCCAAAAACTTTGTAAAGCATATTGTAAACAGTTGAAAACTCCACTATAATCAACACTGGTTTTATTTCAGGAAATTTCAAAAGAAAGTGTTGGGACTGTAGTCAGTGTTGCCTGTTATGGGGAAGAAAACATTAAACTGTTCCATTTACTGGTAAAAAAAGTTCCAACAAAAGAATGAAACTTTCAAAAGCGTTCCTCAAACTGTAAGTATAGAACAAAATATGAAGACTTTTATAGTACATCAGATAAAATAATTGTGATTTTAATCCTAACCAACAGTCTGTACATCTGATATTGAACACTTAATCAACAAATTGGCTGTGATGATTTGTAATGAGTGAGCACTTTTCGGATCTGTTGGACAATGATTTCCTGTTAGCTGATACATTGAAATTTTCAATATGTTGAATGAACATAAAATTTCCATAAACATTTCTCAAGTACTACCCAACAGAAAGACTTCATAATTGGTCAGCAGTTTCACAGTAATGAGTTTTAACCTGTTAGCACTATTCTGATCTGTCAAGACACCTACCTCATGTTATAAGATACTTTAAATTCTAGTTGTGGCATGCGTTCTTGTTTTTTTTAGGTATCTGAATAATTAATTAATTATACAAAAAAAAAATTTAAAGATGTGTTTCATACTGCAACTGTGCAGTCATCGTGGTAAAATAAATATAACTTTTATTATTGCTAAATTATTGGTGAAATATACATTTCATACATTTGATGACATATGCTAATATTTCAGCTGTTTAAAAAGCTACAAAGAGTTAAACATGAGAAGCGAACAACTTTTCTTCAAGAACCGTTGGACATATCATTAAACATTTCAACTTCACTAGTCAAAGTAACTATATAAAAGAAAAAACAACTGGAAGAATGTATGATGGCAATGACAAAAACCAAGACCATGGATGAGTGCAAGGAATTATATCCTGACCAGCGTGATGGAATTGACAGATTTCTAGGTATCACTTGCCCAGTTTAGGTAAATTCAAGAGATACCAATCTTTATTGATGTTTTCGAAATTGGTGATACATGTATTGAATTCTTCAAAGCTGTATCCTTATAACTACAATTTGGTTAGCTAGATTGCAAGGTTTTCTGTATATAATGGTTTTTATTAGATACCAGCACTCAGTGACAGTATAATGTTTTTTTAAGAGTGAATGCAGAGTATTAATTTGAGTGAACATTAAATTTATTATCTTCTTTTTTAAAATTAGAACTTGGAATATAATACGGATATTTGTCTTTTGTTGAATACCATATATTAATCTTTAGATCTATTGTGGGTTTTTGTTTTGTTGATTTGCTGTCTCATTAATTTATATCACACATCCTTGTTATTTTACTCCATATCTTTTTTTTTTTCAAAGTTATTGATGCTTACTGTAAAAGAATGGGCTAAATTTGGTATTATTAGATCAAAGCACTATGTCATTGTTGATAGTTCCAAATCAAGATCAAAATTGATATTATCAAATTTTTGCTATGAATCAAAGATGAGATAAGGGTTTTCCAAATGCTGATTATAGACGTATAACATATCTCTTAAACATATAGTTTCAACAATGTTTCAAATCTTGCTATTGTTAAAAATATTATTAATTCTTTAAAGAAACATGCAGTTAAAAAAATTACTAAATAACAAGAAAAGTATAATGGAATCCATTGAATTAGATGATAGTATTTGTAATGATAATGTATAGAATGACAATCCTGCAGATGATTCTGGATTTCCAGACACAAGTTACTCAGAAATGCAGAATGAAACATGTTCTGATTCATTAAATATTGCATACACTGATAGTAGTGCCTAAACACAACAACCTGAAACTTGTATTGTGTCACAAGACTTATTTGTAGATTAAACTTTTTTACCATTATAAACTTTTCACAAATTTCATTTCAATTTTTAACATTCCCTTTTATAAATATAAATATAAATTTAGAATTTAAATTTTAAATAACGTTTTTTTGGATTTTGAAAATGAAAGTTAAATAGTCAATGCAGTAAGATTTAATAAATCATCTTCAAACAAAAAAGGTTGTCTAGCTGTTCAAGTAATAAAAAATAAAATAAAATATATATTAATAAATGACAGCTTTATAGAAAGTATTTGTAAAGGTTTAACCAAAATGTTTAATGAATCAGAATACTTTTCATTCTGCACACTTTGACTTAAAGATCCTAGCATTCGTGGTATAGGGTTTAGTTATCTGGATAAGGGTATATTTGAACAGCATAATCTAATGACACTCCAAATAATTGCATATTAAATTTATACCTGTTTATTTCTAAGTGTTTTAAGACAATTTCAGAAAAATCTTATAGTTTACTCAATAAAGATATGTTTTTGAAAGGGAGGATGTAGATCAAGAAAATACAAATAGGAAGTCAAAACAGTTAAAACAAGCATTACTCAACCAATCATTAAAAACTAAGATGAACTCCAACACATCTACTTTTGTATGGTCAGCATCTCCTGCTAAGCTTTTTACACTGTCCATATTACTATTGATAGAAGATACTGGCCAGTCAAATGAGATGATATGCAAGAACTGTATAAAAATATGTTTGGGAAATTTGTTGAATTATGTGATTTCAATAAACAAATAAATGGTACTATCACCTTAAAAACCGTATAGATTGAAAATTTCTTTATAAAAAATATTTAAAATAATTTGAATGTCATAATTTCTAACAACTGTATGAAATTTGTTTATCATCAAAATAAATGGTTCTATCACCTTACAAATTGAATATTTCTAACACCTGTACATTGGGGAAATACCTTTTTTATGCATTACAATAGAATAAGTCTTTAATGGATGATTTTAAATCAAATGTTAAATAGATTGTTATATATACAGTCAGGTATTACTAACAAGAAGTTTGTGAAATAAAATACTTTTGGGCATTTTAACCCAACTTTTATATCCAAAGTTATAAATGGAAAGTTACTACATGTATAAATAATGACCATTAAAACAATCATATATGAGACCATTTTCCTTCATTAAATTACTTGTTACTGGAATCATGAAGAAGTTACTTCAAGTACAATGTGTGATAGACATATATATAACAATAAATTAATAAATTATTTTCAAATTTATACATGTGATTTTTATTAACAACTACAAATGAGAATCAGCTCAACAGAATAATAGAAAGAGCATCTAAATGAAATTAAAAATGTACATATTGTAGACATTAATTACCAAACGTTCAGATATTGTTCTCTATAACAACTGAGAGATTTAACGTGCGTTTAGTAGCTTCCAGAACTTATTGGTATGTAAAATTGAGAATGGAAATGGGGAATATGTCAGAGACAACAACCCGACCAAAGAGCAGACAACAGCCGAAGGCCACCAATGGGTCTTCAATGCAGCGAGAAAATAATGTGCTTCTTGTCATGTGGCTCTTCAGTGTTGTTCAAAGTGCAGATCTGTAATGTAATCTCATCTCAACTGGGAAACAGTTAATTCTAGGTTTCTGAATCTAATGCATTCTTGGAAATATTTTCAAAGGCTACACTAAAAATTGTGATTTGTTAAAAACGCACTACATTATATAATTTCAAGGAATGACGTGACATTTTTCTCATTTTATGGTTTAATAAGTGAAAATGCCCATCATACTTTAGATTCTGAAATGGTAAAAGGCTTCATCATAGACAGAAAATGTTTGTATGCCATCTAATTGAAATGAATTGAAAAAAGGATGCATAGATATTCACCTGATTTGAAGATAGATAAACCATATAAAAAAACATCAGACATGTATGAAAATCATCAAAACAGTACACTTATGATCATATTGAAGTGTACAGTTAATTACACACGTTTTCCTAGTTTTTGTTCCCAGAAATAATTGAAATTCCCATACCATTATACAGAATAGACCGTGATGTTCAGCTTGTTTAAATAATCATAAGTACTGTTTCCAAATACAGAATGGTCAATGTACTGTTACCATTCTGGAATGGTCAATGTACTGTTACCATTCCAGAATGGTCAATGTGCTGTTATATTTCAGAATGGTCAATGTACTGTTGCCATTCCAGAATGATAGATGTGTTGTTACCATTCCAGAATGGTCAGTGTACTGTTACCACTAAAGAAAAGTCAATGTACTGTTGCCATTCCAGAATAGTAGATGTACTGTTAACATTATGGAATGGTCAATCTAAGGATACCATTGAAAAAAGATCAATTTAATGTAAGACACTCCAGAATGGTAGATCTGCTGTTTTTATTTAAACTAGCCAAGGTAATATTGTAACCATTCCAGAAGGGTCAAATGCCAGGTCGTAGAGGTATGTATTCATTTAACTTGTGTGAAAAGCAAAATGGAAATAATATTTGCACAAAGTACCGTGACATTGGACAATACACACAAGTTGTGTTTGTTTACATAACAAAATCTCTGTGGAGATTCTAATTTGAAATCTACCTTCATTCTAGAATTTTTAATAATCTCTTAATTTTGATAACTAGCTGTTATGTAAAGATTCTGCTAAACATGCTTTTTGTGGAGAGTACTTATAAAAATAAAACATACTCAGATAGAAACATATATCATGTTTTGTGTATATTTTGAATTTGATCCATATCAGATTTTGACTATACATGCAATTTCTTAGCAGACACTTTAAATCTGTTGTCTCCATTATAAATTATATAAGTGGAGTCAAGATTTTGCATTTATTGTTAAATTTAGAATATCCACAATTTGAAGATTTTCATGACATAATCGTTAAAATCAATATCAGAATATTCTTTATTCCAAAGAAGTGACAAAATATCGTGTGGAAAAGGAGAATTGTCTTTCGTCTTACATAAAATGATCGATAAGAACATACATGAAAGTTGTATGCTTAGCTGTAAATAAAAACACTTTATAAATTTAATTCTTAAGAAGCGCTTTTCTGTGTTTACCTTGATAAGGTACAGGTACACTCAATCAAAAACATTTGAAAGCCAGTGATGTATGAATACGTGAAAGCGTTATGAGCTATATGACCAAAAGGAGCATAGAAAGAACAGCCAAATAGTAACTATTAGAATATGTAAAATATTAGGTTAATTTCTGTTTCAGTGACTGCATAAAAACTGTATAGATTTTATTGATCACATAATTTTGCTATGAGTTAAAAACAACTATTTTTGGTAAACTATTTCAAAGTATACATACATATCATCAAACCTTGTCCTCATTACAAGATTCAGTAATTAAGTTTCGTTTCCTTGATAAGGTTAGTTTTCCAGATATCAATAGTAATTTTCAACTGTCTTTAGTATCTATGTAATGTAAGGTGATACTGAACATGTCCGTCTGGCAACGAATATGACCTTAACTTTACTTTCAAGGTTAAATGTCGCCAAGGGTGACTGGGGAATAAAAACATGGTCAGTTTCGGTGTTTTTCCGACAGTCAGTCAAACATTTGCCAAAGTGGGGCGTCCTTTTGGTTAGCCGGGATGTATAAATACGCAGCCACATCCGGTCAGAATGGGGACGTTGAATCCGATGCTACTTATAGAAGAGTGCACGCTCTCTGCACGTTAAAAACCTTTGCAACAACTCTGGGGGACCGTTTGGTAGCCTGTTGCATGATTAAATTTCTGTACCTATCCAGTTTGAACAGATGAAAAAAATCAAATAATTTTAAACGTTTAAGATTTCACAATGTCACTTGGGAGACAGAAAATGTTGTGCAAAATTTGTAAACGTAGATGACGCATAAAACTGAAAAAGTCCAGATCGAATTCATGTTCGCATGCCAGTAACAGATAACAGACACATTCATCAGCTAAGGAACCAAGAAAAGCACTAAAAGTGATCGGGTTTATACAAAGTTGAAGTGTCTGTCAATACTGATGCGTTGCTGCCATTCACTTTATATAAAAATCAGAAAATAGTTCATGTTCAAAAATTGAGCTGCTAACTATTCGCTTCCATAAACGCTGAGACGGTAAAGTTACGTTAGACATCAATTGTTTTTAATAGTCCAATAAATTATATTTGTAAAATAAATCAATACAATCATTTGTAAAATCCTGCACAAAATACTCTGTTTAGGTACAAGAATACGAAATGAAATTGCTCTGTGTGGTAAATAACAAATTCGTTCGAATAGCAGTAACTTGCCCTCACTAATAAAACGGTCTAGGCTAAACCAACCAATACGAGAGAGGCACATATCATTTCTTGTGCGTTTAGGCAATACTTGAAAAACTTGCACACATAGTGATGCGTTCGTTTTAATATGTTATTTCTGTTTTTGACAGCTTGCCCCTAACGATCTCGTATGTAAAGAGCTTTTCGGTAACATAAATGGCGAAAAATCTTTGACCTCACTACAGGATTGAATACAGGTATCCATTCTTCTCGAATTATAGTGATGCGTTCGTTTTAATATGTTATTTCTGTTTTGACAGCTTGCCCCTAACGATCTCGTATGTAAAGAGCTTTTCGGTAACATAAATGGCGAAAAATCTTTGACCTCACTACAGGATTGAATACAGGTATCCATTCTTCTCGAATTTTACACATTGAAAGGTTGTTATTCCTATACGGTTTCTGGTGACTTTTGAATTTTTCATATGGTAAAGTGTCTTTTTCGGCTTTCCTAATTGCACTGAATATGCAAGAATAGTATGTTACGATCACGTCGGGTAAAGCTGTACTTCGAAAGTTTTGCCGTCCTTAGATACTGTAAAAGTGAAATTCGTACGCATTCCTATGATACAGACTCACTGGTGTCTAGCGGACTATGAGATTGCATTTCTAAAGTATTTTGAGTGATGATCTGACGTGCTGAATGAATGATTGTCAATTACCTTTGTTCGTTTGATGTGTTGTAATTTTGCACGTTTGCTAAATTGTGATCAACACAAGTAGAACGACCCGCTTCGTAAGCTTGGAACGTATTTACAGGTCTTTTACACAGTAATTCCATATTTACTGCACAAAGGTTGCATTGATGATCTTCCGACCGGCAGTAAAATCCTTGCCAAAGTTCGGAGTCCTTTGGGGTTTGCGGGGTGTATAAATACGCAGCATCGTCCGGTCAGAACGGGGACGTTTCATCTCATGCTTCGTGCGTGCTCTCTGCAAGTTAAGAACCCTCGCAACATTTTTTTAAGAATCCGTAGATTACCTATCCAAGTTACCCTCAATTTCCAGTGGCAGTCTACTAAATTTTCCTTCATTCATTCCGATCGACCTCTATTTCAGGACATGCCTATTGTATTCATTGTTAATTTGTTCTCCTCCTGAACATGCATGAAATATTTTCCACTGGACTTAAGGCAAACAACAATCAATCAATCATATGTTATTTGATTAATGTTAAGTTTGCATGGTAAAGTCTGCAGTTTCTCTTAGTAGTAGATCAATTATAACTGATTTATAGAATGATTTTAAGGGATGACAGAATTCATCTGATCTGACTTCATTTTCATGTCTGATCAATGTTAATTTTTTATCATTAGGTCAGGTTTTTTTTCAGTTACTATTAGGAATATGTAAGCTTAATTCGTTAAATAGAATAGTTGTCGCATGTACATGTCTGTCTGACGTGGTTAAGCATACCTATCACCAACCCAGTAGCCAGTTACGGATCACTGATCAATATTAAAGTTTTCATGATTCGATTCGTTTTCTCTGTTTCTGTAAGTTATAAGGCAATAAACTCATCATAGATTATACCAGATATAAAGAATCTTACCTTAGACTGCGTTTCGTCTACAAAACTCATTTGTGAAAGTCGAATAAAAAAAAGTGAAAAGGCCGAATAAAGTACGAAGTTGAAGAGCATTGTGGACCAAAAATTCCGAAAGGTTATACCAAATACAGCTGAGTTAATCAGGAACCTGGAAAAGAAAATCCTTAGTTTTTCGAAAAATTTAAGTTTGGTAGACAATTAATTTATAATTATCACCTATGATATCAATGATACTGTAAACCAACTAATTTTCGCGAGTAGAAAAATAACGCGAATATAAATCGTCGCGAATATGTAAAACTTAGATCTTTTTTATTAAACTACATCAAGTTAATTAGAGAATCGCGAAATAAAATAGCCGCGAAGTGGACTAGAAAGTATTAAACGCGAAATAAAGTATACGCGAAAATAAGTTGGTTTACAGTAGTTCATGTCAATACATACGTGCTGACTACTGTGCTGGTGATAACTTAACAAAAGAGAGCCGAATGATACCAAAGGGACATTCAAACTCATAAATCGAAAACTGACAACGGCATGGCAAAAAACGAAAAAAAAAGACAAATAACAGTATACAAAACACAATATTGAAAACTAAAGACTGAGCAACAAGAAAACCACGAAAAACCGGGGTGATCTCAGGTGCTCCTGGAGGGTAAGCAGATCTTGCTACATATTGTCCATAGAATGATTGTAAGAATTTCATTTCGTTCAGAGAGGGTTTAACCGACATGGATTTCATTTTCATAGTTCATGTATCAACTTCCGTTCTCTGAATTAGCTATGATAAGTGTATTTACATAATTGTCGCGTTACTAAAAGGTTAAGGTCAAATTCTTTTTTCTATAAGGTCATTGTAAGGCGAATATGATCATCTGACCTTGAACAACATTTCATGGATAAACATTGATTATGATAAGTTTTTATGAAACCTGAAGAAGGATCTTAATATAAAGGACGTTCAACATAAAATTCAGTCATTATCAATATTAGGACGAGACACTTCATCGTTTGCTGTGGCTTAAAGCAACCACCAATCAATCAATCATCGTTTGCACTTCATAATCAATAATGTTGCTGTTATATTATTTCTGTATAAATTTTACGTCAAATTTTTCAGTATTAGAAATAAGATGTTGTATTAGTGCCAATGAGACAATTCTCCATCCAAGTCACAATGTGTAAAAAGTAAACAAATTATAGGTCAAAGTACGGCCTTCAATACGAAGCCTTGGCTCACACCGAACAGCAAGCTATAAAGGGTCCCAAAATGACTAGTGTAAAACGGGTCAAACAGGAAAACCAACGGTCCAATCTATATAATAAACAGCTGCGCCATAAGCGCATGATACGCCCGTCGCTTTTTCAATAGATATAAACCAGTCACCAAAATTTCATGAAAACTGCTCAAAGCATTTTTGAATAATTGTCCGAAAACTGGAAAATCGCCCTTTTTTAATGAATAAAACCCCATAACTCGGAAACGTAAAATCTAAAATTTACAAAAATCGAAAGGGAACTCAAGTCAATAGATATAAACAATTCACCAAAGTTTCATGCAAATTAGTTAAAGCGTTTTTGAGTTATTATCCGACATGTTGACGACGGACGGACAGACAACGGTATACCATAATAAGTCCCGTAAACGGGCGTATAAAAAACGAGAAACACTGAAACTGACAACACACATGTTCACGTTATACTTTATAAACACTGAGGTGCTGCTGGTCCAACAATGAAGACTGAAATCGACACTACACAAGAGAACGACCAAGAGACATTCGGGGGGGGGGAGGAGGATTTTGAAAATAAAATATCAAATAGGTTAACTTTGTATTTGGTAATGCTATTTTAATTACATTACATCGATTACATTATTTAAAAAAAGGCCAACAGAAAGTTTGTTCTTTATTTAAACAGGACTACTATTATTTCTTTCAGATAAGACGAGTCTCATAGCAAGATCTTGTACAACCTAGCATAGGAAGCACACAAGTCGCCTGATGACAAACTCAAATAAATGCATTGTCTCCAACGTCTTTGGGTGAAACCGCGAGAGATATTGTTACAAAGGAAGAAAAAAATGTCCCAATTATCATTTGCGATTTTGGGAAATAGGATAGAGACTGAAAGATATCGATCATTAGATTCCACCGTGGAAGACACCATGATTGTTTCCCAACTCCATACGTGTGGTTCTTTAACACTTTTTCAGCTTTCATTTTTGTCTATCAACATGATACCATTACAGTTAATTTGTGTGATTCTACCCAAACTATCTTTAACAACATCATTAATTAAATGTGTTCTTTTAATTATAATGCTACACTCACCACCTCGTTTCACTTCTCTACAAACATCATCAATAACATCAGCAGGGATGCTGCCGTCATCAGACATATGAAACGATGCTTCCATTGCATATATTTGACTTTGTCTAGTATAATTAAAAAGATGTTGCAATCATTAGCATCACATACTTCTGCCGTGCTGATGTCATCGTCATCATCACTGACTTCTGCCAGGATGTTACCATCGCCATCACCACAGACATTTGCCAGGATGTTACCATCGCCATCATCACATACATTTGCCAGGATGTTACCATCGCCATCATCAGACATCTGCCAGGATGTTACCATCGCCATCATCACAGACTTCTGCCAGGATGTTACCATCGCCATCATCACAGCCTTCTGACAGGATGCTACCGTCGCCATCATCACATACATCTGCCAGGATGCTACCATCGCCATCATCACAGACTTCTGCCAGGATGTTACCATCGCCATCATCAGACTTCTGCCAGGATGTTACCATCGCCATCATAACAGACTTCTGCCAGGATGTTACCATCGCCATCATAACAGACTTCTGCCAGGATGTTACCATCGCCATCATCACAGATTTCTGCCAGGATGTTACCATCACCATCATCACAGACTTCTGCCAGGATGCTACCATCGCCATCATCACAGACTTCTGATAGGATGTTACCATCGCCATCATCAGACATTTGCCAGGATGTTACCATCGCCATCATCACATACATTTGCCTGGATGTTACAATCGCCATCATCACAGACTTCTGCCAAGATGCCATCATCACATACGTCTACCATGATTGTTGTTACTATCGCCATCATCAGTTTTGGAAATTGTGTGTTATCTTAAGAACTCATTGAAATTTCAAAGAACAATGTTTTTCAATTCTTAAGCGAACCTCAACATGCTCACAGATTGCACTTAATTTCAAAAAGTAAAAAGCATGTTCTGGTAAACGATACAGTGTGATAAGATAATGGTAAATACAAAAGACCTAACAATCAAATTAACAATCAAATTAATTGACATGGGCCACGTCAAGCATAAGGGAGATCGAAACTTTTATATCAGAAGAAGCACACATATGTGACCTGAAATTTACAACGAAAGCATCGGATATCTTCAGTCTGTGGTATCTTCTTCGGATGTTTCCAACTAGCTATCTGAAGATACTGGGATAAATAAGCATGCATCATTGTCATGTGCAGAGACCTTCAGTTGAGGAAATAGAAGATACAATATCCGATTACAAGCAATAGAAAATGAGTGTAGGAAATATCTTTCAAAGTAAAATATTCAATCTTTTTTGTTTTCTTGTGCCATACTATTTGTGATAACTTAATTATCGTTTTTGAGGAGCTGATGAATTGTTGCTTCTGTATAAGTATTCAATACTGGTGGTTCTGACTCCGGATTTTCTGTTTTATTACATTAAATTTGATCGTCCAATTCTCTAGTCAGTATGTTAGGCCTTTAATTTTGTTCTAGACGTAATTCCTCCTAGTTAATTATTTAAACTTAAAACAGAATCATCCATTTATCGTTATTCGACTCGTTATTGAATATTTTAAAAGACTGCTTCTGTTTTCTGGTAAACAACCTACCGTTTTGTTGTTGTTGTATATAAGATTTTTTAGGTTTATGTGTTTTATACATTTCGACAAGCTTAATCTTAAATTTCATAAATTCATAGGTAAAGATTCTGTTAAACATGTTTTTGCGGAGAGAAAAAATCAGATAGAAACATATTTTATGTTTTGTATGTATTTTTAATTTGAGTCTGCTCCTGCTACAGTTCCGGATTTTACTTTATATACAGTCAGGAATCTGATGTTCAGTAGTTGTCGTTTGTTGATGTGGTTCGTAAGTGTTTCTCGTTTCTCGTTTTTATATAGATTAGACCGTTGGTTTTCCCGTTTGAATGGTTTTACACTAGTAATTTTTGGGGCCCTTTATAGCTTACTGTTCGGTGTGAGCCTAGGCTCCGTGTTGAAGACCGTACTTTGACCTATAATGGTTTACATTTATAAATTTTGACTTGGATGGAGAGTTGTCTCATTGGCACTCATACCACATCTTCTTATATCTATCTAAGCAAAAGTATAAAACCTGTTGACTTTCTCGAGAACTATATAAGTTCGGTCACGTTTTTGTATTTCCTTTTAGATTTAGGAAATCCACAATTTGAAGCTTTTCGTTTGACATAAACGTTAAAATCAATATAAGAATATACTTTATTCCAAAGAAGGGACACAAAATTGTATTTCTTCTTGCATAAAAGGGTTGGAAAGGACATGCATCAAAGTTGTATATATCTAAAAACAAAATAGTCCCTATGCTTAGCTGTAAATGAAAATAATACTTTATAATTTTAGTGCTAAAGAATCGCTATTCTGGATTTACTGTCATCAGGAAATCTCAAACCAAATTACTAGTATGTAAAAACCAGGAATGTTTGAATATGTAAAGACGTTAGGCGCTACAAAACCAAAAGGGACATGGAAAGAAAAGCCAAGTTGCAACTTTTAGAATATGTAAAATATTAGAACAGTTTCAGTTTCAGTGACTGCATAAAATAGATTTTTTAACATACTTTTTTTAAGTTGCTTTGAGCTCAAATTAACTAAAAAAAGTATGTCTAGAAAACCATTTCAAGGTATACATATATATCTGTCAGACATGGTTCACCTGACATTGGCCTCATTTCAATGTTCAATAATAAACTTCGTTTCCGTGATTATGTCAGTTTTACCATAGTGGGACATACTTTTAGTTATGCAGGATGTATAAATACGCAGCCACGTCAGGTCAAAGTGGGAACGTTAAATCTGGTCTCGTGTAATCTCTCCCCCTCTCTACACGTAAAAAACCCGTGAAACAACTCGTTGAGGAGTTCATATAGATTGTCTGTTGCAAGACTAAATTTACTGTCCCTATCAAATATACCCCTATTTTCCAGTGGCAGTCCAAATCTTCTGCCCTTCATCCAGGTCGACCCTAATTACAGGACGTGTCTAATGTATTTATTGTTAATTTATTCGAGTTCTGAACATGCATGAAATAATTCCAGTGGACGTAATGCAAACGACAATAAACTAATAAAAGTTACTTGATCCATGTTAAGTTTTCGTTGTAAATAAAGGCAACAGTAGTATACCGCTGTTCGAAACTCATAAATCGATAGAGATAAAAACAAATCCGGGTTACAAACTAAAACTGAGGGAAACGCATCAAATAAAATAGAACAACGACATAACAAAAACACAACATTAAAATGTAACACACACAGAAACGAACTATAATATAACAATGGCCATTTTCCTGACTTGGTACAGGACATTTTAAGAAAAAAATGGTGGGTTGCCTCCCACTTTTATGGCAATGTTAAATATAACATTAAAATGACAACATTACATGGCAGGACTACAATACAAATAAATGGGAGAACATATAGGACAAAGAAACACACGAATAATAGCTAACAAAAGGTACTTGGTTTAAAATTTAATACGTCAGACGTGCGTCTCGTCCACACAAGACTAACCAGTAAAGTTTGAAAGCCAAAACAAGTACAAAGCTGAAGAACACCGAGGACCAAAACTTCCAAAAAGTTGCGCCTAACACGGCCAGAGTTTTCTGCCTGGGATAAGAACATCCTTATTATTTAGAATAATTTATAATTTTGCAAACAGTAAATTTTATAAAATGACTATATAATAGATATACATGATAAAACCGAAGTGGGGACTAAATAAAAACGGATACATTACATAAAACAACTTAACCCAACACATAAAAATACACAGCCGAGTTAGCCAAAGCCTCAACGCACAAAGTGACGTCACATTTGAAATTCTAAAAAAAAAACACACAAAGTGACGTCCCAAAATTAAGATAGGATTAGGATTGATTCAAGATTAGATTTGTAATACTGACATTACATTTATTAATAACAATGAAAATTACAATACTTATTAATATCAAATTGTGGTAGTAATTAGATAATTAGTTGTATTATCTAGCTATGTCGGTGTTTCTTCTGAATCAAACTAAAATCTAATAAATGAAGGGGGTGATTAATTATCTTTACCATAACACACGAATATAACAGAAAAGACGTTAAGACATTTGACAAAATTTCTCTTGTAATATGTGCAGTGGATCAATTATAACTGTATTATAGATTGATTGTAGGGATGACCAAATATGTGCATTTGACAGAACTTATCTGATCTGACCTCATTTTCTTGTTTCATTCATTAACCAATGTTAAATTAGGGATAGATCAGCTGCACTTGTTTAATAGAATAGTTGTCGCAGGTACTTGTCCGTCTGATGTGCTTTATCATATATAGATATAAGAAGATGTGGTATGAGTGCCAATGAGACAACTCTCCATCCAAGTCAAAATTTATAAATGTAAACCATTATAGGTCAAAGTACGGTCTTCAACACGGAGCCTAGGCTCACACCGAACAGTAAGCTATAAAGGGCCCCAAAAATTACTAGTGTAAAACCATTCAAACGGGAAAACCAACGGTCTAATCTATATAAAAACGAGAAACGAGAAACACTTATGAACCACATCAACAAACGACAACTACTGAACATCAGATTCCTGACTTAGGACAGGTGCAAACAAATGCAGCGGGTTTAAACGTTTTAATGGTACCAAACCTTCACCCTTTTTCTGAAACAATAGTGTAACATCACAACATAGAAAGACTTGAACTCACATTTATGGTTCGTTTATTTTTGGGGAACGTATAATTTCCATTAATAGGTCAGTTTCTCAATTACAATAAATGATAATTTAACTTTATGTGTTATGTATAAACGGTTTTATGGGATTCAAATGTCCCTTACCTCATTTTCCTGGTTCATTGGTCAACTTAAGTTTTAATAATGGGGTCATTTTCTCGGATACTATAACAAGTATATCAGTCATATTTAGTGTTTATAATCAATAAACTGTATATGTCCGTCCAACAGAATTCAACTGACCAGTTTCTGGACCTTATTTTTACGGATCATTACGCATTATAAATTTTTTATGATTAGATTCTTATTCTCCGTATCTGTTAGTAATAATACAACGATAATTTGTTCATAGAATGATTAGTAGAAGTACATTTCTTCCGGAGAGGGTTTAATCGACGTAGACTTCATTTTAATAGTTCCGTTCTCTTAATAACATCACTTTCGCACTTACGAACAGTTTCATCTCAATAACGTGTTATAGTGTTCTTTATATTTGTCCTTGTACATTTTTTACCTTTACTGTTGAGTCCATTTTTGGTAATATACTTTTGGCGTGGCTCGGTACTTATACAACCCGCCATTGTGTTATTGTGCTATGGTCAATTGTGTATTCCTGTCTTTCATTTTTGCTTATTTGTCTATAGAATGTCTAACGTGAGGGTACCCAAATTGCACCTATTTTGACAGTTTTTTCACCTACGTTTTTTTATGATCCAGACAAAAGTTTTCATTCTGTGTTTATTTTGTAGACATATTCTTATTTACTAAATAGTTACACCAATTTTATTTTGAATCCATATTGAATCTTAGAAAAATGGGTTTGAATCGACCTCCAAACGATCCATGATTCTGTAATGAGGAGTACCCAAATTGCATCCATGCTGAAATTCATATCCTTAAAAATCAAATAACAGATGTTTTGTTTTATTTCTTCGAATATTTTGAACAATTTGACATTATTCCATGCTTACTATTCATTTTGTAAGAAATGGATGCTTGTAACATGTTTAATTTGCCCATTTTAAAAATGACATTTTGAGAACGTCGCATGGCGACGTTTCCGTAGATTTCCTTTTTCCAGGGAATGCTTCATCTGTTGGTATATACTGTGAACGTTTTGTGTATATTTAAATATATCTACCTATGTTGAAAGACGTGTTCAATGTCAAATTATAAAAATACAAATTGTTTAGTCTCAAAGAAAACTTGTAAAATTTCCAGAGCTATTTTTGTTGAATAGGTGCAATTTGGGTACTCGGTGCAATTTGGGTACTGTGACGTTATATGCCATATTGCTTTTCTTTGTTGAAATAGTCATTTGTTTTATAGTGATTAAGATTATATTACAATGTTGACGGGTCTACCCCAATTTTGACATTTGTACCTATTATGTCTGTTTTGCTCACACATTGTCTTGTATTCTATGCGACTGTCATACAAGTGAGAGGTTTAGTTAGCTTTAAAACCATGTTTAATCCACCATATTCTACATTAGGAAATGCATGTACCAAGTAAGGGATATGACAGTTGTTTTCCATTCGTTTGATGTGTTTGAGCTTTTGATTTTGCCATTTTATAAAGGATCTTCCGATTTGAATTTCCCTTGGAGTTCAGTACTTTTGTTATTTTATTTCTTTTTTCAGTCAACTACATTTTTTAGTAAAATCTGTATAAGATGCATATCTTCTTCTGACCTTGAACATAAATTTCAAGGATATAAATTGATTATGATACGTTTATGTAATAAAGGAAGAAGGATCTTGATTTGAAATACGCAATATAAAATTTAGTCATAATCAATATATTGGCGAGACGTTTCATCGTTCTCACTTTATAATCATATGATATTATGTACGACCATTTGAGAGAAGAAAATGCGGGGGATTTTGAAAATGAATATTCCGGCCTGGTTAGAGGTGAAAATAATCATCCATCTGCAATAATGTTAGATGGTTCATACTAGACTTTACTTTTTAAAATCATCCCTTATTTCCATGCCAGTCGATGTCGTTATTGATCGACGGATTTCAGCATTCTAATACTAATTCACTTGATATAACTTTTTAACTTCGTATGTGGCAATGTCCCCCGCGTTGCACATATTTTTTTGTCCATGGTCCAAGGGCAATAACTAAACTAGAGACTCTAAAGAGCCTGTGTCGCTCACCTTGGTCTATGTGCATATATATCAAACAAAGGACACTCTCCAACATTGAAGACGAGAATAGACTTCATGACGAAAATCTCTATTTTGTTGATCTTGTATTACTGATCTTTTAGTCTGATTAATTTCTCTCTATCTTCTTTAGTTTTTGCTCAAAACACAAGAGAAGGTAAAACAAATCCTCATTTAGGGGCAGTCACTCCTATAAAGAGTAACAGTCTACTATCTATATCGGCAAAATTTGACTTTTTAATGGATCTTGCCTTGCTTATCATTTTTGTGATTTAAAGTGTTTATTTATCTATTATAATTTAAATCATATAAGGCATAACAGAAAAAACATGTTTAAATATTATAGTTAACATAATAGGCAAAAATGATAAAAAAAAAATAAAATTTGTCATTTATGGGCAATAACTCCTACAAGATTTTAAAAACTGACTATAAAGGGCAATAACTCCTTAAGGGGTCAATTGACCATTTTCGTCAAGTCGACTTATTTGTAGATCTTACTTTGCTGAACATTATTGCTGTTTACAGTTTATCTCTATCTATAATCAAAAACTGCAAAATTTCCTTAAAATTACCAATTCAGGGACAGCAACCCAACTACGGGTTGTCTGATTTGTCTAGAAATTGCAGGGCAGATAGAACTTAAGCTGATGAACATTTTTACCTCATGCCAGATTTGGTCTAAATGCTTTAGTTTCAGAGATATCAGCCAAAATCTGCATTTTACGCCTATGTTCTATTTTTAGCCATGTCGGCCATCTTGGTTGGCGGGCCGGGTCATCGGACACATTTTTTAAACAAGAAACCTTAATGATGATTGTGGCTAAGTTTGGTTAAATTTGTCTCAGTAGTTTCAGAGGAGAAGGTTTTTGTAAAAGATTACAAAAATTGACCAAAAATTGTTAAAAATCGACTATAAAGGGCAATAACTCCTTATGTTGACTTATTTGTAGATCTTACTTTACTGTACATTATTGCTGTTTACAGTTTATCTCTTTTTTGCTGTACATTATTGCTATTTACAGTTTATCTCTTTCTACAATAATATTCACGATAATAACCAAAAACTGCAAAAATTTCCTTAAAATTACCAATTCAGGGGCAACAACCCAACAACGGGTTGTCTGATTCGTCTGAAAATTTCAAGGCAGATAGATCTTGACCTTATGAACAATTTTACCCCCAATTCAGATTTGCTCTAAATGTTTTGGTTTCAGAGATACAAGCCAAAATCTACATTTTCACCCTATGTTCTATTTTTAGCTATGGCGGCAATCTTGTTTGGCGGGCCGGGTCATCGGACACATTTTTTAAATCAGATACCCCAATGATGATTGTGGCTACGTTTGGTTAAATTTGGCCTAGTAGTTTCAGAGGAGATTTTTGTAAAAGTTAACGACGGACGCCAAGTGATGAGAAAAGCTCACTTGGCCCTTTGGTGCCAGGTGAGCTAAAAACACTTTTTTCTTTCTTTAAAACTATTTTATAAAGATGTCAGAAAAATGAAGGCTTGAGAGAAAATGAAATACAATAAAAATAATTGATCGACACTGATTTTTCAACTTGTCCGAGTCATTGTTGATATAAACCTATGAAATAAGTTTCATAAAATTGTACATATGAGAGACCTCACTATGCAATTTTTATATAATTAATGTTTCCAAAGGGCATAACTCTTTTAAAAATAGTTCATCGGCACTAACTTTCAAACTAGTCAGAGACATTGCTGATATATATCTATGATCTAAGTTTTATAAAAAAAATCTGGCAAGAATTGTACACGTGAGAGCGCTAACAGCATCGGACAGACAGACGTTCAGACGCGTCGCGCGAGGGACATTTATTTTACCAGTTCATCGATTATATTATATGAAAAAAAAATCCAACGGAACGTTTATACTAATTTTTTTGCATATAAGACAAGAGTCTCTTAGCAAGATCTTGTACAACTAGCATGGGGAAACAGGCAAGTCGCCTGATGACAAACCCGAAACAAATGTCTTTGGATGATATCGAGAGAAATATTGTTACCAAGGAAGAAGAAAGTGATCTAACAATCATTGGCGATTTTGGAAATATGATAAGAAACGTATCATCGGATTCCACGCTGGAAGACACCATAATGGCGTCCAGATGTTACTATCGCCATCATCACAGATGTATGCTGGGGTATTTCCATCGTCATTATCACAGAATTCTATCCTGTTGACGCCATTGTTCCAAACTTCTGCCATGATGATGTCTTTGTCATCATTACCGTCTCTATGGGCACATCCGGAAACACAAGCCGTAAAGTGTTTCTCTCCTGAATTTACCACCCAACCTGACCACTTACTATGCCACACAATACAGTTATTTTATTGCTAAAATCGACATCAATATCATCAGTTTTTACCATACTGACAATGGTAATGCCAAAGTACTTGGCAAAGGGGCAACGGTAGAGGTGTTGCAAGGCATCTTTTACAATTGTTATCTAAATAGAAAGTTGCTATCAAACTTTACAATGATAAACACAATACCTACACTATATTTCACAAGGAACAGGAATCCTACAAGTCCTCAATAACAAATCTCGGAATGCTTCAAAACAACTGCTTTCAATTGTGTTTTATTGAAGAACTCATTGCAAATTCCATAGTGCTATATCAACTTTTTTCAATTCCGTCCGTCTTAAACTGAACATAGTGGCAGATTGCACTTAATATTTCAAAAAAGTCTAAAAAGAATTCATGACGCTGATGTTCTGGTTAACCATATAAAGAGTGATGTCATAATGGCAAAGACAAAAGACTTACAATCAAATCCATTGACATGGGCCAAATCAGCCATGAGGGCAGTCGAATCTGTCATAAGAAGAAGCATACAAATTCCAACATATGGGACCCGAAATTAGCTTTGGGCAGATTACTGCATCTTCATTCTGGGGTATCTTCTTAAGATGTTTCAACAAGCCATTTGAAGTCGAATCTGTCATAAGAAGAAGCATACAAATATGGGACCCGCAGTTAGCTTTGGGCAGATTACTGCATCTTCAGCCTGGGGTATCTTCTTAAGATGTTTCAACATGCCATTTGAAGTTACTTGGACACATGTGCATGAGTCCTTGTCCTGTGCAGACTATCAGTTGAGGAAATAGTAGATACATTATCAGATTACATGAAATAGAAAAATAAATGTTAGAAATATCTTTCAAAGTTAATCATTCTAATTGTTTGTTTGTTATCCTGTGGCATACTTTATGTGATAACTAAATAACAGTTTTAAGGAGGTGATCAGTTGTTGCTGCTATAAAAGTTTTAAATATTGGTGGTTCTGAATCGTGACTTTCTGTTTTATCATATAAGCTTGATCATCCAATTCTCTCGTCATTTTATTAGGCTTTTCTTCTAAGTACACTTTACTTAATTGTTTCAGTGTGGGTTCATGTTGCATTTTGTTTTAGACGTAATTCTTCTAACTTAAAACAGAATCGTCTATTTATTGTTATCAGACTAGTTATCGAATCTTTTAAAAGAGGGGCGGTCAAACTCATACATTGAAAATAAACTGACAACGCCATGGCTAAAAAAATAGTACACAAGACACAACATAGAAAAACTAAATACTAAGCAACACGAACCCCAGATTGTTTCTGTTTTCTGGTAAACAATCTACCGTTTTATTGATGTTGTTAATATATACAAAAGTTATCAAGTTCATGTGTAAGTTATGTGTTAGTTTTATATATTTCAACGCATTTATATAATCCTTTATTTGATAAATTCATATGTTAAGATTGTGCTAAACATTCTTTTCCTGAGAGTACTTATAAAAATAAAAATGTTAAGTGTTATTAATTTTATGTTTTGTTTATATTTTGAATTTTATTGTGTCTGTGCTACAGTTCAGGTTTTGACTTTATATGTAGTTTCTTGGCTAAAGTTTAAAATTTGTTGACTCTTATCAAGTTCACTCAAGTTTTTGCACTTACTTTTATATTAGGAATATCCACAATTTAAAGCTTTTCATTTGACATAAACGTTAAAATCAATAAAAGAATATTCTGTATTCGGAAGAAGTGACAAAATTTGGTGAGGAAAGGCAGAATTGTCTTTCTTCTTGCATAAATGGTTCGGAAATAACATGTATGAAAGTTGTATATATCTAGTCCTAATGCTTATAGCTGTAAATGAAAATAACACTTTATAAATGTAGTACTTCAGAAGCGCTTTCCTTGATTTATGAGTTAAAACAATTATATTTGGTAAAGTATTCAAGGTATTCATACATATCCGTCAGACATGCTTCACCCGACCTTATCCTAATTTCATGATTAAGTAATTCACTTTCCGTTTCCATGATTAGGTCAGTTTATCAGATATTGTAAGTTATGGTTCAACGGTTTATGGTATCTTTGTTATGTTCTGGGTTACTGAACATATCCTTTTGAGAACTAATATGACCTTAACTTTATTTTCAAGTTTAAATGAGGCTGGGGTATAAACATATGATCAGTTTTGGTGTTCTTCCGACCGAAAGTAAAACCCTTGTTCTAATTGGATGTCCACATGGTTGTGTGGGATGTATAAGTACGCAGCCACGTCCGTTTAAATATAACCTGATGCCTCGTTTAGAGAGAATGCACGCTCTCTGCATGTTAAGAACCCTTCCAACGACTCTTTGAGGGGTCCATATTTGGCCTGTTACAAGGCTAAATGTCTGTTTCTATTCAATATATTGTAGCGCGCAAGAGCTTACGATGAGAAGAGTGTATTAATTACCACCAAAATCTCTAAATGCTATAATAGACAGTAAAAGTCTAATAACACCAGAGCAGTAGCTGAACTACCGAAGAAAAAGGGACAAATACCCTAAGAACAAAAAACCACTAGAATAGCAAAACCTATGTCGGCAATCTATCTTACGCCTCTTGGCTCAAAGAAAGGGACACTTTTTCAAGTTAAAATACTTTAATTTTGCCAAGACAGAATATTCAATCATTCAATAAATATTAGCAATTTGACAAATTTAATAATGATACAGGATTGACTGTAACAGAGATATCTGACAAATTATTTATATCGTTTTTGTCTAGGTGCACTGATACTGAGATTAACATTGGATATATATAACAATTATATAAAAGGAAGTTTACCAAGGTATTTGGTCATTCATATGGGCAATTTAAAATTACAAGTGTACTGGAGACATTACCAGTGGAGTATATTTGAAGTCTATATAAACAATGTAAATCAAAATAATTGACACATGTACAAGAAACTGTACGAGTTAACTCAGTTTGACTATAATAATAATAAGGTGTATCTGAGTTTATCTAACCTATACATTTCTAAGAATATGATTGGTTAAAAGCAACCGCGTGGAGACCCTGTATATTTCATATGGGGTAAGTAGGCGTGGTTTATTTCAATACACGATTATTTAACATCTCCCTGTGAACGATGTTAACCTTATATGATTAGAAATACAGCTGGAGACTGTACTAGTTTTACGTGTATTACTTTGAAATATATGTAGCTTTATATGTTTGTGGTAAACTTATAGTGCACTAAAACTTTACTCGTAATTGGTGCTTTAAATTATGGAATTCTACTGCTTACTGTTTAGTTAAAATTTATGATAAGCACGTACACTAGAGTCTTTACTACTAACTTTGCCTTCCAGAAAGAGAAATGGAAACACACTTATATGAAGTTTAATTCAATTTTAAGTTATTTAATCCAGACTATTCTAATTCTTTGCTAGCCTGTCTGCCTTGCACCTATAAGTATTGAATAGTCAACAGGTCTATGTGGTATAGTTTTCCTAATTAAATCAAGACAATGTATCAGAGACTTTACTGATAATACTATCTCATATAACATTCCACTGATATTAATAATAATATTTTTATCACTGAACCTTTAAGGAAACTTTAGCTACGAACTTATAAAATCTGATATTTTATTTTGTTTCAAACATATATATTAAAGCAAAAGATGTAGAAACAATCTTTAGCTATTAGCAGTCAGTTTGGTTCAGTTTCGCCAAAAAAAAAGCTAACAAAAATCGCTAATGTATTATTGGTTTGCAAGTCGATAATTCAACCTCACTTAAATCTGTATCCATGCCTATCTCCGGCGCAGAGATCACATCCGTTCCGTTCTATACTACATAACACTACACTCAATATGACCTCTGCAATACCTTTTTTTGCGTACTTTTTCTTGCCAACCTCTAAACAAAAATAAAATTGTATGTAATGATTTTTCGAATAAAATTTTATGATTAAACAACATTTGCAGTGATATTTACTGAAAAACTGTTACGTTTATTGACCCCAAACTTAGCGTCGCATTTCTGTTACAGACTTTATGTCCTGTCAAAGAATGTCAACACAGCTGTGTGCAGAGGGATTATTTTTATTTCTGTATCAGTCTACTTCATATATGTTTCGTCATTTTTGGATGGATTTCTTCATCTTTTTTTCAATATTGATATGTCTTGTAATGCCGGTTATACTACAAATTCGTGGAGATACCATTCTTTAAAATCTGAACTTTTTACATTTTTTGACAAATTTAGAACCGATTTCGTATCTGTTTACATTCCAACATCAAAAAAAGCAACAATGTGCAATTCTTGCTTTTATTTGATAAAGAAATTCAAAGAATGGAGTGAGAATATTTACAGATAAAATGCAAATATCATTTACAGTACAACCAATTACGTTTGGCCTTACATTTTTGTACAACTGTACAATGTACTTTATGTGTCCCGAAATGGGAATCCGTTCTAGGGAGCTGATTTGTTCATGGGATTGTCAAGGCCTACCTCTCACATGAAACAAGGGATAAGGATTTGGACCCCTAAAGTAAAAAGAAGTACATCTGATTAACCAGAAAATGTTGTTTAAAGGGGCAGTAGCTACGAAATATAAAAAAATTAGATAAATATGATTTTTTTTGTTCAATCATTAATGAAAGTGAACTAGTGAAAAAATAATTCGCTTTAAACAGCCAATAACGTTCAATTTTGTCAAAATAAGCCAAGAAACATTGCTGATGAATAATTCGGCCTCATTAAATCCGTATTCATGTGACCATTAATTTAGCCCCTTAAGATGGGTTACGCATGTATTCAGCTATTAAAAGGAAAAGAACGTCAACATTGAAAGTGAAACAAGGATGAACCATTTCGTTCACTAATTCGATCCACAAAATATTATTCTTATACAGGTAAAAACGATGATAAACATTCCTTTCAACCTTCAATATGAGATCAAACAGACCTAGAAAAATCCAATTTCACGTGGTTTCTATTTATTTCTATTTATGTTTATGTCGGGATATATGACCGTCGGCAGTTTTTTGAGGTCATACAGATGGTTAATTGGATGACGTCTAGACAAAAATACACATGAAATGTTGATACATATTATCGAGTCCATGCATTGTTAATTGTTTATTTTATACTTTTTGTAATTTGGATATACGTTTTAGTATGTTATAAATCAAATATGAGAATATGAGTCAAATCGTCGAACATAAATTTAACAGCTAAAAGGTAAAATAACAAAGATACCGAACACCAAGGAAACCAACAAAACGAAAAGTCCCTTATTAAATGGCAAAATCAAAAGCTTTAGAGGCTCTGAAGAGCCTGTGTCACTCACCTGCATCTTCAACAATGGCCAGTTTTTAGTAAAAATCATAATTAAAGGAGAATAACTCTATTAAGAGATAATTGACCATTTCAGTCATGTTGACATATTTGTAGATCTTATCCTGCTGATAATTTTCCTATTTATCTATTATAGTTTTCAAGATAATAGAAAAACATACAAAAAAATGTTAAAAAATTATCATCAAAGGGCAATAACTCCAATAACAATAACGAGTCGACTGAAGATTTCTGCTATTGTGTTTTATTTTTGGATCTTGTCTTGCTAATCATTTGTGCTATTTAAAGTGTCTATCTTTCCATTACCGTTTTCAAGATATTAGGCAAAAATTAGAAAAATAATCACATCTTCTTATATCTACTAAAGGACAATAACTCCGATAACGAGTCGACTTAATATTACAGCCGTTCGGCTTATTAGTAGATCTTGTTTGCTGATCATTTTTGCTATTTACAGTTTCTATCTATCTAATATAGTTTTTAAGATATTAGGCTAAAACGCAAAAAAATAAATAGTAAATAAAGGCAACAGTAGTATACCGGTATTCGAAATTCATAAATAGATTGAGAAAAAAACGAATCCGGGTTACAAACTAAAAATGAGGGTAACACATCAAATATAAGAGGAGAACAATGACACACAACACTAAAATGCAACACATACAGAAACGAACTATAATATAACAATGGCCATTTTCCTGACTTGGTACAGGACATTTTAAGAAAAAATGGTGGGTTGAACCTGGTTTTGTGGCTAGCCAAACCTCCCACTTTTATGGCAATGTTAAATATAACATTAAAATGAAAATTCATGACAGGACTACAATACAAATAAATGGGAGAACATACAGGACAGAGACACACAAATAATAGTTATCAAAAGGTCCACACAAGACCCATCAGTGACGCCTAGAAAAAAAAAGTTCGGAAGCCAAAACAAGTACAAAGTTGAAGAGCATTGATGACCAAAAGTTCCAAAAAGTTGTGCCAAATACGGCTAAGATTAATATATGCCTGGGATAAGAAAATCCTTAGTATTTAGAATAACTCGTACTTTTGCAATCAGTAAATTTATAAAAAATGACTATATAATAGATATACATGTTAACACCGAAGTGGTGACTAACTACAGAATAAAAACGAATACGTAAAACAACCTAACTCAGCACATATAAAAGGCACAGCCGAACAACGTATTATATGTTAGCCGAAGAGATCGACGCACAATGTGACGTCACATATAAATTTCTTTAAATTTCCAAAAATAGGATAGAGTTCAAGATTAGGTTTGTAATACTGATATAACATTAACCCTTTGAGCGCTGAGACGATGTTTTTCACATTGTTACGTTGCCATACATATTTGAATGACGTTACTATAAACGATGCGTAACGTAACGTCAACACATTACCTACAAGCACATGCACGTTATCCTCGTTAATCGATTTATTAGACATCTCGCACATTCGAGGAATTTCCAACATACTCGGACTAACCTTTAAACTTGAGTACATGTAGCGTACCTTGCGTATATTCAGTGATTTTTATGTTCGAGTTGGAATGTTTTATTTCATTTCTATTTCTTTTCTAGAATACTATATAAAAAACGACAATATGGAAATAAATGAAATAAATGATGGTTTTTATAACATGATAAATATTACAAACAATAAAGATATATATTGAAGAAAATATAGCTCAATTACTGTATTTTGATATAAAGGCCCATGCAAGAACTGATATCATCGAGGGCTCCAAAAGACGAACAGTGTTCTCAGTTTCTTCATAGTTGGCGTCGGTCTAGGTTTTTTAAGCACCGTCAATATAGAGTCCGACTTAATTAACACTTTGAACATCACCAAAAAATCAGGATACTAGTATATAACATTATAATGATTTAACCATCAAAGTCTTAACTGATTAAACTATAAATAGAATGACAACTGCGTTCAGCGACAAATATTTCATGAATATTCACTATATGTCCGACTTTATAATATTTTACGCATCAATATCGTATAATCGTAAAAAAAATTCTCTCGGTCTGTTATGATGTGAAAATATGGCAGCTAATTAATTGTCGTGTTTTGAAGCCGTATTTTACCGATTGTCACCTTATAGTAAACAATCAACAAAGAAGCATGGATATTGATCACGTGTATAACATGTACAATAAGATACTAGTAAGTTATTTCAATGACAGACCAATACGTATTGCGATCACCGGATTTTTACGTGAACGGTCACGCTGAGTTCACTGCATACGGAAAAATATCGGCGAATTGTTTAAGCAAACAATTAAAAAAGTAAATTTCTTCTAAATTTGGACAAATTATAGAATTTTCTTCAGACAAAAGTATATGTACATAAGTTTTATAATAATAATAAAAACTAGCCATTTAGTTATAAAAACATATGCATCATGTTTTTTAATTTGAAGTTTCATATGACTTTAAATCAGTTTTGTCATTAAATGAGGCCTGTAGATAAAATTATTTTCTATTTCTTGTTGCGATCATAGACATAGAAAATCTTGTATACATCTTTTTTCATAGGTGTGATTTAGGCAGATGATGAGAAGCAACTATTTAATCGTAAAGATACAATATTTTTGCAAGAGTTCATCCTTTAGGAATTTCGGTAAAATCGATTTGGCCCAAATTCTGTAACTATTTTTCATTGCTTCCAACTTTATGATGTAGTATCTATTTTCAAAACTAGTACATGGTTAGTTTGAAGTATGAATTTCAAGAGGTAAATTTTAGTACCAATATTTTACCACAATCATTATTACGGACGACATACTTTCCTTTTGACTGTGGTTGATTCTTTAAGATTTTGATTTCGAATTTGATTTGATACATGCACAAACATAACCACAAACTGGTTACTTTAAAACCCTTCTCCAATTTAAAAAAGTTGCTGAGTTAAATGAGACTTTATCTCCAGGACACAAACAATAAGACAAAGATATATAGAGGTCAACTTACATTCTCAAAAGATAGTCGGGCATTATACATTATACAATGTACGATATTTCAAACACTAAAAGGACAATCTATACATGTAGTCTGTGAACAAATTATCAGAGACTACTAAAATTTGCTATCAGCATTCATTTCCTAAAATAAAATATAGCAGACGGATATAAACATACACAACCGCTTGGACAAAAACCCACTCAAATATTACCGAAAAACGACTGGGACAATAAATCAACTTCGGCATGAGTGAAAACAACCTCTGTTGACTCTCACAGATAAATGGTGCCGGATTAAAATAACCAATTATATCCCATCCCTTGTATATCAATAAAGTTGGATAGAAGGTTGCACTTGTGTAAAGAATAGACGATTTTAGACGACCCTTTATTTTCCAGTTGAAAAATTGAAATAAAACTCTTTTACAAAATGGACATTTTCAAATTACATGAATTAATTAATCCTTTCTTGTATGTTCTTAAAACTGAAAAAGTGTTTTGTTGTATGCATTATTCAGGTTCCACCATAAGGAAAGCTTTTCACATAAATTTAAAATAAACAAGTTTGAGAAGATGATCACGATGAGGCTGTGGCCCAGCGAATGTTTGCTCCCCGAGACTTGGACTTTTAAAGCCAAACGGAAACATTTCTTACAACACTGTGGTCTCGAAATTACAAGAAAGGCAACATTATATTTTGTTATACTTTAATCTCTTTTCCTTAGCTCTATTTGAGTATATCTGGATCTTTTCGTATATAGTCATACGAAGTAGTTAGATTAGAGTCTTGTTTAATCTTTCCTACTCACAAAACATAAAAAACCAAATAAAAACGATTCAAAATGATGACAATAGTTCAACAGTTTAAATGGAACAGAAGGACTGAAAAATCTACATGCTGTTATTAACTTCTGTATAAAATTAAAAAAAAAAACAAGTTCGTATATCAATTATGTGTGTTGGATTTGAATTTTCAATACTAGTATTAGTTTAACTTTTACATAGAATTATGCACTGCCGTCCATGTTTAAATATTGTTTTCTTTAGCTACCATCAAACAATTTTGGTTGTGAAAATAACGAAATAAGAATTTTCTTTTGGCACCAGTATTATTTTGAAAGAGTTCGTTATGATATGAAAGTCATGATATTTGGTATGGTTATAGATGAGACACCTGTAGCCATCAAAGACATCAGGACAAGGTTATAAACTACGGGTCGTCGTACAGCCTTCAACAATAGTTTTGCATATGGCCTTCAACAATAGTTTTGAATATATGATCTCCCCCAGTTTTTGATTGGATTCGTGCTGCTCGGTCTTTAGTGTTCTATGTTGTGTGTGTACTGTTAATTGTCTTTTGATCAGTTTTCGTGTTTTGCCTTGGCATTGCCAGTTTGTTTTTTGACTTGTGAGTTTGACTATCCCTTTGGTATCTTTCACCTCTCTTTTTTGTATGCAAGACTGGCCTTTATTGAATTCAAAGTGAAAAAAAAAAAATAAAGTGAGAAAGTTCACGACACAAAAAGCTTTAAGCATAGAAGGATCGAAAAACAAATATGCAAACAAAGGGTATGTGACAACCAGTTGGCCAAAGACTTCTTCCTGGCTTTGGAAAAGCTCAGTATATTAATTTGTGTAGGAGCTGATCCACTCTTCTAACCTTGAAATGTCGATGCCATGTACCAGTATAACAACAAATAGCAAAAACATTTGAAAAAGTTTGACTTGTCAGACCTGGACCAAGCACAAAAAACCAACACAATGAAAAAGACTAAGTAAATAAGAAAATAAAGGATAGGAATTCAAAACACGATCTTAACTAAAAATAGAACATGTTTTCAAACATGGAATTGACAAGGAAGTGGGACGCATGAACAATTAAGGTGGAGTATGAAAAGTGTATGCCCCAGTGGCGGATCAAAGGGGTTCCGGGGTTGGAACACCCTTTTTCTTGGCGATCAATGCATTTGAATTGGGACATACAGTTGGAAAATCCCCCATTTATCCTGGATTGGGACACCCCCTTTAAAATGGCTGGATCCGCCCTGTGCCCTGATCAAGTATTAGAATGATAAATAAAAAATCAGTGTATGATTTGGCTTTTCGCAGAAATTATTTTAAAAGACATTGTCGAAATTATTAATAACTTTAGCATTTTGGTATTTTAACACTAATGAAGTCAACATGTTTACATCAACAGCAAATGGGTAAGTTTCTGAAGAAATATGTTGGGTAAAATAGTGCATTCAAAAACAGATATTACCGAATTCAACCGACTTTAACTGGCGAGCTAGCCTTCAAAATTCGAACAAACAGTTTTTATTGAATATATTTACAGAAATCAAACAGTGATACCAATTATCGAACGATTTGCAATCTGTAAGAAAATCGGTAAAAACTCAATGGTTTTATTGCAAAACGTTACCAGTAATTTCAAGTACCTGCCAATTTTATACGCATAAACGTCACACACAGCACCAGTTTTGATGACGTCATTCGAATAAACGTTACAATTTGAAAATAAAATAACAATTGTTTTTATACAGTCAACTATGCCAACTAATCTCACTAAATTAATTTCATAAATAAAGACTTACAAAGTTTATAATTGGAGTATAATAGCTTGTGTAAAATTTGCAACTTACCTCTAAAAAAAATGTTATAACCACAAAAATTCAATATATATTTTGGACTTTTAGGGTTATTCTTGTAAAACAGAACCATGTCAGTTATTTTCCTTCAATCCTATAATGGTTTCGGCAGTAAAATGATGTTTTTTATATACGTTTTTAATGGTTTATGGAATCTGTTAAAAAGCGACAAAAATGTCGTTTTGGCGTGCTAACGGTAAACGACAAAAATGTCGTTTTGGCGCCGAAAGGGTTAATAACAATGAAAATTACAATACTTATTAATATAAAATTGTGGTAGTAATTAGATAATTAATTGTATTATCAAGCTATGTCGGTATTTCTTCTAAATCAAACTGTAAACCAAATACATAGTATAAATTTAGTTGACCCAAACTAAAATCTTATAAATGAACTTGGTGATTAATTATTTTTACCGTAACACACGAATAGAACAGAAAAAAAAATAAGATTTACAACTACAAACGATAAGACATTTGACAAAATCCGATGAGAATAACAAATATAACATCAAAACTAAATACATGGATTTCGGATAGGAAAATACCGTAACACGTCTTATAGCAATGCGAATTCACACTCAGCAAAACAGTCACAATCGGGAATAAGTCACGTTAGGTACTTGAAAGATCAGACAACGTAATGGCAAACCAAACCACAATCTAACACGTGGTAAACATGTCCTTTGTTAGTTTTGACAAAGACACATCGTATGAATCAACCAATTTGTGATGGTGTCCATAAAATTTACGGAGTGTCATTTTTATCTGTCCCCCTCATAACTTTTTTGGAGCAGTTTCTGCGTTAGGAGCACACTCCTTCCTGTATATGAAGTCCGTATAGTGTTTAAAAATCGTTATTATAAGCCAATAACTCTAATAAAGAGTCGAGTGAAGATATCAGCCATGTAGACTTATTTGTAGATCTTGTCTTTGTGATAATTTTTTTCTATTTAAAGTTTGTCTACCTATTATAATTTATGAGATAATACGCAAACAATTTAAAAAAATGGTAAAATTAATCTTTTAAGGGCAATAACTGCTACAAGAAGTCGTACGACAGTTTGGATGTGAATGAACAACAGATAGAGCTCAACATTCTGGACATTTTTGCTCCTGTCGGATTTTTTCTAGTTATAGCGGTTTACAAAAATAATAGGCAAAACTTGCATTTTACCCCTATGGTCTATTTTTAGCCTTGTCGGCCATCTTTGTTGGCTGGCGGGGGTCATCGGACACTTTTTTAAACTAGATACTCCAATAATGATTGTGGCCAAGTTTGGTTAAATTTGGCACAGTAGTTTCAGAGGAGAAGATTTTTGTAAAAGTTCACGACGACGGACGCCAAGTGATGAGAAAAGCTCACTTGGCCTTTCGGTCAGGTGATCTAAAAATGAATGAAGATTCTAAAACATGTTGAAAATCTCAAAGGAAAAAGAGCCATAAAAATAACTGTTTGTTCAGGTTTATAATCAATGTGAAATAAATTTGTATAATTATAAAAAAACAAAAAACAAATGAAATATTTTTTTTTTTATTTTGCAGACAAGGCGTATCAATTTCCAATGAAAAAAAAAACAAAGAGTGGTTGAACAGCTACAAGATTTGTGACGTTACATGCACCTGAAAGGAAAAGAGCCATAATTGGCCCTGTAATGTGTATTTGTTTAAACTTAAATTGTTTGAGTAAATGTAATGTGTTTGTATTGCTATATGTATTATTTTTGAAAGTATGATTAGAAAAATTATTTATCTGCTTCAGATATGTTTAATATATTAGCCTGAAATAGAAATAAATTTTGTTTCACTCCATTTGCAAGAAATTTGTGACTTGTTGGCGAGTGGTGGCACCACTGTCGTAAACTTAGCCAAACTAAGCAACAACAAAAAAACAGGTGTAATTGACATTCATGTACATTTGTGATATCACAAATATAACAAATTATTAGTGTAAATCTTTTTTTACTGAAATAATTGGCCATTTCAAAATACTTTTTCGTAACATTGTTTTATTTTTTTCAGATTTTCATGGCTAAGTTTTGAGTTAATTAACGAACTCCTTTAAAAATTGTATTATAATTTAACATTTATTTTTTTTTTTTTTTTTTTTTTTTTTGCTGTTTGTTCTGCCAATATCAGATTGAATAATTATTAGAAACATCTAACCAGCATTTACAAGGAACTGATTTTTATATCTTTACTTTAGGATGATGTTGGAGGGGGTTGTAATTGTCCAAAATTTGTCCGTCTTTTTTTCCTACAAATATCCTTGTTGCACTGTTTTCATGTGGATTGGAATTACTTAATAAAAAACCGAGAGCTTCAAAGCGATGAATCGTAAAGTTTGATCGGATCTGACCGCCACTTACTTCAATGTTTCCTATACTATGATTTTTATACAACTTGTATAGAAATGAAGATGTTTTAATGCACTGTGAAACATTGCCACCCATTTTATGTTCATTGTATGTCAATGACAGTGAAATGCTTGTTAAAATAGCAAATATATCTCTTTCCTGGTTTATGATCTTTATTTATTTTTACATCAGTATGTATATGACAGGGTAAATCTTTTTGAGAAACTTCATCTGGTTTACAAAACTAACTTGATAATTTGTATCTGTATACCATCAAATGGAAAAGTGTACATCCCGCACAGCCAAACGGACGCGCCACTTTGGCGAAGGTTTTTCTGCCGGTAGGAGGAAGACCAGTGGTGACCATATTTCTATGCCAAGTCACCCTTGGGAGGGACACGTATCATTAGTCATGTTATTGATATTGCAATGAAAGCCGTGTTTTTAAAATACTATTTTCAAATTATTTTTGTATTGATTGATGTGATTTAGTAATGATGTGTAAAAAATTATCCATCCATCTTTAGTTATCTGTCTTTAAATAACCGGAAGATGCCATTTTGAAATGTTGCATTTATTGATATGTATTTTTAGGTTATACACAAACTGGTAACATTTTCCTCATAATATCTTTTTTTTTTTTTGGTCAATTTGTATTTCCATTTTGGCATTGAACAAGCTCAAAAATGTCTAAATTCAAAAATAATGTGTGCATTTATTATTGTGAATCCTTGACATCTGGGGAACATGCGATATTTGATTAATGAGTGTGCAAAATTTTATGAAGGAAAATCACTACTGAAATGAGAATGATGACCTGATACTGTTGCATGTTTCGTATCAATAACAAAACATTGCAATAATGTCTAAATTTACAGTATATATTATCAAAGAAGAGAACATAGTTATGTGGAAATAATCAATTAATGTGATTTGTACACCAAACTAATTATCAAAAAGAACAGATTTCTATACTATGCAGTGAAAATAGAGATAACGTTATTGGTATTTTTTAAAGTGCCTTAGCCTGATATATTTGAAGTTATTTTTAAAGTCTGGTTCTACTATCGCAAATTACAACTCAGCTCTTCTTTATGTCACTGACTTATTTTCAACAGCTCAACTCCAATCTTAATGAACTAGGATTGTTAGTTTTCCTACCGAAGGTCTGCTGTTCTCTACGGGCTTCCTCCACCAATAAAAACTGACAGCCACGAAATAGCACAGTAGCGCTGAAAGTGGCGTTAAACACCAATCAATAAATCATTTTCAACAGTAAAAACTACGCTTTACTTAGCCATAGCTATGTAAAGGGTGTCTCAGAATTCAAAATTTATTTGTACAAGACTTTGTGAAACAGTTTGAATGCACTTAGGCTTTGATAAACATTTCTGTCATGTTTTGAGCTTAGTGGAAATAAAATTTATTTTTGAGACAATGTTTAGTTGTTACTTTGTACTCTGGTGAGTTTTAAATATGTTCCAAACAAAAAATACGATGAGAAATCAATAATTTTGAATTTGATGAGGTAAAATTACTACCAAACTGATTTTTTTCATTACAGATACTCTTCACTAGTAAAACTGCATTTGCTACAATCGCAAATTGACAGTGGCTACTCTTAAACTACAGTACTGTTATTCCTTTATTCATTACTATTTCAAAATAATTGATCAACAACAACATACATACGTAAGAACATGGGAACTGGTTATCCACCAACTCACACCTACACAATAACATTTTCATACACTATTGTGCCTTGGTTACAAATAGAAAAGTAATCCAGATATCTAGAATCTGCTATGACAATTTGATACAGATTATTTGCATTAATTTTGGAAATTTGGATATAAAAAACTTGAAATATTTAAAGATCATGCAGATATGTTACTTAAGATAAAAGATTTCAGAAAATGTTAACTGTCTGCTTCAAAAAAGGAATTGCCTACATCATGTGTCTCCATTTGGGATGCAATGCAATTAACCAGATGGACATTTAGAGTTCCTATATTTCGACAAATTTGGGATGCCAGCCTCCATATTTAATGGGATACTACCATCCTGATATAACGGGATGCCAACCATCCAGATGTAATGAGATACTAGCATCCTAATATAACGGGATGCCAACCATCTAGATGTGATGGGATACTAACATCCTGATATAACGGGATGCCAACCATCCAGATGTAATGGGATACCATCTTCCAGATGTAATGGGATACCATCATCCAGATATAATGGGATGCCAGGCTCTAGATTTAATGGTATGCCAACATCCAAATGAAATGGACTACCAGCGTCCAGATTAATTGACATATTGGACTGCTAGCATCTAGATGATTTGTGATATGGCATCCTGAAGACAATTTGTAATGTCACCATTTAAACAATTAATGATGCCAGCATCCAACAACAAATGAGTATATATTGGTTTTTTTTTCTCAATTTGGATAGTTCAAGATGTCAGCATCCGGACATATGTTGTTCTTCATTAAAATTGTGCGTATTTAAACATTTAAAATGAATAGCACTGTGCGCTTTGAACTGGTATAATTCAAGAATTTTTGAGTTGATGACTGTATAGTGTTTACAACAGAGATTGCTTGGTTAGATGAACTGCGCGATTAGAGCAACATAAAGGCAACAGTAGTATACCGCTGTTCAATAGCCATAAATCGATTAAGCGAAAACAAATTCGGGTTACAAACTAAAACCGAGGGAAACACATCAACTATAAGAGGAAATCAACGGAACAACAGAAACACTGAACTGCAACAAAAACAAACGCCAACATACATAGAAACGGACTATTTGATAACAACTGCCTTTTCATTGATTCCATTTGGTGTCGACTCCCCACCCCTAAGGATGACTGGGAATAAAAATATGGTCATTACAGGTCTTCTTTCGACCGGCAATAAAACCCTTGCCTAAGTGGGGCGTCCGTCTGGCTGTGTGGGATGTATTAAGTACGCAGCCACGTCCGGTCAGAATGGGGACGTTAAGTCCAATGCCTCGTGTATAGAGAGTTCCACGCTCTTTACACGTTAAGAAACCTTGCAACAACTCTTTGAGGGGTCCGTAGGTGACCTGTTGCAAGGCAAAATTTATGTCTCTATCCAATTTACCCTAATTTTCCAGTGGCAGTCTAAATTTCCCCGACCTTCATCCCGGACGGCCTCTTTTACAGGACCTACCTTTAGTATTGTTAATTTGTTATCGTCCTGAATGCATGAAATATTTGCAACTGGACGTTAAGCAACAAACAATCAATCAATCATTTAAAGTTTTTATCCAAAATATTTCCCCGAGTGATTTCTATTCCCTGAATCAAGCAGAGTTGTCGTCTATGTTGGTAATAGTCAGTCGAAGAAATCCGCCTTAGTGTGGCCAGGGGATCTCAAATGTCGACTGAGAGGAAGGTCTGGCTTGCATACCTAGTCACTACGACGGCCGTTCATACGTTTGTGAAATGGCTGTTCTGTCCCCTTATTATGTTTACCACGTTTACACTAAGGAGATACAAAGCCATTGTAGCCTTGCAAAGAAAAGCTCTTCGGACGCATGAAACTCAAAACGTGTTGTTTTCATAATTTTTTTGCAGTTAACATTGCAAAAGATAGTGTATACCGTACCAGTGGAGTGACTGTTAAAAGTCTTGGTATTCAGTATTTGCTTGCAAGTCCGACATCGCTTATTTCCACAAGCTTTGCAAGAGCCTGACTTAGAGGATAAATCAGCTCTCATCAGCAAGTCTTATTCGATTTCTTTCCAATTTTCGCGGATGAGGTGTGTTCATTTGTCAAATGTAGGATGGTAGGTCAGCACAAACGGGACACTTTTGTTGACCTTTTCTCTTTATATTGTTAAAGTTCATGTATGTTGTAAGCATAAGAGAAACCTCTATCAATGTCTTTTCTTCTGTAGCCCCGATTTTTCAAGTGATTGCAAAGTTCTTATAATCGCCTTTTCGTAGTTTCATTAGTGGAGCAAAAATCACTAAAAAAGAATTAAACATGCAAAGTTGCAAAAGGAAGAAAACTCAAAAGGTAAAAGTTAATATCATTATCTGTCAATTTAAAAAAAAGTTACCCTATCTTTGTAATAAAAAAAACATGACTAATCCATAATGAATAGAAAATCAATACATGATAAAAGTCAATAATACTGCTTAAACAGAAAAAAGTATACCTTAAAAAAAGTTCGTCTTTTCATTCATTGGTGTATGTGGTCTTCTACTCCTGCTATAGGATCTTGAACACGGTTTCCTACCAAAACGTGTGTAATTGTCGTTACACCTTCACACAGTTCTGAGTTGCCTAGTCCCTTCTCCCTGCTGCCTAACTACTCTGACCTAAGTCCCTGTACCTGGGAAGACATTGTTGTAAGTACATTGGTCACTGTTTTGAGTTCATCTTTTACCTTGCTCACTTCGGCACTTATAATACAGTTTATCACAGTTAATGACCAAACTCATTAAAGCCCGTCTAAATTGCATTTAATTGATAACACCGAGAGGAAGGTCTGACTTGCTTACCGTCATCTTAATGATATTTTTTCGTTAAATAATCAAGAATTTTCTAAATATACTGCCGAAATTTACCCAAAGGAACTTTAAATAAATCAAATATAAACGGTAATAACTGTCCTTTCCTATATTTAGATATTTCAGTTTTACACGGGAAACTCTACATTAAAATTTACGACAAAAGGGACGATTTTTCGTTCCCTTTTGTTAATTTTCCTTTTTTGGTCGGTGATGTTCTTTTTGCAGAATCTTACAGTGTTTTTATATCACAACTCGTTCGCTATGCCCGTGTCTGTTCTGACGTTTTGGATTTCAATGAACGTAATCTATGTATTACTGGTAAATTATCAAGTCAGGGATCTCATTACCACAAATCACTTAAAACCTTTACTAAATTTTTCCATAGATAAAAAGATTTGGTTTTGAAGTTTGGTTGTACCTGCAGAAAACTTATTTCAAACGGGATAGCATATCCTCATTTTTAAGGAGATGTTGTTTACCGTGCCGGATATTTAGAATCGATCCAGGTAAACTTATCGATCCTTTGCATAATCTTATTCTAAATGGCTACCAATTCAACACTGTAATTAGTTCTTTGAATATTGTTTTTATTGGTATTACTATTGATTTTGTTATCAGTAAATTAAAGATTAAAATCAAACTAAATATTATTTGTATATATATATATGCACATTCATGGCTCTATAATCTGTTGATACCTGTATCTTGGCATTGCACAAGGTCGTGGTTTTCTCTGACTGTTTATGACTTATTTACACTAAATCCATTGAATGTTGGATGTGTACTGATTGATATTTTAGTCTTAGATGCATGATTTTTTTTATTAGTTGTTATTGGCTTTTTACTAGCTGTCAGTCACTGCGAGTAATCTCAGACCTGTACTGAGTGTCTTTTTGTTGTGGGGATGTATAAGTGCCCGTCCACGTCCACTCTGTGATTTCGTTAGGTGTGTTTCTATTTGTATCCATCTGATAAGTTAAGCCTTTGACAACTAATTTTTATAGTTTGTTTTTATGTTGTACTGTTACACCACTGTCCCAGGTTAGGGGAGGGTTGGCGCCTTCAAACGAGTTTAACCCCGCCACATTCTGTGTGTGCCTGTCTCAAGTCAGGAGCCTGTAATTCAGTGGTTGTCGTTTGTTGCTGTGTAACATCTTTGTTTTTCGTTCATTATTTTGTACATAAATTAGGCCGTTGGTTTGCTCAATTGAATTGTTTTACAATTGTCATTTCGGGGTCTGTTATAGCTGACTATGCGGCATGGGGTTTGCTCATTGTTGACGGTCGTACGGTGACCTTTAGTTGTTAATTTCTGTGTTATTTGGTCTCTTGTGGAGAGTTGTCTCATTGGCAATCAGACCACATCTTCTTTTTCTATTGATGTAATGATGTTTTGTAAATTTTCCATATGGTGACACGTTGAACATGAGTCTGTGGAGTTGCTTGAGGATTTTGCGGACGGTATTCTGGTTGGATTGTCTGAGTGGAAGGATGGGTTAAATCTACCCCTGAGCAGCTGGGTCTGATAAAAGTTGGCCTCATAAATCCTCCCCCTGGTCAAATGAGTAGGCGCTGGCCCCTGATGAACAACTTATTGGATCTGCTAATGTGCACTGCCTCCTTTTGTCCGCTCTTTCTGGTCATGGATGTTGGATGTGTACTGATTGATATTTTAGTATTCGATACATGATTTTTTTGTATTACTTATTTTTGGCTTTGAACTAGCTGTCAGTAACTGCGAGTACTATCAGATCTGTACTTGGCGTCCATTTTGTTGTTAGGGATGAGGGGTGGATAAATACCTTGCCACGTCCGGTCTATGTTTATGTTTATTGTTTTTTCTGCTTTGTATCGATCTGATGAGTTCAGGTAGTTCAGGGGTATAGAAAAAAAAATGACAGAATTTTCTTATACTTTGCCAAAATGAAGATTTTACTATGCTTTTTTCAAAAAAATAATAAAAAGTATGGGTCACCGCGCTATTTTTCAAGGTACGAGTCATTCAAAATTGCCAAAATTTGCTTAGATTGTTCATGAAAAAACACATTTTTGTGCTTAAAAAGAAATCTATAAGACAGAATTTTGAAATAAATATGAGAAGATAGGTTTTATAACATATTTTAAGAAAATGGAAAGAAAAAATGGTGTCACCTAACTCTTTTTCTTGCTACAAGTAAAAAATGAAAATTTCCCTATATGTCCAGTATAAATTTTGTACTAAAAGAGTTATCTCCCCTTAAAAGGCTTATTTAAAAAACTGATTCTAAAAAACACAAATATTTGGTATTTGATAAAACATTTTCGATAATGCAATGAATCACTAAGTTTTCTTTATATAAATAAACAGTGTAACCAATAAATTGCAAATCTGTCTCCAAATTTGCAGATTTGGGCAAAGAACTAGACCGATTATGTACCGTGATTGTACAATTCAAGATGGCGGTATACCCCTGAACTACCTTAAGCCTTTTTCAATTGATTTTTTTAGTTATGTTGTGCAGCAACATCACTGTCCATGGTAAGGGGGAGTTTTGAACGCTCACAAACATGTTTTAACCCGCCACATCTTTAAGTGTATATCTCAAGTCCGGAGCCTGTAGTTCAGTGGTTGTCGTTGGTTCATGTCCGTCATATTTGTTTTTCGTAAATTGTGTTTTGAATAATAAAACAAATGGTCTAACCCTAACCCTAACCATTTGATTTGGCGTTCTTCCGACCGGCAGAAAAAAACATTGTCAAAATGGGTCGTCCATTTGCATGTTTTGGTTGTGCAGGATGCATAAATACGCAGCCACGTCCGGTTAGAATAAGGCCGTTAAATCTGATGCCACAACCCTTGAAAAAAACTATTTGATGGGACCGTAGTTGGCCTGATGCAAGGCTACATTTCTGTCCTTATCCAATATGCCCTCATTTTCCGGTGGCATATTTAATTTTTCGGACTTCGATGCTATTTCAGGGCATGCCTATTGTATTTATTGTTAATTTGTTCTCGTCCTGAACATGCATGAACTATTTTCCACTGATTTTAAAGCAAACAACTTTCAAACACATAAAGTATCTTGGTCCATGTTGAAGAGAGGCGAAAGATACAAAAGGTTTATATAAACTCATGTCGAAAACATGGCAAAAAACAACCACAAGACAAACAACATAGAAAACAACTAAAAGACTGAGTACCACGAACCCCACCAAACACCGGAAATGATCTCGTGTGCTCTGGAAGGGTAAGCAGATCCTGCACTACATTTGACACCCGTCGTGTGACTGCTCTAAAAAGATCAGTTATATCGATCGATAAGGCATCACGCTATAACGGATTGGTAACTAACTCTTATCTTACCCTAAGACATCATCAAATGTGTGAGCCATCTTAAATTTTCGTGGTAAAGTCAGCATTTTCTTGGATATTACAGTAGTGGATCAATTATAACTGTTTTATAGAATGATTGTAAGGGTGACCATAAAACATACATATTATGTTCATCTAACAGAATTTATCTGATCTGACCTCATTTTTTTAAGCACATTCATTGATCAGTGTTAATTTTCATGATTTGATCAGTTTTTAAGTTACTTTTGTGGATAGAAATAGAATAGTTGTCGCAGGTACATTTCCGTCTGATGTAGGTTATCATACCTTGAACTCATTTTAATGGTTCGTTCAGAGGTGTTGCAAGGCATCTTACACATCGCTTGTTTTATAGAAACTTTACAATGATCAGCACAATAACCTGCACTATATTTCATAAGCAGTCCTTATTCCGTCATTAAACTCAACATAGTCACAGATTACATTTAATATTTCCAAAAGTCTAAAAAGCATTCATGACGCTGATGTTCTGGTAAGAAAAAACGATGTAAAGAGTGATAACATAATGGTAAATACCGAAAGACTTAACAATCAAATTCATTGACATGGGCCACGTCAGCCATAAGGGAGGTCGAAACTTTTATCTGTCTCGCAAATTCCCACATTTGGGATCTGAAGTTAGCTTTGGACAGATTACTACGAACGCATCGGATATCTTCTGTCTTGGGTATCTTCTTCATATATTCTCAACAAGTTAATTGAAGAAACTGGGACAAATGTGCATGAATCCTTGTCCTGTGCAGAAACCATCAATTGAGGAAATGATGTTGGAAACATCTTTAAAATTAAAACATTCAACCTGTTCATTTGTTTTCCTGTGTTATAATTTATGAAAACGTAATTACCCTTTTTAAGGATCTGATGAGTTGTTGCTTCTGTATAAAGTATTTAATACTAGTGGTTCTGAATCGAAAATTTCAACTTCATCATCCAATGTTCTATTCATTATGTTAAGCCTTTTTCTAAGTAAATATTTTAACTATTTTCAGGTTGGTTTCATGTTGCATTTTGTTCTAGACGTAATTGTTATTTGTTAATTATTTAAACTTAAACAGAACCTTTCATTTATTGTTATCAGACTAGCTATCGAATCTTTTAAAATATTGTTTCCGATTCTGTTTTCTTGTAAACAATCCATCGATTTGTTGTCGTTGTTGTATACAAGATTTTTTAAGTTTATGTGTTAGTTTTATACATTTCAACGAGCTTGATCCTATAATTAATAAATTCATATGTAAAGATTCTGTTAAACATGCTATTGCGGAGAGTACTTAATTTAAACTCAGTTAGAAACATATTTTATGTCTTGTATTCAATTTGAATGTGATCCTGTTCCTGCTACAGTGCAGGTTTAGACTTTATATGCTCATTTTCTTAGCAGAAGCTTTAAATCTATTTACTCTATCAATAACTATATCAGGTCAGTAAAGTTTCATTTACTTTTAGATCATCTTCAATTTGAATCTTTTCATTTGACATAAACGTTAAAATCGATTTAAGAATATTCTCTATTCCAAAGTGACAAAATACCGTGAGGCAAAGAAGAACTGTTTGGTTTCTTACATAAAAGGGTTGGAAAAAACATACATGCAGTTGTATATATCTTGGCAAAATAGTCCCTATGCTTAGCTGTGAATAAAAATCAATTAAGTACTTCCGAAGCGCTTGGGTCGATTTATCTTCACAGGTACGCTCAAAGCAAAACATATGAAAGCAAGGGTACGTAACGATGAGCAGTTAATTTCTGTTTCAGTGACTGCGTAAAAACGGATTAGATTTTTTTAGTTAATTTTTTTTCAATTGATATGAGGGGAAAAAAATGTCAAGGTGTACATACATATCCATCAGATATGGCGTTGGCATCATTTCATGATTCAGGAATAAACTTTTAGTTTCCGTGACTACGTCGGTTTCTCTGATATTATTAACAATGGTTCAACTGTGTTTAGTATCTAAGGATTTAGACTGTAAGGGGTTACGAATCATGTCCGTCTGACAACAAATATATTTTCAATGTTAATTGTCCCCAAAGGTGACTTTTGAATATAAATATGGTCAGATTTAGTGTTCTGACCGTCAGTAAAATCCTTGACAAAGTGGGGCGTTCTTTTCGATGTGAGGGATGTATAAGTACGCAGCTACGTCCGGTAAGAATGGGAGCGTTAAATCCGATGACTCGTGTAGAGAGAGTGCTGTTCTCTGCACATTAAGAACCCTTGCAATAACTTCTTTTCTTATCCAACATATCCTCATTTTCCAGTGATAGTCCAAATTTTCCGCCTTCCATCGCTTTCAATCCCTATTACAGGACATATTATTAGCAATGGCTCAATTGTGTTTAGTATCTGAGGATTTAGAATGTAAAGGGATACTCATCATGTCCGTCTGACAACAAATATGTTTTCAATGTTAATTGTCCCCAAGGGTGACTTTTGAATATAAATATGGTCAGATTTAGTGTCCTGACCGTCAGTAAAACCCTTGCCAAAGAGAGGCGTTCTGTTTGTTGCTACGTCCGTTAAGAATGGGAACTTTACATCCGATGACTCGTGTAGAGAGAGTGCTGTTCTCTGCACATTAAGAACTCTTGCAATAACTTCTTTTCCTATCCAACATACCCTCATTTTCCAGTGATTGTAAAAATTTTCCGCCTCCCATCCCGTTCAATCCCTATTACAGGACATACCTATTGTATTTATTTTTTTATTTTGTTATTATCCTAAACATGCACGAAATATTTTACACTGGCCGTAAAGGAAATAAATATCAATCTAACAAAGTTACTTGGTCCATGTTAAGTTTTCTTGGTAAAGTCTGCAGTTTCTCATATATTATTAGTACTGTATCAATTGTAATTGTTTTGTAGAATGATTGTAAGGGGTGGGTCTGGCAGATTTATCTGATATGACCTCATTTTCTTGGTTTATTCATTGATCAATGTTAGTTTTTTCATGATAAGGTAAGTTTTTTTGGGATATTATATGGGATATATCAACTGTATTTGTTAAATAGAATAGTTATTGGCGTGGTTTTATCATACCTTGAACTCATTTCAATGGTTCGTTCATTTTTGGTGAACGTAAAATTTCCACTTTTATTTCAGTTCCTCAGTTTAAACAAATGATAAATTTTTATTTTTTTTTTTTTTTTTTGTTATGCATAAACGGTTTTAGGGGATTTAAATGTCCCTTACCTCATTTTCATGATTCATTGGTCAACGTTTAGTTTTAATAATTTGGTCTTCTTCTCAGATACTGTAACCAAAAAGGACAACTATATCTGGTGGATAGAATTATTGTAGATTGTACATGTCCGTATAACAGACTTCAACTGAACAGTTACTTGACCTTATTTTAACGGATCATTGATCAATATTAAGCTTTCATGATTATATTTATTTTCTCGGTTTCTGAAAGTAACAAGACAACTATATGCTTTTCAAAGATTGATTGTTAGTTGTTAACGTCCAGTGGCAAATATTTTATCCATATTCAGGATGAAAACAAGTTTACAATAAATAAAATTGGTAGGGCCTATAATAGAGGCCATGCGCGATAAAGGACGGGGAAATTTTAACCACTACTGGAAAATGAGGGTATATTAGATTGAGACAGAAGTGCGTGCCTTGCAACGGGCCCCCTAATGACCCCTCAAAGACTTTTTATGTTTCTTTGATACAGATGACGTGTCTCTGTACTTTAAACATCCCGCCATTGTGTTATTGTTCTGTTATAATTTTTGCATACTTTGAACGACAAAATTATTTTATATCTTTACCTGTGTAACGTTTACATTCTGACGTCAAACACGCGATTCTACGTAAGAGTTAATGTTAAAATTACGATTCGGTCCCAGTGCTTAAAATCCCTCGATCCTTTATTGGTTGATTTTGCATACATAAATAAAATACAAAAATAAGTAAGCAATGAACGAGGTGGTTAAATGTGATATATGGTTTTTTGTGCTGCTTTGTTAAATATTTGTTTGTTTTTGTCGTGATTAAGATTGTGACACAGTGTTGACTGCTGTACCCCTTTTGACATTTTTACCTATTATGTCCGGTTGTTTTATTCACGCATCGTTGTCAATATAATGAAATTTGATGCGACTGCCATACAAGTGAGAGGTTTAGCGCCATAAAACCAGGTTCAATCCACCATTTTCTACATGAGCAAATGCCTGTACCAAGTCAGGAATATGACAGTTGTCCATTCGTTTGATGTGTTTGTGCTTTTGATTTTGCCATTTGATTATTGACTTTCCGTTTTGAATTTTCCTCGGAGTTCTGTATTTTTGTGGTTTAACTTTTTGCATATCTCTATATTGCTTTCATTTTTATAGTTCATGTATCAACTTCTCTAAATTACATCATTTTCGCTTCTACTAAATGCTTTAGGTAAACTACATTTTCGCAAGAATCCTTGTTAGGTGCATATGATTATCTTACCTTGAACATAATTTCAAGAATGAAAATTGATTACAATAGGTTTAAGACATACACGAAGAAGGCCCATCAACTAAAAGAGAGGCGAAAGATACCAAAGGGACATTCAAACTCATAAGTCGAAAATAAACTGACAACACCATGACTAAAAAGAAAAAAAGACCAACAGACAAACAACATTACACAAAACACAACGTACAAAACTAACTAAAGACTAAGCAACAAGAACACCACCAAACCGGGATGATATCAGGTGTTCCGGAAGGGTAAGCAGATCCTGCTCCACATGTGGCACCCTTCTTTTTGCTCATGTAGGTACAAAACCGGTGATAAGTCTAATACGGCAGGTCACATTCGGGGAAAAGAAGACGGGATTGCGGTCACGACAATTGAACATATCCGTCGTCATCTGCGAAACAGATATTCAATAACGGTCAACCAACTCATCATGGCGTAAAATTTACGAAGGGATGATTTCAACTTAACCTCTTGGATCTACTGGTTTAATAGCTTCCTTGTGAGTAGTAACCCTCTGTCAAGGAAATCATGATAGGAAATACAAGCCCTGGAATATACTATCAACTGGGAGCTATATAATCCACGTGCAGGTGCTGCTGAAATGTTGACACATAGAAATGGAAAGTTTACAATTCGGAAGCTGAAATCATCTCTTGTACAGTTTTGTTATCAACCGATCCTCATTGTCAATTTCTAGATGTTAGTCAAGATATGAGGCAGACTTAACAGTATCTGTTGGATCCTTTATCTCAAGTTCGATGTGTTCAACATAGTCACCATACTCACTTTGAGTTATCTAGTGAGAGAACATCATCTATATAGCGGAAAGTAAAGTTAAAGAATAATGCTTACTTCTTTTCTTTCTAAGAAGCTGCTGTATTAAGTCAGCCTCATTTGAAAAAAGGGACAAGTCGACAAGAAGAGGAGCACAGTTGGTTCTCATACCGATTGTTTGTTGAAAAACACGTCCTCCAAACGTAACAAAAAGAAATCAAGCATCTTGATATTGTCAGTTTTAGAGAATTATTTGTTTGAATCAGATTGATTTTTTACAAAGTACGAGTTGTCTCTCCCTAAGACAAGATACATGTATCTACGTTGGCTATTTTTTATGAAACAAAGCAGGACCAATTCTTTCAATTGGTGTTTTAGTTTGGAATGTTGAATACTTGTGTAAAATGTAGAAAAGTCAAGCGTTTTAATACTTTTGCAAGATGTAAGAGTCTTATATTGTATGTACTTTAAAAGATCTTTGGATTTTATTAGTATTCACATCTGATTTACGCCACCTAGAATAGGAGTCTCATAATGACTTTAAAGCCCGGCTTTGATTGCTGATAAAATCGATATTAATAATTTAGAAAGAGGTTTCGTGGAGCACTTGTAACACCCAGCAATATAACGTTGTTTGTAAGGACACTTAGGTAATAAAGGTATCCAATATAGTGAAGAAAAGTCCAGTTTTTCATCTTTGGTTGAAATTATAAAGGAACATATAACAGACCTATGAATATCTAGGATTTCCTCCTTGGTAAGTGTCGTCGGGGTATATGTTGAGTTTCCAAGTTAATTGTCAATACATAATTCTTTTATCAATCAGTTTATGTCATGTTATTTAAAACGATGTTGTTTGGGGCTTTATCTGCGGGGATAAAAACAAAAGATGTTCAACATAAAATTCAGTCATATTCAATATACAGGCGAGACATTTCATAGTTTCCTCTTTATTATCAAAAATGTTACTGTGATTTTAATATAGCTTTTTACCTCCATTCTCAAGAAAACTAGTAACATACCCTCTGTCACATCGTACTGCGTTTACATATCTCAATTTACAATACCTGATGCTCGTGCAAGTTCACATTTACGACTTCATTAACAGGGAAGTGGTACTGCTCCAACAGAATTATGAGGAAGAACGACTGAAATGGACACTGCATATGAGAATTTTGAAAATCCATTAACTGGGCTGGTAAGAGCTGAAAATAAATAACCTTGCTTAAGATAAAATGAAAATGAATATCCTGCAAAAACAAAATGCAGAAAACAATTGTGTACAAAGTGTAAATTAATTTTCGTGCTGCCGAAAAATAATAAGCATGCGTAGCAACAGATGAAAAGGAATGGCCAATTCGCAAAAATATCCTCCTGTTCTCCCCAAGAATATCAAATGGTCGCCCCCTAGATCTACAACAAATTACATAGGTCACTACAAAAGACAAAGCAAACGAAATTCATTCCCGAAAATATAAACAGCTGAAATTGGAAAGATGAAAGAAATGCACGTTCAGAAAAATTACACGTTTCAAGGTATTATATTTCTTTGCGTTATATTATAAAGATTGAACAAACGGTACTATTTATAAATCCAGTATTGGATACCTTGATTGGACGGAATAACTGCTCTTAAAAGTTTTTCAGTTGATTATGCACAATAAAATGTCATATCTTTTTATATTATTATCAATGATTTAATTTTATACAAAGCTATCTTGTTAGCACAAAAGAATAAATAAGCAATATAGTATTACCAGTTCTATTGAAGGAAGGATTTCTTTATTGCAATTTACAACTCGGTACAGTACAATATAGCATTGATCAAAACATTACAAACAGCGGAGCTGTTTTGCTAGGTTTAACTACATAGTTGGTGCGTAAATACATATGTTTACTGAGGTGAATTCTGCTGTTTGCATTTATTCTTTCTGTTTCTTTTATTAATAACTTATATGGCATATTTGCACATATGAAGATATGATGAAAATTAAATTTATTTCACTTCGATTTAATGAGAAATAGATTTAGATTCTGAAAACTTTTTATAGAAATGATATTTATATAAAAGAAACACATACAGGGCATGAGAGTGCTGCCTTCATATTTATTGTATTAAGCAACAGAAATGCATTTTTAAACATGAAAACAACACGTTATAAATTTCATGCGTCTGAAGCGCTTTTCTGGATTTACCTTCATGAGAAAAGCCATGTTAATTTTTTTTTTTTTTTTTTATGATGATGTTCCTTTGGCACCATCTTACGGTGTTTATATTTCACAACTGGTTCGCTATGCCCGTGTCTATAGTGACGTTTTGGATTTCAATGAACGTAATCTAAGTATTACTGGTAAATTATTAAGTCAGGGATTTCGTTACCACAAATTACTTTAAACCTTTACTAAATTCCTCTTTTGATACAAAGATTTCGTTTGCAAGTTTAGCTGTACCTGTAGAAAACTTATATCAAACGGGATAGCACATTTTAATTTTACGGAGATGTTGTTAACCGAGCCCTGAAATTTAGATACGATCCGGGTTAACTGATCGATCCTTTAAATAAACTTATTCGAAAAAGTTACCAATTCAACACTGTAATTAGATCTTTAAATATTTTATTTATTTGTATAAATATTGATTTCGTTATCAGTAAATTAAAACCAAACTAATATTATTGTTATATACATATGCACATTCAAGGTTCTACAATCTGTCGATACCTGTATTTTAGCATTGCACGACGTCTTTACAATAAATCCATTGGATGTTGGATGTGTGCTGATTGATATTTTAGTCTTAGATACATGATTTTTTTTATTAGTTATTGGCTTTCAACTAGTGGTCAGTAACTGCAAGTACTCTCAGATCTGTACTTAGCGTCTTTTTTTTTTTGTGAAGGGATGTATAAATATCCTGCCCCGCCCGGTCTGTGTTGCTTTGTATCGATCTGATGAGTTAAGCCCTATTCAACTGAATTTTATAGTATGTTCATATGTTGTATTGTTACACCACTGTCCCTGGTTAGGGGATAATTGAACACCCACTAACATGTTTAACCCTGCCACATTCTGTATGTGCCTGTCCCAAGTCAGGAGACTGTAATTAAGTGGTTGTCGTTAGTTGCTGTATATCATATTTGTAATTTCGTTCATTGTTTTTGTATATAAATCAGGCCGTTAGTTTTCTCGTTTGAATTGTTTTACATTTGTCAATTCGGGGCCTTTTATAGCTGACTATGCATTATGGGTTTTACTTATTGTTGAAGGTCGTACAGTTACCCATAGTTGTTAATTCTTTGTCATTTTGTCTCTGGTGGAGAGTTGTCTCATTGGCAGATATACCACATCTTCTTATTTTTATAAAACTATTTTTACGCGTACAAAACGTTGTGATAGTTCTTTAGTTGTATGAATGAAGTCGCGTGCATCTCATTGATAAATTGACGCGGATGGACATTAATGCGGGACGTTGTTGCACTGTTTATTGACGTCATCGCCTAATAATTAAGAAGATCAGTTTCTGTCTGTGATATAGAAAAGTATTAGCAGTAAGTTCAAAGGAAACTGTACAAATTGCCGATAAAATCGAATTTTCGTTCTAACCACATATGCGTTTTATCTGACTCTGTTCTCTTTTACATAACCAAACGCGACTTTTCACCTAACTTTACTTTACTTGAATTGAAATCATTAACATTGCGGGTGGCACAAGTGTAGTAGAAACTGCTTAATCTTCGGGACCATTAAAGTTATCTCCTGCTTTTTGTGGTGTTTGTTTTTTCACATTTAAGATTTTTATGTTGTCTTTTCTTTGTGTGCATTTTTTTGTGTTTTTTTTTTTTTTTTTATTGTCCCCTTGGTATCTTCTCTCATTTTCTCAAGAAACACAGATAATGTACAAGGTCATTTTGTAGTTTTCTTTATTGTTATTTGATATCCGTTCTAAATTGATACAATTGAAGTGGTAGACGTTTCTATTTTTACTCCTCTCGGGGGTTCCCTATTGTTTATATGTACAACGTACTCTCCATGTTCCTTTTAGCAAGCTAAAATGACTTTTTCATTACGTTGTACATTCCGTCGGGCACTTCTTGTGTCCCGACCCCGGCCGGGTCTTACCGTTGTATAAATACAGCCATCTCCGACGTAAGGGGACAGCCATGATAATGGCGTCAGTGCGACGCCAACTAGACAACTGTGGACTTTTAGAACGTAACATTAAACAAGAACAACGAACTTAACACTGGTCAGAACGCCTACCACGAATATGGACGAATCTTGTTACATTTATAATACAATGTTTCTCTTTGTTGAAATAGTTATATATTTGTATAATGATTAAGAATATATTACAATGTTGACTGCTGTACCCCAATTTTTGACCTTTTTACCTATTATGTTTGTTTGTTTTGCTCACACATTGTTGTCAATATAATGGAATTCTATGCGACTGTCATACAAGTGACAGGTTTAGCTAGCTATAAAACAAGGTTTAATCCACCATTTCCTACATTAGGAAATGCCTGTACCAAGTTAGGAATATGACAGTTGTTTTCCATATGTTTGATGTGTTTGAGCTTTCGATTTTGCTATTTTGTAAAGGACTTTCCGTTCTGAATATCCCTTGGAATTCAGGTTTTTGTTATTTTACTTTTTACACAGCTTATTAAATGAGTCGTCATTTAAAGGATTTCTTAAATCAATCAACTATCCTAGTAACCAGGGAAAATATTGTTTTTTGTGAGTCCGACAAAGAATCACACTGACACAAGGAGATCACTTTGTTTATTTACATTCACTCACGTGACACATTAATGATATTTGACATTTGTTTCTGTAGGATGATCCAAACATGAAAACAGCAACATGTACTTAAAACTGCAGCCGATTCACAACATATAATGAAATCACTGAACCATGCTTCGATGATCCTATATTTATAACAGCACATAAGGAACAATGTGAAACGTCAATTTATTAAAAAAAAAAGATTTTGAAAACATTATTGTTATTCAAGCATAATATAAAGGTTCAGTGTGTACATTTTATTCCGGAAAGCAAATTCACCATAAAATAAAAAAAAATTAAAAAATTAAATGATTATATCACCAATCGTACTTGAAAATGTCTATACACACATGTAGACCCGTACGTCAATAAAACTGAGAGTACTCAAATGTTGAAACATCAGAGGCCAACTTATAAATAACATCTTGCTGCCGGAGGGACACATATGTCCATATGTTTAATTATGCAAGCTTCTAACCATTGTATCTCATACAAATAAAAACCCAACTGGGTACTGGTAGATTCTTCCGTTATTCGGAGCACCCCTCGAGAGCTGATGAATAGCTAGTTTTTTAAGTCTCTCTGGATAACTCCTGTCTTTGAGGCTTCTTAGTTGTTTTGTTACCCTTCTTTGGACTCCTTCTATTTTGTCGATATCTTTTTTCTTATATGGAGACCAGACTGAACTAGCATAATCCAATTGAGTTCTGACCATGGTTTTATACAATGGTAAGAATGTCTCAGTGCCCAGTATTTAAAAGTTCTCCTAAAAACTGCAAATATTGAGTTGGTACTTTTTCGCTTATATGATTTTCAAAAGTGAGTTCAGAGTCAATTAGGACACTTATATCCTTTTCCTCTTCAGCTTTGTGATTGGTTGAGTAGACTATAACAAGTTGAATGGTCAGTGCTATTTGATTTCTTACATATTTTCATTTTTCAGTATGAAATTTTAGTAGCCATTTGTCACTCCAAGATTCCAGCTTATTAAGGTCTTCTTGTAAAATTTCCTTGTCATTTTGATTTTTTATTACTCTGAAAATCAATGTTTCTAGCACACAAAATGCAACCATATTAAATTATCGGCAGCAGCAAGAGAGTTAAGCTCTTTTCTTCTAACATGATCATAAGTATTACACACTTGTAAACACTGCTTTGTCTTTAAAAAAAAATTATTCTTGAAATTTTCCTAATAACTGTCTCTATATCTTAACAAGACTATAGCTTTATTTATAGCGTCCTCTGACTGTTCCTGTTTGAACTTTCCATATGTTGCGTTTACAAAGCCATCCACTTGAAGGCTGCCCATTTCTTTACTCTTTACTGAGCGACTAAGAATATGTGATAGACAATACTTAAATAAAAGTGATATGATAGAATAGAATGTACAAAGCTTTTCTTTTGACCAAGAAATGTCCTTCTTTAATATTTTTATATTTTAACTTTTTTTTTCAGTTTAATACCTATTTTTTTTTTTTTTTTTTTTTTTTTTTTTTTATGCAATGTGTCAGTTTATAACAAAAACTTGGGTTATGTCAATATAGTCATATCAGAAGCTCTCTTTACAAAATATTTTATCACAAAACTGTATTATGTAAGTAACATTGATAAGTTCATGACTGACAAGTATTTGTTCTTGCAAGATTTGTGTGAAATAAGTTAAAATATCTTACCAGAATCACAGAAAAATGCAAAAAAAAAACCAACATCGGAGTCTTAAGTGCAAATTCTAAAATTGCTTCCAGATACAAATGACAAAACAATACAGATTTTAATAAATTTTCTGGGATATAGAATAGGTCATTAGTAGTATTACAAATCTGTTATAAATATAAAATTGTGTATTACCTTATTCCTTGTTTAGGCCCTAAAGTCCACCTTTCCTTGCACTTATGGCGGAGCACTTCTTGTTCATCATACTCTGGAGCAAATCCACTCCTCAGATTTAAAATTTTACTCTTCAATATAAATTTTAAATAGATAGTAAATAAAACATCAATAACTTAAAGGCTCCTTAGAGCTATTATCGCTCACCTGGCACTTTTTCGCACATAAGTTTTCCCCTATGTCAATTGTAGACTGGTTCTCAACTTAACAAAATGCTCATCAAAGTTAAGCATGATTACTTGAAATTGATTCATAGACGTTTTTACATTTTTTTTTAAAACAAATTGATATCAAAAGTTTTTTTTTAATTTTTGTTCCTGATGACGGTAAATCCAGAAAATTACACTTTCCCACACTTTTCTTAGGGTATCTAATATTTTTATTTTCCAACCGAGATGAATGGGTCTTTTGCATTATGTTCTTCATTTTCATCTCTTTAAAGAAATAGAATAAATGCATAAACCGTGTCCAAATCCTTACTGTGTCCACCTTATTACTGTGTCCACACTCTTTCAACACTTGGCCAATTGTACCGCGATTTCGCGGGCATCTTCTAGTATTGTTGATAAGGAGATGTCAAGATTGAGAGCTCAGCTACGGAGATTATAATTGTTGGGGGTTAATACGGTTTGAGATATTGGAAAAGTAATATCATACTTAAAACTGGTGGGTATTTTTCCGTTGGGGTTTGTTAAAGCCTTTGCAACCGTGACTGATATCGATATTATTGTATTGCGAATGGCCGATACAGACAATTGCTATGTAAATGGCTTATACTACATATGAAATTAGCTTGTATTTACTACTAAACATATAATGAACATATTTATCTAATGATTTTCAAGTTGAAACTAAAGGGAAGACATCCATTAATAAAAAATGATTATATACAAGGTCATGGTCAAGAGTAAAAAAGACAAGACCACTAATATTTATCTTCGACAGACCATCCAATTCCTTACACTAAAAGAAGGTAGGATAGTTACAGAACAAAGAAAATGATGCAGCATGATTTGTGCTTTTATCTTGGATTGACGTTTGGATTAAAAACTTTGAAGTGACTTTAATGTTTAACGGCTGTTCATGTCTCACCTCAACCTGTCTTGTCTTTTACTCAAATGTATGTGCTTTGATATTATAATGTTGAGAGCATGAAAACATGTACATGCTATAAAACAAATTATAATATACCGGTATTTTGTTAATAAGGAGAAGATATCAAGATTGGTGTAATTGAATCCTATCCCTTTTCCTATGTTTTTGCAAATAAAATATGTTTAATCTAATCTTATGTTTGATAATTTTATAGCAGTTACTTAAAATAAAAGAAAATTTTCATAAACTACAATGTCTATTTATTGATTTTTGTGAAAGGATTATCATCCAATGATCTGTAAATTCAGATTATTATTATTATTATTTTTTAAGAATGAAATCGTTCTAACTGAAAATTTATTTAAACTTGAAGACAAATATCTACCCAATCGGACCCTAATTAGGAAGTACTTTGAGTAGTTGCTGATAGAACAAGCAGTGTAATTGACTAAGGACATTAATCTGCCAATAGTACGACTTTATATAAATAACACATAGCTGAGAGGGTGATAGAGCAGATTGTTACCCTGAGAAAACATTGTTAAATGAGGCGGAGCCAAGGTTGACAATGTCTTTTCGAGAGATAACAATCTGTTCTATCACCCTCTCAGATATGTGTTATTTAATTTATTATACTGAATGTTCTGTTATTACTGTCTATTAAAAATCATATTCAAAGTAATAAACTATGACGTCTTGTACATAACAATCAACCGTATTTTTTAAAGCGCACACTTGATCAAGTGTCTCCGTGAAGGGTAATTGAGTACTTGCCATGGGATAGAGTAAATTGTCTCCCTCGTATTAACCAATCAAAATCTGGCATTTTGACATGAAGTATAATAATTCAGAATACTTTATTGACGTTTTCCTTTTTTTACAACTATATAAAGATTGCTATAACGGTAAGGTGTTTATTGAGTAAAGACTTTACGGAACGATTTATAAATGCTTCATTCATTAAACTTAATTCGATATATGCATGAATTATTTGTCCACGACGCTAAGCAAGTGACACGTAAAATCTTTCACATCTTCTTTATATTTAAAAATGAGAAATGTTGTAAAAGAAGCTTTATTACTATTTATCAATTTCAGAAGTGCGAGTTCACTATATGAAAACGCAAAAAAACAGCATTGTCATTTAATTATTTCAGTGAGAAAGCATCATATGAGAACTAGAACGCTTGTGTTGTCTTGCTAAGCATACCTCCACTTGTAATTCATATTATCGGAAAATAGAGAGTAGGATTCCACCAGATCCGAAAAGCCCGCATACTTTACATCACTGTTATGCTGCGGACCAAATATTATTCTGTTCAACAGTATGGGATAAATGTGTGAAGAAAAAAAAAGTTGATTAATTCAACATACTGAAAAATTCAAGGTATCGGCAAACAAGGAGTAGGTATCTGCCATGTTCGAATTACGTCCACATGTTATAACTCTTCACTGTCTAGCCCCTGACCGTATATGAAGTCTTTATATACAGAAATTCGTGAAGATAAAACTTGTAAGACGAACGGATTGACAAGGTGATTGCAATATAGCCCCACTCCTAGATTCCAGCGAGAAAAATTGGACAATATACAACAAATTAAGGCGACGCTAGTAGGCAACGCCGAAGAGATTGAAACAAAACCTGTGCTGATCGGAATACTTAACACTCTACTTCATTTGAACGAGAAGATAGAGACAGATGTAAAGAAATTGGGGGCCCTAAACGAAAAAAATGTCATCGGTTGTGGCAAGAGTACAACAACATGAAGAGCTGCTAAACGATATACAAATTAACAGTATGGTAATCGAAGAAAGTGTTGAAGGCATAAGGTAAATTGTAGATAATGCCTCAAATTAATGTAAAAGGCAACATAGAGAACATAGAAGATAGATTCCTTGCTATCATAACAGCTGACTGATCACAAATAAATGCAAGAAACAATTACAGATTCGAAATGCAGAAGCATGAAAAATAATTTGATCTTTTCTGGCTTAAATTAGCAGCAGAACCAAATAAGTGAAGCGAAAATACAAAACTTTTTAATTTATATTCTTGAAATTATGTTTCAGATGAACATATGCACCTTTCAAGGATTCTATAGAAAAATGTAACTGACTTAAAGCTTTTAGTAGGTGCGAAAATTATGTTCTTAAGAGAATTTAATACATGGGCCATAAAATAAAGGCAATGTCGATTAAACTCTCCGAAAGAAATGTACTTAATACAATAGTACCCTATAGGGTGACTGCGGAATAGAAATATGGTCACCTTTGTTTTCTTCTCATTTGCACACCTTACCAAAGTGGGGCTTTCATTTGGCTGCGCGGGATGTACAAGTACGCAGTCACGTGCGGTCAGATTACGGACACGTTAAGAACATTTGCAACAACTTTTGAGGGATCAGTAGGTGGCATGTTGCAACACTTCTGTTCCAGGACGATTTGTATTTATTCATACACCCGAATTATTACTAGTAGTTGTTTTACTTGCCTCTATTTGCCAAGCTTTCAAACTACCACTAAGACATATTGGCTACCAACATTCATATGGTAAATGTTTGATTTAGATTATATAAATAACAGCTGAAGAAACTATTTTAACTATTACTTTTTAATATTTGTCGTGACCCAAAAATTGAAGAAAACATCGGGACTAGTGGTGTCAATTATTATGATTTTAAAGGAGTAGGCCCGGTAAGAGCCCTTTTGACCCCAAAATATAGCGTTTTACAAAGTTGTTAAAAGTGTAAACTTTTAGCTATTTATTTGAAAGTAGAATACTTTTGTTACATAAATATGGGCTGTTTTGATAATATAATGGACATGCATCATGTACTAGCATCAATATTTGATGCAAAAATACTGACATCTTCACAATTTAAGCATTTGTGCTAATTTAAGACGGTTTTGTCTAAAATGGAAGTGGCCGCACTTGTGTTCAGTCATAATATTTATTAATATATGCTGTATATGATGATGATAATACATAACATATATAAAGGTTCAAAGTGAACACGAATGCGGCCACTTCCATTTTAGACAAAAAGCATCTGAAAAGTGACGTTTTATGGCACATTTGATAGATTTTTCATCTTTAAACTTGAATTTGAGCGTTTTTAATACAAAATCAGCTCAAATCTTTTACAAAAAATAATTGAATCGACTGAAGTAGACACTTAAGTATTTGAAAAATGTCAAAAATCTTTCATTAGATGTGCTTCGAATTTTGGACCGAAATGAGCCCTTACCGGACCTTCTCCTTTAACATATTTACACTTACTTACTTTTTTTCATTTAGTGCAATAACGCAGACGTTCACAATTTGGATAATCTTTAATAAAGTAGAAAGTATAACTTACTTGGTACATTGTTTGATTTCAATCTTTTCGTTTTTCGCATACCAAAGTGTAGACTGAAAATCACTACAGTACTACAACTTGTACAGTCGTTTCGTTTTCATTTTTGTTTAAAGAGAGGCACTTATCTCAAATCCAAATTAATAATAGAAAAAAAATATATTTAAATGAAAAATACACACTGTAAAAATTTAGCGTGCGTCCGAAGCGTTTTTCTGAATTCACCTTCATAATGGAACGCTCAAACCAAAACATTTGAAAGCCAGGGATGCGTAAATACACTGCAACGTTAGGAGCTTTATGACCAAAAAGTACCTACACAGAATAGCCAAATTCATCTGAGGTCAACTTTGCCTGAGGGAGTTGGAATCTAAGTCTCTATATGATTTCTTAATTTATGAACGTGGAATTTTAAATTAATATATGTTAAGAATCATGTCGGTACCGACGCACTGATTACGGAGCTTATGATATCCTTTGGCACTAAAGTGCAAGTTATGAAATAAATACTTTATCAATTTCGTGCGTCCGAAGCGCTGTTCTTAATTAAATTTCATGTGGACCGCTCAAACCTTAAATATTAATTGACATGGATGCGTAAATAAACTACAACGTTGGGAGCTATTTGACCAAAAAGGACCTAAACAGAATAGCCAAATTCATATATGGTCAACTTTGCCTGAGGAGTTGGAACCTTATTTTCATAATAATTTATGAACGGGGAATTTGAAATTAAGTATATGTTTTAAATCATGTCAGTAACGAAACACTTACTACTGCACGGATGGTATCCTCAGGGATTAATAGTCTTGATACTAGTGCTAGTATATGAAATAAACACTATAAAATCCGTGCGTCCGAGCGTCATCAGAAACGATGATTATTAGATGTTATTTTTTGGGTATTTATTTTTCGTCATGTCTGTATATGTTTCACTTATAGAGAATATTTTATGATTTTTTTTCAATATTGCACTCGTATCACTCATAACATTTATACACCCACGAGAGATTTGCTCTAGAGGTTATATTGGTTGAGGGTCGATACGCTTTTAAGCTTTATCAAGTTCAGCCTGCAGTGATGTAAATGTAATGAGCTTATTGAATACTACCTCAAGACCCCAGCGTAATCATGGGCAAAAACATGGCCTAATGTAAAAAAGTCTTCCAAATCTAGATCGCCCTCTGGGAGCTTTGATGACCTTCTTTCAAATCTTCATCATCCGCTAGGGTTACATTACATTAGAACTATTCTTTTTTCACTGCCTGTTTATTTTCTAAAATGTTTGAGAGATTATACACTGGACAAGGGATGCATAAATACATTTTCTCCAATAAGGCGACGCTAGTAGGCAACGCCGAAGAGATTGAAACAAAACCTGTGCTGATCGGAATACTTAACACTCTACTTCATTTGAACGAGAAGATAGAGACAGATGTAAAGAAATTGGGGCCCTAAACGAAAAATGTCATCGGTTGTGGCAAGAGTACAACAACATGAAGAGCTGCTAAACGATATACAAATTAACAGTATGGTAATCGAAGAAAGTGTTGAAGGCATAAGGTAAATTGTAGATAATGCCTCAAATTAATGTAAAAGGCAACATAGAGAACATAAAAGATAGATTCCTTGCTATCATAACAGCTGACTGATCACAAATAAATGCAAGAAACAATTACAGATTCGAAATGCAGAAGCATGAAAAATAATTTGATCTTTTCTGGCTTAAATTAGCAGCAGAACCAAATAAGTGAAGCGAAAATACAAAACTTTTTAATTTATATTCTTGAAATTATGTTTCAGATGAACATATGCACCTTTCAAGGATTCTATAGAAAAATGTAACTGACTTAAAGCTTTTAGTAGGTGCGAAAATTATGTTCTTAAGAGAATTTAATACATGGGCCATAAAAATAAAGGCAATGTCGATTAAACTCTCCGAAAGAAATGTACTTAATACAATAGTACCCTATAGGGTGACTGCGGAATAGAAATATGGTCACCTTTGTTTTCTTCTCATTTGCACACCTTACCAAAGTGGGGCTTTCATTTGGCTGCGCGGGATGTACAAGTACGCAGTCACGTGCGGTCAGATTACGGACACGTTAAGAACATTTGCAACAACTTTTGAGGGATCAGTAGGTGGCATGTTGCAACACTTCTGTTCCAGAACGATTTCTATTTATTCATACACCCGAATTATTACTAGTAGTTGTTTTACTTGCCTCTATTTGCCAAGCTTTCAAACTACCACTATGACATATTGGCTACCAACATTCATATGGTAAATGTTTGATTTAGATTATATAAATAACAGCTGAAGAAACTATTTTAACTATTACTTTTTAATATTTGTCGTGACCCAAAAAATTGAAGAAAAACATCGGGACTAGTGGTGTCAATTATTATGATTTTAAAGGAGTAGGCCCGGTAAGAGCCCTTTTTGACCCCAAAATATAGCGTTTTTACAAAGTTGTTAAAAGTGTAAACTTTTAGCTATTTATTTGAAAGTAGAATACTTTTGTTACATAAATATGGGCTGTTTTGATAATACAATGGACATGCATCATGTACTAGCATCAATATTTGATGCAAAAATACTGACATCTTCACAATTTAAGCATTTGTGCTAATTTAAGACGGTTTTGTCTAAAATGGAAGTGGCCGCACTTGTGTTCAGTCATAATATTTATTAATATATGCTGTATATGATGATGATACATAACATATATAAAGGTTCAAAGTGAACACGAATGCGGCCACTTCCATTTTAGACAAAAAGCATCTGAAAAGTGACGTTTTATGGCACATTTGATAGATTTTTCATCTTTAAACTTGAATTTGAGCGTTTTTAATACAAAATCAGCTCAAATCTTTTACAAAAAATAATTGAATCGACTGAAGTAGACACTTAAGTATTTGAAAAATGTCAAAAATCTTTCATCAGATGTGCTTCGAATTTTGGACCGAAATGAGCCCTTACCGGACCTTCTCCTTTAACATATTTACACTTACTGCTTTTTTTTCATTTAGTGCAATAACGCAGACGTTCACAATTTGGATAATCTTTAATAAAGTAGAAAGTATAACTTACTTGGTACATTGTTTGATTTCAATCTTTTCGTTTTTCGCATACCAAAGTGTAGACTGAAAATCACTACAGTACTACAACTTGTACAGTCGTTTCGTTTTCATTTTTGTTTAAAGAGAGGCACTTATCTCAAATCCAAATTAATAATAGAAAAAATATATTTAAATGAAAATACACACTGTAAAATTTAGCGTGCGTCCGAAGCGTTTTTCTGAATTCACCTTCATAATGGAACGCTCAAGCCTAAACATTTGAAAGCCAGGGATGCGTAAACACGCTGCAACATTAGGAGCTTTATGACCAAAAGTACCTACACAGAATATCCAAATTCATCTGAGGTCAACTTTGCATGAGGAGTTGGAATCTAAGTCTCTATATGATTTCTTAATTTATGAACGTGGAATTTTAAATTAATATATGTTAAGAATCATGTCGGTACCGACGCACTGATTACGGAGCTTATGATATCCTTTGGCACTAAAGTGCAAGTTATGAAATAAATACTTTATCAATTTCGTGCGTCCGAAGCGCTGTTCTTAATTAAATTTCATGTGGACCGCTCAAACCTTAAATATTAATTGACATGGATGCGTAAATACACTACAACGTTGGGAGCTATTTGACCAAAAAGGACCTAAACAGAATAGCCAAATTCATATATGGTCAACTTTGCCTGAGGAGTTGGAACCTTATTTTCATAATAATTTATGAACGGGGAATTTGAAATTAAGTATATGTTTTAAATCATGTCAGTAACGAAGCACTTACTACTGCGCGGATGGTATCCTCAGGGATTAATAGTCTTGATACTAGTGCTAGTATATGAAATAAACACTATAAAATTCGTGCGTCCGAGCGTCATCAGAAACGATGATTATTAGATGTTATTTTTTGGGTATTTATTTTTCGTCATGTCTGTATATGTTTCACTTATAGATAATATTTTATGATTTTTTCAATATTGCACTCGTATCACTCATAACATTTATACACCCACGAGAGATTTGCTCTAGAGGTTATATTGGTTGAGGGTCGATACGCTTTTAAGCTTTATCAAGTTCAGCCTGCAGTGATGTAAATGTAATGAGCTTATTGAATACTACCTCAAGACCCCAGCGTAATCATGGGCAAAAACATGGCCTAATGTAAAAAAGTCTTCCAAATCTAGATCGCCCTCTGGGAGCTTTGATGACCTTCTTTCAAATTTTCATCATCCGCTAGGGTTACATTACATTAGAACTATTCTTTTTTCACTGCCTGTTTATTTTCTAAAATGTTTGAGAGATTATACACTGGACAAGGGATGCATAAATACATTTTCTCCAATATACAGACTGGTCGGTATAATTTGTGATGTAACTCTTTTCCGTCTTTTTAAACCAATAAGATCAAAACCATTACATGAAGAAAAGAGGAAATTCCTTCCAATTCAGTTTTCAAATAAAAGAATTGATGCATCAGCAACGATCTTCATCACAAAGAGGTAACATATAAAATTCCACTTTATTTTCAAAATCAGTCTGTTCCTATCGTATCCTACAGTTACACCAAAACCATTGCACCTATAGTATTTTAACTATAAGCAAGCATTGCAGGACCTTGATTTAGAAGAATACCTAAAAAAAAATCTGACATGTGACTGTTCCCACTCGCCTTATATTTACAGCCCCGCTGGTCATGTTATTACAGGGGATCTTAATATAATTCAACATTAACATCAATTGGAACCTTAACTTCAAAATAATTATCGATTCCATTGAGACCTACGCCAGAGCATGGAGAAACGAGAAGAAGTTGAACTGGACACTTTGTCAGAATGGGTCAAAACAATCAGGTATCTGATAAAACGTCGAATTCATAAGTTGAAAAACTGTGAATGATCGACCAAAGTCCGTTTTCAGAGACAAAGAAGCTGTGAAATGTCTATCATCTCTTGAGTGAAGTTCACGATAAATATGTTGTTCCTGCGGACAAAGCTTCAAATAATATTGTTTTTGTATGTAAATCGTACTACTACGAGTGTCTTGTAAAAGAATTAGGAATAAATGAGCACTTATGTAATCCCAAATACAAAAACATATCATGTGACAAGGATGAGATTTGGCGAATCATAAGTCCTTCTTGGCTTCAATGAACATAATATTGAACAGCTTATCCGAGGACTTTCCTTGTTTGTATTGGATACCCAAGCTTTACAAATTCCGTACAAACAACGGTACATTGCCGGCTCATCTGCATGTTCTACAAAGGAATTGTCCATTAGATTGAAAAAAAATTCTGTCTGCAATGAAAGAGGGTCTTCCGAAATACTGTGAAACTGTTTACTCGCGTAGTGGTATTAACCATATGTGGATTTTCAAAAAACTCTAAAAGAACTTCTGGATAATTTTAAATCTCGATCTTTCTCTGAAATTAATTCTATAAAAACTTTAGATTTTTCAACCCTGTATACCACCATTCCCCATGTGAAATTGAAAAATCGTCTAAAAGAAATAATCCACAATGCTTTTCAATATGAAATTGGTAGCATACGTCATAAATTTATTGTTTTTTGATACCATATGGCATATTTTGCTAAAATTGAACAAAAAGGTAAAACATGCTACACAGAGGGACATGTGTTCAGTATCCTGGAGTTTCTTATTGACAGCATATTCGTTGAATTTGGAGGTAGACTTTTTCAACAAATTGTCGGCATTCCTATTGGAACGAACTATGCGCCTCTCCTTGACGACCTCTTTTTATTTACATATGAGTCGGAACTTGTCAAAACAAGAAGATCAAAGACGCCAGATCACTTAATTTCACATTCAGATATATTTATGATGTACTTTCCATTATCAATCCAAACTTTTCTGATTGGGTTACATTAATATATCCACCAGAATTAGAAATTAAAGAACCAACAGACACGGCTTCCTCCGCCTCATTTTTAGACTTATACCTCGAATTTGACTTAAGCGGTCATCCTAGTACCAGAGTCTATGACAAACGAGACGTTTATAATTTTGAAATTATAAATCCCCCCCACCTTAGTAGCAATATACCAACTTCACCTGCATATGGATATACATTTCCAAACTCATTCGGTATTCAAGAGCTTGCAGCTGCTACTCAGTCTTTATAAAACGTCACCAGTGTCTGAGCAGAGAGTTGATGAACCAGGGTTATGTCAAAAGAACGTCTCGTCCTTTTTCTAAAAAAGTTCATCGGAAGATACAAAGACCTTGTTGATAAATATTCCGTATCAACTTCACAAATAGTACATGATGGTCTTGAAGTATAGGTTCTAGGTACTGACGTTGTTTATCATCTTAATTACGTGTTATTGTGTTCTTTTTTATGTCTTTGTATATTTTTAACCTTTACTGTTTAGTCCATTTTTGGTTATATACTTTTGGCGTGGCTCAGTATTTATACATCCCGCCATTGTGTTGAGCTATGGTCATTTTCTGTATTCTTGTCTTTCATTTTTGCTTATGTACTTTGTCTATAGAGTGTCTATATGCCATTTTGTTTTTCTTTGTTAATATAGTTATTTGTTTTTATAGTGATTAAGATTATAACACAATGTTGACTGCTGTTCCCCAATTTTTGTCAATTTTACCTAGTATGTCTGTTTTGCTCCCACATTGTTGTCAATATAATGGAATTCTATGCGACTGTCATACAAGTGAGCGGTTTAGCTAGCAATAAAACCGGGTTTAATCAACCATTTTCTACATAAGGAAATGCCTGAACCAAGTCACGAATATGACAGTTGTTTTCAGTTCGTTTGATGTGTTTGAGCTTTTGATTTTGCCATTTGATAAAGGACTTTCAATTCCGTTTTGAATTTTCCTTGGAGTTCGTTATTTTTGCTATTTTACTTTTTTTCAGATATTTAAAAGGTCATACCATAAGCCTTTTTCTATACTTAAAACTGATGTTTTTTTTTTTTCTTTTGAGGTTTCATAAAGCTTTAGCAGCCGTGACTGATACCGATGTTATTTCGGATGGCTGATACAGACAGTTGCTATATATACGGCTTATATAACATATAAAATTTACTTATATTTACTACTAAGCATATAATGAATAAATTTATCTAATGATTCTCAAGTTGAAACCACAGGGAAGACATGCATTAATAAAAATTATATACAAGGTCATGGTCTATAGTAAGAAAGGCAATACCAGTAATAGGGATCTTCAACTGGTATTCCAAGTCATTACACTAAAACAAGCTTGGATAATTACAACACAACGAAAAGGATGCAACATATCTTGGATTGCCGTTTAGATTACAAACATGAAGTAATTTTTTTAATGTTTAACGGCTGTATATGTCTTACCTCATCTTGTTTTTTTTTTTTTTTTTTTTTTTTACTCAAATGTATGTTCTTTAATATTATTATATTAATGTTGTAGGAAACATGTACATGTACATGCTATAAAATAAATTGTAATGTATATTGTTTATAAATATAAAATAAGTTCAATAAATCGTGTTTTAAGAATTGAATGCTTCTTTTTTGTAAATTTATTGGGGTGTAAAAGCGTTAACCGAAGTACATTTTGTATGAAACGAGGAAGTTTTTCTTTTTTTTTTACCTGTGCACTTTATTGTGGAAGCTCGTGACATGAATGTTACATTTCATTTTGAAATGAAGGTTAATTTCAGAATTACGCGAGATTGCTGTTAGCCAATCGACATAACGTATTATATTGAAACATACATGTTATTATTGTTAATTGAATAGCATTAACTGAAAACAATGGAAAATTTGCACGAACTACAATTGAGGAATAACATTACTGTAGTTGAAGAGTTGCCACCGTCAATTGTAGATTTGACGGTCGCAAATACAGTTTTACTGGCGACGCGTAGCGGAGACAGTAAAACGGACATTTTGCGACTGTCAAATCCCAATTGACGGTGGCAATTCCTCAACTACAGTACTGTTATTCCGATTCTAATGCAGTACAAAAGAAATAATACGTTAGAGATTGAAAAATGTACAAATTTGACATACAAAAAATCCGCGAATCTTCATGAATGATTTTGGCGCAAAGACGTTGTAGCTAAACGTGACGTCATACAAATGAAAACTTACAAACTGGAGGTTTTTACGTTACCTCTACGATTCAAATTCGGATAAAATCACATTAAAACGGGGAATTCGAGGTAGGTGTTGTTTTATTTTCGATAATATTGTAGTAATCGAATATTTGTTGATCCTTTCAATTCAAAATGGCGGATCCCTCCTTAGTTACGCCTGGTCAACTGTGGATTTGACGGCAACTTTTAACCAATGAAAAAAATTGTTACATAAAAATAGCATTAGAATGTGTATTTAAATAGATACAAGAAGATGTGGTATGAGTGCCAATGAGACAACTCTCCAGCCAAGTCAAAATTTATAAATGTAAACCACTATAGGTCAAAGTACGGTCTTCAACACGGAGCCTAGGCTCACACCGAACAGTAAGCTATAAAGGGCCCCACAAATTACTAGTGTAAAACCATTCAAACGGGAAAACCAACGGTCTAATGTATATAAAACGAGAAACGAGAAACACTTATGAACCACATCAACAAACGACAACTACTGAACATCAGATTCCTGACTTAGGACAGGTGCAAACAAATGCAGCGGGTTTAAACGTTTTAATGGTACCAAACCTTCACCCTTTTTCTGAAACAATAGTGTAACATCACAACATAGAAAACACACTATAAAATATCAACTGAAATAGCTTAACTCAATCAAAGGACATTTAACACCATTGAACATACACTGAACAAATAAATTTAACCTATGATACAATGCAAATTCAGAATAAATAAACTAAGGAAGAATAATAAAAGTAACATGTTATATCGGTATGAAATGTTAAACAATTTAAGAAAACAATATGCTCGAACAAAAATATCAGCCATTTGCAATAACTTTAAACACAGTTAAATAAAATAATTTTGTTGTTAGGTATACGTATACAGTTACAATAGAGAAAGGAAATATTTTAACAAAATAAATAATTTTGATGTTCATAGTACGAAGTGGAAATTTATATTAGTACCAAACACTTATCAAAGCTGGTATATAGACCAGATATAACCCTGAATAACATTAAATAACAAAAAGCATTACAATTAGTATCAACAGGTCAAATAAACAAGAAAGTACGATTTGAGAGTACTCGCAGTTACTGACAGCTAGTTAAAAGCCAAAACAATTAATAATAAAAATCATGCCTCAGAGACTAAAATCAACTAAAACACATCCCGGGATTTAGTATTTTAACGTCATGAACAGTCAAAGAAGACATGACTAGTGCAATTCAAAAATAAATGTATCGACAGACAGTAGGATAGTTAGGAGTTTAACCTCTTTATAGATCAAAATGAACGTGGGTGTGTCTTTAAACATCCCGTTTGAAAAGAATACAAATTTAGTTATGTTTTAATTTGCTGATGACAAAATCGATATTAGTGCCAATGTAAACTATATTCAAAGATCTAATTACAACATTGGTAAGATAACCTGAACTAATAAGTTTATTTAAAGGTTCGATGAGTTTACACGGATCATATAGTGATTTCCGCGCTTTAAGTACAATATTACCGTAAAATTTAGGATGTGAAATACCGTCTTTAATCAGATTTCTACAGGTACAGCCAAATTTACTAATCAAATCTTTGTATCTATGAAAGAACTTAGTAAAAGTTTTACGTAATTTATGGTAACGAAATCCTGACTTAATAATTTACTAGTGATGCATTGATTACGTTCGTTAAAATCTATGACATCACTACACACACGGGCATAACGAACGAGTTGGGATATATACACACCGTATGATGGAGCCAAAGGAACATCGCCGTCTAAAAAAGGAAAATTAACAATAGGGAATGAAAAATCGTCTCTTTTGTCGTAAATTTTCGTATGGAGTTTTCCTTTAGAGATTGAAATGTCCAAGTCCAGAAAAGGACAACTACTGCTGTTTATGTTAGATTTAGTTAAAGTAAGTTCTATTGGGTAAATTTCGGTAGTATATTTAGAGAACTCTGGATTATTTAACGAAAAATATCATCTAGATAACGGAAGGTATTGTTGAATGTATCAACCAAATGTAACAATGACGTGTCTTTACTGAGTTTGGTCATAAACTGAGATTCATAGCAATACAGGAATAAATCTGCTATTAAAGGGCGCAGTTAGTGCCCATAGGAATACCTACTACTTGTCGATACACTTTATCGCCGAAACGTACATATATGTTGTCCAGGAGAAAATTTAAAGCTTCAATCATATCTTCACATTTCCAGTAAGTGTATCTAGCATACTTTCCTTTTCGTTACAGAAAAAGGCTTTAAACGAGTTACAGCAAATAAATTTGTAATGAGATTTTCAAAGACCATTTAATTAAATATGAAAACTTTTTCTTGATAAGATTGTGTGGAAGTGTAGTATAGAGAGTAGAAAATCATAACTGTCAACAGAATTAAAAGGACCATCAAAAGCATGTATTTTATCTAAAACCTCTAAAGAATTTTAACACTCCAAAATAATTAATACCATTATTTTCATAAGCTTTATTACAAAAGTTGATAACAAGTTCTTTGATAGTAGTAAGGAGGTAGTTAGAAGAACTGATAGATTAGTAGTAGAACACTTACTAGATGCGGAGATGAAACGGAATTTAAATGGTTTTTTGTGCAATTTAGGTAACCAGTACATAGTAGGGACTTTCAAATGTTCGGAAGAGGCTTTAAGCTGGGTAGTGGTAGTGATATGCTTGTTTACAATTTGACTCTCTGTGGAGCGTACGGACCTGAATGTAGATGAATTTGTAATTTCGTTTTGGAGAACTTCCGTGTAGTATATGCGTCACACCACCACTACATTATTTGCTGCTTTATCTGCCGGTACGAACACAAACCTCTTTGCGAGTACTTGAGTTTATTTTTATTCTGGAAATGGGAATATCATGGACCCTATTACTAATTTCAGAATTGTTTTCAAAATGAGATATACGAATATTAACAGTATTTATAATTTTATTCAAATAACTGTCTAGAGATTTTTTATCAGATTTTTCACGTTTACACCAATTTTTACAGTAGACAGACAGAGCGTCTTTAAAGTTTTTTATGAAAGGATTATTATCAAATGATCTGTCAATAAACATTTTATTATTATTATTTTTTATGACATGAAATCGTTCTAAATTGAAAAATCATTTTAAAATTTAATACAATTATCTACCGTGAAAATTTGAAATTGATCAATCGGACTCCAATTAGAAAGTACTTTTGGAAGTTGCTGAAAGAACAAGCAGTGTAATTGACTAAGGATATTAATGACATTAGTATGAAATTATTGGCAATTTTATTGACATTTTCCCTTTCTTTACAATATAAAGATTGCTATAACGGTAAGGTGTTTCTGGCTAAAGACCTTGATGATAAGAAGTATCAGTTTACGGAACGATTCATTCATTTACGTTACAACCCATCACTGTTAAGCTGCTGACAAAACTATGGGATAAATGTGTGTAGAAAAAGTTCATTTATTTAAAGATGCATTAGCTACGAATAAGACAAAAATTTAAAATACTATTCTTTTTGTTTCAAGTATTAATAAAAGCGGAATTTAGAAATAATATTTCGTTATAAGCAGTCAGTTTGGCCCAAATTTTTCGAAATCAGCATAAAATCATCGCTGATGTATTAATGAATTGAAATGTGTAAATAAGAATATGTGGTTTAATTCCCAATGAGACATTTCTCCACAAGAGACCAAATGACACTGAAATTAACAACAATAGGTCACCGTATGGCCTTCAGCAAAACCCATACCGCATAGTCAGCTTTAAAAGGCCCAGAAATGACAAATGTTAAACAATTCCAGCGAGAAAACTAACGGTCTAATTTATGTAAAAATAATGAACGAAAAACAAATATGATACACAGAAACAAATGACAACCACTGAATTACAGACTCCTGACTTGGGACAGGCACATACAGAATGTGGCGGGCACCCAACCCTCCCCTAACCTGGGACAGTGGTGTAACAGTACAACATAAGAACAAACTATAAAAATCAGTTGAAGAGGCTTTTTTATTATTAATTGTTTTTGGCTTTTAACTAGCTTTCAGTAACTGCGAGTACTCTCAAATCGTACTTTCGTGTTAATTTGACCTGTTGCCACAATTTGTAATGCATTTCTGTTATTCAATGTTTACCTATTTTATGTTATATCTCGTCTTACTATTTTAAATATGTACCACCTTTGATAAGTATTTAGTATGAAGATAAATTTTCACTTCTGTAATCGTACTCTGAACAACAAAATTATTGTGTAAAAAATGTTTTTGTACTCCTTACAACAAAATTATTATATTTAAATTTACCTGTGTACGGTACTTTATTTAGCGCCATTTTGTCCTAGGTTAAAGTTGTCTTTTTGAAATTGATACATCTTTTTTATTTATATTGTGTCATAGATCACGAGGGGGGTTTTAACGACCTTGACTTCCCATGAGGGTCTTGCACGGTCATAAATCAAACTTATTCGTTCAGTGTATATTTACTTGTTTTTGTGTATATGTCCTTTTGATCGAGTTAATCCATTTCAATTGCTATTTTATTGTGTGTCTTTTCATGGAAGTATTATATTGACAGGAACTACAACGATTTATAAGCACTTATTTGTAACCCGGGGAGTGCTGTAGAAAAGATATGGAAACTGTCTTATTAATACGCTATCGTTAATTTCCTTTTGTGACTATCTGAGATGCCGCGGTCTAAATTGACCAGAGATACTTCTTATCAATCACCGACCGTGCGAGGACTTTATAGCCAGTCAAGGTCGTTAAAAAAACCCATCATCATCATCTTATCAATCACGTGGTTTTTATCGAGCCACGGTAACACCAATACCTGTCGGAAAACACCTTTGCTTATTTCAATCGCGTCGTTTGACCTTTAATCATAAACAACTTATTTTAAAAAAATCGACTGATGCATAAAAATGAAAATCGGCCCAGAATTATTTATACTACAACCAAAAGTAGTAAGTGACATTATTTTATTTCTTCGGGGGTTAAGTTAAAACCGTCATGATGTAACGAAAACCGAGCGGTCGGGCCTTAGTGTTAAACTATAAATGTTTATCCCTTAGTACGTTGCTATAAAAATGTGTTTTGTTAGAATGTACGAGTATATAAGAAATAAAAGTTATAACTAGTGATCCTTCTTTGGTAGCGTGGTACTCTGGTATCGTGGTACTATGTGGTACTCTGGTATTCTGAATACACACTGGTAAGGTTAGTTCCTCTGGTAAGGTAATGACTCGGATGTAAAGGGGTAGATTGGAGTATAGATTTTTGTATGGTAACTCTTGATGTTTGTAAGAATAACAGACTCGTTAAATAAAAATCAACTTGTATCAACTTTAAGATGCATTAAATATCAACAATACATATATATGGCACGCCTGAACCACTTTTATTAATTAATCTTAGATTATCTCAGATAAACTTGGATTATCTCAGATAAACTAAGATTATGTCAGCTTAATTCAAATTCGAGAAAATCCTAGTTTATCTCAGAAAATACAGAAAATTCATTATCTGGAGAAAATCCCGGTTTATCTCAAAATATTAAGAAAATCTAGGTTTTTCTGAGCGATTTTCAGATAATCCTAATTTATCTCCAGATAATTAATTTTCTCAATTTCAGATAATGAATTATCTCATTTCTCGAGAAAATCTAGGTTTATCTCGGATTCTAAATATACAAAAGAACAATATAAATATTAAATAACTTAACAGTATTCTAGTCGAACAGATAAATACTGTATTAACCTTCTATCGTGAATTAAAGAAAATGGACAGCGGAAAAATATACCCAGAAAGTTTACTAATTGTAGTTTGGTAATCGGCAAATGGTAAATCAAATTCAATGCCAAAAGATAAAGTTTCTCTCGAGAAGTTATTCTCTAAATGTAACTTGTGAAAGAATTAACAAAGCCACATTATACGGACGTCGTCTCCTCGGACATTGTAATAGTGTTGACTGTCTGGTTACTACTTGGTCTGGTACATGGTATCTGTACGTATATCAAAATAGCTTGGACTTAGCGAGTGTTACTTGCCCAGGGTAAAATCGAACTAAAGACTTATCTGTATTCTCCGCCGTATTTATACTTAGGTAAACCAATTTACCGATTTGGTTTACCATTTACCATTATGGTTTACCATTTACCATTTTGGTTTACCATTTACCATTTAGGAAAATACCTTAATTACCAAAACCGGAACTGACGTCATTGTACGTCAATTGAAATAAACAATTCAGATGTGTTCCGAATGTAAAAACATGGGCAAGAATAATAAAAAGTTTTAGAGTTAATAATGTTTAAACATAGTTAAACAAGAAATATACAATAAGAAAAGTCAATTATCGGTACGATTTAAACAACGTCATCACATTTCGTTACACTGCGCCCACCTTTGAAAAATAATGTTTGTCCCCAAACATGAATAGGCATTTCCTTAAATTTAAAACAAGTTCTTCAATATCATTCATTAAAATATTCCATAACATACATATTCAACATTATAAAACAATATTTAATCAAATTTAATACAATCTTTGGAATGTTCATTGTTCATATACGTCTTCACGCAAAGCTTGAATTCCGCACTGTCCTTTATGATCCTTTAGTCTTGTAAATGTTCATATAGCACCAACATCTCTTCCTCCATAGCGATTGTTCATAAAACACGAGTTCTGTTTATTTTGACGAATGTTTATAGAGCACCATCAAATCTTCTCGGCAGGACGAATGTTCATAAAACACACTTAATTTCTGTGTGCATATAATGACGAATGTTTATAAAGTACCAACACATTTTCTTCACATGATGAATTTTTTTTATTCGGAACTAATTCTGTGTATTTTGACAAATTTTTATAGAGCACAATTAAATCTTCTCGGCAGGACGAATGTTCATAAAACACTAAAATTATTGTACAAATGAATATCCTGAAAACAAGTTACATATTTAAAAAATCAATAAATGTAAAAAGTTGAAATAAATTGACCGTCAATTTTAAAAAAATCCTCTTTCCCGTATACAATATACATAAACTTTTATCTTTAAAAATCAAACTCAATAATCATTGGTATATCTATGGTTGCAACAATGAGACGGTGATACACAATTTTATTATCCGACTGCGTTGGTAATACAGCAGTCCCCATCGGCATAACTACACTTCCATTAGCCATGTGTAAACTACTACGTGCATTGGATAACACTGGCTTTACACTCTTGGACATGATATGTTACATGGATGAGTTAAGGACACTAACAGTGGACCCGGTATCAATCAAACAATTTAATGTCATGTCAATAACACTGACAATTACATATAAACTGTCAGAATATATTTATCTGACTCAATTTTTCAAAATTATTGGATTCTTCAAAATCATATTTAGTTTCTGCTGAAACTTGGTCCTCAGTTTCAGCCACTAATAGTTTCCCCGACCAGTCATTTGGTCTGCCACTTTTCTTGGAATTAACTTGTTAGTACTGTTACCTTCGAACCTTTGGGATCGGTTATTCAATAGGGGACATTCCCTTTTCAAATGACAGAAAACCCCACAATGGTAACAAGAAAAAGTTTTCTTATTTTTTTCATCATTTTCTATTTGTGCAAGACGACCTGAAATGTCATCAACTTGTTCAGACAAATAAATTTCCCTATTTAGATCAAAATTATTATTTTCAATTACAGCACAAACTAGCTTAGTGCCGTGTTAACGTCTGTCATTTTGGAAGGCTTCATATTCAAGAGCTACTTGAATAGCGTTATTGATACTTTTTGCTTTGGCCTGGAAAATAGCCCATTCCATGTCAACATCATTTAGGGAATCCATAAAACAATCGCATGCTAATTGTTCTTTAATCTCTTTCGGAGCTGATGGATACGCTAATCTTACTAGACGTTTTATGTCTTGGCCTAACACAGGTATTTGTTCCATGCGTCCGCATATTTTACTTTTCATTTGCGCCCTGTACATTTCTGCTTGATTTTCTGGTTGAAAACGAGACGCTAAGGCGGTTGTCAGTTGTATAAAATTGGTCCGCATCTCTGGTCTTAAATCGGTTAAAATATTTTGGGCGGTACCTCTTAGGCTAGTAGCTAGTTCTAAAGCTTTCTCTATGACACTAAGTACAGATCTGAGAGTACTCGCCGTTGCTGACAGCTAGTTCAAAGCTAATAACAACTAATAAAAAAAATCATGCATCTAAGACTAAAATATCAAGCAGTACACATCCAACATCCAATGGATTTAGTGTAAAGACGTCATTAACAGTCAGAGAAAACAATGACTTTGTGCAATGCTAAGATACAGGTATCGACAGATTGTAGAGCCATGAATGTGCATATGTATATAAAAATGATACTTAGTTTGATTTAAATTTACTGATAACAAAATCAATATAAATACCAATAAAAACAATATTCAAAGATCTAATTACAGTGTTGAATTGGTAACCTTTTAGAATAGGTTTATTTAAAGGATCGATAAGTTTACCCGGATCGTATCTAAATTTCCGGGCTTGCTAAAGAACAACTCCGTAAAAATTAGGATGTGCTATCCCGTTTGAAATAAGTTTTCTAAAGGTACAACCAAACTTCAAAACCAAATCTTTATATTTGTGGAAGAATTTAGTAAAGCTTTTAAGTAATTTGTGGTAATGAAATCCCTGACTTAATAATTTACCAGTAATTCATAGATTACGTTCATTAAAATCCAAAACGTCACAACAGACACGGGCATAGCGAAAATTAAATTAACAATAGGGAACGAAAAATCGTCCTTTTTGTCGTAAATTTTAGTGTAGAGTTCGTGTAAATCTGAAATATTTAAATCTAGGAAAGGACAGTTAGTACCGTTTATATTTGATTTATTCAAAGTAAGTTACTTTGAGTAAATTTCGGCAGTATATTTAGAAAATTCTTGATTATTTAACCTTGAAAGTAAAAAACATAACCTCATTGAATCCGTATGCATGTGACCTTCAATGTTACCCCTTAGCCGGTGATAGGTTACGCATGTACTGGGCGTGTTCATCTATTAAAAGGAAAAGACTGGAAGTGAAACAAGGGTTAGCCATTTGTTTGATTGATTCGATCCACAAAAAATCATTCTTATATAGGTAAAATATATGATTTACATATTGTTTACCTATAATATGATATCAAACAGATCTAAAAATATCCAATTGCACTTGCTCGCTATCTACTTATATTCAAACACATTGTTAAAGATGGGTATTACCAATAATGATAAGGAAACAACACATTTTATATTTCAAAATTTATTTTTTGACTTGAAAGTTAATTATTTAACCTCATTGAAAACTTCAATTTACCCCTTAGGTGGAGATAGGTTACACAAATACTGGGCGTGTTCAGCTATTAAAAGGAAAATATTGAAAGTGAAACAAGGGTGAGCCATTTTGGTTGACTGATTCGATCTACAAAAAATCATTCTTATACAGGTAAAAACGATGATTAACATATTTTTAACCTATAACAGATCTAGAAAAATCCAATTGCACTTGCTCGCTATCTATTTATATTTATACGTATTGTTACAGATGGGTATTACCAATAATGATAAAGAAACAACACATTTAATATTTCAAAATTTATTTGGGACCAATATCTGTAAACCTGAAAAATAAGTCTTAGCTGATTTTTATGCCCCACCTAGGGGCATTATGTATTTCGGTCTGTCCGTCCGTTCGTTCGTCCGTCCGTCTGTCCCGCTTCAGGTTAAAGTTTTTGGTCAAGGCAGTTTTTGATGAAGTTGAAGTCCAATCAACTTGAAACTTTGTACACATGTTCCCTATGATATATATTGTTGAGATATGGTCACATTACTTGCTGGCTTTCCTTTTATATGTTTATGGTACTGAATAATATGTTTTCAATGACGTCATATAGAAACGTAGGTGATTAGGCTACGAGTTTGGAATGTTAATGTTTATATTTATTATGTCACTTGACTTTTGGACTTATTGGTAAACTTTCGTAGATTTTTGGAATTATAGCTGCATTTTGTGCCATGAGTCGGAGTTTTCGTTAGCATTTCTAAGTTAAAGTAGATTTTCAGTTCTGTGAGCCGCGTGTATATCTCACCGTCAAGTATAAACATAGCGTCGCACTATCGTCATATCGTATCTGGCTATAAAGCTGAACAGAACGTCAAAATAAAAAAGTATTGAGTCAACAAATGTGTCTAGGTACAGGATGCATTTCGATACAAAGCTATTTTACTTTACCTTAAGCTATCCGATAGAAATTCAAGTTCTTATATTTTAAGTTACAATTAATCTTTTGGGATATTGAACCAAAACCTTACTCAAAGACTTTCAGGAACCAAAATACCATTTTTACAAATATTCCCGCTTACTCAGGTCTTCAACAGGAAGTTGCTTCATAATTAGACAAGATGTGGATTTAGCCCAATGTTTACAATCTCTTTTTGGAGTTTTCGGCAAATATGACAATTATTAAAGATGTATAGATACGATATCCAACCACGTTGACAACCTTATATATTCGTAATTTCATGAAATAAGTATATTTCATTTTAGTATGATTGATATGATAAAGTCTTGCAAATATCCCTATCAAGTTGCATATGGGGTTCCTTAGTCCAGCGTCTTACTCTTTTAATTTATACTAACTATGTTATTGCTGTTATATGAGTTAATATTGAGATAAATACATACTGAACAAGAATAAAAGTGATTCTTTTACGCTGAATTCATTTATGCATGATTATGCTGGAGTCAACCAACTACACTTAAAACCAGAATATCAAGAGGATAACTATCGACAATCGTCACTGAAATAAAAGTATACACGACCCCTACTCGCCCGCCTGTAACAATATGTTTATATCGGGTTTATGACCATCGGCAGTCTTCGAGGTCATCTTGGTGGTTAATTAGATGGCGTCTCAACTAAATTACATGAAATGCTGATACATATTATCGAGTGCATGCATTTTTAATTGTTTATTTTAAAATTGAGAATGGAAATGGGGAATGTGTCAAAGAGACAACAACCCGACCATAGAGCAGACAACAGCCGAAGGCCACCAATGGGTCTTCAATGCAGCGAGAAACTCCCGCACCCGGAGGCGTCCTTCAGCTGGCCCCTAAACAAATAAGTATACTAGTTCAGTGATAATGGACGTCATACTAAACTCCAAATTATACACAGGAAACTAAAATTTAAAATGATACAAGACTAACAAAAGCCAGAGGCTCCTGACTTGGGACAGGCGCAAAAATGCGGCGGGGTTAAACATGTTTTTTGAGATCTCAACCCTCCCCCTATATCTCTAGCTAATGTAGAAAAAACAAACGCACAACAGTACGCACAGTAAGCCTCAGTATAAGAGAAGTCTGAGTCCGATGTCAGAAAAGGAAACAAAAGAAAATAAACAAAATGACAATAATACATAAATAACAACAGACTACTAGCAGTTACTGACATGCCAGCTCCAGACCTCAATTAAACTGATTGAAAGATTATGTCTTCATCATATGAATATCAGGCACAATCTCTCCTGTTAGGGGTTTAGTATTATACCGTCATAAAATATATGAGAAGAATATAACCCGTGTCATGCCAACAACTGGTTTTAGAAAAAATGTGTTAATTCCGATGCAAAGACCCTATAAGTCAATCAATATTAAAGCCAAAATATGCAATCCTTAATTACCTGACAACAGTATCGTAACTATATCCTTTCCGAATAAGTCTGTTTAAAGGTTTTGTTAGCTTTTGAGGTGAATACTGACATTTTTGTGCTTTGTAAAGAATATTACCATAAAAGATTGGATGTGAAGTACCCGAACGTATAAGATGTCTGCATGTTGAGTTATATTTACGAATGATGTCCTTATACCGATGATAAAATTTAGTAAATGTTTTGACTAGTTTAGGATATCGAAAACCCTGGTGTAATAATTTTTCAGTAACACATAAATTTCTCTCGCTAAAATCTAATACGTTGTTACATACACGAGCGAATCGTACAAGTTGAGATATATAACACCATAAGATGGTGACAAGGAACGTCACCATCTAAAATGGATAATTAACGACAGGAAATGAAAATCATCTCTTTTATCATAAATTTTGTATTAAGCTTCCCGTTAATGATATAGATATCAAGATCGAGGAAAGGACAGTGGTCATTGTTAGTATTAGCTTTATTTAAAGTAAGTTCCACAGGATAAATTTCTTTAGTATACATACTGAAGTCGTCATTATTGAGAGCCAATATGTCATCCAAATATCTAAAAGTATTGTTAAATTTGTGTATAAGATGTTGTTTCGATGGGTCTTTGCTGATTTTAGTCATAAATTGTAACTCATAACAATACAAAAATAGGTCCGCAATAAGTGGTGCACAGTTAGTCCCCATTGGAATTCCGATAACTTGACGATACACGGAATCTCCAAAGCGAACAAAAATGTTATCAAGTAAAAATTCAAGGGCAGATATAGTATCAAAGCATGTCCAATTGGCATAGTTCTTTTGTTTGTTGCTACTAAAAAATGACCTAAAAGAGTTTGAACATATGTATTCGCATTCCGACTTTTTAAATGCCCATTTAATTAGGTGTGTGAATTTTTTCTTAATAAGAATATGAGGCAAAGTGGTATATAGGGTAGAAAAATCAAAACTTTGAACAGATTCAAAATCACCAATATATGCATGCAATTTATCAAGTACTTCCAACGAGTTTTTGACACTCCAAAAGTAATTAATTCCACTATTTTCAAAGGCCTTATTTGAAGAATTTATTATCAGGTTTTTGATTGTACCAAGTGTACTAGTAAGTAGAATAGACAATTTAGTAGTGGAACAATGACTTGAAGACGAAATAAATCTATATTTGTAAGGTGATTTGTGTAGCTTCGGAAGCCAGTACATAGTTGGGACTTTCATTGTATTTGGTTCTGCTTGTAAAGAAGTAGCTAATAGTTTGTTTGTTACAGATATCGTTTTCTGAAAATGAAGTCAGTTGGAATGTTGGTGAATTGGTGATTTCCTTTTGCAGAACTTAAATGTAAAATTTACGTCAAACTATAATGATATTATTAGCAGCTTTATCAGCCGGGACAAAAACAAATTCCTTGGCTAGTTCTTTTAGTTTATGTTTGATACGAGAAATAGGATTTTTTTTAGACTTTTTGTATTTTGGATATACGTTTTAGTATGTTATATATCATATATGAGAAATTGTGTCAAATCGGTGAACATGAATTTGACAGCTAATGCCCCTTTAACATAGTGAAAAATTCAAGGTATTAAGGGAGAAGGTATCTGACATATCCGAAAAGAAATTACACATTACAATTTATCACTGTTTAGCCCCTAAACAAATATGAAGTTATTCTATGTCGAAGTTCCTGAGAAACGTGGGAACAAAATACGTGTTGGTCGAACATACGGACATGGTGATTGTAATATAAGCCTGCATAACTAAATTTGTATTCTTTTCGAATGGTTTTTGGGATGTATAAATACACATCCACGTTAATTTTCTTTTAGAGATTGCTTTATCTATATATAACATGATACATATTTATTATAAGGTTAAATCCTAACGATCCTACTGCCTGTTGATACTTTTATTTTGGCATTGCACAAGTTATGTCTTCTTTGAATGTCCATGACGTTAAAACTCTAAATCCCTGGGATGTGTTTTAATTGATTTTAGTCTCTGATGCATGATTTTTTATTGTTAATTGTTTTTGGCTTTTAATTAGCTTTCAGTAACTGCGAGTACTCTCAAATCGTACTTTCGTGTTAATTTGACCTGTTGACACAATTTGTAATGCATAATCAATGTTTACTTATTTTGTTTTATATCTCGTCTCACTATTTTTAATATGTACCACCTTTGATAAGTATTTAGTATGACGATAAATTTTCACTTCTGTAATCGTACTCTGAACAACAAATTTATTAATTCTGTAAAAAATGTTTACTTCCGTACCAACAACAAAATTATTATATTTAAATTTACCTGTGAACATTGTTTTATTTAACGCCATTTTGTCCCATGCAGGTAAGAGTTGTCTTATTGACACTCTTCCTACTTTTTTATTACTACCTGTAACGTCTATGTTATATAGGCATCTACGTTTCAATATTGTATTTAACTTATTCCTTCAGTGTATGTTTACTTGTTTTGGTTTAAAATGTCTTCTTGATCGAGTTAAGCCATTTCAGTTGATATTTTATGGTGTAATGTTACACTACTGTCTCAGGTTAGGGTGAAGGTTGGCACCTGTTTAAACCCGCTGCATTTTTATCCACCTGTCCTAAGTCAGGATCCTGTTGTTCAATGGTTGTCGTTTGTTGGTGTGGTTCATAGGTGTTTCTCGTTTTTTATATAGATTAAACCGTTGGTTTTCCTGTTTGAATTGTTTTACACTAGTCATTTTGGGGCCCTTGATAGCTTGCTGTTCGGTGTGAGCCAAGGCTCCGTATTGAAGGCCGAACTTTGACCTATAGTTGTTAACTTTTTATACATTGTGACTTGGATGGAGAGTTGTCTCATTGGTACTCATACCACATCTTCTCTCTCTATGAGTGGGATCTACAAAAGTTTTTTTCTGCAATTCTCTTATTTTAAATGTCTGTTATTGCAATAACAATAGATCTATCACCTGTTAATACAGATCGCTGAATGCGCAAACGAGTCATTAGTGAGATTGAAAATACCAAAAATATGAAATAATTATAAGGAGATGTGGTATGATTGACAATGAGACAACTATCCACCAGAGTTCAAATGAATGAAAAAAAAACATGAAGTATAGTCGGCTATAAAAGTCTCCGACATGAAAAATGTGAAACTATTATAATGTTTGAATTTTTTGCAGGCATCTAGAAATAAGATATTAAAGAAGGTCTGTGTTTTGTTTTGTTTTTTTTTTTCACAAAACATCTTATGGCAATAATTAATCGTTATTTATATATACTGAAATAGTCACGAGTTACGGAGTATTTTGTATCATAAGATTTTTTGTGAAATGAGTCGCTGAAGTTTTGAATTGTGGAGTCTTTACTTTTAATCGAAAAAGAAGCAGGTCTGGTTGTTGATTTAATCGACACCATATAAGATAAGATCAAATTTTGACTTCTAGTCGACCACTTCCGAAAATTGTTCAAATCAATTATTCCCTGAGACCAAGCAATGTTTATTAGTAATTGCAATAGTGATTGACAGATGACTACAACACTAGTCTATGAGGAGACAATCACGCTTTCCATAGTTCGTTATTATAAGATGGGTATTTCAAACAGAAGCAATCGTTCTCCGTTTATCGCCATTTTTACAGTGTATATTCGGAACTTTGGGAACTGTCCGACTACAGTTACCTAGTTGCTCAAGAGAACATAGCCCCCTGTTATTAAACGTTAAGAATATCTTCAAGAATTCTCGACAAGAGGTTTTATAATGTGATATCTCATTTGGCTATTTCGATTTTTATAATGCGTTCAAAGTCAACCTTATATTTTCAACGTTGATCACTGGCAAGTGTTCGAGTTTTGCGTTTGTTTGACTTAATCTTAACAAAAGTCAGATTGATAAAACAAGATATATATTGTTATTCGTATATCCAGTGCCATGACGGTTTCCAAAATATTCGGGTCATTGAAACCATGCAACAATAAAACCAAAATTTTTGTTTTGATGCACTGTATGCCTAGATGTAACAGTGGGCTTTATATATATATATTGTGACTCTATGGCCTAACATGGTGTTAATATTATACAAGATAGCATCTGTAACTTTTACTGGATCGATTAACACATTCAATTATTAAAAGACCATATTCTACCCTACTACACGGTCTTAGTTGAGATATTAATATATTGTACAAGTAGTCCCCACGAGTGACTGGGGAATAGAAATATGGTCAGATTGGTTTGGCTGTGCGAGATTTATAACTACGCAGCCACGTCCGGTCAGATTGGGGTCGTTAAATCTGATACCTCGTTTTGTGATAGTGCCACACTATGCACGTTACTAAGAAACCTTGCATTAATTCTTCGATTGTTCAGTGGGTGGCCTGTTGTTGAGCAAATTTCTGTCCCTATTCCGTACTACGGAATCGTCTTCATCACTAATTCTATGTTAGTTATATAGGCATATTGAAATCGTTTAATAACATTAATAATACCAACGGTAATATCATTATTCCCAGACGTAGCAATATCTGATCAACAAGGACAGTGCAAGTCTGTTCTTAGCAGAAGAGGATTCTTTAACTCGAGCAGCCTGTATTTCATTAAAAATAGTATATTAAGTTTAAATATCTAGTACACATGTACTGAATGAAGAGATGAAAACTTATTGCATCAAACTTTATCAATTACTAGTATTGGGAAATAAAATCACCTTTACGTCTAATATCTGAACATCAGAAATTGAACTTTGAATTCTTAAATTGTTTAAATTTGCACACCTTCTTCCATTATAAATGGCACAAACACGGATATTAATCAAAGTCATGGGGCGACATGTTATAAACCAATCCAAATACCTTGATCTATTCATTCCAATGAAGCGAGGATATTGTACCTGTAAGTTTAGTAATGATGAGGCAATTTCCTCTTCTGGACTTTTTTCGTTAACATTATAATCAATTGACGAAGTCATCAACGTAACTAACTGTTGAATTATATACAAGTCCGTTGTGTTCAGACAACTTACAAGTGAAGTTTTTTTAAGGGCTGACAAAATACCCATTAATTGCTTCGAATACAATTTCTTACCGTGTAACAATTTGCATTATTAACATGGAAAATGTTTTACTTACGAAAAGGAAAAATCTTGAATATATTTTGAAGTTGATATATGGCTTAAAATGAAATACAATCTTATGATAATTTCATACTTGAGAATTTGAGTGCGTCTGTAAAGCAATCTCAAGTTTGCAAAATTGACTTTAATATTTCAGTATTCAAACATGGTATATGTAATGGATTAGCATACAGCCTTTACTGAACACAAATTAATCAAATATTGGATACAAACGTTTTAAATTCGTAAAACTCGTAATTTTATAAAATTTAATTTGTCACGTTTACGTGCACCAGGGTTTTAAATCGTACTTTGTTTGTCAAAGACCTATAAACTACAAAACTATTTAATAGACGATTCATTGTAAACAATGCATTTATTGACATATGTTATGGACTTAATATATACTGCTATGCATATCAATGTTTAGTGTTTTATTAGCAAGAACTGTCTGGAACGTCGATATTACTAATTTCTAGTCTGAATTATTTTCACTTTCAGCAATTAAATACTTGGACGGAATAAAAAAAAAACATGTCACAATCTGTATTTGTTCATTTAACTATATATCCATAATTCCTAATAATATCCTTAAATTTACGGTTATGTAACCAATGAACAAACACAACCGGATTGCATTTAAAACATGTGTAATATACAAAAGAAACTTTAATTCTCTAAACAGTCTTCGATGTTTACTCAAAGTAAGTTGCAAACATTGTGGCTACAGCAAACAAAGACCCTTTGGAATAAACGGACTCTGCATAATTATCTGTTTCTTTATTCCATAAACAACGGCTAGAATAATGAAGTCCTTGATTGCTGTTTTGTCCAATCATAACATTACAGACTAGTTTGTATCTAGGATATCCCAATTCTTTCACACGTTTTTTAATTACATCCGACAATTCTTGAGAATGTTTCGCACATAATTTCTGATCGTAAACTTCGCCGTCCAAATAAGATGACAAAACACCAGTCATCATTTTTTGAACCGATTCTGCGTTAAATTTCTCCGATTGTTCAGGTTCAAGTCTGTAGGTATTTTGTATTTTGACTGGTATTACAAGTTTGGCGCCTAATGAAGTTCCTGAGATACTCGTTCTAGAAACCTGAGACATGCGTCTTCCAGAAGCGCCATACTGTACACTTGGTCGTGGTTCCAACCTTGAGTAACGCCGAAGACTTGGACCACTTATTGAAGGCCCTATTCCGTCACTTCCGTCCCTGTGAGCTGTGGACAATTTACGAGATTTAGGAATATCATCGCTCTGATGCTGCTTTAGTGCCTCGACAGTCAAACTAGCCATTTTCCAATTCTATCCGATCTGAAAATACAAAAATATTACCTTCTATAAACACCCGTTCCATTGCATTGAACATCTTTGAGCTTAATATATTACTGTTTGACTCTGTACAATGATCATTCAGAATCAGGACTGAGAACCCATCCAGAATATACAACATACACCTGATTTCACACTCTATGCAGTCATGTCAAATTTATATTGTACCTTATTTTGTTTTTGTAGTTCATACACTCTTACATGTTTTAAGTGTTTTTGTGTTGGTAGTTGTATTGGGGGAGGATATAATATTGTTATATCTTGAGTCCAAGCCGTTTTGCTTCTCTTTCAAATAAAATGTTTAAACTAAACACCTTTACGGGTTGGTTATAGCACAAAATTATGTTTATAACAATTTAACCCAATTATACAGTTACATAAAATATAATTGAATTATATTGTTACTAATATACATGCAAATTCAATGGAAGTCATTTAAGATTAAAGGAAAGTTGTAATACATTGCTGAATTTAGGAAAGAGAGAGAAAAAGGTCTTGCAAATCTAGTAGGCCTTTTACAGATTTTTTTCAGAGCTTTTCTTGTATCTAAAATATGGGGATTAACGGAAACAAAGATAACGTGCACTTGAGATTACATAAGTAAAAATTGTCGAAATATGAAGCATGAATAGCAATAACAACTACCTACATATGTATGAGAATGTAAAACGTTTTATTGATCAACTATGAGTTTTAAGTGTTGTACAAATAAATATTTAGAATCGTCTTATATAAAAGAATGATAAATTCGAAACATTAAAATTGGAAATCGTTTAACGATAAATCATAAAATCCGAATGGCACACAAAAGATCTTTATTTTGTAACTGATATAGCGATCAGTGGAGATTAATACGTAGTCTTTTTATTGTAAAAAGGAATCGTAACTTCGTCTTCATATAATAAGTATTAGAATGCTTGCTTTTGTTAGAGTTTTGTAGAGTGAAAAGAAACCATTAATCTGAAAATGACCTTTTACAAGGGTTTTGGTACGTTTCTCTACACGATACACCAAAATTATCCTAAATTTCAATCAAAACGACAAAGGACGATCCTAAGCTAACTCCACATGATAATGAGTTTACATTCAAAGTGAGAAAACCAAATTAGCAAGAAAATAAAATTATCCACGTCAAAATGTCGAATCTATAATGATTTTACTCTCTTGTGAGATGACTATAAATATTTGATATATTTCGGTCTATACAAACAATGTATAAAATTAAGTTTAAATTATACAAGTCAGTGACTAGTGTTATATTGATCATGCTATTCTATACATAAACTCAAATTAAATGTTAATGAAGGGGAAAATAGGAAACAATCACTATTTATGTATTTTATGATGGCAGGAATGTCGAAGGAGGACCCAAGACAAGTCGGAATTAAGTGGACACCACAAAGCGAACTAGCTCACGCAATGTCACTTATTTTTAATGACTGCTCTGGATAATCATTGATATGTTGCCTTATTATATAAAAAGTTCTCTCTCTCCTAAAGTGAAACTCATGTTTCAAGTTGTAACAGGAAAGCTCCATAGAGACAACTAGGATTTACAATTATCCTACAAAGTTCTTTTCTCGTCATTGGCAACAATTGAATAAAAATCAAACATCGAAAAGATCGATCAGTTCCGTTGTTTTACGTTGCAAATAGAATTGATTTTGTTTTCTATATACCCTTTTTGGATAACCGAATGTTACGTAGTTTGGTCGGTACACATCAATCGTATGGTCTGTATCAAACTCGTTTATCGCTTCCAGACATCAATCGTATGGTCTGTATCAAACTCGTATATCGCTTCAGACATCAGCAAGACACATTGTAATAAGGGACAGGTTGCTCCGGACACTTGTATTAACCTTAGTATTTACTTAGGAAACCAGCAACAACATGAATTCATGAAATATATATTAAAAAAAAAAAACAGCAGTCGATAAGCTATATAGATGGCATATCGTTTCCTCCAAATTTTCAGGAGGAAAAACTTAAGATAGAAAATTAACATCTATTAGGCTTTATAGTACTTTACACATACTTATATTTGCGAGTGATTTATTTTTCGCGAATTTCGGGAGTAGAAAATAACGCGAATATGACAAACTACGATATTTTCTATTTCTGATTAAAGCATTCCTTTAATATTGTTTATTCCAATGCATTTATTTGACATTGTTTGATAAATCTAAAATAATCCGTTGTTTTGATATTGAATTTAACAAGAAATAGACATACTTCTTTTATTTACGTTTCCAATCAAGAAAACCCAGTTTTGTTTTCAATAGTATAGTTTTATAAGTTCAAGCTGTTACGTGTTTCTGTAATGTTTTTATGATACAACATAATTTTCAGTTGGAATTAACTGTTAACTGAATTGAAAAGAAAGGCTATGGTGTAACAATTCATGACACAAAATCACTACGCGCACATGAAAAAAAAGCCGCTTTTAAGACGGTTCTTCTCCTCAAATTCACAATGATGCCCTTAACATGAAACAAACACTCTTGTCAGGAATCAAAAGACCAGCATGATATGTATAGCGTCAAATTTAGGAATGTTTCATTTGTCTTACTTTCTAGAACTGAACCGATCAGTAGTAAGTATGTATATTGCAATCATATTGTAACTATCATATTTATTTAGTTGGCCTTATTTGTTTTGTGTGGCCTATTATATGTTTTTACATTGTGTACAAAATTATACACATTGTGTTATAACTATGCAGTTTAGAAATAACTGGAACAATCATTGATACTCATGGAATGATTAGAACTTTCTATATCACTTACATAACGTTTCCAGAATGATCATCATTGAACAAAAGATGCGGAATTTAAACATCTAGCGTTATCTAGAAGTTTCCGTTTGAGTATATATATAAGAAGGCAGACCCTAAAGTAAAACATAGACTTAGACATCGATAGACATCAACATTCTCGGCAGTTGGATTCATTGGCACTTTTATTTACTAACAACATCATACTAAATTGTGACCTATTGGACGTAATATTCTGTGGATTCCCGTGAAGATTTCCGGATAAAGGAAAGATAAAAGACTGGACTCATATTTTGACAGTTAAGTTGACATTTCTATTTGTGTAATACTTCTTGTAAACTAGTGTATAATAAATCTTGTTAAATTTTATTATTGCTTTGTGTCTTTTGTTGGCTACAATTAAAAGTCGATTTTTCTGGTCGTAACAATATATGAGATGGAGGACTTATAGTATGGAGGATATAATACTAGAATTCCGAATTTTTTTTTTGATGTTGATTATACAAGCAGATCACACAATTCTGTCATGGACGCGTAAGTGTGGGATAGACACGTCAAAGTCGAGACTTTTCGTGTTAACTTGATCGATTTCTTTGCATTATCGTATTAAAATTTTACTTTTGATGTCAAAAAGTTAATTATTTTTACGCAAAATTATGACTGGCAAATTGTGTGCTTCATACTGATCCTATTGCAATTTTTTTTAATTTATTTTCAAATGCAGGTATAAATTAAAGAAACTAGCGTTTTGTTATTTGCCTCTACAAGAACTGGTTAATACTCGATTAAAATCATTAAACTGTAGAGAGGTATATGACAGTAAGCAAAATTCATCTCTTCAGCAAAAATAAAGTGGTTACTAAGAAACAAGAAAACCACAGCATTTGCATATCATTTACGACACAGAACAATCAAGCAATAATTGTGCAACAATAAGATGTGTGCAAAACTTTGATTATTGTCAAAAAACGGTGTTAGCACAGTCCATATAGAACGAAGAAATGTGAGAGCAGTGAGAGCTAGTGTACTTGCCGAAAGGCAGTTGTTATTTTCCCAAATTTAACCAGCATACGGATTCTACTGCACTTTTTATATTTCACTGCTGGAAAATAATCTGTCATTATCTGCATGATATTGACAGTAAAGCTAGTATACGGAAGAATATTAAAAATATGATAAACAATATCCAGAATAGCCGTCATAAATCTGATAGACAACGAACATGTTTATATAACATAAAACTATTCCTCTTCGACTGTAACAACACTACACATATTGTGTTGCATAGTCACCAAAGAGAAGAAGAACACTTCGATATTTTATTCAAATTTGCAAACTTATTGGTTATTGCTTTTGATTGAAAATTTTACATCTGTTTGTAATTCGATATATGTTAAAACTTTGTAAACTGAGAACTGATAAGAATTAAAATGCCTACCTGCCGTTATTACATGTATCTTCTCCAGGTATTTTACCTTAAATGATGGGTTAGCACTTTAAACATACAAAGTGATTATAGGTTTAATAAAATCAAATAAATGTTTAAACTGTCAACATAACTAGCCCGGGTAACCACACATCTCAACAAACATACAAATTATCATGTCTGCTTACACACATTTATTAACTCCATTATTTAAAATCTTATCCTAGTCTGATCACTATTAGAATAGATAAATGTTTTTCTCAAACGTACAAAAAATATGTCAAGGAAAACGACCGTCTTTTGTTCTTTAAGTAAACATAATTTTATTTAATTTAAATTAATTTTACACTTGAATTTTGTCAAGTTAATAGGCTGATTGAATATTAAAAACGTCGATTGTCAATTTAAAGTACAAATAAAGTTAAAAAGAAAGTTATTTGATGGAGTTAAAGCCCAAAATTAAGTCAATTTTGCATATTCCTTCCGATTCTATTTTGACGGATTTTTTCCAACGGAAATAATTTTATACAAAATGTTACAATAATCGTTATTCGATAGATTTAAATCCAAATGAAAATTCAATTTTATCAATATATAAGTTCAGACTATGTTTTAATGATTTTTTTATCCATGGAAATAATTTTATGTTGTTTTAAAACGTTATTTAAATTCTGAGCTTACCTATTCAAAAAGTAACAGAAAGCTCTCCTTGTTTATTCCCACTCAACAGTGAGAAGGAACGTCACTCCTTTCAGTGTTGAAATTGAAGTGTTTAATCGATATTCATTCGAAAGTCAATTGACAATGTTTGATGTATCATGTCCGAAGCAGAATTCGAAATGTATTCAACATAGTTTGCAGTAAACGATGCATGTAGTGTGTTTCTTTTGAAATATACTAAATGTTATTAAATTCTAATCACAGACGTCAAGAAATACTATTTTTGATTTTTTTTAAAACGTACTTTTACTTTTGTATCAATAGGAAGACGTATTAGTATTTGTATCTTTAATGATCCCGAACTTCCAATACTGTGAAAGATTTATGATGTAATATATTTTCCTATCGTCGCTCTTTGAAAAAAAAAACCTGATATTTCTCATACAAGTGCAACAATGTACATATTGAATAAAACGCTATAAACAAGTTTAATGTTGTTACAGATAATACCAATTTGGTGGAGAGTAACGAATGACAAAATTTATAGATGGCAGCTCATAGTTCATCAATGTTGTTTATTGACAACTCTGCATATTAACCTTTAAAAACATTTAACAGTTTTTATCAGTTAATATCAAAGTGTACATTTTGGAATTTGGTTTCATTTAAAAACTCATTGCCAGGACCTATTTTAGCCGACTATACGGTGACCTGTAATTGCTTACTACCACTTCATTTTAACTCTTCTGGATAGTTTTCTCATCGGCAATCATACCACATCTCCTCATTTTTATACTAGCATAAAGAAATAAGACAAGAGGTAAAATTTGTTTTATATGTGTGTTCGCAGTCCAAATAAATGGTTTTCAACGACAAAATAAATGATCAAGATAAGATTTAAAAAAAACATGTACCACAAGAAAATGACTCTAATTTATCATGGGAATATTTATTTACATAATGGTTCCTACCTTCTCATATGTACACGTAAGCTTGATCCAGCTGGGTATTATTCTAATACAGAGATAACTGAAAACTTAAACCTTAAAGTGAATCTTTATATTTAAAAGTAACCTTAAAAGGTTAACGATACAAACTGGTTGACAATACATCGGAACATTAACCAAAAATAAGCATGTCTGGACATCACAAATAATTAAAACAACCTTAAAATCAGTACAAATGATTTGATCACTCTTGTAGGTGAAAATGTTTTCAGATGCCCATTAATATTTGCGTCAATAAGAAACAGCCTTTTGTCCTAAAGAAAACATTAGTCATTTAAACTTTACCATTAAATAACTTCCGATTTCCCTTGTATAAGAATTAACGAAATTAAATAAAAACACGTTTTGACTTTTAATGTGAATTCACAATACAAAGTTTATTTGGTTTATTTATTTATTTCAGCCTCATATCTTTTAATCCCAAACAAAGTCAAAAGTTAGCGTTTATCTGATCATAAAGCAAATCTTTTAATGTCTTGTTATGGCCTGGAAGGACTTTTACACAGAAAGAGGTTGACGTTCGTACCTTAAATAATAATGAAAACCCTTTTGTGTATTGTTTAGGCAACATGGCCATTTAAAATTATATGTTTATCGTAAGACCTTAACTTACAATAAAAACTATTATATTATGAACAAAACAAGACATATCTCAGTTATTCACATAAAAGAAAATGATGAATAACGACTTAATGTTTTGAGCATGTATTGTTTCTTATATTGATAACCTTGATGCCAAAGTTCTAGTTATCACTGATTTCCCGATACTATTAAATCTTGGTGTTGACGTTTTGTATCGGACTTGTTTTTAGATATAAATCTTATAAAAAATCAGACCGAATAAAATAAAAAAAGTTCAATCCCACTCTTTCAGATAACACTTGATGGTTGACAAAAATTTTATACTGAAGTCCAAATTTTCTTTGATTTACTTTAACACATTTCTTTTGAAGCAATACTTGGGTTTGCACAAGATCGTGTAGTCCAGTAATGTTGACTTAAGAGGGTTTTTCAAATGGTTATTATTTTATGTTCTTTAATGCAATATTGTTCGTCAAAGAGAGAGAAGATACAAAGATGGCATAGAAAATAATAAGTCTAATAAAACAGACAAAACACTTTCGTGACACCCGTGATGTGACTCATTGCTGGTGATATAACTGCACAAAGTCGCATTCGGTAATGTCACACTCGAAGATAAGAAGACGGGGTTGTGGTTACAACAAGTGAAACATGGTCATATTTGACACGGATATTCCATAATGGTAAACCAAATCATAATGGCGTCAGTATATCTTTCGAAGGTATGACTTCAACTTTACCACTTAGATACCTTGATGAAATAGATTCCTTGTAAGCAGTTACCTTCTATCAAGGATAGGAAACACAAACCTGGAATATCGTATCAACTGGGCGATATATACTCCACACACATTGCTGCAGTAATTTTGATACACTGAAATGAAAAGTTCACAATGGCAAACTCGAAATCATCTGTTTTGTCGGAAAGTTTAGTTCTCAACCCAAGAAAAGATTAGAAAGGGTAACGTTGAAATTAAAAACAAATACTAGTTTACCCCGTCATATATGTATTTTTCTGTTCCAAGTGACAAATATCATCACTTGTTGAGTTGTGTCATATCTATTTGTATTTTGTAACTTGGAGAATTTTGTGTTAATTGTTACTGTGTAAGTATTTCAAAACTGTTCATAGAGCTTGACATATATTTAAACTAAAAACTTGTCTAGTGTTTATACTGCATGTTGGTCTTTACATGTTACCATGTTACGTGTCATTCGGTTATTTTATGTCGTTGAGTTGCTGTCTATTGACATAAACCCCAAATGTGTTTTTATTCGATTTATGATTTATGTGCTGTGTGAAGGATGTAGAAAGTTTCCCGTGCTTGATGTATGCTCTTCTGAATTTTTAAGTTACGGTGTATTTATTCTTGAGATAGCTTCTCTTATGTGTGTTATGATATTGTTACTATCATATTTATTTAGTTGGCCTAATTTGTTTTGTGTGGCCTATTGTATACATTGTGTACAAAATAAAACACATTGTGTTACAACTATGCAGTTTAGAATTCACTGGAACAACCACTGATACTCATGGAAAGATTAGAACTTTCTATTTCACTTACATAACGTTTCCAGAATGATCATAACAAAAGATGCGTAATTTATATTTCTAGCGTTGTCTAGAAGTTTCCGTTTGAGTATTTAAATGCAGACCCAAAAGTTAGTTAAAGATAGAGATTTAGAGATAGACATAGATAGACTTAGACATCGATAGACATCAACATTCTCAGCAGTTGGATTGACACTTTTATTTACAAACTACAACATACTAGATTGTGACCAACTGGATATAATATTCTGTGATTCCGTGAAGATTTCGGATAAAGAAAAGATAAAAGATTGGACTCATATTTTGACAGTTAAGTTGACATTTCTTTTGTGTAATTCTTTTGTAAACTAGTGTATAATAAATCTTGTTAAATTTTATTATTGATTTGTGTCTTTTGTTGGCTACAATTAAAAGTCGATTTTCTGTTCATAACAGAAATTGGGGCTCACGTCTTGGATAACGTTAATATCTTATTAAAATTTTATTAGAATTAGCCAACAAAATTCTACAATATGGCATTTGATGCCGGTAAATTTTTAAAACGCCAGACCTGGAAGGGTTTAATAATTTAAAGAAAGAGGAATTAGTGTTGCTTGCTAAACATCTGAAATTATACTTTAGAGTATCTATGAGAAAACAAATTATAAAAATTTGGTAATAGATAAATTAGTTGACTCAGAAATTTTTGGTGAAAAGGCTCTTGAACTCAAGGTCGAAAATGTTGATGCTTTCAAATTAAAACAGCTTGAATTATAACATGAACTTAAATTAAAACAATTGGAAAAGAAAACGAAGAAAGGCAGGCAGAACTTGAAATGAAGGAAAGGTTAGAGATGGAGAAGATGAAAGAAAAGAAGATGAATTTAAATTAAAACAGGCAGAACTTGAAATGAGGGAAAGGTTAGAGATTGAGAAAATGAAAATTGAAATGGCAAAAGAAGAAAGCAACACTAAATTCCAATCAAAATCAGAACATTTTAATTTTGATGCAGCCAAAAATATACGTTTCGTTCCAAAATTTTGTGAAAAAAACAGTTGATAAATTTTTTCCACAGTTTGAGAAAATTGCTCAAAATTTGAAATGGCCGAAGCCTTTTTGGACTACAATGCTGCAAAGTGTTTTTGAGGGCAAGGCCGCTGAAATTTACTCAGCACTTTCATCAGAAAATAGTTCTGATTATGACAAGGTTAAAGGAAGTTTTGAAAGCTTATGAGCTAGTGCCAGAAGCATATAGACAGAAATTAGGTCTTATAAAAGTTTGATTCACAAACCTATGTTGAATTTGCTAGGGAAAAGAAGATCTATTTGATAAATGGCTTACGTCAAAGAAAATAGATAAAAATTTTGATAATTTAAGACAATTGATGTTATTAGAAGAGTTCAAGCAGTGTGTTCATTTAGACTTAAAACCAGGTTGTTGGTAAGCCTAACCAGAAAATACCACCAGCACCACTTCTGCCTATTCCAGCCTTTGAAGAACCTTTCAGCCGAGTACTCATTGATTGCGTTGGACCTTTACCGAAGACCAAGACCGGAAATGCGTATTTATTGTGTATCTCCATTTGCTTTCCTGAGGCTATTCCGTTAAGGAATATCAAGACACCTACTATTGTCAAAGCTCTGATCAAATTTTTCACGCTAGTAGGACTTCCAAAGTCTATACAGTCCGACCAGGGTTCAAATTTCATGTCAGGTTTATTTCAGCAAGTCGTGTACCAGTTAGGGATTGCTCCGTATAGGTCAAGTGCTTATCATCCAGAATCTTCTGTTGGTGCCTCCGTTTTGTTACAAGGTGTGGAATTAGGTTGTATAGATATCCCCTCCATCGTATTTATCTGAAGTCAGATTTGATTACTGGACCAGTTGTTGTGGGTGTTCGTCCTAATCTCCCTGTTGAGGGTGTTTCATTATTGCTAGGAAATGATCTAGCTAGGAACAAAGTGGTTGCTGAACCAATTGTTACCAGTGAACCGGTGGTGGATGTTAAATCACCTGAAGATGATGCTGAACTGTATCCAGCTTGTGTTGTTACTAGGGCGATGGCTAGAAAACAGCAAAATGAGGATTTGCAAGAAGACCAGTTTGATTACATGGACCTTTCTGACACCTTTATAGCCGACATTGAAGATCCCGGTAGCTCAGAGAAGGCCGTAATAAGACCACCTAGTATTAGCAAGAATGTAATTATGCCATGGCCAGACGTAAACAGCCATTCATTAGACCGAAGGAAATTTGTTGAAGAACAAAATAAAGACCCTGAGGTTCTTCAGCTCTGCAAGAGGGCTCAGCCACAGGAGGAAGCAGACAAAGTGGCTGAATGCTATTACCATCAAGACGGTATTTTAATGAGAAAGTGGAGGCCCCCTGATGCTACCCCAGAGGAGGAATGGAGAGTGGTATACCAAGTGGTGGTGCCTAAAATCTATAGGCAAGACATTATTGGTCTTGCCCATGACACCCCTTGGCTGGACACTTAGGCATTAGTCCAGAATCTCAAAGTCCCTTACCAAATGGCAAAATCAAAAGCTAAAACACATCAAACGACTGGAAAACAACTGTCATATTCCTGATTTGGTACAGTCATTTCCTTATGTAGAAAATGGTGGATTAAACCTGGTTTTATAGCTAGATAAACCTCTCACTTGTATGACAGTCGCATAAAATTCCATTATATTGACAACAATGTGTGAACAAAACAAACAGACATATAAATAGGTAAAAATGTCGAAAATAGAGGTACAACAGTCAACATTGTGTCATAATCTTAATCACTATAAGACAAACAAATATGTCAACAAAGAAAATGAAATTGCATAAAGACAAAGCACATAAACAAAAATGAAAGACAAGAATACAAAAAATGACCATAGCACAATAACACAATGCTTTTGCTTTTTTTTTCTTTCAAATTAATATTCTGTACAGTTTGTTCTTTGGATGTACTGATTATCAGGTTGTCTGCATATTGAGATTGTAAAATATCAGCTGCGAGTCACAATAAGAAGCTTTTGTCGAGTGAGCGCGGCGAACGAGTTCAAAAAAGCTTCACATTGTGTCGAGCAGGTGATATTTTACAATATCAATATGCAGACAACCAGATAATCAATTTATCGGGTTGTATTTGCGTATTTTGCATAATAGAAACAAGTGTTTTCTTTGTTTCACCAGCAAACCGGAAGATGACTTGATAAGTTCGGGTAAAACTCATCAACGTCGGTTCATTCATTATGACGTCGGTGATATGTCCAGGTCAAAGTTATTAAGGCCTGGTTCAACATATTTATCGTCACTAAGTCGTGATATGCAATTTTATTAAGAGCTGAGTAGAGTGATACAGACAATGGGACGACCGATAACGCACAATATCGTGCCGTCCAGTAATGTTAAGGCGTTGTATGAAATGTACTCCTAATTATAGCAACCGATGTTATAGTGTAAGACAACTGGTTAAGTATTTTTGAACTTGTTTTCAGTAGCTGCGATAATTACTTCATACGGATTGATTTTGTTTATTATTCTTTTTTTATACTTATGTTTTTATCATCATTATCTATAATACCGTTCTTTTCGACACGAGAGTTTCTTTTATTAAGAATTTTTTTTCTGTTCTTTTATGCAACATTGCCAGTCAAAAGAGAGAGTGAACGAAGAGGGAATAGAAAATAATAAGTCTAATTAAAACAGACAACACCGTGACCAAAATTGAAAAAAACGATGAAATGACAAACAACAATAACAAAAGCTACACATAAAACTAATGACTGAGCAACACGAGCCCCACCAAAAACCGGCGGTGAACTCCACTTCTCCGGATAAGTATGCCCTGCCAACTAATGACTGAGCAACACGAGCCCCACCAAAACCGGCGGTGAACTCCAGTTCTCCGGATAGGTATGCCGAGTCCCTGCCAACTAATGACTGAGCAACACGAGCCCCACCAAAAACCGGCGGTGAACTCCAGTTATCCGGATAGGTATGCCGAGTCCCTGCCAACTAAAGGCATCCGTCATACTACTCGTTAAAAGTAAAATAACTGTTATGAGTCGCTTTCGGTAATTTCACAATCGAAAAAAACGAATACGGTATTGTGGTTACGACAAGTGGAAATGAAAATAACATTTTACATATTTCGTGCGTCACAAGCGCATTTCCCGATTCTTCCTTCATTTTGAACGCTTTAACCTAAACATATGAAAGCCAAGGGTTTATAAATATGTAAAACGTTAGGAGGTATATGACCAAAACGAAAATTAAACGAATAGCCAAAATCATCTAAAGTAAACTTTGAATGAGGAAGTTAATGTCAGTCGGTTATTTCATGTCGTTGGGTTGCTTCCCATTGACGTTAACCTCACAAGTATTTTTGATCAGATGTTTAAACAATCGCTGTATTCTTAAAGATTTCATTGTGAAGTTTGATTACTCCAAATCGCTTTTTATTTGTTTATATTGAATTTAAGACTTGTTTTGCAATCAGATATTAGAATTTGTTTTAAAAAATATATAACAGTGTTATATATTTAAATTAAAAGTTAGCACTATTGATATTAAAAATGTATTGCTGTACATATGAGTGTTTGTATAGACTAAATAATACCAAGGTACAATATTTCCATATAACTGTTAAGTAAATACAATCAAGCTAAAACAGTAAATCATATCTACATGTAGGGGGACAGTATGGTTTATATGTATGGGGGTCTGGGTGGGGTTTACAAAATGAATAGATTGATTGTTGATTGATTAACGTCCTGTGGCAAATATTCCATGCATGTTCAGGAAGAGAACAAATTAACCATAAATACAATAGGTAGGTCCTGTAAAAGATCCCGTCCGGGATCAAAGGTCATGCAATTTGGACTGAGACAAGGAAATGAGGGTATATTGGATAGGGACAGCAACTTTGCCTTGCAACAGGTCACTTACGGATCCTTCAAAGAGTTGTTGCAAGGATTCTGAACGTACATAGAACGTGGCACTCTCTCTACACCTACACGAGGCATTGGATTTAACGTCCCTACTCTGACCGGACGTGGCTGCGTGTTTATACATCCCACACAGTCAGACGGACGCCCCACTTTGACAAGGGTTTAACTGCCGGTCGGAAGAGATCTAAGAGTGACCTTATTTCTGTTCGCCGGTCATCCTTGGGGGAGAATAATAGGTCAATACTATAGAGGAGTTGACAAAACAAATAAAGAAAAAGAGAAAAATGTATAAAAAAAATAAAGAATAGAGATTAATGGGGCGCTTAGATATAAGAATTAGAAACTATTGAGCAATATTTTTACAGAACAGAGAAAAATGGCCAAAAAAAGTTAAAGAATACAGAAACGAAGATCTCCCCTACCCCATTCAGACCCTCATGCATTAGACAGCAATAAATATAGCTTATGTACTGTGATATAGAGATAATATTAGATTATTGCTGAATTAAGGGATAACAAAAGTGCACCTCCTCACACAATTAAGTGCTAAAATCTCTTTGACTTTTTCTCATTCTCAGAAAGCACGAAATAAAAATAAAGGTTGCCCTTAATTATAGAGCGTTAAAGCGATACACAATTTAATAACGTAAAAGCATTTAACATGAACAACAGAATAGATCGAAGCATTCATACTACATAAGATTATGTAATCTGGTTGTAGCAAAAATATGTTATTACATAAATTTAGATACTAGTATATAAAACTATATAGAGACCATGGTACAGATTCTCCTTATAAAAAAATTACCTCGTTAATTTTACAATTGGTTGTAAAATATAGTTCACTTCACAAGAAGTTCTTTTCTGTGTCTAAGATTATCTGATAATTGTAAATTTCAAAGTTGGAAAAAAATTACATGTTATCACGATGTTCAATTGTATTTTGAGATTGTATGAGCCTATACCTGTATACGTTTTATAAAGTATAGATTATTCATTTTATCGATTTATTAGATTCATGTTTACGAACTTAACATTTTTATTAATGAACAAATTTATCTGACGGAAATTAGAACCTACGAGAACGTATTAAAAGTTGAACATAAATGCAATCTTCAAAGACATTGAATTCTTTACGAACAATCTGATAAATGATTTATAAAAATGAACACGATAAGCAACAAATTTAAGGTAACTAGTGGATAGCTGTCTTGTTGCCAATGATATGATACCACAGCTTATTATTTTTAAGTTTTCCTATCGAAGATCGGTGGTTCTCTCCGGGCACTCCAGCTTCCACCACCAATAAAGACTGACCGCCAAGAAAGTGACGTTAAACACCTATTAATCATTCAATTAATTATTCCCTTTAAAACGATAAGCAACAACGGCCGTTCTTTGTAAATTCGTTGATAAGTTAAATTCTTTAAAGAGGTAATGATAATAAAGATTTGGTGTATTTTTAAAGAGCCCCCAAAAAAAAAAAAAAAATGTTATTATTTATACAGTCACTGCTCATGACACTATCGATTTTATCTTACATACTCTTACTTTCATACTATATAAAGCAAGTCGGTTATCTTTTGTTTTGTTATACTGACAACGGATTGGCCTCCCTTCTATTTATTTTATTCAGGATAACTCGAAATGTATTAACGAGGACACTTCCAAGTGTAAAGTGTGAACTCTTCACATCTGTATATTAACAGTGGTTGAAGAAAAACTCCAGTTCTATAACATATCAACTCGAGGTAGTTGGTACCAGGCAAAGGAAGATTTATTCGTACCTATCAAATATAACACCTTAATTTTCTGTTTCATTTTAATCATTTTAAAAAAAGTGATACGTAAGAAAAAATATCACACACTGCGATAGATATTGTTATTCTGAAATTTGTCTCGTGCGTATGTTTCTAAAATTCTCACAGCTACTAGTAATTAACTGTTCAAGGGATTATGTCAACATGATTTCTTTCTCTGAACTGAATAATCAGGCTACATTTATTGAGAAGAACGTGAATAGATATAGCTCTCGGTTTTGATCAGAGTTAAATTGGCCAAGCATCATTTTAAAAAAGCATTGCTCGTTTATTTTGATTATTTGCATTATTTCAGTGATTATCTTTTATATTGTCTTTTTTTTTTTGTATAGTCATGTAACTATTAATTAGTTGTGACTTTAAAAAGGTTACTTTACAAATACAGGTTTTATTTCGAAAAAGCTTACCTGCAGTATCTTTGTTTTTCAAGTTTATCAAGATATAATTACATTACACGTATGTTTCTTAAAAATCCGTACTTTTGATTGGCTGAAAGCAATCGTGAGGCATACCAACATCAAATTGTATTTCTCAAAAAAAAAATCAACGTTCATGACACCACGTGTTTCTTATGACAACTCCAATATGTTGCTAATTTTACCCGCTAAAATCGCTATCCTATCAATGCGCTAAAATGTCCTCCGTCGTTTAGGCTATGACGCCAGGATAAGAATACATTTCGTATAAAAAGTTTAGATTGCAAGGTAAAGTCCAACGACTTTTCCATTTCATTAGTGAATGAATGCAGTATTCTGAAAAAACTTACCGATTTGGAATGGAATGGAACACTATGAACGTCTATATCCTTTTTGACCTTTGTGCAACTTAAAAAAAAGATGGAAATATTCTATTTCGCGACTCAAGTGTTTCCATAAAACGATAAATCAATGCTTGTTCTGTTCTAAGTCAATTTATTGTTAGTAATATTATTTTCTATCAATATCAAACATACTTGAGATTCATTAAGTGTTAGTCTTCAAAACAGCTAAATATAAAATCAGATGATATGAGCCGTGCATAACTTTCCTATTGAATTCAACTTCATTCTCCAATCTAATAGTCATACTATGAATTAATATTGAGTTTTTGCTTTAATAAAGGACTCAATTAAAAGTCAGCTTAGTTAAAAGTAATCATTAGCGTCATTATTACTTTATTGGCTTTGTAGGTGTAAATAAAACATGTTGATTTTTGGTTAGAAAGTAATGAACCGAACAAACATCGCATAAATCAATTTTTTCCGATGAATACTAATACGATCAAAACAGTGTTTGCTATTTTCGAAAGTAAATGAAAATTAATTAAACTTTTGAGGGATTATTACCAATAGCGTTCAGAAGAATCACTTCAACGTCTATCTCATATAAGTTTAAGATAAATACGAACATTCTACGTCATTTAGTCTCTGTGGAAAGTTGCTCATTTGCAATGATATCTTCTTAGCTTTATAGTAAAAGATTATGCAAAAATATATTTCATAAATTGGTCAATTGATAATTGAATGAATATTAATATGGAAGTAAATAATTTCATTGTCGTTTTAATAAATGTCATGATGAACTTTACTTCCCAATATGTTTCACTCTCCATTAGAAACTCAGTTCCCAATACTCAAATTTTTTAAGCTTGTTCTATGTTCTCTATCTTGAGATTTCATGTTTTCATAGTCTTGTCTCATCTTCATAGTTTTTGTGCTTTTTATATATACCTGTGTGGTGTTTTTATTGTCTCATCGTAACAGTACACATGACCATAACCATTTTCTTAACTTACTCTAATACAATTTATGTGTACATCAATCTTGTATTTTGATGTGCGTGCATATGTGCGTCGTCGTCGTCGTACCATCTCAATATATTTTCAGGAGGAATTACGACTTGCCATTGGACGTTTACCAGCAAACAGCGGTTATCAATATTTACCGAATGTTCGCTCTAGAACGTTTCAACCTACCAATTTCATTCATCAGAGCCTTACCAAATCAGAACTATGACAGTAAGTCGCAAACTAATCCCTTTGGTATCGTTTGAAGAGATCGTAGAACTAGTCAATACACAAGAACATTGATTTTTTTATGATTTATCTTGAGTTTTACTATTCCTGTTCTTTCTTATATATTTTCTTAATAAAACATAATTAGGTATTTGTCTCACGTAATATAATCTTAATCTCAACATTTGAAATCAATTTTTTAGTGTACGTCATAGAAAAAAATGGACTTTGTAATCACGTAATATAATCGTGAGACAAATACCTAGGATGACATTAAAAATGCACAAGTCATAAGCAGCTTATAATACCATTGTAAGACTAGCTTTTTTTTTTATTTCATGATCAGAATTGTTTTAAGGGTTTCAAGACTTTCAATCAAAGAATCTTCAATAACGAAACAGCATAATATATTTCTAGTTTATTCGAACAGTATCTTGGTCATTCCCTCTGAAAAATAAATACTGTGGTAAGCAGGAAATGTGTTCATAATATCTGCCCATAGACAGTGCATTTAGATTTGTTCTAATTATCAGCCTGTTAAAGTTTGTAAATTCATCACCATAAACTTGCACAGGAAAAGAGCGATCACTCAATTAAGTTATTGAGTACAGGTATCACGATTTGATGCTCAACCTCCCGGGCACCTTCATTCTCCGCGGTTCTGGAGGAGCTCAATCTTTCTGTGTTTTCTGTATTGTGTTTAATGAACTGATGTTTGTTCAAATATTTTGTTTTGATCTGAATGTTTTTTTGTCGTTCTTTGACTTGTGGTTCTTGATTGACCCTTAATATTTGTTTATTTTTGTATTCCCATATTTATTTATTTGTCCCAAGTCAGGAATCTTGTCAGGTGATGTCGGTGTCTTATCATGTGTTTACTTGGAAGTTTTTTTTATTGCAAAAATTGTCGTTTCTGATTTCAGATTCTAACTTTCCATAAATTGTATATTGCGCATATCTATACAGTTTTAGTAATTAACATATGAAAATCAAATTAAAAGGGTAAAGAAAAATGCAACATAGTAAAGTTATCTGCATAATATTTTTGAAAAAACAGGTAAGATTTTCCAGTTTTTACCAAAACTTTTCGTAAACACCGAAACATGAACATATTTTGAAAGAACATCGAGTTTTCAAAATACCTTTCTTAATTCAACAAGAGCTGAACATTATCCGCTAATGGCTAATCGATGGAAATCTTTTAAATAACTAATTCTATATATTATAAAAGGCTTCAAAATTGTTTTATTCCTACAATAATTTTCATAAAAAACACTCTATCTAAACTATCTTGTATATACACGTTCAGAAAATAACGGTTATTATTTTTTTTTTTTTTTTTTTTCATAGAAAAACATCGCCTTATCCTTTATATTTTATCTAGAATAACTTGCTAAAGAATCTAGGTGTGGATGAGAAATATCTTAGATTAAATCAGAAATAGTCAATATAAACATCAAGACAAGTACAAAGTTCCAGAGACAATAAGTAACTTCTCCAAAAGTCAGAATTTTTGTTTTTGTGATGTCTTTTTTCGTAATAACCCACATTTCAGTGAGTACTGAATCTCATATATGTCATTGTGAACTTGAAAGTAAGGATACAGCTGAAGTTGACATAAATAAACAACTTCACAATGGACAACTTCTCACTAGGATATATGATAACGTGACGATTTCAGTGTCCCGAATGCCATCTCCCAATTTCTTAGAATTAACGTCCCCTTTCCCCTATTCGTCTGCGACAACATTGCGGAACCCAGACGTCAACTTTTGCTTTAGTTTGCGATTCTATCAGTTTTAGGGGAACCGCTAATGGTAAATCAATGCTATTTGGTTGGCAGTTGTATTACTAGCATTAGATAATTTGGTTCTCATTCATGGTTTGTTGCAATCGAATAATTTGCAGAATTAACATCGCCATTTAAATTTTAAAATTACCATTGTACTATCGAAATTACATACAGTCGAGGTATATCTTAATTTCAATAGTTTATTTATCTCTAATTGATACGTGTTAGTACTTCGGTACTGGCGTGAAAATACGGATATTGTTTCTGTTATAAAATTTTGGAAATAATTTGAATTAAGGAATATATCTCCCTCATGCAAAGCTCTGATTCCTTATCCGAATTTGGCTTTACTTTTGGTCCTTCTTGGTTTGATCCGCTCTTCAACATTTGTATTAGATTGTAGATATTCAAATATATTTTGGCCTCGAGCATCACTGAATAGACATTATTTGTCGAAATGCTCATCTGGTGCATCAAAATTGGTACCATTTATGTTATTTGCAGCTTTAATCAGTTCTTTAATCAACGAGATTTGAACAGAGGTAAACCACTTTTGTCTCTTATTGATAGTTGTTGATTCGATCACAATCTTTGTCTCTTATTGATAGTTGGTGATTCGATCACAATATTTTTCCTATTACTCTAACTTTTTCATCGCTATAAATATAGTCCATCCATTGTTTACAAAAATCACAATTATATTACTTTTAATGGAATAATCCATATTGTACTTTTTGTTTAGTTTATTCGAACAGTACCTTGGGGTTCCCATGGCAACGGAATGACTGTGGTACGCAGGAAATGCGTTTATAAACGTTGCTCACCAAGCATTTAGATCTGTTCGAATTATCAACCTGTTGGAGTTTATAAAACTATTTTCACACATCACCATTAATTTGCGCAGGAAAAGAGCAAACACTCAATTTAATTATGGAGTACTTGTGTAATGATCAGATATTTTTATTTCTGGAAAAGTTATAAAACAGCTTCCTGGGCACTTTCATTCCCATCCCCCGGTTCAGGTGTGTTTTGTGTTGCTCAGTCTTAGTTGTATAGTATAATATAAACCCTAAACAAAGTCCAGTTAAAATTTAAATGAATGTAATACGAAGGACACGAGTTTTGATCACACGAGAGGAAGTACGTACTTGCCATTGAAAGATCAAATAAATATTTTAAAATTTCACTTGACCCAAGAATGCGTACATTACAAGTACATGATAAAAAAAAAAACGCTGATTTTATACTTTACAAAGTTTTTAACTTTCCAATACAAACTCTCCAGAATCTAAGCTTTTTTGTTTAATCGTCAACAACTTTCTGAATAGCACTCAGATGGTATCCATAATGACGCACAATTTGTTTAGGTCTGTTGCTTCGCTTTTTTTTACACACTTCAATCTTGGTGTAGATCCCTGGGATTATTTTAATCGTATGCGGGATATCCACCTTACCAGTCCCTGGTTCCTCATAATTCGGTCTTATGTTGACATGCGCGGGTATTACCGTCCCCTCGCAGTAGCACTGATCTCAGTTCCTACTGCGATTTCTGCTTAGTGTCTGTTTTACGGACGCCAACAAGAGTTGGTTGACCGTTAAGGAATCCTGGAGGTAAATTGCTTCTTCTGAAAATTGTAAAGAAACTTGGTTTCAAGTGGACATGATCACAAAACAAGAGAACGGTCATCATCGAGAAAGATGCAAATGTTGAAAAGCAAATTCAGTATTTCCACATAAATAAAGATTCCCGGAGAAGGGTATAAAATTGGTGAACATAGATGAATAGATGAAAAATGGATAGAAACTGCATATACCGCAAAGAAATGTAGGCAACATAAAGATGAGTGTACTGTTTTAGAACCAGTAAGCCGCGGACAACGTCTTATTATCATTCATATTGGAGAATAGTTCGGATTTGTTCCAAATGCATACAAGGTGAAATTGAGTACTGGTGACTTCACTCAAAAGTTGTTTTCAGAAAAGCTTTTTAGCATTCTCACAGAAAAGAGCATCATTATAATTGACAATAAATCATACCATTCCGTAAAGTTTGACAAATGTCCTACGTCAAATACACGGAAAACAGACATTCAGGATTGGCTACGACTACACGACATACAGTTTGATGAAAAACTTTTCCGTTCACAGCCATTGATTTAGTAAAGGCCAGCAATCAAACACATACATTTTAATATGCCATAGACTATATTGCCAGAGAGAGGGGACATGACATTTTGCGTCTACCATCTAACCAACCAGTCTAAAAAAAAAACCCTATAAAACTGATATGGAACCCAAAAAAAGAAAGTGTCGCATCCAGAAACGTAACCCACAGAACTGACGGTGTTTTGAAACTTGCACACAAGGCAGTGGCAGAAATAACTGGGAAACAACTTGTCGTCATGTTGCAAAAATTAAAGCTAAAGAAAAGGGACTTTATAATAGACGAACAAATGGAGAGTTTAATCATTAATCTGGTAGACAGCAGTGACAATGGTGACAATGGGTAATTTCATTTCAATTGTATAATTCTCATATGTCTATGATATATTCTGATAAAAATTCTGTGATAAATATATTAGTTTCAATTATAATGTCTTTCGCCTAACTCTTGGTTGAATATGTTTTCAAAAGGCACAGACAAAAATAGACAGGAAAAGATAATAGATCATATTAGATGATAAAATGGTAGAAACTACCATACAACCAAAAAAGAAGGACATTAAAACCATTCCACTGACCCGAACCCTTTAAAAAAAACTTAAATACAGAGGAAGAAAAAGAAGAAAAACGACAATACATAAAAAGGCATTGTATAGATCGAAAGTTTTTCTGTCTAATTCGGTATGTGATTTATTTGCATCTGTTACATAAACCTTTTTATTTCTTTGTTACATTTAATATGCATTTAGTAAAATCTTGAAAGAATTTTTTAAAGAAAATTCTTCGAAATGTTAAAGAAAGGAAATCAATAAGGTCGAAGTATCCTTTGCAACTTTTTAAACTCCGCTTAACAGAAAAAAAAACAGTGGCTGTGTCTCACAATTTACTTTGCCAATACACATGTTGTGTTTACATATTTTATATGACCATAACTGGACTGGAACATTGATGAGTTTATCACAAAACACCTGGTCTATGAGTAGTAACCGGTTAAGCCCGTCACTTGAAATAAAGTAATAATTTAAATGTCAATTGTTCGCGAACAATTCAGAGTTTTTTCCTGATCATATTGAAATATATATACTCAAATATATACAGTGTTCGTTGAAAGCTTTAAACACATAAAACACTTAAAAACAGGGTCAAAAACACAAAGTTCATTATCATTGGATGTGACTTTGTCCTTTGACCTTATGACCTTTATCAAAGAACTAGGATCCTAGGTGTCTACGACTTACAGTTTCGGAGTTTTAGTGGCAACCGACATTGGTTAATTTTCAAAGGGGCATAACCCTTCCAAGGAGTCTGAATCTTTTCGATCCAAATGTAATGAAGCACCAAGGTCAGTTTCTGGACAAATTTCACTCTTCGGTTTTTGTCTACCTATTACGGTTGCGGTGTTTATCCAATAACAAGGTTTTGGGGTTTTAGGGGAGATAACTCCGGACCGAAAATTTTACGACTTACAGCTTGAGTTTCGGATAGGTATTTTTGACACGACTACAAAGTGATTCGGTCACAAAGTGTTTTACAGTGTTGTTTCAGTTTTTCTGTTACCGTTGTATTTAAATTTACTTAATTCTTACTTTAAGTGTATACTATAAACGGTATGTACTATCGACGACAAAAAAACATTTTTACTACACCTTTTTTGCTTGCTTCTTTGTAAGATTAGTTTGTATATTTACTTGAATTTTTTGTCAGGTGTGTTGTATGTCTGTGATGTAAGTTTACACAGTTTTGGCTGCTGGATCCCAATTATTGTCAGGTTAACCTATTAGTCTGCCTCGGTTGCTCATCCAATTTTGTCATTATAACGGAATTACAAAAAACTGTCATACAAGTGGGAGGCTTAGCTAGCTATAGAACCAGGTTAAACCCACCATTTTCTTCGGAAAATGCCTGTACCAAGTCAGGAATATGGCAGATGTTTTTCACTTATTCCGTTGATTGATATCATTTGATTTTTCAGTTTATATGGACTTCCCCTTTGAATTTGCCTTCGAGTTCGGTATTTTTGTTATACTTTTTTGTGAACCTGAAAGCGACATGTCCTATCGTTACAGAGGCTAATTTTGTCAAAGTTTGGCGGAAAAACAATAAAAAATCAGACGAAATACAGTAAGGTTTTTCCCTTTAGAAAAGGAAAGACCTTAAAAACTAAAATAAAACAGACAGCATTTTCAACTCTGTTACAGTTTATAGGAAGATACCGGTGAATGCAACTGACAAAGACATTAAGTTTGTATATTAAAATGTTAAGACAAGACCAACTACAAAGAAGCTGGTACCGTACAAACACCAAAGCATACGGGAACGAAACCCTCAAAACAAATTAGAGCTTAAATTAAACGCACACAAATAAAACCTAAAGTTACCACGGGTTCTACAAAACTATTAGCTTTATGAATACATATATTATTGTGCACATGTTCTTTTGTTTTGTGAATACATTTTTTCCAATTAATTTATATTTTAAACACTTATATTGTTTTTTAATGTACAAGTAACTTTTTTTTTGCAATTCATGTATAATGAATGTATTCAATTTTATTAACATATGTTTCACTTTTATTTTGTATAAACTAATACTTTATTTTTAAGAATATTGCAATTTTACGCGCTTTTATAAATTGTGTCATGTTTATATATAGAATAAACGGAGTCAAATATCAATAATGACGTGCAAATTAAAATGTACCTAAACTTTAATCTTTGATACTTTAATTTCAACTGTTGAACTTGATGCAATAAGGAAGTACATGGTTTATCATATGAGAGGAAATAAATACTTGTCAGTGTAAAACCACTAATTATGGAAACGTATATAACACGTACGGGAGCAGAAAATTATTTAAGTTTGCCATAGAAGCATAATCTCATTAAATTAAGCTTATGTGTGTTTAAAATAAACAAAATTTAAAAAAAAAAAACCTGCGTTTTATGCATTGTGGTATCATTGATTTATTTTTTGATATATTATAGTGACAATGTCTTGTTAGAAATTTCTTACTATAAATTTCTTGTCTGTTTCGTACATCAAAAGAGATTAACAACGTACATAATACCTTTATAACGTTGATAAAATTCGTTATTCTTATAATCTTTATATTAATTAAAATAGGAAGTATTTCCTTATTTGTACTTTTATTATTTTACTCGCCGATGATCACTGACGATATTATATTTTCTCTAATTATTTTGCAATATAACCCCTTTCAGGACCCATTATATAAAAAAAAATCAGTAGATGATTAGCTGGATTAAAGGGTCATAACCTTTATCAGCTCGCTGGATGAATCGAAATGTGCTTTTTTATTTATATTAATATGTTGTGTTTTGTGTACTGTTGTTTGTCTGTTTGTTTTTTCTTTTTAGCTATGGCGTTGTCAGTTTGTTTTCGACTTGTGAGTTTGAATGTCCCTTTGGTATCTTTCGCCTCTCTTTTAAAAAGATTTGTCCAAGAAGGGACAACTAATATCGCAATTAGTGGATAAGTTTTAAATAAGTAAGTTCCTTACTTAATCTGATCTATATAACTATAAAAGCCAAAAATCAAGTTCTTTATCACGTATTTTCTATGGTACCCATAATTTTGTGTACATATCTACTTATTAATGAGTTTATATTTTGCTTTAAGATGACCATATAATCATTTAATGAATCTAAAGGAGTTCAAGTAGTTAAATTCATTGTCTGTAACCGTATTCTAAATAGTGGCTCAGTATTCGGAGAAATCACAAGTTGGTGTTATTACTAATAAAAAAAAAAATGCTTCATTACATCAAATTATGTGTATGAATATTTAGCACATCATGTTTTAAAATAAAAATAATTTGATGAAGATTCGTTTTGTTACAGGAAATACATACTTAGTAATCAGACCAAACAATAGCTTTAATTGCTTTCTATCAAAGCTCACTTTTGTATTCGAACATGTGTCAGTCCATCGACATAACATTAAAAGTTCAATAGGATCATGTACATTGTACGTAAAAGTCTTACTATCACTTGTGTTGGGGAAGCACGAAAAACACACACTAATAACATGACTGAATAATTCAGGAACAGTTTAATTTGTGTTACGCATATACACTGAAATTGACCACTTTTCCTATTTTTGTGGATATTGGAAGAGTACTTAATTTACCTTTTTTTAAATTATCATAAAATCAATACTGGCTTCAGTACAAGGACATAATTATTTATTTATATTTTTTGTATTGTTCATATGTTGCGGTATTAACAAAAATGGACTATCAATTTCTACAATCGTTTTTATTAAACATGGATGACATGATAACATTTGCCATCATTGGAAAAGAGGGACATTGTGTTTTCTCCGAGGGGATATTTTGTACTGAACAAAAGTTATTGGATAAAATAGCTTGTAGCATGGAAAGTTCAGTTTTAAGCAAAATACCAAGTTTCACATTAAATGTAGAAGATGGTGAAATATTTCGCTGTGTCAAAACGGGACAGACAGGATTCCTAGGAAAAGGTGATACAGGAAAAGTGATAATTGCTCAGAAATCAGAATCAGTTTCTATTATTTTCCTTGGGGAAGCGAACTACAAAGGGTCGTTCTTGTATAATATTACACGTGCATTGAGAAACCATGAATTGTTGAACAATGGGAATTTTGATCAAATGAATGTGACAAGTAATAGTCTTAGTAACGTTAGATTGCAAGGATAGTTTTATTGCTTTTCCTGAAAGTATGGATACTTATTGATATAATAACAAAACGGAATATACTTATATATTGTTACATAATGTAATCCTATGTCTTATCTTATGACTGATTATGTTTTCGCAAGCTAGGGGAGTGATGCAGCCATAGGAGACATATACTGTCGACGTACCCGATCTCGCTCTGAATGGAGTTCATGCGATTCCATCAGTATGATTGTTACCTTTTATGTATCTTCTTATTAGATTTGTGATATTTTTACATCGTTAAAATACTGTTGCCTTAATTTATCTCATATTCATATACAGCCATTACCAAACTTGATATATCTATTAATCGTGTCGGGAATATATATAGACGTGTGGTGCCAAATCGTTCGATTCTGCCACCACCGACACTCATACTGAACCAGTATATTCTAATCATAGGTCTGTTCAATGTTTCTTTGGAATTTCAACCAAAAATTAGGAACTGGATCTTCCTTCATTGTATTGGAAACCTAAAGTATATAAATGTCCTCACAAACATTGTTATATTACTGGTTCTTCCAAGTGCTCCACGAAACATCTTTCTAAATGATTAACATGAATTTTATCAGCCTTCAAACCGGGCTTCTAAGTTATTGTGCAACTATCTACTATAGGTGTGGCGTGAATCAGATGTGGATTCTGGAAAATTCCAAAGATCTGTTAGAGAAAAAAGTAAAATCACAAAAATACTGAACTCCGAGGAAAATTCAAAACGGAAAGTCCCTAATCAAATGGCAAAATCAACTGATAAAACACATCAAACGAATGGACAACAACTGTCATATTCCTGACTTGGTACAGGCATTTTTAAATGTAGAAAATGGTGGATTGAACCTGGTTTTATAGCGCTAAACCTCTCACTTGTATGACAGTCGCATCAAATTCCGTTATATTTACAGTACATACAATCTTAGTCTCTTGACTCTGGTAATATATTAAAATATTTGACTTTTCTACACTTTACACAAGTATTCATCATTCCAAAGTAAAATACAAATTGAAAGAATTTGTCCTGCTTTGTTTAATATAAATTAATGACCATCGAAGATACGAGTATCTTGTCTTAGGGAGGGATAAATCGTACTTTTGAAAAAATCACTCTGATTCAAACAAAATATTCTCTGAAACTGACATTATCAAGATGCTTGATTGGTAACATATTTGTTACATTTGGGGGATGTGTTCGTCAACATACAATTGGCATACCCATTGGAACTAACTGTGCTACTCTTCTTTCCCACTTGTTTCATTATTTATACGATGCTGACGTCATACAAGAGCGTCTTAGGGAGCATGAAAAGAAGCTAGCATTATCCTTCAACTTCACGTTCTGCGATCACAATGACAGGCGTGAATTAATACAATCTAAATTATCTTTTGTTTTAGATTTTAAACGTGTAATAATTAGTGGGTGTTAAATACACCATTTATTTTACTCTGAAACCAGAGGTGTGCCTTTGAAAGGCAGGGTTTTCATGCAAGACAAGACAAGATGGCGGAAGACACACGATCTACCTTAAAATTACAAACTGACAATAAGGGTCGGTTGAGAACAACACTTTACAACATATAAAATGATTTCAAAATTGTGAACTTTCCATTTCTATGTAGCAACATACCAGCAACGACTACATATGGAGTATATTTGTCCAAGTTGATACGATATTCCTTAGCTTGCATTTCCAATCATGATTTCATTGATAGAGTTTGCTGCTTACAAGGAAGGTATTGAATCACAGATGATGACGAGTAGGTTTTGAACTGTCGTAAACGAAATCCCCTCCATTTTTCCTCGGATGAGAACTACCGAATTTAGCAACACGCGGCTGCCACATATGGTTAAGGATCTGCTTTCCCTTCCGGAGCACCTGGGATCACCACCGGCTTTCAGTGGGGTTCTTGTTGATCAATCTTTAATTTTCTATGTTATGTTTTATGTACTGTTGTTTGTCTTTTCGTCATTTTTTTTTTTTTGGGGGTATTTTTCGCTCTGTTTTACAGGTATGAATTCTCCCCTCCAATTCCATCTTTAACAGGAAATCTGGCAATTTCAAAGTACAATGTCAAAGCGCACCTTCTAGTTTATTTGTTGATAAGAATGATGATTACATTTTGCAAAGCTTTGATATTGTCAATAATTTTAAGGCTTGATAAGCGTATGAAATCCACCATCGCAACCCCTTTTAAACAAAAACTAAATGTTCAAGCAATCCCTATGTTTTGTAAAGTAAAGTATTACAGTTTACGATTACTGTTGCATTTTGATAAAGCTAATGCTTTATCGAATTTTACCATGATCTTCCATCAATAACTCTCCCTTGAATAGTGAAAAAGTACTCAAGGTAAATTCTAATGGGAGGAGTCCACAAAACATGACAAAATCAACGCTCGACTATATCAACCAACGGAATTCATGAAAAACAACTGTCAAATTCCTGACTTGGTACAGGCATTTTCCGAAGTAAATGGTGGGTTATAAAAAATAAGACTTGTTATGATTTCCAATGAGACAGCTATTCACCAGATGTCAAATAAGGTGGATATAAGGAACAATAGGTAACCGTACGGCCTTTGGTTTTAATATAAATGTGTGTGCATGAATAAAAAATTTACACTTTAATCTAGACACTGTATGTATAATTCTGTCGAATATTTAATGAACTGTTAGCTTGCCGTCAAATAGGATAATGTATTTGCAAAACATATCTTCGATTAGATTAGATTATGACTCTTGCCCTAACATGATTATAACATCGTGATTGAAGAAACCGTTTATTTGATGTTATTCTAATTTATTTCCATGGAAAAGCTGTCAATAAGTTTAACATTCTGTTAATTTTTTTGTATGTGTGCGTTAGTTATATTAAACAATGATTCAATATTTCCAACAATTAATTTTTAATAATAGCGAATGTGCTGACGAATGTTATATGGAAATTGATATTGCATATTATACTAAGTCTCTTTACTTCGTTCTATCGTTTATGAAACGTAGACGATAGGACATTATTTGGGTTAATTGAAAAACTTTTTTTGCATCGAAGGGATCAGAGGCGGATCAAAGGAGGGGATGTCACCGGGTGCCCCCTCCCCAACCTTTTCGAGGTTAATGGTGCACATAAAAAAAAATTAAATTTTGATTAATTTCCCAATTAGTTTATCACTTATTATATACTTGTCATTCTATTTCTAATACGATTGATTTACCTTTAAGGTAAAATAACATGTACTATGTTTATTCAACAAAAGTGTAATCATCGACAGTTAATAACTAATTTGGTTCCTTTTATGTTAAAATGACGAGTTAATTCTCAATTTCAGAAGTGTTTCTTTCTTTAATTTTTTATATCTATACTTGAAATGTTGAAACGTCTTTTCTAATTTGTTTTCGAGCTTTAATTTTTCGCTACTGCGATGCCGAAATTCAAATGTTTGTCATTCGTTTTGATATTTACCAACATCCTAAATCCTTTACCCAACGTTTATATATTTCCTTTAAACCACACATCAGCCAAAATCTAAGTACCTACGAACCTTAGTAGACCAGCTTTTTAGAACTTTGACTTGTTTTAACAAGTTAGCTTTGTTCTGTAATAAAGATGTGATTTTATTTCTTGCAAAATACAAAAGAAACATTGCCAAAGTCAGCAACTGGAAGTATTAAGAAATGCAACTAATTTTACCATAATAACATCTTTGTATTTCTCAATATTGTCTACTCGATAGTAACCAGTTCCAAATGTGATTATCAAATAGTGAGCTCATGTTCCTGAAACTGTTTTACGTGCAACAAAAGGCGAGAAATGAAGTTAGCACTGATGCACCACGTGCATTATGATTTATATTTCGACCTTGATACACTTCCCTCGCAGACATCAAAGAAAATAAGGATGATGATGACAGATGGCTGCTTAATATCATTAAAAAAAAATAAGAAATATTTCGTAAGTTCCTTTTGGTGACACTCACCTGAAAAATTTCTGGATCCGCTCCTGTGAATCTTTGTATTGAGCAAGACATACTGAGTCAAGTAACATGCAGCATAAATGTTTCTATCGAACATGGATGGAATGAAATCCTATGCCGTACTGATTGGAGGTATCGAAAAATGTTATTGGAAGGAAGGGGTCGTTTGCAGTAATCAAGGAATACTGGATCAAGTAACATGTAGCATGGAGAGTCCAATACTAAGCACAATATCTGTTGTCAAACCAAATGTACTGGGTACCACACTGCTTTAAATCGGGACAAGCAGGATCCATAGGAAAAGATGGAGATGGAGAAATCTTGATTTCTCAAAAGTCAGGCTCAGTTTCCATCATTTTTCTAGGAAGAGCAGACTAGACTACCGACGCTCGTTCTTATATAATACTACACGTGCTATGAGACAAAATGAACTGCTGATGAAGGGTCGTATTGATCAAATAAATATTTCAATCAATAGCAACAATCTTACAAGTCTGAAAGGATAGCATGAGTTTCCATTGGAATATGCTTATTCATATTGTTATGTTTTATATGATAGGTGACATGTCATTTGGCTACAGATGCTAGCAACACATACAAGATTAACCTTTTGAATCGTTATGTAGTAGTTAGCGTGCTATTTTATGTGTAACATGTGGACATTTATTTCATTCTATTGTTGTTATAAGTTTTCTTAAAGTATGTTATATTTGTACTTTTTAGAACAGATAGTTGATTGGATTCATTTTTTTTTTTGTAAATCTGTAGTCTTATTTGGAAACTCGTCATAAAGTATAAGTTTGTAATTCGTCTACCATTTTGAAATATGAAATAAATGAACCGATGAAAGTTCAAATGTCATAGGTCTGGTATAAGCAATCGCAAATACTCCAAACGGAGTAGGCAAAGGTGCATCGACAGGGTATCAACAATGAGTAAAACTCATACCGCACATACAGGGTTCATATATTGCTAACAAATTGGTTTAAGTTTTTCTAACAGTTTTCAAAACTTTTTATTTGTTTTAACAAACCAGTTGAGACCAAACGAAAACCAGTTCCGGAAACTTATCAAATCACTCCCGGGCGGTTTAGTAGTTTGGTTTGTTTGTGCTTAAACAGAATGGTTTATTGTTTGGCTTAAAACCAATTTAAGATAACCAGTAATGAAACAAAAGGTCTGAGTTCATGGTTTATGTCGAAAACTGTGTAAACCATATGAGGGGGTTTGATAAGTTTGAGGAACTCTTTCAGGTTTTCAAGAAACAAAGATAAAACAAAGTTTCGGTTTCGAACTGGTTCTAGTTTGGCAGAACAATCAGAATGTTTATCAAACTGAAACAAGTTTAGAGGCAACAATGACGCCCAAAAAATCGCAATATATTGTAAAAAGGGAAATAACAGATCCATCTGCAAGAATACATTAGTATATATGATTTTTAAGTGATTAAAACATACCAAGGAGATAAATGATTACGGCTCAAATATAGAAACTAATAAAAAAAAAAAGTACTTGTCAATGAAAGCAACGCTTGACATTTTATCGAATGAAATCCCATTGTTAAACATGGTGGACTGAACACTCGTGTGTATAAACAGGGGATTATTTCTTTTCCAGTTTCTTCGACAGTATCATCATGAGACAGGATACTCAATTTATATGATACTTTAACGTTTATGAATATTACAATAAAAAGAATAGAGCAAAATGACATTTCTTTTATTATATTCTTATATATAGTGCATATGTTGCAGCGCCTGCATACGGAGTATATATCTCCCAGTTGATATGATATTCAAGGGCTTGTATTTCCTATATGGAGGGTTGCTGCTCAAACCAAGAGTTCCAAGTGGTGAAGTTGAAATCATCCCTTCGTAAGTTTACGGACGCCATCACGAGTTGGTATATCGTTATGGAATATCCGTTTCACAGATGATAGCTGATATGTTTCTAATGTCATAACTACAATCCCGTCTCCTTTTACCGAATTTGACCTACCGAATTAGACTTTTTACCATGTTTGTACTAACATGAGCAACACGACGAGCTTACCCTTCCAGAGCACCTGAGATCACCCCCAGTTTTTGGTGGGGTTCGTGTTGCTCAATCTTTAGTTTTCTATGTTGTGTTTTGTGTACTATTGTTTGTCTGTTGGTCTTTTATTTTTATCCATGGCGTTGTCAGTTTATTTTCGACTTATGAGTTTGAATGTCCCTCTGGTATCTTTCGCCTCTCTTTTTCAGTACAAATTGGAATTCAGCAGGATCCAGAATCCTCCAAGTACAAATCGGAATTCAGATTTATAGTATTTAAAATCCAGTAAAATCAGAATTCAAAAATCTACTAGTAGAAATGGAATATCCAGATTTCTACTAGTATGATCCTAAATTGTACTAATATATTACTTACATAGACAATATTTTGATTTCCGTCAAATTGAAATTCACTCATAATTCAAAACTTTAAGCTTTATACACATTTAGAGTATTTCCGAACATTAGATCACATTATAGAAACTTCTATGTGACATTTTTTTATCATTTGTTTTTAATGAATAAGGACATTCTAATCCAAAACCAAAATTATCGAGGAGGCATTTCCATATATTAATAATCGGATACACAATATTTCAGTTATGCTACATAATTAATCAATAACAGGTTAACATTTTAGTTTTGTCTTCGACAGAAATATGTAGCGCTGAATACCATTTTGATTCTAGGGAAGTATGAAAAATTGTTGACGATATTTTAAGCATATGATTGACGTTTTATTACTGAACTCAATCAGTTTTTACAAATGTAATAACTTTCTGATTTTGACGCTGTGAACAAAAATATACTGTCAGTAGGAAAGAAAAGCTGAGATACGGATATTATTTGGCCTAGTTTTTCACTGAAATTTGAATTTTATATGATTGCATGATGATTTTAGAATTGAATATACTACTGGCCTTGTGGGAATTGACAAAAAAATAATCTTGCCTAAGACAGGATGAAAATGAATATTCTGCCCCACAAAATGCAGGAAATAGATGTATACTAAGTTAATTGTACTTAATTGAAAATAAATTTCCATGCGGAAAAATGAGCTGACCTAGCAAAATGTTATGCGGGAACGAGGGGAAGGCAGACTAAGGCAGTTGCCTCCCCTCTCCCGCTTAAAGCGAGTATTGTGCGATAGGGTTTTTACATTGTTGCTGTGTACTACTTTAATTACGACAATTTGGGAGACTGTCGTTCCTGTTCTTTCGAGGCCTTCTGGTGAATAAAACAAAGATGTCTATATATGTTTATTTTGAGGCCAACCATAAGAGTAATCATATAATATACATTAATATGAAATAAAAGAGTTTGATTCTTAAAATGAACTTAAATTAACAATTATCAAAATGTTTTATTAACTAATTGAAATAGTTTATCATGATATTTATGGTAACTTTAATAAAGAAAGTTTTCTGTTATAAAATTGTTACATTAAAAGATTAATAAGATTACGTTTTATTTTTCATTAAACAAAAATTATAAGTTTACGAACCTGGTGAATAAAACAAAGATGTCTAGATATGTTTATTTCGAGTCCAACCATAAAGAGTATTGTTTGGTCCCTTAGGGTTTCCTATTCTAAACCCTAAGAACACGTGCCGATCGACTTGTGTTTTATTCACCAATCAAAATGCCTTTTAGATTCATTAATTTTATGAGAACACAGTTTCTATCGTTTAGATCTCTCTTATCTAATTTACATTTTTACCTAATTTGGGGTTATTATTTTAAATCACTGTGAGCTGTATTCTGAACCTTCAACCTCGTGAACAATTATTATGGAATTACCAAATAATTTGAAAGCGCTTTTAGCCACCATGAAGTTAGAAGGAAAAAACCTGAGTGGAAATTTACTGCTAGTTCTAACCAGGTTACAGTCCAACTCACCTGGATCAAGGCCAAGGACCCAGACACTACATCCAGGAACCCTAAGCCGGCCCTGCAAAAGAAACGAAAGACTCCATCTACCAGGAGACTCCAAAAAAGCCGTTGCTTCCGCTGCTACCCCTGTAACTACCACCAGTACAAGCGTAGATAACATCTGCCAGACGCAAGCCAGGGATACAGTTATTGGTACACCACTTACACGAACAAAATATCGTGGAGAACCAGAGGGAATCAACATCAAGACGGACATTGTCACTAGTCCGTACAACTCCCAGAAGGCATGCCATCGCCGTTACTTCTATACTCTTTCCAAACCTAGAAGTAAGCGTAGTAGGATAGACTTCATAGAGGGTTTTGACATCGATGGCCCCGACCTACTTCGCACACCATCACATACCTCGCCAATATCCATGCCAGATCCAGAGGCCATTCAAACTGCCTTTGCCTTACAAGAACGGCCAGACACTCCGTACCAACCTCAGCCACCAGGTCGGAGCAAGATGAAAGGGAAAAGAACAGCAGATCCAACCCCGTAATATGGAACGCCAAAACTGTCTTGTTATGACCATTTTCATTATATGATGTGCATTTACCTTTATATGATGTGCACTTGTCATTGTATGATGTGCATTTACCTTTACATGATGTGCACTTGTCATTATATGATGTGCAAACACCTTTATATTACGTGTAAATATGCTTATATCATGTGCAAGTATCTTTATATGATGTCCAAACATCTTTATATGATGTGCAAATACACTTGTATGATGTGCATACATACTTATATGATGTTCAAAATACTTATATGATGTGCAAATGTACTTATATGATGTGCAAACATACTTATATGATGTGCAAACATTATTATATGATGTGCAAATGTACTTATATGATGTGCAAATATCCTTATATGATGTGCAAATGTACTTATATGATGTGCAAATGTCCTTATATGATGTGCAAATATACTTATATGATGTGCAAATATACTTATATGATGTGCAAATATACTTATATGATGTGAAAATATACTTATATGATGTGCAAACATCTTTATATGATGTGGTTGTGTCATTATATTAAGTGCTTGTGATCTTATATCATGTGGTTCGGTTAACTTCATTATATGATGTCGAAACGTCATTATATGATGTGCTTTCATCGTCGTTATGGTCAATGAACATGATTACGATTAGAATGATTACTGTCTACGTCATAACTGATTCCGATCTGCTTCTGCAGAATTAATATAAACCCGGCTTAAATCTGTAGCTATTTAAAAAGAGAAAAACCTTGGCATGTTTGTTCCTCGATTTAAGATGAAATAAAAACACACCAAATATTGATGGAAAATTGTCAAATTATGAATTTTAATCAATGGGTCTACAATAATGAACATACAGGATCTACAATAATGGGCATACAGTTAAAGTTATAAAGTTTTAGAAATAGAGCTTTTATCTTTTAAGCGAAAGTGTATTTTAAGATAAAGTGAGACAGCGCATTTTAACAAAATTAACGTTTCAAAAATTTTAGAGGAAGATTAAGATTTATTAATACAGGAACTAGTTGAAGAATTTCCGGCTGCGGCGAAAATATGATAAAACAAATTTTGGGCTCTTATTTATAGCTTGCTGTTCGGTTTGAGCAAAAGCTCCGTGTTGAAGACCGTAATTTGACCTATAATTGTTTACTTTTTACACATTATGACTTAGATGAAGAGTTGTCTCATTGGCACTCATATCATATCTTCTTATTTCTATTAATTGCAAAAGACATCAATGAACTCAAAGTCAATTCTAAAAAAAGTATTTTATAACGACAGCTACAAAATTATCCTCTCTTGCATACATAGTTATACCGGTATGGATGATTGGTTGATTAATTTGTTGATTGATTGGCTTTAACGCCACTTTCAACATTATCATACTAATTCGTGGCAGAGAGTTTATATTGATGGAGGAAGTCCCGGAAAGAACTACCGGTACGAAAACTAATAATTCTATTCAATTAAGATTGGAGTCGAGCTTACCTGCCACGTATAGGATTCGAACTCACAACCTACATGTAAGTGTTGACAGGCTAGATACTTGGACCACTCGGCCACCGAGCCCCTTCCCCCCAAAAACAAAAAATGAATCAAAGGAAATATGTGATGACCTTCAACTCGGTGCATGACATTTGCGTGCATCTTTTTTTCATGCATTTATTGCACAGCTTCACTTACATGATTATGAATGTATGCTTGACGTCCAGCGGAAAATTGATATATATAATAAAAGACGATGTGGTATGATTGTCAATGAGACAACTCTCCACAAGACACCAAATGACACAGAAATTAACAACTATATATCACCGTACGGCCTTCAACAATGAGCAAAGCCCATACCGCATAGTCAGCTATAAAAGGCCCCGAAATGACAAATGTAAAACAATTCAAACGAGAAAACTAACGGCATAATTTATGTACAAAAAATGAACGAAAAACAAATACCGGTATGTAACACATCAACAGACGACAACCCCTGAATTACAGGCTCCTGACTTGGGACAGGTGCATATTCGTACGAGAACATATTAATGTGAAATGAATATTAACCCTGTTTTGTACTAGACCAACACCCTAAGTCGGATTTTTAACATGCTAGTTCACAGAAATCCATTTCACCTTACCCGGACAGATTATTCTGATTCCGAGCCGAACAAGTCTTTGATTTTACTCCTTAATTTAGCAGGGAAGCAGCAAATACCAATTTTAAATTCTTTGGTTTTGAACCGGCCGCGATTCGAACCTACGACCAGCAGCACTAGAGGCTAACATGTTACCATGAAAGCACCGTCACTAGACAGTTACCCGTAATATAAGAAGAAAGTCGTTCAGATATACAACTCCGTCAACAGGGCTTACATACTGACCATTGAATTTGTTTTGGTGATTGCGGGGAGGGGGCGGCATGATTTTTGTAAATGTTTGATTCCAAGTTTCTTGAAAGATATTTTATCTTTTCAGAAGGAATCAAAATAATTGTTTCCATTGAAAATGAAAGAAAAAATAACCATATTATTTAAAAAAAAAAAAAATGTATTTTGCATTAAAGTCGAAAAATATGTTTGTCCTGGAACAAGGAAGTACACGTGCTCCTGCCAACTCTTCATGTTTACATCACGGTGACCGTGAGAGCATTCCGATGTATTGTTGCAACAGAGATTTGACTTTCATTTTTGACTGTTAACTGATCGTATAAAAACGCAGACATTATCGAGTGCAAAAAGCATTCCTTGTCGCTTCAAGGAATACTCATAAAAACATTTTTTTAGAACATATTAAGTTAATAATATGAAAATGTTGTGTCGTTAGAAATATATATATACATTTGTAAGTAAAAAATCATTAATGTCTATGCACACGTACAGAAAAATTGTGTTAACGCATGCGGAAGAATATCTCAAGAACGTTTTTGCGGGAAAATATGAATGCCTACTTAAATTCAATCTATTAGAAAATCCGAATTATTATATACAGAAGAGTTTTCACCACGCACTTGCACTGCACTATAATAATTATTATTAGAATAGTAGAATAGAATGCTATACATTTGGAAGAATACATGTATATCAACTGATTTTTATAGTTTGTTCTTATGTTGTTCTTTTATACCACTGTCCCAGGTTAGGGAGGTTGGGATCCCGCTAACATGTTTAACCCCGCCACATTCTGTATGTATGTGCCTGTCCCAAGTCAGGAGCCTGTAATTCAGTGGTTGTCGTTTGTTTATGTGTTACATATTTGTTTTGCATTCAATTTTTGTACATAATTTAGGCCGTTAGTTTTCTCGTTTGAATTGTTTTACATTGTCATTTCGGGGCCTGTTATAGCTGACTGTGCGGTATGGGCTTTGCTCATTGTTGAAGGCCGTACGGTGACCTATGGTTGTTGATTTCTGTGTTATTTTGGTCTCTTGTGGAGAGTTGTCTCATTGGCAATCATACTACATCTTACTTTTTTTATATGTAACTGTTATATACAAATATTAATTTAATATATAACAACAAACCAGAGTATACTGATTTGTATCACTACAATATAATTGTGATTACGGTGAGGTTGAATTCCTTGTCATTTATTCCTCATCCACGCACGAACTTGTCTCAGAAAAAATATATCTCTGTAAATTAACCTCACTTTCAGGTCTAGAGATGTGATTTTTTTAGACAAGTGCATGTGACCATCCACGAAAACTTGCGGTCATCCGATGTTCAGTACTTCAGTCCTTTGATACTTTCTGTTCTGGTAAATATTACATCAGCCAATGAAATCAGCTTTCACATTTTTGAAGGTGTATATAAATCCGACAAAACCGAGAATCCCAATGGTCTTTAAACAGAAAATAGAATAGAGCGTTTTCAGATCCGCGTAAGCATAGCTTGGACACACAATATCTGTAATTTAATTAGATTGGTGTCTGAATGAACATAAAAACACTGCATTCATTTATTGAGGCCTGGTGGTCTCTGACAGATAGAGAGTTGTGTTTTAAATTTTTCTAGATAGATTTACGGCCTTTTAATATTTTGCGTTTAATATCCTTAAAACTACAATAGATTAAAAAAAATAATAGTGCAATGTGTCTGAATATATTCTATGGTACATTTTAAGGTCCCATTTTGGGCAATTTTGGCTCTTATATATAAATGAGTTGCGTTGTTTTATTGCCTATTATCTTGATACTTATTTATAGAAAAACCTTTTCTTAACAAAATAGTTCTCTCGTTTGAATTGTTTTACAATGTCATTTCGGGGCCTTTTATAGCTGACTATGCGGTATGGGCTTTGATCATTGTTGAAGGCCGTACGGTGACGTATAGTTGTTAATTTCTGTGTTATTTTGGTCTCTTGTGGAGAGTTGTCTCATTGGCAATCATACCACATCTTCTTTTTATATATTATAAGAACAGATTTAAAATAAGTAAATTATAATTATTGTCATTTTCATCATTGGTGATGGGGACGTGGCAGGAAGGTGGAATTCCTCTAATTTTTCCAAGTCATTACCTTGAAATAGGAAAAAAACAACAATCAAGACCCCTTCCAAAGACATAACCTCTCCCCACCTAAAAAACCACCAGAGAACAATTACACACACCTTTCTCAATACTTTTGTTCGTAATAACAAAAAAAACGCATTAAATTCCTTTTGCATTATATAAGATTAAAATAGCACGTCAATAGTGGATCTAGAACTTCAAGTGTGGAAGTTGTTTGCGACTTGGAATTTAATTTGGATATGCCGGTTATGGTCTCATTGATATTTGTCACACCTTCATTCAATATTACTAGTTTCAGATAAAACCATACTCTGCTAGAAGAAATTATTTGTTGAAAATAAGGATTTAGATTTTAACATATGAGGCTAGCGGAGCTAGCCATAAAATTGACGTCTTTCGAGTTAAAACTGTTATCTTTTACTGGGGGTTGGGAGAGTACGATGAGGTCGAACCCTTAACAGTTAGGGCAAGTATGGACACAACCATTCAAGCTTTATACAGAGTATTTACGGACAACGAACACATCGCAAAAACATTATACGGCGGCAAATCTATAAATATAAACAATTGAATACCACCATTCTATTTTAAAACAAAATAGCAAAATTAAAGGCTCCCTAATTTCTTCCTATCCCTCTTTATAGGGTTGCAAATGACCGGTCCATTATATTAGTCATTACCCTATCAATGTCCGGCTTTTGTCCATTTTTGTGTCTTTTTTCAGAAAAGTGATATATAAAGAGAAACTTCCACAGCTAAAATGATCAGCAAAGCAAACTTTACAAACAAAATGAACATACTGGAAATTCATGTATTTACTACTTTAAAAAAAAAAGCCGCTAACGCTAGGTATAAAGATATTGTCAAATATAAGCCTAGTACATAGAGCATAGAGCATTGCATAAAAGAATCATTCTTTAACTGTATGCCCATTATTGTAGACCTCGTATGTTGATTATTGTAAACCCGTCGATTAAAACTAAATTCATAATTTGACAATTTTCCAATAATATCTGGTGTGATTTTTTCATCTTAATTCGAGGAACAAACATGTCAAGGGTTTTCTCTTTTTACATCTCAACCATTTTCCAAACAATAGCTACAGATTTTATCCGGGTTTATATTAATTCTGCAGAAGCAGATCGGAATCAGTTATGACGTAGACAGTAATCATTCTAATCGTAATCATGTTCATTGACCATAACGACGATGAAAGCACATCATATAATGACGTTTCGACATCATATAATGAAGTTAACCGAACCATATTATATAAGATTACAAGCACATAATATAATGACACAACCACATCATATAAAGATGTTTGCACATAATATAAGGGAAAATGCACATCATATAAGGATGTTTGCACATCATATAAGGATGTTTGCACATCATATAAGTATATTTGCACATCATATAAGTACATTTGCACATCACATAAGTATATTTGCACATCATATAAGGATATTTGCACATCATATAAGAATGTTTGCACATCATATAAGTATGTTTGCACATCATATAAGTACATTTGCACATCATATAAGTATTTATGCACATCATATAAGTATATATGCACATCATATAAGTATATTTGCACATCATATAAAGATGTTTGGACATCATATAAAGATACTTGCACATAATATAAGCATATTTGCACGTCATATAAAGGTGTTTGCACATCATATAATGACAAGTGCACATCATGTAAAGGTAAATGCACATCATATAATGACAAGTGCACATCATATAAAGGTAAATGCACACCATATAATGAAAATAGCCATAACAAGACAGTTTTGGCGTTCCATACCGTAAGAATAGGTTATTGTAGTCCGCTATATCCATCAAGATAGCCGGACGATAAAACCAAACATCAATCAATATTTTAAATCACTTAATACATTGTTTTACGACCATTAGGTGAAATCTGATTAATTAGTTAGGTAGAATTATGGGTGAACAATAGAAAAGAATTAGATATATTTGCTAAAGGAAATACTTCTAAGAGTTTAAGTTGTCAAACCTTATTTATATTCTAAGTGTCAAGTCAAGGACGTATATGTTAGTTATACGTCCTTGGTCAAGTTTAATCAAATAGGAAGAATTTCAAATCAAATACTTATATATTAAAAGTTAGATAACATTATAGATAGATATACGAAGATGTGGTATGAGTGCCAATGAGACAACTCTCCATGAAGGAACCGCATTTCATTATAATCTTATAAAAAGAAAAAATGCAGAAAACGGGACAAATTAAGATCCCGAATAAAAAACAAAAAAGCGACTCGAGCTGAGTCTTGTAGAAAATTCGTTCTGAACTTGTCAACAAAGTTATTGACGAATAATGAAATCCTCCTATTAGGAAAGGGAATGAAATTTATCCCTAATCCAAAACGTAGTAATATACGAAAACAAATATTAATGGATTTTAACGAGTTAACTAGAAAAATGAGATGTAAATTCCATTACTCAGGAAAAAACAACAACAAACATATTCATCCATTATATTTGCAATCGGGGCATATACCACCAAGGGGAAATGTTGCCCTAGAAAATTACTTAATTGACACAAAACTAGATATATCAAAACTGGAGGTTAAACAGTTTAGAGACAATTTGTCAAAATTAGAACGCAAAGCTCTAATGGAACTAAAACATAATGATAGCATTTATATATCTAAAGCCGATAAAAATAACACAACAGTGATTGTAAATCAGATCGATTACATCAAAACAGGAACAAGTCACCTTAACAGTAATCATTACTTGAAAATAAATGAACCAACTACTAACGTTGTTGTCAAATCTATAAAAGATATTGTTGAAAATATATATAGGAAAAAAGAAATAGATTCACAAACTTATAATTTCTTGAAGAATAATAACGAATCAAAACATGGACACATGTACCTTCTTCCAAAAATACATAAAATCAATCTAGAAATAATTAATGAGGCATTTCGAGATGGTCAAATAGTTGGGAACATAAACATTCCTTACCGACCAATCATCAATAAGTGTAACTCTCCCACGAGAGGCATTGAAAGATTACTGGATCTAATTTTAAAACCATTATTGAAGAGGCATAACTTTTACATTCAAGATACAAAAGACTTCATTAATAGAATAGAGTCACATGAGGTCAAGAAAGATTGCATTCTTATTGCCTATGATGTAACGTCAATGTACACAAATATGAACATTGATAACTTAGAAATAACAGTTATCAATGCATTAGAATCAATTGACACACAAGAATATACTTTAAAAATTCCCAACAAAAAAGATTTAACGGCATTTGTTAAATTAATACTAAAAAACAATGAATTTGAATTCAATGGACAATTATAGGAGCGCCTATGGGTGGTATATTTTCTCCGACATGCACAGATTTACATTTGTCTGTACTATTAATAAATATCTTAGATATGTTCCAATAGAGAGAAAACATCAAATTACACTGTCAATACAGAGATGACGGTTTTATGGTCTTCACAGGCACATTAAAACAGGTTGAAGATTTCTTTAACATAGCGAACAAAATTGACCCTCTGCTTAAATTCACATTTGAGGTGTCTAGATCTAGTATGACCTATTTAGATACCGAAGTGTACAAAGGTGAAAGATTCCATAATAATAACATCCTTGATGTTAAATCACATATTAAAAAAACTGAAACGTATCAATATTTACCAATCACTAGTGCACATCCGAAACACACATTCACAAGTATTACAGTGTGTGGATCTATACGTCATATTAGAAATAATAGTGACATCAATGAGTTAGATAGACATTTAACTACATTACAAGATAAGTTAGTTGAAAGAGGATACTGTATTAATAAAAGAATGTTATTAGAAACGTTAAAAATACCACAAGCAGAAAAACAACTTTATTGAAGGCCGACAGGACAAAGAATGTTCCACTCACTCTCATTACTAAATATAATCCAATGGTAAAAAACCTTAGTAAGGTTATAAGAAAACATTGGAGCAATCTGCAAAAATACAAACAATGTAGTGAAATCTTCACCCAGGTGCCTATCATAGCGTAAAACGTAACAAAATATCAAAGAATACCTTGCTAAATCAAGGAAATAGTTGGGAGACTTTTGAAAAGGGACCCATGCTTTAATAGTATAAGCAAAAAATCCCGAAACACTGTTAATTATTATCTTAATTATAGGCAACAAACTTTCATATAAATGAAATTAAAAAAAACGGTGTAAAGTCTTGAGATTTATTACGTATACGTATGTTGGTTGAAGGAACCGCATTTCATTATAATTAAGAGTGCCAATGAGACAACTCTCCATCCAAGTCAAAATTTATAAAATTAAACCATTATAGGTCAAACTACGGTCTTCAACACGGAGCTCACACCGAACAGTAAGCTATAAAGGTCCCCAAAAAATTACTAGTGTAAAACCATTCAAACGGGAAAACCAACGGTCTAATCTATATAAAAAACAAGAAACGAGAAACTCTAATTATATCTTTTTATACAGAAACTTTTATACAAGAATTAGTTATTTTCTACAGTTACATGGAAGATTCACTCAGTTTTATATGAAATATTAAAATTTATTTCTTTAAATATTTTACCTCAATTTACCATCATTATAAAAAGATGAAAATGAGTTTTCCGTTTTTAAACCCCTCCCTTCCCTGAATAGCAAATGGTCGTTCCATAAATCTTTTTAAAAGAATTTCACAAGAGTGTATGTATTTTACCAGATTTGTTAATAATATATTATTGATATATATTCATATTGATTTTATATGTATATGTAAAAATATTAAAATTTAAAAACCAAGTACAAAGGCATCAATCATGCTAGCTATAGATTTTAGCAACATCCTGCATCTTGCTAGTAAAAATCTGGATATCCCAAGTTCTACTAGTAGATATTAGAATTACAATTTGTACAAAAGTATTCTGGATCCTACTGGATTTTCATTTGTTCTATAACACATGTGCGATGATTTAAAGCATTAAGATTTGGAACTTTGTAACTAAAAGGACTTTTCATGTCACATTTATGAGATTTATGAAAGATGAGCAATATCCTAATACAAAAAGAATCTTTCAATAATGGGGTTGACCTATCAGATGAGCATTATCCACTTAATTCCATAAAGGTTCAGTACAATGTAGGTCTAAAACTATGGAGGGATAATTGTTGAAGTTTGACCTTTCAACTTTTAATCAGTTTTATGCAATAGATACGTTCGATGTTTGCTTGTACGTAAATCCTATTTCTAAAATTTGTAAAGTTTGTATGATATTATTAAGCATGATTATGATAAACAAGTCAAATCGTTTTAGAGATAAATACATACTTGTTTTATGACATCAGTTGTTAAAATATTGATAGCATATCTAGATATTAAACCATGCAATCATTTTCCGTAAAAAAAAGTTCATTAGAAGACTACTTTTATATGATGGATAAAGTGATAAATTAGATTAATCAATGCTAGGAAGCTCGTGAAATAGAAGAAGAGTTTTGTGATTTATTTGCCGTGCGATTTATTACATTTAATTTGTAGACACCGCATCATATTTCATGAAATCGTATTTCGCAATAAAATATCTAGAAATTGATTTAAATTGAAGTTAATTGCATTATATCAATATGTGACACTCTAGCGACAAGGACATTTATAAGTATAATTTACACTGATTCGTGATGCTGATATTGTGTCGGAGGAAGGGGATTACACTATCCTCTAGATAAACCGAATATTGAACACTATAACAATTATTGGAGAATTATACTGGGAAAATTAGCATATATTGAACGTTCGCAGTGATATAATTACATAAAAAATTGCCCTGTTGATATTAACGGACATTTGCGAAATAAAAAACATGGACAACCAATTTCTACAATCGTTTTTAGTAAACATGGATAGTATGACATCATTTGCAATATTTGGAAGGGTGGAGGGATGTGTCTTGTGTGACGGAAAGTTAAGCTACAACCAGATAATGTGTAATCAATTGTTATGTACCATGGAAAGATCAATTTGCAGCAAAATACCAATTTTCAAATCAACTGGATTGGATGGAAACATATTTCGGTGCATTAAAACAGGACAAACGGGATTCATTGGCGAAGATGATAAAGGAGAAATGATTATTGCCCAACAATCAGAATCTGTCTCTATTATTTTCATAGGAAAGTCTAACTATGATGGATCGTTCTTGTATAATATTACACGTGCATTGCGGCAACATGAATTGTTGAACAATGGAAATATTGATCAGATGAATATCACAATCAATAACAACAGTGTTAGATTAAAAGGATAGAAATATTAGTTGCTATAGAAATATGAATATTTTTGAATTTAAATGAACTATACAACAGGTGAAATGGTGGACACAGATGTTAGTATCTAGTAACGATTTTTATATGTCACAACTGCGATGTTTTTTTCGCTCTAAAAAATCTTATTTACATGATATCGCTGTTGTTTATCTTCACTAATAATTTTTATAGAAAAATATCATTGTCTTCATCGTATAAATAATGCTCATTATTTTATATATTTGTTTTACTTAACCTTAAACAGTCATTAAAGATTTTGCTTTGTGATCTGTAATCACAGTCATCAACACATGATTTCGTTTTTATAAAATTCTGAAAATCATGACCATTGAATATACCATCAAAATATAGATTTGGCTATCCTTACAGTTGTGTTAGTCATAGGTCAATAAGACAGCAACCCAATGGCCACTTATAATCAAAAGACAGCTAAGGGTAACTATACAGGGGTCAACAAAATATGTCTTCTCAATCGCCCCGCGTCAATAAATCCGACAAAAACTGCTAAAGATAACCAAATGTTAAATAAACGAAAACAAACAAAACCAAACTTTAGATATGACATTAGACAACCACTGACAACGCTCCTGTTGTGTCGTGGAAGCTGACGAATAATTGGCGGGGTAAACACTAGTTTTTAAGATTTTAACCCTCCCACTTGTTCGATGGTCCTCCTGTTTTGGTAACTGCGCTGTGCATTTTTTTTAATTGTATTTCACTTTTACGAAATATGGTCAAAACAAGCAAAAAAGGGGAGGGCGCAAGATTAACTGTTTAAAACCCCACCACATTGTATGTCTATAAGTGTCGTTTGTTTGTCTTATTTTCGGAACGGTCAGATGTTGGCGATTTGTGTGGTCTGTTGTACTGTCCAGTAGTTTTAGTTATTTCTGTTATCCTTTCTATGTATTTCACAAAAAGTACACATTTAAAAGCTCGCAGTAACTGAAGGCAAACTCAAACTACTTAACTAACTAATATGAAAACATAACGTACTACTATCTAATATCGGTGACTGTATTCATAGAAGATTTCATACCAGAACGTCATTAACAAAACACCAATCTAATTACAATTAAATATCCGCATTCGCTAATAATACAAGTGTGCACACGCTGAAATGTCTTGCCTGATTTACTGACCATTGATTTTATGTTGATAGTCCTAAATATAAAGTTTTACTACAAGTATCACATTAACATTCATGATCCAAGAAAATGAGGTCAAGGTCAGATAAACCAAGCCAGAAATACATGTACACCTTTAATACAATCATTCCATACACCGAATATAGATGACCTATTGCTTATAGTATAAAATAAACAGACTAAACCATGGAACTTTTATATTGACTAATGAACCATGAAAATGAGGTCAAGGTCAGATGAATCCTGCCAGACAGAAATGTACACCTTAAAATCATTCCATGCATCAAATATAGTTGACCTATTGCTTATAGTATCTAAGAAACAAAGTTAACCAGGAAAACTTAACATTGGCCAATGAACCAGGAAAATGAGGCCAAAGTCAGATGATACCTGCCAGACAGACATATACACCTTACAATCATTCCATACACCAAATATAGTTGACCAATTGCTTAAAGTTTAAGAAAAACAGACCAAAACACAAAAACTTAACATTGAGCAATGAACCGTGAAAATGAGGTCATGGTTAAATAAAACCTGCCAGACTGACATGTACATCGTAAAATATTTCCATACATCAAAGACAGTTGACCTATTGCATACAGTATTAGAAAAACAGACCAAAACACAAAAACATAACTTTTACCTTTAAACCATGAAAATGAGGTCAAGTTCAGATGACACCTGCCAGTTGGACATGTACACCTTACAATCATTACATACACCAAATATAGTAGACCTATTGGTTATAATATCTGAGATATGGACTTGACCACGAAAACTTAACCTTGTTCACTGATCCATGAAATGAGGTCGAAGTCAAGTGAATACTGTCTACAGGCATGAGGACCTTGCAAGGTACGCACATACCAAATATAGTTAGTTATCCTATAACTCATAATAAGAGAGAAATGAAGATTACAAAAAAATCTTATTTTTTTTTCAAGTAGTCACTGAACCATGAAAATGAGGTCAAGGACAACGGACATATGACAGACGGAAACTTCATATCATAAGGCATCTATATACAAAGTATGAGGCATCCAGGTCTTCTACCTTCTGAAATATTAAGCTTTTGAGAAGTTAGTTCACGCCATCGCCGCCGGATCACTATCCCTATGTCGAGCTTTCTGCGACGGAAGTCGCAGGCTCGACAAAAAATTAGCGAAGTGTGGAGATTTAATTTTAATAAGATTGCCCTTTTCTGAAGACAGAACACTAAAAAACAAATATGTTGTTTTTTTAGAAATTATTCCCTATACTTGTAGTTCTAATAGAGATAGACCATGGATTTGTGAATTCTGTAACATCCCTAATTCTGTAATGCTTGATTTGTTGAGATTTAGACTGAGTTCAAATTTTGCACTGAACAAAAAAATATAAGTATATTGGTACTAAGATATTTTGATATATTTTTTTACAGCAAAAGTATCTGAAAAGGAGGAGATGCAACAGTATAACAATATGTTTCTCTGAACTTCCGGTGTCCAACTAGATGCATTAACTATTATAATATTCAATGGGAAGTGTTGAGATAGCACAATACAATTCTGACAAAAACTCGTAGTGTAAAAATCCCGTATTTTAGTTGTATACGGAGATAGACCGTTGCCCCTGGATCTCAAATAATAGCTATCTCTGTTTTAATCAAAAGTGGACATAGAACACTATAAGACTCACAGAACGATGTGTGACGAAAATTTTGAAGTAGATTCAACATATTCAAAGTATCTGCAAACATGAAATCTATATTTGTTTGGTCCTAAAAGTGTTCACACGTCACAACTAATCACTGTCAAGCTGCTGACCAAATCAAATATGAAGTCATTTGTTTAGAAATACTGAGAATATTTGTTGGACGAACGAACGAATTAGTTTACGGTTCGACGGACAAAGTGAATGCAATATACCCCCAAAAAAAAAAAAAATAAGAAAGACAGTCACTATAAACATGTACGTTTGATTTAGTAAGAGTGACTTGAATTGGATAAATTTCAGATATATGTTGTTAGTGGTCTTCCTGGTGGTAGCTGCACTGTGCAGGTTTTTATGATGCTTAAGTTTTACAACATACATAGGCTAAGGGGGATGTTTGTGTGCACGTAATACTGCTTTAGATACACTATATTGTGAGCCTGTGCCAAGTCAGACTATCTGGTCCATGCATTGCTTGTTGTTGTTCGTCTTAGTCTGAATTTCGGCTTATATCGGTGGCGTCGGGTGTTTGCGGTTTATATGGTCTGTTGTACTGTGTGGTATTTTTGGTGATTCCTGTGATCGCGTGGTGTGTGTAATTTTAGAGAAATCTGGATTGTTTACAAAGAGACTGTATATCGTGTAAATATATGCAGTTATGGTTAAAATTTCTATCTTATGTTGTGGATGTTTTTGAAGTTTTGCCATCAATTGAAGTTCATAAAAGTCAAGGAATTAAACTGCAAAAAGATAATTGGCGCTGGCTTTCGAGCGTATCTGAAAAATACCAACATAAACCTTTGATATAAAGATCATAACTATCCGAAGAGAAATGTTGGTGTTAAATCGCTTACAATGCAAATTTCCCTAGAATTTACATTTCCAAGTGGCATAACTCCTTTAAAAATAATTAATCGGTACCGTTATTCGAATTCTTCTGAGAAATTGTTATATAGATAAACCTTTGATATAAATTTCATAAAAATCTGTCAAGAAGTAAAGGCATGGGAGCGCTTACAATACAATTTTCCAAATCATTTACAATAGAAATTTCATAAAAATCTGACAAAAGTGTAGTCGCGAGAGTGATTACAAGACTGGGCAAACACTAAGTATATCTATGTCTCCCAATCAGAGGACAAAAATTATAATGTTGTGTGGTATTGTAGTATACATAGTAGAGAAAACATAACTGAGAGAAAGTTCATGTAATTGTGAAAAGAGCATAGCTTAACCAAGACTTTCCTTAATATGAGTTAATCCTGCTTTATCACATTTTCACAAGTCCCTTGACAGTTGTAGGAGCACAAGTAAGAGTAGACTGTTATATGCACTTTATGCATCTTTTGACAAGGTTATAGGATTGCAGGTTCACTTACACGTAGTATTGTTGAATTTAATTCAGATAATAAACTTAACTAACATAACTGTTACTTGATGTTAAATGTCAGAGAAATCTACTTTTGATAGGATGCAGAGAAACTTACCTACTAGATACATCCTTAAGGGAATGATTGTAGGTTGGACACTGTAAGTGTACCATAAACCACTGAAGAATGAAACATAGATCAGTCACATACATTGTGGGAGCTGTTAACTTCCCCTATATTCTTCATTACTTAAGTTACAAGTTATATGATTGTAGGTCCTTATTCATCTTAAACAGATTATTGACAGTGCTTGATACTTTAGAAACCATTAGAGTTATACAAGATACATTTGTGATGCTATATCACTGATCCCTCTTGTGTTTTTTTTTTTGTGGTTTAGTGAGTCTTGTTTTCTGTGGAATTTTGATGTGTTCCTTTTGCACCTGCTGTGTCAGTCTTCTTCGTTCTTGATTGCCATGTGGTATCTTCCCTTTTATTAAATATTTATCTTATGTCATATAGCCATTCTCTCAAAGGTATCCCTCCACAATAAAATTGTTTTGATGTAGACAAATCAGCATCAGAATTTGATTAGTACATTCACACAGACACAGAGACAAAGGGTACCCACTTTGTCCTACCTAATTTTGTTGACAGTGTTGATACAAAATATTTATCTTTTTTGTGTCCAATGAGTTACAAAACTGCTGGGTAAATGATTAAGCAAATGTTTCACAATATGTTGTATTTAAAATCATGACTGGATTTTAGCTCAAAGTGATATACATGTAATTCTGAAACTTGCATTCTTGGAATGATAACAAATTACATTGTTGAATTTATTTTCTATAGATTAACTGCTCATAAACTGTTTAAATAATTTCAAATCACTAAGATTTTTACACCCATGGATAGGTGGCTGTAGCCAAATTTGGTACAACATTTGGGAATTTTGGGGTGTTAATGCACTGAAACTTCACTGATTTGGCCTTTCAGATGCTTTGAATTGAGTGCCACAAATGAATTTTAATTAGTTAAGAGGCATATATTTTGTCTGTTTTTAAATAGGTCCTGAAATTTTAAGAACCTCCATAATTCCAATTCAGGATATTCATAAATCATTGAGGATCTCCTGAAATATTTCAGGACCTCAATAACTTGATTTAAGGAGATACTTAAATCAAATTGTGGAGGTCCAGAAATAATTGTACACCTTAATATACATTTAAGAATATCACCTTAAGGGGCTCACGGGTATAAAAATCGTTTTTTTTTAAATATAGGATTTCGCTATTTTTTCTATACATGAGCTTTATCATATACTTAAAAGAAAATAAAATTAAAAATTGGGTCACCTTTCATTTAAGCTCACAATCTGCCTTTGAAAAAGCAGCATTTTGTTAAGGTACTTTTTTTCTGTTGAACTAATAAGAGAAATATAGGTAATATCGCAATAAAAAAGAACTAAATTACAGAAATCGCCTAAATATTACAATTGTTTAGTTTAAGTACAGCTTATTTGAAAATAATAATAAGAAATATAGGTCACCAATGAGTAGAAAAGATATTTCAATTTTAATGCAAAATAATGGCATTTTTGCACCAAAGGGAGATAATTTAGAGCTTTTTCAATGATATAAACATTTTAAAAGTCATCTGGGGCCAAAACAAATCGATTTTTTGGTTGATTTTTGTACCATATCATCAAGTAACAATTGAAAGTGTAATAAATAAAATTTATAATGAAAAAAAATGTTTAAATTTTTCTGAAATTTGTGTACCTTGAGCCTCCTTAATATACATTTAAGAATATCCTAAAATTGATTTGTGAAGGTCCAGAAATAATTATAGACCTGAATATACATTTAAGAATTTCATGTTATCAAATTGTGGAGGTTCTGAAATATATATTTATGAAGCTCCATTATGTTAAGGATATCCTGAAATATTTAAGGACCTACTGAAATAAAGCAATTATTTGTGGACGTCTTGAAATCGAATTATGGAGGTCCTGATATTGTTCAGGAGTTTCTCAATGATTTATGGATATCCTGAGATAGAACTATGTGGGTCTTGAAATTTCAGGAGCTCCCTAAATACAACAATTTTGAATAAATCTATGTCTCATAAAATTTCATTGATGAATTCATTTTCTGTAAATACACTGCTGATGAATTCTTAATATAAATAGAAACATACTGTTTTTTAACCCTAAGGTGATTTTCTGTAAATTACAAGCCTAAGCCAAATTTGGAATAACTTGCTGGAAATTTTGTTTTTTATTGCATTTAAACTTCATTACTGATTTGGCCTTGAATTTGAGCACTTCTGACGAGTCTTAATTATATAGACAAAATCTGCATCTTGCATACTTATTAATACATTTGATATATTTGATGACTTTTACGGGTCAAGAGAGTTTTCTTTATTGTACCTATAAATAGCACTCGCACACTTCAGAGTATGTAACCACTTCACATAACAGAATCATATCAAATAAATATAACATAACTTTCAACATTTTTATTGAAAAATATGGTTATAATTTAACAGTTTTATGATTAAAAATAGCATATATATTGATTATCATTGAAGAATAAATGTTACAAATATACCAAAAATGTTTGAAGATTGCAGAATGTCAGCCTAATACTGGTTATAAAGTTTAAATTATATTTCAATAACTTTGTTTATTTGGTTGAAACCAGATATTGATACTTTCAATGAAAAAAAGTTTTTGCTGAAGAGAATCATAACTTTAAAAAGTAAAAATTATTTTCTTAGAACAAGTTTGAAAAATTTTAAGTTCTAACAAACAGTGTATGAACATTGCACATAAAATGCATTCATTCAAGTTTAAATAACATTCCATTGGTATATCAGTTTCTTGTTTTAGTAAGCATATTATTTGATAAGATTATTACCAAACTTATTCTATAAAGTTAACTAACTTATTATTCTTAAATGTTATTAATATGTGACATTCTTTAATATCTGTGAACAATGCAGGGGTCTAATATTGCCACTTGGGAAATTTTGTTTCTGTTTCATTGTAAAAATACACATCTTTTTGTACTTTAAAGGGAATATTGTAAAAATGGTTATTGTACAAAGGACAAACACTTTATATTAAATATAAAAATATGTGTATTAGCTCAAGAGATTAAGAGCAAGAATATGAGTCAATATGACACCATGCCCTGCTCACATGTTTAGTTTACCAAAATCAAATTTGGCATATAATGTTAAAAGGTAACATCACAACGAACATGTGTACTAAGTTTCCAGTAGATTTGACCACAACTTCAGTGACGAATACCTGAAACCAAATCTGAACTGATAAGGAATGAACAAACAGATAGATGAAGACAAAGACTGAAAAACAATATGACCCCAACTATTGCAAATGAGGTTTTAAAAATAAAACTTCAAAAACATTAATTTCATTTGTCTAATCAGTTTAGAATTTATATAATGATCAATAATTGATTTGAAATGATAATCTGTTCTCTCATACTTACATGTTGGTATATATAAAACAAATTTGTACAACTGTATAAAAATATATAAATATCACAGATATTTTACAACAAAACAATATAAATGCATATATAAAATTGAACATGACCTGCATGTTACAATAACAAATGAAAAAATGTTTGCTGTCAAAAAAGATTCAAGGTGACCTTAAAAGTCTTCCAGTTGCCTTGCTCATCTGTTCTCTGATCACCAATTACATCTTCATTCCTAAAATAGTATTAAAAAGATTAAACCATCATTTACAAATATGTTAACCTATATTCTAGGTAATGTTTTAATTTGATCAAATGCCATTAAACATTACATTATCAAGAGACTTGATAGCTGTTGAAATCTAAACTGCTAAGGAACTAAGCCAAATCTAAGGTAATGTTATCTGAATAATGCCACTATGCTCTGTCATTTTTGGCTTTAACAGTTAATGCTCTTTTAAAATTTCTTTAGCAATTTAACTAAAATTGACCACTTACAAAAAAACTTAGGTATTGAAGGAATGCTTGTGATGCATTGTAAGAGGAGCTACTAACAAGAGGGTATTATCCTCACTTCTAAATTTATTTGATGTGTTATGTATATTGATGCAAATACTTAAAAGTACTTCTACTAAGTAGTTTTGTTTGTCAAAGGTTAATGGATATTGATTGTTGTGGTCTTATAATACTTTATCATAATTGTTTTGGGGTTAAAACTTTTCCATATATAGAAAATAAAGTACTTTTGCAGTATGAAAATAAATGTCCAAAGTCCCCAACCAGTAAAAACAGACTTTTTCATCTACTAGTATGAATCACAAGTTGATGTTGAATTTCTTGCAGTGACAATAGTTTTTGATGAATTAAATATAATTACAAAGAGAACCATGCTTCTTCCTTACACAAATCCTAGGCTCCTCATCTTGTACTCAACAAAGTTGTCAAAGTTATGACATTTAACCAATGTTTGTCTTACCTCAATAATTCCTTATTACACACAATAAAGATATCAGCTGCACTTTTAAGAATCTTTAATGCTATCTTCCTCTTAACATCCTGGGCAGAATCAGTATCTGTTAATGTTACACTATAAAAACACACACATTGTTATCATAGAGATGTTTTAATTAATCCCATTACAGTCATAGAAAGCCATAAGATATAATCATTATGTATGTAATATATTTTTTTGTTCGTTTGTAAGGACAGGCTTTGCATTCTCAAGACAATTGTAAATTTATAAATCCTCAGCAATGAAGTGCTTTTCAAGTGAGTTATCTTCCTTTTGTATTCTTCCTAAAAACTTCTATTAGGGATTATACCATGCAATTTTATTGTACATAAAGTTGAGAATGGAAACAAGTAATGTTTCAAAGAGACAACAACCCGACCAAAGAGCAGAAAACAGCCCAAAACCAACAATACAGCGAGAAAATTCTGCACCTGGAGGCGGGCTTCAGCTGGCCCCTAAACAATAATGTATACTAGTTCAGCGAAAATGGATGTCACACTGTGCTAAATAAATATCATTGTGATTTTTGGCAGTCTTTAAGATTCCTTCTTATTTTCAAATAAAAATGAACATACTGTATCTGATTTTTGTTGGGTGTAGATGAGAGTTCTTCAGACAGTCTTTCCTCTTCACTCATTTCTGGTAGTTCTGTTTCTAAAAATAAACAAAATTTATTCGATGAAAATAATAAATGACTTAATGTACCAATACTAAATATTCAATTTACCCTTTCATGTGTAATATAATTATGTTTATTGTTATAACAACTAGATATGTCCAAACTGTAAACATTCAGTTATCTCCTTTTCCTTATACAAATTTAGAAATGTTTTTATTTAAAATGATGTTTTTTTAAGAGATGAAAATGTATAAACATGTTTAGAATTAAGATGAAGAAAGATATTTGGAAATATTTAAAACAGTTGTTCTAAGAGTTCTTCATTTACTACTACATGTTGTAAATAACGTCTTTCATTTTTATGTCTTAGGTGCTTCCTAGCGGAGTGGTCTAGTTAGCAAGTATTTCCACAAGTCAATTCAGCGTATCTGATTTGGGTTTGGAAATTGAAGTGTACATTATAAGCAAAACAAACCTTGTTGCTCAAAAACTAAGTTATAGTAACAACTGTTTGGTTTTCTCATCTGTGGCCAGGAATAATCATTGCCTTCTTCCTTTGTCATGGTAGGTAAAGTTTTCTTCCCATCTATGGCATTCCATCCCGGCCATATACATAGAATAACTTCTTATTTTTACAGGAAGCTGGTCCTTTTGTGACATGAAGGAATTTAAAATCATCTTCTTTTGATGGATCAGCATCTGAAATATAAGTAAAAGATAATGTTTTATGTATAATTTAATCTGGTATCACACTGAATGAATTGTAATTATCTATTAAGGTTTCCATCCTGATTGACAGTCTGATTTTTTAATACATGTTAGAACCATGGTGTCAATGTAAAAAGCAAAGGTCTTAACTTGGCTGAACATGGCAAAACTTAAGTAACACAAACTATCTAACAAATTTCATTGGATAATTTAAACAGGTTTTAATGATGTTCTTACATTGTAACATTGCATATATGTCCACAATAAAGTTAATAATTAATGGTTTGTTTGTTTTTCTTTTAAATTGTAGATATTTTACCACCATTTTCATAGAAATCTAAATTGTACTTGCATTTGTAAAACATGTGAAAATAATAGCTTCATGTTCTGTATTGAAAACTATCTATAAAATTATTTTTTTTTACTTTATAAAAATTTGTATCAGTAACCAAACATAAATGAAATCTACTTTTCTTTTCAAACACTGGGAATTATTCTGCATTACCACTAGATGAAAATAAAGATTAATAAGTTTTCCTAATGCTTCATATTAAGGAGGACTGACTGACCTTTTCTAAAGTCATTTAATCTAGGATGGTAGAAATAATTTTTCTTATCAACTTTCAGATCTCCTTCAAATGGCCTTTCTATACGGCTAGATTTATTTTCAGGTTCTCCTTCATAGCTACCATATCTGTATCTAACAGAACCATGTTGTACATCTATCAGGACTGGTACATCTATCCTCTGTGTCTATATAACAAAGAAATGGAGAATGTAATAAGGCATTGAATATATATATCAAATCAAATCAGTTTACTTCCTTTTTAAAGGCCCCATAAGGGCACATCAATTACAAACAAGTAAGTAGGCTTTTTTTTTTTCTTTTTTTCTATTCATTATGCCCCTCAAGTATGGTATGTATGTAGGACTCTGAGCCGCGATGGTACTCCGAACCGCAATGGTCACGCTGAAGTGCGATGGTTTGACGCCAAAGTGCGATGGTGGCATTGTGACGCTATCCTATTGATAGCGTTGGTGGTAATGCTGAAGTACGATGGATTGCATAAACTTTATTGTCAATGTTTTTCAAGTCCAAATGTCAATGAATAAGTCAATTTGTTTGTAAGAAGCAGCTTTTCAGATTATTAGTAAATAGTTGAGAGTATGCAACATAAGTAATTAGGACGATCTCTGATTTAGTATGCAACTGTAACTGATGACATACATAATATGAAATATATTCATGTATTTCAAATTTTGCAAACAAAGTTTAAAGAGTGTTGACGAAACTATAATATTAGCTGCAGGGTTCTTACAGATGATATTCAAACAGTAAACGATAATCACATAAACCTAATTTGTATGGTAAACAGGCTTATTGCAGAATGATAATTCTTTTACAGATTCTCTTTTATCAAATGGCATACACATACATATCATCCGAAATGCCATAATTGTTTTATGGACAATAATGATTGCAAATTCTGACTAATAAAATAATCTATGTCTTAAGATATTTGCAGATTTAAAACTAGACATCATGCGTCATATACCATCATGCTTAAAAACGACGAAGACAATCGCTCTTCAGCGTGACTGTTGCACTTCAGAGTCCCCATTGCACCTCCGAGTCCTACATATTTATAAGGCAAAATAAAAATATATTCATACTGAAAGTTAGGCAACATTCAGCATTCCCTGTTTTTCTTCAAAAACATATAATAATGTTCGCCCGTGCACAACGCATGTGACTGAGTTTTTTGCTCCATAAACTTGTATTTTTTACCAGTAAATCTTGTTACCAGCAAACTTGTGCACATCCATGATTGTTTATATTTTTAATTTTAGAACCGAAGCCGAATTGGACCCCGTATTGGAAAAACAAATCCTTAAAATATGTACTTAATTTGCCTTCATTGTACATTGTAAATAAGAAGACCTTTCTTTCTTCCAGGTCTCAAGAAAGGGGTTTGTGAGACAAATTTTAAGTGATTTCTTTTTATGTTTACTCCAGTTTTTACAATTGGTCAGATCAATGTTTAATTTTTAACATAAAAGAGTAGGTTTGTGAACCAAGAGTTATGACCTTTGTTTATGCTGTGCAAATGAATATATTCCTTTTATGCATTGTTGAGCATGTTTGATGGTGAATTTTCTAGTCTATGCCAATCATGAAGATTTGTTTTAACATGTCTATGTAAAGACTATGTCTTCTAAGTTCTGTTAAAACTCCTACATGCATGTTAGTACATATTTTAGAGACCCCAAGTATGTATTTGCAAAATTTTAAGTGGAGTTTTTAGTCTCCCAGTCCTTCAATATATCAAAAAGAGTTAATCATTTTCTCTTTGGTGTAATATTAATAACACCCCAATTTTTACCACCGTATAGGATAAGTTGAATACAATGATCAAATATATGTTAAAAATAATTATTTTTGTTTGTAAATAGAGTTTACATATAATACACCATTCATTACAATATTTATATAAGACATTTAAGTTTGTTTTGAAGTTGTACATCAGCAGTACTTGGAGCTTGCTTTATTAATTGTCAGCATTTTTGGCATTACATTACCTAAGTATTGCTTTACTTGTACAATGTACCAACACCTGGTAATCCAATCCAAAATCTGCAGAGGGATCAGAATCCCAAGGAGCAAATACACTTTATTTAGTGCAATTTGTAAGAAAATCTGTATCCGATTCCAGGGAAGAATTATACTACATGGGAATCAGATCTAGATTTTACTTACCCACCTTGTTGCAGTCTTGGTAATTGCCCTCTGGATTCTGATCCCTCCACGGATTCTGGATCCAGATACTCGGTGTGGTACCTGTGTTTCTCTTGTATTTCTGTTACCTTATTGATTTGTAGACTATTTTTGTGCATGATTTTTCAGTAAGGTGCCATTATATGTAAAATTTGATGGACAATGAAAATCCCATTTGTCTGTCATATTCATAATTATGAGGCCCCTCTATTCTTAATGGAGCCGCAGCATACATTTTGTCAAGGATTTGTATAGTAAGATTCTTGATTTTGTATATAAAAATACTGTTAGGCCATCATTAAAAATATCTTTGTTTCCCCTTCCCGACTGAGGTTTTCAGGGTATGGGTAGGTAGGGAAATTATTTTATTTTATTCCTTGATATGGTTTTCTATATTGAATTTGTACAAAATTCAAAGTAGATAGATTTTAAAGCATTATTTAGACAATTCAATTTTTACTCAAAGATTTTATCCTTTATACAGGAACAGAAGTTAAAGACCAAGCAAATCAAGATGCACTCAGTGACAGGGTTGAAAGATGCTTCAGTTTTTATTAATGAATTGTTTTGCTGCAGATTTATTGGATTGCATTGTTCAGTTTTAGAGAATTTTTATCTTATGACAAGGCATATTTTCTATCACAGATTTATATATATTTATTATTCAATATTTTCTAAACCATGTTTTTCTTAATTCTAAATAAAGTTTGGGGCTTATCTTCAAAATTTTCTTATTAACGATATTTTTATTTGATTTTGACATGAAAAGTTGTGAACTAAAAATAATTTAGAGTTTCTGTATAAAATATTTCCTTTTTCTTCTTTCTTTTCATATATCTTTTGGTTTTCAATACTAGTGTTTATATTTCAAAGCTGTATTTTGTGACCTGCTTGGATTTTTTTTTATTCATTATATTGTAGTTGATCGCCAAATCCAAAATTAGTCAATCCCTTCCCGAAATCTGATCCGTATTGTAATTGTCTACATTTCGGTTTCTGGCAGCCATTGTTATCGATGTTGTTTTGTCAATCAGATATGTTTTACCGGATTTACACATTACTTGTTAGCGATTTTCGCATAAAGCTAGAGGTTGAACAAAAATAAACATCGCTGTCATGAGTATTAAAGATGAAAATGACTTTTGAGATCGTTTGGGAATTTTGCTACCAAAATTGGGAAAAATGTAGGGTTTTGTCATTGGGAATCAATGGGTCCAAATACCGGACCCTGTGGAATGCTAGAAAAATCCATGCCGAATTATTTAGACGCTTCCATGCAAACATGCTTTGAATTAAAACACTTGTGGATTACAGCATCGAAAAGGTATCACCAAAAACAAAAATAGCAAACATAGCAACAACAAAAAAATATTGGACACGAACGGCCAATAAAATTTTTCGGGTCGCAGTGATTTTACCGGGGTCGGTAGTGGGAGGGTAAACAAACAATATTTTATTTTTGGCCTTATTGTAATATCATAAGGATAAGAGTAAGAATGCATCAAATAAGTGAAACAAAAAAATTTAAATATTAAGGAATACTAATTTTAAACATATAGTACACAAAAAAATAGATAGTCCACAAATATAGAAAAAGGGGGGTCCATTCCTGTCAATCCTGAGCCTCCTCATTGGGTTTTTGATTATGTGATTACTTGGCCAGTTTTATAGTGATTATTTGATTACCAGACCAAATATTTCATGATTATTTGATAATCTAGGACTGTATTTTTGATTATTTATGGGGATCTCCTGTAGTTGGTGATCGCAATACTGGCAATACTGGTATACCAGTATTGTGCACAATACTAGTATATAAATTGTGTACCAGTATTGTATTCCAGTATTGTACCAGTATTGTGTTTTTTTTAAATAAACAATACATATAGGTAATTAACCTTTTATTAAAGGTGTCACATAATGCAATTAACATATATGTCATAATAATGACATGACAATTTTATAAGACATTTGAATGATTGGACATATAGATAGTCAAGCACTAAATGATAATAAAAACTTAAGGATAATAAATACTGATATGAAATGTACCTTTTAGCACTGATTATAAAATAAATGCACGATATGTAACAAATGATAAACTGTTATCACAGAGATATGTCTCGCCTTTTTGTAATTTTGATAATGCAAATGTTGAAATTAAAATAGCAATACTTTAACATGTAAGTTATGCAAATATTCAAAGTCGATGAACCATGACTGAAGGTACATGGCTAAACAATCTCCATGGAATGAGATGTGCCAATGCTAATACAACTGCATACCAAATACCATTGACTTATTATAAGTCGCTCCTTTAAACAAACCTAAACACAAACATTAACTTGTAAACTATGTAAAAGTTTCAAAGTCAATGAACCATGATCAGGGTGGGGCTATATAATCTCCATGGAACGATACTTGCAAATGCCGATACATTTGCATACCAAATATCATTGACTTAACATTAGCAGTTCATCTTAAACTGATCTAATCACAAACTAATACATGTAAACTAAGCAAAAGTTTCAAAGTCAATAGACCATGACTGAGGGTGGGGCCAAATATTCTCCATGGAAATGAGATGTGCTAATGCTTATACAACTTAACACCAATTAACATTGGCCTACCACTAATGGTTCCCTTGAAATGACCTAATCACAAACTAATACATGTTAACTTAGCAAAATTTTCAAAGTCTATAGACCATGACTTAGGGGCGGAGCCAAATAATCTCCATGGAATTGAGATATGCCAATGCTTATACAACTGCATACCAAATATCATTGACCTACCACTAGTGGTTCCCCATAAATTGACCTAATCACAAACTAATACATGTAAACTATGGAAAGTTTCAAAGTCAATAGACCTTGACTGAGGGGCGGGCCAAATAATCTCCATGGTAATGAGATGTGTCAATGCTAGTACAACTGCATACTAAATATCATTGACCTACCCTAGTGGTTCACCATGAACTAGATCTAATCACAAACTAATACATTGTTGACGCCGCCGCCGCCGCGACGCCGGAAACAGCATACCTAAGTCTCGCTTTTGACTTCGTCAAGGCGAGACAATAAAATCACATGTTTAAATGATGGTACACTGCAATTGTCATCAAAGGAACTGTACTGTCCCAGCAATTCAACATACAATCTTTATTTTCTATATTTTCTTTCAGCACTTTCTTTCCGAGGCTCATGATATATTTTGTTGATTTGTTGATTGACATTATAGCTCCTGTATCATCAGCATTGGTATTGTCTATTTCTTCTTCAGATAGCAATCTGGAACGCTCCTCTTTCTGTATTGGTTTTCAGTCTCTGTGGACTTTTCTTAAGCTTTGCAACATGACCAGCTTCTTCAGATGGCACATGTACTGTCGTAGGTGTTGGAGTGCTGACGCCATAGGATGGTGGCAACATCTTTTGCTCGTGTGGTACTATTGTACCATTTGATATATCTGTTACGTATTGTGTAGCCCATGGTTCTGAATCATCTGCTTCTCCCTTAGCCATACAGAATGCCAATTTCTTTTCCTTGTGACCTCATTTTTCTTTATATTTTCTTTGTAAATAGATTCTGTGATTGGGGTTATAGGTCTTGTTGTGAAACATATGTTTGCCTGATCTAATTCTTCAGTTGACCAGTTTTTGTAGTAGTTGCTGGTGTGTCTGATAACTATTCAAAATCTTAGTTAATGAAGATAGCATGAATATTAAATTCTTATACAATTATTTTATATACATGTAATTAACAATTATTTGAATAATGTGATTTAATTACAATAATCTTTTGTTTATTTGTATCTGTTTGATTTTAATTATGGCTTATGAGGATCATGATTATTTTAACTAGTCACATGCTAGTTGTTGATTTATTTAATAATTCAATTATCTTCTATAATCATTTTGAGTTCACTTAACCCCCTTTGAACTTCGATATCTAATTTTACTTAAAAATACACTTAAGAATATTGTCTACAATACAACTACAATACTGGTATATCAGTAATGTACCAGTATTGTTGTTTTAAACAAAAAGTTACAATACTGGTACAAAATGTGAATACCAGTATAATTTGCGATCACCAACTACAGGAGATCCATTTATGGGGCCTCAATCCTGAAGTAGGTCTCATTGGGGTCTAAGAGTGACCCGGGATTGCCAATTTTAGTAAGCGTGACACATGAAAGTCAAATTATTGTGCCGTGAAAACGGAAATGAAGTCTAGCGGGACATGGGAAATTACAAAAAATGAGAATTGCTTACTTACATAGTGTAAGCGGATACGGAATCTGACAAATCAGTAAGCGGGATCAGAACCCCCAATGAGACCCCCTGAAGTGCCTATGCTCTGTCTCTGAAATTATTATACCTACTCCGAAATTATCATATGGAAGTATAGCCCCAGTAATAATTTATGAGGTCTTGAAAAGCAATTTTTGTTTTATTGTTTGATATTCCTACGTAGGGAGGCATCATAATTATTTAGACTAATGGGATTTACGAGAGACGATGAACCTTAACATGCTTAATTCTAAACTTTAGTTTATAAGTACTTTTTTCTCTTTTTTAGAAAGCTGGTCTGAATAAAGAACTCTCGGATTTGCAGTTACTCCAACTGTTTGATTAGAACTGGCTCCTGCTCCCATGTTTTTAGACTCAACTCATTTTTTGGTGTAGAAAATGGCGTCTTTGACAACAAAACGGAAATTTCAGAGTTGTCTCCCATCAGGCACCTGTTCTTTCAAGCGCGGGAATTTTTAAACTAATCTAAACTGTATGATTTCAAAAATTAAAGTAAAACAAAGTTAGAACTTCACCCAATTGTGAAATTGAAACGTAAATATGCATATATTTTGCCAAACAGTAGCTGTTAGTGTAACTGAAATCTGCAGATACATCCGTCCAGGAACATATATATTGATATACTGTTCCCAGATCATGCCGTCTTAAAATTAACCATCATGCCATACTATGAATATTATTATATGCATATATGTCTCTGTTATATGTCTCTGGTCACACTGATATAAAGGAATATATACAGAGTGTACTCAACCAGAGACATAATAATATGTATTATTTGTCTCTGATACAATATTTCACTGAAATATCTAGGTGTATACTTTAGTGCCTCAGGAACCTTTTCCTATGTTCAAAGTGCACCATATCAGAAAATTGACTTGAGGTTTAAAAGAATAAGTCAAATTACAGAAAGATCTTTTATATACCTTTGTACCCTCACCTACAAACTAACATAAATTAATACCGTGTTTTTGACCACATCATCAAACCAGAGACATACACAATTACTAATCGAAGCTATCCTGCTTTATGGATGTGAAATATGGAATTCCTTTGGTCCTTTTACGACTAGACTTAGAACCTTAGACCAAATTTATTCAAACAGTCTGTCAGCGAAAAATTATATAAAAGACTAGTAACCTGAAATAAAATGAAATTTAAGTAAGTTATTCAAAACACAACGATTATTGAAGTCTAAATTAAACTATCAGAAAATATTAAGCATAAATTATAGAAAATCTTTGAAATAAAATAAAAGATCACAAGTCTAAATGTCCGATATCAGAAAAACATAGATTTGAATGATTTTCATCTTAAACACAATAATGACATGTTTAAAACAACTCACTGAGGATTCCGTTGATGACCAACTGCTAGGTAGAATTCAAATGTTAACCAGTAGATCGTCGTTTTTGTTTCGAAGGAATTCCAAACTTTATCCGTTCGGGGGCCATTCCAATTTACAGAACCTACCCTGCTGGTTGGGACCTTTTTCATGACTCATGTGAATGATATGTTCGACATGATGTTAAGATAAAAACAATCAAAATATATACATAAGAAAATCGGAGGCGAATAAGCCGGGGTCAGTGGGTGGGGGTTTTGGGGAGGCCTATGTTTTTGACAAATTGTCATTTTTTTTTTTATTATTTATATTTCAAATCAAAAATGAAAATGATAGAGGACACTGATCACCTCTAGCCAGTATGAGACTATAGAAGGTTTTTTTATTTTATTATTACTTTTTTGGCTTGTTACTTTCAGAACTCCCCCTTTTTTGTCTACTCCTACGCAGCAGGAAAATCAGAAGACAGCTGACTAGTCTTTAACCCCAAGGGTTGACTATAGTATACAAATATGTCCAATCCTTTTCACTCTGGCAGTAAAATCCTAAAGTGATGCATCCATTTGGCTGCGCGGGATGTATAAACATGCAACCATGCACTGTGTAAGGTGAGTACTACGCTCTCTGCAATTTAAGAACCGTATCCTGCATTCCCTCGTTTTCCAGGGACAATCCAAATTTACAACCTGACATCCGGGTCTATTATCGGTTTTCGCCCTTAATGTTCATGAAATATTTGCCACTGGTCATTAAGCAAACAACAGTTAAGTAGTCAATTTTTTTTAATCTATAATCGTATTAAATGTTACAATGTTTGTGTTTATGAATTATAAGACATTCGAACATTTACACCAACACTGCCTAGTTTTTCCGAATGGTATACATATACTGTCGATTGAGAAGAGTGGTATTTGCATGGTCTGCCGGGGTAATTATAGTAATGCACATTGTATGAAGTCTTTTATAAATAAAGATGGATACGTGTATACTCGATTAAAAAGTTTGATTAAAAGAAATATTTCGACTAGGAACTTTACAAAGTAACAAAATGCGTTCGAGAAAAGTATTTACAATTTTGCATTTTTGCAAATGTACGCTTGTTTAGTATTGCGGGATGCCCTGAATTTTCGTACTGTTCACCATTTCAGCATTCACGATAGCCATGAGCATTAGTGTACCTTCTTTCTTCTTATTACCACATCACGTAAAATCTACGAAAATCAGGCTGGATTCAAATTTCCTTTTCGAAGTCATGACCACTTTTTGAAAAATATAGAATTCTTGTCTTCATGTCCATGACCACCACCCCTTTCCTACTTCTGTGGTCGAAGTTATTGGTATCACATGTTTGAACACAATTCCAGTTTATTTCACCTCCCTTGTTATCTTTTGTTGATTAAGTTAGTATAAAGCACTTTTTTCGGAAGTCAAAAACAAAATCAAAACAATCGACTTTCCTAAGCCAAATGTCTTTTTTTTCTTCAACAGTTTAGTTAAAAGTAAGTTTTTTTGTATTAAATTATGTTTCAGGGGGAGTATCAAAATTAACTCAGTGGTGAGGAAAATACGGACAAACAAAAACGGAGAAAAACGGACACTTTTACTGTATATTATGATATTGTTATTACATAAATATGAATTCATAAATGCTACAATAAATATTGTTGTATTTATTCTTAATCATTATCGACCTTAATAGGTAAATCCATAATAGTTTGACACCATTGCTGAAGGGCAAAACTTCAATTTATCTGATCCTCTAACTCTAGTTACTTTAAAAACAAGTTGATTTAATAGCAAAAAATATAAGAGACTATTTTTGAACGAAAGTTAAACACATTAATATATTCTTTTCATCCTTTTATTAAACATGACCTCGCAAATGTCTATATTCATTTTCATTACCGTATATCTATTTTACCATGGATGATTTATTCACAATACCTTCATAGTTCAATTAATGTCACGTGGTTGGATTACTAGACTAATCAAAAATATATCTGGTCAGTACAAACCAAAAAACTGTCAGTGTGTGGAAACTAAGCAAACTAAACAACTAGTCTTACATGTATATTTTACCATAAAGACTTCTCTTATTGGATATTTATAGTTATTTTTCAAAAGTGTGGATCGTTTACAAAATGGTAACTGGAATTACTTCATTGATTGTTTTTATTCTATGTACATTTTCGGGTGTTGCCGGACACATTGCTTTGAAATTTCCACCAGCAAGGAAATATGCTTTTGATTTCATGGATAATATCAGGACTATTGCACCATGTGGAATTCCAAAAGGTAAATAATATATTGTGCTTGTAACTATATTATACAATAGAAAATAATGCCAACTCCCTGTAATGTATAAAACGGGTATTTAAATTCTATATTTAAACCGTTGTATTCAAAACAAAAAATTTTGTCTGACAATGAATGACTTGTCGAACAAGTTATTATGATAAGCTTTTAATCGATAATTTTTCATCATTTTAATTTTTATATGATATGAAGTCTAAGGCTTCAATTAAACTGTATATATAAATGAAATTAAAAGTTTTAATATATCTAATAGTTAAACGTGTCCTACGTATACAGATCAATCTAAATAAAATATAGATCTCTGATTTCGTTTTACTCATATGACGATAGATCAAAATTTTAATTACTAGTAGATTGCCTACAGACATAAAAAAAAATATATAAAATATTTTTTTTTTCAATTTCTTAACAAAATTCAAATCCTGTGAATCTCTGGCCTGTGGGAAGACTTGAAAGGCCATTATATAGAATCTTGATTTTTAACTGATTTTTCATGGGGAACACAATCAGTTATGCCTTTGTATACCATACAGGGTAGTTGGAGATCACCCACCCCTGGTATGTGAATATACATTTTGATTGAGAAACGCTTTTGTGCTGTTCTTTAACTAGATTAACAATGAAAGGGTCCAAATTCATGTGCAAATGTCCATTTAGTGAAATTCAGCAATACAATTATTTCCATTGATAAGGCTACGAATGTGGCTTAAAGCCAGCATATGCAGAATATTTGCTATTATTGTTTATATCTTTTTATCTTCAATTTGATAATTTTGTAACTGTTTGTATTATACATGTGTTATGCTTTACAATCAACAGGCCTTGGACCCGTAACCGATCTATTAACTGAAGAAACGATAAATGTCCAGTGGCATACAGCTTATCCACATAAGGTTTGTTCAGTATTTGTCATTTTAGTCTGTTCTTGCCAAATTAATCCATACTTTTGCAAAACAACTAATTGAAGATCTTTAACAAAGATTCTTTATTTTGTTTCGGTTAAATGAAAAACATGACAACATGGAGCCCATTGAATCTATGTTTAAAAGTGGATGGTTGGTCCCTAAAATGGCATATTCTGATCCGACGAAAAAAACCAACCCCAAAACGAGAGAGCGATTTTTGAGTTCTAATACTCATTGGTCAGTGTAAAATTTATTGAAACTTCAAACGAATGGAGACCAGGAGAAACTGTAAACACTTATCGTTGCATACAGGACAACAATGTCACATAACTTACCATTGAACTTTATGGGATACATATATTGCTCAGTATACACAATTTAATACGCCTTGCAAATGTTTCAGGATAAACAATATGCCTAGTTCCAATGTATACATAGATTATCAGGAGGTGGGAATAAACCAAACCTCTAGACAAAGCTATATCACGACTATTTGGTTTTTCGGTTAATCGGGCACGAGTCCGTTGATCGCAGGAGAATATGGTTACAACGTAGATAATTTCCGGTTAAAGGACCAATTTCCTTTTGTATCCAAATCTAAAATATCAACAGAGCGAAGTATCAATAAACCGAATAACCACTAGTTTTGCACAAAAAAGTTCCGGTAATAATCTTTATTTTGGTTTATGGGTAAAATGTATTTCTAACTGGTGTCCAGTAAAAAAAATCATTATCCAAAGAATTTGGCGTTATTTGCAGAATCTTTGATAGTCTGTTTTAAAGGTGTTGCAAAATTCCCTTTGATGTGATACACTCACGGTGTCAAAACCCGAAGTTAATATGTTTTTAAAAGCTAATGGAATATGAATATAAAAAAAACTTTAATAGTATACTTGAAAGAGAGTCAACAATTTTACATATATCAATAAAACCAAAACGCTCTTTACATTGGCTTTGAAGACAATTTGATTTTTTGTTTTGTAAAATTTAAAACCGAATTAAACAATTTGTTTCTGAAAGACAAACATCTTGCAGGGTTAAGATTTTGGTTAAGCATGTTCTTCGTATGTCTTGTCTTTCTTATGCCTTCTTTGGTTAACATTTAAAATTTACCGAAAGTTTGAATCAGTTGGCCATGGTGTGAAATAAAGTAAAAGAAAGTTGGCTCTACGGCTCTTTATTCATAATTTTTTAGGGTTCTGGGCGGTTTAGAGTCTTGCATATAGCATAGACATTTTGTGGGCCACGTTTTTCTTTTAATTGGTTATAAAAGGTACCAGGGTTATAATTTGATACGCCAGACGCTCGTTTCGTCTTCATAAGACTCATCAGTGACGCTCAGATCAAAATAGTTATAAAGCCAAACAAGTACAAAGTTGAAGAGCATTGAGGACCCAAAATTCCAAAACGTGCCAAATACGGGTAAGGTAATCTATGCCTGGGATGAGAAAATCCTTAGTTTTCGAAAAATTCAAAGTTTTATAAACAGGAAATTTATAAAATGACCATATAATTGGTATTCATGTCAACACCGAAGTGCTGACTACTGGGCTGGTGATACCCTCGGGGACGAAACGTCCACCAGCAGTGGCATCGACCTCAATTTCATGATCCCGATCAGTTCTACCAAGGATTTGTATAGTAATTACTATACAAATCCTTGTTCTACACACCGTTCTATCAAAATAAATATAAAATAAGTGCATCCGGAAAGTAACTACCGATTTTTTTTTTAAATTAGTAAATAGATTTCCGGTCTTCTTCTTCTACTATCATTTACCGGACACAACAGTTTTGACTGACACTATAAACGACAAGGAACGACCCCTTACATAAAAATGAAGAGACAGTAAAAAAGCAGGTGGTCCAGTAGTCCTGTGCAATAGTGATCGCAGAGCAGTCAACATAATTATTACGTCTTGGGAGCCTATTTTGATTTTTGCTTTGACACCTTTCTGTATCAATGAGGGATCTATTAAATTCCAAATTGAACACTATCCTCAGCAGGCCAGTCCAGGGTCTGCTCTTGTGTTATGCTTAGTGATGCCCCTCTACTCTTATTTTCCATGAAAAGAAAATAAGAGTAGAGGGCATCACTCATAGAATACAGTTAATGTAAAATACAGGTGTTGATCCAGGATTTTGAGGGCCCCTGGCAAGCCAACATTTGGAGTAAAACTTGTAAAAAGTCTTTGCATTTATCATATATGACAATCCATAAGGGGCCAGGCTTCCTGTCTTTCTTAAGGTTTCCTGGGAAATTTTTTATTAGATTTCTGAAATGGATTGACAGCACTTAAAAGTCAAAATGATAGTTAACCCAAAATAACTGATTGAAATGGAACACCAGTTACAGTGTTCCAGCTAGGATTTCAAAGGGCAGGGAGCCAATCATGAAAAGGGCACTTTAGCACTATGATTGATATTTTAAAAGGGCATGTCAAACATTGTCTTATGTAAACTGCAGGGTTTCAGCTAGGAGTTTTGAGGGGTTTAGTCACTTTTATGCTTGTTGAAAATCAATCTTATTTTGAGTAACAGTATTAAAAGGTCCAAGGACGTATATTACTAGCTCAGTCTTCCCTAGAAAATTTTTGATGCATGGCGGGTCTAAGGTTAAATTGCAATGCAGAGGGCAGCGCCGTTTTGTAGAATTATTTTTATTTCATAAGTGAAATGAATTGTGCATGTCAGTTAAAAAACTACACATAAATCTGCAATACAGTCAGGAACAATACCTTACATTTTCTTCAGGGGCCAACCTAGATCCCAAAACTTTTTCCAAGGGCCCAGTAGAAATTTTTAAGGACCTACCAAGGTATTTGTACTACAGGTACATACTTATAAATAGTCTTGAATGTTCTTATAAAGGCAATAATATATGTTTGAAATGCCTAATACATGTAGCTTGTTTCTGACTATGATAGAAATAATAAAGGAATTTATAAACCACATTGAGTTTTTCAGAATTAAAATCCATTTTACCATATCTTTTCAGACTGGTAAACTTATATTTGTAATATGAATAAGTATAAAAAAAATATATAAAAGCCCCCTTTTTTCCATTTTACACACCCTAGATGTAGAGTATAAAAGTATTATCAGTTTCACCCCAAGAAAGTATTCATTTTTAATGAAATAATCTTAGCAGTTAATCAAAATGAAATTCTTACTGTCTATAAATAACAATGAAATGTAACTGTTTGTTGTTAAAGGGGTTTTCCGGATTTTCCCGCCTAAAAGCACATGGCTTTCAACAAATGTAAACAAAGCATTCAATTTGTGATCATGGATTACAGCTTTAATTAATTTAATTAGGATATAGTTATTCAATGAAAGGTACAGTCAAGCATTGTTTTTACTTTCTTCTGGATTAAAACTAGCTTAAAAGATCAATTAAAAAAAATAAATCTTTGACATCATGATCATAACAACAGACGATCTACGGATATAAAACGAAAAGGCAAATTGTCATCTTTTGAGAAATATTGAAATTGAAATCCTGACTGACCGAATTTAATGAGAATAATTATTACAATGGTCAATTATGAAGTTTAATTAATGGATTAATGACCTATCCGATGTCGATAAGCGGATTATCTGTAATCACAACTTATTACACCTGCTGTAAATGTTAATTAGCTGAGGGTCATAAACTTGTCATAAATATGAAGACAGGTAGAATAATTGTATTTTCATCAAAATATTACGGTAATAAAGGCATGGACTTACGAAAAAGGGCAGGGCGTCTTAAAAAGGGCACAGGGCGTCAGAAAAAGGGCACAGGGCGGCACTCGGGAAAGGGCGGGCGGACCGCCCTGTGAAAACGACCTAGCTGGAACACTGAGTTAAACCCTCTTTCCAATTTCACGTGGTTAAATTACAAACAGAACGGTCTATACCATTTTAGGAAATATCAACTTGGAATATTAATGATCATCAATTTTTCCATATTTTTTGCATCAGCAATGTTGAATATCTTTTTACATACATGTAGTGGTATCCATTTTTGTAAATGATATTTGTTGATCATTCCTTAAAGTGACTTCATATTATAAGATAAGTAATATTTGTTTTCCTTCAATTGAATTGATACTTCATATTTATGTAGATTGTGTTTCTCAATTCTTTTTGAAATGAAATGATTAATTAGTTATTGGTATTTATGTTAGAAAAAATGCCAGTCAGTATGGTTCATATAAGCAACAGAGGTAATGACGGACAAATATTTTTTATACTTTATTTATAAGCTTCCAAATTGAGACAGACATGTACCTTTAACATGATTTGAATATTGAAGACACAAATAGCTTGATAGCTTACCATGGTGTCCATTTTGTGTTCAATACTAAAACTTTACTAACATTGGAAGTGTAACAATAAAGGTACATGTTTATTAGATACTCAAATCTTTGTTTGTTTCCCTGACGAGCTGGTCTTGTAATAAGCCATGGCTTTATACCCATTGTTTGCTCATAGATCTATAATCTAATTAAAAAATATTTGCTTTAAAGAAGAGAAAACAAAAATTTAAAATACAGTCATGACAGTTTAAAGAGATATTTTAGTTTGTTTTGTTTGTTAATTTGTTCAGAAAAGCTTCAACATGCTCTGTTCCAAATGAAAAATTATAGGGGGAATTTCATGCATTAGAATTGGGAGACTAATATGTGTTATTAGAGGTGATATTGCAACACAAAGTTTCTAGGGCATTGGGCTGCTCCACCCTTGTTTAAAAGACAAGTTTTAAATAAAGCCTTACTTTGTCTGTGTTTTAAAAGAAATATTCAAATAAGTAAGTTTTATTTTTGATTTTTGATTTCTTTTTGTCTATATAAATGTTTTGAGATAATACAAAAATTAAAACAGGTTGTTCAGTGGCATCACAATAAATGTTGCAATCACATCATGAAAAGGCCACTTTTGTGTTCTTTTGTTAAGATAGAAGATTTTGGTTGATCTTCAAATCATGGTTCTCTTTCTCACAAAATAAAGAGCATGAACCAACTAAATAACTTAATTCAGTCATGTATGTCTATATGAACAGCTCCTCTCCTATTAATATTTACATGACTCATATATAAATTCTATTTAAAGTGTCATTTTAAATACATATTAAATTATTCCATTTTATACCTTTACATCTTCATCATGTTCATATTCTTAATATTTGAAATTTATATAGAACAAGAAGATTTTAATGCAAATTTAAATGATTTTGTAGTATTTAATTTTTAATTCAAATATAACCCTTAACCTAACTTTTGTTCCTATTTATATAAGTGTTAGGAATATGTTGCCACACTGTATCTGCTGAAAAATTTAAAAGATGATATGAATATCATACTAAATGATTACATACATGTCGACCAATAAAAGATGCAGTTTTCGTAAGTGTTGTTGTCAATTTAGCGGTATTTAATTTTTTATCTGACAACCCTGCATACCATTTGGTATCCACCTGAGGGAACTCTACCAGCACAAAACATAGGAGGCGTTGGTTCAGCAGCTCTTTATTTATTTTTGATATTCTGAACCCCTGCATCCGCCTATACCACACAGCGCTGACCCGTGGCCATCTCTACACCAAGCAAGAACGAAGAATTCCAATAAGCCAACAATCAACTGATACCACCAATTACTGCCGGAAAACCACCAAACAAAAGGAAAAATGTATGAAGAACAAACAGAGGATAACATACCTACAACAGGACCGCCAATAAATCAAGATGTATATGTATCATCGTTCCATGCCATCAGAAAATTAAATGTCAAATTGTTTAAGTGTGAAACCATACAAAGGATCTTTCGGGAGCAAATGGAGATGACACAAAAAGCCAAGATAGATTTCCAGTAGTATTAAGAACCTACCGAAAAATAAACTTAAAAGAAGTAAGATGCAGACAACATAAATCCTTCCCGACACAATTTCCAGTTAAACCTACATTACCAAGAAATTTTATGACGGTGAACTGCTTTACAGCATTCCGACACGATTGAAGTAGTACCTCTGGCCAAAGGAAGCCAGTCGAAATGGTAGGAAGTGCCTTTAAAGTGTCGTCCACATTAGGAAGAAACTATATAGAAATTGTACACTGACATTGTACTTACATTCATGTTACACATTAATTTATTTAAAACACATTTTATTTATACACTTACCATCAGAATAGTTTACAACAATTTTGTCTGGCCTTGATGGAGTTAAAAGCGAGACATAGGTATGCTGTTTCCGTGACGGCGGCAGTGTCAACAATGTATTAGTTTGTGATTAGGTCTAGTTCATGATGAACCACTAGTGGTAGGTCAATGATATTTGGTATGCAGTGTATTAGCATTAGCACATCTCATTACCATGGAGATTATTTGGCCCTCCCTCAGTCAAGGTCTATTGACTTTGAAACTTTGCTTAGTTTACATGTATTAGTTTGTGATTAGGTCAGTTTATGGGAACCACTAGTGGTAGGTCAATGATATTTGGTATGCAGTTGTATAAGCATTGGCATATCTCATTTCCATGGAGATTATTTGGCCCCTTATTCATGGTCTATTGACTTTAAAACTTTTGCTTAGTTTTCATGTGTTAGTATGTGATTAGGTCAGTTTAAGGGGAACCGTTAGTGGTAGGGCAATGATAATTGGTATGCAGTTGTATAAGCATTAACACATCTCATTTCCATGGAGAATATTTGGTCCTTACCCTCAGTCATGGTCTATTGACTTTGAAACTTTTGCTTAGTTTACATGTGTTAGTTTGTGATTAGGTCAGTTTAAGATGAACCACTAATGTTAAGTCAATGATATTCGGTATGCAAATGTATTAGCATTTGCAAGTCTTGTTTCCATGGAGATTATATAGCCCCACCCCTCATCATGGTTCATTGACTTTGAAACTTTTACATAATTTACAAGTTAATGTTTGTGTTTAGGTTTGTTTATACGGAATAACTTATGAAAAGTCAATGGTATTTGGTTTGCAGTTGTATTAGCAAGGTACATCTCATTTCCATGGAGATTGTTTAGCCCTGTACCTTCAGTCATGGTTCATTGACTTTGAATATTTACATAACTTACATGTTAAAGTATTGCTATTTTAATTTCAACATTTGCATTATCAAAATAACAAATAGGCGAGACATATCTCTGTGTTGACAGTTTATTTTAAGATAAAGAAGATTACAACAATAATAGATTATTATGACGTCACATACTAGATACCATTTTTTGTATTTCAGGGTTCTAATTTTTATACTTTGTCCTGAAGACGGCGATCTAATTGGTGAAACATGTCAACCAATAAAAGATACAGTTTTCTTAAGTGTTGTTGTCAATTTAGCGATACATGAACATCATTACAGTCATCAGTATGACAATTTCTAGAAGTAATAAGTACAATGTGAAAAAGCTAGTTTTGCTTGGCTTCTTGAATCATTAAGTTTCAGCAAATATGATCAAAAGAACTCTCCTTACTACTTATTGATACCTTCAGTATATACCCCTCATTTTCTTATGTTTGTAGCTTTCAATCTATTTCCTGTATGAAGAAATAATATTTTATCACCCTGTGATATGAATAAATGATAAAAAATGTGTTAACCTTTCCTGCAATGTGTTACAATATCGCAACGTTTCCAATGGCTATTCGTTAGGTCAATGACAACTTTCAAAGGTTACAACAGACCCTTGCCATCAGAAATTTGTGATTTCTTCAATAATATTCAATAAACTCAAATTTTCATCTGAAATTGCTCATTTTGTCAAATTTTATTGCATTCAGAAGCATACAAAAGCTTGAAAACATCTGATTTAATAGTAGTCTGTGTCCCTGATACAATATTCTCAATACTATTAAGCAGACTTGTATTTGAAGTGAAGCTTGCAAAATCAGAAATTTTTCACCAGGTTTCTCTTTTAACCATGAGAGAAAAGGTTTAACAATTTGTTACAAGCCAAAGGCCAATATTGAAATTAAATAACTCAAGTTGATATCAAGTGATATCAAATTCTCACTCATAACGATACCATAGTTATCATTGTAGGTTAATTTATTAAAGATATCTGTATTTTTTCCTTTATAGGGAGGTTACAGAATAGCGTTATTAGATCATAATGAACAAGAGGTCCAGGTGTTTACATCAACACAAAATGGCCGTTATACTGGTGCAAATGATCCAACGTAAGTAAATAAATGTTTTAAGGTTGAAGACTATTTGAAAATGTTAAGTATTTTTAAATACAGTTCTTTCATACATTCTACTGTATATTTAATATATATAGCATTTCATTTTGACACTCTTGTATGTTTAACTTCTAACAAAATTTACTTAAAAATATCAATTTAATTAACCTGAATAATTCAGCCTCCCGTAATCGATCTCTCCTACTTGTGAGGGCCTGAATTCCTAACAAGCTAAAACTTCACGAATTTTGGATTTTGATTGGTGCCCTGTAGCTCTATTTTATCGAGATAGGTAAATCCCGACTGATTGACGATTTTTCATTGTCTATGCATTCAGGCAAATATGTAGTAATCGTAGATTAGCGAAGTATAACGACTGAATCATTCAGGTTATAATTTTATATGCTTGTAAATATACAATCAATAATTTTTTATGGAACTGTGGAGCATACTTTTCCTTCCATAAATACCACTGCACCATCTTGGAATCAAACCAGAACCCTAGGCACATTCCTCTACCAATGGAGGTAACAAAGTTCTCCAAGAACAATGATAAGAATTTGCAATTATAAATCTCTGAAGTGATGATCAAGTGAAGGAAGTACCAATACATTGTAATGGTACATTTACTTATTATTATTTCAACAGTATCTCACAGAATAATTATAAAACCAGAACAACAACCAATATGTGGTGTAGGACCCTATAAGACAGTAACCTAATAATACATGACATTGTTTAATGGTTTTACTTACCAAACTATTAGTATCGAGTATGTTAAAGAGTGAAAATGGGAAGTTGGTTAACATCCAAATTAAAGTCAAGGGGACTTTTTCTTCTGTATTTAATGTGCACATCAAAATTACTAAATGAACAGTTTCTTGGTTTGTTTAAGACAATTTTTCTACTTTTTGTTTGCAGAATTTTAAGTCATCAAATAACTTTACCGAATACAGAATGTCGCAACTGTTCCATTCAGCTGATACGACAGGCTGGAGAATGGACAACAGGGAACTGTGGAGATTACATCTTCTATTCATGTGCAGATGTCAATATACTACCATGTAAGTTTTCTCTGTCAAGCAATTTCATCTTGTTAAAATGAATAAATACACGTGACAGAAGATGTGTTTAATAAATGCACATGACAGAAGATGTGTTTAATAAAAACACATGACAGAAGATGTGTTTAATAAAACACATGACAAGATGTGATTAGTAAATAAACATGACAGAGGATGTGTTTAATAAAATGCATGACAGAAGATGTGTTTAATAAAACACATAACAGATGATGTGGTTAATAACTACACATGGCAGAAGATGTGTTTAAAATTACACATGACAGAAGATGTGAAACCTACTGCCATATGGTTGAATGGTTGAAGTTCTTTAAAAGCAATGCTATTGCTCATCCTTTAGTTTTTCTTGACTGGTCAGATTGATACTGATGAAATGGCATAAACGGTGGCAATTATGTTACTAGTACATAGATTTACATTGAACCCGTCTACATAGATTCACATTGAACCCTTCATAGATTCACATTGGACCCTATGATAAATCCTATTTCTATTTTCCTCTTAACTTGACCAACAATGCTACTTACTAGATAAATTTTAAGGCACTAATGTCACTGCCCAGTGAAAGACTCTGTAATTCTGTGAAAAGAAGATCTTCTTAAATTAAATGCAAACTTGATGTGTAACTTAAACACCAATGAAACAAAAATGCTCTATAACTACAGGTATGAGTAAAACATAAAAAAAACTCTGAAAAGATCAATAAATGGATGACAGGATATGGTGTATCAATTCATGATACAACTTTTTGTGAGAATTATATCTCTTGATATCAACTCTCATTATTTAATTTAGATAGTAATAATAAACTCGCTACATTTATTATTATATTGAAATTAAATAACTCAAGTTGATATCAAGCTATTTCCAATTCTCACTTGTTATGAAAACTATAGATCCCAAAGACCAGTGCATATGGCAAAATGGAACAAACAGCTTCTTTGGTTAATTTGAGGTACACTTATGTTTACATATAAAGGCTTATTTGGAGTAAATTAAAACCAAATTACATCTTACAAATATTTATTGAATATAAATAAAATGTCTAAAGATACAACCTTTTATTTTGTTATACCATCAGTTGTACCATCACAAATGGCTGCTCCTGTATGGTACAAAAATATCATCTTTATTTGCTTTCAATTTCTTTAAAGGAAACAATATTCACATGTGTTTGGGATAGTATTGGGGTTAAGTTGTATTGAAACTGCAGTCTGACTTGACAGTTTGACAATTATTCAAGATAGTTCCATATATGTAGTGAATGGCATAATTGTCTATAAAAGGTTAAATCCCCAGTTTTTATCATTGATTATTTATATCAATAACTTCAGGTGAAAAAATAATCAATTTCAAGATTTTTGATGCACAATCCATTATTTTGTAATAATCTATTATCATCTCCAAATCTAGAATATAAAAGATTATTTGTGTAATTTGCATTAGAGGCATACCTCTGTACTTATATAGATGTAGTTCCTCTTTCAGAACTGTTACCACAACTTTTTACATTTCTTTCACCAATGAAGTACATTTAGGATTTAGGATAAGCTCACTGAAATTTGTAGTCCTATACTTTGGAAATCCAATCTGTACAAGAAAATCTGTTACAGAATTTCCATAAGAAATAGTGAAGGAATATTTTAATAATGTTTTAAACTAAATAATCAATGTCTATTTCAAAAATATTTGAGACACATAATGTTTTACTGAATAATTTTTACTTTGTTAAAGTCTTTTTATTTTAAAGGAATGATTTGATGGATAGTTCTTATATTTGGTTGCAATTTACTATAGGAAAAAAAGTCTTCCATTTTTTCATAAATATATTATGAGAAATGCTAAAGTCAAGGTCAATGTCAATTTTATAAAAGGACAACATTATCTTTTTTTGCTTTCTCATCCTGAAAACTGTTAAGGAACATCAGAACATCATTAATTTTAGTATGAATGTACTGTTTATTAACATGGGAAAAGATAAATGAAAAGTATTTGTTGGCCAATTGGAGAGTTGTCTCATTGGCAATCATACCACACCTTCTTATTTTTTACTTAGAATTTTTCTTTGCCAACTCATCCATGTTCTATAAAATGACACCACTTTGTATAATATATAACTGAATTTTTTCTGCATCATCAGGGTTTTTTAAATCAAAATCACAATTTTCTCTGTACTGTATAAATGACCCTAAATCGTGACAGCTACTAACAATACTTTCACAAAAATTCCTTTTATTTAAGTAAAAATATATACCTTTATTCCCAGATAATTATTGTACCGTGCCTTTTTTAAATGGATCAACTTCTTTATACTGACTCACGGTTGTCCTAAAAAAGAACTTCGATTGACATGAAATATTGGGTATACATCATTGAGCAACCTATTGTCACAATGACATTGAGAGGTCACCATACACCCTTCAGAAATGGACAAATGAGTATGGTATTAGCTCCATAAAGCCCCAGGTTTTTAGACAAGCCGTAAATAATTTCGATAGAGACAGTTGCATATCTGTCAACAATACAAAATTCTCAAATTGTTTTTATTTGAAAGACATTTATTTTTATGCTCTCAATTGCTCTTAACATGAATATCATAAGAATGAAATATATGAATACATTTTAAGGCCATGTTTAAGTGGCACTGCATTGTTCTAAAAGGGGACGTATAAAACAAGTCACAGAAAAAAGATATATACAAAATCTTCAACCAGCACTGGAATATAGTATTGATGCTATTAAACATTGATTTTTGTGTTATTTGAACTTAAAAGTAGCTTCCTTCTTCAGAATTTTCTAGGAATAAAACCCTTAAGTTTTACCAGAAGACAAGAAAAACAATAGGAAAATGAATAGGAAAGTGTCAACCACCAATCTAAAAAAAACAAAGACATGTTCAGTTATTTGGAAAATCATACATTACAATATTATGTTCTTTAAGAAAGAAGGGGGACAATCTGTTAGAACATAGGATTCTGTTAGGACGTTGTTCCCATGCATATTGAATTTAACTGAATTTTTAACTTGATACAAAATAAAATGTGCAATTTTATGCCCCGCCGTGCGGAGGGGCATTAAGTTTTACCCTTGTCTGTCTGTACGTACGTCGTCCCAAAATTGGTTTCCGTTCTCTCACTTGAGTTTGCCTCAACCAAATGTTATAAAACTTATACTCAATGCTTATAACCTCAAAACACAGATCAAGTTTGAGTTTTGGTGACGTCACTTTAACCGTTCTAGAGTTATGCCCTTTATAAATGGAAAAATTGCAAAATTTTTAGTTTCCGTTCTCTAACTTAAGTTTGCCTCAACCAAATGTTATGAAACTTACACACAATGCTTATTACCCTAAATACAGATCAAGTTTGAATTTTGGTAGCGTCACTCTAACCATTCTAGAGTTATGTACCTTTATAGATTGAAAAATTGCAAAATGTTTAGTTTCCGTTCTCTAATTTAAGTTTGCCTCAACCAAATGCTATGAAACTTATACACAATGCTTATTACCACGAAACACAGATCAAGTTTGAATTTTGGTGGCGTCACCTAAATGGTTCTAGAGTTATGCCCTTTATAATGGAAAAATTGCAAAATGTTTAGTTTCCATTCTCTAACTTAAGTTTGCCTCAACCAAATGTTATGAAACTTATACACAATGCTTATTATCACAAAATACAGATCAAGGGTGAATTTTGGTAGCGTCACTCAAACCGTTCTAGTGCCCTTTATAAATGGAAAAATTGCAAAACTTTTAGTTTCCGTTCTCTAACTTAAGTTTGCCTCAACCAAATGTTATGAAACTTATACACAATGCTTATTACCACAAAACACAGATCAAGTTTGAATTTTGGTGGCGTCGCTCAAACCGTTCTAGAGTAATGCCCTTTATAAATGGAAAAATTGCAAAATTTTAGTTTCCATTCTCTAACTTAAGGTAGCCTCAACCAAATGTTATGAGACTTACACACAATGCTTATTACCACAAAACTCAGATCAAGTTCAAATTTGGGTAGTGTCACTTTTACTGTTCTTCAGTTATGTCCCTTTATAACTATATGATATGCAAGCGGGTGCATCATCTGTGTCCACATGTGGACACAATCCACATTATTTACCGGTAGATTTATTCTTACCAATTGAATTCTTTTCTTTATTCTGAAAATAGGTATAATCACCTTAAAAAAATTTATTTGGTTATATGAAATGAATTACCTAAGTACTGTGATATATATTCTTATTTTATGCTTCACTTGATAGATAAAATATATAAATATTCAGTTTAAAATCATTATTTGGAACGGCACAGTTTGAAACCAGTACTGTCAAAATACTGATTTTGTCATGCTTGTAATGAAAGTGAAGATATATAACACAAACATATTGCTTCTCTGGTGATGGTGGTGGCTATCACGATTGTAAATTAACTACACTTTCTTAAATTTAGCAATATTTTTGTTTTGTGGGTTGAAAATGTGTTTTTATCTCACCTTGACGGAGTCAAAAAGCGAGACATAGGTATGTGTATCTTGCGTCAACAATATATTAGTTTGTGATTAGGTCAGTTTATGGGGAACCACTAGTGGTAGATCAGTGATATTTGGTATGCAGTTGTATGAGCATTGGCACATCTCATTTCCATGGAGATTGTTTGGCTCCATCCCTCAGTCATGGTCTATTGACTTTGAAACTTTTGATTAGTTTACATGTATTAGTTTGTGATTAGGTCAGTTTATGGGGAACCACTAGTGGTAGGTCAATGATATTTGGTATGCAGTTGTATTTGCATTAGCACATCTCATTTCCATGGAGATTGTTTGGCCCTACCCCTACAGTCATGGCCTGTTGACTTTGAAACTTTTGCTTAGTTAACATGTCTTAGTTTGTGATTAGGTCAGTTTATGGGGAACCATATGTGTTGAGCCTGCGGTTAACACCTACTCATGTATGACTGTGTTGTTCTCTTTGTGTTGAGCCTGCTGTTATCACTTACCCATGTATGACTGTGTTGTTCCCTTTGCCAATGTGTTGAGCCTGTGGTTTGTCAATGTGTTGAGCCTGCGGTTATCACCTACCCATGTATGACTGTGTTGTTCTCTTTGCCAATGTGTTGAGCCTGCGGTTATCACTTACCCAAGTGTGACTGTGTTGTTCTCTTTGTCAATGTGTTAAGCCTGGGGTTATCACCTACTCATGTATGACTGTGTTGTTCTCTTTGTCAATGTGTTGAGCCTGCGGTTATCACCTACCCATGTATGACTGTGTTGTTCTCTTTGTCAATGTGTTGAGCCTGCGGTTATCACCTACCCATGTATGACTGTGTTGTTCTCTTTGTCAATGTGTTAAGCCTGTGGTTATCACCTACTCATGTATGACTGTGTTGTTCTCTTTGTCAATGTGTTGAGCCTGCGGTTATCACCTACCCATGTATGACTGTGTTGTTCTCTTTGTCAATGTGTTGAGCCTGCGGTTATCACTTACCCATGTATGACTGTGTTGTTCTCTTTGCCAATGTGTTGAGCCTGCGGTTATCACCTACTCATGTATGACTGTGTTGTTCTCTTTGCCAATGTGTTGATCCTGCAGTTATCAACTACCCATGTATGACTGTGTTGTTCTCTTTGTCAATGTGTTGAGCCTGCGGTTATCACTTACCCATGTATGACTGTGTTGTTCTCTTTGCCAATGTGTTGAGCCTGTGGTTATCACCTACTCATGTATGACTGTGTTGTTCTCTTTGCCAATGTGTTGAGCCTGGGGTTATCACCTACTCATGTATGACTGTGTTGTTCCTTTGCCAATGTTTTGAGCCTGCGGTTATCACTTACCCATGTATGACTGTGTTGTTTTCTTTGCCAATGTGTTTAGCCTGCGGTTATCACCTACCCATGTATGACTGTGTTGTTCTCTTTGTCAATGTGTTGACCCTGTGGTTATCACTTACCCATGTATGACTGTGTTGTTCTCTTTACCAATGTGTTGAGCCTGTGGTTATCACTTACCCATGTATGACTGTGTTGTTCCCTTTGCCAATGTGTTGAGCCTGCGGTTATCACTTACCCATGTATGACTGTGTTGTTCTCTTTGTCAATGTGTTAAGCCTGTGGTTATCACCTACCCATGTGTGACTGTGTTGTTCTCTTTGTCAATGTGTTGAGCCTGTGGTTATCACCTACTCATGTGTGACTGTGTTGTTCTCTTTGTCAATGTGTTGAGCCTGTGGTTATCACCTACCCATGTATGACTGTGTTGTTCTCTTTGTCAATGTGTTGAGCCTGCGGTTATCACCTACCCATGTATGACTGTGTTGTTCTCTTTGCCAATGTGTTGAGCCTGCGGTTATCACCTACTCATGTATGACTGTGTTGTTCCTTTGCCAATGTGTTGAACCTGCGGTTATCACTTACCCATGTATGACTGTGTTGTTCTCTTTGCCAATGTGTTGAGCCTGTGGTTATCACCTACTCATGTATGACTGTGTTGTTCTCTTTGTCAATGTGTTGAGCCTGTGGTTATCACCTACTCATGTATGACTGTGTTGTTCTCTTTGTCAATGTGTTGAGCCTGCGGTTATCACCTACCCATGTATGACTGTGTTGTTCTCTTTGCCAAAGTGTTGAGCCTGCGGTTTGCCAATGTGTTAAGCCTGTGGTTATCACCTACCCATGTGTGACTGTGTTGTTCTCTTTGCCAATGTGTTGAGCCTGCGGTTATCATCTACTCATGTATGACTGTGTTGTTCTCTTTACCAATGTGTTCAGCCTGCGGTTTGTCAATGTGTTGAGCCTGTGGTTATCACCTACTCATGTATGACTGTGTTGTTCTCTTTGTGTTGAGCCTGTGGTTTGCCAATGTGTTGAGCCTGTGGTTATCACCTACCCATGTATGACTGTGTTGTTCTCTTTGTTTTGAGCCTGTGGTTATCACCTACCCATGTATGACTGTGTTGTTCTCTTTGTGTTGAGCCTGCGGTTATCATCTACCCATGTATGACCGTGTTGTTCTCTTTGCCAATGTGTTAAGCCTGCGGTTATCACCTGCTCATGTATGACTGTGTTGTTCTCTTTGCCAATGTGTTGAGCCTTGGGTAATCACCTACCCATGTATGACTGTGTTGTTCCCTTTGCCAATGTGTTGAGCCTGCGGTTTGCCAATGTGTTGAGCCTGCGGTTATCACCTACCCATGTATGACTGTGTTGTTCCCTTTGTCAATGTGTTGAGCCTGTGGTTATCACTTACCCATGTATGACTGTGTTGTTCTCTTTGCCAATGTGTTAAGCCTGCGGTTATCACCTGCTCATGTATGACTGTGTTGTTCTCTTTGCCAGTGTGTTGAGCCTGGGGTTATCACCTACTCATGTATGACTGTGTTGTTCTCTTTGCCAATGTGTTGAGCCTTGGGTTATCACCTACCCATGTATGACTGTGTTGTTCTCTTTGTCAATGTGTTGAGCCTGCGGTTATCACTTCCCCATGTATGACCGTGTTGTTCTCTTTGCCAATGTGTTAAGCCTGCGGTTATCACCTGCTCATGTATGACTGTGTTGTTCTCTTTGCCAATGTGTTGAGCCTTGGGTTATCACCTACCCATGTATGACTGTGTTGTTCCCTTTGCCAATGTGTTGAGCCTGCGGTTTGCCAATGTGTTGAGCCTGCGGTTATCACCTACCCATGTATGACTGTGTTGTTCCCTTTGTCAATGTGTTGAGCCTGTGGTTATCACCTACCCATGTATGACTGTGTTGTTCTCTTTGCCAATGTGTTAAGCCTGCGGTTATCACCTGCTCATGTATGACTGTGTTGTTCTCTTTGCCAGTGTGTTGAGCCTGTGGTTATCACCTACCCATGTATGACTGTGTTGTTCTCTTTGCCAATGTGTTGAGCCTGCGGTTAACACCTACTCATGTATGACTGTGTTGTTCTCTTGGCCAATGTGTTGAGCCTGGGGTTATCACCTACCCATGTATGACTGTGTTGTTCCCTTTGCCAATGTGTTGAGCCTGCGGTTATCACTTACCCATGTATGACTGTGTTGTTCTCTTTGCCAATGTGTTAAGCCTGTGGTTATCACCTACCCATGTTTGACTGTGTTGTTCTCTTTGCCAATGTGTTGAGCCTGTGGTTTGCCAATGTGTTGAGCCTGCAGTTTGCCAATGTGTTGAGCCTGGGGTTATCACCTACTCATGTATGACTGTGTTGTTCCCTTTGCCAATGTGTTGAGCCTGCGGTTATCACTTACCCATGTATGACTGTGTTGTTCCCTTTGCCAATGTGTTGAGCCTGGGGTTATCACCTACTCATGTATGACTGTGTTGTTCTCTTTGTCAATGTGTTGAGCCTGCAGTTATCACCTAGTCATGTTTGACTGTGTTGTTCTCTTTGTCAATGTGTTGAGCCTGCGGTTATCACTTACCCATGTATGACTGTGTTGTTCTCTTTGTCAATGTGTTGAGCCTGTGGTTATCACCTACCCATGTATGACAGTGTTGTTCTCTTTGTCAATGTGTTGAGCCTGCGGTTATCACCTACTCATGTATGACTGTGTTGTTCTCTTTGCCAATGTGTTGAGCCTGTGGTTATCACCTACTCATGTATGACTGTGTTGTTCTCTTTGCCAATGTGTTGAGCCTGGGGTTATCACCTACTCATGTATGACTGTGTTGTTCCCTTTGTCAATGTGTTGAGCCTGCGGTTATCACCTACCCATGTATGACTGTGTTGTTCTCTTTGCCAATGTGTTGAGGCTGCAGTTATCACCTACCCATGTTTGACTGTGTTGTTCTCTTTGCCAATGTGTTCAGCCTGTGGTTTGCCAATGTGTTGAGCCTGCAGTTTGCCAATGTGTTGAGCCTGGGGTTATCACCTACTCATGTATGACTGTGTTGTTCCCTTTGCCAATGTGTTGAGCCTGCGGTTATCACTTACCCATGTATGACTGTGTTGTTCTCTTTGCCAATGTGTTGAGCCTGCGGTTATCACCTACCCATGTATGACTGTGTTGTTCTCTTTGTCAATGTGTTGAGCCTGCGGTTATCACCTACTCATGTTTGACTGTGTTGTTCTCTTTGTCAGTGTGTTGAGCCTGCAGTTATCACTTACCCATGTATGACTGTGTTGTTCTCTTTGCCAATGTGTTGAGCCTGGGGTTATCACCTACTCATGTATGACTGTGTTGTTCTCTTTACCAATGTTTTGAGCCTGCGGTTATCACCTACCCATGTATGACAGTGTTGTTCCCTTTGCCAATGTGTTGAGCCTGTGGTTATCAACTACTCATGTATGACTGTGTTGTTCTCTTTGCCAATGTGTTGAGCCTGGGGTTATCACCTACCCATGTATGACAGTGTTGTTCTCTTTGCCAATGTGTTGAGCCTGCGGTTATCACCTACCCATGTATGACTGTGTTGTTCTCTTTGTCAATGTGTTGAGCCTGCAGTTATCACCTACTCATGTATGACTGTGTTGTTCCCTTTGTCAATGTGTTGAGCCTGCGGTTTGCCAATGTGTTGAGCCTGGGGTTATCACCTACCCATGTATGACTGTGTTGTTCCCTTTGCCAATGTGTTGAGCCTGTGGTTATCACTTACCCATGTATGACTGTGTTGTTCTCTTTGCCAATGTGTTGAGCCTGGGGTTATCACCTACTCATGTATGACTGTGTTGTTCCCTTTGCCAATGTGTTGAGCCTGTGGTTATCACCTACCCATGTATGACTGTGTTGTTCTCTTTGTGTTGAGCCTGCGGTTATCACCTACCCATGTATGACTGTGTTGTTCTCTTTGCCAATGTGTTGAGCCTGGGGTTATCACTTACCCATGTATGACTGTGTTGTTCTCTTTGCCAATGTGTTAAGCCTGGGGTTATCACCTACACATGTATGACTGTGTTGTTCTCTTTGCCAATGTGTTAAGCCTGGGGTTATCACTTACCCATGTATGACTGTGTTGTTCTCTTTGCCAGTGTGTTGAGCCTGCGGTTATCACTTACCCATGTATGACTGTGTTGTTCTCTTTGCCAATGTGTTGAGCCTGTGGTTATCACCTACCCATGTATGACTGTGTTGTTCTCTTTGTCAATGTGTTGAGCCTGCGGTTATCACTTACCCATGTATGACTGTGTTGTTCTCTTTGTCAATGTGTTGAGCCTGTGGTTATCACCTACCCATGTATGACTGTGTTGTTCTCTTTGCCAATGTGTTGAGCCTGCGGTTATCACCTACCCATGTATGACTGTGTTGTTCCCTTTGTCAATGTGTTGAGCCTGGGGTTATCACCTACCCATGTATGACTGTGTTGTTCTCTTTGCCAATGTGTTGAGCCTGTGGTTATCACCTACTCATGTATGACTGTGTTGTTCTCTTTGTGTTGAGCCTGTGGTTATCACCTACTCATGTATGACTGTGTTGTTCTCTTTGTCAATGTGTTGAGCCTGCGGTTATCACCTACTCATGTATGACTGTGTTGTTCTCTTTGCCAATGTGTTGAGCCTGTGGTTATCACCTACCCATGTATGACTGTGTTGTTCTCTTTGCCAATGTGTTGAGCCTGCGGTTATCACCTACCCATGTATGACTGTGTTGTTCTCTTTGCCAATGTGTTGAGCCTGCGGTTATCACCTACCCATGTATGACTGTGTTGTTCTCTTTGCCAATGTGTTGAGCCTGTGGTTATCACCTACCCATGTATGACTGTGTTGTTCTCTTTGTCAATGTGTTAAGCCTGGGGTTATCACCTACACATGTATGACTGTGTTGTTCTCTTAGTCAATGTGTTAAGCCTGGGGTTATCACCTACCCATGTATGACTGTGTTGTTCTCTTTGTCAATGTGTTAAGCCTGGGGTTATCACCTACTCATCTATGACTGTGTTGTTCTCTTTGTCAATGTGTTGAGCCTGCGGTTATCACCTACCCATGTATGACAGTGTTGTTCTCTTTGCCAATGTGTTGAGCCTGCGGTTATCACCTACTCATGTATGACTGTGTTGTTCCCTTTGTCAATGTGTTGAGCCTGTGGTTATCACTTACCCATGTATGACTGTGTTGTTCTCTTTGCCAATGTGTTGAGCCTGCGGTTATCACCTACCCATGTATGACTGTGTTGTTCTCTTTGCCAATGTGTTGAGCCTGCGGTTATCACCTACCCATGTATGACTGTGTTGTTCCCTTTGTCAGTGTGTTGAGCCTGCGGTTATCACCTACCCATGTATGACAGTGTTGTTCTCTTTGTCAATGTGTTAAGCCTGGGGTTATCACCTACTCATGTATGACTGTGTTGTTCTCTTTGTCAATGTGTTGAGCCTGCGGTTATCACCTACACATGTATGACAGTGTTGTTCTCTTTGCCAATGTGTTGAGCCTGGGGTTATCACCTACTCATGTATGACTGTGTTGTTCCTTTGTCAATGTGTTGAGCTTGTGGTTATCACTTACCCATGTATGACTGTGTTGTTCTCTTTGCCAATGTGTTAAGCCTGTAGTTATCACTTACCCATGTATGACTGTGTTGTTCTCTTTGTCAGTGTGTTGAGCCTGTTGTTATCAACTACCCATGTATGACTGTGTTGTTCTCTTTGCCAATGTGTTAAGCCTGTAGTTATCACCTACCCATGTATGACTGTGTTGTTCTCTTTGCCAATGTGTTGAGCCTGGGGTTATCACTTACCCATGTATGACTATGTTGTTCTCTTTGCCAATGTGTTAAGCCTGTAGTTATCACTTACCCATGTATGACTGTGTTGTTCTCTTTGCCAATGTGTTAAGCCTGGGGTTATCACTTACCCATGTATGACTGTGTTGTTCTCTTTGCCAATGTGTTGAGCCTGCGGTTATCACCTACCCATGTATGACTGTGTTGTTCTCTTTGTCAATGTGTTGAGCCTGGGGTTATCACCTACTCATGTATGACAGTGTTGTTCTCTTTGCCAGTGTGTTGAGCCTGCGGTTATCACCTACTCATGTATGACTGTGTTGTTCTCTTTGCCAGTGTGTTGAGCCTGGGGTTATCACTTACCCATGTATGACAGTGTTGTTCTCTTTGCCAGTGTGTTGAGCCTGCGGTTATCACCTGCTCATGTATGACTGTGTTGTTCTCTTTGCCAGTGTGTTGAGCCTGGGGTTATCACCTACTCATGTATGACTGTGTTGTTCTCTTTGCCAGTGTGTTGAGCCTGGGGTTATCACTTACCCATGTATGACAGTGTTGTTCTCTTTGCCAATGTGTTAAGCCTGTGGTTATCACCTACACATGTATGACTGTGTTGTTCCCTTTGTCAATGTGTTGAGCCTTCGGTTATCACTTACCCATGTATGACTGTGTTGTTCTCTTTGCCAATGTGTTAAGCCTGCGGTTATCACCTGCTCATGTATGACTGTGTTGTTCTCTTTGCCAATGTGTTGAGCCTGTGGTTATCACTTACCCATGTATGACTGTGTTGTTTTCTTTGTCAGTGTGTTGAGCCTGCGGTTATCACCTACCCATGTGTGACTGTGTTGTTCTCTTTGCCAATGTGTTGAGCCTGGGGTTATCACCTACCCATGTATGACTGTGTTGTTCTCTTTGCCAATGTGTTGAGCCTGCGGTTATCACCTACCCATGTATGACTGTGTTGTTCTCTTTGTCAATGTGTTGAGCCTGTGGTTATCACCTACCCATGTATGACTGTGTTGTTCTCTTTGCCAATGTGTTGAGCCTGTGGTTATCACCTACTCATGTATGACTGTGTTGTTCTCTTTGCCAATGTGTTGAGCCTGCGGTTATCACCTACCCATGTATGACTGTGTTGTTCTCTTTGTCAATGTGTTGAGCCTGTGGTTTGCCAATGTGTTGAGCCTGCAGTTTGCCAATGTGTTGAGCCTGTGGTTATCACCTACACATGTATGACTGTGTTGTTCCCTTTGTCAATGTGTTGAGCCTGTGGTTATCACTTACCCATGTATGACAGTGTTGTTCTCTTTGCCAATGTGTTGAGCCTGGGGTTATCACCTACTCATGTATGACTGTGTTGTTCTCTTTGTCAATGTGTTAAGCCTGGGGTTATCACTTACTCATGTATGACTGTGTTGTTCTCTTTGTCAATGTGTTGAGCCTGCGGTTATCACCTACCCATGTATGACTGTGTTGTTCTCTTTGCCAATGTGTTGAGCCTGCGGTTATCACCTACTCATGTATGACTGTGTTGTTCTCTTTGTCAATGTGTTGAGCCTGCGGTTATCACTTACCCATGTATGACTGTGTTGTTCTCTTTGCCAATGTGTTAAGCCTGTGGTTATCACCTGCTCATGTATGACAGTGTTGTTCTCTTTGTCAATGTGTTAAGCCTGGGGTTATCACCTGCTCATGTATGACTGTGTTGTTCTCTTTGCCAATGTGTTAAGCCTGGGGTTATCACCTGCTCATGTATGACTGTGTTGTTCTCTTTGTCAATGTGTTGAGCCTGCGGTTATCACCTACCCATGTATGACAGTGTTGTTCTCTTTGCCAATGTGTTGAGCCTGCGGTTATCACCTACCCATGTATGACTGTGTTGTTCTCTTTGTCAATGTGTTGAGCCTGTGGTTATCACCTACTCATGTATGACTGTGTTGTTCTCTTTGTCAATGTGTTGAGCCTGTGGTTATCACCTACCCATGTATGACTGTGTTGTTCTCTTTGCCAATGTGTTGAGCCTGCGGTTATCACCTACCCATGTATGACTGTGTTGTTCTCTTTGTCAATGTGTTGAGCCTGTGGTTATCACCTACCCATGTATGACTGTGTTGTTCTCTTTGTCAATGTGTTGAGCCTGCAGTTATCACCTACTCATGTATGACTGTGTTGTTCTCTTTGTCAATGTGTTGAGCCTGTGGTTATCACTTACCCATGTATGACTGTGTTGTTCTCTTTGTCAATGTGTTAAGCCTGCGGTTATCACCTGCTCATGTATGACTGTGTTGTTCTCTTTGCCAATGTGTTGAGCCTGCGGTTATCAACTACCCATGTATGACAGTGTTGTTCTCTTTGCCAATGTGTTGAGCCTGCAGTTATCACCTGCTCATGTATGACTGTGTTGTTCTCTTTGTCAATGTGTTAAGCCTGTGGTTATCACCTACTCATGTATGACTGTGTTGTTCTCTTTGTCAATGTGTTGAGCCTGCGGTTATCAACTACCCATGTATGACTGTGTTGTTCTCTTTGCCAATGTGTTGAGCCTGTGGTTATCACCTACCCATGTATGACTGTGTTGTTCTCTTTGTCAATGTGTTGAGCCTGTGGTTATCACCTACCCATGTATGACTGTGTTGTTCTCTTTGCCAATGTGTTGAGCCTGTGGTTATCACCTACCCATGTATGACTGTGTTGTTCTCTTTGCCAATGTGTTGAGCCTGCGGTAAATCAGATTACTGTGGATTCATGTATTATTATGATTACCAATTTTAATTGATTGAGGAAAATTTGTATTTTCGTGGATATTTGATTTCGTGGTTTTGTCTGGGCTTGCAATACAAGCCTATAGAAAATTTGTACTTTCAATTGTTGAACATCTAAATTTCCTGGTTTACCTTTGCCCATGAAATTGACGAAAAATTGGTTTCCACGAATAATAATGAATCCACAGAACCCAAATTGATGGTGTGTTATATTGGTTTATTCATAGGGCTCTGTAGTAGTTTTAAGTAGATATAGGAAGATGTGGTATGAGTGCCAATGAGACAACTCTCCATCCAAGTAACAATTTATAAAAGTAAACCATTATAGGTCAAGGTACGGCCTTCAACACAGAGCATTGGCTCACACCGAACAGCAAGGTATGTTTTATTCTACATAAAATATGGTCAGTATATTTACACTGTGGAAAAGTTTAGAACAAATATGTCTACATAAGTCATTTTGGTACATGTTAAATAACTTCAATGATTTATTTCAGCAAATGTACCAAATAGGCGGTGTGGCAGTCATACCGATAAGGGTAGTATGTGTATGTGTAATAGGACTTACTCTGGAGAACAATGTACTTTTAAAGGTCAGTAGTTATACCAACTAGTTGTCTTGTTATTTAAGTACTTTTTATTATGCTACTTTGTGTCACATTCAGCTTTCAACTTTGTTTTTAATGAAAAATACAGATTCATTGTGTAGCTTTTATTAAAACTTTTTGTTTTGTTTTTGTTGATGTCATTTTATACCTAAATCAATGTCCTACAAAGTTTGAATCATTGTGTTGACAAATTGTTTAAATCTTTATGACTGAATGAAAATGAAAAGCCCTTTGGCCTGGTTTCAATGTTGGTAGTACATGTAGTATATTTTCACTATTGTCCAGATTTTAGGGCAAAAGTATACACAATTTACATGGAGGAATGTGATTTATCATTTTAGGAATATACTTATTAATATTATACAACTCTTATGTTGGCTTGTAGTAAACCCCAAACTTGGTCAAATTTGAGGGTGTTTCACCAAAAAAAATTATACTTTGATAATAAAAGTAAATTATACTTTAGCCAGCAACACATCTTGGCTTACTTCATTGATTTTCCCTGGTGAAAGTCAGGACAATAGATGTGTACAACCATATTAAAATACCACATGTATATAAGCCATCAAACTTTATTATACAACCAGGTCATGTCAGATTTTTTTACAAAATGACTTGTTCTGAGTAAATGGATGATACTTAAATGAAGATAAGCATCAAAATCCTTTTTATGGCCTGCGTAGGATAGAAGTGAGGGAGGTTATTATTTCTGTTCTTTGCATTCGTCCGTCCTTTCCTCCATATCTCTCCTGTATCCAGTTACTGTTTTGGTTTAACATTATCTTATTACCATGAACTTGTAGTCACAACAATTTGAAACTTTGTACAAATATTCATTACTGTGAACTTTTTAAACTATGCCAGATTAGGGGTTTGACCCAGATTTTGTAGTTTATTGTTAAGGTCAAAGTTATGGTTTAAGGTAGGTTAAATTATTATCCCACATTGTTGCTAGGGTATAATGTTTTTGACCCGTCCGTCAGTATGTCCATCAGTCCTGTTCTTGTCATCACAACTCTGAAACTACAATACAGAATTTCATGAAACATTGTAGATAATAAGGACATACTATGTAGATGTGCATATTGACAGGAAATTTTGATAAATTGTTTTTTCTAGGAGTTATGCCATTTGAACTTAGAATTTTGGCATAAATACTACTGCAACAGTTTGTCATCACAATAATAACTCCTCTGAAACAACACAACAGAATTTCATGACACTTTATATTTAATAAGAACATAATATGTAGATGTGCAAATCAACAGGAAATTATAATTCATTTGTTTATTCTAGGAGTAATGCTCCTTTGAACTTAGAATCTTGGTCATGATATACTACTGTAACAGTTTGTCAGCACAACTTTTCTGAAACCACGAAACAGAATTTCGTGAAACTTTGTAGATAATAAGGATATAGTATGTAGATGTGCATATCGGCAAGAAATTTTTATCAGTTGACAATTTTAGGAGTTATGGATTTTTGAACTTAGGAATCTGGTGAGATTTTGTTTGCCCAGTGACAATGTGGGAACGTGGGGTATGTGAGCGTGCTCACAAAGGTTCTTTCATTGATAATGGTAGTTTACTATGAAATTGTACTAACATCAATTTGAAAGTTAGTACATATGTTCATTATGATGTGAATTTTTTATGATATATACCAATATAGGTTTTGGACCCAGATTTTGAGGTAAACTGAACATGGCGATGTGATAGGTTACTACCCCATAACATTTTGTGGACGTTTTTGGTTATGCACCATTAAAGTCTTGTTATTATTATTTATAGAGGATTGTTTGACTAATGAAGACTGTCACAACCATGGAGTTTGCACTCAACTGGACACAACATTTTATCCCAGACAGCAATGTTTCTGTGATAGAGGATGGCACGGCAGACATTGCCAGCATAGTAAGTATAGTTGATAACTCCTTAAAGGCTGATTTCACATTCTGCCTTACTTTTAACATTTCAGCTGTGCCTTGTCAAACAAGATAAATTAAGTGATGATCTTTACTAGTGCACATTAGTGAGTAGATTGACATCCATGTAAAAGGAGGTCAGTGGACAAACTATATGACTTACTTAGGAAATCAGTGTACTTTAAGAGGTTAAATTTACTTTTCATGCTATTTACTCCTAAAATTTCAGGTTAAAATCTCGCATCAGTTTTTAGGTTATTGATCACACCAAAGTAGGATATTAAAAAAATTATATATTTTATTGTCAAATTTATTCTCCTTCTATCATGGACCTTTTATGGTATACCCTTGTCGGTCTTTTCTTTGCTTTGTTGGGTCTTAACAAACTTTTACACATTGATTGTGACAAGCATTTTTTGTTTTGTCTACAACGAAAGTTGCAGGAGGCGAGACATATTAGGTGTTGCTTTTCAGGTGGTGGTGAAGATTACGGCGTCAACAATTGTTAAGTTTCTGCTTAAGTCAGTTTGATAGGAACAATGATGTTTTCTATAAAGTTCTATTACTATCAGTATTTATCAGTTTAACAACTATTTCGATGTCCCGATTCTTAGGTCACAGTCAAGTGACTTTCAATAATAAGCAATTTTCAATGTTAAGTTTTCTGCTTAAGTTAGTTTGATAGGAACTACTTGTGATAAATCAATGATATTTTCAATAAAGTTCGATACTATCAGAACATATCAGTTTGATGACTATTTCCAGGCCCTGCCCCCAAGGTCGTGGTCCAGCAACTTTACATAAATTAGCAATGTTGCTGTCCATCAGATTGTCTTTTTCTTAATTTTCTGCTGATAGGCAATTATACATATCCCTGTGTCAATAGTGTATGTATATTAATGAACCTCCGATTAATTGTTCCAGAGTAACTTAATTTTAATCTTTTTATTCAAATTTCCTCTTTTATACAATATCATAAGCAACCCAGGGAAGCAGACTTAGAGAGCCCTGTGTTAGAACATTCTGCATTTGTCCAGGGTAACAGATGGGATATCTTAATGATAACAAAATTAAAAAAAATCACAATTAAAATTTTACTCCAATAAATCACCTATTTCGTACACATTTGACATAGATACAAAATCAATTATCTAATTTAAAGACTTTAATCGTTAATATTGATATTTCCAGGTAGATCACATAATAACTCGTTAACTTTATTGGATGTTTACTCAGTATCTACTCAATGATATTTCTGGGTACATCTCATGATAACTCGTTAACTTTATTGGATGTTTACTCAGTATCTACACAATGGTATTTCCAGGTACATCTCATGATAACTCGTTAACTTTATTGGATGTTTACTCAGTATCTGCACAATGGTATTTCCGGATACATCTCATGATTACGAGTTAACTTTATTGGATGTTTACTCAGTATTTATTCTATAAAGAAAACATTCCTACAAATTGTGATGATTTCAAATTGTCATTCCAAAGTTATGAAACTTTTACCTGTAAAATAGACAATTTCTTGTTTGTCTTGCACAGTTTTCTGTTACCAAATTCTCTGAAATTTATTACAATCTTGCAACGAATGAAATTTGCCTCCATCTCAGATTCTCTCAACTTTTAATATTTTAGATATGTTTGTATGTTACTGGTATCTATGTTTTAACTTAACAAATTTATTTTTCTTTTTAAAGTAATTTTGTAAATCCTTGATAGACTCTAAAATTACTTTATAGAGAACATTCTTTCAGGCTGATAAGTCCTGGTTTGATGCAATGCAGAGCGATGGCAAGAAGAAAATCAGTAGTTGATTTCGTTTGCTTCATGTCCAATGGCAAATATGTCATACATATATAGGATGATATTTATAGCTTTTATATAATATCGTTATACTCATACTGGAATACAAGTTTGTGTAAAGTTTGAATACCATATTTAAGCAAACCAAATATCACATGTAATTTAGTTGGACAATAATTATTTCTTGTCATAGACCAATATCGCAGTAAGTCATCTCTACTTCTTTACATCAAACTATAATTTCAGAGTCAATTAAAGATTTAGAAAATGACTATTTAAATTCTACCTTTTATAAAAAATGATACTTTTTTTCAGGATCTGCTGTTGCTGAGAAGATTACAGATTTTTCAAGTTATAAAATGACAGAGCTTTCACCAGAATTCAATCTCTTCCATAAAATTCTTCCAGTAAGTACAAAATAATTAATGTTAACATATAAAATCTAAATTATGTAAAATATATTGTCATTTATTCTTTTTTTTTTAAATTCAATAGCATTACTGTAAAATGTGGTGAAAAGTAATATATATATAACATAACTATGATATATAGAATACGTTAAAACTGTCCATTTATCTTAATTTCATTGTTAGTTTAGATTTTTCTGCTCCACCTATAATAGAAGGAGTATCTTGTTTTCCTGTCTGTGCCTCTGTCCATATGATAGTCTACCACTTTTCTGTCCCTCTGTGTTCTTTCTTCCCATTATCAGATTAAAGAATTGGTTTAAGGTAGTTACCATGAAGTTGTGGTAACATCAACATGAAACTAACTTCACATGTTCATTATGATGTACACTTTTAGAATTTATCCAAAATAAGGATTTTGACCAAGATTTTCTTGTTCACTGAACAATGAAATGTCATTGTGTGAGGGACAGAGATTGACTTGTTAATTTTAAGTTTTGGGTAAAGCACTTAATATGAAAGCATAATGTTACTTCACCAGAGATTTTATCAAGGTATTTACTATCCAAACTTGAGGTTGAGTGGCTAGCGTGACTGATTTATGATCCTGCAATCAAGGGTAAATTTCATGTTCAAGGTGGATTAACTTGAATACTGTGAACAAAACAATGATCTACCTTATATATAAAGGATAGTTTGACCATGAAATTATGCTTCTGTAGTTAAAGTAGAAGTTTTGTTACATTTCAGATTTATTAATTTTGATGTAAGGCAGATATTATATCACAATTCAACTTCACTACCAAATACCCCAAGATACAACAAATGTGGTTTTATGTTAATCACATTCTTTACAAAGAAATATGAGCTATCCAAAATGTACCATAAGGCTTAACCCAATCTTTTTGTTCCAAAATGCCAGAAAATCTTGAGCTGATTTTTGTCGAGCGAAAGGGAGACATAGCGATCGTCGATTCCGTCGTCTGTTTTGTCAACATTTATGTTCAGTCTGTGGTTAAAGTTTTTTAAGACATCAATAACTTTGTCAAACCTACATGGAATTTTATGAAATTTGGACAGAAACTTGTTTATGACCAAAATACAGTATCCAGAGCAAAATTTTGAAAATATTTATTTTCATTTTTTCCATATTTTACTGATAAATGGACTTAGTTTTTTTATAGTTAACAAGTAGATACAGTATGAAGTTTTTCAGTCATCAATAACTTTGTCAAGGCTTATAATGGAATTTTATGAAATTTGAACAGAAGCTTATTTATGACCAAAATACAGTATTCAGAGCAATATTTTGAAAATATCTATTTTCATTTTTCAGTATTTAACTGATAAATGGACTTAGTTTTTTACTTTTAACAAATAAATTCAGTCTGGGGTTAAAGTTTGTTACACATCAATTACTTTATCACACTACATAGAATTTTCTGGAACTTTGGCAGAAGCTTTTTTATGAATAAGAGATAATGTCTAAAGCAAAGTTTTGAATTTAATTTTTTTTTTTTAATTTTCAGTATTTTCTGATAGATGGACTTAGTTTTTTACAGCTAACATTTACAGACAGTCTGGGATTAAACTTTTTTGACATGATAAATTTGTAAACCTTCAATGATTGTTATGAAGCTCGGACAGAAGCTAATCTTCATGAAATAGCATCTAAAGAAAAAGTTTGAATATTTTTTTTAATTCTGTATATTATTGATAAATGGACTCACTTTTTAAGTCAACATTACGCTTTTACACTGACAGCAGTAATCGCAGACACAATGTCCTGCGGAAACCCTAACTAATTTATTTTATACATTAGTGTATAATGATGACTTTTGGTATTGAGTTCCAGTTGACCAAATTTTCTCAGAATTGAACTGTCAGAATTTTATTTAAGGTGATCAATACCTCATTATTCATTGTCCTGGTTGACTGACTTTCATTTAACAAATAATTAATGAATTTTGCAGTTTCCCCGTATAAGTTTCTCTTAAAAGGATATATACACCTCAGCTTTCATATGGATTTTCAGAAATGTACAATTAACAATTCCTGGAAATGTACATTTAACAATTAGGTTGCAAGTGGAGCATTCACTGTTATAACTTTTCACAATTGTGATTTTGACTGCTCTTTTAAATAATATTTTATACAAGAAAAACTATTGAGAGAGAGAGAGCTAGACTGCTTTCAGTGAGATACATTATCTTAAATTTTTAACTATTTCAAAGGGCAAGGTACATTATGGGGCTTTTTTTTGCCTTGTAAATTCACCGAAATTAAAACATTGCCTGATGTCATTACTAATCATATTTTTAAGCTTCAACAGAAAGGCTTTTCAGAAAATGTGAATATAAGCCAAGCCTTGATGACACAATTTGACTGCATCATCTTTAAAGCGATGTCACAAGCAATATTTGTCTGATTTTAGCAAAAATAGGATAAATTGAAAGAGCATTTTGGCTGAATTGAAGTGGGGCACGAGTGTTGTCTAAAATGATTTTTGCTTGTGTATAGATACAAGCAAATAAAATTGTTGCTGTTTAAATATCTTTTTGTGTGGCAGTTGTGTTCTACATACATACATTCAATATTTAATTCTCAAATTTCCAGAAAGCTTTAAACATTTTTGATTTTAGGACAAATTTATCCCAAATCATATCTTGTCTTTTAACTGTTTTGAGAGTGGAGAAATATTGCATCCTCAGAGATGCAATAATGGAATCTGTTTCTCTTATTGTTTTAGATTATATGTAAGCAACTTTTACTTTCTTTTTAAAAATACTTTGTTCTTTCTGTGGGGTGATCTCAAGCACGGTAACTTTTTTTTCTTGATGTCACGATAGCTGAAATAAAGACAGCAATGAAATCTAATGTCATTATTGAATTTGAACAAATGAAGAATTCAGAATGTTCAAGCAAACCTCATTGATTAAAAAAAAAACGTAAAAAACCAAGTGGTCACTTAGAGTTTAAATCAGCTCCTTATAATTTTAGAATCCCTTTTATCTGACTATTGCTTTGTTTTAGAATGATGAAATAGAAATGGTTATGAGAGTGAAATCTACAACATGGATTGGAATAGGATGGAGACCCAGTAGTAAGTATATTATTTATATCAGTGGATTATAATAAATTGTTAAACATGCATTTGAATCATTCAAATGTCTCATACAGTTTTATTTTAGTTCAAAGTGTTAATGTAGAATTTCCCAGTTCAAACATGTAGGATGTTGGGAGACATCAAGTTTATCATCTCCAAATTTTACCCTCTGTATATCTTTGTTCAGACATTCAATTTTACATTAAGATAGTTTGAATAAATCAAGAATTCCCTCAGAGTAGTAAAATAAAAGAAAGTGTCCATAACAACACCTTTCATATCTTTTCTTTTTCATCAGTTTGAAAAATGCCCAATAGTTCATTTTAGAGTACCAAAAACAGAAAAAAATGAGGTGTAAGTTTTGTTTTCACAGTTTGTAATTTAAGGTTATTTTATATTCTTGTATCATAAGTGGAAATTGCCAATGCATGAAATGATAAATTACTTCAGATATTCATGCATGGTATGTCTAATGTGTAGTCTTATGGAAGAAAAATATATTTAGCATATACATGTAGATAACATACAGATCTTCAGATTTATGGGTAACACCTGAATTGTCAAAGTCATAATTAGGGCCTTGGGGGAAAATGTGCATAACTTATTTTTGTTAAAAATTCACAAATTTGCACTTAGATATCTTTCTGTGCTAGGATTTCAGTCAAAATTGCTTTATAATAAGCTATTCCAAATTTATTCCAGGTGATGAAAAATGATTCCCAGTGTTTTTCTATTCTTTTATTAAAATATCACTAATTTTGAGAAACACCTTTTTGCATTAGGATTTCAAAGATATTTATAAGTAAAATTTACATTCTCAAATTGATATTAACAGATTTCAAAATTCTGGTAAAAAGTTACTGAAAACGAAGCTTATGTTTAAAATTTAGCTAGGATCTCATTAGTAAATTGATATGTAGGTATAATTTTTAAATTGAATCACAGTGTCCAAAATTATTGGTCAAGTTTTGGTCAAGTTTTTACAAAACTTTATATTTATTGAGAACACAACTTGAATTATTTTCTGTGCCTCACACAAAAAATGTGGAACTATTGCTTACATGTCAGTTTAACAGTTTGATTTCAAAATGAGTTTGGTCTTTGAGCATTTTGTAAATAATTTTTTTATCCATAATTTCACATAAATTGATAATGTGATCCTGGTACCGAAGAAATAGAAATTAAGCCTTCATTTTACTGAGTGCATATGAAAAGTGGCATTTTTGAAAATAAGTATTTTAGTGGACAAATTTTGATTAAAATATATCAAAATTGCATATTTTTTTCCCATGGGAGAAAATTCCGGCTCTCTCAATCTGTTTTATCAGATATTTTTTTGGGGTAACAAAGGAAAACATGCAGGAATCTGATGTACAGTAGTTGTCGTTTGTTTATGTAATTTATAAGTGTTTCTCGTTTCTCGTTTTTTATATAGACTAGACCGTTGGTTTTCCCGTTTGAATGGTTTTACAGTAGTGATTTTGGGGCCCTTTATAGCTTGTTGTTCGGTGTGAGCCAAGGCTCCGTGTTGAAGGCATTACATTGACCTATAATGGTTTACTTTTATAAATTGTTATTTGGATGGAGAGTTGTCTCATTGGCACTCACACCACATCTTCCTATATCTACTTGTCATATCTACAAAAAGAAGTAGACATCTTGTGTTCTCTCAGTACCAATTTAATCACTGCCTGGATTGGAAGACATTCTAAAGTACCTAACGGTATAGTGCACCTATTATATTTTGTTTTAGTCTGTATGGTTCTTACAGTTTTCCATTGCAGCATGGAATTTGCCATATCTTCACCTATATCACTCACTGGAAATAAACTTTCATAGAATATTTGATATCTATTGTGCACATCCTGTTTTATTTTTCTGATCCAAACAATGTTTCGGCAAGTGAATCACCATGAAATATATTTGACAGTATCTGTACAGGTTTAAATAGGTTGGGGAAGATCCTCATAAATAGGTACTATCCCCATTTATGGGTATTTTAGCCCAAACAGGGTATAAATTTACAGTGTTAAATAATGAATTTTGTGTTACCACATAATGGCTGTTATTCACAAATTTGCATTTAGATATCTTTCTGTGCTAGGATTTCAGTCAAAATTGCTTTATAATAAGCTATTCCAAATTGATTCCAGGTGCTGAAAAATGATTCCCAGTGTTTTTTCTATTCTTTTATTAAAATATCACTAATTTTGAGAAACACCTTTTTGCATTAGGATTTCAAAGATATTTATAAGTAAAATTTACGTTCTCAAATTGATATTAACAGATTTCAAAATTCTGGTAAAAGTTACTGAAAACGAAGCTTATGTTTAAAATTTAGCTAGGATCTCATTAGTAATTTGATATGTAGGTATAATTTTCTAAATTGAATCACAGTGTCCAAAATTATTGGTCAAGTTTTGGTCAAGTTTTTACAAAACTTTATATTTATTGAGAACACAACTTGAATTATTTTCTGTGCCTCACACAAAAAATGTGGAACTATTGCTTACATGTCAGTTTAACAGTTTAATTTCAAAATGAGTTTGGTCTTTGAGCATTTTGTAAATAATTTTTATCCATAATTTCACATAAATTGATAATGTGATCCTGGTACCAAGAAATAGAAATTAAGCCTTCATTTCACTGAGTGCATATGAAAAGTGGCATTTTTGAAAATAAGTATTTTAGTGGACAAATTTTGATTAAAATATATCAAAATTGCATATTTTTTTCCCATGGGAGAAAATTCCGGCTCTCTCAATCTGTTTTATCAGATATTTTTTTGGGGTAACAAAGGAAGACATGCACTTGTCATATCTACAAAAAGAAGTAGACATCTTGTGTTCTCTCAGTACCAATTTAATCACTGCCTGGATTGGAAGACATTCTAAAGTACCTAATGGTATAGTGCACCTATTATATTTTGTTTTAGTCTATATGGTTCTTACAGTTTTCTATTGCAGCATGGAATTTGCCATATCTTCACTTATATTACTCACTGGAAACAAACTTTCATAGAATATTTGATATCTATTGTGCACATCCTGTTTTATTTTTGAGAGAACACCTTTTTGCATTAAATTTACGTTCTCAAATTGATATTAACAGATTTCAAAATTCTGGTAAAGTTACTGAAAACGAAGCTTATGTTTAAAATTTAGCTAGGATCTCATTAGTAATTTGATATGTAGGTATAATTTTCTAAATTGAATCACAGTGTCCAAAATTATTGGTCAAGTTTTGGTCAAGTTTTTACAAAACTTTATATTTATTGAGAACACAACTTGAATTATTTTCTGTGCCTCACACAAAAAATGTGGAACTATTGCTTACATGTCAGTTTAACAGTTTAATTTCAAAATGAGTTTGGTCTTTGAGCATTTTGTAAATAATTTTTTTATCCATAATTTCACATAAATTGATAATGTGATCCTGGTACCGAAGAAATAGAAATTAAGCCTTCATTGCACTGAGTGCATATGAAAAGTGGCATTTTTGAAAATAAGTATTTTAGTGGACAAATTTTGATTAAAATATATCAAAATTGCATATTCTTTTCCCATGGGAGAAAATTCCGGCTCTCTCTATCTGTTTTATCAGATATTTTTTTGGGGTAACAAAGGAAAACATGCACTTGTCATATCTACAAAAAGAAGTAGACATCTTGTGTTCTCTCAGTACCAATTTAATCACTGCCTGGATTGGAAGACATTCTAAAGTACCTAATGGTATAGTGCACCTATTATATTTTGTTTTAGTCTATATGGTTCTTAATTTTTAGCTCACCTGGACCAAAGGGCCAAGTGAGCTTTTCTCATCACTTTGCGTCCGTCGTCCGCCGTCGTCTGCCGTCGTCTGTTAACTTTTACAAAAATCTTCTCCTCTGAAATTACTAGGTCAAATTTAACCAAACTTGGCCACAATCATCATTGGGGTATCTAGTTTAAAAAATGTGTCCGTTGACCCGGCCAGCCAACCAAGATGGCCGCCATTGCTAAAAATAGAACATAGGGGTAAAATGTAGATTTTGGCTTATAACTATGAAACCAAAGCATTTGGAGCAAATCTGACATGGGTTAAAATTGTTTAACAAGTCAAGATCTATCTGCCCTGAAATTTTCAGATGAATCGGAAACCGGTTGTTGGGTTGCCACCCTGAATTGGTAATTTTAAGGAAATTTTATGGGTTTTGGTTATTATCTTGAATATTATTATAGATAGAGATAAACTGTAAACAGCAATAATGTTCAGCAAAGTAAGATCTACAAATAAGTCAACATGACCAAAATGGTCAGTTGACCCTTAAGGAGTTATAGCCCTTTATAGTCAATTTTACCAATTTTCTTAAATTTTGTAATCTTTACAAAAATTTTCTCCTCTGAAACTACTGGACCAAATTTAACCAAACTTGGCCACATCATCATTTGGATATTTAGTTTAAAAAATGTGTCCGGTGACCCGGCCAGCGAACCAAGATGGCCGCCATGGCTAAAAATAGAACATAGGGGTAAAATGTAGATTTTGGCTTATAACTCTGAAACCAAAGCAATTAGAGCAAATCTGACATGGGTTAAAATTGTTTATCAAGTCAAGATCTATCTGCCTTGAAATTTTCAGATGAATCGGACAACCGGTTGTTGGGTTGCTACCCCTTAATTGGTAATTTTAAGGAAATTTTGCCATTTTTGGTTATTATCTTGAATATTATTATAGATAGAGATAAACTGTAAACAGCAATAATGTTCAGCAAAGTAAGATCTACAAATAAGTCAACATGACCAAAATGGTCAGTTGACCCTTAAGGAGTTATTGCCCTTTATAGTCAATTTTACCAATTTTTCTTAAATTTTGTAATCTTTACAAAACCTTCTCCTCTGAAACTACTAAGACAAATGTAACCAAACTTGTCCACAATCATCATAAGAGTATCTAGTTTAAAATATGTTTTCGATGACCCTGCCCGTGAACCATGATGGCAGACATGGCTAAAAATAGTACATAGGGTAAAATGCAGTTTTCGGTTTATATCTCTGAAACTGAAGCATTTAGACCAAATCTGACTGGTGGCAAAAATTTTCATATATATCTGCCCTGAAATTTTCAGACAATTCCGACAACCAGTTGTTAGGTTGCTGTCCCTGAGGTAGTAATTTTACGGAAATTTTGCTGTTTTTTGCTATTATCTTAGATATAATACTATAAATTATGATTTTAACCTTATTTTACATGATTTCCAAAGCATCAGAAATTACAGGTGAGCGACACAGGCTCTTTAGAGCCTCTAGTTCTGATCCAAACAATGTTTGACAAGTGAATCACCATGAAATATATTTGACAGTATCTGTACAGGTTTAAATAGGTTGGGGAAGATCCTCATAAATAGGTACTATCCCCATTTATGGGTATTTTAGCCCAAACAGGGTATAAATTTACAGTGTTAAATAATGAATTTTTTGTTACCACATAATGGCTGCTATGGCACATAAATTCATGTAAATGGCAACATTTTCCCATTTAAGACCATAGTTTAAATACAAAGACAATAGCCTAAAAAAAATCCAACTTTTATAAGAAATATGATAATTGAGTCATGGTGTGTTTGGGCAAAATATTGTCATTTATCTGAATGTTTGTGCCATGACTGCAAATATCTTGAAATTAAAAGTTTATATTTTTTATCACTGAAATGATACCCATTTTGGGGTATAATACTCATAAATGGGGATGATACCCATTTATGAGGATCTTGTTAAAAAGTGAGTGAACAAAACCTGAAATTCATCCGTTTATTTATTTGTTGCTAATACTAGAGTTTTTATTCAGTATGATTTTTAATATTATGAAATATTAGTTTGTCAGTAATTATTTTTGGAGAATTTGAGTGCACCAGAACCAGAATTACATAATCCTGGACTTTTACCAAAATTTAAATGTTGATGTAGGTTCAACAAAACAGAGACATGTGTATTCATTTGTTAAAGGACACACCTGATATATCACGACTTTGCACTAATTTCATGTCATATCCTAAATTTAAACTTGCAAGTCATATAGGTTACGGGTAGGCTTCTTTAATTACAGAGGATTAAAAATAGAATGTATGATTACTCAGTACACGTTTGGCTTTGATGTAAGTTTAATATTAGCCTTACACATCAATTGCAAATGTGGCAAGACCTTTGATTGAACCCTCTTTTGCATGTCTATGCAACGTATTTCTTGAATAAGAGGGTTCGAAGTCTCTATGGAAAAGTAACATGTAGTAAAATATTACATTTAATGTTTTGGACAGGTTAAGGACAAAGGGATACGTATTAGTGTTTTGGACAGGTTAAGGACAAAGGTATTAGTGTTTTGGAATACGTATTAGTGTTTTGGACAGGTTAAGGACAAAGGGATACGTATTAGTGTTTTGGACAGGTTAAGGACAAAGGGGATACGTATTAGTGTTTTGGACAGGTTAAGGACAAAGGGGATACGTATTAGTGTTTTGGACAGGTTAAGGATAAAGGGATACGTATTAGTGTTTTGGACAGGTTAAGGACAAAGGGATACGATTAGTGTTTTGGACAGGTTAAGGACAAAGGGATACTTATTAGTGTTTTGGACAGGTTAAGGACAAAGGAGATACTTATTAATGTTTTGAGTTTTATTTCCATAAATTCTAGTCTCAAATAAATTTTAATGTTTTAAATGTCAATTTATTTTTTCATGTCTGTGACTATAGCTTTGAAATTCTAGATTTTTCCATGTTTTCCTTTATTTACTTATGATAGAAATTTTCACCAAATTCCATAAATTTTGTATTAGGAGATTGATATTCAGCAGTAAGTTTTAGACTTTGAAAAGAACTGATATTTTCGCCACTTTTATCAAGACTTACGCAGGATAGATAACTAGGCTTTTTCCCCTTAGTATATATTTTAATTAGAGTTCAGTGATGTAGAAATTGATTTTCTTTTTCAATGTTAAAAATGCATGTAATGATTAAAGACTGGAATGTTGAAAAGGCCTTTTGTGAATTTAAAGAAAAGATGTACATGTGATAAGCATATTTTAATTTCAACAGTGCTTAATTTTTAGATGAGTAATATTATACTTTAAATAATAACAATCGTGTTTAAAATTGTTTATTATGTGTAGTAATTCCTATATAGAGTAAGAACTGTAGAAGAGGTATTTAATATTCATTCAAATAGTTTATAAGAAAAAGTGTGGGAAATTTGATTTGCTGTTTAATCTCCTTTTGAACCTGAACTTGTCTGTGTAAAGTTACATTTGAACATATTGTGTACTGATTGTATTGTACATTCTATTTGGTACCGTTTTGGTGTTCCACTTATTGAAACAAAAATTGGGGGTAATTGAGATCTTAAAAAACTAGTTCAATCCAGCTGCCTAATCCTGTGCCTGTCCCAAGTTGGGAACATCGTCAGTGGTTATCCTTATATCCATGGGTTTTTTGTTGTTCTGGGCATTAAGTATTGATGGCAGATCCATTGGTAATCTCTGTTCAATTATTTCAGGGCTTTTCCAGACTCTTGGCAATTTAGAATTAGACGCATTGTGTAGACACAGGTCTATTGTTGAAGACCATATGTTGACCTCTAAAAGTGTTTTGTATTTTTGTGTTTTTGGGTTGCTGTCTCATTGACTTATACCATTTTATTCATTGTCCTGAATATGCATAAAATATTTTACTTTGAACTTTAAGCAAACAACAATTAACCAATCAATCCTCTATATAAATATTGAATTTGAAATCACCAAATTGGTAGGTTTTAATAAACTTATTTGGATGCATAGAGATCTTAAAAACTAGTTCAAACAATTTTAAAATAGAATTGAAAATGTTTATTCTAAAGGTAAAAGATCCCAAATTATTTATGAAAAATATATATAAATGAATATTAGATGTCAATTGTATAATCTAGTGTAACTGACTTAAAATTCTGATGTACAGTTAAAACATTTTTGAAAACTATGATATTTGTGAAACTAAATAACTGCATGCATATGCAGCTTATTAGATATTATTTTTTATTATTTCTTATTATCCTTCAATATCAAGTACGAAGAGTTTCCATCCATCTGTAACACTATTGTACTTGTTGGGTTGCTACCCTTAATTGGTAATTTTAAGGAAATTTTGCCATTTTGGTTATTATCTTGAATATTATTATAGATAGAGATAAACTGTAAACAGCAATAATGTTCAGCAAAGTAAGATCTACAAATAAGTCAACATGACCAAAATGGTCAGTTGACCCTTAAGGAGTTATTGCCCTTTATAGTCAATTTTACCAATTTTTCTTAAATTTTGTAATCTTTACAAAACCTTCTCCTCTGAAACTACTAAGACAAATGTAACCAAACTTGTCCACAATCATCATAAGAGTATCTAGTTTAAAATATGTTTTCGATGACTCTGCCCGTGAACCATGATGGCAGACATGGCTAAAAATAGTACATAGGGTAAAATGCAGTTTTCGGTTTATATCTCTGAAACTGAAGCATTTAGACCAAATCTGACTGGTGGCAAAAATTTTCATATATATCTGCCCTGAAATTTTCAGACAATTCCGACAACCAGTTGTTAGGTTGCTGTCCCTGAGGTAGTAATTTTACGGAAATTTTGCTGTTTTTGCTATTATCTTAGATATAATACTATAAATTATGATTTTAACCTTATTTTACATGATTTCCAAAGCATCAGAAATTACAGGTGAGCGACACAGGCTCTTTAGAGCCTCTAGTTCTGATCCAAACAATGTTTCGGCAAGTGAATCACCATGAAATATATTTGACAGTATCTGTACAGGTTTAAATAGGTTGGGGAAGATCCTCATAAATAGGTACTATCCCCATTTATGGGTATTTTAGCCCAAACAGGGTATAAATTTACAGTGTTAAATAATGAATTTTTTGTTACCACATAATGGGTGCTATGGCACATAAATTCATGTAAATGGCAACATTTTCCCATTTAAGACTATAGTTTAAATACAAAGACAATAGCCTAAAAAATCCAACTTTTATAAGAAATATGATAATTGAGTCATGGTGTGTTTGGGCAAAATATTGTCATTTATCTGAATGTTTGTGCCATGACTGCAAATATCTTGAAATTAAAAGTTTATATTTTTTATCACTGAAATGATACCCATTTTGGGGTATAATACTCATAAATGGGGATTATACCCATTTATGAGGATCTTGTTAAAAAGTGAGTGAACAAAACCTGAAATTCATCCGTTTATTTATTTGTTGCTAATACTAGCGTTTTTATTCAGTATGATTTTTCATATTATGAAATATTAGTTAGTCAGTAATTATTTTTGGAGAATTTGAGTGCACCAGAACCAGAATTACATAATCCTGGACTTTTACCAAAATTTAATTGTTGATGTAGGTTCAACAAAACAGAGACATGTGTATTCATTTGTTAAAGGACACACCTGATATATCACGACTTTGCACTAATTTCATGTCATATCCTAAATTTAAACTTGCAAGTCATATAGGTTACGGGTATGCTTCTTTAATTACAGAGGATTAAAAATAGAATGTATGATTACTCAGTACACGTTTTGGCTTTGATGTAAGTTTAATATTAGCCTTACACATCAATTGCAAATGTGGCAAGACCTTTGATTGAACCCTCTTTTTGCATGTCTATGCAACGTATTTCTTGAATAAGAGGGGTTCAGAAGTCTCTATGGAAAAGTAACATGTAGTAAAATATTACATTTAATGTTTTGGACAGGTTAAGGACAAAGGGGATACGTATTAGTGTTTTGGACAGGTTAAGGACAAAGGGGATACGTATTAGTGTTTTGGACAGGTTAAGGACAAAGGGAATACGTATTAGTGTTTTGGACAGGTTAAGGACAAAGGGGATACGTATTAGTGTTTTGGACAGGTTAAGGACAAAGGGGATACGTATTAGTGTTTTGGACAGGTTAAGGACAAAGGGGATACGTATTAGTGTTTTGCACAGGTTAAGGATAAAGGATACGTATTAGTGTTTTGGACAGGTTAAGGACAAAGGGATACGTATTAGTGTTTTGGACAGGTTAAGGACAAAGGGATACGATTAGTGTTTTGGACAGGTTAAGGACAAAGGGGATACGTATTAGTGTTTTGGACAGGTTAAGGACAAAGGGGATACGTATTAGTGTTTTGGACAGGTTAAGGACAAAGGGGATACTTATTAGTGTTTTGGACAGGTTAAGGACAAAGGGAATACTTATTAATGTTTTGAGTTTTATTTCCATAAATTCTAGTCTCAAATAAATTTTAATGTTTTAAATGTCAATTTATTTTTTCATGTCTGTGACTATAGCTTTGAAATTCTAGATTTTTCCATGTTTTCCTTTATTTACTTATGATAGAAATTTTCACCAAATTCCATAAATTTTGTATTAGGAGATTGATATTCAGCAGTAAGTTTTAGACTTTGAAAAGAACTGATATTTTAGCCACTTTTATCAAGACTTACGCAGGATAGATAACTAGGCTTTTTCCCTTAGTAGATATTTTAATTAGAGTTCAGTGATGTAGATATTGATTTTCTTTTCAATGTTAAAATGCATGTAATGATTAAAGACTGGAATGTTGAAAAGGCCTTTTGTGAATTTAAAGAAAAGATGTACATATGATAAGCATATTTTAATTTCAACAGTGCTTAATTTTAGATGAGTAATATTATACTTTAAATAATAACAATCGTGTTTAAAATTGTTTATTATGTATAGTAATTCCTATATAGAGTTACAACCGTAGAAGAGGTATTTAAAATTCATTCAAATAGTTTATAAGAAAATAGTGTGGGAAATTTGATTTGCTGTTTAATCTCCTTTTGAACCTGAACTTGTCTGTGTAAAGTTACATTTGAAAAACATATTGTGTACTGATTGTATTGTACATTCTATTTGGTACCTTTTTGGTGTTCCACTTATTGAAACAAAAATTGGGGTAATTGAGATCTTAAAAACTAGTTCAATCCAGCTGCCTAATCCTGTGCCTGTCGAAGTTGGGAACATCGTCAGTGGTTATCCTTATATCCATGGGTTTTTGTTGTTCTGGGCATTAAGTATTGATGGCAGATCCATTGGTAATCTGTGTTCAATTATTTCAGGGCTTTTCCAGACTCTGGGCAATTTAGAATTAGATGCATTGTGTAGACACATGTCTATTGTTGAAGACCAGATGTTGACCTCTAAAAGTGTTTTGTATTTTTGTGTTTTTGGGTTGCTGTCTCATTGACTTATACCATTTTATTCATTGTCCTGAATATGCATGAAATATTTTACTTTGAACTTTAAGCAAACAACAATTAACCAATCAATCCTCTATATAAATATTTGAATTTGAAATCACCAAATTGGTAGGTTTTAATAAACTTATTTGGATGCATAGAGATCTTAAAAACTAGTTCAAACAATTTTAAAATAGAATTGAAAATGTTTATTCTAAAGGTAAAAGATCCCAAATTATTTATGAAAAATATATATAAATGAATATTAGATGTCAATTGTATAATCTAGTGTAACTGACTTAAAATTCTGATGTACAGTTAAAACATATTTTTGAAAACTATGATATTTGTGAAACTAAATAACTGTATGCATATGCAGCTTATTAGATATTTTTTTTTTTTTCTATTTCTTATTATCCCTTCAATAACAAGTACGAAGAGTTTCCATCCATCTGTAATACTATTGTAGCTCCGACCAGCTTCAGTCTTGCATGCAGTCTTTGTAAAACATTTTCAAAGCTTGTCTACATGACAGAAACTATTTGTATAACTCTAAGTTTAAGATCAGTGGTCACATCTTGACATTAAATCTTGTAGACATTGTAGAGATTCACTATTGCTATCTGTGAGTGAATCATCAACAGATGTGTACCTATTGGGAGAATGAGTCCTATTAAAGTTCATTTAATGAATGGCTATTATTTATTTTGAATTTATTGAACCATAAAACTAATTTTGACTCTTCACAAATAATCCGCGAAGCGGATTATGTAAAATGTGAAGCGTCAAAATTAATTTTATGGTTCAATAAATCAAAATAAATTATTGCCATTCATTATAAATAAATTTCTATCAAAAATAAGGCTCAATGAACTTTTATATTATTTATATTTACAATAACAACGTACACACATGTTGGCGTATGAATACACAACGTCAGAGTGGGCGTGTCGCCATAAAATTGACAACATTGAAAATAAAAGTAATACTTTTAACCAATCAAAAGACAGTAAATACACCAAATTTATTTATATTAAGATGGATTGATTGATGTTTTCCTCAAAGTCTATTGGTATTCATATTCATAAATTGAAGGTCTGCAGTGGATTATTTTCGAAGAGTTAAAATTTCATGATCCTTTTGGACAAATTAGTTTGCAAGGCTTTACTTTGTGTTTTACTTGTCTCTAAGTCTGATCTTCATTTAAGATCAAGATTATGCACATCTGCCCACCCACCAGTTCTAGGAGGGAGTTTCCTTCTTTCCTGTAAGAATTTGAAATCTCCCTCTTTGGACCTGTCACCTGAGAGGGAGATCAAAGTTTACCCCTTTGACAAAAAAATCCCCCTATTTTTACCCCCTTTCATCTTTTGAGTTGTTTTGATAGTATTTTTTGTTTGATTTTCACAATATTGCAAAAACAATGCTTTTGCATAGTAAAAACACATCCTTTAATGGGTCATCAAGAATGATATATTATTTTGACTAATTACATCCATGTATAGGTGATTAAATTTTATCTGTTGTGCTTAAATATTGAAATACTTGGTATCTTATTACAAATATTTCCCACTTTACAGTATAGGTGACAAACATAACTAAGAAAAATATAGTTTCTATCTGGTATCCAATCTCCATCAAATATTGTCTTATGTCTTACAAAGGGGAGAGCTTGAAGCTGCTTTGACAAAAAATTAAAAGTCAAAGTCAAACATGACCTAAAGTTTGTACAAACTGTAGAGACCCAGTTTTACTCCCTTTATGGAGCGTTCATTACATTAAAAAAATTGCTTTACCATTCAGATCAATAATATAATCATTAAAAGCGCAATCTATTATAAATGTATAGATGTACTACATTTTGTGTAACTCAGTAACTGGGTGTTGTTAAGGAGACTGTATAAGTTTTAATCCTCCAACCTAAGATTTGATGTAAGTTGAAGTTGATATAAATGATACATATCAATGTAGCATGGACATCTTAACTCTATATTAATTGGTTTTCCAATATTGTGATCTGGAGATCTAGCCTGCCTTTCAAAACAATCTTAGGACTAATAATGATTATAAGTACACTAAATTGTTGAATAATCTTCAAAACTGTAAATACATTTTACTAGCGTAATATTTTTTGTGAAAGCAGCCCTGGACTCTTATAACAATGTATAGGTAAACACAGCATGTATAAAATACTCAGTACAAATTAGCTGTCAAAATAACCTTGTCTGGTTCCTTTTCTATTTTAGGTTTTAGATCTGGATGTCAATATTTTCCACATATTCCTGGAGTGGAACCAAGGCCAACAACTGGGCCTGGGCCTGAACCTGAGCCATCACGAGAACCTGAACCTGAGCCATCACAAGAACCTGAACCTCAACCGACTTGTGGTGGGAGATGGAAGAATTGTAACAGTGATCAATGTAACTACCATGCTCGGTGGGAATATGATGCTTCTCAAGATGAAATCAAATTTACATTGTCTGCTATGATTACAGAATCACAATGGGTAGCCATTGGATTTTCTGATGACCAGACTATGGTAAGACATGAGCATTTAGTTGTTGTTTTTTGTTGTAAAATTTGTCATTCAAAAAAATTAATTTAGAATTCATTATTTAAGACAGACAGTATTTTTATAGAAAAAACCACAGGCACTCATCTCAGAAAAAAAATTTCCTATATACCTTTATATAACACAAGGTACGTACTTAACTCGCGATTTAGAAAAATGTCAGCCGGTGACGAAATTCCGTTATATGCCGATTTCTCGGCTGTCAACCCCACTAAAACTTGTTATGTCGTAAATCTAAATTGATTTATCTTCACAATGGTGTATAACACGCCTACTTTTGTTGTCGGAATCATCCGTAGCAATCCTATGTCAAGTATGTCAATCTAATTATTTCGTCTACCGACGATGGATTGGAAATAAACGCGTCACGTCATTATACATCTCGGTTTCCGATTGGTCAATTTTATGGGAAAGTCTAAATGATTCTCGGAGTTATCTGATCTTGTTTCATTTCATACATAAAGTCAAGAGAGAGTCTGAATGACATTGACGTCATGGGAAATTTTGTGTCTAAAAAAGGAAACTCCTAACTTATTAGACATACCACAAATAACACTTGTTAGATTTTTTTTCACGGTATCTTATACAATTTTACTATCTGGGTGATAAGTTCTATTCAGACAAAAACTAACAGTTTTTCTGAAACAATTTTTATAGTTAATCATTTACTGCGAGTTGTGTGTTTCCAATTTGTCATCGGTAGATGAAATAATTACGATTGACATACTTGGGTAGGATTGCTACGGATGATTCAGACAACAAAAGTAGGCGTTTTATACACCATTGTGAAGATAAATCAATTTAGATTTACGACATAACAAGTTTTAGTGGGGTTGACAGCCGAGAAATCGGCATATATCGGAATTTCGCCACCGCTGACATTTTTCTAAATCGAGAGTTAAGTACCTTGTGTTATATAAAGGTATATAGGAAATTTTTTTCTGAGACGAGTGCCTGTGGAAAAAACACTTTTCAAAGATTGTGGGACGCACTATAGATCAAGAACATGAAGAAGTATCTATAAATAAAAAAGATGAGGAATATGTCACTGAGACAGCAACCCTATGACGCACAAAAAAAGAGGTATCTATAGGCCTATATACAGGCTTCAACAATAGACAGGTGTCTATAGGTCAATATACAGGCCTCAACAATAGACAGGTGTCTATAGGTCAATATACAGGCTTCAACAATAGACAGGTGTCTATAGGTCAATATACAGGCCTCAACAATAGACAGGTGTCTATAGGTCAATATACAGGCCTCAACAATAGACAGGTGTCTATAGGTCAATATACAGGCCTCAACAATAGACAGGTGTCTATAGGTCAATATACAGGCCTCAACAATAGACAGGTGTCTATAGGTCAATAAACAGGCCTCAACAATAGACAGGTGTCTATAGGTCAATATACAGGCCTCAACAATAGACAGGTGTCTATAGGTCAATATACAGGCTTCAACAATAGACAGGTGTCTATAGGTCAATATACAGGCCTCAACAATAGATAGGTGTCTATAGGTCAATATACAGGTTTCAACAATAGACAGGAGTCTATAGGTCAATATACAGGCCTCAACAATAGACAGGTGTCTATAGGTCAATATACAGGCCTCAACAATAGACAGGTGTCTATAGGTCAATATACAGGCCTCAACAATAGACAGGTGTCTATAGGTCAATATACAGGCCTCAACAATAGACAGGTATCTATACAATACATCAACTTTAAATTGTCCAGAGTCTAATAATGAAATTTCTATTTTTGAATGTATGGTTTAGTATAATATTTACATATTTAAGTAGACACAGATTATTTCTCTTTAAAAGAACAATTCAGTTGCTATTTAACATATTTTGTTTCCATTTCTTTCAGCCTGCAACAGATGTTTACATGGGATGGATTGACAATGGACAAGCAGTGGTATCTGACAGGTATGAACTTGTTCTGTATCATCTTTTGGGCTCAAATCAATGATCTATTTATTCTTTAGTTTTCAGATTAGTTTCATGAATTAAATTATTATAAATAGATGATGTTTTATACTGTACCTTGAGAAATATAATATATATACATATGATTTAAACAGCAACATTGAACAGTAATACAAGATGTACAAACATGGCAATATGACTGGAACCTTTTAAAAGAGTTATTTGCCTTGGATGAGGATTTTGGACAATATCAGTGTTTTAAATGATCATTTTGAAAATTATAATAGAAAGATAGAACTATATACATGTACTGCAATATACAAGATGGGCAAAATAACAATACTGCTGAAATCAACAATTGAATTTTTATAGAGGTTATTTCCCACCCATGATTGAAGAATTTTCACAAATTTTAGTGATTTTGCCTATAATTTTGAAAACTGTAATATATTTATAGACTCAAACTGTAAACAATCAAAATCATCTACAATTCAAGATCTACAATAAAAGTAAATTATGACTGAAACCATCAATTGACTTCTTATTAAAATTGTTGCCCCTAAATATCAATCTTAGTATTTGACCAATTTATAGTACCTTGCCAGTAAGTTGAAAACTGTTATAGATCAACAGAAACTGTAGACAACAAACATCATCATCAATGCACTATATATGTACAAATAAGTCAAATAACCATAACTAAGTTTCAAAGATATTTACTTCTGAATTTACTGACCAGATTTAAACCAAACTTGACACGAAAGATCCTCATTGTGTTTTGATTTAATTTTGTGAATATTCCAGTCTGTTTAATATAGAACATAGTCTAATGCACATAGTTATCAAACATCTTGAAAAGTGCAGTATAGATATGGTAAATCTTACAGGGGTGAAAATGCTTGAAAAGTCAAGATCTGCAGTAAATACATCAAAATTGTCTTATTGGAGTTAGTGTCCTTATTAAATGATGACTTTAAACTAATTTTGCATTTTTGGATAGTTTCTTGAAAAGCAATAATGGAATGAGGGAAACCATAAAGTAAAAAAGTAATAAACAAGCAAATTGAGATCTATAATTTTTTCATTGGTATTTAATTGACCTAAATGTACTTAGAGTTGTTGCATTAATTTAGTTATGCATGTATGTCTCTAAAAATTGTGTAAGCAGACATGTATAATGACTATGTATATTTATGAACAGATGGGCCACAGGAAAGTTTAATCCTACAGCAGATTCAGCCCAAAATGTCAAAGATGTACAGGGTAGATATACAAATGGTATGGCCACCATCAGTTTTACAAGAAAGAGGAACACTGGTGATAGCACGTTTGATGTTATGTTCAACGACACATATTGTCCTTATTTCCTGTTTGCCTATGGTGGGAGTTACTCAAAGACAACATTGGGAGATTATGATGTTACCAGACATTCAGCAAGATATTCATCTATGGAGCGTATATGTGTCAAGGCTTGTCGTATGTATTTTTCAGGATTTAGAATTATGAGTGACATCTTAAAAATATTCTATACAATTCTCTATCTGCATTTTCATTTTGTGGATGTATGTTAGATAATATATCTTTAGTTGTGGAATTCGTATGCAAAGTATATTTAGAAACTGTCTGTTTCATTCTTAAATAGATGTGAAAAAAGAAGTGTTGCTGATAAAAGGGATTGTATTTTCATGAGTGTATAACAACAAGTGGTTGGGGGAGGGGATATTGTTAAACCTTTGTCCATCCCTTCATCTGTATATATGGTGTATATATGGTGTATATATGGTGTATATATGGTGTATATATGGTGTATATATGTATATATGGTATATATGGTGTATATATATATGGGTATATATGGTATATATGGTGTATATATATGGTGTATATATGTGTGTATATGGTGTATATATGTATATATGGTGTATATATGGTGGTGCATATATGGTGTATATATGGTGTATATATGGTGATATATGGTGTATATATATATATGGTATATATATATATATGGTGTATATATGTGTATATATATGGTGGTATATATGGTGTATATATGTATATATGGTGTATATATATGTATATATGGTGTATATATGGTGTATATATGGTGTATATATGGTGTATATATGGTGTATATATGGTGTATATATGTATATATGGTGATATATATATGGTGTATATATGGTGTATATATGGTATATGTATATATGGTGTATATATATATGGTATATATATGGTGTATATATATGGTGTATATATGGTGATATATGGTGTATATATATATGGTGTATATATGTGTATATATGGTGTATATATGGTGATATATGGTGTATATATGGTGTATATATGTATATATGGTATATATATGGTGTATATATATATGGTGTATATATGGTGATATATGGTGTATATATGGTGTATATGGTGTATATGGTATATATATATATGGTGTATATATATAATGTATATATGGTGTATATATGGTGTATATATGGTGTATATATGGTATATATAGTGTATATATGGTGATATATGGTATATATGGTATATATATGGTGTATATATATATATATATATATGGTGTATATATGGTATATATGGTGTATATATGGTGTATATATGGTGTATATATGGTGTATATATGGTGATATATGGTGTATATATGGTGTATATATGGTGTATATATGGTGTATATATGGTGTATATATGGTATATGGTGTATATATATAGTGATATATATATGGTGTATATATGGTGATATATGGTGTATATATGGTGTATATATGGTGTATATATGGTGTATATATGGTGTATATATGGTGATATATGGTGTATATATGTATATATGGTGTGTGTATATATAGTATATATGGTGTATATATGGTGATATATGGTGTATATATGGTGATATATGGTGCCTAGGTTGAACTCTTCTTACAGTTTTTAAACTTGAACCTTTTTTTTTTTTTGGCAAAATACTTGTAGAAATGTGTATATTAACAGTTTTTTATTTTCTTATATATTCTTCACATAATTACAGGTTGTTGAATTTTAGTGATTTTAAAAAAAAAAACATTTTGCATGTTCAGCACATGGATTTGTTTGCCAAATTCCTCTTACGGATTTCAGCTGACCCCTTATCAATAATGTATGCTAGTTCAGCGAAATGAACTCCACACTAAACTCCAAAACATACAAATGAACCAAAAATTTTAAAAAATGTGAAATTTTACAACACAGGATTAAGATAGAAACAATGTTAATAAACATTAAAAGATAAGTGCTCAAACTTTCTGATATAAATTAATTAAAATTGTGATTTTGATTTTCAGTAAAGGATGAGGAAATGGTCATATTTGCCAGTCAGGACTTAATCCGAAATTCTAATGACTCAAATGATATCTTGGATTTAGGTCATGAAAAAACTATTATAAAGAAATAATTTCTGTCATTTCATTGAGATCAAGTTTTTAATTGCCTTTTTTCACTAGTTTTTGTTTGCAATGCTTTTCCAGAAATAAAGATTGCTAATCACTTTTTACCTGTGTTCACACTAGTGATCAAGCTCAACACTAATATTATAAAGCCATTCTATTCTATTCCTGGACAAGTTACCTCATTATCTTTTCAGCAAAGACTATTGACAATTTTGACAACTTTTATTCAATTATGTAGAAAAAAAGTAATTTTTCATGAGTCAAATTTCAACCATGTAAAACACATGCAAGCAAGTGTCCACACTAGATGAGACTCTTAATCGTAAAATGCAAAATGATTGCATGCCAAATTAAGCAAGTGAAACTTTAATCTTTTATTATACTATAAATGGGGTGATTTCTTGCCATTTGGTAAATGGAAAGACCACTTTATAATTCTTGAATTATTTTTAATTTATGATTAACTTGAAACTTTCAATTGCTTCTCAAAATCAAAAGTAGTGTGGTCAATTCCTGAGAAATTTGCAGTTTTAAGTCATTAAAATTTCAAATTTAAAATGTTCCATTTCATAAATGGTTCTTAAAAGATGTTTTTACAAAAATGGTTTGAAGTTTCGTGAAGTAAATGCTCTGAAATCTCGGGTACAAATTCATTTATGCTGTGATTTCTTAGTTTGAAAAAATGACCTCAACTTTTCAAGTCCTCTTGAAATGACCAAAAGTATGTGAAAAAAATCAATACTCAGATATCAGCTCAAGATGTTACACATGCATTTAGAACAATTTACAGAAATAATAGTGTTTTTGTTGAAATCAAATAATCAAAGAGCTGAAAGCTCTGAGGAAAAATGACGCCACTGTCTCTAATATTGTGATATTTTTATGCAAGTCTTGATTTTCACATACCGTAATTAGTTTAACATTCCAACATGTCTCGTAAGCATATAATTGATATTCGTATATATGTGTGTGTTATGTGAAGATGACAACTGGCTGTTTTTAGTACAAATGTATAGGTCAAGACTACCTGAATCATCTACAGTATCCAATGACTACTGGCTGTTTTTTTCTATAAATAAATAGGTCAAGACTACCAGAATGATCTACAATATCCAATGACTACTGGCTGTTCTTTTGTACTAATAAATAGGTCAAGACTATTTGAATGATCTACAATATCCAATGACTACTGGCTGTTCTTTTGTACTAATAAATAGGTCAAGACTATTTGAATGATCTACAATATCCAATGACTACTGGCTGTTCTTTTGTACATATAAATAAAGACTACCTGAATGATCTAAAGTATTCTAAGTAATGTGATTTTTGTCTTGCAATTACATTTCTCTAAATCAAGAATATAGACTACTAGTATCCTTTTCAAACCAAATGATTATGAAGAGCCTGTTGTTATCAAGCTCTTATACCCAACATACTCATTAAATAAGTTACTAGTGACCTAGTTATTTCTGTTACTTGAAGCAAATTATATTTCTGTAGATTTAGACAATAGTATAATATTGTTTTACTAGTTTTATTTCACCTTGAAGATTAGACAAATGGGGATACTCCTTTGATTTTTTATTTCATGTCAGTCAGGTCGCTTTATATGAAACTTGAAACCACTTCTCTGCCATATTGTTATTTCATAACAACACTGCCCTTGACCATGTTGACCCATGTAATTGATATTCATTCTTTAACCATATATCATAGTCAGTTAGTTTTTGACTTTGCACTCCCACACCACCTTTCAGGTCAAATGTCTGTCTCCATTTAAGTTAATGACATTGAACAATCATGGTATTAAACACAATTTCAATAGTGATAATGCTGTTCTATTACATGTAGGTCACCATATATTCAACTTGGGTAGCATTCCAGTTATTGAAATTTGTGTCAGATTAGAACAATGATCTAGACCTTTAGGAATGGATCTTACAATTTAATATGGAGCCATAGTATGGGACCCTACACGGTAACAAAAAAACAAGCTTGAAAGGATACGTCAAGCGGCAAAATCTATCACCAGAAATTACAAGTCAAGAGAGGATGGACGGGATACGTCTCTAAAATGCTTGCCTAACTGGAACTACAACAAGATCTCCAGACAAGACGAACAAGGAGTTGAAGCCAGAAGTTAATATTTATGTAAAAAGTAGTTGAGGGCTGATTCCGCTATTGAACCATACTTTCATTCTATAATATTATTAAGTAAGTACTTCTGTATTGTCCTTGTTATTGGTCCATGTCTTGGTGTATTGGTCTGAGGCGGCCGAAGGCCAATACTGCTGGCCGAGGACCAACAATAAGGCCAATACAGAAATACATGTAATAGTATCTTTATTGATTAACTACAGTGTTACAATATTTTTTATTTCATTTCACAAGAGATAAACATTTTACCTTGAAGTGGAACTATCCAAATCTCAGTTTCTTTTATAAGATGCAATATCTAATGATTTGGTGCCGTTTCCATGTATCTTCAGCCTTTTCTCATCTGATGAATTTTCTACCCTTTCCAATCACTATAAAGTGTTACAACTTTAATTTAGACACAACACATAAATAGTAATTGAAAGGTACTGCCATTGCATGTGTAATGCAAATATATTTTAAAAAGATAATGTAAGAGTTGAAATTGATACAACTATCCATAAGCCAATTGACCAAAGAACGAAGATTTGCGCAATTACAGAATGCATATGCCTGGTTCGGGTTTAAAATAAAAGACCGTTTACAAAACATGAGAAGCGAAGTAAACAGTAAAATCGATTTGTACCATCGACATGATGAAATTATGAGGTCGTCAAGAAATGAACTTTGTGATAATTTACTCGTTCCCCAAAGCTGAAATAATTCCATCGTCTACTTTCAAAATGCTTTTCAAATGAATGGGACCGTCTTTAACCTAAAATATATGCCATACTGAACGTTTCAGCTTGTTTATGGTGAGTAAATAAAAACTGCGTCGTACAAACAACTGTTTACTTTCAGTTTGAGTTTATCGTGACTTACGATCTAAAAAACTAGAGACGTTCAAATTTTTTTGGTAAATAAAATAAAGTATGTAAACTGGTTCCCGTTCGACTACAAGCAGATTCCAGTTAGTATGTAAAATAGTAAATATGAAACCGAGTGCAGTAGGCGGAGGCATAATCAACTTCCGTTAGTTCTGCTGGTCAATGGTATCAGAAACATGCCGCTGATAGCGTCATTTTTCCAAAAATTAAGTTGATTGTAGTTCAAAAATTAAACATTGATAATCTGTTTTTTAGCTACACCAGAGCCTGAATCTGAAAACACCCCAACCCCAGAATCTGAAAACACCCCAGAACCAGAATCTGAATCTACTCCAGAACCTGAATCTACACCAGAACCATACTTACCTTGTGGTAACAGATTTGCATATTGTGTGAGTGGAACCTGCTATAATTCTGTAGTCTGGAATTATAACAGAATGAACGATGAGGTTACATTCACCGTTTCAGCACAAATGAGTTCTTCACAGTTTGGATGGGTTGGTGTTGGATTTTCAGATTCTCCAGTAATGGTATGTTTGTTGTCAACAATCTCTACAGTCCAAACTGTAATGTTTAGTAGTGTACAATACATTTGAAATCTCAGAACAGGTTAGAATGTTTCATCCATTAAATTATTTTTTGAAGGAATATCTGACCAATGAATGTGTTGTTTTGAAAATACTTTACATCAGAAATTTTGGAGGGTAGTAATTTTAGCTATCAAACCTAGGACTTGCAAGTAAATGCAGAGAATATTTTATTAACCATAATTTCTGAATAAAAAAGATATGGGCTTACTTTAATGACACAGCTACCAAACTTTATACACACACCAAATTATTAAAGAGACCTCTAGAGGTCAAGTCTTTAACAATAAAGAAGTATCTGTACTATATGTCAAATTGTAAATTGTTCCAAGACAATGCAAGTTGTTAATAAACTTGTTATGGAGTACCACAGATCTGCCATCAATACCAAACTCCTTAAAGAACAATAAAAATACGTACCAATTGTTTACAAGCTTAAGTTTGTGATTAGGTCAGTTTAAAGGATAACATTAATGGTAGGTTAATAATATTTGGTATGCAGTTGTATTAGTATTTGCACATCTCACTTCCATAGATATCAATTGGCCCTCCTCTCAGTCATGGTAGGTTGACCTTTTGCATAGTTTACTTGTTAACGCTTTAACCAAATTTTTGGTGAATTATTTATATCTATTGACGTAAGCTCCCTTTCGTTTTTTTTTTAATTTTAGATTTTACGTTTCTGAGTTATGGGATTTTATTCATAGAAAAGGGTGGATTTCCCAGTTTTCGGATAATAACTCAAAAATGCTTGAGCAGTTTTCATGAAACTTTAGTGGCTGGTTTATATGTATTAAAATAAGCTCCCTTTAGTGTTTTATATATTTCTGATATGACATTGAGGAGTTATGGAACTTTATTCATTGGAAAAACGACGGGCGTATCATGCGCTCATGGCGCAGCTCTTTATTAACATTTGCATTATTCTATAGAAGTTACATACAGACAAGACATATCTCTGTGTCAACATTTTATGTACCCAGTACATGTTATACAGCATTGTACACAACTCATTTTCTGAGGCAGTGATATTCAATGATGTAAATTTCAGTTCTGTTTTAGATTTTAGATTGTTTTGTGAATAATTTGCCTTCTAATTTTCCTATGTACCATTAACTTCTAAGGAAAGTAGGCTCAAGTATTATAACATTCAATTTATAAGGGAGCAGAAATTAAAAAAAATTGTTTCGATGTGTTTGATTACAAAACATAAGTAACATTATATATAATATGTATTTTTCAGTCAGAGGCAGATATTTACATGGGTTGGTACAACCAAGCTGATGGTTCATATGTTATTAGAGACCGGTAAGTTAATGAATAATGATGGTTGAACTATATCTAATGTAATCATTGATATATAAAGGTTTTGGCAAGTCTTCAGGATACGTCACTCATACATTTGAAAGTCAATTTGTTCACAGATGTCTTCAAAACAAGGAATTATTTGAATCTGGAATAATTTTGAGTTCTGGAAAGTTTATAACAAATGTTTGATGAAAACTAACCCAACTAAATAGGGTTAGCCATGCATGCATGGCTTAGGGGGGTTAGTCAGTTCATACTGAAATATCAGTGAAAGTAACGTGAACCATAGCCGTGCGTGCATGGCTAACCCACTAAAATTGGGTTAGTTTTCATCATACATTTCTTATCAATTTTCCAGAATTCAAAATTATTTCAGATTGAAATAATTCCTTTGTTTCAAATGCTTTTATGATTTTTGTCTTGTCTGCGACAAAGGTTGTGGAATGTGATCCACAGTTGCTGCTTTTTCCAGTGCATGGTGGCGTCAACAATTGTTATGTTTTCTGCTTAAGTCAGTTTGATAGGAACTACTTGTGATATTTTCTATAAAGTTGCATTACTATCAGTACATCTCACTTTGCAGACCATTTCGAGGCCCTGACCCCTAGTTCATGGTCCAGTTACATTGAATTAATTAGTAATTTTTCAAATGTTATTGATATAATATTGCTGATAAAAGTGGTTTGTTCCTACTAAAAGGATGCAGAATTATATACAGTGTACGTAAGTAAGTTTGTTGACTATTTTGTGGCCCTGCCCCCAAGTTATTGGTCCAGCAACTTTGAATTAATTAGCAATGATGCTGTCCATTAGAATAGATGGTATTTTTCTGAAATTTCTGTCAACAGGCGAGACTTATCTTTGATTCAACAGTTTTAAAAAAAAAAAATATATTTAATGTAAATTTCAACTTTATCTTAAGTTCCAAACAGAAAAAGGTGACTTTGTGGCAGGTTTCATCTAACCTTTAAGTCATATGAAACTTCAGATTAAAATAAAAAGTTGAATATGTTTTATATACTTGATTAGGTAAGTTTTACTATCAAACAAGTGTGTATGAACTTTCTTGTAAAAGAAAATCCTTTATATTTCTGTGGATGCATTATTATTCGTTGGATACCATTTTTTGTGGATTTCATGGGTATAGGGCAACCACGAGTACATATGTTCAACGAATTAAGAATTTTCTATAGGAATGTATACAGAATTTGTCAAAACCATGAAATCAATCAAATATCCACGAAATTGCAGGTTTTCCTCAATCCACGAAAATTGGTACCCAGGAAAATACACGAATCCACAGTATCAAAATCTTCATAAATGTACTGCTATTGAATTATTTTCTTTCCGTACACTAATTCACTGATATTTTTCCGTATGCTGTGACCTTAACTACGAGACCTCTCTTTAGAACTTCGGCCACCACACAGTACATGTGCGAAAGGAAAACTGTGATGAAAGAATGATATAAACAAACATGCACCGGAAGGTTAATAGTAGTTAATAATTCTTAATGAACAAAATTAATATAACAAATCATTTAACAACTGTTCAGGACACAAAATCAGTACATCTAAATAAGAAGATGTAGTATGAGTGCCAATGAGACAACTATCCATCCAAGTCACAATGTGTAAAAAGTAAACAATTATAGGTCAAAGTACGGCCTTCAACACGGAGCCTTGGCTCACACCGAACAGCAAGCTATAAAGGGCCCCAAAAAGACTAGTGTAAAACAATTCAAACAGGAAAACCAATGGTCTAATCTATATAAAAACGAGAAACACTTATGAACCACACCAACAAACGACAACCACTGAACAACAGGCTCCTGACTTAGGACAGGTGCATAAAAATGCAGCGGGTTTAAACATTTTAACAGGCGCCAACCTTCAACCTAACCTGAAACAATGGTATAACATTACAACATAAAAAGATACATGCACAGCAAAGGAACATTGTCAAGATCCGGTAAACTTCGGCAACAAACTCAAAGTTTATTAGATTGCAATCAACAATCACTGAATGAAATATCATTTGTCCATAATATGTTATAGATTCCTATTAAATATAAAACTAGATGTGTTGGGACGACATGATTGGCCCTGCTTGCGAAAAAAAGCTTGAAGCAATCTGTGACAATCATAGTAGACTCACATACTAAAAATCAGCTCAATATGTGAAGGGGTTTAGAAAAAAGTTTGTATAACTGCTATTTTCATGAAATTTCCAAAGTCCAAAGCCTATAATTTGGCAAAAGTCAGCAGAGCGGAACCAAACTTAAATTCGATCTGTAACTCATCATAGTAGACTCACATACTAAAGATCAGCTTAATATGTGAAGGAGTTTAGAAAAATAATCCATATAACTGCTATTTTCATGAAATTTTCAAAGTCCTAAGCCTGTAATTTCGTCAAAAGTCAATGGAATAGAACCAAACATAAACTCGATCTGTAACTCATCATAGTAGACTCACATACTAAAAATCAGCTCAATACAGTTGAAAAATAATTTTATGTAGTTAAAATTTGGTAGTTTTCCTCTAAATTCTATTTCATGGTAATAATTATCAATTGTATTGTATATTTTCAGACAAGCACCTGTTGGTCATGGTAAACCTGTTAAAGATTCCATACAGAATGTTGTGGCACTAGCTGGAAGCTATGATGGTACCACAGTGTCCTTCACCTTCAAAAGAAAGAGAATGACCAATGATACAACAGACTATCAGTTCAATAATACAAATTGTCCATACATTTTATTAGCCTCAGGAGGTTCATATGATGCTCTTACAGATGAACCTACAAACATTCATGAACGTCGTTTTCCATCTCCATCTAAACATTGTATCAGTACTTGTAAGTTTTTATATTTTATGTTTTATTACTTCCTGTACAATATGTTTCAATACTTGAAGATTTTTATATGTAAAAATAAGGGCATATTTAGTAAAAAATTATAATGAAGTGCCCTTGCAAAACATATCTGAATGAAAGAAATCTTGACCTAAACTTTAGTGAGACAACAACCAGACAATTCCAGTTACCTCAAATAGATATTTAGAGGTGACCATAAGATCTTCAATGATCAACAACTTACAGTGCCAAATGCCAACCTTTAAATCTACCTGAATGTAGACTATCCGTAGTTGTGAAAAATGTGAACAGAGATAACTATAAATCTTTCATTTGCATAAAATTCTAATTAGACTGATATCAGATTTTAGGCCATACTTGATAATAAATTGCAAAGGATGCTTTTAAACTTTTTTTTTTTTTTTGGTTTGTTATCTGTATTTCATTAATTGCATATTATGGATAAAAGATTGGTAGAAAGTAATATTTAATGATGTCAGCCCATGAAAAAATACATATTCATGCTTCAGTTACTTGACTTAAATTCAGCTGAAATTTGAAATGGTTATTGCTATTTTATAAGTCACTAAGATTGATGAAAAGTTGTATTCAGTTTTGATACCCCCGCTTTAAAAAAGTGGGGGTATACTGTTTTACCTCTGTCTGTCTGTCTGTCCATCCATCCGTCCATCAGTCCATCCATCCTTCCACTGTCTGTCCGTCCGTCCGTCCCATGAATATTTTTCTTTTCATCTTTCTCAGGAACTACATCATAAGGATTTCTGAAATTTGGTTTCAGGGTTTATATAAGTCAGCTATACCATGTGATGCGTTTTCAGATTCATCACTCAACAACAAATGCATATTTGGGCTGGGGTATCATCAGTGAACAGTAGCTCGCAGTTTCACTTGTTTAAACTGTGAGAACATTCAAGTATGCCAAATTGTTTTATATTTATTTATGAAATTTGTGTCAGTGGATGATTTATTAGCAGTACAGCAGTTGAATCAGATGACTTAGAGTTACAAACTGTTATCATTGTACTCTGGATATGCATTAATATTCTAAAATGAGACAATATTGTATTAAATTTAACATAGGTGATTCCAGCACAATGACAAAAGCAGGAGTTTGCCCAAGAGTAACAAATCAGATGATGGGTACATGTGTGGAGCAGTGTTCATCAGATGACCAGTGTCCAATGAACAAGAAATGTTGTTTTAATGGATGTGGTCACACATGTTCAGATGGTATGTTTTTGTTACAAATTTTATTTCTTATGATGGAATGTTCTTTGCAATTTTCATTTTTGTTGAGTATGCAACATTTAGGTGGCAAAAGCTAGACATAGCGGTCATATATTCTGTTTACAGTGTCTTTTACATTTAGGTCCTGTCTGTGGTTACAGTTTTTTAGACATCAATAACTTTGTCAAATCTTCATGAATTTTATGAAATTTGGACAGAGGCTTGTTTATGACTGATAGACTATGCAGAGCAAAATTTTGAAAATATTTATTTTCATTACTCTATATTTTACTGATAAATGGGCTTTGAAAATATTTATGTTCATTTTTAGCTCACCTGGTTTACAGGCCAAGTGAGCTTTTCTAATCACTTGGCATCAGTCATCCTTCTGCGGAGGCATCGTCCATTAATTTTTACAAAGATCTTCTCCTCTGAAACCACAGCCAAATTTAACTAAACTTGGCCACAACCATCATTGGGGTATTGAGTTTTAAAAATGTGTTCAATGACCCCGCCGGCCAACCAAGATGGCCAACATGGCTAAAAATAGAACATAGGGGTAAAATGCAAGTTTTGCCTATTACTTTGAAAACCACTATAAAATAAAGAAATTCTGACTGGAACAAAAAGGTTCAGATTGTTGAGCTCTTACTATTATCTATTTTGGTAAAAACTGTCACACAACTTCTTATAGGAGTTATTGCCCTTAATTGACAAATTTTACCATTTTAAAAATTTTTCTCCTAATATCTCATAAAATTATAATAGATAGACAGAAACTTTAAATAGCAAAAATGATCAGCAAGACAAGATCTACTAATAAGTCAAACATGACCAAAATTGTAAGTTGGCTCCTTATTGAAGTAATTGCCCTTTTATGACGATTTTTTAGCTCACCTGTTCCAAAGGGCTAATTGACATTTTCTCATCACTTGGCATCCTTTGTCTGTTGTCTGTCGTTGTCTGATAACTTTTACAAAAATCTTCTCCTCTGAAACTATGGGGCCAAATTTAACCAAACTTGGCCACAATCATCATTAGGGTATCTAGTTAAAAAAAATTTGTCCTATGACTCCGCTTGCCAACCAAGATGTTGGTCATGGCTAAAAACAGATCATAGGGGTGAAATGCAAGTTTTGTCTATTATTATGAAAACCGTTATAAATAGAGAAAATCTGATAGAAACAGAAATGTTCAGAATGCTAAGCTCTACCAATTGTCCGTATATGTCAATACTGTCAGATGACTTCTGATAGGAGTTATTGCCCTCAAATGACAAATATTACATTTTTTTTTTCATTTTTGATCAGCAAGACAAGTTCTACAAATAAGTCTTCATGGTTGTCAGTCGACTCATTATTAGAGTAATTGCCCTTTGATGATGATTTTTACCATTTTTTTGCATTTTTGTATACATGTATCTTAAAAATTAAAATAGATAGACAGAAACTTATATAAGCAAAAATGATCAGCAAGACAAGATCTACAATTAAGACAATATGGAGGAAATTGTCTTGACAACTCCTAATGGAGTTATTGCCCTTTAATGATGATTTTCATCTTTTTTTTTTTTGCGTTTTGCCTTATATGATAAAAATTATAAGAGATAAATAGAAACTTTAAATCGCAAAAATGATCAGCTAGATGAGATCTACTAACTAGTCAAATTTTGCTGATATAGTTAGTAGACAGTCACTCTTTATAGGAGTGATTGCCCTTAAATGAGGATTTTTTTTACCCTCTTTTATAATTTAAAATAGAATTTTATGAAACATTGGCAGAAGCTTTTTTTATGCTGAAGATATAATGCCTGATGCAAACTTTGAAAAATATATTTTTTTTTCATTTTCCGTATTTTTCTGATAGATTGACCTATTTTTTTTTTTACAGTTTATCAGCCTCTGGTGTCCACTTAAACGTCATACATAAGAACCAAACTATTGTTATCTTTAATACAGGATTTCATCTAACTTAATTCTAAGAGGGGAGACTTCAGCATGCTGTTTCAAATGACAGTAGTATCAACATTTGTTAAAATTTGTGATAAGAGTTTATTTATACTTATTTTAGTCATTGAATCAGGACATACATCAGAACCAGAGAGAACTCCTGAACCTGAAGTAGAGCCTACTGGTGAACCTGAAGGAGAAGGAGATCCTACTGGTGAACCTGAGGGAGAAGGAGAGCCTACTGGTGAACCCGAGGGTGAAGGATCATGCGGAAGTCGACCAGCTGGAAACTCTGACACCACTGGAAGTAGGTAACTGTAAAATTCAAAATTTAAAAAAAGGAACAGGAACATGAAGTGTAAGATAAAGATAAATTTTATATTTCCAAAAGAGGACCCCATTGTGGAAAAAATAGGTACAATGATTAGTATATTACACAAATTAGATTTACATTTTTGACAGTGGACAATGATTCGCGATAATGAATATACATAATTTGAGAATTAAGTCTTGTTTCAAATAAATTGTGCTTTATGTGTATAATATAAAGCTTTTATTTTTTTATGAATGAGTTACACAAGTTGATCCAAGGTCGATTGGCATAATGAAGTCATTGAAAAATCAGTTCTTACTGGGACGTAATAACATAAGAATTGTGACATAGGAAATGAATGGGAAGTGCCCGAATTGAAAGTCGTCTATTGACATGCGTTCGTGTGGTAGGTAGTAATTTTTGTTTAATAATATTTATGATACAATTGTTTTTTAGATAATCCACATCCTATGGACTGTGTTGACATGGTTGTGGGAACAGCCAAAGGAAACAGAAGTAGAATTGGTGACTTCTACGCTCATGGAAGATCCACACCTATGTATGATTCTTTTTATGGTGGAAAGGAAAATCTAATAGGAGCATTTGGATATGAAGAGAATGGATATACAACAATAATCTTCCGTAAAAAGATGACCGGTAAATGAAGTATATTGTTCTTGTTCTAAAACTTAATGCAGTTTTAAAAATAATTTTATAAACTTTCCTCTGTTGCAGATAGAATAAAATCAGTGGGGGGTATAGAGGGAGTATGCCTTGTTTATTTTTTAAATATAATTTTTTTTTTGCATTATATATATAAAATCTTCAAATTTTTGACAATTTTTACCATAATGGACAAACATACCCCCTATCCCCAAACCCTGGATTCACCCCTGAAAATTATATAATACTTTTCAACTTAGTGAACTTGTATTTCACTTTTATGTTTTGTGTTAAATAGATAATAGAAAACAGAAGAAAAAACTGCCTCCAAAATGGAACATAAGACCTTACATGGAACTGCATTAAGCAAATTTCAGCAGATTTGTCTATTCTAAGTGATATATTTTGCCCTTTTTATTTTTTAAATGAAATATAGAATACTGTGAATTCTTGCATAACCAATTTCAAAGCTTTCAATTTGATTAAAATAAATGCCAAATTCTTTTGAAATGATCTTATGCTTTTCTTTACATCATTTTATGAGCCAAAATTATCAGATTTTTATATATTTTAAAAGAAAAATGAAGTTTTCTTAAATAATTTGGCTGAATTTGAATATTTTGTGCAGGGTTATTCTAGAATAAAATTGAACATAATAAACAAAATTAAATATATTTTTGCAATATTTATCTCCATCAAACCCAGTTGGCTGAAATACTTTTGTTTTTATAAAACCTTTTTGGGAAAAGACTAAAAATACTACAGTCGAACATTTTTTTTAATGATATTATTAAATAAGTTTTAATCAAAGTTGCTACCATTTTGTATCTGATGATTCCATAAGATTGTTATTCAGATTTACATCCATCAATAAATTGTTTATGTTACTGGTATTCACCCTTGACAAAGGATGATTAATACATTTTGATGTTACAATCACTGATTAATGAGAATAAGCATACACCTATTGTAAAAAATAAAAATATATGGTAACCTGGATTTTCCTTCAATTTAATGTGAAAACTATTAAACGGTTGGTTTAAGTTCATCTTGAAACCAAAAATTTTGTACCCCCTGCTAATATGAAATAATTCTTGGGATAGTGATATATGAATATACTACTGTAAATTTAGAAATTATTGTGAGGAATTTATTATTGTTATTTTGTTATTTTGACATGACAAACAAAAAATTTAGATTAATTATTGCGGCTGGAGGAAAATCTGCATACAGATATATGGATCAGATATCTGAATGTGAGTTCATATTATTGCAATACTCATCCAGTTGCATTTTCACATTTATAAAAAATGCCTTAATTTCTGAATTTATATCAACTTTAACAAGTTCATATATGTGTTTTCATCAGCAATGGAGAGAGCCGACTTGCCTATTCTAGATGAACACATGCATGTGATTTGGGCACGAGGACAAGATCAGGGAGATTATGTACATAGTCCAGCTACTGGTATTGATGGTGTACCAGCTTCTTCTCTCAACATTCCAAACTATTACAGAGACGATGAATTCAAATACCATGGCCATAGATCTCATAGAGGTGTGACCAGAATCAACTTCAGAGGTATATAGATAGTTCTTCTGTTTCTGCGATCCCTTGTCATGTAAAAACTCAACACATTTACATACAACTTTCAAAAAAGAAATATTTTCATAATCACTCATAATAATACTATAATTGACAATTTACTGAATTCTTATTATTTTTGATATTTTTGTTGCTTTATAAAGCCTTGTTTTTCAACATTGAAAAGTTTGTTATTAAAAAAAGAATTTTGGAAAACTGTTTTAAGTATTTCACAAACACTTCAAAATGTGCAAACTGTCTTTGAACTTAGTGAAAAGAATACATTTATTATGTTTATTGAAAACAATGCATCAATTATATCTCATTTCACAATATAAAATGGCTACTGTTAATTAAAAATCAAAGTACTAAAGTACTGAACATCGGATGACCGCAAGTTCTGGTGGATGGTCAGAAGCACTTGTCTCAGAAAAAAAATCACATCTCTATACCTGAAAGCTAGTTTAAGGTACATAGATATATATTTTTCTGAGAAGTTCGTGTGTGGATGATGAATAAATGACAGGGAATTCAACCTCACCGTAATAACTATTATATTGTATTGATATAATCATTTGTTATCAGTAAACTCTGGTTTGTTGTTATATATTATATTAATATTTGTATAACAGTTATATATAATTTTCATCCATTTGTATATCATTCTATTTTACTATTCTAATGATAGTGCAGTGCAAGTGCATGGTGGACACTCTTCTGAAATAATTTGTTTTTCTATTTTTCTAATAGATTGGATTTGAGTAGGCATTCATATTTCCCCGCGTTTGTTGCAAAAAGTTCTTCAGATATTCTTCCGCATGTGTAAACAAAAATTTTCAGTATTCTTGATTTGTTATTGATATATATATTTCTCACGACAAAACATTTTCATATCATTTATCTATGTTCTTAAAAATAATTTTCATGAATATTTAATGATGAAATTAATATATAACAAGCGATAAGGAATGTTATTTTGCACTCAATAATATCTGCGTAATTATACGAAATACGTTCTGTTATCAGTCAAAAAGGCAAGTCACGTGGGTAGAAATGTCTGTGGCAACATAACACCGGAATGCCCTCACGGTCATTCGCTGTAAAAACATAATTGACAAAACTTGTGATATATTTGATGACCTGTGATCAGTCATATGATATCTATATATATAAAGTGCCTAGATCAAATATGATATTTAGAAAAACATTTTAGTATCTTCAATTACTAACATGATTGATTTGTACCTTTCAGAGGGTGCAGCTACTCCACCACCAAATGGTCAGTGTGCTGGTTCCTGGGGAACATGCTCTACTGGGAACTGTCATAGAGTCACATGGGCATATGCTAATGACATGATTTCCTTCACTATTACTGCAGACTTAGAAAATGACCAGTGGGTTGGCATTGGGTTCAATACTATCAGAGCAATGGTAATTTTAAAAAGCTTGTTCAGAAAACTTGTTTTAGGTTAACATTTAGACAAAGAAATCAAATTTGAATTACTTTTCAAGCTTTACTGAAATAGATTCAAGTTTATTAAAGTGAATGTATAAGATTATATATATGTTCTTTTTTAGTATCTAGGGCAGTATCCAACAAAAAGTAAGACAACACAGCCTATTTTTCATGCTCCAATGACTCTGGTTTAAGTTTATGCATGACAGTGATTTTTGATGAAAGACCCAACATTTAGGTAACAATATGCATAATCCTATTAAATTATGATAAAAGGATATTTGATGACCAGACAGACATTATCTCCCGTGGGATATCCTACATTGATAGCATATACTTACAGAAAATGTAATACTGCAAAGCTTGAATACAAAAGAGAACTATGGTACTGCAATAGTATAGATTAAAAAAGATCTTTTGTTTATTTCCAGAGTAACACAGATGTCATAATTGGATGGGTGACGTCTGATGGACAAGTTACTATAATGGATATGTAAGTCTTGCAATATTTTTTTATTCCCTACCTCAGATACTAAAGGAGCATTATGTTTTCTGGTTTGTGCATCCGTCCATTAGTCCGTCATATATCAGGTTAAAGTTTTTGGTAAAGGTTGTTTACCATGAAGATGTGGTCACACAAACTTGAAACTTAGTGCACATGTTCCTTATGAACTTTTCTAAATTATATACCAAATTAAGGTTTTGACCCTGAGACTCTTGATACAAAATTGTCATATACAGAGCAGAATATTCATGATATTTCTACCAGTTTTAGTAAAATTTTTCAATAATAATTTTTGAAATGCAACAGACCAAAATTGTAATATTCTAATGGCCTAAATTTGCAAATTCTTCAGGAATGAACTTTGCTATTTTCTTGAGAAAAGAAACACATAATGGAAGTTCCAACTAACTATAAATAACTATACAGGGTTACTTCTTACTATCCAGGGGGATTAAATCATCTTATTTGTAATTTATAAAAAAGAATTATGACAGATAAGGATTTTACTTGTGTGTTTTGACATGAAATTATTTGATGAGATGGAATTAACTTCTAATTTGGTACTTATGTATAGTAAATAAAACCATATATTTCCCCTGTTAAAATTCCCTTTTCGACATAATTGAAGTAAAGTTTCAAATTACAAATCTAAATTGTTGGAATCCTTTTCTGAAAACTCATAAAAAGATGAAGTAAATCATATGAAGTTGATACAGCCCCGTAAGGTGTATTTCCATTACATAAATTAGGAAAGTAACAAAAAAACAGCTCTTCTGTGCTTTGATTTTCTTCATATAACTTACCCAAACTGGACTGAAAGGGAAATTTTGGTTTTGGATCATCAGTTCTCTGTATCACTTTTCCTGTTGAAGTAAAGGCAAAATAAGGAACTCTATTGGTTTCAGAAAGGAAAAATAATATTAATAATAGAAAAACAAAGGATATGGGGTATCCATCCATGACCCAAAATCAGCACATGTGCAGCACAAAACACATAACACACTTTTATTGCTGCTGTTCATCTCAAATTCATATATGTATGATTGAATGTGATGAGTAAATGATTCCAGGGGTGAATTAATACAATGTTAATAGTTTTTATAGGCTGTAATACATGGACCATGCAGGTGAGTGATATAGGCTTTGTGTAAGTAGATTCTATGGATGGTGGAAAATCACATATTAAATTTCTTATAAAATATTAGTTGAACTATGGAAACTATGGTATATATGAACAGTAACAAGCAACCTTTTGTTTTAGAATGAAAATCTATACTCTGAAATATATCTTCAGGTTGTAGCATTTTTAAGAAGAGGAATATTTATCTTTGTTTTCAGTATCTATATGGATTCAGTCAGCCTTTTTATGACCCAATTACTATAATACAGAGAACATTTTGTTTTCTTTTCTGTGAGACCGTTCATCCATCCATTCATCCATTCTTTATCAGGTTGAAGTTTTGGATTAAGGTAGTTGTGGTCACATCAACTTGAAACTTAGTCCACAAGTTTACTATGACATGAACTTTTAAATAGATACAAAATAAGGGTCTTGACACAGATTTGATTGAATATTGTAATGTGATAATGCCAGCAGGGCAGGTTGTACAATTGACACATTAATTATTGATTTTTTAAAATGTTATTCAAACTAGTTTTACTATGTATGCATTTTATTATTAATCTGATGATTGTAGGAAAACCCCAGTTCATATGGTAGCCCTAGGGCTGATACAAGCCAAGATATCTCTGAAATTCAAGGATCAAGAATTGGACGCAGAACAACTTTATCCTTCAAACGTCCACGTACAACAAATGATCCAGCTGATTTTAGTTTCTCTGAAACCAATTGTGGATACCTCTTTTTCCCAAAAGGAGGCAGTTTTGATGCTACCACTAGTTCAATTGGCAAACACGATCAGACACCTGTTATTTCTTCAAATAAGATATGTTTTCCCTGTCAAGGTTTGTGACTCTAGCACTATGTAAAACTTTAATGTATTAATCTAGAAAATTAATATTTGTGCTTTATATCTGACCTCTATACCAGTAAACTCCCTATTTTAAATAGTACTAATAATAATTTGACTAGATTTAGAGTCAAGTTCGGTTTAAGAAGGGGCTTCCAAATATATTTTTTTTATTTTGAAAACTCCCAGAGAAGACCAGTCTCTGATTGAGGTCAGAATTTTGTACTTCACTGTCAACATTTAACAAAATATTGTTTCTTGTAAAAATGACAAGTAATTGTCAAAAATTAAACCCCAACGAATGTACTGTATATTTATATATACTTGTATCCATGGTGTCAAACTTTCATATTTTATGAAGAAATATGTCATATGTTCATGTGCCTTTGAATTCAAGGTTTCATTCTTTGCACATAACAAATATTATTGCTTCATAGAATGTACATATTTGACCCAAAGTGACCATTAGTGTTTTGCAAAGTTTGTGGCATGGTTCTGCTCAAAAAGATGTTATACCCACATTTACATCTTGTTAAAAAATATCTTGTAGCAAAATAATTTTTTGGCTCATACCTAAATATTAATGAAAGATCAAAATGTTGCCGATTTTGGCAGTTGCTTTTTCATTAAATGCAAGGAGTTTGTTAGCAGATAATACAAATATGCAAAACAAAATTAAAAATGTAAACATTGATATCTGACAGATTAATGTCTTGTGAACATTTGAAGGTAGTTATATGATAGATTAATGTCTTGTGAACATTTGAAGGTAGTTATCTGACAGTTTAATGTCTTGTGAACATTTGAAGGTAGTTATATGATAGATTAATGTCTTGTGAACATTTGAAGGTAGTTATATGATAGTTTAATAGTTATATGATAGATTAATGTCTTGTGAACATTTGAAGGTAGTTATATGATAGATTAATGTCTTGTGAACATTTGAAGGTAGTTATATGATAGATTAATAATGTCTTGTGAACATTTGAAGGTAGTTATATGATAGATTATTAATGTCTTGTGAACATTTGAAGGTAGTTATATGATAGATTAATGTCTTGTGAACATTTGAAGGTAGTTATATGATAGATTAATGTCTTGTGAACATTTGAAGGTAGTTATATGATAGATTAATGTCTTGTGAACATTTGAAGGTAGTTATATGATAGATTAATAATGTCTTGTGAACATTTGAAGGTAGTTATCTGACAGATTAATGTCTTGTGAACATTTGAAGGTAGTTATATGATAGATTAATGTCTTGTGAACATTTGAAGGTAGTTATATGATAGATTAATGTCTTGTGAACATTTGAAGGTAGTTATATGATAGATTAATGTCTTGTGAACATTTGAAGGTAGTTATATGATAGATTAATGTCTTGTGAACATTTAAAGGTAGTTAGTTATATGATGGATTAATGATAGTTTTTGTTTTTTGGATTTCAGGGGGCCAAAAAGATATATGAAATCATCTAATTCTGTTTGATAAATTAATACATTCATTTGTTTCACTTTTTTCAAAGTTATTGGAGTTGTTGTCATTCATTGATGATTTGAATTTACTTTTAGAGCTTTTGATAATTTTTCTTGAAAACAATACTATAAATTCAGAAATTATTGCATGCATTTATTATTGCAATTTTTTAAAGAATGGACAAAAATGCGAGATTAATTATTGGGATTGCAGGAAATCTGTATACAGTTATATGTATCAGATATCAGAAAGCTAGTTCTTATTATTGCGATATTCACCCAGTCACATTATTCCCATTAATAAAAACCTTGTGATAATTTCTGAATTTACAGTAATGGAAAGAGAGATTCTGTAAACAACAAAAATGATAAACAAGTAACTTTAAGATTTACAAATCTTTTCATAAGTATTGTGATAACTGCGTAATGGAGGGTTGAGGCTTGGAATATTTTCTCCTTAATTTCATTTAAATATTGTTACCATGTGAGCAACTGGGGCTCTTACTAGCCTCTTGCTTTGCCGTAAAGAGTTTTATTGTCCCCGCACAACACGTTTCAGGGACATAGAAATACTGGGCCTCTATCTGTCTGTCCGTCTGGTCTTGTAAGCACTCTCACATTAATTATATGAAAAACTGCATTGTTAGCGCTCTCACGTGTACAATTCTTGCCAGATTTTTGTCTTGCCCACCACGAAAGTCACATAAGCGTGACATAGGGATTGCTTTTCCAGCGATGGCTGCTATGACGGCGTCAACAATTGTTAAGTTTTCTGCTTAAGGTAGTTTGATAGGAACTACTTGTGATAGATCATGAATATTTTGTATGAAGATGCATTATTATCAGTACATATCAGTTTGATGACAATTTTGAGGCCCTGCCCCCTAGGCCATGGTCCAGTGATTTGAATTAATTAGCAATTTTAAATGTTAAGTTTTCTGCTTAAGTTAGATTGATAGGAACTACCTGTGATAGATCAATGATATTTTGTATGAAGTTGCATTTTTATCAGTACATATCAGTTTGACAACAATTTTGTGGCCCTGCCCATAGGCCATGGTCCAGTGACTTTGAACTACTTAGCCATTTTCAATGTTAAGTTTTCTGCTTAAGTTAGTTTGATAGGAAGTACTTGTGATAGATCAATGATATTTTCTATAAACTTGCATTACTATCAGTTCATATCAGTTTGACAACTATTTTAAGGCCCTGCCCCCTAGGTCATGGTCCAGTGACTTTCAATCAATTAACAATTTTCAATGTAAAGTTTTATGATTAAGTTAATTTGATAGGAACTACTTACAGTAGACTATATTTTCTATAAAGTTACATTGCTGTCTGTACATCTCAGTTTGTCAACCATTTACTGGCCCTACCCACTAGTTGGTCCAGCGACTTTGAATTAATTAGCAATGTTGCTGTCCATTAGATTGTCTTTTTCTGAATTTTATGCTTTCAGGCGAGACATATCTCTGTGTCAACAGTTTATTATAAAACTTATGTCATAGGTTTATATCAGCAATGTCTTGGACATGTTCAAAAATCAGTGCCGATAAGTTATTTTTAAAAGAGTTATGCCCCTTGAAAATATTAATTATGTGTAACATTGCATTGTAAGCACTGTCACGGGTACAATTTTTGCCAGATTTTTATCAAATAAATATCAAAGGTTTATATCAGCAATGTCTTGGACAATTTAAAAAATCAACGACAATGAAATAATTTTAAAAGAGTTATGCCCCTTGGACGCATTAATTAGGTCTTTCCACTTTTCTGTGGAAAGACCTATTTATTGTATTTGTTCTGATTATTAGGTCTTTCCACTTTTCTGTGGAAAGACCTATTGTATTTGTTCTGATTATTATTATTATTATTTTCTTCCGCCAAATTTTGTTCTCGCGTAAAATTTTTGTTTCGCAATATGTCGCTAAGATATTTCTTATATAGTATCATACAGTTAATGCGCTTTTTATTTTCACCCATTGTAAGCCGAACAATTTTCTTTGTAAGAGTTATCTCCCCGAACACTGTTTTCCTTGTGACTGCATCTCCTCCGTAACCGCAAAAGAAAGCGACAAATTTATTTTATAAAATTGCTCATTATATCCTTCGCATGACTTGTCCTATTTTGACCGAAGCGATATGAACACTCCATATGAGAGTTATTTCCCCTTATGCATGTGATATAAGTGATATGCATTTCTATCTTGTAAACCATAAGTGATAGAGACCTAGGATCTTTTGATTTGAGGTTCTTGATCCAAAAAAAGAAAATTAGGTCAAGGTCAGAGATCAAGGTCATATTTTTAATTTTGATTTTGGCTTATTTTCAATTCTTTTCAAAAACGGTATAAGATATCGACAACATATTGTTACTAAATTGTAAGTTGCGACATGTCGTAACACATAAATTTTGGTTAAAAGGGTACGCTAACATTAAATTGGAGTTTTCTCCCCTCTTTTATTAAAAGTTAAGCATATAGTGATATAACTCATTAACCATATATAATTAAGACCTATAGTCTTTTGATTTGAAGCCCTTGGTTTATGACCTTGAAATTGAGCTCAAGGTCATAGGTAAAATTGACGTTCTAGATTTTGACCTTTGCTTTTACCTCATATGTATACATAATAAAGCCATGGAACTTTTTGCATTACGTGGCAAGCCACTTGACTATGGAAAAGCCAACCGGAAGTGACCTGGTGTAAACCTGAAGTAGCTATTTTTTGTACTTATTTAATGTAAAAGTATATTGAACCATATATTTTTGGAATCAGTATCAAGTAAACTATCAAATAAAACCGGAAGTGACATTTTTCAAACCGGAAGTAACAATTTATCTCCCTTATTTAGAAAAAATGTATAGAAACGATATATTTTTGGAATCAAGTGTCAGTAAGCTATCATTTGACGCTGGATATGATATATCTAACTGAGTTTTAATATTTCAATTTCAAAATTGATCTTAATGGGTGTTCTCTTAACAATTGATTTTTATTTATATCTGAATTGTATTGCATTTGGTCTCAAGCCTTCATTTCTCTAGGATATTCATAAAATGTTTTTAGTTTTTGCCAATGGACAGATAAAATATGTGCAAATTTGGGGACATTGGAACTCTTCTCTTTTATTATTAAAGTCATGTGCAAGGAATGTTTTGCAGATGATCCAATCCATTGTGAGATAGGACAAACTTACACTTCAAAAGTATATACAAGGATTCCTGCCATTTTGATATTTTTCTCATAAACGGATCAGATCATCTTTTAAAAATACATTTTATTTTACTTTAATACAATTTACACATATATTTATATTCTAAGTTAATACAATTTACACATATATATAAATTTGAGCTGTTATTGTTTTGTTTATTTAGGTGGAACCCAGGCTACTCCAGCAAGCCATATGTACACTGTAATGATCAGAATTTTGGGTATACCATATATTGGTCAATATGGAAATGTCAACACACAGGAATATTTGAATCTGAAAAGGGAAGTTGAAAATGAGGTATGTATATTTTTTTTTTAATCCGATATGGTACTGTGATATGCCTAAATATGCTGAATATCTCACACATATTGATATTTATACATGGTGGGGGGCATGGTTGCTGAATATCTCGAACAAATTGATATTTATACATGGTGGGGGCATGGTTGCTGAATATCTCACACATATTGATACTTACACATATTTTGATATTTATACATGGTGGGGGCATGGTTGCTGAATATCTCACACATATTGATATTTATACATGGTGGGGGCATGGTTGCTGAATATCTCGCACATATTGAGGAAAAGAATAAGTAAGAAAACAATATATCAGTTGATTTGATCAGAACAAAATTGTGGATGAGGAGAAGGGTAGAAAGTTTTAACTTTAACAGACAATATTTGTTAAGTCCTTTATTTGTTGGTCACTATGAAAACCTATTTGCCTTATGGTTGTGATAAATTTTCAAGCTAGTGTGTATAAACATTTTCTGTGATGATATAAAATACATTTATAATGTCCTCTGATAAGTGCTATGAATTTGATTGCAACTTACTATTATTTTCTTTCTTGATAACTAGATTAAACAGTTTATTACATGTCTCTTTGAATTTGAATAAATTTCTCTTTATTTATTATTTAATTGATAGGTTACACAGTTGTTTGCCAACAGCCGCAGATTTCAATCAGTTTGGATCATACGCTTCATGTAAGTGCATATTTGTAATGTTTGCGTTTTAGAATTTAGATGATTAATATTTTGTATAGCCTTGCTCTATTGTCTGAATTTCTGTCTTGTATATTGGTGTTGACCTTGACCTCATTTTCATGTTTCAATGATTGAATCAAAAACTGAAAAAAAAATCATCATCAAGATCTTTTCAATTACTGCGAGGAATAGGCTACTACTGAAAATTCAGAAATTATTGCTGCATTAATTATTATGATTGTTGATCAATGGACAAAGTTGTGAAATAAATTATTTCCATTTCAGAAAATGCTCCTATACAAATAACGCTAAAAAATTAATAACGCAAGTTTTTATTTTTGCGACACATATCCCATTACAATTTTTGCAATAATAAAAACATTGCAAAAGTTTTTGAATTTACAGTTTACTTGGTCCTTAGAATCATTGGTACACATTTTTACATTTCAGTCCACTATTGTTATAATTTAGATACTTTTAACCAATTACAAGAAAAGTATATTAGATCAAATAGATTCTACTGTATAAAGTATTATGTTGGTTAAACCAAGCAGATTTAATGTTTTTATATTACAACACAGATCAGGAAGTGTTATAGCTGAACTTGGTATTGAAATGGCGGGCAATGAAGCTGAGACTAAGGATGAAGTAAATAGGATGTTGTTATCAGTTTTAGGGGAAGGAAGACTTGGTGGATATACAGTTGATGGTAGTCATAGTCTTGGACTTGGAAATGCTAAACCTGGTATGGATATGTTTCACTAATTCTCCAAACAAGAGGGAGTTTCTTGGCTACAATCTCATTGAATGGAGACAGCCTTGAGATGAGATGTACCTGAGAAACATTTTAAAATATGAAAGCCCATTGATAATCTGTTTATCATTATTTTTTCTGAAAAAACTTCAATGATGAAGGCTTATGATGCCATATATTATCTTTTTACTCTACTGAGAAAAACCCATATCACTTGAGTAGCTTGAGATAGACAATTATCATACAAAAAGATCAAAGGAAAATTTGAGAAAATAGCGATAAAGTGTTATGATTAGCTTCATTATCTTATTATATTTTCATTTTATTTTTTTTCATCACTTTTGTTTCAAAATTAAAATCTTCAGATCTTAAGTAAAGATATACTATCCTAATAAACATTAAATAGCCGATTTCGATCAGTTGGAGTTATATAATACATCAAGTTGTTATGGTTCGAAAATCAGTGCTAAAGAACTATATTTAAAAGAGTTATGCCCCTTTGAAAAATAAATTATATGAAAAATTGCATTGTAAGCACTCTCAATATCAAAAAAGGAGATGTGGTATGATTGCCAATGAGGCAACTATCCACTAGAGTTCAAATGATGAAGATAAAAGCAATAATAGGACAACATGCGACCTCAAACAATGAGAAAAACCCATGCCATATAGTCAGCTATAAAAGGCCCTGACATGAAAAATGCGAAACAATTCAAACGGGAAAACTAAAGGCCTAATTTATACTATACAATTTAAGAAAACAAATATGACAGACATGAATCAAACAAAACCACTGAATTACATGCTCCTGACTTTGGACAGGCACATAAAGATGTGGCAGGGTTTGTGAGCGCTCAACCCTCCCCTAAATCTGGGATATTTCTTGTAAGATTGTTATAAAACTTATATTAAAGGTTTATATCATCAATGTTTGGGATGAGTTCAAAATTCAGCGCTCATTTATTATTTTAACAGGAGATATATCCCTTGAAAATGAAAATTCTATTGGAAATTGCATTGTAAGCGCTTTCAAGAGTACACTTTTTGCCCTATAAGTTTACAAAATGAAATGTATACCAAAGGTTTATATCAGCAGTGTCGCAGACAAGTTCTTCGTGTCTATCAACTATTTTTAAAGGAGCTATGCCCCTTGGGAATGTAATTTATAATGAACATTGCATTGTAAGCACTTTTACCCCTTCATTTCTTGTCGGATTTTTATGAAACTTACATCAAAGGTTATAACATCAGGGTTTTGGAGCAGTGCAGAACAAATATTTGCACAGGAGTTATGCTCCTTGGAAATAGAAATTATATAACATTGTTAGCAATCTAATGTCTATATTTCTTGTAGCATATCTATGAAAAGATTTAAAAAAACCCAAAAAATGGAGTTATTGCTCTTGGAGAGATTAAAATATATACGACTTTAGGGAACATTAGATCGCTGCTCTTTTTTTTTTCTCAGTGGAAAGACCAACACAGCCACCTTTGGAAGAAGAAGATGAGGAAATACACATAGCTGTATGGTTTATTGTGGGAATAGCTGGTGCCACAGTTCTACTTATTGTTGTTTTTGGGATGTGCAACTGTATAAAAAAGAAGCCAAATCAGTCTGAGGTAGATAATGAAGCTCCCTTTAAATACAATACTGTCTCTCATCTTTAATCTCTTTTTTTATAAGAAATTCAGGTAACAATTTAGTTCTTTTAGCATGTTGTAGACAGGTGAAATGTAAGCTCTACCAGAATAGACCTTAATGCTATATGGGAATCTGGAACACTAGACCAGAGAGTTTGCAACACTTGAACTATTGATGTCATACATCACTTTTTGTTTTTGTGGCATCCTTTAATATTCTCCTATGATATCAGAATTTCATCAGAAGGGTCCAATTTTGGCACACAAATAGCAATAAGGTTTATTCATGTTTATGATTGGATAACTGTCTCTTTATTAATAAGACTCCAAGGGAAAGTTGGGGTAGAAGGTAGATTGGTTAAAGGATGTTTTAGAACATTTATTCAATGAAAATACAATTATAAATCTGCAAAAATGTTATATATTTATTTTGATTACACATTTATTTATTTTTTAAATTGATTGATATAATTTTTACTATCTTGTTTGTTAACTTTGGCTGCTAATGATGTACATGGTAATTTTTAATTTCTGTTCCAAAGATCTAAAATACTTATATTCAAACTATTCATTTAAAATTGAAATACTGTTTGGATGAACAGGATACGTAATACACAAGTTGTTAACACTCCGTACAAGTTTTGGCTAATTTGTAAAAGTCAAAAGTGTTTGGTTTTTTTAAATATGTGATAAAATTTAAAAAAAGTAGTAGTGAAAAATATTTTCTATAGTTTTTTAAAATGTTCTTAAACTGACCTAATTTTTATGGTCATTGGTCAGTTTTCCTAATTAGGTTTGCTCGTTAGATACTGTAAGCAATAGGCTAACTATATTTGGTATATGGTATAATTGTAAAGAGCTCATGTCTGTCTGTCAGGGTTCATCTGACCTTGATCTCATTTACATGGATCATTGATAATGTTAAATTTATGTGATACTTGTAGTAAAACCTTCATATTACACCCTTTCAACATGAATTCAATCATAATAAGTAAAGCAGGCGAGACATTTCAGCATTTGCATCCTTTTGTTAAGTAAGTCAAATGTAAAATTAACAGTGTCTTAAATAGATTAAAACTTTGGGAAATATTTCCTGACAATGTCATAGAGCCAATCTCCCCCTTATATCAGCAATTACCATCATTTATTATAGGCTTTTACCAGACTCACATTCTGGAATTTCCAAAACAAAAAACCCAGTACTAGGCACAAAACAACTTTTCTTCTACTATAAATCCATGAAGATCCCAACTCAGCTCATGCACCAATGGTGCTATTGTAATTTCTTTGGTTTATTGAGGTATTCCAGAGTTATGTCCCTTTGATCAAACTTTGCCTCTGTAACTCCTAACATTATTGTGTCTAAGTGAACTTGGTATATTGTTAGATGCTGATATGAAAGTAATAGATAATCTGTTTCTTCGACTTTTATAATAGTAATTTATCTTCTAAACATGTCAAATTTTAAAATCATAATTTGCATTGTTCAATGCTTATCTTGACTTTTTAACACATTTCATTTAAGTATCTACTTGTGTCATAGTTCTGGATGGGTAATCAAGGTCTTCAAACAACCCCAAGTAGTTTGTCATTGTTCTTAATATATACATAAACATGTTTATTTTCAGTCTATTTTTTATTTAAATACGACCATCATGGTCTATACCATAAACACAGTGGCCACCAAATGACTCCCTACCCCACTTGAGTTTCTACCTGGTACTTTTCATAGTTTTCCGATTTTTATCTCATAGAAGGGCAATAAGGTTGTCATATTTTCATTACAATGTATCTGGAACCATAAATTGCAAGATTGAACTCACTGCTGTTAACACAGTTCATCTTGGGCAGTTCTATCAAAATATTGAGGGTCATATGAGCTATAAAGGAATGGCTGTTTCAATCACTTTAACAGGCTGGATTTGGGCGAAAGGGTTAAGAAGAACATTTTTATGAATGCAGAATTGATTTTTTTAAACAAGCAACCTGGAAATGTACAGTTATATCTTTTGCCTATTGTCTTTAATAAGTTTAATATTCTTGTTTTCTTTTTATAGAAATATAAACAATTTCCTAACAGCAATGATCAACAAACAGGAAACGGACAACAGACAGGACATGGAAACCAAAATAGAATGGTTGCAAGTCAACAAAATTATAAACCAAAGCAAGTCATTTATGTTGAAAAACGAGTAGTTAAACCACAGCCTTATGAACAATGGGTTGCTGATAACAAACACCATTCTGTTGCTCAGAAGATGCATTATGAAAATCCAGGGTATGAACATGCAGAAAAGGGGGAATATAGGATTGAGACATCATTTTTGTAAAAAAGGGTTGAGACTATTACTAATGACCAGTTGGATTGTCCAAAGAAAACTTAAGAATAACAAAAATTTGTATCAGTATCATTTTATGTAAGATAAGGCTGTAGAAATTTATAAGCAAATATTTTAAAGAGTTTTTTTAGGCATTTTTGTATTCAATGAAGCACTGTAAAAAGTATGAAAAATCAGAAAGTCTTTTACTAAAAATAAAAATATTTGACTTGATTTAATATTATACTTTTCATTATCTTATATTAACATATTAAAGTAGCATATTTTGAATGTAAACTTTTATGTTCTTTAGACAATGGGATGAAGATTATTGTAAATATTTTCATGTTTTACCAAATATGCTGGCATATCTGGATTATTTCATTTTTACCCCAAGAGATTTGTATTCATATCTATATATTTTCCATATTTTTAACAAATTGTTTTTTTTGTAATTTTATATGATAACTTGAAATTGCAAAATTATTATGAATATGTAATGCACTGTCTTTTTTTATTATGATATAGTACCAAACATTGTGTAGATCTCTTTTAAAATAAATATTCAATATTTGGCATTTTTCTTTGGCACTCATTCTAATAAGAAATGTCTGAAAGCAAGAGCATTTATGAATTGATTTTAAAAATATTTCATGCTGATAAGTAAATATAGTAATATAAAAAAGTATCTGAATGTCCTGTAGGCTGTTCAGAGGTGCTGATCATGATTAAACAATTGTATTGTACTTCCATACAAATGACAGAAAACCAGACATTGATGGAAAGTAGTTAAGAAGATTTGATTCAAATTTTTGTTTATCAATAACATCAATATGATAGTGTATCTGGAAGTGACATTTTGATGATTTATATAAATCATGATATTTGATCAAAACTTCATTGGAAAAATCTAATTAATGCATTAAAATTTCACACTGCATTTCTCATATTTATTCAGATGAATAAAGAATTTGGTACTTTATCATAAAATGTATATTGCTCAAATAGTGCTCTTGGTATATCATTTTGCACTCGAAAAGTCATGCAATTTAATGTACTGCTCTTACAGGAAAAATTGAAAATTATTAATAAATCTCTACAAGATTTTTCTTTTGGAATTTTCAGATTTAAACAAAAGTTAGAAAAAACTATAAAGTAATTTTGTAATGCCAATATAGTTTAAAGTATAAGTACTTACAAAAAATTACTAAGCTCTTAAAAAGTTCAAACAACATTTTTATGATATTGCAAACAAACAAAAAAAATTATACTTCAAAATAACCTCTTTGGGTCAGGATTTGATTGTTGATATTGGAAGTTTAAAAATACTCACAGTAATAAGGGCTATTCTATTAAAATCAATGGAGTGAGGGTATGATTAGAAGTTTGATTTTTGGATGGTCCTAGGACATTGTGGTTGTATGTTCATTTGATGAATGGGACTAAGAAAGTATATTGGTTGTGAGGGGATTTTGGAAGCATCTTCCTAGGCACCAACATCCTTTTTGATCAAATATCTGTAGTAGCATTATTCATATTTGTTATTTGAAAGTCACAAATAGTAGTGATGCTTTCTATACTAATATTTTTCTCATTTTTTCCATGTTCTATTTTGAGCATACTGTTGGATCCACATGCTTAATGTTACAATTGAATTTAAAGGGTCAGTTGTATTTTGAAGTCCCCAGATATCAAAATAGACATTCCCATTATTTTTATAACTTTTAGATTATTTATGATTTATCAAATATATTTAATGGGTCTGTTTGGAGCGAAATATTTTTTTTGTATTAGACAGTCATTTCATATCATGCTCTATGCTATTTAAACATGTGTAGGATTATATTTGTCAATATTTTTATAGCTGGTGTAGTGAGAGATACAATATTGACAAATATAAAATCTTACTGTTTTAAAATTAGCATGCAGCATGATATGGAAGAAGTTTTTACTTAATTTAATTACCGTAAATATCAAGCATTTTCTTCTATCACTTTTCTATGTAACATCTATATATCAGAGTATTACTGATGTATTCATAAAGTAAGAGAATTTTTTCTCTGATTATTTTAATTTATGGCACAAATTTTCAACAAAGCTTTATTTCAAAATAATAAGGATTTTCTACCCAAGGAATAGGTTACCATAGCTGTATTTGGCAAAACCTTTCTGCATTTTGGGTTCTATTTGTTCTTCAACTTCAAACTTCTTGGCCTTATATCTTTTTTGATTCAAGCATCACTGATGAGTCTTGTAGATGAAATGTATATCTGACATACAAAATATAAACCTGGTATCTGTGATGAGTTTTTTAATTACACATCAAACAAGTATATATTCAATTTGACCATGATTATATCTCTTGCTATTGTGTAAATGAAGATCTTAGAAATGGCTTACACTTTGTCACATATTTGTCATCTTAACTGAAGTTTGTAAAAAATCAATTATAAAAATATAAGCAAGTTGGCGAAATCCTGATAAATATCCCAACCATCCAATACGGTGATCAAAATGGAAGGGATAAGTCTATTTCCTAAATTATAGAGATATGTATTGCCATAACATATGAAGAGGAATATTATCGTTGTTTCTAAAAATTAACATACAATCAATTTTTATTTTAAATCCTCCAAAATTCTTTGAATTACTTTTCTTTTCAATGAAGAGGACTGTCCTGGAATAAGATACTTAAAAAGAAGAAAGTTTGACACAAAGTCATAATCCTCATTTAGTTTAACAAGTTAGTTATCAACAGTTCCAATAGTCATCAAAAATGGTCATTATTACTGGAAAGAAATGTTCAAGAAAGATCCAGTTCATAAATAAAATAAAATTGTGGAAGAAATATATTTAGATGTCAGAGAAATATCACATGAGAAAGTTAGGAAAACAAGTAAGACGGAGAGTTTCATACAAAATAATGACATAATATTGCCGTAATGTTCAGTAAGTACAGTAAATAGTTGATAGCTTAGTTATAAACACACTGTAAACAACACAATAGTCATTTGAATACCGATAAAATTTCCCTTCCCAACAGTTTAAATTCCAATAAGGCTAAACAACGGAATTCATTACTATATAGCTTTTAACAGAAGTAAAGTGTTGTGTGCCATAAATTTCTTTACCTTAATTTTAGTTTATATTTTGTATAAATAAAGTGTTTATCATGCATTATGTTATTTTTATGCCCAATCATCAATAATTTCTGGTCTGCATCCATTCGTCCATTATCAGGTTAAAGTTTATGGTTAAGGTAGTTAACAATGGACTTGTGGTAACATCATATCAAAACTTTGTACACATTTTCATTATGATGGGAGTGTTTTATATTATATGCTTTTGTCCAAGATTTCCAGGTTAACTGAACATAGAAAGATGATAGTGTGAAATTAGTACATTCTCACATTATGGTTCCATCAATCAACAATGTCCATTATAATATGTTTACACGTTGTGCATTAGTGACTCCTTGTAGTCGGTAATAAGTCAATTACAAAATGATCTCTTGGCCTTGTTGATAATTCTGTTGATTCATGTCATATTCATTAGTGGCACACATGGTATTCAAACAGTATAAAATAAGGGAATGCGAGGTAAATGTCTTTAAGGAGCAACCAAACAACTTCACAAAGATAAAACTCCAGGTTACCATATACAATATCTTCAGAGATGAACAATTCTAAAGCTAAACTGGTGTAGGAATATGTTCACCTGGTTTGAAACCCATTCTTGGTGGGCAGCCACATTAGGTCAGAGTTATTGATCTGATGCCTCATGGGGGAGAATGTCACACTTTTATGTGTTAAAGAACCATTGTAAAACCAATGTCAGCTTGTTGCAATGCATGTCTACCCCATTCAACAAACCTTATTTTTCAAGTTTACAGTTTATATGTCAAACCCTTCATCTAATTTGACCATTTTGCAGATTTTGATCATTTGTTTTCATCTTGAATGTGCATGAAATATTTGTCACTGGACATTAAGCAAACAAGAACCAATCAAAGATAGACAGATACCAACAATGATAATGTGAAAAATGATACATCTGTAACATATGCACTTAACCTCAATAAAGCGATATCAGACAAAATGGAGGCTGCAAGTAGAGATAGTCAAATCAATGTGGTGTTAAAACATGATAACTTAGTACTAGAGCTTTCAGCAGCATGTTATTAGGGTCTAAGGATGTCTAGTCTCCAAACATATTAATTTTGACACTATAAATAAAACCGATAAAAACGGTCTAGTTGTTGAGGAGCAAATATCAGTCAAACACCTGAATAAAAAAAAAAAAACAGCAATATAGAAAAATGTAAAATCACAAAAATACTGAACTCCGAAGAAAATTCAAAAAGGAAAGTCCCCAATCAAATGGCAAAATCAAAAGTTCAAACACATCAAACGAATGGATAACAACTGTCATATTCGTGACTTGGTACAGGCATTTTCTTTTGTAGAAAATGTTGGATTGAACCTGGTTTAATAGCTAACTTGTATGACAGTCGCATCAAATTCCATTATATTGACAACGATGAGTGAACAAAACAAACAGACACAATAGGTAGAATTGTCAAAAATGGAATAAACTGTTATAATACTAGAAGTAGAGTCCTTATTAATGGAAATGCCCTGGAACTGTTTATGCATAATATTCTACCTGAAGTTGTCAACATACCAAGTCAAAACAAAACCTTTGATAAACTGAACTATTTGATTAAACAAACTTGTGGTGAATTTCTACAGCGTTCAACATCTGATAGTAGTACACCAATTGTTCCAAATAATCAAATGAAACATAACCAGAGTGACATTACCAAGGCCTCCTCAAAACAGGTAGTAGCCAAAACAACTATAAATAATACCTCAACCACTCCACACTTAATCTCGGGAGATTGCTATAAATAATACCTCAACCACTCCACACTTAATCTCGGGAGATTGCTATAAATAATACCTCAACCACTCCACACTTAATCTCAGGAGATTGCTACACTACAGTTACTAGTAGTTGTATAGCTAATAATGACAATACCATCACAAAAAATGTCTCCAGGTCCACTCTCAACAAGAACTGATAGTACCAATTCGAAATTACTCAATGAATAAACTCATCATAGATACCAGGATTGCAATTTTGTATTTGCGCCAGACGCGCGTTTCGTCTACAAAAGACTCATCAGTGACGCTCGAATCAAAAAAGGTTAAAAAGGCCAAATAAAGTACGAAGTTGAAGAGCATTGAGGACCAAAAATTCCTTAAAGTTTTGCCAAATACAGCTAAGGTAATCTATTCCTGAGGTAGAAAAGCCTTAGTATTTCAAAAATTCAAAGTTTAAAAACAGTTGATTTATAATTATGACCATATCAATGATAATTCATGTCAACACAGAAGTGCTGACTAATGAAACTATATTAAATGGCTCATCTACACCAAGTGGCATAACCGATATTGAAATAATACAGAATACTGATTCTTACGCAATATGTCCAAAATATAACTCCTACTGCAATGCCAACTCAGTGGAATGTTGTTTATGTACCTACTGGTTCCACTACACTTGCTTGAACCTTCTACCAAAGGAATCAAAAGCGCTCGAGGTGTCAAATAACCCATATATGTGTCGTGGCGGTGAACACATGCAAGACTTTCTAGACTGTGAAGTAGCCGTAAATAGATCATCTATCAGCATTGCTACACCAACAACACTAGATGAAAGCAATAACACCTCGTTAACAACTAAACATACAATCACAAGCAATATAATCAGGATGCCCTGCTGAACTCTACAAACCAGAAACGTGGCAGACCGAATAAAGCCATACATAGCAATGCAGAGATGGTCCATGCAAGCGAAATGGTACACAAACTCCAGCCTCATGTGCAGAACTGGTACCCATACACAGTACGCCTCAACAAAATACAGAGTTTGTTCATCAGTCCTAATTACAGAGTAAGGAAAAGCAGTTACGATCTGACGAGAGTAAACTCAGTAAAGCTTAATTAGACCTTAACCATTCAAAGAAACAACTTGATACTACAAAAGCATTCATTGTCAAGCTAGAGGATAAATGTAAAGACGTGGAAGAGTCAAATCGTATTCAAAAACAAACATTTTATTACTGGAGGGTATTCATAACAACGATGACGGAAACCAGTCTAAAGGTAACTCAAATGAACATCAGTGTAGTTGTACTACTTATACCAATAACCCAACAATGCAGTTATATGAACAGCGAATTCGTCAGCTTGAACTTGAGAATGTCCGTACCGCCTGTCGGATGAACAGCATTGAAAATCTTGTAAAAACTGAAAACCTAACAACTCAGTTAAACATCTGTAAAACGAACGCCTCTAGTACTACAAAACCTACAATTCAAACAGAACTTAACAATACAACTGTTCCTATACTACATTCCTGGACTCGTGAGGTCCCTGTCGTCGTCAACCAACCCTGCCCTGTTATGGCTACTGGAACAATTATTAACGTAGAAAATGGGAACACAGCCTTGAATGATAATGAAATATCTAAGGACATTATCCACAGTTCTCACGACACTAACTAATACACTCAATATGCCAAAACTGATACTGTGAAATCTTCAGGTATTGCTAGCATACAAACAGACACCAATGAAACACCAGAAACTGTGAAGCTTGACTGTAAACCAAGCGAGCTACAGCCAACAAACTGCACAAAGAATCAGCCTTTTTTAGTGAATGTATCGAACATAACCAAACCACCTTGGGCGAATCGCTACCATCAACTAACACCTATGCAAACTTACCAACCTCCTGTTGTACCAGTGATATATCGTCAACCTCAAAATGTACGTCAAATTCAGATGATATTAGGGAATCCACACCTACCCCAGCAAATGATCAGTCATCAAATACCAACAAACTTCGTAAACTTAGGCTGGTATCCTACAACATCGAGGGTTTAAGTTCCAGTAAACCGTATTAAACCTTGCTGGAAAAATTGTCAGGTATACTCATTTTACAGGAGCACTGGCTATATAACTTTGAAAAGGATGAAATGGAAAATATTTTGACAAATTATAAATGTCATGTTAAATGTGTAGATGACACCAATCCTATTTCACCGCTGCAGAGACCCCGAGGGATGAGCGGGACAGCTGTCTGTTACAAACATGAAATCTCAAATTCAGTTATTGAAAAACCTGACGGATCTATGCGTAATATTGTCATCAAAGTGAATATAAAACCTAAATCGTTGTTGGTTATTGGTGTATATATGCCGTGTAGAGGAGGGGCTGATGCTGACAATGAATACCGCGAAATTGTTGATGAAATTTCTGAACTAGTATTGAAGTATAAATCATTATGTGATATTGTTATTGCTGGTGATATGCCAAATAGTAGAGACAAGATATTTTTAGATTTTATAAAGGAACATTATTTATATACCCCTAGTGGACTAGGCCATGAGAATACATATTTTCATCCCAGTGGAACAAGTTCAACTCAAATTGACTATATTATGGAAAGTACACCAGGTCTAATTAATAATTACAATTTAGGCTCTTCAGTGTCATCCTTTAAACACATCTCAGCTTGACCCAGTAGCTGGATGTATCAAGGTAGAGATTGATATTCATGGTACACAACCGATCATCTCCACCTTACCGCTAACAGTTAAATGGCAGAAAATTAATAAAAAAAAGTACAGGAACTTGGTCCAAAAACAACTCTTAAATCTCGATTTAGAAACCACAAATCCTTCTTATGGTGAGATATCAAACATCACCAGTGAAATATGTGCCATAGTTGACACTGCAGTCAGAGCATGTGCTCCATCAAAGAATCGGAAAAGAAAACCAAAACCCTCTCGCCCGTGGTCACCAGCCATTAACGATGCTTGTAAATTTAGCAAAAAAAAAAAAAAAAAAAAAAAAATGGAGTGGAAATACGACGGTCGTCCTATAGACCCGAACTCTACATCTTTTAATAACATGAAGGTCGCGAAAAAGAGACTCCGCTCTACTCAAACGCAGCATGAGGCAGTACTGCGTAAAGCCAATTACGAAAAGATCATGAAAGCACACGAGGGTGATCAACAAATTTTTTATCGACTCATAGCAAACCAAAGGAGAGATGGAACGGTCCAAACAACATGTCTAAAAGTTGATGACATATTATTAACAACGCCTGATGGTATTCGGAATGGCTGGACCAACTATTTCCAAGAACTGACTACACCTAATTATATTGAAAATGGTTATCATAACCAAGTTAAACTTGACTGTTTATTTATTGAAGAGATCAAAAATCGCAACTTGTAAGCGAAGATACAGTTGCAGAAGTCATATGTCATCTCAAAAATGAAAAAGCTGCTGACAGCACATGTATCTGCAGCGAACATCTTATGTACGGTGGGAAAACTGTGGTTTAAGTACTGACAAACTTATTAATTTGATATTTGAAACTTGTACTCTGCCTGATCTTTTTGAAATGGGGTTAGTTAGTCCAGTGTTCAAAAACAAAGGAAAACCTGCCGCTGATTCTAATTCTTATAGAAAAATCACCGTCTCGAGTGTCATGAATATAAGGTCACGGAAAAACTTCATCGGAATGACAATAGTGCCATATACATGAAATATAAAACTATCTGCAGCGAGAGTTCACTGCAGGAGTTTCACCAATATTTGCTGTAATAATCATCACTGAACTTTTTGCTGAAGCCAAAGACAACAAATTACTACTTATCCTTGCGTTATTGGACGCTCAGAAAGCTTTTGATAAAATATGGCACAGCTCATTGTTAAGAAAAACATATCAGATTGGAATTGAGGGGGATAAATGGCTAATGCTGAAGGCCTGGTATCATGAATTAGTATAACAAGTCAAATGGAGTGGTGGCCTATCTCGACCATTTCCAGAGAAACAGGGCTTCAGACAGGGTGGTGTATGGTCACCTACAGCCTACAAAATTTTTATCAACCTCTATTTGCCCTTTTACAACGTAATCAACTGGGATGTTACATTGGATCAATCTACTGCGGGACTCCAACAGTGGCAGATGACATATGCCTAGCATCGAACTGCCCGTATGAACTGCAAATTATGTTAGACCTTCGGGAGAACTATGCACGGCAAGAGAACTACACTATTAGTGAAACCAAATCTACAGTGTTGGTAATTGGAAATCAGGACACTCACAAATTTATGTTAAATGACACCATTTTTCTACAATCTGAAACTCCCACACATCTTGGAATATTATAAGTAAAGACAGTAAATCAAGATTGGACTCCCACATGGTGGTTCAGGATCGAATTGGTACTGCCCATAAAGCAACTTATGCTATGATGGGAGCAGGATTACATGGTGCTAATGGCCTCAACCCGTGTGTTACAATACCAATACACTTGATTCGTATTTACATAGTGCCACGTCTGACATATGGACTCGAAGCCATCCGCAGGGGCGGGTCCAGGTCAGGGCGTAATGGGCGTACGCCCCCCTCCTTTTTCAAAAAAAAAAACTATTGTAATTTGCTAAAATTGTTACATTAGTGCATTTTACACTTATTTGATGTTTTTTAGCAAACAAAAAGGTCCAAAAAATATTTTTCGCCTCGCTCCGCTCGGCAAACGATTTGATTCTACGCCCCCTCTTTCAAATATCCTAGAAACGCCCCTGATCCGCTTGGCAACCAAGGATTTAACTGCTATCAGTAAATATTACAAGCGTCTACTGAAACAACTTCAGCATTTAACAGATAAGGCAGCTGACTCAACCTGCTGTTTGCTGCTAGGAGAACCGCCAATCCAAGCGGAGATACACAAAAGGATATTTACCACCTTTGGCAACATTGTCAGAAACTACGACTCCGTTGCATATCAGCTCGCATGGCGTCAACTTGCTACAACATCAAAAACGTCAAACAGTTGGTTTATCATGGTGAAATCCACATTGGAAATGTACGACTTACCCTCATGCTATGATCTGCTTCAAAACCCACCGTAAAATCTACCTGGAAAGAGCTGGTGAAACAAACTGTCAACAGTTACTGGGAACGTAAATTGAAGGTGGAAGCCAAAACTAAGTCATCACTGAAATATATAGACATTGACCGTCTGTCAATTTGAAAGACGCATCTGATATGGAGTAGTGCTGGTCACGACACTACGCTGTAACAAAGGCAGCAGTGAAATGTAGGATGTTACTTGAACCCTACGTATTACAGGCAAATAGACATAAATTTAATCAATTCAAAGTTGATTCGTCTTGTCCACTGTGTAAACAAGTACCCGAAGACAGAACTCACTTTCTTGTCAGCATCTTTCTGCTGTAAGACAACCGTTTATGGATGCCCTCGACATAGTGATGGAGGAAACGTTATCAGATTCAATTAGACAGTTAATATTGGAACCAAACCAACTTACACAGATCATATTAGATTGTTCGTCTAGTCCCTTTGTGCTACCACAATATTACAATAGACTGGAATGTATTGGTAAAGGACTATGCTATGCTCTCCGTATAGCACGCAATACTGCTTTGAACATTCACTATAAGTAACCTTGAAATATGATCAGTGAAGGAATACAACAAAGAGAACTTCCGACATCACCACCAAATTCAAACTACACATAAATCCAATCTTATTAAAATTCTGATCCATATTAACTCGTACTCGTATATATGAGGATATATTTTAATTAGATTGACATAAATCATACGGACACATCGACGATAGACAAACGTTTCTGTAAGATAAGTTATATTCTATGATAATACAGAATAAAAGCTATTGTTATCTCATAGTTTCCTCGTGTCGCTGTATTACTAGTATCTGATTTTATTTTCAAAATAAGGTTAACAACAGAAAAAAACATACTTATAAATGAATTTCGCGATACATAATTTGTTATGCAAGTTCGATTCCCTTAATAAATGGTTATAATTTTTTTGGGGCCCTTTATAGCTTACTGTTCGGTGTGAGCCAAGGCTCCATGTTGAAGACCGTACTTTGACCTATAATGGTTTACTTTTATAAATTTTGACTTGGATGGAGAGTTGTCTCATTGGCACTCATACCACATCTTCTTATATCTATAAACATATTTCTGGGAGAGGTTTATCACACAATGAATTGTTTAGAAAATGGCCAAGTGTGGGAGTGAATGCAAATACACGCTCACTTCGCAATAAATTATTAGCATGTTACATCTATATCATTTCAGCATGTTACATTATCGATAAGGCACACCAGAAGTCTTACAAGGTTCTAGTAATGGACTTCTTGCAACACCTACTATCATGAGCTGTTGGTATGCGAACTAGATTGGTTAAGTTAACTGTAACAGTTATATATGTGCATATCGCAAGTTTCAGATATATGTGATACATATATAAAACCTGGTTTAAGCCACCACTTTCTTCGGAAAATGCATGTACAAGGTCAGGAATATGACAGTTGTTTTCTATTCATTCCATTGGTTGATATAGTCGAGCGTTTGATTATGTCAGGTTTTATGGACTTCCCCTTTTTGAAATTGTCGACGAGTTCAGTATTTTTGTTATTATACTTCTTTTATATTACTTCAGAAGCGAATCTAGGGGGCGTCCCCTCTCCCTTATTGAGCTTTATATTTGATAAATGCATAGATTTTTACAAGTATTACCAGATGCGGATCCAGGATTTTATATCATGAATCAATTATTCACCAAAACAGAATTCCTTTTTCTACATTCATTTGACACATACTTATTACCTAAGCCGTAAGTATTGTTAAATATTTTCAGTGAGGTTCATTTTTTATCAAATCATTGAAAACCAACTTTGTCCGATGGGCTCTTTATTTTCAATATCGCAAATAACCAATAGATGTCTATTTTGGTTAACGTATTGTGTTTGTTTCCTGAACAGCTGACTTGTCAATACACAACATATTTTCATTTTTATAGACTAGAATATAGAGAATTAAGGATTATTAAAGCTCTTAGCTGCATAAAAAGAATCAATTTCCATGTATACATGCAAATTTAATTAAAACAAATTAGTGTGCACTATGACTTTTAACTGGAAAGGACAATATATATTAAAAAGGTTCGTTATTTAGAACTCCGGTCACATTTCTTTAGATTGTTTTGAAAACGCTTTAACAACAGACAGGACATATCCTTTCTACTCCTATTTCCCTATATCTAACTACTCCCTTTTTAACTGGTATCTTTCTATTTTTTTTTAATTTCTCGGTGCTTTGCTGATTTAGCTGAGCGAATCAAATAAGGATATTGTGAATTGTTTATCCATTAAAAAAAAAAACAATTCACTCTGGTCACTAGAACAATAATTTAATGAAAATTGCAAACGTTGACGAATTAATCATTTTACGATTTGATGATGAAGTTAAGAAAGAGTGAGTTGGTATTGCTTCAAAATGAGAAATATTAGAGCTAAGCCAACATTTTCTACCTGAGGAAATGCCTGTACCAAGTCAGGAATGTGACAGTTGTTTTCCATTATAATAATAATAATAATAATAATAATAATAATAATAATAATAATAATAATAATAAATTCTTTATTTAAAGAGGGTTAACACAGTTAGTTACAATAAACTAATCTTTCCTGAGGCCCTCACATACAAATTACAATACAATCAAAAGCAGATATTTACACATAATTAATTTACAGGTAAGTAGTTCAATGTATAATTTTTAACATGATAAGAAATAAAGATGTTCAAAACATGAACAAATTAAAAAATATACAACAAACTTATCCTAGATAATATTCGTTTGATGTGTTTGAGCTTTTGATTTTGCCATTTGATAAAGGACTTTCCGTTTTGAATTTTCTTTGGAGTTCGGTAATTTTCTTATTTTACATATGATAGGAATGGAAACACTAGTTCAATACTTTCTCATGCGTTCACGCTTGTACAGGAACCATTGCAAGAACTTTTTTAGGTCTTTTCCGATTCACCAAATTTATGTCGCAAGGCAAACTTTCGTACCCTACCCAGTATACCCTCTTTTTCAATGATTCCTTCAAACTCCTTTTCGAACAGAACCTGACGTAATTGATTGTTTGTTAAATGCGTTTTCATCTGAAATTGCATGTTATATTTGATACTAGGTGAAAGAAAACAACTATAAGTTACTTCTAGCAGTTCTACAATGAGAATCAGTATCATCATTCGTCAGCCATCAGAACTTTGAACCTCCCGAGTATACAGTACGTCAGAACTCTGATCTAGGATAAGTTTGTTGCAAAGTTCAATATTCTCCGACTGTAGAACAGCAGATTTAATGTTACGAGCTTCAGTGAACAGTTCCTTTGCTTCTTCAAAGAGATCTATTGGCAAACACGCATACCCTGTCATGGAAAGGCTGTCATATCTATCATCTGGTGGTACTCTTTGAACTAGGCTTCGCATTTCATATACCTTTTGAATTGCTTCTTCTTTTCTTTTGAGTTGAAAAAGGGACCGTACTAGAAAGTAATAGGCAAACACAATAGCAGGGGCAGTAATTTGTTCGTGTTTTACAACGTGTCGTTGGATGCTTGTATCTATAACATCAATGTCAGTTATGTCATAACTAAGCAACGACCAGTCATCATTACCATGTGTTAATTCAACGGCATGGGTAGCTTGTTCTAGCGATTCATTAAATCTCTCTTGGGTGTACAGGAAGTGAACGTACTCGGCATTGTGTGCAACATTATTAATAAGGTCAGCTGCAGTTTTGAAAAATAATTCGGCACATTGCAAATCTGTGTTCTTGCGTTCCTCCCAAAATGACAGCTTTGACCATCTCAAAAAGACGCAACCAGTGTTGTGAAATAATGTTGCAACATCTTTATTGTCCATTTTATATGAGGCTAACGTTTGTTTTATTTCATAAATTTCCTGTATTTCGTTCAAAACAGCAATGGCTTCACATGCGTTGGAATAATCTCCTGAATGGATACATTCAAAACAATATTTCACGAGGTGTTTGACTGCAAAGGATTCCTGAGTTTCCTTCACACATTTTAATTGTGCAATCTTTTTAAGTAAAGTTACAACTTTATTTCTCTGGTTTGGATTTGATACTAATGGCAACCCAGCATTGTAAAAATGATACACGAAAAAATCTGTTAACTTTTTATCAGTCACTGTGTCATAGCCATGTCTAATCATGGTTTTCAGGTCATCAAATTCATAGCCATCAAGTGGACTCAATGAAAAGAAAAATCTAGGATTTTCCATAAGTTTGACTGAAGATAAAATGGAGGATATGGGATCGTCTTGAATTTTGGAGATCTTCTCAAGGGTGTTTTGTAGAGGTAGATCATCTAAATGTTGAATCATATTATGTTTGGGAACAAAATAGTTGTCAACAGTTTTTGTCTCTATAGCCAAGCGTACTTCTTTTAAATATGCCAAAAAACATGTTGCCAGGCTCTGTCGAGACCACTCATCACGACTTAATGGTCCTCGTTCTAGCATCCACCACAAAACAGATTTTAAGTGATACGATGACAGACCATCCTCAACGTCTATTTCTTTTAGCAGTGTTTTTGTAACTAGTAAACACTGTTTTTCCTTCTGTGATAAGATTTCGGCAAGCCTTCGTTCTGCTAAATTGAAGGACAATCTCCATTCTAAATCAGGGCTGTCTCCTTCAATGTTTCCTTTCGCTACCAAGTGAATGTCCAGCCCAGAAATTTCTTTAACTAGTATTGGCTCTGGCCAGGCATTGGGTCGTATCCGCCCTTTCCATTCCTCAGCGTTTTGTGGCCATTGGGATAATTTAAGTGCAAACACAAGATCCACTGAAGAAATGTTATCTGCATCTGGTTGAATTATGTTGCAGTTTTGGATCTGCTGCGATGGCCCAGATATTTCAACCGCTATTTGCTCGTGGTTGATACGTTTTTGAAACTCGAGCAAAAACTGGTTGCTTGAAACAAATGTTTCCCTACTATTCTCATCAATCTTCAAAATGGCTTTTGGAAGAATATTTTCACTATTTTTGTTCACCAGTAACTTTACATACATTGGATCTCTAACTTTCTCTAACAATGGCTACGGTTTCGGGTGGGACTGATTTCTCTTGTGGCCATACTACACAAACATGTTGCGGTACAAATATAAAATCCAAGTCAGTATTATAATGAAATCCTTTTTCTTGAAATTTTGTTAAAAACAACTGATCAGCAACACTTCCAGCTCTAATAAAATCAATATCGGTTATCCATGGCAAAATTTCACGTATTCTTGATTTTGTAGTTTCAAAATTCAATGAATTTACCTTGGGTACCATTCCTTCTGTGAACAATGATAGTTCCAATAAGCAATCAAGTATCTTTAGTTTGAAAATGTCTTCTGGTGTTGTTGTCATGGTGGATGTAGTTGTTTTCTTGGTAGAATTGATCTACAAACAATATTGAATAGATTAAAGCGTGGTAATTATTCTACCTCTGACTGATTCCCAACCTAAAATTTATTGTATGTCTCTTAGAGCTTATAAGAATAATTTATGGCAAGCCGTTTTGCTATTTATTCTAACTTCAAGACATCTTATAAACTTTATAAGATATCTTATATAGTTTATGAGATATCTTATATAGTTTATGAGATATCTTATATAGTTTATAATATATCTTATAAAGTTTATAAGATATCTCATATAGTTTATAAGATATCTTATATAGTTTATAAGATATCTAATATAATTTATAAGATATCTTATATAAATTTTTATAAGATATCTTATATAAAATATTTATAAGATATCTCATATACTTAAGAAGATATCTTATAAAGTATATAAGATATCTTATAAACTATATGAGAAATCTTATAAACTATATGAGATATCTTATAGTATATAAGATATCTTATATAGTATTTAAGATATCTCATATAATATATAAGATATATTATAAAATTAAATTACATAAGATATCTTATATATTAAATGAGATATCTTATATGTTATATAAGATATGTTATATATATTATATGAAATATCTTGAAATTCGAATAAATAGTAAAACGACTTGCCATAATAATTGGACAAGTATTAACAAACCATCTTAACGTCAGATAATGGATATCTCTTCAACAGTTCATGGCATTGTGATGCAATAATTATAATGTCAAATGTCATATGTCATTCAGGATCTTCGGATGGGGGTATGGGCTCATATTCCCGGTCGGTGTTTTATACCCCCTAAGTCGTTAAGTTGTTCTTGTTTTTCATAAAAGTTAAACCAAAGGGACAATAACAAAAGCAAGTCTGTGAAAAACCGACAATACCATGGTAAAATACAAAAAACAAGAATGTGTCCCCAGTACACGGATGCCCCATCCGCACTATCATTTTCTATGTTCAGTGGACCGTGAAAATGGGGAAAATCTCTAATTTGGCATTAAAATGAGAAAGATCATATCAAAGGGAACATGTATTCTAAGTTTCAAGTTGATTGGACTTCAACTTCATCAAAAACTACCTCGACCAAAAACTTTAACCTGAAGCGGGACGAACGGACGAACGGACGAACAGACGAACGAACGAACGGACGGACGGACGCACAGACCAGTAAACATAATGCCCATAAATGGGGCATAAAAACAACGAAAGACAAACAATTCCACAAAACAGTACATAGAAAACTAAATAATAGGCTCCTGCTCTACATGCTAGTACACTATTAGTTAGAGCACCAATTTGATATGTTTTCTCTCTCTCTCCTAGGTCCGATTATAAGCGATCTAATCGGCCAAGTTGGTTTGTATTGCATCTGACTGAGAACATTTTACAAATGACAATAACATCTTTATATCAACAAAGCGTTAATGCTGTATGCTCTTGTTCAAAAGTAAATAACAGACACTCAATTAAATAATAAATACACCAAATAAAACATTGGATATAGTTATGCCTTCTGTATTGTCAGGAAAGATTACTAATAAACCCAAGAGTTGAGAATATGATAAAGTAGCCATAACATCCGATAATACAACAAGCACAGCAAATTAAAGACTGTCAAAGTATATCCCCATGTGTACCACCAGAGAAACTCGAGTTAATGAGAAAACTATGTAACATCACAGAAAAGAATAAAATGGACAATATCCCATTAATAGTTAGAAAATTTGAAATGACAACAATACAGAAAAACAAACATGGAGAAACACAAGAACAATATATGTCGAATTACAATTTGATATGTGTAAACGATGTGATAAGGAACAATAGGACATGCCACATCACAATATTATTCTTAATATCAAGAAATCTATACAGCTATGCAGAACATGCATTGCTCTGTCACATATAGCTAAAGAGAGGCGGAAGATACCGAAGGGGTATTCAAACTCTTATGTCGACGACAGACTGACAACGAGATGGCAAAAAAAGAAAAACGACCAGAAGACAAACAATAGTACACAAAACACAGCATACAATACTATAGACCGAGCAACACGAACCCCAACAAAAACAGGGGTTGAAATCAGGTGCTCCGGAAGGGTTAGCAAATCCTGCTTTACATGTGACCACGTGACACCCATACTCGTGTTACTCTTAAAAGTTAGGAGTTTGAATTCGGAAAACAAATTTTGGACTATACCAACCAACGGATCGAATGGAAAACAACTGCCATATTCCTGACTTAGTATACTAATGTAGACATGTTACGAGGAATATGATATGTTAATTTAACCTAGTTTTATTACTAGCTAAACCTCCCACTTGTATGACAGTTGTTTATAGTTCCTTATAATGACAAAATCGGATGAGCAAATCAAACAGATATAACTGGTTAATGTGACAATAATTTAAATCAAGCAGCAAAAACTGTGTAAACATACACCACAGACATACAACACAACTGACTACAAAATTCAAACAAACATACAAATGAATCTGACATAGACGCCAACTAAAAAGTTATTGTAGTTGATAGTAAATCTGACAAAGACGACAACAAAAATGTTTTTGTAACTGATAGTACATACAGTTTATTAAAACATAATGCAAAATACTAGTATACACTTTCCCGATAAAGTAAAAATCAAGTAAAATGTAAATGCATGTGTAAACAAAATGAAAACAACACTGTAAAAACATATTGCGTCCGAATCACACCTCTGGACCCACTTACACCAGGTACGCCCGAAGTCAAAAATCCGATAGCTGGATGCACAAATACCGAGTCACGTCAAGAGTCATACGACCTAAAGGAACATAATATCTCAAAGAAAAATAAAGGGAAAACTGTACAGTAAATGAAAATATACACAACTTTAGCACCTACAATCTATAACTCAAGAACATCTTGTATTATTTTTGAAGAAGACACTGAACATTAATTTATAAGATCTTGGTACTTTCTAATTAAATTTTTTAGAAAAAGGACGTTCTTTGACAAAACCCTGGCTCAATAATGTTTTGCCCATTCACCGATGACGTTTTACAAAATCTTGAGTAGCAGCTGCAAGCTCTTGAATATCGTATGAGTTGAGAAATGTATACTGCATTCGTGGTGAAGTTTGTATATTGCTGTTGAGTCGAGGAAAATTTATAATTTCAAAATTGAAATCTTTTCGTTTGTCATAGATTCCGTTACTGAGGTGACTGCATTAATTTACGCAAAGTAACATTCCAAGAGAAAACGAAAAATCAGTAATTTCCCTCATCCTATTCTAAATTTTTGTTAATAATATATAATTGACCCTATATATTTGCAGATGACGCTTCGAGATGACAATTACAGAAAACTTATAGAACAAAAACTTCAGGAAGATCATAACAAAAATGGAGGAGTCGATGCAAAATAGAACTATGGCAGTCTGGGAAGTTTAGTATTTAAAGAAGTAAGTAGCATTTGACAGACCGAATATACTAAAGGCCTGGAAAGAATTATTATAATTCAACGTTAAGGATCGGTCATGTGCTAAGCAATTTTGGCGTAATCAAGCCTAGAAACTTTAGAAGCAGTAAGCTGAGTTAACAATTTAACTTAGAAGAGAAAAGATTGCCACCATATAGTTTGCAAAACAGCATGAAGATAAGTGAATTTCAGAAAACATAGGTGACGTGTAAGCACAATGTGAATTCCGTGGTCTTATTTTTTCAACAATTTATCAACTAGACTACTGGAGTAACTCAAACAGGTTAAAACCAGGAACAAAACAAAAGCATCTTCGTTATGTCAGTCTCATAGAAATTTGTTATGTGAATAAACCTGTTTTTTAGAATGTATTAGTTGTCTATTCCTAAAACAAGATGTTTGTATCTGTGTAAATATGATATACGAGAGTAGTTTAAAGCCAATAACAATTAATTGCACTTTGCAGTTGAGCGTTCCTGGCGAAGGTAAACCCAGAAAAGTGTTTCGGTTGCACTAAATATAAAGTTTTATTTTAATTATTAATAGTAAGAATGTTTTTATTAATTTTGTTTTATTTTCTTCCGTAATCACATCATATTTTTATTTCTTAAAAAAGAGCCACTTACAAATAACCATACGAGTAAATCCACGAGAGTTTTTATTTGGACACATTTAAGATTAAACAGCAAATAAGAGTGTGGGGACACAGATTAGATGATAACACAACATTAGAACAAACTGTCAAAATAAGAAAAAAAAAACATCAGATAGGTACTAATGTGTACCAACTACTGTGAAAAACAGCAAAAATGAAAAAAAAAAAAAGGACACAAAGTACCGTTTAAGAGTTCTTGCAGTTACTGGAAGCTAGTTGAAAGCCTAATTGAAAATAATAATAGATTATGTTCCCCAATACTAAAATGTGTATCTGGTTATATTTTAATAATGGTATTTTGTTCTTATTATATTTTACTATGTTACATAGTTTTATACCAAACAATCATTTATTTATGTATAGTTGCCTACCTCACACTGCCAGATGAATTAAAAGTATATTAAACAAAAAGGAAGTTTAAATTGATCTTGATCAAACAATTATTCTAAATATACACTGATATCTTATCAAGCGTTACAAATATTGAACTTTTTACTGTCAATATATTTAAAGAATTTATTAAAGTATTTAATGCTTCTTAGTGTATTTTTATTTGAGGTATAGAAAATGTTTTGTATGAAACGCTGAAGCTTATAGGGAAATAAGATGTAACTTTTGTAATGCTTCGGCCAATCAAAATATGGAATTGTATGAAACTTACATGTAATGTTTTTATTAAGCATTGGTTAACTACTGTTGTCTCCGATCTATTATTGTGACATTAAATATTGTAATTCATCTGAACTAGAAGGGTCCTAAAAATTTTGTACGAACTCGTAGCTTCTTTGGATACTTTCCGTTGTTATGGCGGTCTGTGAAAAGGGGCATGTACAAATCATATACCGGGTACATTCCTTGAGTTTAAAACGTTACGTACAGTACATAATAATAAGAAAACTATAAACACTGTACACATGCACATTGTTATAGGTGCCTCTCACAATATATCATTGTTTTATGCCTAACAACCATTTTGATATAAAAAGTTTCTTTATTCACGTTGTCAGATCCAATCGGAGTATAAAAAAAAACGTTTATTTATTTGTTTTCATCTTGTAAACATATTTTGGGATTGTTTGTTTTATGTGTCCAACTCTGATGATTCGTTCTATTGTGTTTTCTAGTAACATATCTTTGAAAAAGTGCATAAAACACTAGACATGAAACGAGATTGACCAGAACCGGAAACTCAGGTTTTCCGAAAAGGTAAGCATGCAGTTCCTTCTCCACTAGTGGCATAGTGGCACCAGTTGTGTTACTCATTGGAAGTGGAATTTCGGTGACAAGTCTCCTTCTGTAATCGAGGAAAAGACTACAACAAGTGGATCCGTGGTCATCTGTGACACAGATATTCCATAACAATCGACCCAATCTTCTCAAACTTTCCAAATGATTACTAAAATTCAAGCTGATTGTTTGGAAACCTTGATCCTATATCTTCTTTGTAGCCAAATTTTGATTATCTAGTTGAAGGACATCATCATTCTAGAGAAACCTGAGGTTAAACGTTAATATCAGCTTCTTTTCATTTTTCTTATGGGCTCACAAGAACATGTCGGCAAGAAGAGGGACTCAGTTTGTTCTCTTAGTTTAATTTGTTCCCGCGTAAAACAAGAACTGTTCACCAGTGTTGGCCATATTTTTAAAGATACAAATTAGTTGGATGGACGTAGTCTTTCAATCTGTCACAAAGTTTAGAATAAGGAATAATTGTGTAGACTTTAGGCTGAGAAGTTATTTTTTTATACTATTGCACGAGAAGAGAGGTTTGATTGTATGTACTCTTACAGATTTTTTTTTAGAAACATCTGATTTACCCCTAGTGTAGGTAGGTTTACAATAATTTTGAAGTCTGATTTAGTTGCTGATAAAATTAAAATAAATAATCGGGAAAGAGGATTCCAGCAATTTAAAGTTGTTTGTAAGAACACGTATGGGATTTAAGTATCTACTAGATTGAAGGAAGATAAGCAGAGGCGGATTTAGACGGTTTTTCAGGGGGCCCGGGCCCCCCCTTTTGTGGGAAAATTTTGGTTGATTATATAGGAATCACTGAAGCATGACTGGAGCGGGCCCCCTCTTAAGCAGTCAGTGCCCCCCCCCCTTTTGAAAATTTCTGGATCCGCCACTGATCAGACATTGTTAAAAGTACTTAGTGAATCTGATTCTTTGAAGATAGGACCAGCACGAGTGTTCATAGATCCATTTGGTTTTATTTCAATCATGATTTGTATCATTGACATCCCAACCGTAACCTATTCTGAAAGAGTACTTACGTCTTCTTCATTATGTTTTGACCAATATCTGATATAATCATCGACTGTTCCAATCATTTATCTGATATGATCAGTGACTGTTCCAATCATTTATTTGATATAATCATCGACTGTTCCAATCATTTATCTGATATGATCAGCGACTGTTCCAATCATTTATCTGATATAATCATCGACTGTTCCAATCATTTACAGTTTGGAAGAAGAATGAAAATTTGTAACTGTCTTTGCTGAATCGAATTTGTCTGTATGTTTGTTCGTGATTAGACCTGGCGTTTGCTTTGTTTTTAATTAGGAAGTCATCATATAGTATCGCAATTTTGTTACTGGTGATTATATGGAACGTGTTTAATCTACTTTTAAGTCCTCTTTCCTGTAATTATGGCCAGTGAAGTGTGTTTAATAGAATAGAAAAACAAAGAATATGGGATATCCATCTATGACACAAAATCAGAACATGCACAGCAAAAAGCATGTTTGTGACGCTTTCAGTATATGAATATTTGGAACATTTATATCTTGCTGCACGTCTTCTGACGTTTTCTATGGCGTTGATGTTGTCTGTATTAAAATTGATAGTTTTTTTTTTATAATTTGCCTGAATGTAGTTTATATCATGCTTTGTTTCAAAAATTTAATAAAAAGTATGGGTCACGGGGAGTTTTTTCAAGCCATAAGTTGTGCAAAATTGAAATATTGTGTATAGATTATACATGAAAAACCCAATGTTGTGAGATCTGAAGAAAGCTAAACCATAGAATTTTAAGATAAAATATGAGAAGATAGCTCATATAATTTGCTTGTTGAAAACAATAACAAAAATTGGGGTCACGGGACTCGTTTTCTTGCTACAAAACAAAATATTTGAATTCCCAACAGATTCCTTGATAAAATTGACATAACCAGAGTTATCTCCCCTTATATAGCAAAGCTGAAAAAAATTGAATCAAACAAAAAATATTCTCCATTTGTAAAAATCAGTCGACAAAATAAGATAAAACATATTATTTTCTTCAGTCAGACGAAAAGTCTTGCAAATGAATGATATTCCTCTTTCAAAATTTGTACAATTCATTAAAGATCTATACCTATTGTTTTCTGCTTTTTAACAACCCAAGATGGCGGAAGACACCCTATCTACCTCACGGGTTTGATATGTTAATTTTTTCATAGTCAGTGAGATTATTTTGAGTTTTCTGATGATGAATACGAGGGTCTTTGTTGCTTTAGATGTCATGTTTTGAATGTGTTTGTTCCTTGGAATGCTCTTTTTTTTCGCGTTACAGCCGATTTCAATGATTGTGTAGCTAAAGGTAATATCTTTAGTTAGCTTGCTTGCTAGCTGAACCGTGAAGTTATTGTTAGGTAAAGTATACTACCCTTTCGAAGTAGCGTAGTCATACAGACAGATAGATTGGTTATCTGTCGGACTAGTCTACTCTTAAAGGAGGGTAGTTTACCTAACCTAACAATGACTTCACGGTTCAGCTAGCAAGCAAGCTAACCAAAGATATTACCTTTGCCTACACACTCATTGAAATCGGCTGTAACATTTATTTTCACTTTTTGTACACAATGATTTTCTGTATTTTGTGTTGCAGAACTTGAATTTTCATCCTGTTTTGGTCAAGAATTTTATTTCAAGCACTTACATAACCAGGATATTCATTTTCAAAATACCCTCCCGAAATCAAACGCTTGTCCCCTTCAGGCAAAGGATTAAAAGTGCGGAGATTTGATGGATTTGAATTTTGGTGTTTTAACGCCACTTTTAAGCACCGCTTTTGGGCTATTTCGTGGCGGCCAGTTTTTATTGGTGGAGGAAGCCGGAGTGCCCGGAGAAAACTACCGACCTTCGATAGGAAAACTGACAATCCTAGTCAATTAAGATTGGAGTCGAGTGCACCCGCACGAGCGGGGTTCGAACTCACAACATCAGTGTTGACTGGCTAGTGATTACAGTAGTAACTACTTAGACCACTCGGCCACCGAGGTCCCTAAAAGTGCGGAGAAGAGAAGAGGAGCAGATTATGGTTCATGAGGACCCTTTGGCTAAAATGGCTGCATTTTCACCTCAAAATTTACTCTGAATACAGACAAACCTGTGTACCTGGAAAGTTTTTAAGGCATAGCATGCCCTAGATAAATAAAATTCAAATATATTTTATGTTTTAGAAAATTAAAAACTTAATAGGATTTTGCAGTGCACTTTTTTCATTCCTCCAGAAGGTGCCAAAATAAACGAGGGTTTCTTATCGTCGAGTTGCAAGTTGCAAGTTGAAAAGGCCGAGTTGCGAGTTACAAAAGTCGAGTTGCGAGTTACGAAGGTCGATTTGCGAGTTACGAAAGTCGAGTTGCGAGTTACGAAGGTCGAGTTGCGAGTTACAAAAATATTATGTTTCTCTTATTTGTTAAGAATTATCTATATATTATGGAAGCGTCTAATTGTCACGAGTTGTTGAGTTATTTTGTCATATTATTGACTTGCAACAATGCTATAAGATGTATTGTATGTCGACAAGTCAACTTAATTTTGTATACTTGTTGAGTTGATACTACATCTTTCTGACGTGAAAAAAGTTTACTTGATGTGTTATTGAGTAAAGTAAACATCCCAAAAGTAGCGTTGTAATTTGTTTTCTCACTTTTCTTACTTTTCGTATATCTTCTTGTCCTGTTCTGAAAAAAAGGATTATGTCACCAAGTAAACATATAAAAGTTAACTTGACGTGAATGTTTAAAGCATGTTTACTTAATAAAAGACTAAGTGACGCAAAAAACCATGGGAACAATTATACCGTGGGAAATAAGAGCACACGCGACGAAGCACAGCTAAAAATGGATGCGGCAGAGGTGTTAAATGCATTCTACGATTATTTAAACAGTTATATTCAAATACATTTAATATTTTGGCCAACACCACAGGTTTTTTTTCTGGTATATAACGTACAACTTGTAATTGGAAGCACCACTTGATTTTGAGGGGGTGGGGATAAATAATATTTCTTCTCTTTAAACCCTTTGATTACCAAGATGCCATGTGTCTGACGATTTACATGTGTATTTTAAGCATTAAAAAAAATAATAAGAGTACATAAAATTTTGCTCCTCATACACTCCACTCCGGCTTCATTCTTAAAGTTATGAAGCCTTCTCTGTGCCTCTTAACATCAAATCCTGGAGCCGGTTTCACTTAAGGTAGCATAATACAAAGATGTTATACTCCCAAGTTTTAAAACGCTGTAACTTTCTTAATAATGCCGGAAAATTTATTAAAGTGGCATTTCCTGATAGCTTACAGATCACTCTTTAAAATTATGCAATCAATTATATAATGTTAACCGTGTCTACAAAATTTTACATGCAGTTAGCTCCTATTATGGTACCCATAGAGGCTTGGTTTTGGTATATGTTGTTCTTCAGCCTATTATCTGAAAAACTGTGTCTCAGATTTCAAATGGAATGTATAGAACAAATTTTACACCCAATTAGACATTGTGTACTAAAATGATGTTAGAGTGTTTACACTAATGAAAGGTTTAAGAGTGAACAGAACATCATAGGAAAAATCTGAGACACTGTTTTGGAGCTCATGTTGTGTTGAATTAGATTTGATAAAAAATTTCAACATTACAATCAAGATGACGAAGCTAAATTTATTCTAGTGCACAGACTGAGATTTTACAACTAATAGCATGATAATGGATTACATAATGGTTGCATAATGCTAACATACATTCATTTGAAAGATTAATCTTTTAGCTACTAGTATTCATAAATACCACTTATATAAATTTGCATGCATTATTGAGAAAGTCACAGAATTTTAAAACTTGGGAATTGGAGGTATACAAATCTTTGTATTGTTCTACCTGAAGTGAAACCGACTCCAGGATTTGATGTTAAGAAGCACAGAGAAAGCTTGATAAGAATGATGCCGGAGTGGAGTGCATGAGGAGCAAAATTTTAAGGACTTTTTCTTATTTTTTATGCTTAAATACACATGTAAATTGTCAAACACATGGCATTTTGGCAATCAAGGGGTTTAAAGAGAAGAAATAATATTTATCCCCACCCCCTCAAAATCAAGTGGTGCTTCCCGTTACAAGTTGTACGTAATATACCGGAAAAAAATCTGTGGTGTTGGCCAAAATATTAAATGTATTAAATATAACTGTTTAAAAAATCGTAGAATGCATTTAACACCTCTGCAGCATCCATTTTCAGTATCGAGTTGCGAGTTACGAAAGTCGAGTTGCGAGTTACGAAATTAGATTTGCGTGAAAATGGGGAAAACTATTTAAACTTTTTGGTGTACCTCTTTAACATTTTTGAATGATGATTGCTTATAGAACTGTATTCAGTATTGTTGATTCTTTTTGTTGTTAAGACTTCATCGACAACAAGTGAATCTCATTTTATACAGTTATATACAAAGGCAGTTCTAGAAAAATTAAAGTTTAAAGTGACACAGACTTCATGTTCCTAGCGTTTTTTTTTTTTTTTCTAACGATATATTTGCTATTTTGCCTTGCTAGTTTTATGAATATAATATGCCTGTGAATCTAACTTTTCCAACTCTCTTGTCTCGTTTTTGTTATGAAATTGTGAAAAAAATTCTTAAAACCTGATGTACCTGATATAAAACATTGTGTTTTTGTCTTTTTAGCACATTACGGATGAAATGCCAAATGTCACTGACACTAATATGTAAAGACGGTGCATCCCTTGAAGTCACGAATATTGTAAAATTAAAATAAAAGTTTTCAAGTTTTATTTTTAAATAATACATATTACTAGTCACAGCATACATTGAAGTGCATTAACGTAACAATAACACAACGTAACCGTAGACACAATATTATTGTTACATTCATTTCCTTACCCAACCCTGCATTCCGGCAATTAGTCTCCAATGTAACAATAACTTTTTTATTATTATTGTTACATTTCAATGTAACCGTAGCCAGTGCCTTTAGCCAAAGGGTCCACATGAACCTTAAGATAAACTGATTCTGTCCCTATTATAGAAGAAGAAGAAGAAGATATTATATTTCCAATTATGGGCCCCAAATGGCATAAACATTACAACATCAATAATTTTCATAATACAATACAAACAATGATATATAAAAAGAATATATTAATGAGAACTATTTAAGTTCTTAAAGAATATGTAGATAAAGAATCTATAATATGTTGGTTTTTTTAAACTAATGCATTTTAATGCAAGTGTGGTTGATATAGATAACAAACAAGCAGCCCAAAAGAAAAAGAAAATAGATATCCATATATGTATAGTACACAATAAGTGGATCAATTTAACATATAGTAGCTAGCCAAAATGAAAGTAGAAGTTAAGCATGTCTATGACTCATCCTGTGTCAGCAGCAAATAGGAAAGTATTATGGTTTCCTAAAGGCAGCTGACACCAGGGGGCGATACCTTATGGACCATAGGCATGTAAAATGTGTGTAAATGTATCTTTCCTACCTGTATCAAAAGCAAACAAGGAAGCATCATAGGTAACTTAAATGCAGTTGATACCAGGGGATGATGCCTCAAGGATATAAGAGAACATTTGAATAAATAATATATCTTAACAATTAATTCTCTTTTTCTTTTAATCGGCTAGTATGTTTGTGATATTCAGATGAATATATTTTTCTATGTCCAAACAAATGTATATACACACATAGATTTCCTTTAACTAATCTTCACTAAGGAAGATGTTTGTATATAAAATTACATATTATTTTAAGTAAATCAACATTTTCTACACTAAATAACCAGATAATTTTGTTTTGACTGCTCATATGATTAAAATAAGAATTATATTTTGCAATACTAGCTAACATACAATTTCTATCATCCTCAAATTTGTTGCAATCAAATAGAAAATGAGCCTCATCTTCGACAGTATTGGAAGAACATTTATTACATATTCTGTTAATTCGGGGAATACCCTGATATCTACCTAATTCTATTTGTAATCTATGAGAAGATACACGTAATTTAGTAAAACTTCTTCGAAGTTCAAAATTCTTGATCAATGTTAGATATTTTTCAAAACCAAAATTTGTTTTATATAAAAGGTAGGTTTTCGGTTTACTGTCTGAAAATTTATCTGTTTGTTTCTTCCAACAGCTTATAAACAATATTGATAGCTTGGTTTGTATATATTTCTTAAATTTGTAAAAGGATTCACAAAATGGAGCATTTATGGCATTTGTATATAGTCAATACCAAGTATTTTAAAAATAACATTATATGATTTTGTTGACAGTACTAAGGTCACATAAAATAAATGCAAATAAACTGATACAATAAAGAAACTGTCTGATATCTGTTTAATAGTCAGAAAATAATAAAAAGATAGAAGTTTGATTTGATGGAAACGCTGAATGATGAATCAAACACACCTAATTGCAAGGGCGATAATTTGGAAACAAACCCACACTAATGACCAAAGGCAAAGTTGTTTTACTTGTAATAGTTTTAAAGACATTTTAGAATTTAAGTTTTACTTCAATAGAAATAAAAAAATGCATTCTTTGTAAAGCAACATTGTATTTACTCGAGAGAGAGAAAAAAAACTTCGCAGTTCAAGTAAAGTAAAGTAAAGTCAAGTAATCTTTATTTAAAGTCGGGTTTCATATATACATACTAACACGGAACATGAGCTCTTAAGAATAGCTCTTTAACCGACTGATATTAAAATAAACAAAACACACATGTGACAACATCAGATTCATACACAACACAAACATACAGACAGCACATACATGTATTAATCATGTTAATACTTAGATAGCACATGCAAAATAAAAGCCAAGCAAGATATATATTTTAAAAACAATGTCAAACATCAGCACATAGCAACACACACTATGTGTATCCAAGTAGCACATGGAAAATTAAACACTATAAAGCACAAGCAAAAGACTGCAAGCAGCCACAGCACAGGCAATGCATAAAGCAAAGCAAATAAATAATAAATGAAAATAACTGCAAAAAATAAAAAATAAAAACATAAAACAAACAGCAGGCTTTAGGGTCAAGTCATATGGCAGCAAGGAGTTACATTATTTACAAGAACTGCAGGTACAACTTTCTGAAAAACACCAGGTGGAGATAAAATTTTTGAACTGGCCAAAAGTTGATAAGCTCCTTGCCTCATTTGGCAAGGAGTTCCAGAGTCTTGCTGCCTCATAACTAAAGCTTTTCTTACCATACCTTGTTGTTCTTGGCCCTGGTATATCCACTATGCCTTTGTACCTGAAGTTATATGAATTTTCTTTAATGTTTATTAAATTATGTAGGAATTCTGGACTTGATTTATTAATTATTTTATAAGTCTCTAATGCCATGGTTCTCATTCTTCTGATTTTTAGTGCTGGTAGCTTAGACTGTTCAAGGAGTGTATCGTAAGAATTTTTGTAGTCATCATAAATGAATCTGAGTGCTCTTTTTTGTATTTTCTTTTGTGTTTTGTTCACTGCAGAAGTGCCATGTGAGAGGACAATAGCTGAGGTTTGACAGGATAAATGAGTGGTATATTGTAAGTTAAAAAAGTCTGGTGAGATGATTGCCGATTCTTTTTAGTACGTTTAGTTGTCGTGCGGTATTTTTTTACATATATTTGAAATGTGAGTGTTGAAATCCAGTTTAAAGTCTATTGTTACATCTAGAAGTTTCACCTCATCGTCACATTTTATGTTGAATCCATTTAGGTTGAAGACCATATTTTGAGTGTGTGTTTTTTTACCTATGGCAATTACCTGGAATTTTTCTGGGTTTGCCTGCATTTTGTTGAAAGAGAACCATGATATTAGGGAGTTACTATCGTCCTCTAAAGGTTTTATTACTGATTCCAAAGTAGTACCTGATTTAGAGAGGGTGTTATCATCAACATAGTTATATAAATCACAGTGTTTGACAAAAAGAAAGATGTCATTTATGAATACATTAAATAATACAGGGCCTAATATAGATCCCTGAGGAACACCTTTATAGATATCTTGCATTTGACTGTCCTATTTTTACACACTGTTTTCTTGTCGTCAGATAACTTTTAAGCAACTCAAGAGCAGATGGACTAAGCCCATATTTTTCCAGTTTACAAAGAAGTAGATCATGTGGAAGACAGTCAAAAGCTTTACTGATCAAGATCCATCAATATTGCTGCTAAGTATTTATTATTATCCAGTGCCTTTTTCCAATCTTCCAAAATTTTAAGTAATGTTGACTGACAGCCATAGCCTGATCGAAAAGCCGCAAGGAAATGGTCGAAAATATCATCAAAGTATTTAGTATGTTGATTTTCTATGGCTGTTTCAAAATTTTAGATATAGCAGGTAGAACACTAACTGGTCTATAGTTACCCTTTTCAAGCACACTGTTTTTTTTATGAATTGGTGCCACTTGGGCTATTTTTAACGAGTTTTTTTTTATTTTATTATTTTCAAGAATTACAACAAATACAACACATCAAACATACATATAGTAATATTAGCAATACATTTGAATATCTATTTATCTGTAACAATAAGCATTGTTGAAAATTCATTTTATGTATATATGAAAAGAGAATAAAATTACGGAAAGAAAAGAAAATTAGAGTTAAATGTGTATGCAGTACTATGTACCACATGAGAAGGGTAAATTATTTTATGAAAAGGAAGAGGTTAAAATATCCTGTAAGATTTCAGTAGATATTAATAAATTGTGCTATAAGATTAAATAATATATTATGTTATGTTTGACAATAAGTATTTGTAAAATAAATAACAAAATGAATTATTAAAATAATTCTTTAAATGCATTCCACATGGTATCAAAGTGATCTTGTCTTTTATTTTTGACTGCCATTATTTTTTCTAAATTGTACATATATTTTAGCTTTTCTTTAATGGCACTGAGTGAAAGATCTTTTAAAAAACATCTACTGTTGTATATATATTGTTTCATGTATAGAAAAATCAAATTATATGGGTCACCTTTTCGAATTTTTGATATATCTCCAAAAATAAAATTTAACTTATTCAATGGCAGGCTTACCCCACCAGATAAAAACCAATAATCAATATCTTGTAGAAAATTTTGGATAATCTCACAATTCCACAGAATATGTTCAACAGTTTCGTCTTCTAATTTACAAAAAGTACATAAAGGGTTATCAATAAGTTTGATTTTACATAAAAATTTATTTGTGGCAAGAATTCTGTGGTTGATTCTGTACTGAAGCCACTGTAGTTTGGTATTGACAGTGACTGTAAAAGGTAGTTTGAATATATGTTTCCAAATGAGATCTTCGCCTAATATTTCACCCCACTTCAGTTGTCCTGTTGGAGTTACATTGTTATTAATGAGTATTTTATACATATCTTTAGAACCTTTTCTACTTTTAAAAAAGACTTGTAAGCAAGCTGGAATAAATGGACAACATAACTTATATGTATCTTTTTTGTAATTATTTGCTGCTTTTTTAATAGCAGAAATAACACTCATGTAATTCAAAAAATTTACATTGATATCATAACATTGCTGTAACATTTCTAATGAAATAAAAAATCCATGTTCATCTATTACATCATTTACATATTGTATACCATGATTAAACCAATGTTGATAAAAACAGGTTTATTACCAATTTTGATCATATTGTTAAACCAAATAGGACTTGATAAAAATAATCATAGTCCAAATTTCTCTCTTATCAATAATCATTTCCATGCTCTGAATACATCTTTCCAAAATTGTTTTGATTAATAAACTAACTTGTTTGATATACTGAACACCACAATTAAAAGTTTATTTTTATCAATATCAGACATCAAAATACTTTGCCACTTATTATCTCTCTGAAAAACCTTCTTATCCATGATGATTTGAGTGCCATAGTAAAACTATAAAGATCTATCATTTTAATCCTCCTCCAAATATTCTTTAATCAATACGTCCTTCTTCACTCTATGTATAGGAGAGTTCCATACAAATGTATAAAAATTTCATTAATTTTTCGAATACACTGTCAGAAGGATTAGGCAAAGAAATAATAAGGTGGTTTAAAATAGGTAAAACAAGAGTTTTATCACAGTTATTCTACCTATTACTGTAAGGTTTCTTTTAGCCACTGTTTTGTTATGTTCTTAATCTGTGTAATTTTATCCTTATAGTTGATGTTGACGATATTTTCTAAGTCAACATCAAAATTTATACCAAGTAATTTAAAAGTTGTCTCTCCCCATGAAAGGTTTACATCAGGACATAAAATTTCCTTGCTATACTTTTTACTTCCAATCCAAATAACTTGTGTTTTTGCAAAATTTATATTTAAACCAGATATTTTTGCAAACCAGTCCAATTCAGATAAGGATTCATATAAAGATTTTTCACTACCATCTAAAATCAATGAAGTGTCATCAGCAAACTGTGACAACTTATGCTCAACTTGAGTAACTTCAATACCACAAATTTCCTTATTTCCTCTAATCTTTAGTGCAAGAATCTCAGCACATAGGATGAAAAGATACGGTGAAAGTGGATCGCCTTGTCGACAGCCCCGACCTATGTTAAAAAATTCTGAAAGGTTACCCCCCTGTATCACTGCAGACTTGATATTATTATAAAACGCTTTTATCCAGTTGATAATTGATTCCCCAAAATTAAAGAACTTTAAAACATTTAGCAAGAAATCCCAAGAAATTGAATCAAAAGCTTTTTCAAAATCAATTAACAACAAGAGTCCAGGTATTTCATGGTCTTCTGTGTATTGCATGATATCATATAAAAGCCTTATATTTTCTCCTATGTACCTCCCACTAATAAAACCAGTCTGATCTAAATTAATAAGTTTGTCAAGGACACTCTTAAATCTATTTGCAATTACTGCTGATCCAATTTTATAGGCAGTGTTTAAAAGTGAAATAGGACGCCAATTTTTCAAAAAATGACGAGGTTTATTTCCTTTTGGAAGACAAGTAATAATTCCTTGCTTTTGTGTTACTGACAATTCTCCCTGTTCTGAACCATAATTCAGAGATTCAACCACAAAAACTGGAGATCTCTCAAAAAATTTAAAAATTCAGTTGAAAAGCCATCAGAGCCAGGAGTTTTATTATTTTCATATTTTTAATGCCTGTCCAGCCTCTTTGACTGTGATTCTACCCTCCAAGCTCTCCTTCTCATCACTAGAAAGTATTGGAACATTTACATTTTTAAGATCTTCTTTCAGATCAGCTACTGAACTTGAGTTATCTCTCTTCTGATATAAATTTTCGTAGAAAAGTTTTACTTCTTTTAAAATATTGTTCTGATCAGTAAGTATTACCCCATTATCTCTTTCAATTTTTGGTATAATTTTACTCATAAAATTTTTTGACTCCAATCCACAAAAATAATTTGTTGGTTTTTCTCCTTCCTCTATCCATTGAACACGTGATCTGACTATTTTACCCTTTAACTTTTTAATACGTAATTGTTCAAGTTCAGTTTTTTTGCTCTCAAGTTTAGTTATTGAAAGTTCATCAACATTATCCTCTAACTGTATAATTTCATTTCGTAAATTTGTTTCCTTTTTCAGATTCCTCTTTTGTAACTGGAGTAAGAAATACTTTTCCCTGATTTCCATCAATAAAGTTTCAAGAAAAGTTGGTGATTAATTCTCAATTGAATATCTTCATTATCAATCTCATCAATATTATCAAAATTATAAACAAGTGTGCAATATTGCGCTTTGATTTCCTTATCTTTTGTTTAACTGTATTTATATATTCTACATCATAAAGTAGGAGTTGTTGAACTTCCATAAACCTTTTCCTCTAATAAAAGGATTAAATTCCAGTTCAAGTAATACCATAGAATGATCTGAACGATAGCTTGGATGTACTTCACAGTTTTTGAGACTATTTAACATATTATCTGTAAGAAGAAAGAAGTCTAATCTAGCCTGTTTAAAAGGAGTTCTTTTTCTCCAAGTAAACCTTTGAACATTGGGATAAAGCTCCCTAAATGGATCTATTAAACTTCTTTCTTCAATGATTTCTAAAATACTGTCTCTAGCCTTAGGGTTATTAGTATGTTTGTAGTTACAATAATCTGTAAAAGGTTCTGTACAAGATTGAAATCACCACAAATTATGTAACTTTCATTTTCAAAATCATCAACAATGCTCATAATATTATCAAAAATTCAGGACTATCCGTATTTAGTCCATATAAGCACACTAAAGTAATTTTTGATTTTCTACAAAATTTCTAAAATTAAATAGTTACCATTTATATCTTTTTTCTTTTAACACTTTGAACTCAAAATTATTGTTGAATAATATAGCAACTCCTCTAGAATTAGAACTGACAGAAGAAAAATAACTTTCGTATCCCCACATAGATCTAACACTATTTTCTAAATCCTTTGTAAAATGTGTATCCTGGATACAGTAAATATTACATGCTTTTAACTTCAGCATATTAAAGACATCTTTTCTTTTTGCTTTATCTCTCAGTCCTTGACAATTAACAGTCAGAATTTTTAAAGAACCCATATTTGTAATAACTTTGTATCAATATACAACATAAAATATTTTTCAAAAACAACACAACATTGCAGACAGTAACAGGACATATAAATATCAAACAGGATAATTCGCAGAAATTGAAGACAGTAAATTTGAAGAAATTGTAATGAAAAAGGGTTAAAAACATATTTAAACGATTCAATATGGCAACACAAAAGTACCATTCTATACTTTTTATGCCAAAATTTCCAGTTTTGCAGAATAAATATTTTAAACATAATTTTGCCAACCTTTTAATGCTTTTACACCATGATTTAATAGTATTCATAATGATTAAATATATATATATATATATATATAATTATATAGTTTGTTTTCAAATTTCTATGTTAACATATATATAGACAAAAACTATCAATTTTGAAATAAATTTTAATCAAGTGTTTACTTTCTTTCCTGCAGTCTTCTTGAAAGTCATCAAAAGTCCATACTTAAGTTGCAGTCCATCTTCAGTTCTGCCAATTTATTAGAAACTATCCTGGATTTTACCAAACTTGGACAGAAGCTACTTACCATTAAAAGATAGTATAGAGAGGAATATTTTAATGAATTTTTTCCTCATTTTGTTGAGCCTGTGATTAACAGCAAAAGTAGGCGAGACACTGGGTTCTGCGGAACCCTTACAAATTTTTAATAATGTTCTTCATACAAAAATATCACAAGAATCATTTAAAATTGAGCTTTTAGTGTCATCAAGCATATTTAAGTTCAAATCACCCATTATCAATACATTATCATACTTTTTGCAGTGCACTTTTTCATTCCTTCAGAAGTTGTCAAAGTTGGGAAAGAGGTTTGAGAATTTCCCACAGGTAATAATTTAAGTGAACTGTATTGATTGAAATGGACAATTACTGACAATAATTGATGATTTAAACTGTGTACCTGAGTGGACCATATCAAGTGAAACTCAACTGTTTGTTAATTTTATCATCTTCTACAGGGACGAAAAAAGTGCACGGCGAAATCCAGTTAAGTTTTAAATTTTCTAAAACATACAATGCATTTGAATTTTATTTATCTAGGGCATACTATGCCTTAAAACTTTTCCAGATGCACAGGTTTGTCTGCACTGAGAGTAAATTTTGAGGTGAAAATGCAGCCATTTTGCCATAGGGTCCACATGAACCTTTAAATATACGTGGAATATCTGTTTATCTATAGATATAAGAAGATGTGGTATGAGTGCCAATGAGACAACTCTCCATCCAAGTCACAATTGGTAAAAAGTAAACCATTATAGGATATTGTTGTCTCCGATGTTTTTGCAACATTTACAAAAAGAATAGCTTCTATACTTGGGTGTTTGTCATTCACCTGTATATTGTTGTCTCCGATGTTTTTTGCAACATTTACAAAAAAGTTATTAAAAATTTCAGATATTTCTTGTTGGTTTGTGATGATTTTATTGTCTTCCTGTAGTATGGTTTCTTTTTGGCTAGTGAATCCTTTGTTTGTTAGAAATGGCTTTACTGTTGGCCAGAAGTCTTTAGACTTGGGACCACCTGTGCATCGTTCTAGGAAGTATCTATTAATCGATTGTTTTTTAAGTAATAGTGACAAAATTTCTTTGAGTTGTGTATGCATCCCATGTCTTGCTGTTATTCATTTTTTTGAAATTTGTTATACAGCATTTTCTTTTTATAAATTGCAGATTTGAATTGTTTGTTCATGTATGGTATCTGTTTTGCTAATATTTTTCTTTCTTTAAAGGGTGCATGTTTGTTTGCTGTATCAATAAACTTTTGTTAAAGTTTTCATACTCGGTGTTTACATTATTATGTGGGTCAACATCCCAATTTAACTCATTCAAATCTGATAAAAAATTATTTACATCATAATTTTTAAAATCTACATTTCCTGTATTTTGGTTTGATGTTAGGTCGTTCACATTTATCTGGACCCCAATAAGGTTGTGAACATCACTTAAACCACATCCAAAATTACATATTTTACCACATTTATTTTCTTGGATAGTTAAAATAACATCAAGAAGAGTTGGTTTAGAATTTCTAGTATAACAGGTTGCTTTTTTTAATAATGTTCTTCATACAAAAAATATCACAAGAATCATTTAAAATTGAGCTTTTAGTTTCATCAAGCATATTTAAGTTCAAATCACCCATTATCAATACATTATCATACTTTTTAATGACTTAGTCTGTTATTAAGTTAAAGTCAGTACTAAATTTACTATCAGGCATGCTAAGGTTCTTATGGACCCTTGGACTAAAACGGCTGCATTTTCACCTCAAAATTTACTCCAAGTACAGACAAACCTGTGTATCTGGAAAAGTTTTAAGACATAGCATGCCCTAGATAAATAAAATTCAAATATATTCTATGTTTAAGAAAATTAAAAAAAAACCCAGGATTTTGCAGTGCACTTTTTTTCATTCCTCAAGAAGGTGTCAAAATAAAGTTGGGAAAGAGGTTTGAGAATTTCCCCACAGGTAATAATTTAAGTGAACTGTACTGATTGAAATGGACAATTACTGACAATAATTGATGATTTAAACTGTGTACCTGAGTGGACCATATCAAGTGAAACTCAACTGTTTGTTAATTTTATCATCTTCTACAGGGACGAAAAAAAGTGCACGGCGAAATCCAGTTAAGTTTTAAATTTTCTAAAACATACAATGCATTTGAATTTTATTTATCTAGGGCATACTATGCCTTAAAACTTTTCCAGATGCACAGGTTTGTCTGCACTGAGAGTAAATTTTGAGGTGAAAACGCAGCCATTTTTGCCATTGGGTCCACATGAACCTTAAAATATACGTGGAATATCTGTTTATCTACAGATATAAGAAGATGTGGTATGAGTGCCAATGAGACAACTCTCCATCCAAGTCACAATTGGTAAAAAGTAAACCATTATAGGTCAAAGTACGGCCTTCAACACAGAGCTATACCTGTATACTGTTAATTCCACCTTTATCAGATGAATTACTCAGGTTGTCAGGTTAGGACCAGAGAAATTGATCTGTCATCACCTGGGACTAATACATATTGGTCCCATAATTGATTTATAACTTATTATAAAATGGGATAATAACCTCTTAGAAAGAATACTAATTTTTGAATAGGATATAATATTCCAAAATTGGATATAAACTCACCTTGCAAAAAGAAAAATTTTGGCTGGAAAATATTGGGCAGTGAATATGAGGAAAAGCAACAAAATTTTATCCCTTTAGACAAGGATCTGTATAGTAAAATGCAAATCCTTGCTTTAGATGAAAAAAAAAAATGACTTAGGAATGTATAGGATGAATTGGTCAGAATGTTTTATCCGATATCTTGAGCATTTAAAAAAAATGAAATTAATTTTTTTTGGTCAAGTTTGCAAAATTTCAGCCTTTTGAAAGTTATCAAGAAGACACAGTGACAGCTTATTTTGTTTGCCTCTTGTTGAATAGCCACATTTCTATACAACATACATTGTGGAAATCATTCACATGTGTTTTGATTTTGTTGCAGCTTTAAACTGAAATCTTTATTCATTTAAATTGATTTCTAGCAACTGCTCTACACAAAGATTAAGAAAAAATAATGTGAATAAAGAAAAAAAAACAAAACAAAAAAAAACCCAACTGAGCCTTAATGCGGTTCAGTACAGCTTGGTGTATTTTAATAAAATCATTTAAAATTAATTATTGTACAGTCTATTATCATTATAAGCACTTACACTATTGTAACACACTATAAATCAAACCAGTTTTATAAAACCAGTGTAACCTGTTGAGTAAAACAGGTTAGTTTAAAAATATTGTTTTATGTTTTTATAACACTTTTTAAAAGTTATACACCTACAGTAATTTAGGTATGTATTTATATGTTGTAAATGTATAGATAAAACAAATTATATATTATCAATAAACTTGTATCAATGTTATATAGATACCGATATATAAATTATGTATTTTTACATGAGAATAGTGTTGTAATGATTATCTCTGAAGTTCATTTATCCATCTTTGAGAGCTTAATGATACTTATAATTCTTACACATTTTATTCTTCAAATTGAATTTTATCCTTCAAATTGAATGTACATTTATAATAATTTTGAAATTGGATAAATATTTCTGATCTGTCTTCTTTGAAATTATGCAAAATTGAGCTATATGACGTTTTATTGATTTCAATTATTTTTTCAATAATTTAGATATAAATCAAAATTGATGTATTCAGTGATAGCAAGGAAATGTGAGCTCAAATTTTCTATTTTGGTGTTATTATGTTTTTATCATCTGTAATGGACCATGTTGATTAAACAAATTCAAATAAGAAAGAAAACAAGCATATCAACTTTTGTATATAAAGATACATTTTTGTATTAGTACATGCCCAATATATATTTGAATATTTACAGTGGTAGTTCAATTCAGTCAGTTATTTGAATCCTTCATATGTTTCCAATTTGTAAAAAAACAAATCAAGATTATAGAATCATACAAAATGTGAAGGTCACTTGCTTTCATTTCGTATTAATTTTCAAAGAACCGCTTTCAATTCATGATTAAAAATAATCCAATACTGTATCCAAAAGTCTTTTTTTCAATTTATTAACATGTAACATAAGAAATAATTCTTTTATTAAAAACAAAGTTTGACATAAGTAGTAACTTATTCTCTATCAAGTTGCGAAAAGTCAGATAAAGGAACCTTAACTGGTCAGGTTATTATCTCATAAGAATTGCATATATGGTATATTAACAGTGTTAGTATTATATGCTTTTCAAATGTGTATCTTTCAGTACTTTCATCCCCCCAAGGGTGACTGGGGAATAGAAATATGGTCACTTTGGTCTACTTCAACCAGCAGTAAAACCCTTGCCAATTTGGGGCATCTGTTTGGCTGTGCTGGATGTAAATTTTCGGAGCCACATCTTGTTAGAATGGGAACTTTAAATATGATGCCCCTTGTAAAGATAGTGCCACGCTCTTTGCAAGTTAAGAAGTTAAGAATCCTTGCAACAACTCTTTGAGGGGGCTGTAGGTGGTCTGTTCCAAGGCAAAAATGTCTGTCCCTATCCAATTTAACCCTCATTTGTCAGTGGCAGTCCAACTTTCCCGACCTTCATCCCGGATGTCCTCTATTACACGACCTACCTATTGCATTTATTGTTAATTTGTTCTCGTCCTGACCATGCATGAAATATTTGCCACTGGACATTAAGCAACCAACATTCAGTCAATCAATCAGTACGTTCATGGGTAACCCTTCCTACATGATGCCAAAAAAATTAAATGGTCATTTGATTTTATCTGCTCTGATCTTTTTTAATTAAATTCATCTGGTAAATAGAAGAGGTGGCCTGCAAAATTTTCTTTGAAACAAATTAGCATATGATCTGATCAGGACTGATTTAAAAATCAAATTGATATCAACTGTAAAATTATATTCTGCATGATTCCACTATTGTTTATGTCGTGTATATTGCATAAGTTTTCAATCAAAACCATCTTGACAAGAACATTAAGGATCCTTTCTCTTTTGTTTTAAAAGCCTAATTGATTACAAGTATGAAATTTCCACGGAAATTTGTGCAAAATTCAAATTATTGATTGTGTGTTAATTATTAAAAGGGTTTAAAATTTATAAACAAATCAAAACATTAATATCATTTAGAGAAATATTATCATTACTGGTATATGTTATCTATTATTTATTAAACTCTGAGACAATACTTCCAAATTGTCATTGATTTTTTAATGATATGACATTGAAGATTTTGTAAAAGAGGATTATCCAATTTGTAAAACACCTGTAATTTTGTATTAGACATTAGCTTTAGATTGAAGTATTATCATGTGTATTACCTATTACTTTCAGCTACTGAGACAAAACCTTAATTAGATCTTATTGGCAGAGGATTCTTACATAGACAGGTAAGATTTTGTTTGATGTTGAATAAAAGAAGGGATTATAGATTGAAAGCTAAATGAACTTCTGTTAAACCAGTGGATACATCTCCTGTTAAACACTGAGATTATTAAGTGAAATGAATTGTAATCTGTGTATTAAACATTGGGTCCAGGCCATTCTAGAAGAACTTGCCAATGGATGAACTTTGGTGTAACAAGTGACATTTCATATGTCTAAGTTAAAATTATATCAACATCAGCTTATCTGTTACCTGCTGAACTGTAGCTATTATGGTCCTTGTGCTATTTTTTTGACAATTTGTTGACCATCATCTGGTCCACACAAATCAGAAAACATAACAAGGACCATTAGAGTTATGGTTCCGCAGCTACTTGTCTGTACTCTATGAGGCTTTGATTTGGTTTTACAGAATAGAGTTCAAATGGACAAAAAAAGTAGAGAGCAAAATGGGCCAAATATATGAAAAAGCTATATATTAAAATAGTATCCTTTCTCTATCCTTTTTGTTTTTGTCTCACCTTGCTTCCTTGCAAGGTAAACATGTCTGTCAAACAGGGCTCATCTGACCCCGACCTTATTTTATGGATCCTTGATCAAGGTTAAGTTTACGTGGTCAAGTCCGTATCTCTGATACTATTAGCAATAGGGCAACTATATTTGGTGTATGGAATGATTAGAAGGTGTACATGTAAGACTGGCAGGTTACATCTGTCCTTGACCTCATTTTCATGGTTCAGTGGACAATGTTTATTTTTTTTGGTTTGGTCTATTTCTCTGATACTATAAGCAAAAGAGCCTCTATATTTAGTTTATGGAATAATTATAAGGTGTACATGTCTGTAAGGCAGGTTTCATATGACCTTGACCTCTTTTTCACAGGTCATTGGTCAGTGTGAAGTTTCTAATGGTTTTTGTCAGTTTATCAGATACTATAAGCAATAGGTCAATTATTTTTGGTGTATGGACTTATTGTAAGGTGTACATGGCTGTCTGGCAGGTTTCATATGACCTTGACCTCATTTTTATGGTTCATTGGTCAGTGTTAAGTTTTCATGGTTTTGTCAGTTTATATAATGCTATAAATCATTTAAACATGTCACTTATTCAGTTTTCTTTGTATTTTAGTGTGTTCAGTTTTTCTTTTTTCACTTTTTAGGTGTATGGAATGATTGTAAGGTGTACATATGTGTCTGGCATGGGTCATCTGACCATGACCTTATTTTCATTGATCATTGATAATGTTTAGTTTATGTGATATTTGTAGTAAGACCTTCATGAATATTACTTTCAACATAAATTAATCATAAGTAAAGCAGATGAGACATTTGAGTGTGTGCACTCTTGTTAATATTGGATATTGGCTTATTATATATATATGTGTAATGCCATGAGCATGAAAGGTTCCTTACCATAAAAGATCAAACGAATGCTAATAAAACAAGAATGTAAATGCAAAATTGAATCTTTACCCGGTACTTTAGTTAACTTAAACTCTGATTTGACAAATTTTGAAAAGGTATCTGATAAGTCAATTAGTATACTACAGGTTGCACTTTGTAAATAGCTGTTTCTCAAACCACGCCTCTTTTGGGGAGATATATAATATTCATAGATAATTAACTTTGTTTATGTACTGGTTCCCGGATATGATCTCTATGTTTCATCTCGTAGAGACATAACTTGGGAATGTTACCAGTAAATATACATATTCATAGTGATCAAGTTAAAATCTGTGGAAATCCTTAAATCAAGGTAGGGTACCATAGAATTTTAATGTAAGTTTAAACTCATAGAAGTTCGAGGCATATAAACGCTGAAAATATGCGGCACAGCCCTATATTTTGACTTTTGAAAAAAATAGTAGTGCATATCAACTTTCCATTCTAGGATATAATTTTTGTCGAGCCTGCGACTTTTGTCGCAAAAGTGAGACATAGCGATCCTACATTCCGTCGGCGTCGTCGGTGGCGTCCACAAATATTCACCCTGTGGTTAAAGTTTTTGAAATTTTAATAACTTTCTGAAGCTATCCTGCATTTCAACCAAACTTGGACAGAAGCTTGTTTATGATCATAAGATAGTATCCAGAAGAAAATTTTGTAAAAAAAAATCCTGTTTTTCCGTATTTTACTCATAAATGGACTTAGTTTTTCTGCCAGTTAACATTACATTCACTCTGTGGTTAAAGTTTTTGAAATTTTAATAACTTTCTTAAACTATCCTAGATTTGTACCAAACTTGGACAGAAGATTGTTTATAATCATAAGATAGTATCCAGAAGAAAATTTTGTAAAAAAAAAAATCCTGTTTATCTGTATTTTACTCATATATGGACTTAGTTTTTCTGCCAGTTAACATAACTAACATTCACTCTGTGGTTAAAGTTTTTCAAATTTTAATAACTTTCTTAAACTATCCTGGATTTGTACCACACTTGGACAGAAGCTTGTTTGTGATCATAAGATAGTATTCAAAAGTAAATTTTGTTAAAAAAAAATCCTGTTTATCCGTATTTCACTCATAAATGGACTTAGTTTTTCTGCCAGTTATATATAACATTACATTCACTCTGTGGTTAAAGCTTTCAAAATTTTTCTTAAACTATCCTGGATTTGTACCACACTTGAACAGAAGCCTCTTTATGTTCAAAAGCTAGTATCTAGAAGGAAATTTTGTAAAAATTTATTTCCTGTTTTTCCGTATATTACTTATAGATGGACTTAGTTTTATTCCAGTTAACATGACGTACAGTCTGCAGTTAAAAGTTTTTTAAAACATTTATTCGATTCATAAACCTTCTTGGATTTTTACCAAACTTGAACAGCAAAAGTAGGCCCATTTTTGTTGAGTAACAGCAAAAGTAGGCGAGACACTGGGTTCTATGGAATTTTTTCAAAACTTCATAGTAAAAGTGGTACAGTTTTAGCCGTGAAAGGAGTTCCTATGGGAAATTGCATTGTTGATATTTACAGAAATGCAATCTATATTGAGTAAAAAAAAGGGAACATACAGAATCTCACCAAATCTGGTTTATCTCAGAGATTTTAATGAAATTAACTCAAATATGAAGTTTTATAAATATTTCAAGAAGATTGAGAAAATCCTGGCCCTTAACTATGATGACTCAGCATAAATTCACAGTTTACAGTATACATAATTTACTTAAAGCCTTGAATGCAAAATAAATTCATAATATATGCATATTAGTAATTTAAATTGTTTAGAAGTGCTTATATTTACTCTTCGCAGTCATTGAAACTCATAGATCCTTCCTGAATATTATTGGTGGGGTGTTTTATCACCTAAATGTGCTTTTTTGTGACTGCGGCATAAAAAAATACAAGCTAGAAATACAAATATACCTCAAATTAAAACTTACAATAGTGTGTTCTATTCTATCTATGCACTAAATATTCCATATTGTTATAAACAGCAGAATAATTTAGGAAATTTGAGGCCCCAGGGGCAAAAAACAGAAAAATGCCTACCCCATGGGTCATAAAACAAATAATTTGACTTGTAAATGCTATGACTTAAAGGTCTTTTGAGTAGAAACTAATAACTGTACTTGGAAGTTATGCAAATTCAGATGTTAGCAGTCATTTCTATAAAACTTTTAGTGAATTCATACATCAGACTGGTATCTTCATACATACAACTTTTGCAAATATGGCTTTGTTTAAACACTTCTAGTTCAAATATTAGCTTAATTATGTTAGATATACGGTAAGAGATGATACTGTTGTGACAAGATTTCTAAACTGACCATTTGAGGCAGTAATTGTGAACTTTCATTGACAAATAGGCATACAGTAAGATGTGGACTGGAGACAGAGGCAGGATTGGATACTTTATATAATCTTGAATGTTGGAATGATTAGCTGCTAAACATTACATTTATAATAGTGTTCTGAAATGCTTTCAATTTGTTATCAAAATAGTTTCAAACAGGTTCTAGACATTTTATGTCAGAAAACATGCTCATAGGGTAAGCTGGCAATAATTAAAGTCTTTGTTTTCAAATTCTTTAAAATATTGATACAGGGGTGGGTGTATAAAATGTACTGTAAATAAAACTTAGAGTATATGTAGTAAATTCTTTGAGGCTATAATTCTGATAAATAAGTATTGTTGTGAGAAAAAGTGTTTTTAGAAAGTTTTCTATTGGAATAAATGTTAGTTTAGGTTGCATTTTGTAAATACAGCTGTTTCTCAAACCACGCCTCTTTGGGGAGATATATAATATTCATAGATAATTAATTTTGTTTATGTACTGGTTCCTGGATATGATCTCTATGTTTCATCTCGTAGAGTCATAGCTTTGGAATGTTACCAGTAAATATACAAATATACATATTCATAGTGATCAAGTTAAAATCTGTGGAAATCCTTAAATCAAGGTAGGGGTACCATAGAATTTTAATGTAAGTTTAAACTCATAGAAGTTCGGGGCATATAAACGTTGAAAATATGCCGCACAGCCCTATATTTTGACCTTTGAAAAAAAATAGTAGTGCATATGAACTTTCCATTCTAGGATATAATGTTTTTCAAAACTTCATAGTAAAAGTGGTACAGTTTTAGCAGTGAAAGGAGTTCCTATGGGAAATTGCATTGTTGATATTTACAGAAATGCAACCTACACCAAGTGAAAGAATTTATCCTATTGTATATTGATATCAAACATTATGGCTAAGGCTACTAGGTTTGACCATTGGCATTATTGGGTGTCTTGATATATCATATGAATAGAAGGTATACTTCAGTGAGACAGCACCCAAACAACACAGTAAAACCATGAAAAAGAAAATCTACATCTCTTTCATACAATGCTTGCTGTATTAGGTCCTACATTGGCTACTGTAAATTCAGAAATTATTGCGATGTTTTTATTATTGAAAAATGCGACAGGGTTATAATCGCAATAATTTAAACTCACATTTTGAAATTTTGTATATGAATTAAACAGGATTTTTCTCAATATCGCAAAATTTAAATCGCATTTTAATCTAAAATGACAAAATCGCAATAATAAATGCACGCAATAATTTCTGAATTTACAGTATATGGAGGGAATAAATATAGTCATCTTTGATGAATGATCTATAAAGAAGCAATATTGAAAAGCTTGAAACTTGTGGCATGTTAATCTAACCTTACAAGGATCCATGAATAGAGCCTGTTCACAAGGATCCATGAATAACGCCTGTTCACAAGGATCCATGAATAGAGCCTGTTCAGGGATTTGATTGCTTACACCAGTCTAAAGTTTAATTGTCAAAATAATGCCATATTTAGACATAGATGTCCATTTGTTTTGTTTGTATCTTGACAAAGAAATGCAATGTGTCCATCCATCTGTTCAATCTAATGACCACCCTCACTCTTGCACTTGTTTCAGTTCTTGACAAACTTTTGATAAAATTTATATTAGAGGTTTATATCAATGATATATCTTTAGGACCAGATAAAAGAACAATTAGATATTTAAAAAGAAATTATAGGAGTTATGTCCATGTTTTCTCATTGTTGCAATTATTTTTTATTGATTTTGATCATATTTATATGAAAGATTTCTTTAACAATATCTTAATTGAATTTGATAACCAGTGATGAATGAATTATTCCCCTTTAAAATATAAATTATTTAAAAAATTGTCTGTAAACACTCTAACCCATACAATGGTTGATAGATTTTGATAAAATACGAAAACTTTATCTTAACTGAGGTCAAAGCCAATATAAAAATATAGAGATGTGGAATGTTTGCCAATGAGACAACTATTAACCAATTAAAAGTTTTGAATGGGTGTTAAGAAACCCTTTAAAAGAAAATTATTTTAAAAATGTCCTAGTAAGCATTCTCACCTCAGATTCTCATCCTAACCATTCATGATGGATATTGATAATATAAAACAGATATGCAAGTTTATATAAAAAATATCTCATTGAGTAAAAAAAAAAATCAATTTTGATTGAAATTTGTATAACAGTCATACCTTGGAATGAAAATTATGTGAAAAAGGTATGTAAATAGGTCATATCACAGATTTATATGAAACTTTGTATGCTTCTAGAGTGTTAGGAATTGATATGTAAAATGGTGGTCATGGGTTGCAAAGGGGTGCTGTACTTCTAAATGTAAATGTAAAAGCAAAAGATGTTTTGTGATTCCCGATGACATAATTCCTTCGCATGCTCAAACAAATGATACAGAACTAGTTTTGAATTTTTGTAAATAAGGTTTATTGTGGGGTCATTGAATAAAAATTCTATAGTGCATATCAATGCTTTTTTTTTATAACAAAATCCATACTATAAATTATTGTACAAGTTATAAGTGAACTTTAGTCAAATTTTGTACAAATTGTAATTTGTAATTTGTAAGCTCTTTTGTACAAATTACAATTTGTACAAAGACAAAATACAAAATAACTTGTACACAACATATATATTTTCTAATTGTATCCGAAATATAGCAAATTAAACATTTTGTTAACAGAAGTACATGTGGAGAATAAAAGGAATTTATTGTTGAATCATTTAGAAAATAATAATTTCAGAATGTTTTTACATGGCCATTTATATTTTCTATGTAACATCATCTACAAAGGTCTTTTTAATATCATTTTCTGCTGATTGCTTTGGCTTGCATGGCAGCAATGATATGAGGCAGATCCAAATTTTTCCCAAATTAAAAATAACTTTTTAAATGTCTTCTCCAGCTGAAACATTGATTTTGTTTGGTGCTATATATGTCCTTTATGAACATTAAACTGATTTATGCTCAAACAGGAAAAGAAAAACAAATATGACAGACAGTAACAAAAGACGGGTTGATAATAAATAACAATAATGTGAAATAAGAACAAATGGCGTGGATGGTAAATGTTCGGGCAGATGGGGATGAAAATATATGAGTATATTATTTTGTTAGCAAAGTAGTAGCATATACAAGATAGACAGCCTAAGTTAACAACCTATAACTATATATACTCAGTAACACCAAAAAGTCATCAATTAGTTTTAGAATTTAGAAAGTCTACATTGGTTTTGGGCTGTTTGGACAAAAACTGTAAAACACTGATCATTCAGAATTTTATATGTACTTTTATTATTGATAATCTTAGAAAAACGACACTAATGTGATATAAAATTAATGGAGTTTCTCTGTTACAGTACATAATTTAGTAGAATATAACTGATAACAATATATATATATACATGTTTGAGATATTGTGATCATCATCCTGGAACATTTTTTTAAAAATTGATAAAATTATTATATTAATTTCTTAATTTACAGTAGTCACATTTATTTCATAGTGGACATTAAATAATATTTTTTCCTTTCTGTGTGCCTGTAAGTTAGTCTGTCCCATATAAGGTTAAAGTATTGGGTTAAGGTAGTTTACATCAACTTGAAACTTTGTACTCATGCTCACAATGATGTAAACTTTTTGAAAATATATATGCCAAATTAGAGTTTCGACCCAGATTTTTGTGTTCACTGAACATCATCCAGTATAGGTGAAAATGATAGTGGGACACATATATTTAGTAGTGAATGTTTCAAAGTATTTAACATAAATGTCAGATAAGTTCCCACAGTGATCTTGATATTTGTCAGAAAGTTTGATTTTTTTCACATGTAGAGTATATTATAAAATGACCGGTAGGATCTTCTGTTTTTAAAACAAAGTTGATGTAAAAAATTTGATGGATACGGACTTCATTTGAAAACCGTAGCTCTATGAGAGATGTTAAGTCACCAAAAACTATTGAACAGTAATGTTTTGTTTGCTGATGTTTAAATATTCACATCACATATTCCAATAACATTCTGCTGGTAAAAAGTGACATATTTGCATGCTTTAGAATGTAAAGCTAATCAGTAATTGGATTTAGGAGGAAGTAATTTACAATGGATATTAACCATAATTTACCAGACATAAAAAACAAATAATTATATGCCTTTGTAGTTGATTGATCTTTCTTCCTCTCAATGTTTTTAATTAACTACAACAAATTTGAAAGATAAAAAAAATGATGTCTGTTAACAAACCTGACTTTTTTTTTGCCTACTCAAATATCTCAGTGCAAAGACTATTGCACAAGTTGTGTGTCTCTCCAAATGGACTCAGAACATTTTGGTAAAACCAACCTGAATTAACCAGTGTCCAATAATCCTTCATGCATCAACATTTTAAGACATTTCATCATTAATTTAATGGTACTTATTTTATCCTTCATCCTTATCATCAGCGAAAGACTAGCAACAACATGTATCATAATAGCTGCCTAACCATAGCTTTAATGGTCATAAGAATATTTTTTGTCATGTATCATGTTCTCCAAAATCAACACAGTACCAAAAAGCTACAGTTCCGTAGCTAGTATAATGGTTATGGGCTGTTGATGTCATAAATGATATTTTTTTTCAAATAAACATATAGTCAGTTGGTTCATACAAAATTTGTTGATCAAGTTAGAAAAGGCCTCAGTAAAGAACTAAAAGGAGACTAAAAACAGCTTTTACAATAGTTTTGATATACAATAAAAAAAAAATTCCTGCAGATTTTGATGCAGCTTTCTTCAAATTTATTCAAACTTGTTTTATTATACCTGTAGATATTGATCTGATTTATGGTACATTGTATATAATGATGACTTTAATACAAATCAAGTTTGGACTAAGTTCTGTTGAGATATCTTACATTAGGATTTGAACAAACCTGGTGGATAGTTTGTAAAGATTAAAGTTCAATTCATTTTTTCATTGAGTTCCTAATAAAAGTCCTTGCCAATGGTTATTTTAATAGATTTTTTTGTAGCTTTGAAGGGATGTGCTAAAATCCCCAATAATTGCTGTTTACTTTAAGTTCCAATTTAAATGTTTTTGATGTTGTTCTTTTAGATATTCTATAGAAATTACATACCTGTGAGCTTTATTCAATTTTGACTTAGCTCTTATGTCAGGATTTTCCCTCATTTCACTGAAGCTCTTTTTCTGAGATTTAAGGAACTATTATAGCAAATCGCTTTGAAAACCATTAAGCACTATTTTAAAGTCTGATTTTATTTTAAGCATTTAATTTGTTGTTAATTCCACCCTTTCCCCATATCTCTCACTTAAAAAATCTGCACTCCTCCAGAAAAATTTTGTTTTTTTATGAAATTTTCAAATCATGTTTTTATCAACTTTATATCTTCTGAAATTTCATTTTATACAATAATAATCGATACTTTTGTTCATATGTAAATAAAAGTAAATTCCAAAGTATAAAACAATAAAAGTGTTTCTTAAATATTTCTTGTGAGGCATTGTAACTTTCACACAATACAAAACCCACATTGCAAGTTGTATAAGCGAGAAAAAAATCATTTATTTTCAGAGTTCAAAGGTCAATTCCATTGTTTCCTCCAGCATCTAATTCATCAGAGATTGATTTCACAGTTGGGGAAAAACAACATGTAGATTTGATATTAAAAACAAGAATCTGACACTTCTAAGAATAAACTATCAATCACTTTAAAGCTCAGTCAGATTTGTTGTGTTACTTTTAAAATTAAAAGTTCTAATATATATTGCATGTTTTTGTGATATTTGACGGAGATAAATACAGAAATCAAATTACTGACATGTTAAAGACGGCTAATGCTGTGCGATGATGTGTAGTTAGTGGTACAAAATGTGCACTTTTGCCCTATATTTGATGATCAACTTTAATGAAAAAGAGGGATACAGTGCCTTAATTTATATTACTAAATTCCTATGAAGCACAATGCGTGAACAGAACTTATATTGCTGTTCTTCATCATGAAGTTTATAGCACTAAGAAATTAGATTATTAATGATTATCCAGAACAAACTTTTAATGAATTATGATAAAACTCATTGGTTCATTTTAATGCTTCCTGAGACTTAAGTATATTGTAAACAAAATTATTTTCACAGATACTTTATTTCGCGTTGAGCCCTTTCTAGCCCACTTCACACCAATTTAATTTCGCTATTATCAAATTTACTTGGATGTATTTAAATAAAGAAAAATCCAAGTGTTACATATTTGCACAATTTATTTTCACGTTATTTTTCTATTCTTGAATTAGTCCGTTATACAATAGTGAAAATGTGTTGAAGGCAGACAGATATTAATTTAATTATTTGTGGTTTATGTTTGTTCTATAATATATCTAAGGTACAACTTGGGGCCTAATTGGCTCTAACATTTATTCAAATAGAAAACTTTCTAAAACACTTTTCTCACAACAATACTTAAATCTCAGAATTATAGCCTGAAAGAAATCACTGCATATACTCTAAGTTTTCTTTTACAGTACATTTTGTACCCCACCCTGTATCAATTTTTACAGAATTTGAAAACAAGACTTTAATCATTGCCAGCTTACCCTATGAGCATGTTTTCTGACATAAAATGTCTAGAACCTGTTTGAAACTATTTTGATTACAAATTGAAAGCATTTCAGAACACTATAAATGTAATGTTTAGCAGCTAATCATTCCAACATTCAAGATTATATAAAGTGTCCAATCCTGCCTCTGTCTCCAGTCCACATCTTACTGTATGCCTATTTGTCAATGAAAGTTTACAATTACTGCCTCAAATGGTTAGTTAAGAAATCTTGTCACAACAGTTTCATCCTTACCATATATCTAACATAATTTAGCTAATATATGAACTAGAAGTGTTTAAACATAGCCATATTTGCAAAAGTTGTATGAATGAAGATATCAGTCTAATGTATGAATTAACTAAAAGTTTTATAGAAATGACTGCTAACATCTGATTTTGCATAACTTCCAAGTACAGTTATTGGTTTCTATACAAAAGACCTTTAAAATAATAAAGTCATAGCATTTACAAGTTAAATTATTTGTTTTATGACCCAAAGGGTAGGCATTTTCTCTGTTTTTGCCCTGGGGCCTCAAATTTCCTAAATTATTCTGCTGTTTCTAGCAATATGGAATATTTAGTGCATATTTAGGATAGAACACACTATTGTAAGTTTTATTGAGGTATTTTGTATTTCTAGCTTGTATTTTTTATGCTGTGATCACAAAAGCACATTTAGGTGCTACGGCTTACTTTTGGGTTATCGACATGATAAAAACACCCCACCAATAATATTCAGGAAGGATCTATGAGTTTCAATGACTCGAAGAGTAAATATAAGCACTTCTTAACAATTTATATTACTAATATGCACATATAATGAATTTATTTTGCATTCAGGGCTTTAACTAAACTATGCATACTGTAAACTGTGAATTTATGCTGAGTCATCATAGTTAAGGCCCAGAATTTTCTCAATCTTCATGAAATATTTATAAAACTTCATATTTGAGTTAATTTCATAAAATCTCTGAGATAAACCAGATTTGGTGAAATTCTGTATGTTCCTTTTTACCCAATATAGGTTGCATTTCTGTAAATATCAACAATGCAATTTCCATAGGAACTCCTTTCACGGCTAAAACTGTACCACTTTTACTATGAAGTTTTGAAAAAATATATCCTAGAATAGAAAGTTCATATGCACTACTATTTTTTCAAAGGTCAAAATATAGGGCTGTGCGGCATATTTTCAACGTTTATATGCCCCGAACTTCTAAGAGTTTAAACTTACATTAAATTTCTATACTACCCCAACCTTGACTTAAGGATTTCACAGACTTCAACTTGATCACTATGAATATGTATATTAAATCATCTGTCATTTTCACAATCAAATTTTGACTCTATGTACTTCAAAAAACCATTGCAATTTTGGTTTTAAATGTACTTTTTTTAAGGGTTTTACAGTCATAGAATGATAAAAATTCATTAAAATGGGGAAATTGCTCAATCTTGACTCTTTGAAATGCAGATGTTTATAAATAATATATAGGACAACCATTGCCCAAAAAGATCTTTGAATGGTAAGCATATTTTGTGTTTTTCTATTCAATGAAAAAACTATTTTGATATAGGCTTTTGGTCTATGTTAATTAAACCAAAAGGTTCTTAAAATTAGCTTATTTTTTCTCGAAAAATCTGACAAATCTCACTTAAAATTATTTACCATACAGTTTTACAAATTTAATTTTAAATCCATACTGAATTATAGAAATTTTGAAATGACCTCCGAATGATCCAAGATTCTGCAATGAGGTAATACCTAAATAGCACACATGCTTAACTTCACATCTATTTAAATCGAATAACTGATGTTTTGTTTTATTTCTTCACATTTTTAGAAGGATGCCTCCGGGTGCGGGAGTTTCTCACTGCATTGAAGACCCATTGGTGGCCTTCGGCTGTTGTCTGCTCTATGGTCTGGTTGTTGTCTCTTTGACACATTCCCCATTTCCATTCTCAATTTTATTATTATGCATTTGTGAAAAATGAATGTCTGTGACATATTGTAAAAGTTGACTTTTTGTATACGTTGCATGTGACGATTCCGTAAATGTTTTACTGGAGACTTCATCTGGTGATATATAATGTGAATTTTTTGTGTGTCTTTAAGTATAATTAGCTATTTTGAAAGAAATGCATAATGACAAATGTTAAAAGTCTGAATTGTAACAGTTTAGTCTCAAAGAAAACCTCATAATACAAAGACAATTGAATGCTGTATTTTTATGTTAAATGTTGAATTGATTTAGTTAGAATTTATTGCTACTGTCTGAAATGTTAAATGTCAGTTTTTTGTGAAAATTAGTAATCTACATGCTTAAAAACATTAAAAAAGGACTTTTTTTACACCTCAGGAATGATTAAATTTCAGATGTCTAGCAAGTTTTGTCTAAAGTAAGTATAATTTAAAATGTCAGTTTAGAGGCTTATAAATATGGACTGTTTAAGCTGTAACTGAATGTTACCCTGGTGTTGATGAGTAAGAATGATGAGTATAATTATACATGTAGGATGTCTGAATGTTACCCTGGTGTTTGATGAGTAAGAATGATGAGTATAATTATACATGTAGGATGTCTGAATGTTACCCTGGTGTTGATGAGTAAGGATGATGAGTATAGTTATACATGTAGGATGTCTGAATGTTACCCTGGTGTTGATGAGTAAGAATGATGAGTATAGTTATACATGTAGGATAACTGAATGTTACCCTGGTGTTGATGAGTAAGAATGATGAGTATAATTATACATGTAGGATGTCTGAATGTTACCCTGGTGTTGATGAGTAAGAATGATGAGTATAATTATACATGTAGGATGTCTGAATGTTACCCTGGTGTTGATGAATATGAATGATGAGTATAGTTATACATGTAGGATGTCTGAATGTTACCCTGGTGTTGATGAGTAAGAATGATGAGTATAGTTATACATGTAGGATGTCTGAATGTTACCCTGGTGTTGATGAGTAAGGATGATGAGTATAGTTATACATGTAGGATAACTGAATGTTACCCTGGTGTTGATGAGTAAGAATGATGAGTATAGTTATACATGTAGGATGTCTGAATGTTACCCTGGTGTTGATGAGTAAGAATGATGAGTATAGTTATACATGTAGGATAACTGAATGTTACCCTGGTGTTGATGAGTAAGAATGATGAGTATAGTTATACATGTAGGATAACTGAATGTTACCCTGGTGTTGATGAGTAAGAATGATGAGTATAGTTATACATGTAGGATAACTGAATGTTACCCTGGTGTTGATGAGTAAGAATGATGAGTATAGTTAAACATGTAGGATGTCTGAATGTTACCCTGGTGTTGATGAGTAAGAATGATGAGTATAGTTATACATGTAGGATAACTGAATGTTACCCTGGTGTTGATGAGTAAGAATGATGAGCATAGTTATACATGTAGGATAACTGAATGTTACCCTGGTGTTGATGCGTAAGAATGATGAGTATAGTTATACATGTAGGATGATGAGTATAGTTATACATGTAGGATAACTGAATGTTACCCTGGTGTTGATGAGTAAGAATGATGAGTATAGTTATACATGTAGGATAACTGAATGCTACCCTGGTGTTGATGAGTAAGAATGATGAGTATAATTATACATGTAGGATGTTAATACCTAGGAGACACAGTAATTAGAACAAACAGCACTGTTCTGTCAGAGCAGTTAAAACATTTCATACTTAACTTACTTTTAAATATTTTATCATCTGTACTTACATGGAAGCTGGAATTATAGCTATAGTAGTTCACCATCATGATAAAATATATGCCATTCTCTTTCATACTTCACAAACTGGGTATTTAAATAAGCACTGAAAAAACTGTTTCAAAGCTTTTAAATCACGAAAGATGTCTCAAATTTCTAGTAGGAAATATATCCTCTTGGGAATATATCCTATACATATATATGGGAATGTAATGCAAGTGTGTTTACTTAACAATATACATATGATTGGTTATGGAAAAGGCAAAGAATACATTCATTTATCATTTTTATGCCCCCGCCGTAGCAGAGGGGACATTAAGTTTTACCCTTGTCGGTCTGTACGTACGTACGTCCATCCGTCAGTATGTCCGTATGTCCCAAAGTTGGTTTCCGTTCTCTAACTTCAGTTTCCCTCAACTAAATGTTATGAAACTTATACACAATGCTTATTACCATAAAATACAGATCAATTATGAATTTTGGGGGCGTCACTTTAACTGTTCTAGAGTTATGCCCCTTTACAAATGAAAAAAATGCTGAATTTTTAAGTTTCCGTTCTCTAACTTTAGTTTGCCTCAACCAAATGCAATGAAACGTATACAGAATGCTTATTACCACTAAATACAGATCAAGTTTGAATTTTGGGGGCGTCACATTAACCGTTCTAGAGTAATGCCCCTTCACAAATGGAAAAATTGCTGAATTTTTCGTTTCCGTTCTGTTACTTTAGTTTGCCTCAACCAAATGCTATGAAACTTGTACACAATGCTTATTATTTTATTATACCTCAGTTATCATTTTCTATATAAAATAAATACACAATATTGTCACTATTTTTCAAATTGCAAGCGTTGGAACTATTTGACTGGTCAATAGTTTCAAACTATTTGCCCTTGATGAATCTATTTGACCGCAAGTGTCGTTATATTTCACGGAATTTCAACTGCAGCTACAGGATTGGCTAAGGGGTTTTTAACAATTCATTTGGGACTATCAATATTCATCTCAATTATTAACGTTGATTCCCGAGTTGTTCGAATACACACCAAGTCACATCAGACTACAGGATCATGGCTCAGTCAGTCAAATTATTTTAACTTACAATTGCCTGCTTGTTATTGGAATGCATATTTACAATCGGATAATTTTCATCACTATGTGTCGGTTGTCTCTTACAAAATTTAAAAATGAATTTTGGTCAGCTGTGTCGTTCAGTCCTTGTCATAACATTGTGTCTGTTGTCTCTTTCGGTATAATAAAACACTTACTGACTGGATATTCGTGGAATAGTAAGTTTATTGTCCCCTTGGATACAACTATTGTCCTCTGCTACGCTTCAGGGCAATAGTTGCACCACGGGAGACAATAAACTTACTATTCCACTCATACCCATTCAATAGGTATAAAATATATTTTTTCTGTTTTTATGCATAATTTACGCTGACATTTGGGCTCTGCCATGAAGAGAAATGCACTGTACTTTCAATGATTAAGGGGAATAGTGGACATTATTTCTTTATCAATGTTGTAATTTTAGTTGGCTTAAAAAACGATGGGCTTTTGATAACCTTATAGATTATATATTAATATTACTTTGCAGTAAATTTTCAGGTTTTGTTGTCTCTAATGTCTTTTTATTGTACAATAACATACAAATGGCTGTGGATGTGATGGCTCATTCAGATGATATGAGTATTCCAATATTGCAATGTAATTAAAATTAAATCTCTGCACTCACTCATTTTTTTTATGCTTGGTCGCAGCAACCAAGCATAAAAAAATGAGCAAGTGCTGAGATTTAATTTAAATTAGATTGCAATATTACCCCCTCACATAGTGATCAGATTTCAGTCGTTTTTTCTAGATGAAAATAATTTCCACTTGGATAAATGTTTATTGTCAAGCCTGCAGCATTCAGGTTCTTAATCTGTAGTGGTAGCAAGTGGTGACAGTGTAAACTATTTGTTTAAAGCTTTAGAATATTTCAAAAAGCTAAAAGACATGGATGCTTCTTTACTTTTGTACAGATACCTTATATTCTGAAGTTTCAGTCTATCATATGTCTTTAATGTCCTTGACCTCATTTTCATTGTTCAACTACTGATTAAAAAACTATAGTTTTCTGTCATGTGAATTTATCCCTTATTATGACCAATAGGATAACTAAATTTGGTATATGAGGTCTTCGAACGGTATGCATGTCCTTCAGACAGGGTTCACCTGATGTTGACCTCATTTCATGAATCATCTGTAAAGGTTAAGATTTTGTGGTCAAGTCTATCTTAGATACTACAAAACATAGGTCAACTATATTTGATGTAAGGAATGATAATATGCATCTACAAGTCTGTCTGGAAGGTTTCATTTGACCTTGACCTCATTTTTCATTGTTCATTGGTTAATGTTAAGTTTTCATGGTTTGGTCTGTATCTCAAACACTTTTGAAAAGGTGAACTATATTTGGTGTATGGATTGATTGTAAGGTTAAAAACTTCTCTCAAGTTTTTGTTTTTTCAGGATTTTTCTAAAACAACATAAAGGAGCAAATGATTTCCAACAATTTTGTATTTGAATACAACAAAAAAGGAGCATATCATTTCCTGCTTTGTATATCTGATTACCTAATCAAGTTCGGAAGTTAGTTAAAAATATTGTTAGGTAAAATTATCTTATATAGTTTTATTGTTTCTACCCCAAGAAGGACTGGAACCTTTTTTCCCCCTCAAAATACATTGTACTTCAGTTTTCCTTTTACTATATTCAGAATGTCCATCCTTTCACATTGTCAAGTTTATTGACATTCAAACAGTGTTGCCATTCGAATTCCAGTATTTGCATTATACTATGGAAATCACATTGATGAGACATATATCTGTTTTAAACAGTTTATTTTTGGTGTGCATCCTAAATGGCAAAAAAAAGAAACCATTTCGAAATAACACTGAGGTGGTTACGGACATGGAATTGTAAGATCTGTAATATATGTAGCAAAATAACTATATTTCTGAGCACTTAGTTGTCCCTTATTATTTCAGTCAGTGGAATATAATAAAAATGCAGAAAACAATTTACAGTATATATAATAAAAACCATCCAGAAAAAATATGTAAATATCAGTAGTAAAAGACAACAAAAACACAGCTTGATATAACTTAATACACGGTATCTACGAATAAAAAATTAAAGTTTTAAAAACCTACAATTATTTTTAAAAAGGTTTTTTTTACCAATTTTTGAAAATACTGATGGCTTTCATCATTCATATAAGAAGCATCTGTGCTATCAGGAAATAAAGAAATGCAAATTGTAGAGTAATTATTCTGTCTCACGTTTCGATTTGTTAATCTGTTATGAAGGTCATTTAACCTTAGACATTTTAATTTTTATGGGTTACTATTGTAGCCTTAATTAATTAAGCTGCTATATCAATGACTCTTTGTAAATATGTGGTAAAAATTGACAAGTTGAATGTGAATTATTGTCACATGCGGAAAAGTGGGTGTCACATATTGATTTCAAGTTCCAATTTAAAAGATACTGTTGAAACAGACAGAACAATTTGGACTCTTACCATTAACTGAAATTTGACTGCAATTAATAACATTGACAAAAGCCTGTAGTATTATTTCTTTTGTGTGTTCCCCCGTGGCTAGAATAATGATTTGATAAACGCTGAGACTGATGATGACGATCAGAGATTTTCCTCTAATCATTTGTCTATCGAAAAATCTCTTGTATTGGTTTATTTTTTTAAACACAATATCAATGTAACTTTATCATATACCTTTGAGGTACATTATCTGTAAATGGACATATTTTGTAAATATTTGTTAATTACAGACAGTTAGATTATGGATTTAAGCTCTAATATGCAGGCATAGAATACAGAAAGGTAAGTAAATGTGTTGTGGACTATTTTTTTTTTCATATGCTCAATTTTGATGCTTATATAGATATATTGTATATATTTTTAAATTGGATTTTTTAAGACACTTTGGTATTTAAGAAAAAGAAAAGACAAAATGTTATCTAGTCATAATTATGTGAAGATGTATGCAGTAGAGAATGTCAGAAAGCTTTAAAAGCTCTAAATTTACCTGACATTATACAAATGATGTTCACCAAAATGTCAGATAGGATTAGTTATAGTTTTGCCATTACATTTTATAGTCAGAATTTTTAGTTTTACGAGCTCATTACTCCCAAAAGGTTATGTAAGCTATCCTTGTCGCTTGTGATCTGGTATTACAAAAATTATAAACACAAAATAGGAATCCGCTGTGGCATCAAACCTAACTTAAAGCATCATTTGCAGATGTCCTTTAATATTTTAAATTTTTTTTCCAACTGAAAAAGGATCATGCCTCCTATTCTATAAATAGAATATAGCTGAACAGTTCACTTTTGTCCTGGGTACTTTAAGAACATACCCTGGGTATGTTTTATTTTAGGAAAAGTACCCATATTGAAATAAAAGCTGTAAAGGGTACCCATTTTAACCCGGAACTTAAAAGCATACCCAGATTACTGTTTTCAGAATCTTTTGGTAATGGAGTTGATGATGCTGAACCTACACTTGCATCATAGCAGTCATAACAAAAGTAAAAGACAATAATTTCAAGTCTAAGCATTACCTGGAATCAATAAAAACTTATTATAAAAATAAGGAGATGTGGTATGATTGCCAATGAGACAACTATCCATCAAAGTTCAAATGAAGTGGACATACTGTATAGTCTCTCTAAAAGGCCCTGACATGAAAATATGAAACAATTCAATTGAGAAAACTAACCGCCTAATTTATAACAGAACAATTTACGAAAAACAAATATAACAGACATGAATCAACGACAACTACTGAACTACAGGCTCCTGACTTATGGGACAGGCACATAAAAGAATATGGTGAGGTTTAACATGTTTGTGAACGCTCAATCCTCCCCTAATCTGGGACAGTTGTGTAACAGTACAACATAAGAACAAACTATAAAAATCAGTTGAAAGGGCTTAATTCATTTGATTGATACAAAGTAGAAAAATAATAGGCCAAAGTTCTCAATGATCTGGATACTTTTCATCCTTCCAAGTTACCTTGGGTACTATTATACAAAAACAAATAAATCTAGGTTCCATTTGATCTAGTTAAGGACGACAATGTTCTGTTTTGCTAGAATATATGGATAAAACCAACACAATGGTAATTTTCTCTGTCTATCCTTGTTTATATTGAGCTGAATTTGGTATACAGTTGCAAAATAGTAACTACAGAAAACCTGTCTGTTTTGTTCTGTTCCTGTAACCTGAATTAAAAAAAATCTACCTTCCTGACCTAATGAACTTCGGACTGTGGCAATTTCACAGAAATGACAGATATATCTCTCAATTGCTTCCATACATCTTAATGCATGCTGAATTGATATTTAAATAATTGTTTAATGTCACTCATGAGTGATAGATTTTATGAGTGTCATTTCAGCAGACTTACATTTGACTTAATTACAGCAAATACACCTTTAATATTTCTGTCAATTTTTTATGCATAGTCATAGAATGATCAGCTTTGAAACTGCAGATCACATTGTGTTTGAAGGTTTTTTTCCACCCAATTACAGCTATTGACTGAAGAAAAAAACCTGAAAATAAAAATGAAAACAACACTTTATAAATTTATAAAGCACTTTTCTGGATTCACCTTTGTCAGAAACACCCAAAGACCAATAATTTAAAAGCCAAGGAAGTACAAGAACCAAAACAGTGGAAGAGCTATATGACCAAAGAGAACCTTGAAAAGTAGCCAAATACATCTAAGGTCGACTCTGCCTGATGGAGTTGAAACCTTAGTTTCTTGATAATTTCTGAATTTATATTTATTTTATTTTATGTGTTTTTAACGCCACTTTTAAGCACCGCTTTTGGGCTATTTCGTGGTGGCCAGTTTTTATTGGTGGAGGAAGCCGGAGTGCCCGGAGAAAACCACCGACCTTCGATAGGAAAACTGACAATCCTAGTCAATTAAGATTGGAGTCGAGTGCACCTGCACGAGCCGGGTTCGAACTCATAACCTCAGTGTTGACTGGCTAGTGATTACAGTAGTAACTACTTAGACCACTCGGCCACCGAGGCCCCCTGAATTTATAAAAGTTTTCCAATTGTTTTACTGTTCTTGCATAATTTGAGCCAATATTTGTAAATGTTTGTACAATAAGTAATAACAGATCCTTTATATGGTGGACCTATTTTTGGCATATAAAAGATGTTGGTCTTTGGAATTTTCTTGAAACTAAGTTTTCTTCTACATTTAAAAATGCCCTTTTAGATTTTTAGGTCAAATTTGGGATATTATTCTAGGATAAAATAAAAATTAGGAGAGACAACTTTCCACCAAAGTCCAAAGGATGAGGATGTTAACAAAAGATTAGTGTACAGCCTTCAACAATGAGCAAAACCCATGCAGAATAGTAAGCTATAAAACCAATGCCTTGATTTATTCTAAAAATTACTGATTATTCTTAAAACATTGAACAAAACACAAATACTGTATGGCCAACAGAAACAAATAACAACCAATAAATTGCAGGCTGCTGACTCTGGACAGTAAAGTATGTGGCAAGTAAAACAATGTTTGTGAGCACTCAACCCTCCCCTAGCATGGAACAGTTGTGAAACATTTTGTTACCAATCTTGTTTATTTAAATTCTAGTTGACCATTTTTTACCTTCAAACTGTTTTTGAATCAAGTGTCATTGGAGAGTCTTATGTAGATGAAAACAAGACATTAGTCTATCAGATATCCTTATTTATATTTTTATGCCCCTGCCACATGGCGAAAGGGTGCAGTAAGATGCTTCCCTTGACCGTCCCTCCTTCCCTTCTGTCTGCCCTTCCATCCATCTGCCCGTTCGTCCTTACATCCATCCTTCCGGCCGTCCCATTTTCATTTCCGCACTTTAACTTAAGTTTTCCTCATCCAAATTTAAAGAAACTCATACACAATGCTAAGAACTAAAACTATCATTGTTCTAATTTGGGCAGTTAGTCACTTACCATTCTACAGTTATGCCCCTTTATAACTTAGAAAATTGCAAATTTATTCGTTTCCACACTCTAACTAAAGTTTGCCTCATTCAAATTTTATAAAAAATCATACACAATGCTAAGAACCAAAACTCGCAGACAGAGTTCAAATTTGGGCAGTGAGTCACTTACCACTCTACAGTTATGCCCCTTTATAACTTAGAAAATTTGAAATTTTTTCATTTCATCACTCTAACTTAAGTTTAATACACAAGACTAATAACCAAAACTCACAGAGTTGGAATTTTGGCAGTGAGTCACTTACTGTTCAAGAGTGTTGCCCCTTTATAACTTGGAAAATTGCAATTTTTTTTTGCTTGAGCTTGGGTGTTCGTGACCTAAGACATATTCTTCTTTTATTTGAATTTTGTCATATATATTTGGTGTATGACTTCAAACAATTTGCATCTAAGGAAGAAGTACAATGACTCACAAAATTATGGCCACATTGTGAAAACTGTCATTGATATTAAAATAAAGGCAACAGTTTTCCGAAATGATATTTTTCTGCAAGATGTCTTATAGAAGTTGTTGTGAGTAAAGGTCTTTTTGGGGAAGGCAGTTGCTCCTGTTTAAATGACTAAATAACATTTGTAAAATGACAATTTTGACATGTCAATGAAATCACATTGACAGCCAAAAAAACAAAAGTTCTGCAGACAATTTCCCCTATTCATTAATCCAGAAAAAAATCTTAATTGGGGGTACCTAATTTCCTGATTTCATCCTGCCAATGTTACAACAATTTGAATTTCACTGAGTATTCAAATTATGGTTTCCCCCACCAGTGAAACTTACAAAAAATGGTGTCTCATGAATAAAAATGAATCCAGTGGGTGTTGTTAAATTTGGACATTTTCATTTTTGGACAAACGTTGGACTTTTGATTGACTTTGGAATATATTATTGAAGAAAATACAACTTTGGATGCACTATGATGATTAATGTAATTTTGTTCCACCCAAGGTTTAAGCTGAAGCAAGCAGTTTAGAAAAGCTGAGGCATAAAAAGCAGCTTTTTTTCCTCAGTCAGCCTCTTGTGCCATGATTGAGTTAATGCACATCTATTCATTCTGTTCCTATACTTTGTAATGATTATATAACTATACTCAGAGGAATACTTGTCTGAAGCTCAGGCATCTTGTGTGATAATCTGGTGACAGATTTGGAGCAAATAAGTACAATTAACACCAGACCTATTTAACTTCTTTTGGTAAAATACTTTATTTAAGCAGAAAGGTCTTGGCTGCTGCTGGTTGATTTTGTTGTAATGACCTACTTTTAGTTAATCTTTGTGTAATTTTTTGTTTTGTTTTTTAATACAAGCACAAAATCCAGAAAGTGTCCTTATTATAGTAGAAAGTACAGAAAAACTGTTTTTGTTTATCTACTATCTAGAGCATTATTTCAAACACAAATACATATTCATTTAAAAAATTTACTTCAGTAACCGTGGATTCACTGTGGTAAAAAAGTACCTTATTTTCTAATAAAGGAAGGAAAAAAGAAGAGAAATCAATAACATGTTGTGTTTCAAGGTAATAAATATTATATAATGTTACAGTATAAGCCTTTTTTATCATCCTGAGACACAAATGCACATATATATATATATACATGTAATTAATTTTGAATGGGAGAGATTTCATTGGAAAGGAGGAGAAGTTAGGATAGTAATTACACAAACAGGATAAAGTGAAAAGGATCGACAGACAATAAATGAAGCATTAAATTGCTGTATTTATAAAATATAAGCAATAAATAGTTAGTTGACTGAATGTTTTGAGCGCATGTATACCCTGTGGATTAGCACAACATTTTTTAACTTGTAGAACTTCTTTATAATCCATTTTTTAAGATCATATTAAATTTTTTGTTTTAATTGTTGGTTACATTGCATGTTTTGGCAAATGTTTCATGCATATTGAGAATGATATATGTTTTGAAATCATCAAATAACATCAGGTAGCTATTTTGCTTCTATCTTACATTGTTATATTTCAACAATATTCACAATTGAAACTTCCTGGTTGCCAATTGGCAACAAATTAGCAGACTGAGTAAAAATGTTGCAAGCAAATGCTGCATGACTGTTATCTGTATTGTAATGAATTTCTCATTGAAATGAATTTAATGAATTTGATGATGCTCCCTGTTAGGAGAATACCATAAAAAAAAACCTTCTCACATACACTTTAGAGGGTTCAGTTGGTCCTGCATTTAAATTTCCTTATACAAAACACCCTTATTTTTTGGGCACAATTAGTTTCCCAACTTCTCTCCACAGACTTTTCAGAACATTTATTGTTCATTTGTTCTTGTTCTGATTATGTTTGTAATATTTTGACACTGAAAGTTAGTAAACACAACCAATCAATTAATTGAAATGAAATTAAAAAAATGTCAAAGTTAAAAAAAATGTCTGTACACAGAATGACAGTTACATTTAGTATATACCCTTTGTTAGTTAGATATCCTGATAGTTTGACCCCATTTGATGAGAATTGACATGATGATATATTGAGATTGACCTTGATTTAAACATTAACAGTTAAAGCTATTGTAGCTGAATATTTCTGTATTCATTATGGTAGAATCCAATGATCAAGGAAATGTCAGTTTCTGCTTGTTGATTATCTCAATTTCAATAAAATAGCTAAACAACGTAATCAAATTGATAAAACTAGAATCGTAAATAACAACGGTTGAAATAATTGTAACCTAAATTTATTTCCTTTCCTGGTGCAGTATGAGATGACAAAATTGTTTTTTATCATGTATTAGTTACTTTCCAATCAACTTAATTAAATCAGTCCTGTTTTTTTTCTATCGCTCAGCATATCTCTGTAATTATAAACAAACTGTTTCTGTAACCTGAATTAAAAAAAAAACTCTATCTTCATATTCTGGAATATATCTCTATTATATACCGTAGATATTAGTGTTAGCCTTGAAACAATTCAGATTCCTTGGATTAATGGTTTTTCAAATTGACAGGAAGAAATAATTCAATTTTCATTTGGATCATTGCTATTGAGACTTCTCAGAACATGACAATTTACGTCTTCATAATCTTAATAAGGGGAGATAATGTAATTTCCTTTAATGATATTGATGGTAATAACTTCATATGTGGACAGAATTAATTGTTCCAGAAATAAAATTTATTAAGCATTAAGTAATACTGATTTCAGATTTCATTGAAGGTGCTTAAAATTACCATGTAAATGGAAGGCTGGATTATTTGTTGTTGTATAAAGTATTATTTCATTATATTCAAAGTTGAATGCATTTTGCTGAAGTTTTTGTCTTGCATGTGAGGAATGTCATGAAAATGATACTTAGAAGTACAGTTTTCTGCATCTGCAATGGCAACAGCAGCTTGAATAATTCTTAAGTTGTGATTATGTTTTTTAAATAAAAATCTTTATTGAAGGCAAGAGTATTCAAATTATGGTTTCCCACCAGTGAAACTTACAAAAATGGTGTCTCATGAATAAAAATGAATCCAGTGGGTGTTGTTAAATTTGGACATTTTCATTTTGGACAAACGTTGGACTTTTGATTGACTTTGGAATATATTATTGAAGAAAATACAACTTTGGATGCACTATGATGATTAATGTAATTTTGTTCCACCCAAGGTTTAAGCTGAAGCAAGCAGTTTTGAAAAGCTGAGGCATAAAAAGCAGCTATTTTTCCTCAGTCAGCCTCTTGTGCCATGATTGAGTTAATGCACATCTATTCATTCTGTTCCTATACTTTGTAATGATTATATACCTATACTCAGAGGAATACTTGTCTGAAGCTCAGGCATCTTGTGTGATAATCTGGTGACAGATTTGGAGCAAATAAGTACAATTAACACCAGACCTATTTAACTTCTTTTGGTAAAATACTTTATTTAAGCAGAAAGGTCTTGGCTGCTGCTGGTTGATTTTATTGTAATGACCTATTTTTAGTTAATCTTTGTGTAATTTTTTGTTTTGTTTTTGAATACAAGCACAAAATCCAGAAAGTGTCCTTATTATAGTAGAAAGTACAGAAAAACTGTTTTTGTTTATCTACTATCTAGAGCATTATTTCAAACACAAATACATATTCATTTAAAAAATTTACTTCAGTAACCGTGGATTCACTGTGGTAAAAAAGTACCTTATTTTCTAATAAAGGAAGGAAAAAAGAAGAGAAATCAATACCATGTTGTGTTTCAAGGTAATAAATATTATATAATGTTACAGTATAAGCCTTTTTTATCATCCTGAGACACAAATGCACATATATATATATATACATGTAATTAATTTTGAATGGGAGAGATTTCATTGGAAAGGAGGAGAAGTTAGGATAGTAATTACACAAACAGGATAAAGTGAAAAGGATCGACAGACAATAAATGAAGCATCAAATCGCTGTAGTTATAAAATATAAGCAATAAATAGTTAGTTGACTGAATGTTTTGAGCGCATGTATACCCTGTGGATTAGCACAACATTTTTTAACTTGTAGAACTTCTTTATAATCCATTTTTTAAGATCATATTAAATTTTTTGTTTTAATTGTTGGTTATATTGCATGTTTTGGCAAATGTTTCATGCATATTGAGAATGATATATGTTTTGAAATCATCAAATAACATCAGGTAGCTATTATGCTTCTATCTTACATTGTTATATTTCAACAATATTCACAATTGAAACTTCCTGGTTGCCAATTGGCAACAAATTAGCAGAACTGAGTAAAAATGTTGCAAGCAAATGCTGCATGACTGTTATCTGTATTGTAATGAATTTCTCATTGAAATGAATTTAATGAATTTGATGATGCTCCTGTTAGAGAATACCATAAAAAAAACCTTCTCACATACACTTTAGAGGGTTCAGTTGGTCCTGCATTTAAATTTCCTTATACAAAACACCCTTATTTTTTGGGCACAATTAGTTTCCCAACTTCTCTCCCAGTTCACAGACTTTTCAGAACATTTATTGTTGTTTTTTTTCATTGGTTCTTGTTCCGATTATGTTTGTAATATTTTGACACTGAAAGTTAGTAAACACAACCAATCAATTAATTGAAATGAAATTAAAAAAATGTCAAAGTTAAAAAAAATGTCTGTACACATAATGACAGTTACATTTAGTATATACCCTTTGTTAGTTAGATATCCTGATAGTTTGACCCCATTTGATGAGAATTGACATGATGATATATTGAGATTGACCTTGATTTAAACATTAACAGTTAAAGCTATTGTAGCTGAATATTTCTGTATTCATTATGGTAGAATCCAATGATCAAGGAAATGTCAGTTTCTGCTTGTTGATTATCTCAATTTCAATAAAATAGCTAAACAACGTAATCAAATTGATAAAAACTAGAATCGTAAATAACAACGGTTGAAATAATTGTAACCTAAATTTATTTCCTTTCCTGGTGCAGTATGAGATGACAAAATTGTTTTTTATCATGTATTAGTTACTTTCCAATCAACTTAATTAAATCAGTCCTGTTTTTTTTCTATCGCTCAGCATATCTCTGTAATTATAAACAAACTGTTTCTGTAACCTGAATTAAAAAAACTCTATCTTCATATTCTGGAATATATCTCTATTATATACCGTAGATATTAGTGTTAGCCTTGAAACAATTCAGATTCCTTAGATTAATGGTTTTCAAATTGACAGGAAGAAATAATTCAATTTTCATTTGGATCATTGCTATTGAGACTTCTCAGAACATGACAATTTACGTCTTCATAATCTTAATAAGGGAGATAATGTAATTTCCTTTAATGATATTGATGGTAATAACTTCATATGTGGACAGAATTAATTGTTCCAGAAATAAAATTTATTAAGCATTAAGTAATACTGATTTCAGATTTCATTGAAGGTGCTTAAAATTACCATGTAAATGGAAGGCTGGATTATTTGTTGTTGTATAAAGTATTATTTCATTATATTCAAAGTTGAATGCATTTTGCTGAAGTTTTTGTCTTGCATGTGAGGAATGTCATGAAAATGATACTTAGAAGTACAGTTTTCTGCATCTGCAATGGCAACAGCAGCTTGAATAATTCTTAAGTTGTGATTATGTTTTTTTTAAATAAAAAATCTTTATTGAAGGCAAGAATAGATAACTATGGGTTCATTTATTTTTGTGGGCACCTATTTTCAGGGATTGAGGAAGAATTGTCTTTCCCAAGTTTTTGCCAAGCCTATCATAGAGAATTTGTACTTCTTCCTGCCTATCATAGAGAATTTGTACTTCTTCCTGCCTATCATAGAGAATTTGTACTTCTTCCTGCCTATCATAGAGAATTTGTACTTCTTCCTGCCTATCATAGAGAATTTGTACTTCTTCCTGCCTATCATAGAGAATTTGTACTTCTTCCAACATTTTAATTTGTGGTTCACCTTTACTCACCAAATCCACAAAAATTGGTATCTCATCAATGATAATGAATCCACAGTATGATGGGCACATCTTAATTTCCTGGGGGTTTACTTGGCCCTACATCTCAATTTCCATGGGGTTTACTTGGCTCTGTCCCAAAGTCAGGGTTCAAATTTGGCATTGTTTTTTAATACATAAAAGGATGACACCAACTACTAAGATGGACAGACCAACAGACCACACCAACTACTAAGATGGACAGACCAACAGACCACACCAACTACTAAGATGGACAGACCAACAGACCACACCAACTACTAAGATGGACAGACAAACAGACCACACCAACTACTAAGATGGACAGACCAACAGACCACACCAACCTCTAAGATGGACAGACCAACAGACCACACCAACTACTAAGATGGACAGACCAACAGACCACACCAACCACTAAGATGAACAGACCAACAGACCACACCAACCACTAAGATCTGACTCCCCTTTCAATTGCTCTACATTGTGCAGGGAATGATCAGTATTTCATTCCAAGAAGGGGAATAACTTTATTCAAATTAAATTTTATAGTAAAATATAGACTTTTGATGAGGCTATTGAAAACGTCTGATACAGACAAAAAATTCTATGGTTTAGTTATAGTAGTAGTATTAATACAAATAGTGCAACGCTAGAGGCTTTCTTGCATTCTGATTGGCTTTAAAAAAAAAAAAAACAATCTGACATTAAAAAAAAAATGTTAAACTTTATCATAATATCATTTAACTAACTTGTAAACAAAATGGTTAAAGTAGAAGACACTGAATGTTTAGTCCTTCATAAACATTTGTCTTTATGTGATATTTCATTTCAACTTCAAGAAAATTGAAAAACTGGCATATTATGTAAATAAGATGTGGAGGGAACTTCCTTATTAAGTACATAAAATAGATGACTGCCTTTAGCACCAATGGTATTGATGGTATTTAGATTCCTGACAATGTTTTAAGATAATCTACAAGATGTATTGAAAATATTTTCAGCGAAAAACTTGTAAATATTTTGACTCTTGAGATGGGTTAATGACCATTTGAAGAATAATCTTGCTGAATTTTGCGCCTTTTTTTTGTCTGGCATCCAATTTAAATTTGATTACATGCATTTAATGATAACTATTACAATAATCACACTAAATTGCCTTTTTTCTGCCTGAATACCATTGTAAATTACGTTTAATAGAATGAAATTGTGGAATAAATTGAGGTTGAAAATCACAGATTTTAAATTAGTGTAATTCTGGTTTAATTGAATGGATGCTGCAGATTTAAACAAAATGGCTTCTGTAGGAATCAGGTTTGTGATGGAAAGATTCTTTCTATTTTTTGGTTTTAATGAAAATGATGGAACTTTTAGGGCATTTTGTCTTGGTTATATATTTCTTTTAGTCTATCATGTAAAAACCAATTCCTTGTAAATTTTGGATTTGATCTGTATGTTTGTTTAAAGCAACGATTTTGGTAGTACAGTGTTTTTGCATCTTGTTTAGAAATGTGCAGATTGAATGGAAAGTAATGATAGTGATAACTCTATAAAATCTTCATATCATAAAAAGAATTTATTTGAGGGTTCCAAATCTTTAGAAAAGTTTTCAGAGAACAAGCTGAGTTTTTATGATATTTTTGTAAGAGAATATGAGTTTTGCAGACAAAATCTACATAAAACAAGTATGTGTGTTAAGAGGTCAGAACAGTTTGTGGCGAAAATTACCCTTGTCCATCTGGTGTATTGTCCATCTGTATGTTCATCCCAAAATTAGTTTCCATTCTCTAACTTTAGTTTGCCTCAACCAAATGTTATGAAACTTATACACAATGCTTATTACCAGAAGACACAGATCAAGTTTGAATTTAAGTGGGGTCACTTTTACCGTTCTAGAACTATGCCCCTTTATAAATGAAAAAATTGCTGAATTTTTTGTTTCTGTTTTCTAACTTAGTTTTGCCTCAACCAAATGTTATGAAACTTATACACAATGCTTATTTCCGTAAAACATGGATCAAGTTCGAATTTGGGTGGCATCACTTTTACAGTTCTCTAGTTATGTCCCTTTATAACGTTATATGCAAGCGGGGGCATCATCTGTGTCCCATGGACACATTCTCCATTATTTAATTACTAAAAAACAATGTTTATTTTGGGCTTATTTAGCCATGTAAATTCATCAAAAATAAAACATGATCTTACAGCCTTTAACAATAAGCAAAACCCATACCATATAGTAAGCTAAAGTATTGTGATAATTTATATGCCCTTTTGAATAACAAACAATCAGTATTCCAACATGGAAATTTTAGTCTGACTAATTTTTAACTCATCTGGCCTTTTGGACCAATCAAGGTAAAATCATCATGTGTTGTCCCTCATTTTCCTCCTTAGGGTGTTCACATATTTATATTCTTCTATAAAACCACTTGTCCAATTTTTACCAAATATTGCAAACATTATATAATGGAAGATTTCTAAAAAAGACTTATATTTGATTCTGATTGGAGGAAAAACAGGGAAGCCAGAGTCATTCTTTTGATTGCCTAATTTTCAAAATTCTTCACTCAAATTACAAAGGAAAATGTTTTGAAACTGTAATGAATTGATGAAGATCCTCTACAAAAGCATTTATTTATTGTTGATTATGTGACAAACAAAGCAGCATTGGTATAATGACATATGTTACCTTTGAAACACAGATTTTCTTCTCATAATCTGAATTATCACAAAACTTTTCAGGAATAAGAATGGAAGATTCTACTCAAAAGATAATCATTTGGTTCTAATAGGATGTAGAACATGACTACTTGAGGAAACCTTTAATCCTGATTAGCATATTTTCTAAAAGCAAAAGGTACCATTCTGAGCCAATTTTGCCCTAAAATCAAATATACTTCAAACTATCTTGGCTAATATACACTTTTCTTAAAGCATTTCATTAGATGCTTAAAAAATGGCCATGACGTCCAATGTCTAGGTCATAGTTATACCCCATAGCGAGTTGAGGAGGTATAATGTTTTGACCCGTCCGTCCGTCCGTCCGTCAGTCCTGTTTCTTGTCATCGCAACTCCTCTCAAACCACACAACAGAATTTCATGAAACCTTTTTAGATAATAAGGACATGCTATGTAGTTGTGCATATCGACAGGAAATTACGATTCAATTCTTTTCTAGGAGTTCGCCTTTGAACTTATTTACTTTAATGTACTACTGCAACAGTTTGTCATCGCAACTCCTCTCAAACCACACAACAGAATTTCATGAAACCTTTTCAGATAATAAGGACATACTACGTAGATATGCATATCGACAGGAAATTATGATTCAATTTTTTTCAGGAGTTCGCTTTGAACTTATTTGCCCAATATACTACTGCAACCTTTTGTCATCACAACTCCTCTCAAACCACACAACAGAATTTCATGAAACCTTTTCAGATAATAAGGACATACTACATAGATGTGCATATCGACAGGAAATTACGATTCAATTTTTTCCAGGAGTTCGTCCTTTGAACTTATTTGCCCAATATACTACTGCAACCTTTTGTCATCGCAACTCCTCTCAAACCACACAACAGAATTTTATGAAACCTTTTCAGATAATAAGGACATACTACATAGATGTGCATATCGACAGGAAATTACGATTCAATTTTTTTCCAGGAGTTCGTCCCTTTGAACTTATTTGCCCAATATACTACTGCAACCTTTTGTCATCATAACTCCTCTCAAACCACACAACAGAATTTTATGAAACCTTTTCAGATAATAAGGACATACTACGTAGATGTGCATATCGACAGGAAATTACGATTCAATTTTTTTTCCAGAAGTTCGCCTTTGAACTTATTTGCTTCAATGTACTTCTGCAACAGTTTGTCATCGCAACTCCTCTGAAACCACACAACAGAATTTCATGAAACTGTGTAGATAATAAGGACATACTATGTAGATGTGCATATTGACAGGAAATTATGATTCAATTTTTTTTTCTGATACAATTTTATTTCTCCAATGACAATGTGGGGACGTGGGGTATGTGAGCACGCTGACACTAAGGTTCTTTCATTTCATTACAAAATTAATAGCCTGAAATAATTTTGCGGAAAGGTGGTTTCTGGATGCTAAATCGAATACTACATAGGAGATTGCAACCATACTTATATATTAGTCACATATAATAAGTGGAAAATCCCTTTTGATTTTGATATCACTACATCCAATTTCAAGGTCATAGTTAATAAAAATAGATTGAAAATTATGCAACAAAGGTGATGTCCTGATTCTCAATCAAATACTAAACATGGGGTTGCAACCATACTTGTATGTCTTGGTGCATATAATGAGAGGAAGATCCTTGTATATTTTGAGGTCACAACTTCAAAACACTAGGTCAAAGCTACTAAGATAAAATGAAATTTGAGCAGAAAAGTGGTGTATGGATGCAAAATCAGATGCTTCATATGAGTTTGCAACCATACTAATAAATAATAAGAGGAAGATTCCTATTACTTTTTAGTCACTATGAATAAGGGCACAGTCATAGTTACATGTACTATAAGATGATTTTGCAATGCAGTAATACCGCCTGGAATCATTAGTAAAAAGAATCATCTCTTATAGTAAACAGCAAAAAACTATGCCACCAGGTCAAAATAACCTTTTGCATTTTATAGGGTGCAGAGTAAGCAAGCTTGCTCACTGAAGGTACAATTTCCACTGAAACTACAACGGGGAATCTTTTCTTCAACAATGAAGGAGTAAATTTGCCATGTGAGTCAAGTTCTGAACTCAGCCTCTAGTTTCTAAAGTAAGATTGATTTCAAATTGTTATGTTAAAATCTGCTTCAATATGATATGATCCATGTATTAATAATAAATATAACAACTTTGTTGATAATTACAAATATTTGATAATGTAATGTAATTATGCCTTATTGACCTTACAAAGTAATTAAACTGTGGACCATTTCTGAAACGAAGAAAGTATTTGAATTGCTTTCACATTGTTATACTGCATATTAAAATCAATATTCATTTAAAATTTGTCATTAATGGATATATGTTTACATAACCAACAATTATGTCTTAATTGTGTTGATTCAAGCGACATTAATTTTTCTAAGTCAGACACAACATTTCCGATACCTACAGTTTTGTTTAAACAATGATAATGATACAGTTCATAGTAGGAGTTATTAGAAACAATGATAATGATACAGTTCATAGTAGGAGTTATTAGAAACAATGATAATGATACAGTTCATAGTAGGAGTTATTATAAACAATGATAAGAATACAGTTCATAGTAGAAGTTATTAGAAACAATGATAATGATACAGTTCATAGTAGGAGTTATTATAAACAATGATAAGGATACAGTTCATAGTAGAAGTTATTAGAAACAATGATAATGATACAGTTCATAGTAGGAGTTATTAGAAACAATGATAATGATACAGTCCAAAGTAGGAGTTATTAGAAACAATGATAAGGATACAGTCCAAAGTAGAAGTTATTAGAAACAATGATAATGATACAGTTCAAAGTAGGAGTTATTAGAAACAATGATAAGGATACAGTCCAAAGTAAAAGTTATTAGAAACAATGATAATGATACAGTTCATAGTAGGAGTTATTAGAAACAATGATAATGATACAGTCCAAAATAGGAGTTATTAGAAACAATGATAAGGATACAGTCCAAAGTAGGAGTTATTAGAAACAATGATAATGATACAGTTCATAGTAGAAGTTATTATAAACAATGATAAGAAAACAGTTCATAGTAGAAGTTATTAGAAACAATGATAATGATACAGTTCTTAGTAGGAGTTATTATAAACAATGATAAGAATACAGTTCATAGTAGAAGTTATTAGAAACAATGATAATGATACAGCTCATAGTAGGAGTTATTATAAACAATGATAAGAATACAGTTCAGTAGTAGAAGTTATTAGAAACAATGATGATGATACAGTTCAAAGTAGGAGTTATTATAAACAATGATAAGAATACAGTTCATAGTAGAAGTTATTAAAAACAATGCTAATGATACAGTTCATAGTAGGAGTTATTATAAACAATGATAAGAATACAGTTCATAGTAGAAGTTATTAGAAACAATGATAATGATACAGTTCATAGTAGGAGTTGTTAGAAACAATGATAATGATACAGTCCAAAATAGGAGTTATTAGAAACAATGATAAGGATACAGTCCAAAGTAGAAGTTATTAGAAACAATGATAATGATACAGTTCATAGTAGAAGTTATTATAAACAATGATAAGAATACAGTTCATAGTAGAAGTTATTAGAAACAATGATAATGATACAGTTCATAGTAGGAGTTATTAGAAACAATGATAATGATACAGTCCAAAATAGGAGTTATTAGAAACAATGATAAGGATACAGTCCAAAGTAGAAGTTATTAGAAACAATGATAATGATACAGTTCAAAGTAGGAGTTATTAGAAACAATGATAATGATACAGTTCAAAGTAGGAGTTATTAGAAACAGTGATAAGGATACAGTTCATAGTAAAAGTTATTATAAACAATGATAAGAATACAGTTCATAGTAGGTGTTATTAGAAACAATGATAATGATACAGTTCCATGTAGGAGTCATTAGAAACAATGATAATTTTTTTTTAAACTGCTTTTTTTGCAGATTAATTAAAAAGGTCAATTCTAATGTTTCCTTTTATTTCATTTGGTTACTGTAAACCTTTTTATCAAAAATCATGCAACTGGTATTTATGGAAAATGTTTAGCAATTAATTGATTGGTGATTGCTTTACACCGCATCAGCACAAAAGGCTATATCTCGGCAATATTATATTAGCAATTAAAGATTTTGAATAGAACTATGTAGGTTTAAAACATTAGAAATATCTTCCTTTATTTAAATCGCAGTATCAGTGTAAACCAAACGCAAATAGCAAAATTCTTTTTCTTTTAAAATCTTCTATCATGATCCCATTCAGCATACAGTTTAATATCAAGTTCTATAAGCACTAGTTCATCTACATTCAGTGTATGGAATGATTGCATGGTGTTCATGTTGTCTGGCAGGGTTCATTTGACCTTGACCTCAATTTATGGTTCATTGATTAATGTTGAATTTTCATAATTAGATCTGTTTCTTGGATACTATAACCAATAGTCTAACTATATTCTGTGTATAGTATGAAATTCATTCATGATAAGTATAGTAGGTGAGACTTTTCAGTGTGTGCACTCATGCTTAGCAATTACAATCTTTTGGGACCACTTAAATTTTATGCATGGCAACTAAGATGAAGGATGAAGGCAAAGCAAATTGATAGTTTATTTGTCAGAATCACCTCTTCCACCCCATTTCTTTTGTCAGAATCACCTCTTCCACCCCATTTCTTTTGTCAGAATCACCTCTTCCACCCCATTTCTTTTGTCAGAATCACCTCTTCCACCCCATTTCTTTTGTCAGAATCACCTCTTCCACCCAATTTCTTTTGTCAGAATCACATCTTCCCCCCATTTCCATTTGTCAGAGGTTATTATTTTTAGAATTCCAAACACATTTCATGGTGTTTCTGAGTTCTAGGTTATTTGTCATCCCACTGAATCTTGAAATCTTCATCAACATCAACAAGTATTTATGTCAAAGCTTAACTATCAGGCTCTTTACACATGTATCCCTTCCTTGAGCAATTTAACCAAGTGGTGAGTTTTGTTTAATTTGATGAAGTGATGTTTAAACAGCAGGATAACTGGTGAGTAGAGAACAATAAAAAACTAAGGTAAAAAAGTTGAGTGTTTACTTGAGTATGCATACTGTTTTAAAAGGAAGAATGAGACCACAGTTACAGACTTAATCTAAGTAAAATTACCTGAGGGGCAAGCTGTTTCACCTGAGCCATATACTATACATAACAAATAAGTTCAAATTCAACTTACCAGTAGCAAGACAATTAAATGAGTTGGGCATAAGATCTTAGTAAATATACATTTTATTCTGCATTTTCTATTACTATTCTTCTTTCTGTGCGCAAATAAAAACCTTGAATGACATATATTCCTTACCACCATTTTTGCTTCATTTTGTACATAAAACACCATTCTGTTTTTAGATATAAGGCATTTTTGTTGAAAATTATGTTCTATGAAATGTCAGAATGTAAACCTGATTTTCCAGAAATATTGGGAAGTTTGTTTCCTTTCAAGTTTACATTAGTGCAATCAGATATCCTGTAAATCTGCATCATATTGGAATCAGCCCATTTAAGGACTTTTATTACTAATAAACTGTAGGATAAGCATACTTGTTAAGCTAATAAACAACATCCAATGTTGCTTTAGGAAGAAAAGAAAAAGAATTATTCAAAGATTAAAAGACTGTATTTATCTAAGCACTTCCTCACAGAATTCCATGGTGGCCTTGTGTTCTGATTAATACTCCATCTTATCTAAACAGATTGTTTGTTATCATCCTATCACTACCACTTGTCAAGAAACAATGTATTGTGATGGGTCAATAACAACTCAGAGCAGATGACCAACTTTTCATTCATTAGACAAGGACAATGAAAAAAAGTAATTTGTATCCTAATTGAAAATGATTGTGATGAAAATAAACAGTGATAGAAATGTGATCTGTTCTAAGGGGAGCTGTAGTGAACATTTTATAATAATATCAAATAGTTCTGAAATAGACAATTTTGTTCAATTTTTAACAGCTTTTCTTCAGGATATGAAATATTTGCAAAAGATTTTTATCATTTTTTGGAGGTCATTTTACATCTGTTTTGTCAAACTAAAATTCTAGTTTCCAACACTTGAAGTTTAAGATATCACCGAAATATAAGTCACTTGTATGGTACCTCTCATTGGAGTCTAGTTGTTTAAAGATGCATTTACTCAAAACATAGATAAGCAATTTTGAATAAAATTTGTTAACATTTTAATTGGCCCCCATTAATGGAGACATTTTTGTTAGGTCAAATTATCAAAGCAGATGGGATGTGTTATAAGAGAGCATTGATGTAGCAATGGAAAGGCAGAGTTGTGGTCACTTCCCCATTGTTTAAAATAAAGAAGATGTAGCAATGGAAAGGCAGAGTTGTGGTCACTTCCCCATTGTTTAAAATAAAAAAGCAACAAAATGAAAGTTTCTAGTTTTGTCTTTGCACTGTGAGTGTGGATATCAGTTTGAACAGGAAAATGTGAGATAAACCTCAAGGACTAATGGTTCCAATTATATTTAAATATCTCAATGGGTTAAGACATCTGCTTCTCTGTATAAGAAAATCCAAAGGACCACAACTAGGAGGAAATAAAAGGAGCTAGATAAAAAGGGGATGGCATTTAAATAATCTCTTACATCCATTATAACAATTGTAATTTAAAGAAATATTCTTTTCTATTTCAAATTTGTAGTTGTATGTCAATAGAATTTAGTTTTTTATCACTTGAAATCATTATGCCCTTCTCCCTGATAAGATCTGTCCTTGTCCTTCTCTTCTTTCTGTTCTTTCATCTTTTATGAAGCGTTCCTTTTTAAAGTTTCCTTTCACAAACAAAAGAGGCGTTAATATGACATGTAATATTTTAGACGCAGTATGAAGGATGTCTATGATTTCACCTATCAGACCTATTATTGATATCTCTAAATCTTATTGTTTTCTACTTACAAGTTTTGCTGCAATTCTTATTTTTGATATAAATATGAGTTAGAAAACATCTGAAGGCTTTTGTGCATGATAATGATAGCATTGATTTGATTGTCTAGCTTGCAACAATAATTGCGGAAGGCAGACAAAAGGGCGTTGATTCTGGCCCTGTTGGCGGCATCAACATCATTGTTAAAGTTTGTTGTAATTAGATTATGCAGACTGGCCATATCTCTGTGTTCATATCTTATTTAATTATCTGTTTTTCATCATCTACAGATGGTGGCTTGCGCTTCAAAACTCTTAAAGCCACACCACATGGTGTGGGTTAGCCAACAGGTTCAGAAATACACTGATTAAATATATAATGTCCATTTATAAAACCAGGTTTAACTTTAACCCAAGGTAAGGAATATGACAGTTATTTTCCAAACGTTCCGTTAGTTTATATAGTTGAGCATTTAATTTTGTCAGGTTTTATCGACTTCTCCATTTTTGAATTTACATCAAGTTCGCTATTTTGCCCAACTTTTTATGGCCAAGTGAGCTTTTTGATACTTCATCACTTGGCATAAAAGTAAACGTTAATAATACTGTCATAACTTGTCTGTTTTAGCTTCGTCCAAGTGAGTTGTCTACTTATCCCTGTCCTCGATTTAGCTTTACAATAATCTTCTCCTCTGAAACTGGTGGGCCAAATTTAACCAAACTTGGCCATAATCATCATTTGGGTATCTAGTTTTAAAAATGTGTCCATGACCCTGCCTGCCAACCAAGATGGCTGTTATGGCTAGAAATAGAACATAGGGTAAAATGCAAGTTTTGTCTATCATTTTGAAAACTGTTATAAATAGAGAAAATCTGACAGGGGCAAAAATATTCAGAATGTTGAGCTCTGCCAATTGTTCATATACGGGTGACGTCAAAACTGACAGACGACTTCTTATAGAAGTTATTGCCCTTAAATGACAAATTTAACTTAATTTTTTTATTTTTGCCTATTATCTTGAAAATATAATAGATAGAGAGAAACTTTACATTGCAAACATGATCAGCAAGACAAGTTCTACAAAATAGTCTCATGGTCGAAATCATCAGTCGACTCCTTATTAAAGTTATTGCCCTTTGATGACGATTTTTTCTAATTTTTTGCTTTTTGCCTTATATTCTAAAAATTATAATAGATAGATAGAAACTTAAATAAGCAAAAAATGATCAACAAGACAAGATCTACAATTAAGATAATATGGAGGAAATTGTCCGTCGACTCCTTATTGGAGTAATGGTCCTTAAATGACGATTTTCACCATTTTTTTTTGTGTTTTGCCTTATATGATAAAAATTATAATAGATAAATAGACACTTTAAATCACAAAAATGATCAGCAAGTCAAGATCTACTAACAAGTCAAATTTTGCCAATATAGTTAGTAGACTGTCACTCTTTATAGGAGTGATTGCCCTTAAATGAGGATTTTTACCCTCTTTGTGTTTTGAGCAAAAACTAAAGAAGATAGAGAGAAACTAAACAGACTAAATGATCAGCAATACAAGATCAAGAAAACAGAGATTTTTGTCATGAATTCTATTCTCATCTACAATGTTTGAGAGTATCCTTTGTTGAATATGCACATAGACCAAGGTGAGCGACACAGGCTCTTTAGAGCCTCTAGTTACTAATCAATATAAATTATCTACAGATATGAATATTTGCATTATTAGGTCAGTAGTCCCCATAGAAGCCAAGTGATGCATTTACTAAAATGAATGCCAATGATCAGCATAATAGGATAAAATTGTCAGTGGATTACATTATTTACAGACATCAACGATAATCTACAGAATTCAATTTTTTAATTGGAACAACCACAGAACTAAGGAAAACGCACCTGAAGTTCCCAGGGTAATGGGTAGCAAGACACGGGGCTATGGGTATTTTTAATGACGTACGTGTCGTTAGTGAATTGTAAATGAGAAATGTACTAATCTTGGGATAATCGCACTTTTCCATCCTATGACCACACCTGAAATCCTAGAAAGCTAAAACTACTGACCTTTAAACAGAATCTGTTAAAAAATATTAAAAAAAAATCATCTCCTGAACACTTTGATTCCAGAATGACAAAACTATATAGTGACAAACATTTAAAAAAAATGTATATCTATTATTTATATTATCCAACAAACATATTCATCACTACTAATATTGATCATGGGATGAAAACACCTTACTACAACTGGTGAATCTGGCTCAGGTAGTGTTTGATTGATCATGGGAGGACAGCACCTTACTACAACTGGTGAGTCTGGCTCAGGTAGTGTTTGATTGATCATGGGAGGACAGCACCTTACTACAACTGGTTGAGTCTGGCTCAGGTAATGTTTGATTGATCATGGGAGGAAAGCACCTTCCTACAACTGGTGAGTCTGGCTCAGGTAGTGTTTGATTGATCATGGGAGGACAGCACCTTACTACAACTGGTGAGTCTGGCTCAGGTAGTGTTTGATTGATCATGGGAGGAAAGCACCTTACTACAACTGGTAAGTCTGGCTCAGGTAGTGTTTGATTGATCATGGGAGGACAGCACCTTACTACAACTGGTGAGTCTGGCTCGGGTAGTGTTTGATTGATCATACTTAATTTGCATGATAATGCAACTTATTCTGTTTTATGTGAGCTATGAAGTACAACTTTAATTTTGCATATATGTCCCCAAAGAAACCACTTTCAGTGCGTTGGGTATTCTTGTAAATTAATGATTTGCTCTTATATATACTGATACTCATTCTTCCCCTCTTTCTACAAAAGGATGAATTATGGTATATTCGGAACAATGTAACTAGTTGTTCTGTTCCGCCAAATTATTCAACTAGCTACATTGTTCTGGGACTTTTCAACTGGCTACTTTTCCGGAACTTTTCGACTGCATTGAATAAAACAACTAGTTGGAAAGTTCCATTGGGAAAATAACTAGTTGAAAAGTTCGCGGAACAAAGTAACTGACGGAACATAGTGGCTGTTACAAAAGCACCTTACTACAACTGGTGAGTGGCTCAGGTAGTGTTTGATTGATAATGGAATGAAAGCTTTACTACAACTGGTGAGTCTGGCTCGAGTAATGTTTGATTGATCATACTAGGTTATGATAATACAACTTATTCCGTTTATGTAAGTATGAAGTACAACTTAAATTTGCATATTTGTCCCCGAAACCACTTTCAGTGCATTGGGTATTCTTGTAAATTAATGATTTGCTCTTATATATACTGATACTCATTCTTCCCCTCTTTCTACAAAAAGGATGAATTATGGTATATTCGAACAATGTAACTAGTTGTTCTGTTCCGCCAGAATTATTCAACTAGCTACATTGTTCTGGGACTTTTCAACTGGCTACTTTTTCCGGAACTTTTCGACTGCATTCGAATAAAACAACTAGTTGGAAAGTTCCATTGAAGGAAATAACTAGTTGAAAAGTTCACGGAACAAAGTAACTGACGGAACATAGTGGCTGTTACAAAAGCACCTTACTACAACTGGTGAGTGGCTCAGGTAGTGTTTGATTGATCATGGGATGAAAGCACCTTACTACAACTGGTGAGTCTGGCTCAGGTAGTGTTTGATTGATCATGGGAGGAAAGCACCTTCCTACAACTGGTGAGTCTGGCTCAGGTAGTGTTTGATTGATCATGGGATGAAAGCACCTTACTGCAACTGGTGAGTCTGGCTCAGGTAGTGTTTGATTGATCATGGGAGGAAAGCACCTTCCTACAACTGGTAAGTCTGGCTCAGGTAGAGTTTGATTGATCTTTAGATGAAAGCACCTTACTGCAACTGGTGAGTCTGGCTCAGGTAGTGTTTGATTGATCATGGGATGAAAGCACCTTACTGCACTGGTAAGTCTGGCTCAGGTAGTGTTTGATTGATCATGGGATGAAAGCACCTTCCTACAACTGGTGAGTCTGGCTCCAGTAGTGTTTGATTGTTATGATTTCTTTTGTAACAGTTATTATTAAGACATCACCAATGGATTTTTTAAATTATACATTGCATTTTGATACTTACTTGAAGCATGACATTTTGTTTCATATCAATTTGGATGGATAGATATATTTTTTTCTTCCGTCAGTATCATGCCAGGTTTGAGTCAGTCAAATTCAGTCAAATGCTATTCAAAGGTTCATCTCTTTATCCTGTTGTGTAAATTTTTGCAAAAAAAGAATTATAATTGAGGAGTTTATTGCACCATGCTGACTTGAATCATTTATATTCCACATTTTATAGGATATAAGGTCGTTTAAGTACATATTCCTAGTATTTGTGGTAGCATTCGCAAAACCTAAAATCCATTGTGCCATATATCATCACAATTGCAAATCAGCTGCCATCCCACATTGGCGTTTCGTGAGTTTAATGTTTTATTTTGTGATTTGTAAACTTCAAAAACACCAAAAATTCTCGTTAAACAATTTTAAGTTGCAAATAGAATGTAGAGAAAGCAATATTGTTAGATGAATAGGAGTAGATGGCTTAACTACAACAGGCAAATACATTCATGGAGAAAATATACAATCAACTTGATGAATGAAATAATTATTTTTGCCTCCAGTCGCCTATTAATTCTCTTTCTATTGAGTAATGTTAATTCAAATGATGCTTTTTGTTAAATTCATAGCTACGGAAATGGATTTCAAGTTAGCAGTAGACGCCAAACAACAATAATTTTCCGTGTGACAAAATTATCTCCTTGGTATCCGACTGGTGTAATTGTATGCATGGTTACATAAAACAAACTTTAGGCTCTTTATTTCATTGATATCCTAATTTTTTTGCATGTTTAGTTTATATTGTTATTTGATTTTTTAGATCCCATATGGTTTTCTGCATATGGTGTCTTTGAATTTACATATTGCATATTACCTTGGAATAAATCACTAGTGGGTTTTTTTATTTTGCTTGCAACAAAGTCTGAACTGAACTGCATTTAATTTTATTGGTGACATAAGTGGGTCTAATTTTGACTTAATTTTGTTTCAACTTTGTATTAAAAATCCAAACACTCTTCCTAAACAAATTCATAAGACAAAAAGTTATAAGAAATTATACTTTAAAGTATTAAAAGGGTATTATCTCAGTGAAATGTAGACCAAAGTACCACATCGAACTAAACCTATCTAATAAAAATTCAGATAATTAGTTTAATTTTTCTAAAAAGTGGGAAACAAAAAATGTGTAATGGCATAAACCTTAGAGTAAAGCCTAATATGACAAGACCACATTGGTTATGGAATAAACCAAGATGAGACTTAAGGAGATAGCCCTCATAAGACATTAAACACTAGGGTTCATTTACTTCAGGGGGAGGCAGCCTATATGGGCTATACTAAATTAACCCTAACCCTAAAACTAACCCTTTTCCTTACCTAATCCTAACACTAGCCCTAGCCCTAAAACTTAACCCTAACCTAAAACAAACCCAAACCTTAACTCTATACCTAAACTAAACCCTAACCCTATAGTACAGGGTCCCCTAAAGTAAATTATTTTAGTCTTGCTAGATAATTGCTAATTGTCTTGTCAGAAACTAAAATTCTGTTAACATTTGACCTGAGTATATTTTTTGGGAAAAAGTAAGATTTTGAGATAACCTGACTTAAAAATCTTCTCTTATTGAACTATTTTATTTTCCATTTACAAGGTAATATTTATATAGAAACCTTAGACTTTTGGCCTCACACTTTCAGTCATGATACATAGACGCTCAATGTTTTGCATTGTTTAAAGGACTACTTGATTTCAACATTTGCATTTTACTATCGAAATAACATACAAGCGAGACATATCTCTGTGTCAACAGATTGTTAAATAATCATTGAAAATTTCTCTTGTCACTTGTGTTGAATAATTAGCCTTGTTAAGTTGTTATATAGAATCTATACATAATTTACATGTTAATATCAGAGATTATCAATAAAGTATAACTAAATTTCATCACGATAATTTGTAATTATCTCAATTTTGACACATCAAGTTTCATCAGTACAAGGATATTTAGCAAGTTATCATAAGGTAAAGAAAAATATAGTGTACATTTTTTTATTCAAAAATATTTTTAAGTTCGGTAAGTGTAATCTTGTCATGACCCTAGTAATTATTACAGGATAGGTTTTGCAAAAATAAAAACTCATTGTAAATTTTGATTGCATGATTTATTTGCAGTATTTTCTGAAATTGTAATAATTAAACTCACATTTATGTCCATTGTTGAAGCATGGCAGTAATAAATGTTCACAGAAATGTCTGAATTAATAGTGTCTTAGTGACAGAGTGATCCAAATACTGGTTGTCGTTTGTTGCTGTATATCATGTTCTGTTTGTTGCTGTATATCATATTTATTTCTAATTTATTGTTTTGTGCATAAATCAGGCCAATAGATTTCTCATTTGAATTGTTTTACATTTTACATTTCAAAGCCTTTTTATAGCTTGCTATGTTGTATGGGTTTGGCTCATTGTTGAAGGCAGTACAGACTAAATTATTGTTGCAAACTTCTACTTAACAACATTTGGTCTCTGGTGGAGAGTTGTCTTATTGGCAATCATACAACATCTTCTTATTTATATACTAAAACAGAAAGCTTTGAACTATTATTACTAAAAATGCCAGGAATGTGTTGAAGTTAATGGTTTATTATTTGTAACCCTTTGGTAATTCTTCCTCTTCCAGATGAAAAAAGTTTCAATGAATTTCAACAAATGACAGATAAAGAATTTTAAAATCAGTCACATCTAATGCCTTTACAAACAAATACTTGTTATGAGCCATATATATTCCTTACTTTTTGTATTAAATGCCAATGCGTAACTGTGGTGCAGCTTATAGTCATTAAATTCCAAGTCAGAAGATCATCAAGGCACAAAACCCTCCAAATACGTTACAAATTAGATTATTGGTTTTAATGGTTTTATACATTGCAGCAGAAATTAGACGTAAAAATGATTTACGAACTGAATATGTGTCAAAGTGGACAAACATTGAGGTAACTTCTGTCCCTTTTCCTGATGGAACATTAGTTCATTACTTTCCATCAGTCCTCTATGCCAAATAAGGGTTTGGACCCAGAATTCACAAACGAATATAGAAATGGGATAGTTAGAGCAAGACATGGTGTTCTATATACACATATTCTTGTTTTTATTTGTTTTTAAATCTTGAAAAATGATGACATCAGCTGGTTAGTTGTCTTCATGTAAGCTTAGAACAATATGCCTCTTGCATAAATAAGCATGACCTTCAAAACCAAAACAAACTAACAAGCAAAATATGCAAGTAGTCCATATTAATTACCATGCTTTATATGTCCATAAAATGGTATTAGTTACTACAGGAATGTAGAAGCACAATGCTCTAATTAAACTGACATCATATTATAAAGCTATTGAATTATGGCTGTTATGTAACTTATTTAATATCCTCTATACAGTTCCATTGCATATTAGCCCACTAGTGGGTTTTTATTTTGATTGCAACAAAGTCTGAACTGAACTGCATTTAATTTTATTGGTGACATAAGTGGGTCTAATTTTGACTTAATTTTGTTTCAACTTTGTATTAAAAATCCAAACACTCTTCCTAAACAAATTCATAAGACAAAAAGTTATAAGAAATTATACTTTAAAGTATTAAAAGGGTATTATTTCAGTGAAATGTAGACCAAAGTACCACATCGAACTAAACCTATCTAATAAAAAATTCAGATAATTAGTTTAATTTTTCTAAAAAAGTGGGAAACAAAAATATGTGTAATGGCATAAACCTTAGAGTAAAGCCTAATATGACACGACCACATTGGTTATGGAATAAACCAAGATGAGACTTAAGGAGATAGCCCTCATAAGACATTAAACACTAGGGTTCATTTACTTCAGGGGGAGGCAGCCTATATGGGCTATACTAAATTAACCCTAACCCTAAAACTAACCCTTTTCCTTACCTAATCCTAACACTAGCCCTAGCCCTAAAACTTAACCCTAACCTAAAACAAACCCAAACCTTAACTCTATACCTAAACTAAACCCTAACCCTATAGTACAGGGTCCCTAAAGTAAATTATTTTAGTCTTGCTAGATAATTGCTAATTGTCTTGTCAGAAACTAAAATTCTGTTAACATTTGACCTGAGTATATTTTTGGGAAAAGTAAGATTTTGAGATAACCTGACTTAAAAATCTTCTCTTATTGAACTATTTTATTTTCCATTTACAAGGTAATATTTATATAGAAACCTTAGACTTTTGGCCTCACACTTTCAGTCATGATACATAGACGCTCAATGTTTTGCATTATTTAAAGGACTACTTGATTTCAACATTCGCATTTTACTATCAAAATAACATACAAGCGAGACATATCTCTGTGTCAACAGATTGTTAAATAATCATTGAAAATTTCTCTTGTCACTTGTGTTGAATAATTAGCCTTGTTAAGTTGTTATATAGAATCTATACATAATTTACATGTTAATATCAGAGATTATCAATAAAGTATAACTAAATTTCATCACGATAATTTGTAATTATCTCAATTTTGACACATCAAGTTTCATCAGTACAAGGATATTTAGCAAGTTATCATAAGGTAAAGAAAAATATAGTGTACATTTTTTTTATTCAAAAAATATTTTTAAGTTCGGTAAGTGTAATCTATGTCATGACCCTAGTAATTATTACAGGATAGGTTTTGCAAAAATAAAAACTCATTGTAAATTTTGATTGCATGATTTATTTGCAGTATTTTCTGAAATTGTAATAATTAAACTCACATTTATGTCCATTGTTGAAGCATGGCAGTAATAAATGTTCACAGAAATGTCTGAATTAATAGTAATGTCTTAGTGACAGAGTGATCCAAATACTGGTTGTCGTTTGTTGCTGTATATCATGTTCTGTTTGTTGCTGTATATCATATTTATTTCTAATTTATTGTTTTGTGCATAAATCAGGCCAATAGATTTCTCATTTGAATTGTTTTACATTTTACATTTCAAAGCCTTTTTATAGCTTGCTATGTTGTATGGGTTTGGCTCATTGTTGAAGGCAGTACAGACTAAATTATTGTTGCAAACTTCTACTTAACAACATTTGGTCTCTGGTGGAGAGTTGTCTTATTGGCAATCATACAACATCTTCTTATTTATATACTAAAACAGAAAGCTTTGAACTATTATTACTGAAAATGCCAGGAATGTGTTGAAGTTAATGGTTTATTATTTGTAACCCTTTGGTAATTCTTCCTCTTCCAGATGAAAAAAAAGTTTCAATGAATTTCAACAAATGACAGATAAAGAATTTTAAAATCAGTCACATCTAATGCCTTTACAAACAAATACTTGTTATGAGCCATATGTATTCCTTACTTTTTTGTATTAAATGCCAATGCGTAACTGTGGTGCAGCTTATAGTCATTAAATTCCAAGTCAGAAGATCATCAAGGCACAAAACCCTCCAAATATGTTACAAATTAGATTATTGGTTTTAATGGTTTTATACATTGCAGCAGAACTGAATATGTGTCAAAGTGGACAAACCTTGGAGGTAAATTCTGTCCCTTTTTCCTGATGGAACATTAGTTCATTACCTTCCATCAGTCCTCTATGCCAAATAAGGGTTTGGACCCAGAATTCACAATTAAACGAATATAGAAATGGGATAGTTAGAGCAAGACATGGTGTTCTATATACACATATTCTTGTTTTTATTTGTTTTTTTAAATCTTGAAAAAAATGATGACATCAGCTGGTTAGTTGTCTTCATGTAAGCTTAGAACAATATGCCTCTTGCATAAATAAGCATGACCTTCAAAACCAAAAACAAACTAACAAGCAAAATATGCAAGTAGTCCATATTAATTACCATGCTTTATATGTCCATAAAATGGTATTAGTTACTACAGGAATGTAGAAGCACAATGCTCTAATTAAACTGACATCATATTATAAAGCTATTGAATTATGGCTGTTATGTAACTTATTTAATATCCTCTATACAGTTCCATTGCATATTAGCCATGGCCTTGTATTTGCCTAATCTAGCTTTCCATTCCATGATATCAGAACATTAACTTACGTGTATGGTACATGGAAATTTGTTAAATATGAATTTGATATGAATTTATCTTACTGATAATTGATTACAGGAAAGAAATGACAATTCTAACACTGAAGTTACTTTTTCAGAAATTGGCCAAGTTGTTTGCCATGACAACACAGAAGAGTTTGTTTTGTAATGGCAGAAGATGATGTTCTCTCTACTGTGAGCAACACCACAACTGGAAGCAATGATCCTCTAAATTACACAGGTAAAAATAGATCTTATATGCTATGGGAATGTCGACATCCTCATTTAGAGGTTATATACTACTTTCCTATTTAGAGGTTATAAATACTTCCTCATTTAGAGGTAATGAACTACTGCCTCATTTAGAGGTTATTTACTACTGCCTCATTAAGAGGTTATATACAACTTCCTCTATTAGAGTTTATATACTACTTCCTCATTTAGAGGTTATATACTACCTCACTTATAGAAGTTTACAACTTTCTCAGTTAACGTTATATGCTACTTCCTCATTTAGAAGTTATATACTACTGCCTTCTTCTTCCTCATTTAGAGGTTATATACTACTTCCTCACTTAGAGGTCTACTTCTTCCTCATTGAGAGGTTTACTAATTCCTCATTTAGAGGTTATATACAACTACTCAGAGGTTATAAATTACTAAAATAGTACTTCCTTATTAAGAGGCTTACTTCTTTCTCATTTGAGGTTATATACAACTTCCTCACTTAGTGGTTATATACTACTTCTTCATTTAGAGGTTATATACTTCTTCCTCATTTAGAGGTTATATACAACTTCCTCATTTAGAGGTTATATACTACTTCCTCATTTAGAGGTTATATACTACTTCCTCATTTAGAGGTTATATACTACTTCCTCATCCAGAGGTTATATACAACTTCCTCATCCAGAGGTTATATACTTCTTCCTCACTAAGAGATTTACAACTTCCTCAGTTAAAAGTTATTTACTACTTCCTCATTTAAGAGGTTAACTACTTTCTCATTAAGAGGTTATATACTACTTTCTCATTTAGAGGGTATATACAACTTCCTCACTTAGTGGTTATATACTACTTCCTCTTTTAGTGGTTATATACTGCTTCCTCTTTTAGAGGTTATATACTACTTCCTCACTTAGAGGTTTACTACTTCCTCTTTAAGTGGTTGTATACTACTTCCTCATTTAGAGGTTATATACTACTTCCTCATTTATAGGGTATATACTACTTCCTCACTTAGAGGTTATAAATGACTTCCTCATTAAGAGGTTAGTAGTAGAGGTTATAAACTACTTCCTCATTAAGAGGTTATATACTACTTCCTCACTTAGAGGTTTACAACTTCCTCTTTTAGTGGTTGTATACTACTTCCTCATTTAGAGGTTATATACTACTTTCTCATTTAGAGGTTATGTACTACTTCCTCACTTAGAGGTTTACTACTTCCTCTTTTAGTGGTTGTATACTACTTCCTCATTTAGAGGTTTATATACTACTTCCTCATTTAAAGGTTATATATTACTTCCTCATTTAGAGGTTATATACTACTTCCCTCACATAGGTGATGTCGTGCACAGCTGTTTGTATTCATTTGCACACTTATAGTTTTAATTCACTTGTCCTGTTTGAAGGCTCTAGGTATTGGTTCTGATTTGAAGCCAGTTTTCCAGTAAGTTGTTTGATCTAAATCCATTTTACTTGATATATATATGCATGAGTTTTGAAGAATTAGATCACTTACCACATGAAATAGAACACCATAGAAATGTGATATTGTGAAATCAGTTAACTTATGGTTTCTGGTAGTTTAACATGAAGTCATGGTCACATCAACTTGATATTTAGTAAACATGTTCATTATGATATAAATGAGATTTTTGAAGAATAGACAAAAATGCGAGATTAATTATTGCGATTTGTTAAGGAAAATCCTTTTACAAATATGTGTAATGAATTCAGAATGCGAGTTCTTATAATTGCAATACTGACCCAGTTGCATTATTTACATTAAGAAAAACCTCACAATAATTTCTGAATTTACAGTATGCAAAATTAAGGTTTCGACCCAGATTTCACAGTTCACTAACATGGAAATGTGATATTGTGAAACTAGTACGAAATCAAAGTCACATCAAGGGGAAACTTAGTACACATGTTCATTACGATTTGAACTTTCTAAAATAGATGCAATATTAAGGTTTTTACTCAGAGTGCCTTAGGCATATCCTTGTTCAAGTTTATTATACTTTCCTCTATATACCATTTGTTATTCCACTCAGTTAAATGCTTATTCTGATTCCAACTATTCTTCGAAGATATATTTTTATGTCCCCCCCTCCTCCCTGCTGCTAGGCGAAGTGGGCATTAAGTGTTACCCTTGATTGTTCGTCCTTCCATCTGTCCTTCTGTCTGTCTGCCCCATTTTCGTTTCCACACTCTAACCTAAGTTTTCCTCATCCAAATTTTATGAAATTCATACACAATGCTAAAAACCAAAATTCACAGACATAGTTTGAATTCGGGCAATGAATCACTTACGGTTCTAGAGTTATGCCCCTTTATTACTTTGAAAATTGCAAATTTTTTTCGTTTCCACAATCTTAACTTAAGTTTGCCTGCAAATTTTATGAGACTCGTACACAATACTAAGAACCAAAACTTGTAAGCAGATTTTAAATTTGGGCATTGAATCACTTACTGTTCTAGAGTTATGCCCCTTTTTAACTCTTAAAAATATTATGCAATCATCAATCAGAAAGTCAGTAATTGCTGGTGATTTTAACATTGATCCAGATAACATGAAAACAACATTCAATCAGTTATGCCAAAATTTTAGTGTTTAGAAATATAAACAGTTGATTTCAAAATCTACAACCATATCAGGAACAATGATAAATCTTGTTTTGTCTCTGCAAACACAAGATACTGCTTAATTTGGGACTTCTTAAGGGGACCATCATATTTTTAATATTTTGTTTCAATGAAATAGCTTGTACGTATTAGGTAAATAACAACCTTTATAATATCATAATGCATAAAAATAAACTAGAGAACAAAAAGTGTGATCTTCACTTAACTACTATTAAGGTCATAAATGCTTAGTTTACCAAATAAGCAAGTATAGCAAACAAAGAGATTAGAAGTAAAAGAACCAAAGCACTATTCAAGAACTGAGAAATTTACTGGACACAACAAAACATAACTTATCAGAAAACTTATTACATAAGAAATAAAAACAAAAACTTTAGAACAGGAGAACTCTTTAAAAACTAGCAGTGACATCAAATGCTCTAAAAAAGTATTTTCATGTATTATAAGCAAGCTTGAGTGGGGGCATTCGTGTCTTCAGACACATTCTTCTTTTACTTTTAATGTTGTCTCATTGAAACTAACCCCACATCTCCTTTTATTTATTTTGACATAATATGCTTAAGCCTTGCATTCTAAAGCTGTGTTTTAACTCATGTGAACTATAATGCTTGCATTAACCATTGTTTCTTAAATCGGTCAGAGACAGCTTCTGTCCACAGGGACATCGCATTGAAAGACAGAATGATATTTTATTATAAGAGAAGTTTGTTAGGCTGATTAACCTATTTGTAACATTGATGATGATCTGTCATTGTAATCAAAGTACAGAGTCATTAAAGAAACAGGAAAGCGACGAGATCATTCACAATATAATATTTGTCACCATTTTAATTCCTTAGCTCTTACAACTGATTATTGTAGAAAAGTTTTAAGATTATAGTTCATTTTTAATGGCCACGGCAGCAATTTGAGAAATGAATGTTGCATTTGCATATGTCAAATTATATCTTTTCAGATTAGTTTTCTTATGAATCTAGGCTCTCTGTAGAAATTTTAATAGTTAACAGTTTAGATTTTTAGTGCTGATTTATATCTTCTTGTAGTTGAATATGCAAGTTTAATAAAATCAGTGACATTTGTTTAAAGTAATCACAGATTTGCATTTGTAATAAAAACATATTTATCATTATTTATAAGATTGATAAAAAAATCATTTAATTTAGCAAGTGAAAAGCCTTGAAAGACAAAAAATATACATAGACATAAAATTATTACTGTTCTCATTATCAAGCTCAAAAAGGTCATGAATTTTTAGGATTAGTTGTCTTTCTCAGTATCAATGCATTATCAAGCTCAAAAAGGTTGCAGTATGCGAGACATAGGGATTACTGGCAGCTGCAGCGTAAACTGTTTGTAAAAAGCTTTATATTTCAGAAGGTAGAAGACCTGGATGATTCATACCTTGTATGTAGATACCTTATGTTGTGAAGTTTCCGTCTGTCATATGTCCATTGTACTTGACCTAACTTTCATTGTTCAGCAACTGCTTGAAAAAAAAATTATAGTTATTTTGTCATTTGAATTTCTCACTTATTATGAGTACCGATAATAGGATAACTGTATTTGGTATATGGGTTCCTTGCAAGGTCTACATATCCGTCAGACAGAGTTCACCTGACCTCAACCTCATTTCATGGATCAGTGAACAAGGTTAAAGTTACATGATTACCTCCATTTCTCAGATACTATAAGCAGCTTTATTTGGTGTATGGAATGATTGTAAGGTGTACATGTCTGTCTGGTAATTAAGTGTCATCCAACTTTGACCTCATTTTCATGTTTCATTGGTTAATGTTAAGTTTTTGTGTTTTGGTCTGTGTTTTGTTGTCTCTTTGACACATTCCCCATTTCCATTCTCAATTTTATTCAAATACTATAAGCAGTAGGTCAACTATATTTTGTGTGGATCCGACCTTGACCTTATTTTCATGGTTCATTGGTCAATGTTTAGTTTTTGTCTCCCCTGCGACGAAAGTCGCAGAAAGCGTGACATAGGGATTGCTTTTCCAGCGACGGCTGCGGATACGGCGTCAACAATTGTTTAGTTTTCTGCTTAAGTTAGTTTGATAGGAACTACTTATGATAGATCATTGATATTTTGTATGAAGATGCATTACTATCAGTACATATCAGTTTGATGACAATTTTGAGGCCCTGCCCCCTAGGCCATGGTCAAGTGATATTGAATTAATTAGCAATTTTAAATGTTAAGTTTTCTTCTTAATTTAGATTGATAGGAACTACTGGTGATAGATCAATGATATTTTGGGTAAAGTTGCATTGCTATCGGTACATATCAGTTTGACGACAATTTTGAGGCCCTGCCCCCTAGGCAATGGTTCAGTGACTTTCAATTAATTAGCAATTTTCAATGATAAGTTTTCTGCTTAAGTTAGTTTGATATGAACTACTTGCGATAGATCAATGATATCTTCTATAAAGTTGCATTACTATCAGTTTGACGACTATTTCAAGGCCCTGCCCCTTAGGTCATGGTCCAGTGACTTTCAATCAATTAACAATTTTCAATGTTAAGTTTTCTGATTAAGTTAGTTTGATAGGAACTACTTACAATAGACAATATTTTCTATAAAGTTACATTGCTGTCAGTTTGTCAACATTTCGAGGCCCTACCCACCAGTTGGTTCAGCGACTTTGAATTAATTAGCATTGTTACTGTCCATCAGATTGTCTTTTTCTGAATTTTATGCTGACAGTCGAGACTATCTCTGTGTCAACAGTTTATTGGGTTTTGGTCTGTGTTTCAAATACTATAAGCATTAGGTCAACTATATTTGATGTATTGAATGATTTTAAGGTGTATATGTCTGTCTAGCAGGTATAATCTGACCTTGACCTCAATTTCATGGTTCATTGGTCAATTTTAAGTTTTTGTGTTTTGGTCTGTTTTTAATTCCCATAAGCAATAGGTCATCTATATTTGGTATATTGAATAATTAGAAGGTGTACATATCTGTCTGACAAGATTTATCTTACCTTGACATCATTGCCATGGATATTTAAAAATGTTAAGTTTATGTGATACTTGTAGTAAAACGTTGATCTTTAAGACTTTCAACATAAAATCAATGGTCAGTTAAAAGCAGGCGAGACATTTCAGCGTGTGTATTCTTGTTAGGATTAGGTGTCTTTCTCAGTATCTATACATTATCAAGTTCAAAAAGGTCATGCATTTTTAGGATTAGGTGGCTTTTTCAGTATCATGTATCACAGGCCAATTGTGTTTGGCATGCTGATTTGTTATAAGAGTTTAAGTCTGCCTGACCTTATTTACATGCTCCAGTTGTCTTGTTAAGTTCAGAGGATTAGTATGGATAAAATAAGATGTAGGTCATAGATCCTGTATAAAGAACTACTGCTGTAAGAATGGGAGGTCCTTGTCTTATTTAAACTCCTGTTTTTGTCACACTTTTCTCAAGTTCTACTGAACAGAAACTTCATATTTAGTCAACAACCTGACAGTGATGAGTTGTAACATGTGACCACTTTTAAGATCTGTCAGATACCCACTTCCTGTTTTCTGATACTTTGAATTATGATTTGGGTATGCTTAGCATGACAACACTTGCATTCTTGTTTATATGGAAAATAAATTGAATATACTTGTGTTTCTTCTAACCCAGACAACCCTAGGAGTTATGCCCCTTGAACTTAGAATTTTGGCCAAAATATACTTTGTCATCGCAACTCCTCTGAAACCACACAACAAAATTTCATGAAACTTTGTAGATAATAAGGACATACTATGTAGATGTGCATATCGACAGGAAATTACGATTCAATTTTTTTTCTAGGAGTTATGCCCCTTTAACTTAGAATTTTGACCTAAATATACTTTGTCATTGCAACTCCCCTGAAACAACACAACAAAATTTCATGAAACTTTGTAGATAAGGACATACTATGTAAATGTGCATATCGACAGGAAATTATGATTCAATTTTTTTTCTAGGAGTTGTCCCCCTTTGAACTCTTTTGTAGAGTTATGAGTCTTTGAACTTACGAATCTGGTGAGATTTTGTTTCTCCAGTGACAATGTGGGGGCGTGGGGTATGTGAGCGTTCTCACAAAGGTTCTTAATTTGGAATTAATTGATATTTTATTTCTTCAATAGCTGAACAAAATAGTAATTCTTGGAAATATCCAATCAATTTTTAACCAGGTTTTTTGGTCTGTGGGTGAGTGGCTACAGCTGTTTCCAAGAATACCCTGAGAATGTTCAACCAATGCTTTTGAAATTTTAATGATGTTGTCACTGTGAATCCAGGTCAAGTTCAATATAAACGATTTTCACTTTTGCTGTTCAGGAATTATGGTCCTTTATTGATGGAAAATGAGACTTTTTATAGATTCTGTGCAATAAACTTCACTTGATACAATCCTTTTTAAATTTAAATATATATTGTTTCTTATGACAAAAATGGTGGTCAAGATTGTTTTTGACCATTTTCATATCAGCTGTTAGGAGCTTATATTATGTATATAAGCGTTGTTTATTCAAGACACATTATAGGATACATGTGTGTAGCACATGATAGGTACTAACATGCCCCAGGCTGCATGAGCACTCCTTTTTGGTCATTAGGCATGCAGTGATATAGACCCTTCTCAGGTTTCCCCAGGATGCTAGGTAGTTTTCAGTTTGAGTTTTGCTGCTAACAGGGAAAGTCATACATTAGTTTTATCGTAAAAAGTAACAAATTACCCACCCACCTCCCCTTTAACTGCCTTCAACTACTCACTGAATATGGGAGTAGTCTTAGCAAACCAGTGGTATTTCATGAACTTCTTCAAGCTCCCTTTCGAAATTGACCACTGGTCTAATTTCTCATTCCTACCAAGTCATTAAATGTAATACATCTACATGTATTTCTCTCTCCACCGTTAATCTGACCCCCTTTTATCGTAGCCACCTGCTACGAGATGGAGCATTGCTTCATCCCCTTATAGGAACTCATCTTGTTCCGGTGGGTTGATGGAGTGTCCATGTCCATGGGGCATGGTCCATCTATACCAAGTGTCGTTGACAGGGCCTGGAGCTAAATTTCCCTTAGCTGAGTACGACTCCCAAGGGCCAAACATTTATATTTTTATATCAATAAAAATTTGAATATATATATAATCTTGTTGTCAGCAGCAAACTTAATGATGTCTTGTTATGCAGGGAGTTTCTATTCCAATGTCTAGTAGTATATCTTAAAGTAGATCTTGAAGGTGGTGTTTGAGTCACCATGTTATAGAACTGGTGTATAAAATGAAGGTGTAGCTTCCTAGAGTTGTCTCCCCCTTTACAGTGAGGTTCAGGTTATACTCTGTCACATTAGGTGTTGTCCTATTCAGTTGAGCCAGAAGGTATTACATCAGAATTAGGTTCATAAATAATTATTCAAGTAATATTTTGGTATATAAGTCACAAGTCTTAAATCTATGGAAAATCACCAGGAACACCTACTAAACAAAAGAACTACAAATACAGGGTTTAAAAAGAACTACCCAGAACACTTAAACAAGAGAGCTACAAATACAGGGTTTAAAAAGAACTACCCAGAACACTTAAACAAGAGAGCTACAAATACAGGGTTTAAAAGAACCACCTGGAACACCAGAATATAAGAACTGCAACAACAGGGTTTAAAAAATCATTAGGAACACCTAAACAAGAATCGACTATAACAGGGTACACGAATCATTACTGATATATCATAGGAGCATATAATAAATGTATCGCAATATGTTGCTACATCCCTTGTACAGTCTAACATTGGAAAAAACCTCAGGCAGAATAGACATAGTAGTTTTTAGCCATATGGTCTACTTTATAATTGGTCATTACAGCCTTACATTACATAACTTAAGTCTCGGAGTCGAGAATAAAACAGGAGTTATGGCCCTTAATTACTTTAACAACCACACTAAAAATGTAAGAAAAACCAGTTTGCTGTCATTTTAACAGCTCTTTGTCTTTCATTAATTTTAGAGAAGAATTCTTTCTGGAGTACCGGATATTACAATTGCTTTATCTTAAAAGTGAAAATATCTCTCTTGCTGATTATAATTTGTACAATATATTATTCCTGTCATTTCCAAGTCTGATATCTGATTGACCATGTATTTACTTTGTGATTGTTGAGCTTGTCAGAACTACATTCTTGATTTAATCTAATGATTATTGTTAACCTCTAAAAGTACATGATTTCTATATCAATATCATTATTTATTGATAAGATAATCTTATGCCATGTTTCTTAATGTAATATTATTGTTGTTGATATTTAATGAGTATAATGATACTTATTTTACAGTGCTTATAAGTCACCAGACAGGAAAGTGTAGTAAATTACTATTTCCAGAATATGCACTGTATCCTGTTTTAAAATGGTACTGAGCCAATAGTTATTGGAGGTTAAAATGATACTGTTATTTATACTTCACAAATAAAATAGAGGGTCACCAATGCCATTTCTATCATTGAGGATAAAAGGCCATTGACCATTGTCCAGTTGATTATTATCATTTGTCATGAGAGAATGCAAAGGGCTGACTGCAGCACAATAAATAACCTCCATAACAACTCTTCCAAGGAATTATGTGATACTATTATGTCACTATGTTACCAATTTGGCTGGATAAAAAGCTTGTATTATGATGATATGGAGAAATTTATCTTCATTCTGAGTATCTTAAAACTGTATCTTAGTTCTGAAATATGTGAAGCCTATATTGAAGTTAACCTAGGCTTTGTGGGAAGGTGCCTTTCTCTCCTATATGCTTCATTATATTATTTGAGCTGATCGGATAGAAATCTACCTTATGAAAATGAAATTCAACACATCTGTTAACCTATTTTGGGTTGAAAAAATCTCTACGGAAAGTTTATAAGTTTGAAAATTAAGTTGTTATAAGAACCCTACAAAACGGACCAAAATGCATCTTTTATTTCGTATTTGAATGTTCCAATCAATCAAAGTCATATACATGTACATGCATACTTGCACTTGCATATGGTCAATTTCTATCAGACGCAGCTCATTTTATGATAGCAGGTCACAATTATACATGTATCTGAAATCTGAACTCAAATGTGAAACTAATATGTCATTGAAGCATACATGTAGGTCATAGTGACTTGTACTTTTAAACTCACCAAATTTTATGATTATTTTGTCACTAAGCATTTGTGATCTGAAATATGACATAAAACTGAATATAAATCAGTTGTCCGTAGGCAAAAGAGTAAAATTTTGTCAGATGTTTTCTGCACTTCTCTAGATGCATCCATACCCTGAATTATTTTAGTATATGATTGCATGTGACTTAGTATCTGAGATCTGGCCTTGTGATCATAAATCTTTAATCATACTCAGAAATGAACCAATCAAAACACTGAAATTGGTGTTTCGAACACAAATTTAGTTCTCTGTTTTATGACCGAAAGGCCTGGCCTTGCGGTCATAAAACTTTCGAGTATGATTTTCGTACTCAGACTCAGAAATCAACCAATCAAAATCTTGGATTTGGTGTTTTCAGCACAAATTTTGTACTCCGAGTCCTGAGTAAAGTTTTATGACCGAGAACCCTAATCTTCAAAACTAAATATCAATAATGAAATTTCTCAACTTAATCATAGCACTGAAACATGAAATGTAAGTCATATAACCTTCATCAATTTTGTCAAAGATGCTCCTGCATACATGATTACAAGGCTGCAAGTCTTTAAGTTCCATAGAACTGTCTACATAAGCAGAGGTGAATGTGGACACTGTGGGTACTCCAATAGTCCCCCTCCTTTCTATAAGCCAACTCAAATTGCCCATTACACCCTTGCAATTGACAGTATCTGCCCTTCTGAAGTCTTTTAAAAAGTAATTCTAAATACTGTCATCTTTCCCCATCCATCTAAATACTGTTATCTTCCCTCATCCATCTAAATACTGTTATCTTTTCCCCATCCAACTAATTACTGTTATCCTTCTCCCATCCATCTAAATACTGTTATCTTTCCCCCATCCATCTAAATGCTGTTATCTTTCCCCATCCATCTAAATACTGTTATCTTCCTCATCCATCTAAATACTGTTATCTTTCCCCCATCCATCTAAATACTGTTATCCTTCCCCATCCATCTAAATACTGTTATCTTTCCCCATCCATCTAAATACTGTTATCCTTCCCCATCCATCTAAATACTGTTATCTTTCCCCCCATACAGAATATGCATCAATTATTTCCCACTTGACATTAAGGGACAAACAGTCAGCAATCAATAAAACAATTACAAAGACAGAAATACAAACAAAAAAACAATACCAAGATTAAAATTCATGAATTCATGCAAATGTTACACCACTGTCCCAGGTTAGGGGAAGGTTGGGTGCCCAAAAGTTTAACCCGGCACATTCTGTATGTGCCTGTTCCAAGTCAGAAGCCTGTATTTCATTGGTTGTTGTTTGTTGTCTGTATATCATATTTGTTTTTCATTCTTTGTTTTGTACATAAATCAGGCTTTTAGTTTTCTTCTTTGAATTGTTTTACTTTTGTCACTTTGGGGCCTTTTATAGCTGACTATGTGGTATGGGTTTTGCTCATTTTTGAAGGCCATACGCAGGGGCTGATTCAGGCAGGGGCGTGGCGGCGTTCGCCCCTCTCCCCTAAAATTTGCAAAGCATGGGTTGTCCTCAGCTTAATAAAGAATATTTCGATAATTTTACCTCAAAAAGATTTAAGTTTGCACACCCCGTCCGGCTTAGCATCCAATACCCGGTTAATTAACCAGTTGGGGAAGTCTATAATTATCAAGTCAAATGGAAGAGTATGTATGATAAAACTACCATACTTTTTCAGGCATCTTGAATTAGAAAAACAAAATAATAAAAATTGCCATTTTTTGTAGATCTTCCAATTATGATTTTATATACTGTATGAGGAAACAGCCTTATATTTTGCCTCAAGACACATCATACAAAGATTGTTATGCAAGGAAATAACCATTTTGGAGAGGGCTATTACAGAAAGCTTCTTCCATTTTTGTTCATATGTGTCAGTTATAACATATGATATCACAAATGATATTTCTAACATTAAAATGACTGCACTTTAGCATCCTATTCATTAATAATAAAATCACTATAATATTGAATGGATTGAAGAATTTAACTTGTTTTTAATTTTCTAGGCCAAATAATAGCTCTTCATACCTCTTTATTTTGTATTTACAGAACTCATGTCTTAATTATTTATGAGACACTCACCTGTTAACTTTAATGACCATTAAAAAACTGTTTTATCTTTTAAAATATTTATTGATACTATAAAAACTGAGTAATTTCTTGAAAAGCTTTTTGCTGTTTTATATTTTTCTGACTCTAGTTGTTTCTGTCTAATCCAGTTCGAGTAAGGTATTGTAAACACTTAATAGAATTATTATACATCTTTTAGCCTAGATCTATGTCAATGATAATCTTTCTTCCATTTAAAAAAAAGTTTAATCATTTTAAGAAATGATTACTAGCAGGGAGAATTTATTAGTCAAGAATTTTCCATAGATGAGAATTAATTTGTCAATGGTTGTAAAGTTAATGTATCTTGTCATATTTTAGTAGACAAAAACAGATTTGTAATAAAACTTGTCTCATATGGTCAGAAAATGGAAATGATGAAACGGTGAAATACATCGGCTGTTGACAATACAGGAAATAATGGCTGTATATAATGGTTATCAGTCACTAATACAATTGTTATATGTCTTTTAAAAGTCTGTCTTCACAAATCACTATTTCCAGCCACGAGGAGGGAAGCAGTCAGACTCTGAAGAGTGATTTAATAGAATCTTAGGTTATTAATTGTAAACATTGTAAAGTGAACATGTCCATGGTATATAAATGGCAAAGTTACATTCTGTGTACATTGTGTTAGGGAAATGGAAAATAGCTGTATCATGGTAGACAGATATTTGAGAGATAAATAAGAATTAAAAGTTGATACATCTCTCATTTACTAGCTGGTGTAACCAGACATGTACACTGAAAATTTGATATTATTATTTATCATATATATCTGGTTATTCTACATAACCATTGGTGCTAGTTAAGTTTTGCAGTGTTCATATGAAATATTTTCACAACCCTTCCATCTCTTAAGGTAGATCCCAGCCACATCCAGTGGGAATTGGGATGTAAAATCCAATGTCTTGTTTAGGGATAGTGCCATGCTCTCTGCATGTTAAAAAGCCTTGCAACAACTCTCTAAAGGGGTCAGTAGATGACCTTTTGCGAGTCAAAATTTCTTTCCCTATCCAGCAGTTTTACTCTCATTCCCAATGGCAGTTTGAATTTCCTGCCGATCATCCCAGTGGGCCTACCTTGCAGATTTTACCTATTGTATTAATTGTTTATTTGTTCACATCCTTAATATGCATGAAATGATTGTCACTGGACATTAAGCAAACAACAAAAATATGGAAGTACAAATGTTTCATTATTTAGAGGGATAAGTGTCATCTATCAGTGTTTGTCCAGATAGGTGGAATCAAATGGCACACATCCTTGAATCAGGGGTCAGATAGGGGGAATCAAACAGGCACACATCCTTGAATCAGGGGTTCAGATAGGGGGAATCAAACAGGCACACATCCTTGAATCAGGGGTCAGATGGGGGAATCAAACAGGCACACATCCTTGAATCAGGGGTCAGATAGGGGGAATCAAACAGGCACACATCCTTGAATCAGGGGTCAGATAGGGGGAATCAAACAGGCACACATCCTTGAATCAGGGGTCAGATAGGGGGAATCAAACAGGCACACATCCTTGAATCGGGTTAGATGGGGAATTAAACAGGCACACATCCTTGAATCAGGGGTCAGTCTTAGTTATTAGATGTGGCAAGGACAATTATTAGGTAGGCAACAATTTGCATCTAATATTTTAAACAAACCATGATAAGATAAAGTACAAAAAATTATAGTCCAAATATTAAATATATTACTGCTGAATTTTAAATAAGATGTGTTGTCTTTAATCTTATTGCATTACTTAAGTTTGATTGTTCACAAATGACCTAAATAATGTTAAACACCAAATGATGAACAGATAATTCCAAAGTTCAAAGTTGAAATTCAAGTTATTGAGTCAGGGTCCATATCCATTACACCTGATTAATGTCCTTTAAGTTGTGGTGCCTGTTTGATACTTAAAAGGGAACTGATTTTTTAAAGCTCATTAATTGTTTTCCTTGTTTGCTTTGAAGAACTAATATAAAAATAGGAAGATGTGGTATGATTACAATGATAAAACTATCAACCAGATACAAAATAAAATAATGCAAATGCAGTTCACTGTACGGCCCTCAACAATGAGCAAAACTAAAACTGTTTAGCAAGCTATAAAGGTGCCACCATGACATACTGTAAAACAATTCAAACAAGAAAACAAATGGCCGGATTTATGTACAAAATAGAAAAAGTCCTTTTTGGAATTCGCATGATTGTTGTTACTAGGTGGTCACATAAAGTTACTATCTTTGATTGCTCTCACTTCTGACAGCCATTTATGGGACTTGCTGGGGCTGTTGGTCCCCATGTCCCCCAGGAAGTCCAAAATATAGCTGTCAGACATCAGACCAATCTCAGACTAAAAATTGCTACAGTGTTACTGCCCCTACATGCTTACTTACATCATTTAAATTGTGACTGCCTACAAACAGTTGACATTTGATATTTATTAGGTAACCACCAAACAGTTGACATTCTATGTTAATCAGATAACCACCAAACAGTTGACAGTCTATATTAATCAGATGACCAACAAACAGTTGACATTCTATGATAATCAGATAACCACCAAACAGTTGACATTCTATATTAATCAGATGACCACCAAACAGTTGACATTCTATATTAATCAGATAACCACCAAACAGTTGACATTCTATATTAATCAGATAACCACCAAACAGTTAACATTCTATGATAATCAGATAACCAGCAAACAGTTGACATTCTATGATAATTAGATAACCAAAAAATGGTTGACATTCTATGTGAATCAGATAACCACTAAATAGTGGACATTCTATGTTAATCAGATAACCACCAAACATTTGACATTCTATGTTAATCAGATGACCACCAAACAGTTGACATTCTATGTTAATCAGATAACCACCAAATATTGGACATTCTATGTTAATCAGATAACCACCTAACAGTTGAAATTCTATGTTAATCAGATATCCACCAAACAGTTGACATTCTATGTTAATCAGATTACCACCAGACAGTTGACATTTAGTAAATCAGATGACCACCAGACAGTTGACATTCTATATTAATCAGATAACCACCTAACAGTTGACATTCTATGTTAATCAGAAAACCACCAATGAAACTGTTGACATTCTATGTTAATCAGATTAGCACCAAACAGTTGACATTCTATGTTAATCAGATGACTACCAAACAGTTGACATGCTATGTTAATCAGATAACCACCAAATAGTGGACATTTTATGTTAATCAGATGACCACCAGACAGTTGACATTCCATGTTAATCAGATGACCACCGAACAGTTGACATTCTATGTTAATCAGATAACCACCAAACAGTTGACATTCCATACTAATCAGATATAACCACCAAACAGTTGACATTCCATATTAATCAGATATAACCACCAAACAGTTGACATTCTATATTAATCAGATGACCACCAAACAGTTGACATTCTATGTTAATCACATAACCACCTAACAGTTGACATTCTATGTTAATCAGATGACCACCAAACAGTTGACATTCTATATTAATCAGATAACAACCTAACAGTTGACATTCTATGTTAATCAAATAACCACCAAACAGTTGACATTCTATGTTAATCAGATAACCACCTAACAGTTGACATTCTATGTTAATCAGATAACCTCTGATAAGAACTCAAAATTTGACAAGTTTTACTAATTGCACTTCAAATAATTGAAGTATTCAAAATTTGTCATAAAAATGCCAGAGTTGTAAATATTGGATTATAGAAATAATGATAAAGACTACAACTTGATCAAAATGTAATTTATTGATTCTTGCTTTTATTTCATTAAACATCCTACACAAAGCTGTTACTTTGTCATAAAACACTCTAATATTATCTCTGTTTAATTTATATATTTCATTTTAAATTGTTAAATCATTCAGGGGTGATAACTTCTGCTTATGTTATATCAACAATCACTTAATTCAATGTTTATTACACTCATTTACCCCACAGATAACATCTGCAACAAATAAAATATCATAGATTTCACATAAATTCATTGGAGTTTAATCAATTCTTGTATGTAGAATTGATTATCTGGGTTTGACTGTTATTACTTAACTATAACAATAGTAACCTTGAAAAGCTATACTAGTATGGACACATTTCAAGGTACATGCACTAAACAAATATTTGATTATATACTTAGAAATGTGTTATGCAAGACAAATCTGGGAAAAAATCAAATAACTCTAATTAAAGGGAGATAATACAAATATTCTTGCCATGTCAGGTATTTTTTGGTCATCACTGATCAGGTTCTTTGTTCAGGAAGTTTGCTTCTAAAAAAACAAGATAAACAAAAATTAAATCATGTGTTTTCTAATTGATAATGTATAAAACTTAAGAAATATTGAAAAAATAGATAGATCTGTATGCTTATTTTTGAGATATTATTATAATATTGAAAAATTAGAATACATGTATATATTTGGCAGCAAGGAAACATATTATCTATGGACATTTTATAGATCTGGAAATGTCATGAATGTATTGCATTGTATGAAAAGTACATAAAAAGTAACAAGAATTTAATTTTTTTTTACCGAAAGTGAATTAAGATGCAATTTTTTAGAAAAAAGTGTGAAATACAGAGGTTGCTGGACAAACATTTGTATAATGCATAGCATGGGAAAGGCCAGAGGGATTACAAAATAATAATGAAAAGTTGAAAACCTAAGAAATAAACCTCTTTTAAACACAATGAAAAGATATGAGAAAATTGATTAGATGTAGTATCAGACTTTTTGCACAAAGCACCGACACCATGCAATGCTGTCACAGGTTTATCTTCATAAGTGTCAACAGTGCTTCTGGGAATATAACAAAATGCACTTCATCATGCATTTATCTTCAGAAGTGTCAAATTACTGCTTAGAATAATACAAAATGCACTTCATTGTGCATATCTAATCTATTGTTTTGATGAAATGGGGACTTTAATGACTTTTTTTAATATACATCAGTGTTTGAATGCAAGAATTGTTTGAAATAATTATTTTTTAAAGATATGAATAACTATTGCATTATGAAAATGCAGCATTTTACAGTTTAAATTTTTTTACCAATTTTGTATACCCTTCATTATAATGTCAATATTATATTTGTTTTGCAGTACAAGTTTTACCCACTCCATTCCTGGATGACAACTCTGGAGAAATCGTTATCTGGAGTTTGATTTGTGCCTGTATAACATTAGTAGCATTGGGAGTGGCTACGTGTAAATATTTTAGGTAGGATGTTCTCTTATAGTTACAGTTACTGTTATCTCCTTTATAAGTCACAATGTTGGCAATGTTAGATTCTCATAAGTTACAATTAAAATTCAATGCATTAAATTGATCCATTAGTGAAGGAATTAGCCTACAGCTGGAGGTTCTATATGTTATATTTTGCAACTAATGACAGATGAAATCAGTGCAGAATAATTTATGATCACTGCCTTCATAAAAAGTGAATTCTGGAACATCTAAAATATGATATGATAAAATTGCATTTTTATGCCCCCGCCCTAGCGGAGGGGGCATTTTAGTGTTACCCTTGTCCGTCTCATCCTTCCGTACGTCCCCAAAATTGCTGAATTTTTCGTTTCAGTTCTCTAACTTTAGTTTGCCTCAACTAAATGTTATGAAACTTATACACAATGCTTATTACCACAAAACACAGATCAAGTTCGAAATAAGGTGGCGTCACTTTTACCGTTCATGAGTTATGCCCCTTTATAGACATTAGAATTGCTGAATTTTTCGTTTCCGTTATCTAACTTTAGTTTGCCTCAACCAAATGTTATGAAACTTATACACAATGCTTATTACCACAAAACACAGATCACGTTCGAAATTAGGTGGCGTCACTTCTACTGTTCATGAGTTATTCCCTTTTAGACATAAAAATTGCTGAATTTTTCGTTTCTGTTCTCTAACCTTAGTTTGCCTCAGCCAAATGTTATGAAACTTATACACAATGCTTATTACCACAAAACACAGATCAAGTTCGAAATTTGGTGGTGTCACTTTTACCGTTCATGAGTTATGCCCCTTTATAAACATAAAAATTGCTGAATTTTTCGTTTCCGTTCTCTAACTTTAGTTTGCCTCAACCAAATGTTATGAAACTTATACACAATACTTATAATCACAAAACGGTCTTAACTACATGAATCAGCATCTGTATGTGGAAGTTGACTCATGCATATTTACAAGCGGGGGCATCTGTGGCCCATAGACACATTCTCCATTTATTTGTTTATGGATAACACAAATGCAAATTGATTATAAATGGGATGAATGCCCTGCTGATGAGTATAAGTGGGCACTCAAGTCCTATAGTTTTTGGAAGCCAGAGTCTTCAAACTTTCGAGAATATTGGTTAATACATTATATAAGTGTCTATAGATATGCAACACATACTATTTTACAGCATTCCACAAACATTGTGCAACATTTTATTGTCCCCTGCAGTGTGGGCCACAGGAACATTAGACAAAAAGATTTCCTACTTATTGTCATCATATTCTCTTGATCATACTGACTGTCATTTTGATATGACAATTTTTTTGTAACCTGCAGAGGAAAATTGAGGCAGGGGCCATCCTACATGCTCCTTAAAATCTGAAACATACCTTTTTTTTTTTTTATAAAACACAGGACTAATTATCAATACTAGTAATACATAAATATCTATTGGTCCCATGTAAAACATGTCAAAAAATGTTTGCCTTGCTTCACTCCCCACAGTTGATAAGGTCTGGTAATCATTAATTTTGTCAGTCATATTGTTTCTTGATATTCAGGAATACCACAAAGAACTTTAGATAACTTGGGTAGAGGTCTATTTTTGAAAATTTAATTTCCTTTAAGACTCCATAAAGACATACCCAAAAGATTTCTTTTGTAATTCAAGGTATTTGAAAAACTTATACTCGTATTCCCTGGACTATCTTATCACCTCTTTGCTTTTATTCTAACCTAGCCCAAACGGCCAAGTGAGCTATTTCACATTTTGGTGTCCGCCGTCCGTTAACTTTTACAAAAATCTTCTTCTCTGAAACAACTGGGCCAATTGGAACCAAACTTTGCCACTAACATCTTAGGGTAACAAATTTAAAAGGTGTGTGATGATCCCAGAATGTTGAGATGTACCTACTGTCCATTTAACATCAAAACTGTTAGACAACTTCTTAAAGGAGTTATTACCCTTAAATTGATGAATTTTACCAATTTTTGTCATTTTTACCTATTATTTGAAAAAAAATTAGAAACAGGGAAACTTTTTATAGAAAAAATGATCAGCAAGACACAATCTACAAATAAGTCAACTGGCTGAAATCATCACAGTTCCTTATAGAAGCAATTGGCCTTTAATGATGAATTTTATTTATAATTACATGTATAATAGATAGAGAGAAAAATTATACAGTCAAAGGGTGAGGGGGTGTATAGTTTTCCTGTCCAACTATTAGTCAGTCCATCAGTCAGTCAGCCCGTCAGTCAGTACGTCTGTCAGTCAATTTCGTTTCTGGATGTCATTCAAATACTTAAAAGGGATAGCAACCTTAGTTGATCATATATAATGAGAGGAAGATCCCTATTGATTTTGAGATCACCATATCAAAGGTCTAGGTCACAGTGAATAAAAGTAACTAACTTTTTTCAACAAAGTGGTTTATGGATGCCAAATCAAATATTACATATGGGATTGCATCCTTACTTGGAATATTGTCACATATAATTAGAGGAAGGTCCCTATTCATTTTGAGGTCAATACCTCAAAAGTCAATTTCATAAATTTGCTCAGGAAAGGTATTCTTGGATGCTAAATCAAATACTTCATATGGGACTGCAAACTTATTTATATGGGGGCAAGGGGTATGTGAGCTTGCTCACTAAATGTTCTTTGATTATATTTTCTCAATAAATGTGCAGTTTTTGGAGCATCTGATGATAGTTTCCTCATTAACTGTCACATTCGTATTCAGGGAAGTTTTCCCCTCTTCAGTTTATCATACAGTGTAATCTTTATTTTGACCTTTTCCTATTAGCTCACCTAGCCAAATGGGCCATGTCCATCCTCTTTTTCAAAAAAAAACTTCTCATTTGAAACTGCTGAACTCAACTAAACATTGCCTGCAAGATCTCTAGGGTTTCTTGTATCAGCTCCTATTTAAGTCTAGTAACTATTAAAAAATGCACCATGTCTAAAAATAGAACATCAAGGTAAATGCAGGAATTGGTACTTGTCTTGAAAACCAAAATAGATAGAGGGTTAAAATTCTCAAAATTCTCAAAATATTAGGGTCTATGGTTTACCTATGTATCCTTTCATTCAAAATGATCAGCCAACTCTTTTTCGAGTGATCACCCTTAAATGAGAATTTTCGACACATTTTTGTGTTTTTACTTGTGAGAATACTATACTGTGTGATGTGTTGTCACATTCATTGCTTATCAACTTCATGTTTACCCAATACTTATATATTCTTACACAAAATGGCTAGGTATGAAATTTACATCGCATTTTTAGCTCCCCTGGCCAACAGGGCCATGTGAGCTATTGCCATAACTTGGCGTCTGTCATCGTCATAAACGTTTTTAAAGATCTTCTCCTCTGAAAACTACTGAACTAATTTCAGTCAAACTTGTAGCCAATGATCCTTATGGTATCTTGTGTTAAGTTTGTGTTTTTTATTGCAGCCAGTCAACAACATGGCCCCTATGGCCAAATATAGAACATAGGGGTAAAACACAGTTTTTGGCTTATATCTCACTGACATGAAGTAAAATGATCAGCAGGTCAAAATCTATTTGTTGGTAATTTTTCAGATGAATCAGACACCCCAATTTGGAATTATTTCCTCTGAAATAGTAATTTTTTTGAAATTTCTCAGTTTTTGGTTATTATCTAGAAAACTTTTATAGATTAAGAGAAATTTTCAACAGCAAAAATGTTCAGAGAAAAGTTAGATCTACCAATAAGTCTAGGACTGAATTCTTCAATTGATCTCTTATAGGAGTTGTTACCCTTGAAAGAAAATGTTTTGTTTATTTTTTGTTCATTTTTTTGGGGGAACTATGATAGAAAGGGAGAAACTTCATACGCCAAAAATGTTCAGCAAAGTAAGACCTACAAACAAGTCAACATGATTGAAATCGTCAATTGATCCCTAAAGAAGGTATTACCCTTGAAAGATGATTTTTATCAAATTCTAAAGGTTTTTGCAGAGACTGATAGATAGAGAGAAAATTTAATTGGCAAAAATGTTCAGCGAAGTAAGTCAACATGAATTGATCTCTTGTAGGAGTCATTGCCCTTGAAAGATGATTTTTACCAAATTTTTTAGTGTTTCACAGAGGGAATCTTTAAAAGTCAAAAATGTTCAGCAAAATAAGACCTACAAATAAGTCTAATCACCAAAATTGTGAATTAACCCCTTCTATTAAAGAGTTATTGCCCTTTAAAGATGATTTTTACCAAGTTTTTTAGTTGGAAAAATTTCAGGTGAGCAATTCAGCCTCTTAGAAGCCTCTTGTTCTAAGAACCTATGAATCAGAGCTTCCTTAAATTTTGTATCAATCAATCATTTGAGCATGTTATACAAAGTGATGCATTTTCACATTGATCCTTCAGCTATACTTCAGCTATACTTCCAGTTTTACCAAATACATGTACTTGTGGCGCTATTATTGAGCAACAGCTCACAGTACAATGTTTTTTTAGTTTTTGGATTACACGTTTAGGTCAGAAATTATATATTTTGTATGTGACTTAATTACATGTTCAGGAACATGTGTAAAACACAGATTTCAGTTGACCTAAGTTTTTAAAGTTCGTCATCCTTAAAGAAATATTCAATATTGCTGCAGTGTGTCAACTCTTGCTTTCAAAAAGCATTTGCTATGTATTCTATCCTTTAAAGAAAAAAAATAAAAATATCTGCTTAATGATCATTTCACTATAATGCAAGTCATCAAATCATTAATCATTACGGCAGTTTGAAGTACACAAATGTATTAGTCAGTTTATGACATGCATTGATGCATATTTATGATGATAATTAATATTTTTGGGCAAACTGGAAAATTAATAGGATTTTGAATACAATATTCAAAGGATTTTCTTGAAAATTGCATAGGTGATAAATAATTCAGTCCATGTGAAAAATCATATAAATCATTATACATTCTGTAATCATTATACATTTACAAATGATTTATAAAGAACCACATTTCATCAATACAAACTTGATATTAAGTTATAATAAGATGTTATACTAAAATGCTGTATGTTTTGAATCATTTGCAAGTTATACTTACATGTCCATTGAAAATTCTCTTTGGAGTTCTTTAGTTTATAGCACAGAAAATGTTAGCTTAGCCATTAACTTGTAGATAGGTTTCTTATGATGTTATTTTAGTTTGAGTTATTTCCCTTGACTGCCATTTTGAAGGTGTAAAAAGTTTATTTTCTTATTTGACTTGCCAAATTGAAACATGCGATACATACAAGTCTGATTAAAGATCCTAGTGATAAATTAAGAAAGGCTAAAAGAAATTAAAATTGTTCAAAAAACAACTTTTATGAAAGTCTAGCAGTCTGTATAACAAGTTGAGTACAACTGATTTGTGAAGGAATTTGCACACTTAGACCTCCAACTTGGCAACAAAAGGGAAGTAACTATTGCTCATATTGTGTCAATCTGAACCTGGTATCTATTAGCACAGATGGTTTTTGATGCTGGTAGGTCAATGGATAACAGTTACAAGTAACAAGTAAAAACTCTGATTGAATAAATGCCCTTATCAATTAAAATGTTCAGTGTGTATTACCAATAGTAAAGTGTAAATATTTGCTGTCAAATTCAAACCACAGGAAACCAAGATGTCGTTGGTAGGAAACAAAACATTTTGTGAATGAAATTTTTCATTAAAAAGTTGACCTGGTATATTTGAATCAGTTTTTTTTCTGTTACACATTAATATTAAATGTCAGAGGTGAAATAACATTACCAAGATGGCTTGGATCTTGATATCTATATCTTTAACGGGAAGCTTAATACCAAAATTTATGATAAAAGAGATGATTTTTCATTCCCTATTGTTAATTATCCATTTTTAGATGGTGACGTTCCTTGTCACCATCTTATGTGATTTATGTAACAACGTATTTGATTTCAACGAAAGAAATCTCTGTATTACCAAAAACAAAAAATTATTTCACCAGGGTTTCGATATCACAAACTAGTCAAAACATTTACTAAATTTTATCATCGGTACAAGGACATCATTCGTAAATATAAATCAACATGTAGACATCTTATACATTCAGGTATTTCATCTAATATTTTATGGTAATATTCTTTACAAAGCACAAAATGTCGGCATTTACCTCAAAAGCTAACCAAACCTTTAAACAGACTTATTCGGAAAGGATATAGTTCGATACTGTTGTCAGGTCATTAAGGATTGCATATTTTGGTACTAATATTGATTCACTCATAGGGTCTTTGCATTGAAATAAACACATTTATTTTGTTGGCATGATACGGGTTATGTTCTTCTCGTATATTTTATGATTGTATGATACTAAACCCATAACGGGAGGGATTGTACTTGATTTTCATATGATGAAGACATAATCTTTCAATCAGTTTAATTGAGGTCTGGAGCTGGCATGTCAGTAACTGCTAGTAGTCCTTTGTTAATGTATGTATCATTGTCATTTTGCTTAGTTTCTTTTGTTACCTATTCTGACATCGGACTCGGACTTCTTTTAAACTGAGTTTTACTGTGTGTATTGCTATGTGTTTCTTTATTCTACATTGGCTAGAGGTATAGGGGGAGGGTTGAGATCTCACAAAACATGTTTAACCCCACCGCATTTTTGCGCCTGTCCCAAGTCAGGAGCCTCTGGCCTTTGTTAGTCTTGTATGTTTTTAATTTTAGTTCATTTATATGTTTTGGAGTTTAGTGTGACATACATTTTCACTGAACTAGTACACAATTTTATTTAGGGGCCAGCTGAGGACCACCTCCAGGTGCGGATTTTCTCGCTGCGTGGAGACCCATTGGTGGCCTTCGGCTGTTGTCTGCTCTTTGGTCGGGTTGTTGTCTCTTTGACATATTCCCCATTTCCATTCTCAATTTTATTTTGTTAATATAAGTTGAATTTTTTTTGGAAAAACAGTAATATTAAAAGATATCTGACTATAATAGAAAAGTGAAGAAGTAATTCATGACAAAAAATATCTGCTTGCTCTTGATAACAGCCAAAGCAAAGGAAGTGTTATTTAATAGCTGGTCATTGTGAGTCGTTCACACAGAACAAAAAAGCTCACCCATCACTGCCAATCCAATATGGCCCCTAGCAGCAGTCTGCACAGAGGCGTCAACACAGAACAAAAAAGCTCACCCATCACTGCCAATCCAAGATGTCCCCTAGCAGCAGTCTGCACAGAGGCGTTAACACAGAACAAAAAAGCTCACCCATCACTGCCAATCCATGATGGCCCCTAGCAGCAGTCTGCACAGAGGCGTTAACACAGAACAAAAAAGCTCACCCATCACTGCCAATCCAAGATGTCCCCTAGCAGCAGTCTGCACAGAGGCGTTAACACAGAACAAAAAAGCTCACCCATCACTGCCAATCCATGATGGCCCCTTGCAGCAGTCTGCACAGAGGCATTAACACAGAACAAAAAAGCTCACCCATCACTGCCAATCCAAGATGTCCCCTAGCAGCAGTCTGCACAGAGGCGTTAACACAGAACAAAAAAGCTCACCCATCACTGCCAATCCAAGATGTCCCCTAGCAGCAGTCTGCACAGAATTCCTTGCTAGAGGTAGATGTAATGCTGCATCTGTGCAATGGAATAAACAGATTTTGGATGATATCAACAAATCACAGACAGTTACCAATGATTTGGCCATCATATTTTTAGCTCACTTGACACATCCTTTGACATCTAGAAAAATATAATACTGTAAATTCAGAAATTATTGCGTACATTTATTATTGCGATTTTGTCATTTTAGACTAAAATGCGATTTTAATTTTGCAATATTGAGAAAAATCCTGTTTAATTCATATAAAAATTTCAAAATGCGAGTTTAAATTATTGCGATTAAAACCCTGTCGTATTTTTCGCAATAATAAAAACATCGCAATAATTTCTGAATTTACAGTAGTTAGATCGAAATTAGAATAGTAAAAATGATCAGCAAGACAAGATCTACATATAAGTCAACAAGGCCCATATTGTCAGTCATTTCCTCACTGAACACGGAAATGTGATAGTGGGAGCAGGGCATGATGTCATAGGGAATCATATTCTTGTATTGTTTTTAAAAAGTCAAAATACAATGGTTTGATTAATGCATTAATTAAAACACATATGTAATATTTTGAGAGCAGTTTTTGCATGCAGCAATTCCATAAATCACACTAATTAAAATGCATCCCAACAGTCACTTTAGTAAATACAGTCACAATGAATACTGAATTTACAGTCTTACACCAAATTTATGTTTTTAAGGAGGCCATATCAATGCATTTCTTCTCCTTATTTTAAGAAATAGATAGGGATATGATGGTTTCCAGAGGAGAAGGAATTGACAATTTTTAATATATTTTAGGGATAGATATGATAACCCAGAGAGTAAGAGAAAAAGAAAAGAAAGATCTGAGAAGGAGAAAAAAGGTAGGTTATCTAGTTGTCTCCCAAAAAGGGCCTATTTGGCCTAATAATCCAAAGTATTTCATATTGCTGTTTTTGCCTTGTATTAGTAGATAGGTATGTGTGAAGTTTACAGTGTAACATCTCTCAAATTTTATGAACATTCACAGAGATTTAATGGTCAGAAGATAGCATACATTGATATTTTTCACAAAAAAATTACAAAAATGCATACTTTTGATATACTGCATCGAAGGTCTCATGGTAGCATGCTTGCCTTGTGTGCTGGAGGTCATCGGTTTGAGCACCAATTTGGTCTAACCAAAGACTTGAAAATTGATATTTGCTGCTTCTCCACTAAGCATGCAGCATTTACACTGGTGGGCCCAGAGTGAGAATAATGTGATTTTTGTGTGTGATATTTTATGGATGAAAGGACCAGTTACCATCACTTTTAAAAGTAGCCATTTAAATGATGGAATTTCACATAATTTTGTCATTAAGTTGCATTTTGCAATTGTGTAGCAAGAAGAGAAAACAATATGTCAAATGAACCAAATATATCTTCATATTGGCTATTAATTAGGTCTATTTGCTCAAAATCCTGACATATTATGAATTTATGTCATTTTGAAATCAGCAAGTTACAATGAATTGAAGAGGAGCATGTTTGTTTGAAACAAATGTGTACTCTAAATCAAGCTTATAAATTGCTATGTTTAAAACAGAAAGTTTTAGAAATTGAGGACAGGATGTCATAAAGAGATAATGTCATGTCCCTGCACCTGAATCTTCCCACAATGCATTTAAAAAAAAGATAACTCTGCAATTCCCTTTCTTAATGGGATAAAAAAGAACAGAGTATTTATTCATGAAATGACAGTATTTGTCTAAAGATAACAAAAGTATGTCTTATTTACACAACGCTTCCGTTATTGCATGAAATGTCAAGTGACAGTAACTGGTTCTCCACTTGTAGAAATTATTTATTTATGACATAATAGCTGAATTTATTGTGACATGATGTGACAAAATTGTTAATCCTAGATTAAGGAACAAAGTGCAGTAAGAAATAAGGTTAAATAAGAACCTTTGTTATATGCACCCTGTTAGTTGTTAAAAGTATATATACCAGGGTAATATATACCAAATTTGAACACAGTACTTACACAGTTATTGCTGTGGTTTTCATGTGAATAAGACAGATGTTAAAAGAAAGTCGATCATGTCTCCTAAATGGATTTTCATGGTATGCATTGTAGAACTGCAGAAATACAAGTCATTTTGAAAGTAATAAAAGCTGGCATTACATATTTAATAAATCTTAATCTCCTAGACACAGATGTTTGGAGCATATTTCTTAAATGTCATGTACATTTGAATTATAGGAAATTGTGTTAATGGAAAATATACATGCTAATCATGAATATTCTTGTATTTTAAGAGCAAGCAAATCTCTTTCATTTGTGCATGACCTACTTTTAAGCAATGTTAAGAAATTATAAATCTAGTAATAAGTAAGAGTCTGAGTGTAAATTCGGGAAATATCACAAACACAAGGGTTAGATTTTTTAAAGAGACAATCTAGTAACAGACCACAGGATTTGATTGCCAAGTCTTACATTGTTTTCAAGACTGAGCTTTCTCAGTCAGTAGAAACACAGACCACAGGATTTGATTTCCAAGTCTTACATTGTTTCGAAGACGGGGCTTTCTCAGTCAGTAGAAATCAAGCAATAGTTAACAATAGGGTGAGAAAATTATCTCCCCTTGGAGAAATAGTTCTATATTATTTTTGTCTATTTTACATAAAAAAGGTATGTGGAATGTGTACTCCTGAAAGATTCATTGGATTGAAATGAAACTTGGCATAATTGATTATCATTAACATCATGATTATGATTAACATTATGATTATGATAGGTTTACATATTACAAAATGTGTAATATTTGGGTATACAGTTTATGAAAGAGTTTTTAGAAAGGTGTACATTTTAGAATGGAATGATAATAAAGGGTTATTTCATGATATTTAAGTGGATACCATCCTCAGTAGAATATTACATTGTGCTTATTTGCAAGCACAGTTTATTTCCACTATTGATTATATTCACCACTACAATATTTGTGGATGCTATTCATAAAACAACAAGTTTGGGAGCAGCATCTGCCAACCATCCCAGATCACCTCTGATCTCCCCCTGATTGTGTTGCTATTCATAAAACAACAAGTTTGGGAGCAGGATCTGCCAACCATCCCAGATCACCTCTGATCTCCCCCTGATTGTGTTGCTATTCATAAAACAACAAGTTTGGGAGCAGGATCTGCCAACCATCCCAGATCACCTCTGGGCTCTCGGTCATAAAACAACAAGTTTGGGAGCAGGATCTGCCAACCATCCCAGATCACCTCTGATCTCCCCCTGATTGTGTTGCTATTCATAAAACAACAAGTTTGGGAGCAGGATCTGCCAACCATCCCAGATCACCTCTGATCTACCCCTGATTGTTGCTCAGTCTTTACTTTTCTATGTATTGTTTGCCTTTTTCAAAGTTTTCATTAATTGCAATGGCATTGCCAGATTCTCTTCAAATTACATGAATTTCACCTACTTTTACTTCACTTGTGTGGACTATCTAATATATTTTATCTTTTGTTTCACTCTGGGGAGTATCTATAGATTATACAAACTTTTCTTGTTTTGGGAATATCTAGCTTTCTTTGATGATAGATTATTTGACATTTTGATATTGTATAAGACATAATAGCTTGGCACATAATGTTTTGTTAACTTTGTGGCTAATGGGAGATAACTGTCTTTGAATATTTATCATTTTTTTGTTTCAGGTTGTCATCAAATATATTTTAATAATTTAACTTCTTTATGAAGAAGAAAAATATATTTAAAATTTAAAATTGAATTTGATATCTTTTGATATAGATTCCTTTAAAGCAATATAGTCATGAAAAGTTAAAAGAAAAAAAAAAGGGAAAATTTAAATTAGGTAGAAAAAAATACTATAAACATTTAGCTTGATTGACAAGTACTTATTTTCATTTGACTAATTAACTTTTTCATTAGAAATATTTTTAGGCAGACAAAGGAAAGATAAAGAATAACTGACATGAAATAATTTGAAATTTTCATGCAATGTACATGTGTTGATTGCATTGTACTCTTTTCAAAATCCTTTTATTCACATTCATAAAAAAGAGTTTAATAAGTTTTAAGACAATCAGACAATCTTGTATTTAACTTTTTGATAACTTTTAATATCCTTTTCTCATTTTGAACAGCAAAGTGTAAAAGGAAAGTGGTAATTTAGAATTTTGATTTTTATTGAAACATTTTGAGTTATCTACCATTGTTTAGGTGACAGTGTTTATTGCATTATACTAAACTTCGTCTTCTGGTGAGGTTATTGTAAAAATGCATATTTTATTTAGATTGCCATTAAATCAACTGCATTTAAAAAGTTTAACTGTATGGTAATGAGTTACAACAAAACAATTGATTGACCTGGTTTTGTAATATTTGATTGACCTAGTTATGTAAGCTGTTACATCAATGCATTCTTTTGTAACACAATTAATCCACAAAACTTGTCCCACCCAGATCCTCCCTTATTTGATGTTGATTAATAAGGCCAGTGGTACCAATAACCAGGTTGCTATCCCTTTGGTGCCCAAACCAAATGCTGAAGAGTTACAGTGCAGATAAAGGCACTTGATTTACACTAATCAGAGTTAAGTAACGGGACCAAGACATAAGCTAACTGGTTATTGTATTATAGTACAAACTGAACAAACACAGGTTTGGGAGAAGAATCACAGTTTAATATTTTCTTTGCATATCAATAAATAATAAACATATTTACTAAAAAAGAAAAATCAAGTTGAAAAACTGTGGTACTCCATACAAGAAGTACATAAAAACTGTGAGTTCTTTGAAACATTACTACTCTACTAATTAAACAATATAAAAGTATGCAAAGATTCTACGAATGCAACAATATCCGTAATATATGTATATAGCAAATAAAATTAAATGTCCACTAGGGAGTGGAGGGTGGGAAAAAATTATTTTCCCGAAAAATATAAAATGACTGCTACAAGCAAGTGCTGCTTTAAGAATAATTAATAATTAGTGTGCGCGTTTAAAACAAAAGCCCTGCTAAATAAGTGCTGATTGGTTAATTCAAAATTAATGAGCAATCTCATTGGTTAATTAGTATGATCTCGCAAAACAATTAGTAAACGAGAAGTACATGCAGAAGTGACTGGGAAACCCCCTTGCTGATTGGATAATAATCTTAACACGTCAGGGCCCCTGCATAACTAATGTACAGCATTCCAAAACTTGTTGTGTCTTATAATCTATTTATATAAAATAGTTCCTGTAATATTTAGCCTTGGTTTTATAAGGAAAATGGTAGTATTTTTTCTTTTTTCCTCCATAGGTGACAATACTAACATTTTCTAAATTTACCACTTTTTATACATTTTGTGTAATAAAAACCTGGACAAAACATATATTGTTTGATATTAGAACTTCATTATTCTGTCTTAGAAATTGAAGTCAAATGATGGAATGACCATCTTCGAACGGAGCTTATTTATACTGTAGTATCCATGGCTACCATCATTTTACATCAAATGTATGAAAATTTGGAAGTCTTTTTGAAAAATTCTCAAGAAAATATTTCAGTGTCTCAAAATTTATATTATGAATATGTAGGACTCTGAACCGCGATGGTACTCCGAACCCGATGGTCACGCTGAAGTGTGGTATCGGCATTGTGATGCTATCTTTTTGGCGATGGACTACATAGACTACATTTTCAATGCTTTTCCTGTGGATGAGAAAGCCAACTTATTTCTTAGAATGAGTTTTTTTTGGGGTTTTTAAGTCAATAAGGTGCTTATAAACTTTTAATACTATGGGAAACGAGGAGTGATTGATGGAGAGAGGAAAGCGGATTTTTTTTTGAAATCTGGAAAAGGTTCTTTTTTACGTACAATGGAGAGTGTCATTGTCTCAATTTATACACATGGGTCCGCAGAGAGAAACTTTGTATTACAATGTTACGGTAAATGATCAACTCACGAGAGGAACAAAGTAAAGATAAAATGTTAATGCACCATTATGTCCACATGCAGAAAATCAAAGAGGACAATCTCTCATTTAGTATGCAACTGTAACTAAGGACGTGCATAGACAGTAACGAATGGAAAATTCGTTGGATACTAATTTTCGTGGATTTCGTGGGTACAGGTTATAATTAACCACAAATTTAAATGTTCAATGAATTAAAATTTTATATTGGGTTGTATGCGGACTTTGACAAAATCACGAAATTAGATATCCACGAACATGTAAGTTTTTCTCAATCAACAAAAATAAATGAGTCCACAGTATTTAAAAACTCTACTTCTCATAATAATTACACATCTGCAGATTTTAACTAGCCATCACGCGTCAAATAGACCATCGCACATCAGCGAAAGGAGCATTGCACTTTGGCTCAGAACATCACACTTCAGCATCCCCACCGCACCTCCAAGTTCTACATATATACACACTGCAGTTATTCATAAAAATAAAAAATATATTGTACCCTTACATCAAATCACAGCACTCTTAAGGTGACTTCCTTTACCTGTTTTGGGTACACAAAAGGCCAACCCAAAGCTGGCAAAATGTAATACTACTTTTTTCCCTTTAGAAGTAGAGTCAGAAGATAGTAATAGCAATTTGTTAAAACATGAAATTGAAAATTAAATGGTACAGAGTACATTTTACAAATGCATAATTTATAAAGTCATGAATATTGAATAGAAATTACAACTTTGTAATGTTTTGTAGGAAAAATTATTGTGATACTTTTTTGTAATAGATCATTGACAAGAGCTGATACATTGACTTTCAACCTTTATAATAAAGTGGCAGTATCTATGGTTTGACAAATTTTTTCAAGAATATAGTAAATTTTTTAAATTAAAAATAGGAATGAAAGCTATTTAGGTACAAATCTTGATGGTCTTTTCACATTAATTTACTTTTTATCAAGAAGTGGAATTTTTATTGGTGTGAAAAGAGTCATTTGAAAACCGGCCCAATATTCATGTAACCCTGGATTAATTGACCTGATAAATGTGCAGGTGTACAAAGTTCTATTGATTCAGAAAACATGTTTATCAAAACAACATATAATTGAGGAAGACCAACTGCTTTGATGAGTTTGTCTTAAAAAAGAGCCAAATTGAAGTTTTAGCAAGGTTATGGCTGGATCACAATAAATCTAGGGAAACAGTGCCCCTAAACCAGTTTATAAGGGCTCAATGAACTTAAATTGGTAAGAAGTTGCAAAAAACTAACCTGAATGTCTGCAATGGATTAATGACATGCATTTGAATTTACAATTGATTTTTTTTATACACCCATCAAAGATGGGCTTTATTATCGTATACCAATGTGTGTCCGTCCGTCCGTCAACACTTTGTACAATAACTCAAATTTGCTTTGATCAATCTATGTCATTCCAGAGTTATAGAACTTCAACACTCAGATTAAGGCAATTTTTCACAAATCACCAATATTCCTGAATTTTACATATTTGTTGGGTTTGATGAAAGGAAGCGCTCTTATTATTTTTATACTGTTCCGGTTTGTTGTTTCAGAGTTACGGAACTTGAACTGTTACATTTAAGGCAATTTTCACAAGTTATGCACTAACTCCTTTATTTCTGGATCGATTTTCCTCCAAACTTTACATTATTGTGAAGATTGTTGAAAGATTGCTCATTTTTGATTTTTTTAATTTTAGGGTTTGTTGTTACTGAGTTATGGGACTTAAATTGTCAGATTTTAGTAAAATTTTCACATATTGTACCATAACCATAACATTATAGAAAATAAAGACATCAACACCCATGTTATACCGAAGTAATAAAGAATTTATTATGTCTACATGTTTCAACACATGAGTGGCGTCATCAGGACGGTTACAATAAGAAAAATTATCCCTGAAGTACATTGTATGTGGACTCCCGGAAGTTGATAAAAGAGGAAGTGGTAACAAATATATAAATAGAAATGAAAGTAGAAATTGAAAATAGAGATTAAAAATTAAAGATTAAAAATAAAATTAGTTATTTATAGAATTGTCATTGTCTTGTTGAACTGTTTATCCAAATATGATTGTGTAGGTTCCGTACGTGATAATAGAATGAAGTTCATGTTGGATTATGTCACGTCACAATTGTTGGTTTGACGACGTTAAAATGAAAGGAAAAGTGAAAGTTATTTATAAATTGTCTGTATCTTTTCCAAAATAGACAACACCTCACTGGACATTCTGTACCATTTCAAATGGCTTCACTCTGAAGGAGGTACTGCTTCCAAATGTGTCGGGGAATGTTGTGAAATGTTTGATTGTCGCACATGTAGGGAATAATACAGCTGTCTGTTATAAGAAGATAAAAATTTCGATTTGGTGTCTGGGACTTGATGTTTGACGTAATATCAGTAGGATCTTGGCACAGATTTATTCTCTTAAGTACCTGGTCAGGTATTTTAAGTTATTTAGGCCTGTGACATGTAAATTCTGCTAGATTATCCTGGTTGTTTCAGCTATATAAGGGTGATCATTAGATGTATTCTGTGAGGTAGTGTTTGCCGTGGTAGTGTGTTACTGTATCTATAGTTTCTTCTCTTGTTTTCTTTTCTTGGTCGCTTGTTTGGACTCCTTTTGGATATCTGTAGATGATGAGCAATCTTGGAACTGGTCTGAATCAGCGGTGCATTATGGTTGTATGTACAACTCTATTTTAGCAGGGTGGATCCGGTGTGGATACAGGGGTTCACAGAGAACAGGAAACTGTAATGGGTGAAGTGAACCAACACCCTGAACACACAAAAAAAGAATGACAAATATCTTGTTTAAAATAAGCAAATTTTGTTATATACATGTATATGGACATGGAAAATGCAATGATTTTTACCACTTATATTTCGTTTAAAATTTTTTACATATGTTTTTAACTGGTAAATTTATTTCATCCATCTTTTAACTTCCAGAGACTGCACCATAAAATACATATAAAGTCTGGAAGATGTCAGAAGACAAATACCAAACCCCGTTATAAACCTTTATTCAATTGAAGTCAAAATAATTTAGAGATTAATGATGATAAAGTGTAATGGGTCATAACGGGTGACACAATGTTCATATAAATATGTTGTAAATCTTTGTGGTTTATCAAATTGATGAAGTTTGAAGTTATTATTTACTTACATATCAAATAAAACCCTTTCTCAAAAAGTTCAACAGCTATATTAAACCTTTATTAAGACCCCGTTTACACTTGTAAAAAAGATCGATCTTTCCTGAGATCGATCGAGATCGATCTAAAAAAGATCTATCTTTAGTCTAATGTAAACAGGAAAGATCGATCTTCAATCGGTCTTTAAAAGTCCACCTCCAGAGGTGGTTTTAAAAAGATCGATCTTATTTGAATCGATCTTTCTTCAAGTGTAAACGCTTAGATTGATCGCGATCAATCTTTTTCCAGGTGAATATTATATTTAGATATGAAAATAAATCTGCGCATGTTCGGCAGCAAAAACACACGTGTTTTAAAAGGATGAATGGAATAAGAAGGGTAATCATAGATTACGCTGTTTTTGGATAATCTTCTTAACTGATAAGTTCTATTTCTTTGCTGCAAATCCTCATCTTCAAACGCATTGACCGTTCGTTTTTTAAGAGATAGTATACACACATATGTCTTTGTTTAATGACTGATTGTGATGTATGAACCACAAAAATAATTAATAAATCCATACGAAATTCCAATGATCAAACTTTTTTCTCCATGATTTTGCAGTGTTTGTAAGTCTGCGCGAGATGCAGAATTTACTTTACTATTCTATTTTTAGGATTATTTGTTTACGAAATATAAGGTAATAAGGTCAGACCGGTTCTTTTTATGTTAAAGTGTAAACGCACTGGATTAAATAAGATCGATCTCGATCTATCTTGCTTGTGCAAATGTAAATGCGAACTGGTCTTTTTAAGATCGTTTCAAATAAAGATCGATTCAATTTCGTGCAAGTGTAAACGGGGTCTTATTTACACCATTCAAATGGGTTATTTTGAAATTCATTGTAATTGGATGTAATCCTGATTACTTGCCAATGTAATCATTAATTTAATCAGTTACTTTGAGAAATGATGTAATCATTGATTTAATTTAATCGTACAATTGACAAAGAAATTGTAATTTAATCAATTACATTAAAAGTAATCGGACCCATCTCTGCCCTGAAGTGGTCGACGTGTGGTAGCAGTAAACCATAACAGTTTGCTTAGATTGATTTAGTGGAAACTTTATAGAACTGATGGAATTGGTGGAATTAACAAACTTCTTTTTAAAAAATGGTATCCTCAGGCATGTTTTTCTACAGAGCCATTTTATTTGCTTCTGATTAAATGCCTCTGAAATATCCCATTTTATTCTTCCATCAATTTTGATATGCCAATAAGGGCGTATCAGGCACAGCTTTTATTTAGAGATGCTAATAATGAAATGAATGTGATTGTGATTCTGTAGTAGAAGTTATATTCATGATTTAAGCAATGTTGTTATTCAAAACATAAGATAAGGGCGCAAAATTTGATTTTACAGGAGAATCATTCACTGTAAACAATGTCAGCCGGAAGGCCCAATGAAGGGTAACAACAGAATAAAAATGACGAAATGAAATAATATAAAAAACAAATATACATTAAGCCAACTATTTTTAGATTATTGATCAATTATTGAATCATTTAACAATGACATTTCAGTGGACAAGATTAAAAATTTGGAAGAAATTTCAAATAGTTCTATAATAAATATTAACCCTTCATTACCTTATTATAACTCTGAATAGAAATCCCTACTGATTTACAAACCATATTTTTAAAATTGTAATAATCCTAATAATTGATTATTAAAAATCTTAGGAAAAGAGTTTTATTATCAGGCAAATGAAATGATTTCAATTTGAATACTTGAAAGTGAAATGAAAGTTATCATTACTTTCCACAGTTGTGAACATGTGCTTCAAGAATGTCTAGGTCATTGCTTATGACTTGAGTAAACATGTGCTTCAATAATATCTAGGTCATTGCTTGTGACCTGAGTAAACATGTGCTTCAAGAATGTCTAGGTCATTGGTTGGGACCTGAGTGAACATGTGCTTCAAGAATGTCTAGGTCATTGCTTGTGACCTGAGTAAACATGTGCTTCAAGAATGTCTAGGTCATTGCTTGTGACCTGAGTAAACATGTGCTTCAAGAATGTCTAGGTCATTGGTTGGGACCTGAGTGAACATGTGCTTCAAGAATGTCTAGGTTATTGCTTGTGACCTGAGTGAACATGTGCTTCAAGAATGTCTAGGTCATTGCTTTTGACCTGAGTGAACATGTGCTTAAAGAATGTATAGGTTATTGCTTGTGACATGAGTGAACATTCTTGCATAATTAATGAGCTATGGTCTAACAGATGACAAATAGAAATAGGGGTTTTTCTCTTAAAAACATTCATTAGAATTCTGAAAATAACACAAAACTACTTTATTTATTGATATCTATAAAGTCACCGCATTTTCACGGCTTTAAAATTCAGCTTCAATAGAGTACTGTTTCCATGACAATGTACATTGTTAACAGTTTCAAATGATCACAAAATTTTGCTTGGTGTTTCAAGTAAAATTAATGTATAATATAAAATTCTGAATTTGTAATTATTTGATTCCTTTCTTTAAAAGTGATGCTACTTTCTGAAATCCTAATAGAACAGAATGATACAAAAAAGGATGCTGTTCTATTACTCCTTTATGTCCAATGCATGGTCCTTTCATTAAATATGTCTTTGAACACCTGATTTTGCTAACATACTACAGTAAAGTCAGCCTTCAGATGATTTATTTGTGTAACATATTTCATTCAGACTAATGAACATAGCGTTTATGGGTTTGACAGGTTGATCTTGATCAGGTGTTCCAATATAGATATCTATTTAATTAACCAAGTCCTAAAGGAGTCAAATAATATGTATGTGACATACAGAGATGTATTTTATGTACAGACATCCCTATCAGCTTATCTCTTGGACTTGGTACTAGGTCTCTAAGGAAGTCATGTGACTAAATCTTGACAAGATCAACCCTGTTTGTTTAATGAGGTTATTGACCCTTTTGTGATTACTTGATTTTAGTTTGAGTTTGGTAATTCCATTTCGATTTCATTTGTAATTATGCTTTGTTTCTTTATACGGTATTTTCTTGCAATGTTACACATGTGTTATGGATCATTTTTCGTTTGAATTGTTTTACATTTGTCATTTTAGGACCTTTTATTATATTACTATGCGGTATGGGTTTTGTTGAAGGCTGTATGGTAACCTATAGTTGTTAACTTCTATGTCATTTGGTCTCTGGTGGAGAGGTGTCTCATTGGCTGTCATCATAACCACATCTTCTTATTTTTTTAATAATAATGTACCTTCTTGTATTTATTTTATCATTGACAATCAGAATTATTCCCATATATATAAGTATTTTTCTATTTAGTACTATGTATACTTGGGCATGTCATTTAGCATCGTCCCTCATTGACAATCAGAATTATTCCCATATATATAAGTATTTTTCTATTTAGTACTATGTATACTTGGGCATGTCATTTAGCATCGTCCCTTGGTGCCTCTTGCAGTTGGTTCACCTTAACAATATGTATCAACCCCTCTGCATCAGGCACGAGGATGACATACCAGGTTTGTGCATCTACTCATAATATCATAATCAAATTGTTTATTTACATACATGTTTACCATGTGCGTCTATCTCCAACCTGTCCATGCAGCACCGTCCCTGGCTGGCTTTTGCAGTTAAGTTACATATCCAATACATTGCAAATTTATTTAAAGAACTTTTTCATGTTGGGGTGTTCCTGAGAAGGAGGTACAACACTGTTAAACGTATATATATATATTTATATGTGTGTGTAGTTCATTCATGTTCAAACTGCTTTTTCTTTTCTTTGTATGTATACTTGACTATTGTTTTTTTTTGTTGTTGTTATCTTATTAATGTCTTATATTGTATTATGCTCTTTGTGAGCCCATTTAATGGAAATAAAACATCTTCTTCTTCTATAGTATGTAATGGCTAGTCTTGATATGGTCCGTTTACTTTCTAAGACACATATTTCTTGATGTCTTTTGTTTGATTGCTTTCATATTTGGTAGGTTTTTAGTTTGGAGCATGATTTATTCTGTAGGGTCTTGTCTTGGATCCATTTCAGATGACAAATACACTACTCTTCTCCCACCTGAATATTACCTATCATCTCCTTTCAACTCTTCTCCTAAAAATTACCTGAATATTACCTATCATCTCCTTTCAACTCTTCTCCCTTACCTGAATATTACCTATCATCTCCTTTCAACTCTTCTCCCTTACCTGAATATTGCCTATCATCTCCTTTCAACTCTTCTCCCTTACCTGAATATTGCCTATCATCTCCTTTCAACTCTTCTCCCTTACCTGAATATTGCCTATCATCTCCTTTCAACTCTTCTCCCTTACCTGAATATTGCCTATCATCTCCTTTCAACTCTTCTCCCTTACCTGAATATTGCCTATCATCTCCTTTCAACTCTTCTCCCTTACCTGAATATTACCTATCACCTCCTTTCAACTCTTCTCCCTTACCTGAATATTGCCTATCATCTCCTTTCAACTCTTCTCCCTTACCTGAATATTGCCTATCATCTCCTTTCAACTCTTCTCCCTTACCTGAATATTACCTATCACCTCCTTTCAACTCTTCTCCCTTACCTGAATATTGCCTATCATCTCCTTTCAACTCTTCTCCCTTACCTGAATATTACCTATCACCTCCTTTCAACTCTTCTCCCTTACCTGAATATTGCCTATCATCTCCTTTCAACTCTTCTCCCTTACCTGAATATTGCCTATCATCTCCTTTCAACTCTTCTCCCTTACCTGAATATTGCCTATCATCTCCTTTCAACTCTTCTCCCTTACCTGAATATTACCTATCATCTCCTTTCAACAAGTGACAAAGAAATGCAATACATTGGCTGAAATATATAATTGTAAGAGTTTTCTCTTAATAATAGATTTTAAAAGTTAAATTTTACTTGATATAATGTCCTTTCTAGAGCTGCCATTTTATTTTTGGGGACTTATGTGGGGAAGGGGAATAGACAACTTTAAACATAGTATGATACTGTGAGAGACCTTAGATAGCCTGAGGTTGCAAACTTTGATTGAAATAAATATTGATAAATACAAATGTACTTGTATCAAGTTACATACTTGGCCTTCATTTTGAAGTCCTAGGTAGATACCTGGAAATTTGTTGAAAATACTTGTTTAACATGTAGTCAATAATGAATATTAGGGTAAGAAGGTAGGATGCTATGAATTACTTACATAACAATACTGTAGAATTCAATCAATCTTAGTTTAACATCATATATTGCTGTTTAATTTATATTCTCATCAAAAGAAAACATGCATATGTATGTTAGACTCAGATCCACGTCCAGTCTCTAATCGTCCAGTCTCTAATCGACATCTGTTCCTCAAATTGATGTCCAATATGACATCACATTCTCAAGTCAGTGTCCAATATTTTTACCCTCTAATTGATGTCCAATGTGATGTCATGTATTACCAAAAAAAGACGTCTGATGGGTGTAGTCTCCACTCATCGATGTCCAATATCCTTTAATCATTTATTCTAGATTTGATCTTTGTTTATTTAACTGTATTGTTTAAATTTGTTTTGTCTTTGTGTAAAGCTGCTTTAAAAAAAACTAATTGATTTCATATATCTTTATACTTAGCAAATCATAATGATTTAGTTGACGTATATGACTATGAGAAGGAATAAAAAAGAAGGTAGCATCCCGTCCCAAATAATCAACTAAATAAAAAGGAGAAACATCAGTAAATGCCAATAAGAAAACACTGACATCATATTACATGTTCATGCATATTAATATTTTGGTGAAAGAAGTTAATCCACTCGGTTGTCTTATTCCTTTCATATGTATATTAATAAATGACTTGTGGATATATGACAATGAGACAAAAACCCAAAGACAAAGATAACTGAAAGACATCTAGGGGGCAATATATAGTCTCAATCAATAGACAGAATAAATAATTACGGTCAATTGTTGAAAAGTATTATTATTTTGACTCTGCAAGATTTAAAATGTTCTATTTGTTAACAACATTTGTATTCAGAAATGCTTGTATCAAATCAGGAATGTGACAGTTGTTTTTATTGAATAAAGTTGTGACATCATTGCGGCAAGTCCATAAAAAGGACGTCGATTAGAGAAGCCAAAAATTGGACGTCGGTTTGAGAACCAAAATAAAAGACGTCGATTAGAGGGGCATAGAATTGGCTGTCAATTTGCAATCTTATTTTATTATGACATCAGATTTGGACGTCGATTTAAGGAACGGACGTTGATTAGAGACCAGACTTCGATTTGAGTCTTACGTGTATGTGTATGTTAAAATTTAGATTGGAAAAGGATGGATATTGATGTTCAAGAAACAAAACCAATTGAGATACTACAGAACATAAACTTTATCAAAGAAACAGTCATTTTATTGCTGTTCTTTATCTTGACTGTTAATGGAAGTTCTTAAAATTTGCTGGGTTTCTTTAATGCCTCACCTACAATGATAGAGAATTATGTTTTCCTGTCTGTTTGTCAGTTGAGTCATCCCATTTCTTGGTCAAGGTCCGTGTTACTCAGTCTTTAGTTTTCTATGTTTTGTTTTGTATAATGTTGTTTGTCTTTTTTTTTCTCAGTTTTTTCCATGGCATTGTCAGTTTGTTTTGGACTTTTGAGTCTTTGGTACCTTTTGCCACTCGTTTATTATGAAGTTGTAATCACATTAACTTGAAATCTTGTACACATCATCAGAATGGTGTTTACTTTTAAAATTATATGCCTTATTAGAGTTTTAATCCTGATTTCATGGTTCACTGAACATAAAAATATAGTGTGAGCCCGTGCTGTCTATCACTTGTTGTTTAGTTTTATATGTATTGTCTATCATTTGTTGTTTGAAATTATTGGTCTTTTGTTGGGCAATGTATGACAAATATATGTTCAAAACCTCGCCGTAATTATAAAATATGTTATTCATTGACCGCTCCCGACATGTGTAACTTCAAGGCATATTTTAGCGGCGATCGATGTCTTTCAAAATTACTTTATTTTTATCAATAGTACCGCTTAAGTCGACGCTAGGGCCGTCTTGACCTTGTTGTAGGGTATGAATGATTTGTTCATTGTTGAAGACCCTGCATCAACTGTCAAGATGAAGAACAGGAATAAAAGCCCTGTTCATTGATAATTTTCTATGTTTTCTATGTATTGTGTGCGATTTTGTCCCATGTACATTTACTCCATATCCTTTCATTTTCTATGGTGACACAGATTCTTGTTTGATGTTTATCTTGAGTTTTTGTCTCATCGACCATTACATCACATCTCCTTTTATTCAAATAAGTTTTATATCATCTATGCTCATTAGTCAACTCATTTCTACACTTGTCCTTGAGACAATTCCTTGACCTCTGGCTGGTTGCTCTTGAGATATAAACTTTGATCTCCCTAGGAAATGTGAGTATGTTCACACTGATTTCAAAGTAATCTTAAAAAAAGAAAAACTTTAATTTCAACAAGAATTACTGTTCATTACATGTTGAAACTGAAATAAATTAACACCTTACATTGATGGCATATTAACATGCAAGCAGAATTCTTATTGAAGAGATGAACAAAGAGAAACATACCAAGCTATAACACTAACTATCGACAGTTTTATAAAAAGATTAAAATTTATTTGTTGCTGCTTCAGTTTATTTTGATGACAAAAGAACATTAACCTTGGATGTTTTCAAGCAAGAACAAAAAGTCTAATAGTTTTTTGTTGTTTTCGCCTTTGATGTAAATAATATCACATTCATGGATTTAGAGAAAGAGTACATAGTGGCAGTTTGATCTAAAAAGTATTCATCCTGAGGCAGTTCACTTTAATCCTGAATCTAAAAGAATCTTAAAAGACTTGCTCTGTAAGCTAAATTAATATGTAGTATAAATAACCATCTAAGACTCCTATTTGTAAACTTTTTTTTAGCTTTAATTTATGGCTATTACTAGTTTTAAGGTTGTTGACATTAGGATGGCAAGGGTGTATGTAAATTCTTATCTTTTGTTGTATGGTCCTTTTGAGCAAAAGTCAGACCAATATGAAAGGGAATTCAGGAGTGACAGCAATTTACTTCAGAAACTGAACCACAAGAAATGCTGTAATAATTTCATAAAAACCTCTACAAATTATCCTCATTTTGTTTTGATCAAAAGGAAAAACATTGCCACAAAAGGAAACCTTTGATTTGCCAAATTCCATAATCTTCTCTTCTGAAACTACACGAGAATATTTTTTATAATTACACCTTATATAAGAATGCTGGATTTTGATTGGTTGGTAGCTAGTGTATTTTTCGCATATTCTAGCCTTTTTCTCATTTCAAACGAATTTGCATGTTTTCACCACTGCCGGTGAATTTGCCTCAAATTCCCTCTATTCCGTGGTATTTGCCATTTTGGATATTCCTTTTTACCCTCATGAGCCTCTTCCTGCCAAAATTATTGGGTTATGACGTTACATAAAGACAGCGATAACGTGTATAAGTACGTGTATAATTCCATGGTATTATGATAGTATCTACTTATCCTCAAAATAATGCATAAACATGTTTATGGATTACAGCTTACAAGTAAAAAATACCAGTGTTGGGACCTAATTTCCCTTGCCTAGCGGCTCGGGAAATTTAACAGTCCCTCGACTGGTATTTTTCGCAAATACCCTTCCATAACATAATATATCTGTTCAAAACTTTACAGGAAAATGTAATTTGGAAACCCTCTACAAATGATCCTTATTTATTGTCAATGATGTAAAGAATTATGTTCTCCACAAAGAATCTTTATGTGATTTTGATGATGAAAATGTGGTCACCAAATTCATTCTTAGATTCTGATTGAACAATTTAATTGAACGATTTTTTGTCTCGCTTGCTACTTTGGTTGCAGTTATGCAAGACATAGGTATTAAAATCTGGTGGCAGCAGCAACAGAGTAAAGTATTTGTTTAAAACTTTATATTTCAAAAGATAGAACCTGGATGCTTCATATCTTGTGTGCAGATACCTTATGTTACAAAGCTTCCTTCTGTCATATGTCCATTATCCTTGACCTCATTTTCATGGTTCAGTGACTGCTTGCAAAAAAATGTTTTTTTTTTAAGTGAAATACTCATTTATTATGAGCAATAGGATAACTATATTTGGTATATGGGTACCTTGCAACGTCTACATGTCCGTCAGGTAGGGTAAGAACAGGAATAAAAGCCCTGTTCATTGATAATTTTCTATGTTTTCTATCTATTGTGTGCGATTTTGTCCCATGTACATTTACTCCATATCCTTTCATTTTCTATTCACCTGAACTCGACCTCATTCCATGGATAAGTGATCAAGGTTAAAGTTACATGGTCAAGTCTGTATCTTAGATACTATAAGCAATAGGTCAACTATATTTGGCTTATGGAATGATTTTAAGGTGTACATGTCAGACTGGCAGGTTTCATCTGACCTTGACCTCAATTTCATGGTTCATTGGACAATGTTTAGTTTTTGTGGTTTGGTCTATTTCTCAGATACTATAAGCAATAGGGCCACTATATTAGGTGTATGGAATAATTGTAAGGTGTACATGTCTGTCTGGTAGGTTTTATCTGACCATGACCTCATTTTAATGGTTCATTGGACAATGTTTAGTTTTTGAGGTTTGGTCTTTTTCTTAGATATTATAAGCAATAGGTTATTTATATTTAGTGCATGGAACAATTACAAGGTGTACATGTATGTCTAGCAGGGTTAATATGATCTTGACCTCATTTTCATGTTTCATTGCTCAATGATTAGTTTTTGTAATTTTGTAAAATTTATCAGATACTATAAGCAATAGGTCAACTATATTTGGTGTATGGAATGATTGTAAAGTGTACATGTTTGTCTGGCATGGTTCATCTGACTGTTACCTCATTTTCATAGAACATTGATAATGTTCAGTTTATGTGATTCTTGTAGTAAAACCTTCACATTACTGATTTTTAACATGAATTCAATGATAAGTTTTATAGGTGAGACATTTCAGTGTGTGTACTCTTGTTCCTTTGAAGCTTTATATCCAAATGATTTAAAATTTTTACATGATTGATGAGTAGAAGGTCCTTTACGAAGGATACTCATCTAATAATTTTATAATGTGGACAGTATCATTTAGTGTCCTTTTCATTAAATGCCATACTCTAATTCGCAGACAGCTTTCCGTATGTAATGACCTTAACCATGATACCTCTTGTTAGTACTTCAGCTATTACACAGCACAATTTCGAATGGAAAAACCATGATGGAAGAAAAAGTAAAAATGCATGGAAGGAAGGAAGATCCCATTTACTGATTCTAAAGAAAAGTTCTAAAAGAAAAGTTTCAAATACACCAAATGTGTAACATTTGTTTTGACAAAATTTAATTACCAATGGGAACCCAAGGAAAATATAAACAAAAAACGAAAAAAAAAAGCCATCACTCTATCATCTCACTTATATAAACATGTGCTCCCTGATTCAATGTTGATTGTTTATCAAGGTAAAGATCAGTAAACTTCAGCACCAAAACTCAAAAGTTAATAAGCAGCCAAAATTTTCGATCAACAAATAACAAATGAAATATTCTTTGTCAAATTTATGTTGTGAATTTGCAACAAATTAAAAAAAACGTGCACATATGACTAATACTTTATGCATGCAATGAATCAATAATTTCCTTATTATCATGGTAATCACCAGAAACTCATTTCATATGACTTTAACATCTCTTTTACAAAATCAGCCATTTGCAGCTGTTGTTGTTCTTTTTTTTCATATTAAAGTAACCTAGAGAAGAAATTTGGAGAATTTAAAAAACGATGAACTATTAAATTACTAAAATTTTGATGCCATGCTCTTATTGCAATGATATTTGATTACCAGTAAATATAGCACCCTTTTTGCCTGAAGATCTATTTCTGTCCTTAACAGTTATGGCTATTATTGTAACTAAGCTAGTACAGATGAACTTGGCCAACATGGATACTTACTACTAATTAGCCTGTAACATATAGTGTCTGATGAAGCCCAGCATGCAGGTAAAAATAAACCTAAACAGACAGTTTTATTTTTGCTGTATTCATCTGTGATGACAAAACTAGCAGTTTAATTATTTTTAGCATTACATAAAAAAATTATGCTTTTGTAACATGAAATATAATTCTATAATATATATCATTAGATAAAATGTTTACATATATAAAAGGGCAATACAGTTTCAATGAAATTATAACTTTTAGTTTAGAAAAATGTATATCCTTTAACATCTATTTTAAAGTTGAGGTACTAGTTATACAAAATTAATAACAGGTAGTCACAATGAATTTAAGTCCAATGTCATGGAAAAGCAGCTTCTACATTATAAGAATAAGAAGATGTGGTACGATTGCAAATGAGACAGCTTTCAAAAAGAAAAAAATATATAATTGAAAAACTGATCAGCAAGACAAGATCTACAAATAAGTCAACATGATAGAAATTGTTAGTCGACTCCTTATTGAAGTGATTGCCCTTAAATGACGATTTTTCCTATTTTTATCATATATTGGTATCACATTGGCGTCGTCCGAAGACATATGGTTTCCGGACAATAACCTTTAGTTTAAGTGTATGGATCTCTATGAAATTTAAGCAAAAGGTTCAATACCTCAAAAGGAAGGTTGGGATTGTTTTTGGGGGTGATGGTCCCAACCGTTTAGGAATTAGGGGCCAAAAGGGGCCAAAACAAGCATTTTTCTAGTTTCAGGACAATAAATTGTGTATAAGTAGTTTGATTGCTCTGAAATTGTACCACAAGGTTCAATATTACAAGTAGAAGGTTGGGATTCATTTTGGGGTAATTGCCCAAGCCATTCAGGAATTAGGGGCCAAAAAGGGTCTAAAACAAGCATTATTTTAGTTTTCAGACAATAATTTGTGTAGAAAATAAAAGTGTATGGATGTCTCTTAATTTGTACCACATTTTACAAAAAGAAAATTTCTTCAAAATTAATTGAGGGAGGGGGGTGCTATGCAATTTGTTTTCCTCAAAAGAAAATTCCCTTCAAATATTATTTTTTTTGAAGGGGGGAAATTTTTTTTTCCTCAAGATTTAAGAAATTGTCAATTTTCCAAAGAAAAAAATTCGGGTCACAATTTATTTTGCTAATTCTTTGTATATAGTCTTAAAACAGATTTACTAAGTATTGCGCAACAGCACAGTGTATTGCACAACAGCAAGAAATCTTCAATTGAATATAAATTCAAATCATACAATCAATTTTAAGTTCTTTGACTACATTTATTCTGTGTCAGAAACCTTTGATATGTCAAATATTTAATTACAATCCAAATTCAGACCTGTAACGAATATTGTTTCCATTTTTGCCCCAACTGTTCAGGGTTGGACCTCTGCGGTCGTATCCAGCTGCTTGGCGAAGCAGTTTATTGCATAATATCTTGAAAATTGTAATAGATAGAAAGAAACTTTAAATAGCACAAATGATCAACAAGACAAGATACTTTAAATAAGCCATAATGGCCGAAATCTTCAGTCAACTTGTTATAGGAGTTATTGCCCTTTAATGATAATTTTTAACTTTTTTTTTGCATTTTTTGCCTATTATCTTGAAAACTATAATAGATAGATAGAAACTTTATAAAGGAAAATTATCAGCAGGATAAGATCTACAAATATTTCAACATGACTGAAATTGTCAGTTTACTCGTAATGGAGTTATTTCCCCTTTAATGGCGATTTTTACTAAAAAGTGGCCAATGTTGAAGATGCAGGTGAGCGATACAGGCTCTTTAGAGCCTTTATTTTTTGTGAAAAATAAGTAGATTTACAAAAACATTTCAGGTAGTTATTGTGCTGACAAATATAGAGCTTATACCAGTACACATGTACAAGTTAAATCATCACTCTGTTAAACTTAGTTAATACGGAAAACACATTTCATGTAAATATTTTTGTGTTACTTACATGTGCTCAATAATTCTCAGTCACAAATATATGTGGGAAAATATGTAATTTTTGTCATTTTTGGGGGTAGAAAAGTTAAAACCTATATACATAATATTTGAAAGATCTTATGATTTGAACTTTGCAAATATTCAACAATTATCTTTCATATAAAAACAGACTGATATAACATTGTAATACTTCAAATTTAGGTCAAGTAGGGCTTGGGTAGTGCACCAGTCTTCCTTTGTGAAAAACAAAGACAGATGAAAAACTTTGAGATGCATATTTCAGTAAAAATGTTTTGTGATTTGAACTGGAAAGTTGGAAAGCGTTAACAAATTAGATTTATCCCCCTGAAAATAAGTTCATGTTTTAACTACCGATACATGAAAGAAAAATCTGAAGGTCAGATAATTTTTTTTTACTGTACAAACTTGTTATTGCTTTGAAATAAATAAAAACAGAAAGAAGATATTGAAAACCTAGAGTTATTAGAATGATTTCATTAATTAATTTTGATACTATTTTTTATTTACACAAAGCTTAATTGAACAGTGATTTTTTTATTTGAACAGTACAGTTGGTCAGATATGATTACATTCGTCTTTGAAAAAAAAAGAACAATTTTTGAACTGTTTATTTGATCAACTGATAAACAAAGCTTTTAGTATTTTTCCGTGTTGTTTGTGGAAATGAAATTGTGAGATGTATCCAATATAGAAAATAAAGAGATATACTGAAGTGGAAACCAATTAAGCTTTCTATACAGGAAAAAATGACAGGATGACTGTCACTTAACATCCTGCAGAGTTATTGTTAGTTGTACAATGGCATTCATTGCTTCAATCTGCAGTTATATATATTTGAAATTGTCTTGGTACAATCTGTTGATGTCATTTAGTTCATTGTCATGTATTGTGTCCTATGTAGATAATTTGGACCCTTGGCTGTTGTGTCAGTGTTCTATAGGTTAATGGCTTATATACCTTGTACATTCTGTTATGGTGAACTTGACACAGAGAGCATACAAGTGTTTAGTGTCAACATAGTTTTTTTGGGGAAGGCACAAGCAGTTTGTATGGCCAAACAATAAGGAATAGCATTCTGAAAGAATATATGCAGATATATCAATAGTTTTTTTTGTCTCCCTGCAATCTTTTAATGTTTAAACCAATTTTGTAATTTCTTTGTCAAATAAACATTTGATATTTGGTATGCTCTTGCATTATAGTGTCATGTTATCAAATACTTTTTCTTTTATAGGATTATATTCTAAATATGTATTGGCAGTATAATAAAAGTTCTATATATTCAATACTTTTTATCTTTAATAAATGCTTACGAAAGACAATTGATATTTGGTATACCCTTGCATAATAGGGTCAAGCTTTTACAACAAGCTTGTATTATGGAAGCAAATTTCTAAAAATCATTCCCAAGCTGCCAATCAAAACTTCAAGAAGTACAAATTGACATTTGAATTCAAAGAATTGCAGGTAGGAAAATATTTGTTCAAGGAATTGATTAGGAAACAAACATAGACACGTAATACAAGTCTTGGATCAAAGACACATGTTGAAAGATTTACACAGATTTTATTAAACTACACTTTTAACTTTGTTGACAAAGATATGGGCTTTCTGCTAAGTTTACATGTAATATTCATCTATCATTGATGACTAATGGATATCATATAGGTACCACCTTAAATAGCAAGATCTTGACTGAAGATATGCTGAGAAACAGCCTTCCCTCACACATTGAAGAAGGTATATACGAAATGCATGAACCTCAGTAATTAAAAAAAAAAAAAAAAACAAAAAAACAGAACACATAAAAATGATTTCAGAAACATTGGAAACTCCAAAAAGAGGTGTTCATCTCATAATAGCCTTGAAAGATTAGCTATTCAAGACTGCTGTCAAAATTTTCTATTTATAGATTATCATGCCTTATCCACAGAAAGTGAATTACACATACCATTCATTTTTCCTGATTTCAGTAATTATGTGAACATTCCTTGCTGGTTTTGGCCCTCAGTTTTCTAGTTTATTTTACATTTTGTCATTACAGAGCTTTTATAACTTGCTAGATTTAAAGGTCGTACGGTGACTGATAGTTGCTGACAGTTATGTCATTTGGTCACTGGTGGAGAGTTGTCTTATTGACATCAAACTACGTCTTCTTATTTTTATTTTTAACCGGATTTCCAAAGGAAAATATTGGTTTTTAATTTCGTGATGTACGGCTGGAGGGCAGGTTGGCGATTGGTGTCCATGCAATAGCTTGAAAATGCTTTGACAAAATCTTTTCAAATTAAGATAAGTTGTTTCCTGTGACTAAATGAAGGTCAAGTTCTGTTTTCACCATTTTAGCTTTTATCGTTGTTGAATTGTAGACCTCTAAGTAGCAAAAAGTGATACTTAGATTGGTTTTGACCTTTCCATTTCTGAACCCTACAAAAATTCATTTATTTATTTTTACTTGATCCTGTTTGGGGGTCCAGATTTGCAAATATGATTTTCATGCAGGAAAATCGGGTTTGCTGTCAATCTGACAGCCTCTTGTTATATATATAACTGGTTTTTGCTGCTGCCGTGACCAGCTATTAAAGATAGATCATTCTAGCTTGACTTAAAACTTGTTTTGTTTACTGTGTCTATTTCTGCAATTCCACTTTTTTTCCTTTCATACTGCATAACAGGTCTTTCTGCAATATTTGGGCATCTTGCATCAGAAATATGATTTAATCTAATTTAATCCTTCCTTGATTTCTTTCAAGATTCTAATTTTGATGACAAATGGGTTTAGAGGAAGCTTGATTCTCCAAAATTACTCGAACAGAATTATAGAGCTGATCTGTTTACTTATTGATACTTTTCATAATATCATAAAAATGTGAATGGAATTGAGAATCAGTTGTACTTAAAAATCCAAATTATATTGCAAATGTCAATTTTTCAATAATGCACATTCTTAGTACCATTAATAGCCATGTTAAAATCATATTAACTGACTTTGCCTAATTTAACTGAATTACTCGGACTTACACATTTATTAAGTAAAAGCTGTAACAAATAAAAAAATAAGTTACAAGGAGTGATTGTACATTACATGTGTAAAGTATTTTACATAGTTTGTTCTTTGTTCTGCTAACTTTAATATCGTTTTATTTCCCAAGCCCATTATTTAAATGATAAATTCCGTACTTGATGACTTTAATAGTACATAATTATTAATTACAAATCAATGAAGTCATCTACATGTTACAACTGTGAAAAATTATTGTAAGACATGGAATTAACTGAAAAAAATATTCAATCAATAATTATAGTTGTACATTTTTAGCATGCCATGTACTTTTCAATAACTTAAGACCTGTCTGATATTAGTTTCGCTAGTGACATAAATGCTGGCAAGGCATTTTTTTATATGCTAACCTAGTTTGTTATATATATATATGGAAATGGTTAACCAACTCACCTTCAATATTCCTTAAGAAGAATGTTATGTCATTTATAAAGGTATAGATCACTAGTATACATTGTCCTTTTTCTGGTGTATGAACAGTACAAGATCAATTTGATAGCTTGTAGGAAATGTATTTCTCTAATTCTTAGCTGATTTATCCCTTTCCTGACGTGTTGACTTTTTTTTTAATGATCAACTTGTGGTTCGTTTGATCTCAGTTCTTCAATGGTCAAAATTTAGTTATGACCTCAAATGTTCTTGCTGTCTTATGACTAATGAAAAAAGGCTACCATACCTGATAATGTCTGATATTAAGAACAAAACTTTTTTCAGATTCCATCTAGTGCAATACAATATTTTTCCACTTTGGACAATTAAATTTTTAATATTTAAAATGCTCTATGAAGATATATAGAGATATCCTGCAACAAATGGAAAATCTTGATACATGAATATTCAATTATTTAGAGAATTACTGGAATAAATTGTAGATAGACTTTGTTTAGTGACTGATTTCACAAAAACATTGAAAGTAATCACCAAAATATTGGACAGTACAACTGACCATATCAACCTCCAACACCTGACTTCTTTAAAATATAAAAAGACATGGGTTTTACTTATTGTTGAAGGCTGATTCTTTAAAATATAAAGACATGGGTTTTACTTATTGTTGAAGGCTGATTCTTTAAAATATAAAAAGACATGGGTTTTACTTATTGTTGAAGGCTGATTCTTTAAAATATTAAAAGACATGGGTTTTACTCATTGTTGAAGGCTGAACATTGATCTATAGTTGCTTTAATCAACGGTATTTGATACAGCTGGATAGTTGTCTCAGTGGCAATTATACCACATCTCCTTATTTTATATACAAGCAAAGACAAACAACAAGGAACACTACCATATCACACAACAAGGAACACCACCATATCACACAACAAGGAACACTACCATATCACTCAACATGGAACACCACCATATCACACAAGGAACACCACCATATCACACAACAAGGAATACTACCATATCACACAACAAGGAACACTACCATATCACACAACAAGGAACACTACCATATCACACAACAAGGAACACTAACATATCTTACAACAAAGAAGACTACCATATCACACAATAAGGAACACTAACATATCACAACAACAAGGAACACCACCATATCACACAACAAGGAACTCTACCATATCACACAACATGGAACACTACCATATCAAACAACAAGGAACACTACCACATCACACAACAAGGAACACTACCATATCACACAACATGGAACACTACCATATCACACAACAAGGAACACTACTACATCACACAACAAGGAACACCACCATATCACACAAGGAAGACTACCATATCACACAACAAGGAACACCACCATATCACACAATAAGGAACACCAAAATATCACACAAGGAACACTACCATATCACACAACAAGGAACACCACCATATCACAACAACTGCTACATGCCCTTCTTGTTTGATAATATTATCAGGTAGGCTTGAGAGTTAGATGGTTGCCACTATGTCAATGGTATTGACCATGAATATTTAGGATTATCCTAAATACACCCATAGGCAGATTTAAAACATAAGGAGTTATAACATGGCAAGATCAGCACAGACCCCTAAACTTAAGTACCTGGACTTATTAATCCACACAGGCTTGTGTAAGACCATTGTATCTATAACATATCTACCTACAATTGAACTTGACCTCTGACCTCAGACCTCAGACCTCAGAAACCTTTTTCATTTTTTTCACCTAGGCTTATTCATATTGCATAGATTTTTTTTTACCTTGTATCTTCAACTTCCTATGACTTTGAACTTTGACCTGGAAGTTGATTTCATTGTTGGAAACAATAAATGAACACAAGGGAGATTTATTCCCTTATTCCAGTTCTTTTGTAGTGTTTATACACTCGCTGCTAGGCGAAGGGGACATTGAGTGTTACCTTTGATCATCTGTTCTTTCGTCCGTCCCATTTTCGTTTCAGCACTCTAACTTAAGTTTGCCTCATGCGGATTTTATGAAACTTATACACAATGCTTAGAACCAAACCTAACAGACAGAGTTTGGGCAGTGAGTCACTTACCTTTCTAGAGTTTTGCCTCATGCGGATTTTATGAAACTTATACACAATGCTTAGAACCAAGCCTAACAGACAGAGTTTGGGCAGTGAGTCACTTACCTTTCTAGAGTTTTGCCTCTTTATTACTTGGAAAATTGCAAATTGGTGTCCTCAGACACATTCATCTTTTATTCTGTCTAATTTTGCTATGAGAATTAAACCTCAATAATTGTCAGTTAATGAAGATTTGGAAAGGAAGAGACTGTAATAGGTTTGAAGGAATACATCCTTGTTGATATGAATAAACAAAATACAGGCAAAAACAAATGAGACAGCAATTCAACAACAGAAATTGACCTAGACTTATATCTAGAGGTCATTGTTCGGTTGCCTACAGTTGAGTGTTTGAAGCTATAACTCGCACAGAGTCATATGTTGTAAATATCTTCAACTCCAAGTTCTGACTAGATACTGTAAATTGGGATATCATTAGTTTTTAATAGAAAAGTAGGGTGTAAATTTTGGTGAATAAAATTTGGCCCTAATTGTCAATTTATTATCATATTTTGATTTAAGCAAATTGGAATACATTTTTCAATTAGTTTTCGATGATTAGGTATGGAAAGCACCTTCTGAATATTATGTCAAAAGAAATAATCATGAAAAAATTCAGATCATATTTGATTGCAATAATATGATGAGGGTAGATTAATTGAAGTTTGCTTTTCATTAACTAAAGAGTTATTATAATAATCCTGACATGGTAATCAGATCTCTTTTGGTGTGTTTAATTTAGCCAGTTTCAAATTAGGCACCAAATAAACAAAAATATGAAGACAATCAAAGTATCCCAGTTTATGGTATATATTGAAACACTGATTATCAATGATGAGATCCTGGACTTAGTACAGTCACACACATGTCGTAAAATACTGGAGATTACCAAATTGACCAAACAGCATGAAGCTTTTTTGAATATTTGAATGGAAGGAAGAATGTTGATTTTTATTAGTTTGTCATTTCACAGTTACAAGAATTTAAACGTCAGATTTAAGGCAATTTCTCACATATCACACAGTATCGAGAGTTTGCTTACTAGATCAATTTACTTAAAAACTTAACGCTGCTGTTGGGATTGAGGAAAGAAAGCTGCCTTATAAACTTGATGTTTCAAAGTTACTGGACTTAAACCCTCAGATTTAATGCAGTTTTTCACATATCAAACACTTAATAGAGTATGCTAAGCTTGATCAACTGTAAGTCTTTTGCTGTGAGATTTGTAGTTAATTTTCCACATATTGTAACCTATGCTTCAATATGTTTACTTGAAACTTTACACAATTGTTTGAATTGGTGAAGACTGTGACTCAGGTACTGTTTGATTCTGATCTTTTATTTCATAGTAATGGAACTTTGATGTTTAGATTTAAGGTGAATTTTCATGAGTTATGGGACTTTAACAGTCAGATTTCAGTTAATTTTTCACATGTCATGCACTAGCTCTAGAATGTTTGGTTTAACTACTCCAAAATTTACACTTGTTGGCATTGATGAATGTAGGTTCCCTTTTAATTTTGAAAATTCTCTTGTCTGATATGTTGAAGAACTATGGGACTTTTAACAGTCATATTTTATGCAATATTTATATGCTTTTGGATGTCCTCATGTATCTTTTTCTATTGGGCCATTTTACTGACTTCTAATTAAAAACTTTCTAAATATTTGATTTTATTCTTGCAACAATTTCAGTATACAAAAGTATGTAATAATATCATTGATTAGACCAATTTCTGCACCAGATGCGCATTTCGACAATAAATGTCTCCTGATGCAGGATTTTCTCACTGTGTTGAAGACCCATTGGTGGCATTGGGCTGTTTTCTGCTCTTTGGTCATGTTATGGTTTCCTAGACACATTCCTGGATTCCATTCTCTATTATATACATCAGTGATGCAACAATTTCAGTTTACAAAAGTAGGCTGTATCATGTGCTCCTGGACCAGCTGTTTATTAGAACTGTATTGTTCATTTTGGATTACAAAATGTCCAGTCAAATCCAGTAAAACCAAGTCTTGTAAATTAAGATCTTCAATAAAAGGTGATGTTGTATGCATTTGCCATCAATGAGACAGAAACCTAAAGACACAAAAAAAAAGAAATTGTTTTGAATGAAGTATGAATATGCATCAGTGATCATTCTGTAAAAAAATTTAAATAATGGGAGATAACTCATTTGGCACTTTCTCATTTATTTAAATTATGCTTTGACATTGCCATTGATTGTAGTTTCCTGTATAGATACTGACCCCATTAAAAGGCTTTGTATTAAATGATAGCTGTGTATAGCAATATATTTCAATTTGATTGGGGAGTAAAAGCATTAATAGTTGTAATTGGTTGAGAAATGAATGGAATCAATTTGTCTTCATTAATTATTTATATTTTAAATGTATTGATACAGGCTACTGTCAGAATGATGTATGTCTGTTTGTGATACTTGCTGGTTGAATAGCATCCTATTGAGATGGTCTAACTTCCATTATGATCAAGGATTTCACACTTACATCCTAAATCACACGTTCATATATCTACATTTGATACTTTAAGCTGTGAATGCTGTTGTAATTGCTTTTCTGTCATCTAAAAATGTGTGATATTTTTATTATGCTGTCATTTGTAATTTTTCATCTTTCCTCTCATCAGTCATACCATTAATGGAATTGAAATGAGGTTACTTAGAGACTGTATATCTCATTCATCACCTATATAAAAATAAGGAGATGTGGTAGGATTGCAATTCAGACAACTATCCACCAATGTTCAAATGAAGTGGATGTAAGCAATTATTGGCAACCATACAGCCTTCAACAATAAAAAAAACCCTATACCTTATAGTAGGCTATAATAAAAAGGCCCCTACATGAAAAATGTGAAACAATTCAATTGCGAAAACTAATGGCCTAATTTATAACAAATTAATTTATGAAAAACAAATATGACAGACATGAACCAACGAAAACCACTGTACAGTTTCCTGACTTGGGACAGGCACATAAAGAACAACAATTGTCACCTGGACAGATCCATCATTTATTTGCTAGCTAGACCATTTTTACCTGCACCACCGGAGATGAGAGCAGGTGTTTCATCTGCTTGATGCCATCCTTAGGTCATAACACCCATAACTTTGTCATTCTGTTTGTCTGAATCACATTGAGGGCAAGTTGTTTGTGTCTTGTTTGTGTCATGTTTGTGTCATGAGTAAATCCTGCACTGCCTTCAACAGAAGTATTCAGATTTTGCACAGTGATGGAAAGCAGAATGAAGCACTTCCTATTTATTATAAAACCATTCTTTAGTTTGATAATTTTCTTAATTACCATTGTTTGGAACTACCATATTCATGCATTTTGATTGTTTGGAGGAACTTTTTTTATACTTTTGTAATCTTTATGTGGCTAACATCTGTTCTTTACACCAGTACCACAGGTCCAGATACTTATTTATCTTGTTATGGTATTAAATACCATATCAGTAGAAAACTCATCTTTGTACTCTTCAAGCATAAGAAATGTTTGATAAATTTAAAAAAGTCATCAACAACTGAGGTGAATACTTCACATATGATGCTAATTTGGCTCCTTATATTGGTAATGGACCATAAAATGGTATCACAATCATAAGTTAAACAAGACTGTTTATTTTCTTTAGAAAGAATTGAAGTACAAACTGATGATAAGACTAGCATTAATTGTCAGATAAGGCTTCATCCGTCACACTGGAAATAATCTCCTGTTCTAAGTATATGACAAGATAGATTGCAAGTCCTGGAACTCATCTAATCTGACAATTACGTGGTCAGATTTCACCATTATTTTGATTCCGATTGAGTCCAAAAATTATTGTTAATTACAGTTTTGTATTTAATACAAACATTAGTCTGACATCTAAAATGCTTTATATGTTTTGTGATTATAACAGTTGTCAGAATGACATCACAATGTATTGAGACAAAATCCATTATCCTTTATTTACATAGTATTTGTTAAACTAGAATTGTATTATTTCTATCATTTGTAATAAATAACTTGAAATATTGTGGTGTTCAGTTCATTAGCATTGCTGATAAGTTTTAAACAATCTAATTTATCATTTTTTTTAGTTTGCATCTGTATAAAGGTATTGAGTTGCTAATAAAAAAAAAAGCAAATAAAGTAATCATGATCTGTTATTTTTATTTCAAATATGTTTACAGCATAAATGAAAATGGTATTTTTGGTTAACCAGGAGAAGGAATTACAATACTTGTTTTCCAGTTTGAGAATTTTAAATAGATATGAATAAAAAGCTGGCTTTAAAATTTAAGTCAACAGATTGTTTGAAAACAAAATTGCATCAAAATCTGTTATTCAAAAATTCAATTTCAGTGTGTACAAAATCGATTGAAATATAAAGGGCGAAGAAAACATTTTTTTAAGTACTTAATGATGTGTTATGTAAGACTGAACAGATTCAATGATCTCTTCATTATCATGTTGACATTGTTAATAAAAAATTGAACCTTATTTGTACTATCACAAAATACTGTTTTCATGGAACACTGAGGACCTAATTCTGGTAATTTATTAAGATGATAACTTAAATTACCAAAAATATGTGACAGTAAAATAGATCATAAGATCACCAATGCCAAGCTCCCCAAGGAAAAAATGACACACAAGCAGAGACAAACAACACAAACAACACATTGTCCAGATAATCTTGACTTGGTACAGGTACACAATGTTGTGAGGTTAATCCAGTTTTACACAAACCTCCCACTCTTCATATTTAGACCATATGTCTTAAACGTAAAAATCATGCAATAAAATACCGTCACAAGATAGTTCTTTTAAATTAATATTTACCTGGCTATCAAAGATATTCACAATTCCCTTGATAACTGGTTGATTACAATTGAGGAAGCTATTAACTAAGGGTTCCAAATGGTAAAGGAAGTCATCCTTTCAAAAGTTTCACATACACTGTCATGATCTGGTTGATCATTACAGAATATATGTGTCACATGACCACAGAAATATTTCTCTTGTCGTATTCACAATCTCATCTTTTCCTCCACTGTGACATCACCTGATGTTACTTTAATTTCACCAAAATTTAACTTGTCATGGACAACATAACTGGTGCGACTAGTGGAGTACGAAGGAAGTGCTTACTATTCTGGAGTAACTGAGTTTACCCCCTGGCTTTAATATAAAGGGTTTCATGTTTCTTTTGCTTTTGTTTTCAGTGATTTAATTTTTGCTATTTTATTTTTCAATGTCTGTGTTGTTACTATACTGCATACCTGCCAACCTCTGAAACCTTAAAAGAGGGAGATCTCCCCCTCAGCTATGACAGCTGCGGGGGAGATTTTGCGCAAACGACATTTTCAAGTTAATTATATGACCTGTTTACGTATTCATCTACAAAACACCAAAAAGAGTTAATAAATATACTTTATTTCTCCAATTCATGGTTATAATCTATACAAGGTGGATTTGGTGTTTCCAGCATAAATTTTGTACTCTGAGTACCGAGTAATGTTTTTTGACCGAGTCACAACCCACCTGAGTTCATCAAAACATTTTTGTGGGGATTGTGTTGCTCAAGCTTAAGTTTTCTGTATAGTGTTTTGTATCTCATACATGTACATGCAATACTTTCAATATGCATACTGGGGGCCCCTGGTGCAGCTTTTTCTCATCACTTGGCGTCTGGCGTCTGTCATCGTCATCATCGTCCTTAACTTTTACAACAATCTTTTCCTCTGAAACTACTGGGCCAAATTTAACAAAACTTTACCACAATCGTCATTAGGGTATTTAGTTTAAAAAATGTGTCCAATGACCCGTCTTGAATGCTTTGCTTATTTGAAAACTTAACATATAAAGGGAGTTGAAATTTCCTATGGTAATAAAGGGAGGGGTCAAAATACCATGGCTAAGTAAAATTTTCAAAACATCTCTTTCAGCATGTTAAATACATACAAACTACTTATTGAGTATTATTACTATGTAAAGGAGTAAGAATAGCTGGAATTTTTAATTTCAGGTCTATAGTATGGGGTTCAATATACAGGGGGTCAAAATACCATGGCTAGTAAAATTTTCAAAACATCTTTTCCAGCATGTTAAATACATACAAACTACTTATTTGAATATGATTACTATGTAAAGGAGTTAGATTAGCTAGAAATTTTGAAATAATAGGTCTATAGTAGGGGTTCAATATATTGCAGTGGGGTCAAAATACCATGGCTAGGTAAAATTTCAAAACATCTTTTCCGAGCCTGTTCAAAACATACAAACTACATTTTGAAGTATTATAACTATGTAAAGGAGTTAGAATAGCTAGAATTTTTGAATTAGAGGTCTATAGTAGGGGTTCAAAATACTGCAGGGGTCAAAATACCTTGCATGGCTAAGTAAAATTTTCAAAACATCTTTTCCAGCATGTTAAATACATACAAACTTCTTATTAGAGTATTATTACTTTGTAAAGGAGTTAGAATAGCTACAAATTTTGAAATTAGAGGTCTATAGTAGGGGTTCAATATAACACAGGGGTCAAAATTTTACTTTGCCATGGTATTTTGACCCCTACCATGGTATATTGAACCCCTACTATAGACCTTTAATTTCAAAAATTCTAGCTGTTATAACTCCTTTATATAGTTGTAATACTCAATAAGTAGTTTGTATGTATTTTACATGCTGGAAAAGATATTTTGAAAATTTTACTTAGCCATGGTATTTTGACCCCTGCGTATATTGAACCCCTACTATAGACCTACTATTTAAAAATTCTAACTATTCTAACTCCTTTATATAGTTATAATACTCCAATAAGTAGTATGTACGTATTTAACATGCTGAAAAGATATTTTGAAAATTTTACTTAGCTATGGTATTTTGACCCCCATGTATATTGAACCCCTACTGTAGACCTTTATATAAAAATTCTAGCTATTTTAACTCCTTTATAAGATAATTATACTCCAATAAGTAGTTGGTATGTACTTTACATGCTTGATAAGATGTTTTGAAAATTTTACTTAGCTATGGTATTTTGACCCCTGCCATGGTATGTTGACCCTCCCCTTTTACACCTCCAAATTCAAATTCTAGCTATTGTAACTCATATAAATTGTTATAATACTCAATAAGTTGTGTGTATGTATTTAACATGCTTGATAAGATATTTTGAAAATTTTACTTAGCCATGGTATTTTGACCCCTCATGTATATTGAACCCCTACTATAGACCTTTTATTTAAAAATTCAAGCTATTTTAGCTCCATTATATAGTAATAATACTCCAATAAGTAGTATGTATGTATTTAACATGCATGAAAAGATATTTTGAAAATTTTACTTTGCCATGGTATTTTGACCCCCCTACCATGGTATATTGAACCCCCTACTATAGACCTTTAATTTCAAAAATTCTAGCTGTTATAACTCCTTTACATAGTAATTATACTCCAATAAGTAGTTTGTATGTATTTTACATGCATGAAAAGATATTTTGAAATTTTTATTTAGCCATGGTATTTTGACCCCCCTGCCATGGTATATTGACCCCCCCCCTTTTACACCTCCAATTTCAAAATTCTAGCTACTGTAACTCCTTTACATAGTAATTATACCCCAATAAGTAGTTGGTATGTATTTTACATGCATGAAAAGATATTTTGAAAATTTTACTTTGCCATGGTATTTTGACCCCCTGCGGTATATTGAACCCCCTACTATAGACCTATTATTTCAAAAATTCTAGCTGTTTATAACTCCTTTATATAGTTGTAATACTCCAATAAGTAGTTTGTATGTATTTTACATGCTGGAAAAGATATTTTGAAAATTTTACTTTGCCATGGTATTTTGACCCCCTGCGGTATATTGAACACTCCAACTATAGACCTTTTATTTAAAAAATTCTAGCTATTTTAACTCCTTTATAAGATAATTATACTCCAATAAGTAGTTGGTATGTACTTTACATGCTTGAAAAGATGTTTTGAAAATTTTACTTAGCTATGGTATTTTGACCCCCTGCCATGGTATGTTGACCCTCCCCCCTTTTACACCTCCAAATTCAAATTCTAGCTATTGTAACTCATATAAATTGTTATAATACTCCAATAAGTTATATGTATGTATTTAACATGCTTGATAAGATGTTTTGAAAATTTTACTTAGCCATGGTATTTTGACCCCTGCGGTATATTAAACCCCTACTATAGACCTTTTATTTCAAAAAATCTAGCTATTTTAACTCCTTTATATAGTAGTAATACTCCAATTAGTAGTTTGTATGTATTTAACATGCTGAAAAGATGTTTTGAAAATTTTACTTAGCCATGGTATTTTGACCCCTATGTACATTGAACCCCTACTATAGACCTTTTAAAAATTCTAGCTATTTTAACTCCTTTATATAGTAGTAATACTCCAATGAGTAGTTTGTATGTATTTAACATGCTGGAAAAGATATTTTGAAAATTTTACTTAGCCATGGTATTTCACCCCCTGTGTATATTGAACCCCTACTATAGACCTTTTATTTAAAAGTTCTAGCTATTTTAACTCCTTTATATAGTAGTAATACTCCAATAAGTAGTTTGTATGTATTTAACATGCTGGAAAAGATGTTTTGAAAATTTCACCTAGCTATGGTATTTTGACACCCCCTTTTACACCTCCAAATTCAAAATTCTATCTATTGTAACTCATTTAAATTGTAATAATACTCTGATAAGTTGTTTGTATGTGTTTAACATGCTGGAAAAGATATTTTGAAAGTTTTACTTAGCCATGGTATTTTGACCCGCTGCAGTATATTGAACCCCTACTATAGACCTTTTATTTAAAAATTCTAACTATTCTAACTCCTTTATATAGTAATAATACTTCAATAAGTAGTATGTATGTATTTAACATGCTTGGAAAGATGTTTTGAAATCTACACTTAGCCATGGTATTTTGACCCCCTGCGGTATATTGAACCCCCTTCTAAAAACCTCCAATTAAAAAAAATGATAGCCAACAAATTGTAAACTAGATAATCTGCAATACTATTTATCTAAAACAGGGGGGTTCAATATACCGCAGGGGGGTTCAAAATACCATATGACACCTGCCAACCAACATGGCTAAAAATAGAAGATAGGAGTAAAATAGATATAGGAAGATGTGGTGTGAGTGCCAATGAGACAACTCTCCATCCAAATAACAATTTATAAAAGTAAACCATTATAGGTCAATGTACGGCCTTCAACACGGAGCCTTGGCTCACACGAACAACAAGCTATAAAGGGCCCCAAAAGTACTAGTGTAAAACCATTCAAACGGTAAAACCAACGGCCTAGTCTATATAAAAACGAGAACGAGAAACACGATAAATTACATAAACAAACGACAACTACTGTACATCAGATTCCTGACTTAGGACAGGTGCAAACATTGCATGTTTTGTCTATTATCTTGAAAACCGCTATGAATAGAGAAAATCTAACGGCTCTAAAATGTTCAGAATAATGAGATCTACATTAGTTTTTATTTACTTCAAAACTGTCAGACAACTTCTTATATGAGTTATTGCCCTTAAATGACGAATTTTACCAATTTTTTTCATGTTTGCCTAATATCTGAAAAGCTAAAATAGATAGTGAGAAACTTTACAATGAAAAGGATCAACAAGACAAGATCTACAAATAAGTCTATATGGTCGAAATCATCAGACGACTCCTTATTAGAGTTATTGCCCTTAACAATGATTTTTATCATTTTTTTTGGGTTAATGCCTAATATCTAAAAACTATTATAGATAAATAGAAACTTAAACAAGCAAAAGTGATCAGTAAGACAAGATCTACTATTAAGTAAACAGTCTTGGAGTCTGATGACCCCTTATTGGAGTTATTGCCCTTTGATAATGATTTTTACAATTTTTTGCGTTTTTGCCTTATATGTAAAAAACTGTAATAGATAGATATAACCATAATAAAGTGAAAATGATCAGCAAGACTTGATCTACAAATTAGTCAAATAGCGGAAATCATCAGTCGACTCCTTGTAGAAGTACTTGGTCTTTAATGATGATTTTTACCAATTTTTAACCTACTATCTTGAAAACTATAAAAGATAGACGCTTCAAACAGCAAAAATGATCAGCAAGACAAGATCTACAAATAAGTAAAATTTTGCCAAAATTGTTGGTTTACTCTTTATAGGAGTGATTGCCTTAATTGATATTTTTTTTACTGTTTTTGTGTTTTGGGCAAAAACTGAAGAAAAGAGAGAAACTGTAAACAGAAAAAATTATCAGTGTTACGAGATCAACAAAAAAAAGAGATTTTTGTCATAAATTCTATTTTAGTCCACAATTTTGGAGAGAGTGCATTGTTGAAGATGTTCATAGACCTATGTGAGCGCCACAGTTTCTTTAGAGCCTCTATTTATTATGTAATATTAAAAGTCTGCTTGTACATTTACGAAACTATTATGGAATTCCACTCTGGACTGACAAATCTTTACAGTAAATAATTGAAATAATTAACTGATTGTTTTATTCCACTATGATTGAAGATTACTAGGACCAAACAAATACCATTGTGTCAATGAAAGGTTACTTAATATTGCAAAATATAAAATATCTGCAGCACCCATTTGACCAATCAAGATAAGCTATACTCTTAATTCTGAATATCATGTTATATTCATAAAATGGCTGCCCCTTGTTACTCGATTGTTATTTGTAACCTATAGGACAAAGAAAAACCACTTTGTCAGTGGAAATTTCTTTAAACATCGTCCTTTTATATTTACAGCACTATTTGATAGACCTTTATGGGAATCTGTGACACTTGACCCGAGAATCTGCCCTACTTGAACTATTGACATCTTATTACAATCACTTTTCCTATGTGGCGTCAGATATTTTCTATTGTGACGTCAAAATTTTACAGGAATGTTTGTGATGTCCAGTAATGGCCGACAAATAGCTATAAGGTGTATTGTAGGTTACTAGGACCATACAAATACCCCTTTGTCTATTGTAGGGAACAAATACTTAGGCCAAACAATACTCCTGTATATTTTACAACACCAAATGGTTATAGGTTACTGGGACCAAAGATATACCTCTCTGTCTATTGAAGGTTACTAGGACCAAACAAATAAGCTGCATTGAAATTAAATCAACCTTATGCAAATGAATATCAATACATCTGTTAACCTATTTCAGGTTGAAAAAATCTGTATGCAAATTCTGTAAGTGTTTGAAAATTGGGTTGTTATAAGAACCCTACAAAACAGACCAACATTCATCTTTTATTTTGTATTTGAATGTTCCAAAATCTATCAAAGTTTTATACATGTACATGTAAATGTTCACTTGCATAACATCGATTTCTATCAGACGCAGCTTTAATGTAATATTTCCTGGTTCGTGATAGCTTTTTCCATGCATTATATGTACTTTTCCCTTGAGGAATTCAGTGCGTCTAAAAAATCTAGTGCATCCTAAGTATGCTGATTTATTTATCTATTTAGTGTGTTTTTACTACTATTTTGTGTTTTTGTCTGAGGAATGTCAGCAGTTAATCTATTGATTGACAAAATCTACACATGTTGATTTTTATCCATGAGGTAAAAGTCTTCATGGTTTTTTTTTTATACCGCTGTTTCTGTATATCATATATGGTAAACCTTACTTATCAGTTCAGAGTGACAGAAAGACTGCTATAAATATATTACTTAAGAAATAAGGGTAAAAATTAACTGCGTCTTGATTTCTGCAAAAAATATCCAATATATCTTTTCTTTTCCATTCATCTACTAAAGTATTCGTTGGTATGATCTGCCCTGATATCAAAGACTACCAATATTTTGTTAAACAACTTTATATGAAAAATAGTCTCCTAGTTAGCTGACAGAAATGTCAAATATGCTATCTAGTAGAAAAAAATCTCCTGAAATCTCGCTCATCATTATTTCATTATTAGTTGGGTAATATAAGGTAAAATAATATAAAATACGTTCTACAACAAACTTCCCTTTGAATGATTCCCTCAAAGGAAATACCCCACTATGGAGGTTTAAAAATTGATACCAATGAATTTTACCAGTGTGAAAATACAATTTTTTTTTTAATTCAGAATATTTCAAAATACAAAAAATGTAAGTAAAAATAGGCAGCTAAATAATAGAAGTTAAAGTATGTTGAAGTCCTTAACTTGTCAAGTAATCTATATTAGCCAGGCAGCTGGTCTGGTAATCTAGGTAGGTTGACATGACATATGTAATTGTCTGGTAATCTAGGTAGCTTGATATGACATAGCTGGTTGTCTTTCTGATATTGTTTTACATCTAACCCCCTTGTTTTATTAATTTTATATTTACATTGTGTCATAGATCAAATTTATTCGTTCAGTGTATGTTCACTTGTTTTTGTTAATATGTCTTTTGAGTGAGTTAAGCCATTGCAATTGATATTTTATAGTGTGTCTTTCTATGATGTGATGTTACACTATTGTTTCAGGTTAGGGTGAAGGTTGGCACCTATTAAAACGTTTAAACCCGCTGCATTTGTTTGCACCTGTCCTAAGTCAGGAACCTGATGTTCAGTGGTTGTCGTTTGTTGATGTGGTTCATAAGTGTTTCTAGTTTTTATATAGATTAGTTTTTTCCTGTTTGACACCAGTCATTTTGGGGCCCTTTATAGATTGTTGTTCAAATTGTTGACCTATAATGGTTTATGTGACTTGATGGAGAGTTGTCTCATTGGCACTCATACCACATCTTCTTATATCTATCTACTGTCAGGTAATTCTAGGTAGCTTGACATGACATAAGTAATTGTCTGGTTATCTAGGTAGCTTGACATGACATAATTGTCAGGTAATACTAGGTAGCTTGACATGACATAGTTGTCAGGTAATTCTAGGTTGTCAGTCGTTACATAGTTGTCAGGTAATTCTAGGTAGCATGTCATGACATATTTCAGGTATTTTAGGTAGCTTGACATGACATAGTTGTCAGGTAATTGTATATTGTTAGTAATGACATAGTTGTCAGATAATCTATGTTGCTGATCATGACATAACTGTAGTTGAAGCTGGAAATGACATACATCAATAAAAGCACTGTTCCTTTGCTTTTGTTGTGTTTTTTGCTGTGTACATTACATGTACTGATTTTGTGTCATGGATGGATACCCTCATATCCTTAGTTTTCTATTATAGTTGTAGTCTCCAGTCTGAGACAGTGATATCTATTATGTGATAATTTTGGCTTTACCCACCGAACTTCACACCTATTTTTATTCACATTTATTTTCCTAAATGGTCCTTAATGCATCTACTCCTCTTTTCAGACTAACAACTATTTATGATAAAAAACTGAAAAAAAGGGGAGTCATAGGAAGATGTTTGCCTCCTAGGTGGGAGATTTTACCACCATATCAGGAAAATTGTCTTCATGAGGAGATTTCCAAGTTCTTTAAAAAAAAAATCAGGGGGCTCCCATCAATATCTGGTGATTGACACCCATGTTTTAGTACACAATGACAAATTTAGTATCAGGATTGAAACACAGATGATAAAATTTGGACTAATAAACTGTGATATAAAGTTTTTATCCAAGTTAATGAAGCATAAGTGAAGTGATACATTTTGTTTATTAGCTCACCTGGCCCGAAGGGCCAAGTGAGCTTTCTCATCACTTACGTCCGTCGTCCGTCGTCGTCGTCGTCGTCGTCCGCCGTTAGCTTTTTACAAAAATCTTCTCCTCTGAAACCACCGGGCCAAATTTAACCAAACTTGGTCACAATCATCATTAGCGTATCTAGTTTAAAAAATGTGTCCGATGACCCTGCCAACTAACCAAGATGGCCGCCATGGCTAAAAATAGAACATAGGGGTAAAATGTAGATTTTGGCTTATATCTCTGAAACCAAAGCATTTAGAGCAAATCTGACATGGTAAAACTGATTATCAGGTCAAGATCTATCTGCCCTGAAATTTTCAGACAAATCTGACAACCTGTTGTTGGGTTGCTGCCCCTGAATTGGTAATTTTAAGGAAATTTTGCCGTTTTTGGTTATTATCTTGAATATTATTATAGATAGAGATAAACTGTAAACAGCAATAATGTTCAGCAAAGTAAGATCTACAAATAAGTTGTCATGATCAAAATTGTCAGTCGACCCCTTTAGGAGTTATTGCCCTTTATAGTCAATTTTTAACAATTTTTCGTAAATTTTTGTAATCTTCTACAAAAATCTTCTTCTCTGAAACTACTGAGACAAATTTAGCCATACTTGGCCATAATCATTATAAGGGTATCTAGTTTAAAAAAATTGTCCGATGATCCCGCCTTCCAACCATCATAGCCGACTTGGTTAAAAATAGAACATGGGGTAAAATGCAGTTTTGGTTTATATCTCTGAAACTAAAGCATTTAGAGCAAATCTGACAGTGGCAAAATGTTCATCAGATTTAGATTTATCTGTCCTGAAATTTTCAGACGAATCCGACAACATGTTGTTGGGTTGCTGCCCTGAGTTAGTAATTTTACAGAAATTTTGCAGTTTTTGTTATTATCTTACATATCATTATAATTTCTAATATCTAATACTATTAATTATGATTTTAACCTTATTTTACATAATTTCCAAAGCAGCAGTAAATACAGGTGAGCGACACAGGCTCTTGAGAGCCTCTAGTTGGATATATTGCATGGATTTATTCCAAGTCATATTTGTTTTTACCATGATTTCATCTGTTTCTCTTGGAGTCATCAGTTTTGATTATGCCTATTGTATTTTACACTTCTTATTTTTCAAAAAATCATTTAAGTTTTGTTTGTCCGGCCCCAAATAATAAAATTTTTAATTTTCTAACCGACAAATTAAATTATTTGATATCAGGATAAACACTGTATTTGTACAAGGATTGAATTTCTTTATAGTAATATTTGAATATGATTTTCAGTATAAGGTTCGATTTCAATTTATTTCTACTTTTTATTTGGGTTGAATTTGTGTTTATAATTTGTTTACAGTACCTCTTCTTCAAGAAATAATTATTCAATCAAGAAAAAATGATGTTTATTTATAAACAAGGACATTTGTCAAAACATTTTTTGTTTTGCTACATTTTGACAAAACAATATAGGAGTGTAAGGCCCATCCCTCCTTATCAAAAGCATTTGCTTGTGTACAATCACCACATCTGAATACATTAACTGACATTTCTTTGTTGCTTTAGTTAACTGTGTTGTCTTGGTATAGATTTTTCAAAGTACCTCATTCAAATGAAAAATGCTATTTTGTTTATTTCTTCATTTCAATGTTTCTATAAATGAACTTTGCAGATGGAAATATCTGTTTTATAACATATTTATGAGAATTAATGTACACTTAAATGGCATATGTCAGTCTAACCTTTGTGAATATTACTCCCAGTAAAGGACAGCCTGCAGAATCTCTTGAGAAAATAAATGCTTATAATTTTGTGATGCATGCATACGACATTTTCAAACTATTACAAATTTTTTGAATTTGTACCTTCATGGATATAAGTTAATTTGAGAAACATCTGTGTTTGTGTTAGAATTTCGGTATAATTCTATTCCTAAGTCATAATTATCAAAATGGTGGTAAAAATAGGTAAATGCATTCAAAGTGCCAAACAAGATTTGATATCAATTTAGAATATTATATCCTGAACTAATTCCTGGTGACAAAAGTTATTTGTCTGCCACCATATCCACACTGGCCTTGAAAATATGTAATCATTCAAAATGCTCAGATTTCAACGAAATTTGATACCAAGATAGAATATGATATCATACATTAATTTCTGATGTCAAAAATTACCTGTCTGCTCCCATTTTCAAATATATGTAGTTCCCTATTTTCAAAATGACATGGACAACATGTTTATTGTTAGGCACTTAATTCCATGTTTTGCTTGTACCTCAAAATCCACAAAATATGATATCCCAGGAATATGTATTGCTTTGTTTGCATTAGTTTTACTTATTTGATTCTGAGCCTCACACAAAAATGTGCAAGCATGGCCCTTTAATAGATAGCTGACATGTCAATTATCTAGTTAGTGCTTTTTCCATTAATTACTCTTTGTGATGTCACTTTTTTGCCAAGAAAGTGTAAAAAAGTTAGGGAAAACTGTCCAGCCAAACATATCGCCTTAACTCTGGTTCAGTGTTATTATACTATCCAGCCAAACATATCACCTTAACTCTGGTTCAGTGTTATTATACTATCCAGCCAAACATATCACCTTACCTCTGGTTCAGTGTTATTATACTATCCAGCCAAACATATCGCCTTACCTCTGGTTCAGTGTTATTATACTATCCAGCCAAACATATCGCCTTAACTCTGGTTCAGTGTTATTATACTATCCAGCCAAACATATCACCTTACCTCTGGTTCAGTGTTATTATACTATCCAGCCAAACATATCACCTTACCTCTGGTTCAGTGTTATTATACTATCCAGCCAAACATATCGCCTTAACTCTGGTTCAGTGTTATTATACTATCCAGCCAAACATATCGCCTTAACTCTGGTTCAGTGTTATTATACTATCCAGCCAAACATATCACCTTAACTCTGGTTCAGTGTTATTATACTATCCAGCCAAACATATCACCTTAACTCTGGTTCAGTGTTATTATACTGTCCAGCCAAACATATCACCTTAACTCTGGTTCAGTGTTATTATACTATCCAGCCAAACATATCACCTTAACTCTGGTTCAGTGTTATTATACTATCCAGCCAAACATATCACCTTAACTCTGGTTCAGTGTTATTATACTATCCAGCCAAACATATCACCTTAACTCTGGTTCAGTGTTATTATACTATCCAGCCAAACATATCGCCTTAACTCTGGTTCAGTGTTATTATACTATCCAGCCAAACATATCACCTTAACTCTGGTTCAGTGTTATTATACTATCCAGCCAAACATATCACCTTAACTCTGGTTCAGTGTTATTATACTATCCAGCCAAACATATCACCTTAACTCTGGTTCAGTGTTATTATACTATCCAGCCAAACATATCACCTTAACTCTGGTTCAGTGTTATTATACTATCCAGCCAAACATATCACCTTAACTCTGGTTCAGTGTTATTATACTATCCAGCCAAACATATCACCTTAACTCTGGTTCAGTGTTATTATACTATCCAGCCAAACATATCACCTTAACTCTGGTTCAGTGTTATTATACTATCCAGCCAAACATATCACCTTAACTCTGGTTCAGTGTTATTATACTATCCAGCCAAACATATCACCTTAACTCTGGTTCAGTGTTATTATACTATCCAGCCAAACATATCACCTTAACTCTGGTTCAGTGTTATTATACTATCCAGCCAAACATATCGCCTTAACTCTGGTTCAGTGTTATTATACTATCCAGCCAAACATATCGCCTTAACTCTGGTTCAGTGTTATTATACTATCCAGCCAAACATATCGCCTTAACTCTGGTTCAGTGTTATTATACTATCCAGCCAAACATATCGCCTTAACTCTGGTTCAGTGTTATTATACTATCCAGCCAAACATATCGCCTTAACTCTGGTTCAGTGTTATTATACTATCCAGCCAAACATATCACCTTAACTCTGGTTCAGTGTTATTATACTATCCAGCCAAACATATCACCTTAACTCTGGTTCAGTGTTATTATACTATCCAGCCAAACATATCGCCTTAACTCTGGTTCAGTGTTATTATACTATCCAGCCAAACATATCGCCTTAACTCTGGTTCAGTGTTATTATACTATCCAGCCAAACATATCACCTTACCTCTGGTTCAGTGTTATTATACTATCCAGCCAAACATATCACCTTAACTCTGGTTCAGTGTTATTATACTATCCAGCCAAACATATCACCTTAACTCTGGTTCAGTGTTATTATACTATCCAGCCAAACATATCACCTTACCTCTGGTTCAGTGTTATTATACTATCCAGCCATTAATGGCCTTCAACAGCTGTTTCCAATGCCAACATATCACAGTGCCCTTACTGTAATACTATCCAGCCATTATTGGCCTTCAACAGCTGTTTCCAATGCCAACATATCACAGTGCCCTTACTGTAATACTATCCAGCCATTATTGGCCTTCAACAGCTGTTTCCAATGCCAACATATTACAGTGCCCTTACTGCAATACTATCCAGCCATTATTGGCCTTTAAACAGCTGTTTCCAATGCCAACATATTACAGTGCCCTTACTGCAATATTATCCAGCCATTATTGGCCTTCAACACTGTTTCAGATGCCAACATATTACAGTGCCCATACTGCAATACTATCCAGCCATTATTTGGCCTTCAACTGAGCTGCTTCCAATGCCAACATATTACAGTGCCCTTACTGAAATACTATCCAGCCATTAATGGCCTGCAACAGCTGTTTCAAATGCCAGCATATTACAGTGCCCTTACTGCAATTCTATCCAGCCAGTATTAGCCTTTAAACAGCTGCTTCCAATGCCAACATATTACAGTGCCCTTACTGCAATTCTATCCAGCCAGTATTAGCCTTTAAACAGCTGCTTCCAATGCCAACATTTTACAGTGCCCTTACTGCAATACTATCCAGCCACTATTGGACTTTGATCAGCTGTTTCCAATGCCAACATATTACAGTGGCCTTACTGCAATACTTTCCAGTCATTATTGGCCTGCAACAGCTGTTTCAAATGCCTACATGTTACAGTGCCCTTACTGCAATACTATCAAGCCATTATAGGCCTTCAATAGCTGTTTCCAGTGTAAACATATTACAGTGCCCTTACTGCAATACTATCCAGCCATTATTGGCCTGCAACAGCTGTTTCCAATGCCAACATATTACAGTGCCCTTACCGCAATACTAACCAGCCAGTTTTGGCCTTTAAACAGTTGCTTCCAATGCCAACATATTATAATGCCCTTACTGCAATACTATCAAGCCAGTATTGGCCTTTAAACAGCTGCTTCCAATGCAAACATATTACAGTGCCCTTACTGCAATACTATCCAGTCATTATTGGCCTTCAACACTGCTTCCAATGCCAACATATTACAGTGCCCATACTGCAATACTATCCAGCCATTATTGGCCTTCAACAGCTGTTTCCAATGCCAACATATTACAGTGCCCTTACTGCAATACTATCCAGTCATTATTGGCCTTCAACAGCTGTTTCTATTGCCAACATATTACAGTGCCCTGACTGCAATACTATACAGCCATTATTGGCCTTCAACAGCTGCTTCCAATGCAAACATATTACAGTGCCATTACTGCAATTATGTAATTTATTGTTAGAACATTTATAGGTCCCTGTATCACCTTGCTCAGCTCTCCATGAAATCCTCATTTATCACTGCTTTGTAATGTTAAAGTTGAGGGTCTTAATTTCACCATCTAATATTCTTGGATCACAAATACAAATGTAACAGCAAGTAATCTGTCAAGATATCAAAATAGGCAAATTTATGAGACATACAAATTTTCTTATTCACAAATACTGGATATGTTTTGTTTTGTAGAATTTTTTATTTAAACTGCATTATAAGGGGAGATTAGTCAGATAATATACTTTTAGAAAAGATGTACAGTGTTTAATTAGCAAGAAAAAAAACAACAGTGACCCAATTTTGTATCTTTTGAAAGCAATTTTCAAGAGCTATCATCTCATATTTATATTTTAAAATTGTATTAAAACAGTAATGCTTTTTATACGACTGCAAAATTTTTGTGTATAAGACTGTATGGATCTCCATGAAATTTTAGCACAAGGTTCCATACCACAATAGAAAGGTTGGGAATGATTTTGGGGGTTATTGTGGTAGCTGTTTAGTCATTAAGGGCCAAAAGGGCCAAAACAAGCATTTTTCTGGTTTGCACACAATAATAGAATTCACTAAGGTGATAAATGTATTATACACATAATAATACACAATGCAGGATAATTTATCTGTCCTATCTGCTTTATACAATAAAAATGATGCTGTCATTCCAGTCTGTAACTTAATAGATATAAGACATCTGTTCAGGAGGTCAAATGTCATCAATTAATACAAGTTCTTATGACAGTCAAGATTATAAATTAAAATTCTATATTATTGAATAAAAAACAGTCATAATAAACAAGAAGATAACAAATTAACAAATAAAGAATAAATGCATGCTATTAAAAAAATAAACATGCGAGAATCCAGTTCAGTCCAAAAGTCGAGTCCAGTCCAGTCCAGGTAATACACTTTGCCAATATTCTGAATCTGTCCAAATGGGGGTCCAAAAATTGAATATATGGGGTTCTTTGATATGCTTAATCTAACGTTGTATTTGAATTTTGGCTTTTCAGGGCCCTGTTATCAAATTAGTCCTTATTGAGGTCCAAAAAGTCCAAAATTAAACTTTGTTTGATTTCATCAAAAATTAAATTCTTGGGGTTCTATGATTGCTGAATCTAACTGTGTATTCAGATTTTGGATATTGGACCAAAATAGGTAAAAGTCCAATTTCAAATTTTTCAGTTCTTTGACCACATTTATTCTATGTCAGAAACTTATGATGTGTCAAAAATTTAATCACAATCCAAATTCAGAGCTGTATCAAGCTTGATTGTAATGTCCATACTCGCCCCAACTGTTCAGTGTTCGACCTCTGTGGTCGTATCAAGCTGCGCCTTGTGTGGAGCATTTTATTACATGAATAATTCCTAAAACAAGAAGTCAATTTTTCACAACCGGTATCCAATGACAACAAGCTCACCTGGACTAAAATCAAAAGTTGACTCCTTTACAGGAGTTTTTGCCCTTCAGTAATGATGTTGATATTTTTTTTTTTTTTGCATTTCTGGCAAAATTAGTATATAGAAAGGAACTGTAAAGAGCAAAAATGATCAGCAAAATAGGATCTACAAATAAATAATGATTAAAATCTTGAGATGACTCCCTGTAAGAGTTATTGGCCTTCACCTATTTTTATTTTGCACTTTTGGGATATTTTCTTGGAAATTATAATCAATCAAGAGAAACTTTAATAGGCAAACATGATCACCTAGAGAATGAGTTGCATGTAAGTCAACAAGGGGAAAAGTCAACTCCTTATAGGAGTAATTGCCCTTCAATGATGAATTTTATGCCGTGCTAATGATAGAAGAGGGGCATTATGTTTTTTGGTTTGTGCATCTGTCTGTCCATTATAGTCAGGTAAAGTTTTGGTTTAAGGTCCGTTTGATTTTGGTTAAGTGTAGTTAGTAGTAGCTTGAAACTTTGTGCACATGTTCATTATAAAGTGAACTGTTTGATATATATGTCAAACTTTGTGCACATGTTCATTATAAAGTGAACTGTTTGATATATATGTCAAACTTTGTGCACATGTTCATTATAAAGTGAACTGTTTGATATATATGTCAAACTTTGTGCACATGTTCATTATAAAATGAACTGTTTGATATATATGCCAAACTTTGTGCACATGTTTATTATAAAGTGAACTGTTTGATATATATGCCAAACTTTGTGCACATGTTTATTATAAAGTGAACTGTTTGATATATATGTCAAACTTTGTGCACATGTTCATTATAAAGTGAACTGTTTGATATATATGTCAAACTTTGTGCACATGTTCATTATAAAGTGAACTGTTTGATATATATGTCAAACTTTGTGCACATGTTCATTATAAAGTGAACTGTTTGATATATATGTCAAACTTTGTGCACATGTTCATTATAAAATGAACTGTTTGATATATATGCCAAACTTTGTGCACATGTTTATTATAAAGTGAACTGTTTGATATATATGCCAAACTTTGTGCACATGTTTATTATAAAGTGAACTGTTTGATATATATGTCAAACTTTGTGCACATGTTCATTATAAAGTGAACTGTTTGATATATATGTCAAACTTTGTGCACATGTTCATTATAAAGTGAACTGTTTGATATATATGTCAAACTTTGTGCACATGTTCATTATAAAGTGAACTGTTTGATATATATGTCAAACTTTGTGCACATGTTCATTATAAAGTGAACTGTTTGATATATATGTCAAACTTTGTGCACATGTTCATTATAAAGTGAACTGTTTGATATATATGTCAAACTTTGTGCACATGTTCATTATAAAGTGAACTGTTTGATATATATGTCAAACTTTGTGCACATGTTCATTATAAAGTGAACTGTTTGATATATATGTCAAACTTTGTGCACATGTTCATTATAAAGTGAACTGTTTGATATATATGTCAAACTTTGTGCACATGTTCATTATAAAGTGAACTGTTTGATATATATGTCAAACTTTGTGCACATGTTCATTATAAAGTGAACTGTTTGATATATATGTCAAACTTTGTGCACATGTTCATTATAAAGTGAACTGTTTGATATATATGTCAAACTTTGTGCACATGTTCATTATAAAGTGAACTGTTTGATATATATGTCAAACTTTGTGCACATGTTCATTATAAAGTGAACTGTTTGATATATATGTCAAACTTTGTGCACATGTTCATTATAAAGTGAACTGTTTGATATATATGTCAAACTTTGTGCACATGTTCATTATAAAGTGAACTGTTTGATATATATGTCAAACTTTGTGCACATGTTCATTATAAAGTGAACTGTTTGATATATATGTCAAACTTTGACATGTTCTTATAAAGTGAACTGTTTGATATATATGTCAAACTTTGTGCACATGTTCATTATAAAGTGAACTGTTTGATATATATGTCAAACTTTGTGCACATGTTCATTATAAAGTGAACTGTTTGATATATATGTCAAACACATGTTCATTATAAAGTGAACTGTTTGATATATATGCAAACTTTGTGCATGTTCATTATAAAGTGAACTGTTTGATATATATGTCAAACTTTGTGCACATGTTTATTATAAAGTGAACTGTTTGATATATATGTCAAACTTTGTGCACATGTTCATTATAAAGTGAACTGTTTGATATATATGTCAAACTTTGTGCACATGTTCATTATAAAGTGAACTGTTTGATATATATGTGCAAACTTTGTGCACATGTTCATTATAAAGTGAACTGTTTGATATATATGTCAAACTTTGTGCACATGTTCATTATAAAATGAACTGTTTGATATATATGCCAAACTTTGTGCACATGTTTATTATAAAGTGAACTGTTTGATATATATGCCAAACTTTGTGCACATGTTTATTATAAAGTGAACTGTTTGATATATATGTCAAACTTTGTGCACATGTTCATTATAAAGTGAACTGTTTGATATATATGTCAAACTTTGTGCACATGTTCATTATAAAGTGAACTGTTTGATATATATGTCAAACTTTGTGCACATGTTCATTATAAAGTGAACTGTTTGATATATATGTCAAACTTTGTGCACATGTTCATTATAAAGTGAACTGTTTGATATATATGTCAAACTTTGTGCACATGTTCATTATAAAGTGAACTGTTTGATATATATGTCAAACTTTGTGCACATGTTCATTATAAAGTGAACTGTTTGATATATATGTCAAACTTTGTGCACATGTTCATTATAAAGTGAACTGTTTGATATATATGTCAAACTTTGTGCACATGTTCATTATAAAGTGAACTGTTTGATATATATGTCAAACTTTGTGCACATTATAAAGTTGTTTGATATATATGTCATTTGTGCACATGTTCATTATAAAGTGAACTGTTTGATATATATGTCAAACTTTGTGCACATGTTCATTATAAAGTGAACTGTTTGATATATATGTCAAACTTTGTGCACATGTTCATTATAAAGTGAACTGTTTGATATATATGTCAAACTTTGTGCACATGTTCATTATAAAGTGAACTGTTTGATATATATGTCAAACTTTGTGCACATGTTCATTATAAAGTGAACTGTTTGATATATATGTCACATGTTCATTATAAAGTGAACTTTGATATATATGTCACATGTTCATTATAAAGTGAACTGTTTGATATATATGTCAAACTTTGTGCACATGTTCATTATAAAGTGAACTGTTTGATATATATGTCAAACTTTGTGCACATGTTGTTTGATATATATGTCATTATAAAGTGAACTGTTTGATATATATGTCAAACTTTGTGCACATGTTCATTATAAAGTGAACTGTTTGATATATATGTCAAACTTTGTGCACATGTTGTTTGATATATATGTCATTATAAAAAGTGAACTGTTTGATATATATGTCAAACTTTGTGCACATGTTCATTATAAAGTGAACTGTTTGATATATATGTCAAACTTTGTGCACATGTTCATTATAAAGTGAACTGTTTGATATATATGTCAAACTTTGTGCAATTATAAAGTGAACTGTTTGATATATATGCAAACTTTGTGCACATGTTCATTATAAAGTGAACTGTTTGATATATATGTCAAACTTTGTGCACATGTTCATTATAAAGTGAACTGTTTGATATATATGTCAAACTTTGTGCACATGTTCATTATAAAGTGAACTGTTTGATATATATGTTTGTGCAAACTTTGATGCACTTTTGATATATATGTCAAACTTTGTGCACATGTTCATTATAAAGTGAACTGTTTGATATATAAAACTTTGTGCAATTATAAAGTGAACTGTTTGATATATATGTCAAACTTTGTGCACATGTTCATTATAAAGTGAACTGTTTGATATATATGTCAAACTTTGTGCACATGTTCATTATAAAGTGAACTGTTTGATATATATGTCAAACTTTGTGCACATGTTCATTATAAAGTGAACTGTTTGATATATATGTCAAACTTTGTGCACATGTTCATTATAAAGTGAACTGTTTGATATATATGTCAAACTTTGTGCACATGTTCATTATAAAGTGAACTGTTTGATATATATGTCAAACTTTGTGCACATGTTCATTATAAAGTGAACTGTTTGATATATATGCCAAACTTTGTGCACATGTTCATTATAAAGTGAACTTTTGATATATATGCCAAACTTTGTGCACATGTTTATTATAAAGTGAACTGTTTGATATATATGTCAAACTTTGTGCACATGTTTATTATAAAGTGAACTGTTTGATATATATGTCAAACTTTGTGCACATGTTCATTATAAAGTGAACTGTTTGATATATATGTCAAACTTTGTGCACATGTTCATTATAAAGTGAACTGTTTGATATATATGTCAAACTTTGTGCACATGTTTATTATAAAGTGAACTGTTTGATATATATGTCAAACTTTGTGCACATGTTCATTATAAAGTGAACTGTTTGATATATATGTCAAACTTTGTGCACATGTTCATTATAAAGTGAACTGTTTGATATATATGTCAAACTTTGTGCACATGTTTATTATAAAGTGAACTGTTTGATATATATGTCAAACTTTGTGCACATGTTCATTATAAAGTGAACTGTTTGATATATATGTCAAACTTTGTGCACATGTTTATTATAAAGTGAACTGTTTGATATATATGTCAAACTTTGTGCACATGTTCATTATAAAGTGAACTGTTTGATATATATGTCAAACTTTGTGCACATGTTCATTATAAAGTGAACTGTTTGATATATATGTCAAACTTTGTGCACATGTTCATTATAAAGTGAACTGTTTGATATATATGTCAAACTTTGTGCACATGTTCATTATAAAGTGAACTGTTTGATATATATGTCAAACTTTGTGCACATGTTCATTATAAAGTGAACTGTTTGATATATATGTCAAACTTTGTGCACATGTTCATTATAAAGTGAACTGTTTGATATATATGTCAAACTTTGTGCACATGTTCATTATAAAGTGAACTGTTTGATATATATGTCAAACTTTGTGCACATGTTCATTATAAAGTGAACTGTTTGATATATATGCCAAACTTTGTGCACATGTTCATTATAAAGTGAACTGTTTGATATATATGTCAAACTTTGTGCACATGTTCATTATAAAATGAACTGTTTGATATATATGTCAAACTTTGTGCACATGTTCATTATAAAGTGAACTGTTTGATATATATGTCAAACTTTGTGCACATGTTCATTATAAAGTGAACTGTTTGATATATATGTCAAACTTTGTGCACATGTTCATTATAAAGTGAACTGTTTGATATATATGTCAAACTTTGTGCACATGTTCATTATAAAGTGAACTGTTTGATATATATGTCAAACTTTGTGCACATGTTCATTATAAAGTGAACTGTTTGATATATATGTCAAACTTTGTGCACATGTTCATTATAAAGTGAACTGTTTGATATATATGCCAAACTTTGTGCACATGTTCATTATAAAGTGAACTGTTTGATATATATGTCAAACTTTGTGCACATGTTCATTATAAAGTGAACTGTTTGATATATAAACTTTGTGCACATGTTCATTATAAAGTGAACTGTTTGATATATATGCCAAACTTTGTGCACATGTTCATTATAAAGTGAACTGTTTGATATATATGTCAAACTTTGTGCACATGTTCATTATAAAGTGAACTGTTTGATATATATGTCAAACTTTGTGCACATGTTCATTATAAAGTGAACTGTTTGATATATATGCCAAACTTTGTGCACATGTTCATTATAAAGTGAACTGTTTGATATATATGCCAAACTTTGTGCACATGTTTATTATAAAGTGAACTGTTTGATATATATGTTTTGTGCACATGTTTATATAAAGTGAACTGTTTGATATATATGTCAAACTTTGTGCACATGTTCATTATAAAGTGAACTGTTTGATATATATGTCAAACTTTGTGCACATGTTTATTATAAAGTGAACTGTTTGATATATATGTCAAACTTTGTGCACATGTTCATTATAAAGTGAACTGTTTGATATATATGTCAAACTTTGTGCACATGTTCATTATAAAGTGAACTGTTTGATATATATATCAAACTTTGTGCACATGTTCATTATAAAGTGAACTGTTTGATATATATGTCAAACTTTGTGCACATGTTCATTATAAAGTGAACTGTTTGATATATATGTCAAACTTTGTGCACATGTTCATTATAAAGTGAACTGTTTGATATATATGTCAAACTTTGTGCACATGTTCATTATAAAGTGAACTGTTTGATATATATGTCAAACTTTGTGCACATGTTCATTATAAAGTGAACTGTTTGATATATATGCCAAACTTTGTGCACATGTTCATTATAAAGTGAACTGTTTGATATATAAACTTTGCACATGTTCATTATAAAGTGAACTGTTTGATATATAAACTTTGTGCACATGTTCATTATAAAGTGAACTGTTTGATATATATGCCAAACTTTGTGCACATGTTCATTATAAAGTGAACTGTTTGATATATATGTCAAACTTTGTGCACATGTTCATTATAAAGTGAACTGTTTGATATATATGTCAAACTTTGTGCACATGTTCATTATAAAGTGAACTGTTTGATATATATGCCAAACTTTGTGCACATGTTCATTATAAAGTGAACTTTTGATATATATGCCAAACTTTGTGCACATGTTTATTATAAAGTGAACTGTTTGATATATATGTCAAACTTTGTGCACATGTTTATTATAAAGTGAACTGTTTGATATATATGTCAAACTTTGTGCACATGTTCATTATAAAGTGAACTGTTTGATATATATGTCAAACTTTGTGCACATGTTCATTATAAAGTGAACTGTTTGATATATATGTCAAACTTTGTGCACATGTTCATTATAAAATATATATGTCAAACTTTGACATGTTTATTATAAAGTGAACTGTTTGATATATATGTCAAACTTTGTGCACATGTTTTGTGCATTATAAAGTGAACTGTTTGATATATATGTCAAACTTTGTGCACATGTTCATTATAAAGTGAACTGTTTGATATATATGTCAAACTTTGTGCACATGTTCATTATAAAGTGAACTGTTTGATATATATGTCAAACTTTGTGCACATGTTCATTATAAAATGAACTGTTTGATATATATGTCAAACTTTGTGCACATGTTCATTATAAAGTGAACTGTTTGATATATATGTCAAACTTTGTGCACATGTTCATTATAAAGTGAACTGTTTGATATATATGTCAAACTTTGTGCACATGTTCATTATAAAGTGAACTGTTTGATATATATGTCAAACTTTGTGCACATGTTCATTATAAAGTGAACTGTTTGATATATATGTCAAACTTTGTGCACATGTTCATTATAAAGTGAACTGTTTGATATATATGTCAAACTTTGTGCACATGTTCATTATAAAGTGAACTGTTTGATATATATGTCAAACTTTGTGCACATGTTCATTATAAAGTGAACTGTTTGATATATATGTCAAACTTTGTGCACATGTTCATTATAAAGTGAACTGTTTGATATATATGTGTTCAAACTTTGTCAAACTTTGTGCACATGTTCATTATAAAGTGAACTGTTTGATATATATGTCAAACTTTGTGCACATGTTCATTATAAAGTGAACTGTTTGATATATATGTCAAACTTTGTGCACATGTTCATTATAAAGTGAACTGTTTGATATATATGTCAAACTTTGTGCACATGTTCATTATAAAGTGAACTGTTTGATATATATGTCAAACTTTGTGCACATGTTCATTATAAAGTGAACTGTTTGATATATATGTCAAACTTTGTGCACATGTTCATTATAAAGTGAACTGTTTGATATATATGTCAAACTTTGCACATGTTCATTATAAAGTGAACTGTTTGATATATATGTCAAACTTTGTGCACATGTTCATTATAAAGTGAACTGTTTGATATATATGTCAAACTTTGTGCACATGTTCATTATAAAGTGAACTGTTTGATATATATGTCAAACTTTGTGCACATGTTCATTATAAAGTGAACTGTTTGATATATATGTCAAACTTTGTGCACATGTTCATTATAAAGTGAACTGTTTGATATATATGTCAAACTTTGTGCACATGTTCATTATAAAGTGAACTGTTTGATATATATGTCAAACTTTGTGCACATGTTCATTATAAAGTGAACTGTTTGATATATATGTCAAACTTTGTGCACATGTTCATTATAAAGTGAACTGTTTGATATATATGTCAAACTTTGTGCACATGTTCATTATAAAGTGAACTGTTTGATATATATGTCAAACTTTGTGCACATGTTCATTATAAAGTGAACTGTTTGATATATATGTCTTTGTGCACATGTTCATTATAAAGTGAACTGTTTGATATATATGTCAAACTTTGTGCACATGTTCATTATAAAGTGAACTGTTTGATATATATGTCAAACTTTGTGCACATGTTCATTATAAAGTGAACTGTTTGATATATATGTCAAACTTTGTGCACATGTTCATTATAAAGTGAACTGTTTGATATATATGCACATGTTCATTATAAAGTGAACTGTTTGATATATATGTCAAACTTTGTGCAAACTTTGTGCACATGTTCATTATAAAGTGAACTAATATATATGTGTGCACATGTTCTTATAAAGTGAACTTTTGATATATATGTCAAACTTTGTGCACATGTTTATTATAAAGTGAACTGTTTGATATATATGTCAAACTTTGTGCACATGTTCATTATAAAGTGAACTGTTTGATATATATGTCAAACTTTGTGCACATGTTCATTATAAAGTGAACTGTTTGATATATATGTCAAACTTTGTGCACATGTTCATTATAAAGTGAACTGTTTGATATATATGTCAAACTTTGTGCACATGTTCATTATAAAGTGAACTGTTTGATATATATGTCAAACTTTGTGCACATGTTCATTATAAAGTGAACTGTTTGATATATATGTCAAACTTTGTGCACATGTTCATTATAAAGTGAACTGTTTGATATATATGTCAAACTTTGTGCACATGTTCATTATAAAGTGAACTGTTTGATATATATTTGTCAAACTTTGTGCACATGTTCATTATAAAGTGAACTGTTTGATATATATGTCAAACTTTGTGCACATGTTCATTATAAAGTGAACTGTTTGATATATATGTCAAACTTTGTGCACATGTTCATTATAAAGTGAACTGTTTGATATATATGTCAAACTTTGTGCACATGTTCATTATAAAGTGAACTGTTTGATATATATGTCAAACTTTGTGCACATGTTCATTATAAAGTGAACTGTTTGATATATATGTCAAACTTTGTGCACATGTTCATTATAAAGTGAACTGTTTGATATATATGTCAAACTTTGTGCACATGTTCATTATAAAGTGAACTGTTTGATATATATGTCAAACTTTGTGCACATGTTCATTATAAAGTGAACTGTTTGATATATATGTCAAACTTTGTGCACATGTTCATTATAAAAGTGAACTGTTTGATATATATGTCAAACTTTGTGCACATGTTCATTATAAAGTGAACTGTTTGATATATATGTCAAACTTTGTGCACATGTTCATTATAAAGTGAACTGTTTGATATATATGTCAAACTTTGTGCACATGTTCATTATAAAGTGAACTGTTTGATATATATGTCAAACTTTGTGCACATGTTCATTATAAAGTGAACTGTTTGATATATATGTCAAACTTTGTGCACATGTTCATTATAAAGTGAACTGTTTGATATATATGTCAAACTTTGTGCACATGTTCATTATAAAGTGAACTGTTTGATATATATGTCAAACTTTGTGCAAACTTTGTGCACATGTTCATTATAAAGTGAACTGTTTGATATATATGTCAAACTTTGTGCACATGTTCATTATAAAGTGAACTGTTTGATATATATGTCAAACTTTGTGCACATGTTCATTATAAAGTGAACTGTTTGATATATATGTCAAACTTTGTGCACATGTTCATTATAAAGTGAACTGTTTGATATATATGTCAAACTTTGTGCACATGTTCATTATAAAGTGAACTGTTTGATATATATGTCAAACTTTGTGCACATGTTCATTATAAAGTGAACTGTTTGATATATATGCAAACTTTGTGCACATGTTCATTATAAAGTGAACTGTTTGATATATATGTCAAACTTTGTGCACATGTTCATTATAAAGTGAACTGTTTGATATATATGTCAAACTTTGTGCACATGTTCATTATAAAGTGAACTGTTTGATATATATGTGCAAATTATAAAGTGAACTGTTTGATATATATGTCAAACTTTGTGCACATGTTCATTATAAAGTGAACTGTTTGATATATATGTCAAACTTTGTGCACATGTTCATTATAAAGTGAACTGTTTGATATATATGTCAAACTTTGTGCACATGTTCATTATAAAGTGAACTGTTTGATATATATGTCAAACTTTGTGCACATGTTCATTATAAAGTGAACTGTTTGATATATATGTCAAACTTTGTGCACATGTTCATTATAAAGTGAACTGTTTGATATATATGTCAAACTTTGTGCACATGTTCATTATAAAGTGAACTGTTTGATATATATGTCAAACTCACATGTTCATTATAAAGTGAACTGTTTGATATATATGCAAACTTTGTGCACATGTTCATTATAAAGTGAACTGTTTGATATATATGTCAAACTTTGTGCACATGTTCATTATAAAGTGAACTGTTTGATATATATGTCAAACTTTGTGCACATGTTCATTATAAAGTGAACTGTTTGATATATATGTCAAACTTTGTGCACATGTTCATTATAAAGTGAACTGTTTGATATATATGTCAAACTTTGTGCACATGTTCATTATAAAGTGAACTGTTTGATATATATGTCAAACTTTGTGCACATGTTCATTATAAAGTGAACTGTTTGATATATATGTCAAACTTTGTGCACATGTTCATTATAAAGTGAACTGTTTGATATATATGTCAAACTTTGTGCACATGTTCATTATAAAGTGAACTGTTTGATATATATGTCAAACTTTGTGCACATGTTCATTATAAAGTGAACTGTTTGATATATATGTCAAACTTTGTGCACATGTTCATTATAAAGTGAACTGTTTGATATATATGTCAAACTTTGTGCACATGTTCATTATAAAGTGAACTGTTTGATATATATGTCAAACTTTGTGCACATGTTCATTATAAAGTGAACTGTTTGATATATATGTCAAACTTTGTGCACATGTTCATTATAAAGTGAACTGTTTGATATATATGTCAAACTTTGTGCACATGTTCATTATAAAGTGAACTGTTTGATATATATGTCAAACTTTGTGCACATGTTCATTATAAAGTGAACTGTTTGATATATATGTCAAACTTTGTGCACATGTTCATTATAAAGTGAACTGTTTGATATATATGTCAAACTTTGTGCACATGTTGATTATAAAGTGAACTGTTTGATATATATGTCAAACTTTGTGCACATGTTCATTATAAAGTGAACTGTTTGATATATATGTCAAACTTTGTGCACATGTTCATTATAAAGTGAACTGTTTGATATATATGTCAAACTTTGTGCACATGTTCATTATAAAGTGAACTGTTTGATATATATGTCAAACTTTGTGCACATGTTCATTATAAAGTGAACTGTTTGATATATATGTCAAACTTTGTGCACATGTTCATTATAAAGTGAACTGTTTGATATATATGTCAAACTTTGTGCACATGTTCATTATAAAGTGAACTGTTTGATATATATGTCAAACTTTGTGCATATTTCATTATAAAGTGAACTGTTTGATATATATGTCAAACTTTGTGCACATGTTCATTATAAAGTGAACTGTTTGATATATATGTCAAACTTTGTGCACAATTATAAAGTGAACTTTTGTGCAAACTTTGTGCACATGTTCATTATAAAGTGAACTGTTTGATATATATGTCAAACTTTGTGCACATGTTCATTATAAAGTGAACTGTTTGATATATATGTCAAACTTTGTGCACATGTTCATTATAAAGTGAACTGTTTGATATATATGTCAAACTTTGTGCACATGTTCATTATAAAGTGAACTGTTTGATATATATGTCAAACTTTGTGCACATGTTCATTATAAAGTGAACTGTTTGATATATATGTCAAACTTTGTGCACATGTTCATTATAAAGTGAACTGTTTGATATATATGTCAAACTTTGTGCACATGTTCATTATAAAGTGAACTGTTTGATATATATGTCAAACTTTGTGCACATGTTCATTATAAAGTGAACTGTTTGATATATAAACTGTCAAACTTTGTGCACATGTTCATTATAAAGTGAACTGTTTGATATATATGTCAAACTTTGTGCACATGTTCATTATAAAGTGAACTGTTTGATATATAAACTTTGTCACATGTTCACTGTTTGATATATATGTCACTTTGTGCATGTTCATTATAAAGTGAACTGTTTGATATATATGTCAAACTTTGTGCACATGTTCATTATAAAGTGAACTGTTTGATATATATGTCAAACTTTGTGCACATGTTCATTATAAAGTGAACTGTTTGATATATATGTTTGTGCACATGTTCATTATAAAGTGAACTGTTTGATATATATGTCAAACTTTGTGCACATGTTCATTATAAAGTGAACTGTTTGATATATATGTCAAACTTTGTGCACATGTTCATTATAAAGTGAACTGTTTGATATATATGTCAAACTTTGTGCACATGTTCATTATAAAGTGAACTGTTTGATATATATGTCAAACTTTGTGCACATGTTCATTATAAAGTGAACTGTTTGATATATATGTCAAACTTTGTGCACATGTTCATTATAAAGTGAACTGTTTGATATATATGCCAAACTTTGTGCACATGTTTATTATAAAGTGAACTGTTTGATATATATGTCAAACTTTGTGCACATGTTCATTATAAAGTGAACTGTTTGATATATATGTCAAACTTTGTGCACATGTTCATTATAAAGTGAACTGTTTGATATATATGTCAAACTTTGTGCACATGTTTTGTGCATTATAAAGTGAACTGTTTGATATATATGTCAAACTTTGTGCACATGTTCATTATAAAGTGAACTGTTTGATATATATGTCAAACTTTGTGCACATGTTCATTATAAAGTGAACTGTTTGATATATATGTCAAACTTTGTGCACATGTTCATTATAAAGTGAACTGTTTGATATATATGTCAAACTTTGTGCACATGTTCATTATAAAGTGAACTGTTTGATATATATGTCAAACTTTGTGCACATGTTCATTATAAAGTGAACTGTTTGATATATATGTCAAACTTTGTGCACATGTTCATTATAAAGTGAACTGTTTGATATATATGTCAAACTTTGTGCACATGTTCATTATAAAGTGAACTGTTTGATATATATGTCAAACTTTGTGCACATGTTCATTATAAAGTGAACTGTTTGATATATATGCCAAACTTTGTGCACATGTTCATTATAAAGTGAACTGTTTGATATATATGTCAAACTTTGTGCACATGTTCATTATAAAGTGAACTGTTTGATATATATGTCAAACTTTGTGCACATGTTCATTATAAAGTGAACTGTTTGATATATATGCCAAACTTTGTGCACATGTTCATTATAAAGTGAACTGTTTGATATATATGTCAAACTTTGTGCACATGTTCATTATAAAGTGAACTGTTTGATATATATGCCAAACTTTGTGCACATGTTCATTATAAAGTGAACTGTTTGATATATATGCCAAACTTTGTGCACATGTTCATTATAAAGTGAACTGTTTGATATATATGCCAAACTTTGTGCACATGTTCATTATAAAGTGAACTGTTTGATATATATGTCAAACTTTGTGCACATGTTCATTATAAAGTGAACTGTTTGATATATATGTCAAACTTTGTGCACATGTTCATTATAAAGTGAACTGTTTGATATATATGTCAAACTTTGTGCACATGTTCATTATAAAGTGAACTGTTTGATATATATGTCAAATATATATGTCAAACTTTGTGCACATGTTCATTATAAAGTGAACTGTTTGATATATATGTCAAACTTTGTGCACATGTTCATTATAAAGTGAACTGTTTGATATATATGTGAACAAACTTTGTGCACATGTTCATTATAAAGTGAACTGTTTGATATATATGCCAAACTTTGTGCACATGTTCATTATAAAGTGAACTGTTTGATATATATGTCAAACTTTGTGCACATGTTCATTATAAAGTGAACTGTTTGATATATATGTCAAACTTTGTGCACATGTTCATTATAAAGTGAACTGTTTGATATATATGTCAAACTTTGTGCACATGTTCATTATAAAGTGAACTGTTTGATATATATGTCAAACTTTGTGCACATGTTCATTATAAAGTGAACTGTTTGATATATATGTCAAACTTTGTGCACATGTTTATTATAAAGTGAACTGTTTGATATATATGTCAAACTTTGTGCACATGTTCATTATAAAGTGAACTGTTTGATATATATGTCAAACTTTGTGCACATGTTCATTATAAAGTGAACTGTTTGATATATATGTCAAACTTTGTGCACATGTTCATTATAAAGTGAACTGTTTGATATATATGTCAAACTTTGTGCACATGTTCATTATAAAGTGAACTGTTTGATATATATGTCAAACTTTGTGCACATGTTCATTATAAAGTGAACTGTTTGATATATATGTCAAACTTTGTGCACATGTTCATTATAAAGTGAACTGTTTGATATATATGTCAAACTTTGTGCACATGTTCATTATAAAGTGAACTGTTTGATATATATGTCAAACTTTGTGCACATGTTCATTATAAAGTGAACTGTTTGATATATATGTCAAACTTTGTGCACATGTTCATTATAAAGTGAACTGTTTGATATATATGTCAAACTTTGTGCACATGTTCATTATAAAGTGAACTGTTTGATATATATGTCAAACTTTGTGCACATGTTCATTATAAAGTGAACTGTTTGATATATATGTCAAACTTTGTGCACATGTTCATTATAAAGTGAACTGTTTGATATATATGTCAAACTTTGTGCACATGTTCATTATAAAGTGAACTGTTTGATATATATGTCAAACTTTGTGCACATGTTCATTATAAAGTGAACTGTTTGATATATATGTCAAACTTTGTGCACATGTTCATTATAAAGTGAACTGTTTGATATATATGTCAAACTTTGTGCACATGTTTATTATAAAGTGAACTGTTTGATATATATGTCAAACTTTGTGCACATGTTCATTATAAAGTGAACTGTTTGATATATATGTCAAACTTTGTGCACATGTTCATTATAAAGTGAACTGTTTGATATATATGTCAAACTTTGTGCACATGTTCATTATAAAGTGAACTGTTTGATATATATGTCAAACTTTGTGCACATGTTCATTATAAAGTGAACTGTTTGATATATATGTCAAACTTTGTGCACATGTTCATTATAAAGTGAACTGTTTGATATATATGTCAAACTTTGTGCACATGTTCATTATAAAGTGAACTGTTTTGATATATATGTCAAACTTTGTGCACATGTTATAAAGTGAACTGTATGATATATATGCCAAACTTTGTGCACATGTTTATTATAAAGTGAACTGTTTGATATATATGTCAAACTTTGTGCACATGTTCATTATAAAGTGAACTGTTTGATATATATGTCAAACTTTGTGCACATGTTCATTATAAAGTGAACTGTTTGATATATATGTCAAACTTTGTGCACATGTTCATTATAAAGTGAACTGTTTGATATATGTCAAACTTTGTGCACATGTTCATTATAAAGTGAACTGTTTGATATATATGTCAAACTTTGTGCACATGTTCATTATAAAGTGAACTGTTTGATATATATGTCAAACTTTGTGCACATGTTCATTATAAAGTGAACTGTTTGATATATATGTCAAACTTTGTGCACATGTTCATTATAAAGTGAACTGTTTGATATATATGTCAAACTTTGTGCACATGTTCATTATAAAGTGAACTGTTTGATATATATGCCAAACTTTGTGCACATGTTCATTATAAAGTGAACTGTTTGATATATATGCCAAACTTTGTGCACATGTTCATTATAAAGTGAACTGTTTGATATATATGCCAAACTTTGTGCACATGTTCATTATAAAGTGAACTGTTTGATATATAAACTTTGTGCACATGTTCATTATAAAGTTTGTGCACATGTTCATTATAAAGTGAACTGTTTGATATATATGTCAAACTTTGTGCACATGTTCATTATAAAGTGAACTGTTTGATATATATGTCAAACTTTGTGCACATGTTCATTATAAAGTGAACTGTTTGATATATATGTCAAACTTTGTGCACATGTTCATTATAAAGTGAACTGTTTGATATATATGTCAAACTTTGTGCACATGTTTATTATAAAGTGAACTGTTTGATATATATGTCAAACTTTGTGCACATGTTTATTATAAAGTGAACTGTTTGATATATATGTCAAACTTTGTGCACATGTTCATTATAAAGTGAACTGTTTGATATATATGTCAAACTTTGTGCACATGTTCATTATAAAGTGAACTGTTTGATATATATGTCAAACTTTGTGCACATGTTCATTATAAAGTGAACTGTTTGATATATATGTCAAACTTTGTGCACATGTTCATTATAAAGTGAACTGTTTGATATATATGTCAAACTTTGTGCACATGTTCATTATAAAGTGAACTGTTTGATATATATGTCAAACTTTGTGCACATGTTCATTATAAAGTGAACTGTTTGATATAAACTTTGTGCACATGTTCATTATAAAGTGAACTGTTTGATATATATGTCAAACTTTGTGCACATGTTCATTATAAAGTGAACTGTTTGATATATATGTCAAACTTTGTGCACATGTTCATTATAAAGTGAACTGTTTGATATATATGTCAAACTTTGTGCACATGTTCATTATAAAGTGAACTGTTTGATATATATGTCAAACTTTGTGCACATGTTCATTATAAAGTGAACTGTTTGATATATAAACTTTGTGCACATGTTCATTATAAAGTGAACTGTTTGATATATATGCCAAACTTTGTGCACATGTTCATTATAAAGTGAACTGTTTGATATATATGTCAAACTTTGTGCACATGTTCATTATAAAGTGAACTGTTTGATATATATGTCAAACTTTGTGCACATGTTCATTATAAAGTGAACTGTTTGATATATATGTCAAACTTTGTGCACATGTTCATTATAAAGTGAACTGTTTGATATATATGTCAAACTTTGTGCACATGTTCATTATAAAGTGAACTGTTTGATATATATGTCAAACTTTGTGCACATGTTCATTATAAAGTGAACTGTTTGATATATATGTCAAACTTTGTGCACATGTTCATTATAAAGTGAACTGTTTGATATATATGTCAAACTTTGTGCACATGTTCATTATAAAGTGAACTGTTTGATATATATGTCAAACTTTGTGCACATGTTCATTATAAAGTGAACTGTTTGATATATATGTCAAACTTTGTGCACATGTTCATTATAAAGTGAACTGTTTGATATATATGTCAAACTTTGTGCACATGTTTATTATAAAGTGAACTGTTTGATATATATGTCAAACTTTGTGCACATGTTCATTATAAAGTGAACTGTTTGATATATATGTCAAACTTTGTGCACATGTTCTGTTTGATTATAAAACTTTGTGAACTGTTTGATATATATGTCAAACTTTGTGCACATGTTCATTATAAAGTGAACTGTTTGATATATATGTCAAACTTTGTGCACATGTTCATTATAAAGTGAACTGTTTGATATATATGTCAAACTTTGTGCACATGTTCATTATAAAGTGAACTGTTTGATATATATGTCAAACTTTGTGCACATGTTCATTATAAAGTGAACTGTTTGATATATATGTCAAACTTTGTGCACATGTTCATTATAAAGTGAACTGTTTGATATATATGTCAAACTTTGTGCACATGTTCATTATAAAGTGAACTGTTTGATATATATGTCAAACTTTGTGCACATGTTCATTATAAAGTGAACTGTTTGATATATATGTCAAACTTTGTGCACATGTTCATTATAAAGTGAACTGTTTGATATATATGTCAAACTTTGTGCACATGTTCATTATAAAGTGAACTGTTTGATATATATGAACAAACTTTGTGCACATGTTCATTATAAAGTGAACTGTTTGATATATATGTCAAACTTTGTGCACATGTTCATTATAAAGTGAACTGTTTGATATATATGTCAAACTTTGTGCACATGTTCATTATAAAGTGAACTGTTTGATATATATGTCAAACTTTGTGCACATGTTCATTATAAAGTGAACTGTTTGATATATATGTCAAACTTTGTGCACATGTTCATTATAAAGTGAACTGTTTGATATATATGTCAAACTTTGTGCACATGTTCATTATAAAGTGAACTGTTTGATATATATGTCAAACTTTGTGCACATGTTCATTATAAAGTGAACTGTTTGATATATATGCCAAACTTTGTGCACATGTTCATTATAAAGTGAACTGTTTGATATATATGTCAAACTTTGTGCACATGTTTATTATAAAGTGAACTGTTTGATATATATGTCAAACTTTGTGCACATGTTGTTTGATATATAAAACTTTGTGCATTATAAAGTGAACTGTTTGATATATATGTCAAACTTTGTGCACATGTTCATTATAAAGTGAACTGTTTGATATATATGTCAAACTTTGTGCACATGTTCATTATAAAGTGAACTGTTTGATATATATGTCAAACTTTGTGCACATGTTCATTATAAAGTGAACTGTTTGATATATATGTCAAACTTTGTGCACATGTTCATTATAAAGTGAACTGTTTGATATATATGTCAAACTTTGTGCACATGTTCATTATAAAGTGAACTGTTTGATATATATGTCAAACTTTGTGCACATGTTCATTATAAAGTGAACTGTTTGATATATATGTCAAACTTTGTGCACATGTTCATTATAAAGTGAACTGTTTGATATATATGTCAAACTTTGTGCACATGTTCATTATAAAGTGAACTGTTTGATATATAAACTTTGTGCACATGTTTATTATAAAGTGAACTGTTTGATATATATGTCAAACTTTGTGCACATGTTCATTATAAAGTGAACTGTTTGATATATATGTCAAACTTTGTGCACATGTTCATTATAAAGTGAACTGTTTGATATATATGTCAAACTTTGTGCACATGTTCATTATAAAGTGAACTGTTTGATATATATGTCAAACTTTGTGCACATGTTCATTATAAAGTGAACTGTTTGATATATATGTCAAACTTTGTGCACATGTTCATTATAAAGTGAACTGTTTGATATATATGTCAAACTTTGTGCACATGTTTATTATAAAGTGAACTGTTTGATATATATGTCAAACTTTGTGCACATGTTTTGCATTATAAAGTGAACTGTTTGATATATATGTCAAACTTTGTGCACATGTTCATTATAAAGTGAACTGTTTGATATATATGTCAAACTTTGTGCACATGTTCATTATAAAGTGAACTGTTTGATATATATGTCAAACTTTGTGCACATGTTTATTATAAAGTGAACTGTTTGATATATATGTCAAACTTTGTGCACATGTTCATTATAAAGTGAACTGTTTGATATATATGTCAAACTTTGTGCACATGTTCATTATAAAGTGAACTGTTTGATATATATGTCAAACTTTGTGCACATGTTCATTATAAAGTGAACTGTTTGATATATATGTCAAACTTTGTGCACATGTTCATTATAAAGTGAACTGTTTGATATATATGTCAAACTTTGTGCACATGTTCATTATAAAGTGAACTGTTTGATATATATGTCAAACTTTGTGCACATGTTCATTATAAAGTGAACTGTTTGATATATATGTCAAACTTTGTGCACATGTTTATTATAAAGTGAACTGTTTGATATATATGTCAAACTTTGTGCACATGTTTATTATAAAGTGAACTGTTTGATATATATGTCAAACTTTGTGCACATGTTCATTATAAAGTGAACTGTTTGATATATATGTCAAACTTTGTGCACATGTTCATTATAAAGTGAACTGTTTGATATATATGTCAAACTTTGTGCACATGTTCATTATAAAGTGAACTGTTTGATATATATGTCAAACTTTGTGCACATGTTCATTATAAAGTGAACTGTTTGATATATATGTCAAACTTTGTGCACATGTTCATTATAAAGTGAACTGTTTGATATATATGTCAAACTTTGTGCACATGTTGAACTGTTTGATATATTATAAAGTGAACTGTTTGATATATATGTCAAACTTTGTGCACATGTTCATTATAAAGTGAACTGTTTGATATATATGTCAAACTTTGTGCACATGTTCATTATAAAGTGAACTGTTTGATATATATGTCAAACTTTGTGCACATGTTCATTATAAAGTGAACTGTTTGATATATATGTCAAACTTTGTGCACATGTTCATTATAAAGTGAACTGTTTGATATATGTCAAACTTTGTGCACATGTTCATTATAAAGTGAACTGTTTGATATATATGTCAAACTTTGTGCACATGTTCATTATAAAGTGAACTGTTTGATATATATGTCAACTTTGTGCACATGTTCATTATAAAGTGAACTGTTTGATATATATGCCAAACTTTGTGCACATGTTCATTATAAAGTGAACTGTTTGATATATATGTCAAACTTTGTGCACATGTTTATTATAAAGTGAACTGTTTGATATATATGTCAAACTTTGTGCACATGTTCATTATAAAGTGAACTGTTTGATATATATGTCAAACTTTGTGCACATGTTCATTATAAAGTGAACTGTTTGATATATATGTCAAACTTTGTGCACATGTTCATTATAAAGTGAACTGTTTGATATATATGTCAAACTTTGTGCACATGTTCATTATAAAGTGAACTGTTTGATATATATGTCAAACTTTGTGCACATGTTCATTATAAAGTGAACTGTTTGATATATATGTCAAACTTTGTGCACATGTTCATTATAAAGTGAACTGTTTGATATATATGTCAAACTTTGTGCACATGTTCATTATAAAGTGAACTGTTTGATATATATGTCAAACTTTGTGCACATGTTCATTATAAAGTGAACTGTTTGATATATATGCCAAACTTTGTGCACATGTTCATTATAAAGTGAACTGTTTGATATATATGTCAAACTTTGTGCACATGTTTATTATAAAGTGAACTGTTTGATATATATGTCAAACTTTGTGCACATGTTCATTATAAAGTGAACTGTTTGATATATATGTCAAACTTTGTGCACATGTTCATTATAAAGTGAACTGTTTGATATATATGTCAAACTTTGTGCACATGTTCATTATAAAGTGAACTGTTTGATATATATGTCAAACTTTGTGCACATGTTCATTATAAAGTGAACTGTTTGATATATATGTCAAACTTTGTGCACATGTTCATTATAAAGTGAACTGTTTGATATATATGTCAAACTTTGTGCACATGTTCATTATAAAGTGAACTGTTTGATATATATGTCAAACTTTGTGCACATGTTCATTATAAAGTGAACTGTTTGATATATATGCCAAACTTTGTGCACATGTTCATTATAAAGTGAACTGTTTGATATATATGTCAAACTTTGTGCACATGTTCATTATAAAGTGAACTGTTTGATATATATGCCAAACTTTGTGCACATGTTCATTATAAAGTGAACTGTTTGATATATATGTCAAACTTTGTGCACATGTTCATTATAAAGTGAACTGTTTGATATATATGTCAAACTTTGTGCACATGTTCATTATAAAGTGAACTGTTTGATATATATGTCAAACTTTGTGCACATGTTCATTATAAAGTGAACTGTTTGATATATATGTCAAACTTTGTGCACATGTTCATTATAAAGTGAACTGTTTGATATATATGTCAAACTTTGTGCACATGTTCATTATAAAGTGAACTGTTTGATATATATGCCAAACTTTGTGCACATGTTCATTATAAAGTGAACTGTTTGATATATATGTCAAACTTTGTGCACATGTTCATTATAAAGTGAACTGTTTGATATATATGTCAAACTTTGTGCACATGTTCATTATAAAGTGAACTGTTTGATATATATGTCAAATTCCGATATTTCACTGAACATGGAATTGTAATAATGCAAATGAGGCATGGTGTTCTATGGACCCATACTCTTGTTATCCATTTTTGACAATAATCCGGAAAACTGTAATGAATAGAGAGAAATTGTTAACAGCAAATGGATCAGCAACGCAAGATCTTATTGAAATAAAATTATGAATAACATCTATTAACTCCTTATTAGGGTTATTGATCTTAAATGACGACCATTTAAAAAATTTCTCCAATGGATGGATCTAGATAAAACCTTATCAAAATCTTATAAAATTTGTGAAAGATGGCTGCCACTGTTGATAATGATTTTAATGTTGCTTATTTAACCAGATGAGTGTTTCATGGGGGTTGTAATAGGGGTAGCTTCAAGACGAATAATGGTAAAAAATCTTACCAAATGATGTTCACAGTAATTTTTGGTACATGACGATAAAATGTACATTTTCTTTATGACGATAAAAAAATCGACTGATTTTGACGAATCATGATAAATTCTTTCCAAAAATAATGATAATGGATAATTATTTGAGACCTGTGACGAATCACGATAAGGATATTTTGACGAATCAAGAAAAAATTTCAACCAATTTGACGTTATCGGTAGCCGAAAAAATAACCCTTTGATGCCTGACAGTAAAGGGCATTCCTACCCTCAGTCATGATTCTGGTAGTGTCTTTAAGATGTGTTATGATTGCCAATGAGAAAACTTTTCATCAGAGACCAAATGATGTAGAAGTTGTCAACTAAAGGTTACTGTATGGCCTTCAACAGTGAGCAAAACCCATACTGACTATTGCAAGCTTTAAAAGGCCCTGACATGACAAATGTAGAACAATTCAAACAAGACAACCAACGGCCAGATTTATGTACAAAACAATAAACAACAAACATTTAATTACTGTGAGCTCATGACTTGGGACAGGCACATATAGAATGTAGAGGGGTTAAACATGTCTTTGGGCACCCAACCCTCCCCTAACCTGGAAAAAATGAAAACAACATGTTATTAACTTCATACGAATGAAGCGCTTTTCTGGATTTACCTTCATCAGGAACTCTCAAAGCTGAATATTTGAAAGCCAAGGATGTATAAGAACCTAAACAGTTGAAGAGCTAAATAACCAAAAAGGACGTAAAAAACAGTAGTGTAACAGCACAACATAAGAACAAAGTATGAAAATCATTTGAAAAAGACTCAGGACTAATTAGATTGACACAAAGCACACAAAAAACAAACAAAAACACTAAAGACACAAAGTACCGATCGGAGATTTCTAGCAGGTACTGAAAGCTCGTCCACAGCCAATAACAACTTAAAATCATGTATTCAAAACTATCCAAGTCTAGTTTATTCTAGTCAATTTTTAAATTGCCAAAATAACAACTTCTGAATCACCAATTGTTAAATTAGATTTCTGTATGTAGTAACTACTAGAGAGGTGTTTAACCACCTTGACTACCAATGGTCGGTTCTGTATGTATATAGAGAATGAGGTATTCCTAAAAATCAAATTCTACCTTATAACAAAAAGTTTAAATCTTACCCTATGATAACTGGTATAATGCCAACATAAAGTTTTGTATAGCTTGCACAGTTTTTGAGCATTTGATAAAAGATATATATCACAAAAATACTTCAAGCCTGTTTGGTCTCTGTAATATTGGGATGATCAGTTTGATACCTGTGTATGTTTCACCAAAAATGTTTCCACTGAAATTGATTATAAGTATACCTAATTGACTTACAATAATGTTACTTAATTGACTTACGAGTAAGTTGTGTTAATTGACTTACGACTAAGTTTACTTAATTGACTTATGAGTAAGTTTACTTAGTGGACTTGCATCAGTTATTTTTGTTGAAATTTGTTTTGTGAAACAAATGAAAGGAAATACGGTGGTGCCATGTTTTTTTTTCCCAGCTGAATACTAAGCCATATATCATAACTTAAAACCCTTTAAAAATAATGATTATAGGTTGCATGCAAGATCTTGTAATAAAATAACACATATTTTAAACTGTATGATGAAGTGAATACCCTCTTCTATTTGTGATTAAATGACTGAATGGTCGACAAGAGTACTATTGACCACTCTGAAGTGATTTATAACACACAGAGGATAAAACATTTCCATTTAAGTGTAAAAAATCATCAATTATTCAATGCATCAATCAGTACGCAATAATATTTGACAATTTATTTTGATATAATATGTCTGTATTGTATAGTTAGCAGATCAGATTTCCTTCAGATAGTAATAATTGTGCTTTTGTGATTAAATACCAATTTACAGATATAGATTTTTTATAGTAATATTTCTTGACGCCCCATTTTAATCTGTTCTTTAAAAATAGTGTGATACATTTGTTTTTTAATTTGCATTATTTCCAGTATTTGTCAATTAAAACATAGTGGCTAAATTATGGTATCTCAATGTTCCTGAGAATATATATTGGATCCAGGATGAGGTGCAGCAATCATAAACAAATTTAGTTTTTTAGACGGGGATTTCATTCTGTTGTTCCACTGACAGGGGTGTAGAAATATCAAAATTCTTCATTACTACATAAAAATCTATTTTTGTCCAGCCTGCGACTTTTGTCGCAGAAAGCTAGACATAGGGATAGTGATCCGGCTGCGGCGGCGGCGTTAGCTAACTTCTTAAAAGCTTTATATTTTAGAGGCTAGAAGACCTGGATGCTTCATACTTTGTATATAGATGTCTTATGTTACGAAGTTTTTTCTGTCATATGTCCATTGTCCTTGACCTCATTTTCATAGTTCAGTGACTACTTGAAAAAAAAAGTCAACATTTTTTGTAATGTTAATTTCTTTCTTATTATGAGTAATAGGATAACTATATTTAGTATGTGCATACCTTGCAAGGTCCTCATACCCGTCAGACAATTTTCATTTGACCTCGACCTTATTTCATGGATCAGTGAACAAGGTTAAGTTTTCATGGTCAAGTCCATATATCAGATACTATAAGCAGTAGGTCTACTATATTTGGTATATGGAATGATTGTAAGGTGTACATGTCCAACTGGTAGGTGTCATCTGACCTTGACATCATTTTCATGGTTCAGTGGTCATAGTTAAGTTTTTGAGTTTTGGTCTTTTTTTCTAATACTATATGCAATAGGTCTACTATATTTGGTGTATGGAAATATTTTATGATGTACATGTCAGTCTCGCAGGTTTTATTTGACCTTGACCTCATTTTCACGGTTCATTTCTCAGTGTAAGTTTTTGTGTTTTGGTCTGTTTTTCTTCAACTATAAGCAATAGATCAACTATATTTGTTGTATGGAAGGATTGTAAAGTGTATATGTCTGTCTGGCAGGTATCATCTGACCTTGACCTCATTTTCATGGTTCATTGGTCAATGTTAAGTTTTCATGGTTAAAGTTTGTTTCTTAGATACTATAAGCAATAGGTCAACTATATTTAATGCATAAATTGATTGTAAGCTGTACATGTCTGTCTGGCATGGTTCACCTGACCTTGACCTCATTTTAATGGTTCATTGGTCAATGTTAAGTTTTCTTGTTTAAGACTGTTTCTTAGAAACTATAAGCAATAGGTCAACTATGTTTGGTTTATTGAATGATTGTAAGGTGTACATGTATTTCTCCTTTGGTTTATCTGACCTTGACCTCATTTTCTTGGATCATGTAAAGTTTATGTGTTACTTGTAGTAAAGCTTTATATTTAGGACTATCAACATAAAATCAATGGTTAGTAAAGAAGGCGAGACATTTCAGTGTGTGCACTCTTGTTCCTGAAAATTTTTTTGGCTTGTCCCTACTGGTTGTGCTATTAAAGAAATCATTTGTCCTAGACAAGTATTTGGATCATATTTACTTGGCAAATCGGGCATGTTATTTCCATAACCATGCCATTGGGTTGTTTGATAAAGTATCTTTTAAGTTATGGTATCTTGAGTGATATCATTCAGACTATAGCAGACGGCATCTATTACATGTAATATGTTTTGTGCAACACTGTTAATTTTCCTGGAAGTCTGTCTATGTATTAAGGTTATAAAACTGACCAATATTATCAGACAGAAATCAGATACTCCCTGTTTACTGAAGTTCCATATTTGTTAGACTTTCCAGTTGATTTAATTCATCCAATATGCATGAATTAGATATTTTCTACTAAATCAATTGGAATTTATTGGCATTTTATTATCACATAAGTTGAAGACTTTCATTATAATGTCTAATGCATTGTTAACATAGTATTTTCAAATGTCGGTATTAGCTGACTATTTCTCACCAAAAACATCCTCTATGAACTTAGTACTGAAATAATATTAGTATATGGCTATTAAAATTGATATAGAATCCTAGATAAATTATTGATGACTGAAACTTTAGAAATAATCTAATCAATATAAAAGGCCAAATAAACAATATAAAATGATCATTTGTTTATATGAATAACTACTGAAAAAGTAAACATTGAATTGATCATATCAAAGGATACAGGAGCTAAACTATTGGTCGATTACAGTGTGAAAAATTCAATATTACCTTTTAAATTGACAATACGTTAATATAACATACTACAAACATATGGCTTACTTAGCATGTGTATGCTGTAGTAGAAAAAAGGATTTAACAAAAGCAGATGTTGTTTTTTAATAGAAAATGAACCTTTTACCTATAAAAGAGACAGTGTTGAATTGATTGTAAACAATGCTTTGTAAAATCATTGATTGACATGTGGAAGAAAGTAATTGTTTTAAGAGTAATGTGACATGTTTGTCTGTTTCCCACACATAAGTGCTGTAATGTGGAATTTGTTGGAAAATGGATTTTATTACAACGACAATGGTCATTAGGCAATTTTTGTGTTCCGGGCATTTATGAGCATTTATTGTTGATCGTTGATAGTTTTTATATAATGGATGGTGAATGTTTCTTTGTCATGTGACATTGTGGTAAAAACAAACAGTTTATTGTTTTATTCGTATTCATTTCATGCAAAACAAGAAATTATATTTCAACATGAGTATAAAGATATAAATTGAAGACTGAAATGTCACCTAAATGATGGGAAGACGTTTAATTTCTGCTTTAAGTCAGCAAATTTTAAATTTAAAGTCTGTATTTGGATTTGGTGATTCTTCAACAGAGAAGGAAGAAAAGGCTGTGACAGCAGTAAAGAAGGAACCTATTGCAGCAGAACAGTTCATACAACGACTTAAGCAAAAGAAATCGGATAAATATTTGAAAATTGAAGTTCGGGTAAGTGATATTTATTTTGTTTATTCAATTTAATTCAATTTATATATATGTGAAACAAAACTAATTTTCACATATTTTCACATCAAAACCATCATCGTCTTGAAATTGTTAAATCTATGAATCTTTTTTTCAATGAATCTCTGTTTTCTGTTTTCTATGTTATAAAATTACTGTGTCATTACCCAATTTCTGTTTATTTACTGGTTCATTGGACTGGAATATTTGATCTATAAATAGTGCAATTTGGTCCATATATCATTAGATCATATACTCTATTTGTCTTACCATTGTGACTTCACATTCCTTAAATGATTGTCAGCTAATATAAGGTTATTCTGCATGTCATATTATTATGTAGGGCAATATGATTGAGCAAGATACCATAGAGCTCTGATTGTTGCTAATTTACAGAGATAAAAAAGATGTTGATTTTAAACACCAGTATATAATGTAAATTAGAAAAATGTAAAAGAAAGACAAATTTGTTTGAAACATTTTCAGGTTTTACAAATGACATTGGTGCATTAGCAAATATTGCAAATATTGCAAACAAATTAGTCCTAGGAGGCATTAGGAGGGGATTCATAATATAATAACTAACAAAAATATACCTGAATATGTGGGGTCCATGAAAAAATGGACCTTACTCTGGCAACTGACCTACAAAGTATTTGTATGGACCACATGTATTCCCAGAGATTTAATGTTAATCAAATAATAAATGATAATTGATAATGAAATATGTAGTCCTCTTGTAAAATATCATTGTATAACTTTTTATATGTTTTTTTCAAAACAGAATAATACTTTGGATTTTTTTTGTCAGTTATAATATTCAGGATTGGATTTTTTTTGTCAGTTATAATATTCAGGATTTGGATTTTTTTTGTCAGATTTTTCAAGTGAAAGGCATCAGCATCAGAATACAAAGGATCCAGTTTAAAAAAAAAATAAGACTGGTAAATTAAAACCCAAGTTTGACAAAAAGAAAGGTGACTGATAAGGTGAAATAGTGAAAGATACATGTATAAAATAAAATGTTTATCATTCAGTGGCTCTATAAGTAACTTTTCTCTTTTGACTTATTCAAGAGTCGCATCCCTTTAAAATCATTAATTGATTGTTCCTGAACATGAGAGTTACTTCCCTTTAAAAACTGAAAGAAAAATGAAAATAATTACAATATATAAAATTCATGTGTCTGAAGCGCTTTTCTGGATTTACCTTCCAACACTCAAAACCAAAGCCAAGGATGTATAAGTACTGAAACAGTTGAACAGCTATCTGACCAAAAAGGACCTAAAAATAACAACCAAATCAATCATGACAGATGTGCACTAATCAACTATATAGAGTAAGTTGAGTTTATTGAAATTTACTCAGCAAATTGGTTGCAGTGGCCAATTCTTAAACAAATTGAACTTGTTTAAGAGTATTGAAATTGTAAAAAAAAATGTGACATGAAATGACCTTAAAAGACAGTTGGTGCTTAGATACCATAATGTCAGCATTTGAAAAAACTGATATATAAATTATTTGTATAAAATCATCCAAAAAATATTCAGTTATCAGGAATTACGCCCCCTTTCTAATATCCTGGATTCTCCCCTTATTTGTACATGATAAAAGGCTAAATTTAGACTGTAACCTGAAATAACCCTTGATCAGCTGTATTATTATTTATGAATAAATCTCAAATTATCAGTTTCTTGTGTGTATTGATTTTATTTCAACTGACTTAGATGGAATTACTGTATGTTGTTTTATATTATTATCATCCTCATTAACATCGTTAGTTTAGTTTGCTGATGAATTTCAGACTATAAGATCTAATTACGTTGTCCATAAATTTTCAATTTCTTCAGATTAAGTCGGAACATTAAAATTTACAGTGCAAAGTTATGATAATGGCTTAACATCATTAAGCATACGTATGGAGTTTTAACAGTCTTATATTTTTCTTTTGAGAACTTCATAAAGATTTTAGTATCTGAATGTTTGTAACAAAATGTCCAATATTTTAGTTTTTTTAAGTACCATGTTACAGGACCAACAATCCACAAGGGAAGGTTTATCCACTCATTGGTAATAAAGTTAGGGACAAAAGTATAGAGGTTTTATATGTGAGTGTAAGGCCTTAAATGTTAAAAATAATTTACAGCTAAAACTATAGATGTGCGAACCAATTTTTCTTTCAGTGGTCAATACTATCTTCTCTTTCTTTATTTCATCAAGTGTTGTCTTAAAAAAAATATGATGTTGCAACAAAATTTTCATTAAAAAGGGCTGTTATCAGACCTTTAATTCTTTACAGTCTCATTCTGTTATCAGATCTTATTCTTTATAGCCTCATTCTGTTATCAGACCTTATTCTTTACAGCCTCATTCTGTTATCAGACCATATTCTTTGCAGCCTCATTCTGTTATCAGACCTTATTCTTTACAGCCTCATTCTGTTATTATACCTTATTCTTTACAGCCTCAGTCTGTTGTTATCAGACCTTATTCTTGACAGCCTCATTCTGTTATCAGACCTTATTCTTTACAGCCTCATTCTGTTATCAGACCTTATTCTTTACAGCCTCATCCTGTTATCAGACCTTATTCTTTACAGCCTCATTCTGTTATCAGACCTTATTCTTTACAGCCTGGTTCTATATGTACATGCAGATTATTTTGCTCTTATTCCTTTAAATGTCAAAACTTCGTTTTTATACAGTGTCAAATAGATTATACTGTATGTTGTAGAAGAAGACAATTTGAAACTTATCTATATGACCAATTTTTTTTTTACTTTTTCAAAGATTCCAATGATCCAAGTTGACATGAATTATTCACAGGGTATCTACTTTACAAAGTTTTGTCTGATGACCCAGATTTCCAATTACAGTTATTCAGAAATCAGAAACCTAAAACTTAAACAACTGAAAAATGACAAAAAAATTCGATATGTCACGTTATCACCTTGGCATAAGAATCATTAACTGTGCACAAGAAAGTTGATCCTTATATTTCAGAGATGTTGGGTATACATCAATGAGACAGAAACCCAACAAAAAGGTAAATAGAAATACCTTTGTGTCTGTACAATATGTGATGTTCTGAATTGCCTTGAGTCAAGGAATATGCAGATGAATGAAAGATCTGCCATTAACCCTTACCATGTGGTGACCGTCATATGACTGGATTATCCAAACTACCGTTATTTGGCTCTAATGGCTCTTCATACTTTTAGAGGTCAACTTTATGACATTAATTTTGAAGTTATGCATGTTTCCTCAACCTGAGGCTATTCATTGTCATGTTTCTCATGTTAAAGGTGCATTTTCAGCTCAAATACAAATTTGGAAAATTGAAATCGAATAAACTGTTTTTTCTGGAAGGGTGGGCTTCCCTTCTGTGTCAGACACACGCAGTTCAGAGGCCTAAAACTTTAAAAATTAGTGTAAACCTGCAGGAATATAACTACTGATTGTGTTTATTATTGAAATCCACTTAGTGAAAGACTACTTCCGGTTGCAGGTCCAGTTGAAGCCAAAATTTGGGAAAAATCGATAAATTCCAGATTTTTGGTGCAAATGACCTTCTTTAGACTGCTGTACCAAGATCTGTTTGACTCCGACCTAGGCTTTGTTGTGATTGATGTGTTCACTGGGGTCCACTCTACATGCATGCTACAGTAAGATACATCTATCAGCTTCCCTCGACCTTCCTAGTCAAGAAGTAGGATGAAAGATCGTCCAAATTGACTCTCTTTGCACCTGATGACCAACTTTGGGGCAAATTGCCGCCCACCAGCCCTGCCCTCGTCATCCCGCCCACCCCACCCAACCCGTGATCCCTATCTTAGATTTAAAGGAATCAATATGCATCAGCAGCAGGGTAAAGCTCATTTGCATGTAATTTGCATATTTTTGCAAATAAACAAAAATTAGACATTTTCTGAAAACAATTCAGCATGGTAAGTGTTAACATATCCTAAAGGACAATGAACATGAAGATATGACTCATGACAACTACTAACAAAGTTCCTTATCTGAGACATTCATATGAAGATATGGGTGGGGAGGGTGGGTGGGTCTAAACTAGAATTTCACAATAAAATTCCCCACTTTTAATCTCTTTCAGCGGAATGACAAAAAAAACAGAGAAGAATGTACATAAAAGATTGATTGTTGGTGCCTAATGACACTTTCAGCACTCTTGGCTATATCATGGCGGCCAGCTTTTTATTGGTGGAAAAGGCGGATGGCCCAGAGAGAACCACATCCCTTAAAAAGGAAACTAGCAATCCTTGTCAATTAAGATCCGAGTCCAACACACCTGGGAAGGGGGAGGGGGCTTGAACTGAAAATTAAATTATACTGTATAAAAGCTGAAAGCAAGCTAAAAGCACTACATATTCTGATGTAAAATCTTGTCTGTGTACAGCATTCTAACAGCAATTGTTTTAAACTCTCAGATTTTTTATAGCCGTATTAAATTGTAAACCAACTAGTTATTGGGAAATCTTGTCTAAAGATATTGGTTTGGTTTCAAAAGGGAAGAGTGTGTTGTTGTTATTGTGGTGACTTTTTCTAGGTATGTTGAATATTTGATCCTTCTGTATAAGTTCTAAAGGGTGTAATTTGATCATTTTGTTAATGGAAAACTGTTGTCATAAAATCAAAAATGAGAAATGATTTTGTTATAATATATCAGTCTATAACAAGATTCCAGAAATATCATGGAAAATTGTAGAAAAAAAGTATTCTGTAATGAATCTCTCTTCAAATTTATATAAAGTGTGAAAAAATAGCTTTTTGTCATGAACTAAGAAATTTTTAGGTTATTTTGTTAGCTTGGATTGAAATGGTTATTAAAGAAAAATATGAATAATAGATTAACTGTATATAAACCTGTATAATTATAATAAATCAACTTCTACCTTGACATTATTAAGAATAATGGAATACCTTATACTCTTTTTTTATTTTACTTTTTAGCTCACCTGGCCCAAAGGGCCAAGTGGGCTTTTCTCATCACTTGGCATCCGTCGTCCGTCGTCCATTAACCTTTTACAAAATCTTCTCCTCTGAAACTACTTGGCCAAATTTAACCAAACTTGGCCACAATCATCATTGGGATATCTAGTTTTAAAAATGTGTTCGGTGACCCGGCCAACTAACCAAGATGGCCGCCATGGCTAAAAATAGAACATAGGGGTAAAATGTAGGTTTTGGCTTATATCTCTGAAACCAAAGCATTTAGAGCAAATCTGATGGAGTAAAATTGTTTATCAGGCCAAGATCTATCTGCCCTGAAATTTTCAGATGAATCGGACAACCTGTTGTTGGGTTGCTGCCCCTGAATTGGTAATTTTAAGGAAATTTTGCCGTTTTTGGTTATTATCTTGAATATTATTATAAATAGAGATAAACTATAAACAGCAATAATGTTCAGCAAAGTAAGATCTACAAATAAGTCAACTTGACCAAAATGGTCAGTTGACCCCTTAAGGAGTTATTGCCCTTTATAGTCAATTTTTAACCATTTTTCGTAAATTTTTGTAATCTTTTACAAAAATCTTCTCCTCTGAAACTACTAAGACAAATTTAACCAAACTTGTCCATAATCATCATTAGGATATCTAGTTTGAAAAATGTGTCAAATGACCCTGCCCGCAAACCAAGATGGCCGACATGGCTAAAAAATAGTACATAGGGTAAAATGCAGTTTTTGGCTCATATCTCTGAAACCAAAGCATTTAGAGCAAATCTGACGGGATAAAATTGTTCATTAGGTCAAGATCTATCTGCCCTGAAATTTTCAGACCAATCAGGCAACACGTTGTTGGGTTGCTGCCCCTGAATTGGTAATTTTAAGAAAATTTTGCAGCTTTTGGTTATAATCTTGAATATTATAATAGATAGAGATAAACTGTAAACAGCAATAATGTACAGCAAAGTAAGATCTACAAATAAGTCAACATGACCGAAATTGTCAATTGACCCCTTAAGGAGTTATTGCCCTTCATAGTCAATTTTTTACAATTTTCATAAATTTTGTAAATTTTTAAAATTTTTACAAAATATTTTCCACTGTAACTACTGGGCCAAGTTCATTATAGATAGAGATAATTGTAAGCAGCAAGAATGTTCAGTAAAGTAAGATCTACAAACACATCACCATCACCAAAACACAATTTTGTCATGAATCCATCTGTGTCCTTCGTTTAATATGCACATAGACTAAGGTGAGCGACACAGGCTCTTTAGAGCCTCTAGTTGCTTTATTTTACAACTAATGGAAATGTTTTTTGATGCCCCAACATGCCTAAAAGCAGGACATTTTAGCAAAAAAGTTCAAAACTTAATTATTGGACATTTTAGTGCCATCATTGTAGCCCATTTTAGTTCCTGATTGATTTGCTCACCTGTATTTTCTGTAACCTATTTTAACAAAAACTTACAGTCTCACAATATTGTAAAAGTTGGATTGGTTTAACCTTGAAAATATGTTGTTAAAACAAAACTAAGAAATGAAGGTGCAATATTACAAGTTCCTTATGCTGTCGAATGGAATCCCTCAATGTCCATTTTGTTTATGAACAGCACTTTTGTATTTAGATATTTAATCAAGAAGGATAAGCTTGATTTATGGAATGAAGCTGTAAGATGAGTGATACAGGGGTCTATTGCTTTTAGAGTCAAAATTAAGTAGAAATAAGATTCTCACTCTAGTTTTTATTACAGGCTCAAATTTTATAGAAAATAACAGTAGCATTGACTCAGTATAATGAAACAAGATAGAGAATATTCACCTGTGTTCTTCTGTTTTCAATGACGTTTTAAAGGTATCTTGATTTTTGATCCCTCTGTATAAGTTCTATAGGGTATAATTTGATCATTCTATTAATGGAAAACTGTTATCATAAAAGCAAAAATGAGAAATAATTTTGTTATAATATATCAGTCTATAACAAGATTCCAGAAATATCATGGAAAATTCTGAGAAAAGGTAATGAATCTCATCAAATTTATATATAGTGTGAAAAATAGCTTTTTGTCATGAACTTAGAAATTCTGAGCTTATTTTCAACTCTAATTGAAACATAAATTTTGGAAAAATTTGAAAAATAGATTTTCAGAATATGACCTCTTTATATTATAATTTGTAAAACAATGACTTTCTGTTACAATTTTGGTCTGACTGAGTAATTAAAGTGATGATCAAAACCCCTTACTTTATTTTATAAGGAATCGTAACATTTTTGTTATGCTCCACCATTCTAAAAGCAGGACATTTTAGGGGAAAAATTCAAAACTACAAGTGAATATTTTAAGGCTAACATTATATTAAAAAAGGAAATTTGGTATGATTGCCAATGAGACAACTCTCCGCCAGAGACGAAGTATCATGGATGTTGCAACTATAGGTCACTGTACGTCCTTCAACATTGAGCAAAACCCGTAACGCATAGCAAGCTATTAAAGGCCATGCCATAACAAAACAGAAAACAATTGAAATGAGAAAACTAACAGCCTTTTTTATGTACAAAACAACAAACGACAATTAATATAGCCCATTTTAGGGCTGATTAATCCTTTCACTTGTGTTTCCCATCATAAGGAAAACTTACCAAGTCTAACAATATTTATATTGATGTAATTTAAAAAGAAAAAAATATGTTATTTAAACAATACAAAAGAAAGGAAGGTGCAATATGAGAAGAGTTCTGTGATTGATTTGAAAAAGTATTTAAAAAGCTAAGAAATCCACTGAGATAAAAAGTAATTTTGTGGTCAATATTTTAGGGAATAATTAAGATCTTATTATATACAATCACTGGAATATAATTTCCAAGCTAGAACAGTTTGTAATTATTGAGATTTAAGTTTTGGTTTTAAAATGCAAAGAATTCCAACTTGTTGTGTTGTTGTTGTGTCGTATTTTAGAATTCAAACTTGTTGTGTTGTATTTTGATGAATATGTCATTTTGATATTGTGCTGTTTTGACATTATTTTTTTTTTTGTGTAAATGATAAGAAAAATGGAAAAAGTTTCTTTTGCTATAATATTGGTTTAGAATATTTTAATTTTTGCTCAAATGGATTTTTGGTGCTAAATCATCTGTTTTTTTGGGCTAAAATGTCCTCATTTGCTAAATGGAGAGTATTAAAGTCATTTTCTATGTTTTCAATGTATTGTGTGCGATTTTGTCCCGTGTACGTTTACTCCATATCCTTTCATTTTCTATTTTCCAACATTTTGTGACAGTATCTTTCTCACTTTTAGCTGCCATTGTGAAAAAAAGGGTGTCTGAGTGATGAAATTTGTATAATCTTAAAAACAGGGTCTGAAATTTTACGTTTTAGGAATGCCTAAAGTTTAAAAAGCACTTAACTTAAACAACAACTATAATTAGCACTTTAAATTAGATAGTGTTCTCAGATAGTTAAAATATTGAAATATTCATTGATTCCAGCTCAGGGAATAGTTTTGCAACCTAATAATTTATTTTTCAACATTAATTTTTGTGATCCAAGTATCAGTTAAATGATAACAGTTTTATAAGTACTTTAATCATGCTGTATGTATGGAGACAGAATTAATGGATTTCAAAAATTAAATGGTAAGGGGTCAAATTATACTATATTGCTTTCAGAGAACATTTATCATTATTTGTAGCAATCCCCAAGTTGTCTGTTTAACCTTTGATCCCAATGAATTTGGTGAGAGATTTCACTTTATAAATTTCTACAGGGAAATAAAACAACATTTCCAGATACACAATTGAATTAATCCAAAATGCATGTTTGTTGATATAGAGTGGTCCTGAATTAGTATATTTGGTCATTAAACAAGTTACTATTGATTGTTTGCTCAGAAGAATTGTTGTTTTTGCTTCAGTCATCAGCAATTTACTTAGTACAGTTCTCAAACAGGTACATTGCTGGTCATTGTTGAAGTTATAGGGATTACAAAAAGTCGTAATTAATTTTCCAGCAAGCTGTTTTTGTGGAAGTGATGCATTGTATAACATTACTGATTAATAACATATTCCAATGTGCAAGAATTATTCTTTAAGGAAGTATGATGCATTGGTGTCATATCTCTAAATTTTTCACCAGAAAATACCAAGAATTTATAGTAAAATGCACTATCACTCATAATTTATTTCAAGTTCAAATACAGAGATTTTATTTTTCTGAAAAAGAAATTTTGAATCCAAATCATGAGAAATAATGACTTGCACTTCACATATTTTAAAAGAATTACTTTATATACAAAGTTCAAATTGAAATAAAAGATCAGCACAGTCTTGGTATGTTGTTGTTTTTATATCATATTTTTTTGTCTGGCAAATTGGTTTCAAAATTATCTCTGCCTCTGAAACTGTTAAGTTAATTAGAAGCAAACTCTGAATCATCACAAAACATTTCAATTTTTTTATGTTCTGCTAAAATTTTGCCATTTGCTAAACATCAAATATTTATGAGATTTTCACAACAAACACCCGAGGCTATCCTGTGGCATTCGAGCTCGGTAATACAGCATTTAACCAAATTCAAATAAAACATTCAAAAAACAATTTGATTAAGTAATTTGTTCTACCATTTTGCGCAAGCTTACCTGAACTTATGTACATTTTTTTGGACAAAGGTATGGCAACATTGATATATGACAATTGGAAAATTCAATTTTATTTTAGTGATTGAGACATTTTAAAATTCAAACTGAAGTTTTGTATAAAATTTACTACCATTTCGAAATTTTTATCCCTGAACATTGTTTTCATAAGAAAATCTACCATAAATGCACAATTTTACAAGAGATTTAAACATTTAAATCTAATTTTAAGCATCTGAATGATTAATTTTTTTCTTAATGCTAAATGCTCACAGAGAGAGAAAAAAAAGGTATGATGGCCATCTGTGACCAAAGTAAGAAGATGAAATGATAATAAAACTAAGGATTTTTTTTTTTCAAATGTCATTTAGCTGGTTGTTTATCTGATCTATCTGCACGTTAATAGTAAAAAATAGACAAAGATTTTAAAGGAAATTAAAGAAAATTATTTTCCATATGTCTGTATCCTAAATGAAAGAAAGTAAACTGTCAATTCTCAGATTGGTGGTAAACAATTAAAATTAACTTTGTGAATGAAAATTTTCCCCTAACTGAATGTTTTTTTCATTTCTCAAATCATAGTGTAGTTTTAAACAGTAAAACATTGTTTAAAAAAAAAAAGAGTTTTAAACCTTGTGAAAATTTGTGCAATTAAGTTTTTCCTGTTTTTTTATTTCAGGCCATTGTGCGGAATCAGGATGAATTTCCCTGTACTGTGGCCATGATGCCTGACAACATACTTCTCAATGTTAACCAAGATGTTGTCTCTTGTAAGTAGCTTCAGAAACATGTATAAATATTATACTCTTTAACCTTCTTCCCTTCTAGAAAGAATGAAAGCCTTCACTTGAATTAAGGATGTTCGCTACTCTGTTTCAAATTTTTTTTTAAAGTCTGTGATAAATTGATAGAATATAAAAGACAGAACTAAGAAAGAAGGAAAAACCTGAAAAGTCCTTGTCCTTGTTTTTGAGATATTTTGGCAGGAAATGATTCTGTTTAGATTTTTTATTCATTAACATTGGCACCTTTTTCCTTCAAAAACAAAGAAAAAGTAAGACATCTTTTTATAAGATTTTCAAAGATGGCTTTTTTTTTATAAACTATATGAAATAAAATTATGAAAATAAAAGTAGGGGTTAGTGGGCAAATTTTTCAGTGGCAATACATGGATAACACCAGAGGATTAGAAATATCTGACAAAAAAAATTAAAAACAAGATCAGCAAACATCCTTCATCGGTTGTTGGATCTAAAAAAGTCACCTATAAGTTCAACAGAAACCCCTTTTTATGGCCCCGCCGCGGCGAAGGGGGCATTAAGTGTTACCCTTGTCAGTCTATCTTTATGTCCATACGTCCAAAATGTGGTTTCCATTCTCTAACTTAAGTTTGCCTCAATCAAATGTTATGAAACTTATACACAATGCTTATTACCACAAAAACAGATCAAGATTGAATTTTGGTTGCATTACTTTTACCATTCTAGAGTTATGCCCTTTACAAATGGAAAAATTGCTGAATTTTTAGTTTCTGTTCTCTAACTTAAGTTTGCTTCAACCAAATGTTATGAAACTTATACACAATGCTTATTACCATAAAAACAGTTCGAATTTGATGGGGTCACTTTTGTAGTTCTCTAGTTATGTCCCTTTATAATTTTCTTTGCAAGCGGGGGCATCATTTGTGTCCCATGGACACATTCTTCATTATTTGGAAGAAAGTTTCTAGATTTACAACATCCTCAAAGAAAAAATTGAGAACCATTTTTTTGGAACCATTTTTTTAAAATTTTTAAATGTTTTGCTATTAAACAAACATGAGCCATACCTCTATGTTAACAGTATTATTGTAGTTCTTTGTCAAATGCAGGGTAGAAAGTGAATACATGTATTTAAAAATGAATTAAATCATTTTTGTACATTTTATTAATTCACTGATAGAAGTTTAAAGAAGAACTTTTTCCTATGGACAGTCTTTAGTCCCATCTTAAATGTTTTTTTTAGGACTATTGTTTTGATGGTATATTTTTGATGGTGTCTATTAAATATATTCGCTAATTTTTCTAGACTGTGTGTAATTTACAGCTTGACAATGTAGTTGAAGCCTAATGTTGACCTGCAGATCTTCTTGTTTTTTGCTGTTTGTTTGCTGTCTCTTTGACATACATCCTATACCTCCTTCTATTCATGTATTGTCTAATGTTTCATTTTTAAGTATTATATTTGAAAAATTGGAAATGACAACAAAAATCTTTATCCCCACCCCCATACTTCGTTAATTGCAATTACAGATAATTGCTTAAAGACCATGTCGTATCACTTTGTTATTATTGACTTATTTCAAGGCAGAGTGGCTAAAATGAGAAAATTACCAACCAAATTGAATTATATATTCACTCCTGAAATTCTAGACAACTATTCATTGAGTTATGATGAAGTTTTTTGTAAATGAAAGCTTACATGGTTTTAATGAAGGATGTAATTGTTGTATAATGTTTATATTAAAGCATATATTGAATTTAAGTACGTTGTCATTAGCTACAGCAATATTACCACATAATATGGTACAGAAATCTTTCTTTTTGTATTAGTTGGAATTCGTAATTTTTATATGCAAAATTTAATGTAAAAATATATATTCATGTAAAATTCCGGGGATAAATAGAGTAAAATTGGCTGTTACATAGTCACAGGTTGGTTCATGTCTGTCATATTTGTTTTTTCGTAAATTGTTTTGTTGTAAATTAGGTTGTTAGCTTTTTCATTTAAATTGTTTCACATTTTTCATCTCAGGGACTTTTATAGCTGACTTTACTGTATGGGTTTTTCTCAATATTGAAGGCCATACGGTGACCTATAATTGCTTTCTATCACATTATTTTAACTCTGTTGGATAGTTGTCTCATTGGCAATCATACCACATCTGTTGATTTTTACAAAAAATGTATGAGGTTTGATCCCTGTCAGGATGGGAAAAGTCAGCTTTTATAAAAATGTATGAGGTTTGATCCCTGTCAGGATGGGAAAAGTCAGCTTTTATAAAAATGTATGAGGTTTGATCCCTGTCAGGATGGGAAAAGTCAGCTTTTATAACAATGTATGAGGTTTGATCCCTGTCAGGATGGGAAAAGTCAGCTTTTATAACAATGTATGAGGTTTGATCCCTGTCAGGATGGGAAAAGTCAGCTTTTATAACAATGTATGAGGTTTGATCCCTGTCAGGATGGGAAAAGTCAGCTTTTATAACAATGTATGAGGTTTGATCCCTGTCAGGATGGGAAAAGTCAGCTTTTATAACAATGTATGAGGTTTGATCCCTGTCAGGATGGGAAAAGTCAGCTTTTATAACAATGTATGAGGTTTGATCCCTGTCAGGATGGGAAAAGTCAGCTTTTATAACAATGTATGAGGTTTGATCCCTGTCAGGATGGGAAAAGTCAGCTTTTATAAAAATGTATGAGGTTTGATCCCTGTCAGGATGGGAAAAGTCAGCTTTTATAAAAATGTATGAGGTTTGATCCCTGTCAGGATGGGAAAAGTCAGCTTTTATAAAAATGTGTTTAATTGTTGGCTCAATTTTGTCTGTGAATTTACAGGTTGACCACTTTCAAAAAATAAACTTTGGGAGAATTCTTTACAATAATTTGTTCGCCTCTGGATTCTTTTTGCTGTTACATGTATATTAAAATCTTTCATTTTTGTTTATAGCAGCGCCAACATCAGATTTCAATCTTAACAGAGGAGACATAAAAATCGTAATGGAATGTCATTTTCTTATTGTTCTTAAAATGTGCATTATACAACTATAAACACTAATTACATTTGTAGCTGACGGAGATTTATAAATTTGACATTTGTTTAAAACCTGTTGGATTTCGATCAATAACCTTGTGTAGAAATGCAACAATCCATCCATATGTTGATATAAAGATTTAATATTTATTTCGCATCAGTACACCAAATCTTGTTAAATATATGGGGATGGACTTGACGTGTTGTCTACAACAGTCTTAAGTTGATATAATATTTTGTTTTTTCCTATCGTATAACATTTTTAGAAATGTGTTATGAAATTTTAATGATTTAAGTATTTTTCCTATGGGGTATTGTTTCATTTGAATTGAAATGAGTACCAAAATATATGAACGGTCGTGGAATGAAAATTAAGATAAATTATTTAGAAGGTTATGGTGAAATAAAATCCAGGCTTGTGTCATCTTACTGCATATTTTCAGACAAGCCTACAACCAGGAAATGATAATATAATATTGGATTGCATTGTTGTTTCCTTTTGTTATTATCCATGACAAAAAATAGACTGATTTTATCGAATGTAATCTAGTAAACTTAACGGTTAAAACAAAATGTGAGGTTTTTTGGTGTTTTTATTATCACATGTCATTTTTTTCAGTATTGGTAAATTCAATTAAATCAATAGAAGTTTATTTTTTTGTATAGCTAAATAAATCAATGAAAGATTTAAAGGTCCCAATGAATGCAATTTTCCTGTTTGACAATAATTTGAGATTTAGATTTATACTAGCTAAGTATGGAATTTCTACTCAATGTAATGAGTGGGGGTATAATTTGCACCACAGTGTGTGCAATTTCTTGTTTTGAAAATAATTCACAAATAAAGGTTCACCATGCAAGTTTGTCTCTTGTGCTGTGTGGATACAATAGTATGTGTACCAGTGCGCGAGTTGTAAACAATTTTCTGTTTTGGAGTTTTGTGTTTATGAGTTGTTGTCTCGTTGACTTGAACCTGCTTCTCCTTTTATTCCTATTGCATATTTTGAACTCCATAGATAAGTTACCAAAATGTACATAGTGGGATTGAATCATTGCAAAAATGAGTATCTTGTAACAGTGGTAATTCCCACATCACTGAGGGGATTTGTAAACCTTTTGAAAATATGTTGACACCTATACATAATTGTAGATAAATTACAAAGTCAACAGCTGTATAAGATGAAATAGATAATGTCTGGTGTTATTTCTCCAAGCTATAAGGGGTGTTTCTACAAATGTGATGTTTTTCCAAAAGTTTTATGTTTTCTTATTTATTTACTCCTATATATTGCTTTTTTTGCAGTTGACCATTCCAGAGTGATACTGAAAAACCATCCACCAGAAGAAGACAGTGATTATATCAATGCCAGCTTTATTGATGTGAGTTATTCCCCTTTTATATTAATATTATGATTTTAGCATTTGAGTATTCCTTTTTGAGCAGTGTTATGATACTATCAAATTAGTGATTAACCCATTTGTAACAGTGTTATGAATTTTATCTAGTGACTTATCTCCTTTTTTGAAGCACTTGGATTTTTCCTGTGAGTTATTTTCCTTATCAGTGTTATGATTTTTATTCAGTAAGTTATCTACCTTTTTGTAGCAGTGTATTTTATCCTGAATGTTACATCCCTTTTGTTGCATTACTATGATTTTATTTAATGAATTATCTTCCCTTTTTGTAGCAGTGTTGGAATTATATCCTATGAGTTATGGCTGAAAATATGTTTTTGTACATTTTTCTGATTTAAGGTTGCTAGGCCACCTTTAATCTATCTGACTCCCTTTATCTAGAGTCCTGGATCTGCCACTGAAAACTGACGATTTATAAGAATCATTATTTTATAGACATTTGTCAGGTGGTTAGCTCATTGTTCAGTCGTTTCCTTTAAGGGGATTATATATCTATAGTAGAAATTCCTTGGAAATAGGCACAGGATATATAAAACATGTTTAATTCATTAAACTAATTTAACTTTTACTTTACATGAGAAATGTCAAAATTAACATTTACGCTAATTGAAATTATTTACCTTATACAATGTATGTACAATACATTTTACATAAGCCAATATAGATTATATATATTTTTATCAGTAATAGAAGGAAACAACAGTCTAGGGAATATATGAACTATATTTGATATTTATATTTAAATTGTGAAAGTGGAAAAAAAATAATTTCCTGAAATAAAATCAAATTATTGATTTCAATTATCAAGAATTGTACTGAACGACTCCTTGAAAACACAGGCACTTTAAAAAAACATGTTTTTCTATTTGAAAACATGTTGGTAAGGCGTCCATACAACAAAAGACCATGTATAGATAAGTATAAAGGTTATGTCATGATTTCTGTTTATCATGGAAAAGTATCTATTGTGTTGATGGCAGTAGGAAAACAAATGAACATCATTTTTGTCTTGTTTCTGAAGCTTGCACTATCTGGTGAGCATTCTATCCTGATTCTGAAGCTTGCACAATCTGGTGAGCTTCCTATCCTGTTTCTGAAGCTTGCTCTATCTGGTGAGCATTCTATCCTGATTCTGAAGCTTGCATAATCTGGTGAGCTTCCTTTCCTATTTCTGAAGCTTGCACAACCTTGTGAGCTTTCTATCCTGTTTCTAAACCTTGCACAATCTGGTGAGCTTTCTATCCTATTTCTGAAGCTTGCTCAATCTGATGAGCTTTCTATCCTATTTCTGAAGCTTGCTCTATCTGGTGAGCTTTCTTCTCTGATTCTGAAACTTGCACAATCTGATGAGCTTTCTATCCTATTTCTGAAGCTTGCACAATCTGGTGAGCTTCCTTTCCTATTTCTGAAGCTTGCACAACCTGGTGAGCTTTCTATCCTGTTTCTGAAGCTTGCACAATCTGGTGAGCTTTCTATCCTTTTTCTGAAGCTTGCACAATCTGATAGGCTTTCTATCCTATTTCTGAAGCTTGCACAATTTGGCGAGCTTTCTTTTCTGTTTCTAAAGCTTTCACAATCTGGTGAGCTTTCTATCCTGTTTCTGAAGCTTGCAAAATTTGGTTTCTATCCTGTTTCTGAAGCTTGCACAATTTGGACAGCTTCCTTTCCCATTTCGGAAGCTTGCACACAATGTGGTGAGCTTCCTATTATGTTTCTTAAGTTTGCACAATTTTGTGAGCTTTCTATCCTATTTCTGAAGCTAGCATAATCTTGTGAGCTTTCTATCCTATTTCTGAAGCTTGCACAATCTTGTGAGCTTTCTATCCTATTTCTGAAGCTTGTAAATCTAGTGAGTTTTCTATTCAGTTTCTGAAGCTTGCACAATCTGATGAGCTTTCTATCCTATTTGTGAAGCTTGCACAATCTGGCGAGCTTTCTATCCTGTTTCTGAAGCTTGCACAACCTTGTGAGCTTTCTATCCTATTTCTGAAGCTTGTAATTCTAGTGAGTTTTCTATTCAATTTCTGAAGCTTGCACAATCTGATGAGCTTTCTATCCTATTTGTGAAGCTTGCACAATCTGATGAGCTTTCTATCCTGTTTCTGAAGCTTGCACAACATTGTGATCTTTCTATCCTGTTTCTGAAGCTTGCACAACCTTGTGAGCTTTTTATCCTGTTTCAGTAGCTCATTAAATAGTGAGAGATTTCTGTCCTTCTGAAGCTCATACATAAGTAAGAGAATCTGCCTAATTTTTGAACCTCATTCATACGTGAGATATTGCCTTGTTTCTGCAGCTCATACTTAGTGAGAGATTTTGTTTTGTTTTTGAAGCTCATACAATATTCAGAGATTTTGTCTTGATTTTGAACCTCATCCATAAGTGAGAAATTTTCTTTTGATTTCTGAAGCGTATACAGTCTTGAAATTGAATTGTTTTGTCTGTTTCTGAAGCTCATATGGTCGACTGAGATTTCTTTCTCTTTTACAACTTCATACAATCTGGTCATTTATTGTTCTTGCACACCTGATTTACTTTTCTATAAGAGCATATTCAAATGAAGTTTACCCAGAATGTAAGTCTGTCTATTGATGTCTGCTCACCCATTTGATGTCTGCTCACTCATTTGATGTCTGCTCTCACTCATTTGATGTCTGCTCTTTCATTTAATGTCTGCTCATTCATTTGATGTCTGCTCACTCATTTGATGTCTGCTCTCACTCATTTGATGTCTGCTCGCTCATTTGATGCATTTACCAGTAGCCTGAGTGGTATCACAAAAAAATTTGCTTTTGTTTAGTAAAACCATTATTTGTTTGAGATTTTATCCTAGTGATTAATTCAGGGCCCTGGTTATCACTATAACATTAGTTTTTAGAAGGGTTTTTTGGTTGTTTTTAATCCTTATTTGTTTTGTTTTGTTTACTTTTAGGGGTTTTCTTTTTCCTGAACATATAAGTCACTAAATGGAAGGTGAATCCACTTTAATTAAACTGGTCTAGAATTTTCTCAAAGTCATCAAAGTTCATTTGAATAGTAATTAAACATTAAGTCTTCTTAATTTGAAATTACAAGTAAAGGACTGTTGTGTAATAAAAGACAATCTTTTATATGGGCATTATAGTAATCATTATAAAATAAGGTTTCCTATGATCGTTAAAATGTCCTAGAAGCCAAGTTAATTACATGTTGTCCTCTTACAAACATAAAACGTAGACTTTCATGTAGGTAACTGAATTATCTGGCATCAGGAATTTAATTTAACTATGGGATTTAAATTTAATTTCTATGTACCTACCAAGATTTGCTGTTTGATGGACAAAAGTCATGTGACATTTGATGGGCAATGTTTCTTCGTTAGTTCACCTAGGTTTTCCTATAAAGGAAATGCATTTCCTGTCGACAGGAAAATGTCCTCTATCTTGCTTATAAGTTTGTTGTCACAGCATACAATCAAATAATGAGAGATTTCAATGGCAGAAGACATTACAATTAAAGATGTTAATTATTTAGAAGATGCAAAATTTAATTAAAAAACAGTTTATCTTGATTAAACCATTTTTATATCCAAGTTATACAATGTATATATGTATCTCATGGTCTTATTGGGAATACTGTAGAGAATTCGTACATGGATTTAAAAATAGTTTGACGTCAATGGAGCTTTTGAGATAAAAATCTTGGTTATCTTTAATAGAATTATAAATGAAGATCAATTTATTACTAGATATGATATGTCCAACGTAAAAATTTCAGGTGTTTAGGGAATTTAATCCAGTCAACTGTATATTAATAAGAGACAGATTTTTTTATGTAGAAAATAAATGCTTGAATAAATGTTGTCCTTAATCTGTTCGTAAATGATGCAAAGTTTGATTAGCATTACTTATAAAAATAGATACAACAGCTTGACTATTAAATCCTTGATGTTTAAAATTAAGATTAAATATGAATGAAAAGAGATGTGGGGTATACTGAATCAATGTAAAAGCAATGGAAGGACCAAAAATAACCAGAATAATAGATCTAGAGGGCAACATACAGACTTCAACAATAGACATGTGTCTGTACAATATGCCAAGCTCTAATTCGTCTCCAGTCTCAGCTTTACTGACCAATTTTTTCTGCATGTTGATCATGACAACCAATTTCAGTTCCTTTGAAACAAATTTTCGTGAAAAAAGAGATGAGTGACCTATATTTTGAATCAATGCGTCTCGAAAAACATTTTATATTTACTTGATAATTGTTACTTTGCATGTAAATGCTAATGCATCTTTGAATTTCAAAACAAACACTTGGATTGAAAAATAAATTGACAGCTGGCAAGAAAAAAAATTCAAGTTGACATATAAATTTATGTACTTTACATGAAGATGATGGATGGCTGTTCAGAGTGTTGACAAATTAAATGCATATTCAGGACTGGTAAATATTAATGCATAGAAAATGAAAGGATATGGAGTAAATGTACATGGGACAAAATCGCACTTGCAACATGAATATGAACCCTGCTTTGTACTAGACCATTAAGCAGAACCTGATTTTTGAAAGTCGCGGAAGGTGAGACATAGGTGTTGCTTTTCCGGCAACAACAAAGGCGTCGTTGGCGACAACAATTTTAAAGTTTTCTGCTTAAGTCAGTATGATAGTAACTACTTGTGATAGTTCAAAGATATCTTCTATAAAGTTGTATTACTATCAGTACATATCAGTTTGACGACTATTTCGAAGCCTAGTGCCCCTAGGTTATGGTTCAGTGCCTTTGAATTAGTTAGCAATTATCAATGTTTAGTTTTCTTCTGAGGTCAGTTTGATATGAACTACTTGAAAGAGATCAATGATATTTTCTATAAAATTGTATTACTATCAGTACATATCAGTTTGACTACTATTTCAAGGTCCTAACTTCTAGGTCATGGTCCATTGACTTTCAATTAATAAGCAATTTTCAATGTTAAGTTTTATGGTTAAGTTAGTTTGATAGGAACTTCTCATGATAGAATATGATATTTTTTATAAAGTTGTATTACTATCAGATCATCTCAATTTGTCAACCATTTCATGGCCCTGCCCCCTAGGTCATGGTCCATTAACTTTGAATTAATTAGCAATGTTGCTGTCCATCAGATTGTCTTTTTCTGAATTTTCTGCCTTTTTCTGAATTTTCTGCCGACAGTCGAGACATATCTCTGTGTCAACAGTTTATTTTACATTTAAGTGAAAATTTTCAATATTTTGTGTTGTAAAAAAAGACATTGAACTCTTGGAAGAACATAACTTATAGTAAACATCATTATAATGTATTTTGCCTCGTTAAGGGAGAGTGCCATGCTCAACCATTGAAACAACCCTATGAGGGGTCCATACTTATTTTTATAATATGTAGTGGTAATCAAAATGTATTTGGAAATAATTTTAAGCTATTCCGTTAAAAATCAATAATTGAATAATGATTAACCCTAAAAGACTCATAGCTTTAACTTAAGAATGGCTATAAATTTGTCAGTCATTATATCATTATATTGATGAGCTATTTAATGCTGACAGTCAAATTTTCATGTTACCAGTAGGAATCAATTGGATGTGAATTACTTTCATTTTATTTGCAAATTGAATACATTTTCGTGATATATTAATATATTTTTTGTAAAATAAGCAAAATTTGTCTTCCTTATTTGCAGGTCCCGAAAAATCAGTAAACTATGATTAGAAAATCTGATATTTTTTTCAGGGATTTTGTAAACAGAAAGAATACATTGCTACACAAGGTAAGGTTTGATCATCAGTTTTGTTTCAATAAATTCAATTTGGCTCATTTTAATTTTAGTATTAAATTTATTTGTATTTCAGTAAATTTTTGAAAATGATTTCTTTTGACACTCTCCTACCCACATACACACCTTTGCTTATTTGAATTTTGAGAAATTTGAAAAATCTCCCTCAAAATCTTTTTTTATTTAAGAAAAACTTCCCATTGCCACCTTTTACCAATTTTTGATTTTTAGGGCTGGTTGTTGTTTCGTCCCGTAAAGTTGACACAGATTATTGTTAAAACATTGTTTATTAGTAAAATATAAAGCTCCAAAGCTATCTTTTTTAAGTACGGTAAAAAAAAATTGAAAAAAATCCTTTTTTGCCACAGAAATTTAGGGAAAAAAGGCTTTTTGACACTTGGTGGAACTACTGTAAGTTTCAAGTTGTCTATGGTTAAATAAGCAGTATTTATATGGAAAAATATGCTGTCTTTTATTCTTTTATCAAAATTAAGTTAAAAAATGTTAACAAATGATTTTGGAATACTACAAAAGTGTTAAAATAAGCCAATATTAAATAAAAAAAAAAAATTCAATAGATGTGTTTGTCATTAACTGGAAATTCAGAACCTATGTGTAATCAGCAAATATGATACCGGTATGCTTTTCCTTCCGAAGGTCATGATTCTCTTCTGGCACTTTGGCTACCTCCACCAGTAAATGGGGACCCCCAATATAGTCTATAGTGCTGAAAGTGGCCTTAAACACCATCATTTAATCAATTAATATACTGGTATGTAAAATACTTTAATAATTGATTGACTTTAATCTAAAAGAAAAGACGTGAAAGTGTCTAATACTTTAAATTCTAACGAATAACTGATAAGATTTCCAACTTTATACATTGTTCAGTAGATCTGACAAGATTTTTTCAAATGCTATGAGATGAAAGAAAAAATCTGTACTGAGGCTTAAGATTTTGATATTTATCAGTAAATACTCAATTTTTCATTAAAATTGCATAATAATATCGATTAGGTAAATGATTAAAATGATCTAGGATATGAAAAGAAAATAGGGCGCCCTATACTTTGTCAAGAAAAATTATGGCGGCAAATGTAAACAATAATCATGGAAAAAAATGAAGCAACATTTTCACTTATTTCTTGCTTGAAATCCTGTATAATTTGCATTTTTGAGGCAAAAACTGTAATTATTCATTTCTGAATTCAATAATCAAATTCATGATTTTAAGTTACTGTGTTGCTGTATATCCCCTTGTCTACTCTGATTAATACTTATTTTGTCACTTGACTGTTGACAGACGTTGAGTACATATTTATTCAGGTACCGGTAAACTGGACTTGACCCTATCAGATTCCTTACCTATTACCAGTACTAGAGGAGACTTGCTCCAGTCATTTTCTGATATAACTAGGTGTCCTCTGATTACAAATATATGCTATGTTCAGAGTTGATATAGTTTTAACTTTAACACTTCATTTTCCTCCATCGATAAAACCAATGAAATTATGCCAATGTAAGGAAAGAGGTGTTAAACCTAATCAAATGAAGATATGAAAAATACAGAATGAATAAATTCATATGTTTCTTGTTGTGATAAGACCTCTGTCTTATTTTTATGAAATCGTTAAAGTAGTTAGTAATCAAGTACGTTTCACATTTTTGTCCATACTGTTTGACATTCTATAATGTTTTATCATGCTTCCTGGTGCAGGCTTTGGTCAGAAAAATGCAACAATGAAAAACAAAATGGTATTGTTGATTAACTGTCTGTCTTTCATACTGTTGTCTTGACAATATATCAGGTTATACTGAAAATAGATTTTATGCTACAATTTGCAATTAATACTGTTGCAACTGCAGGATTTTATCATTTGGATTTTTGTCTGTGAGAATTTTGTAATAAATTGTCTGGCCAGAGAGATATAATAATGTATAGTTAGAAATGTCACAGGATGGTTGTAATATTCTGTGCCTCATTTAGTAGATGATTTTCCATAATATCCAGCATTATAATCACCCTTTTCTTCATTGCGGTGATGAAAAAAGATTTTTTTCTGTCATTAAATATTCTTTTAATTAAGGAGATAAAAATGATGTCGGCTCAGAGGACCTTATAGTGAAAGTATTGTACAAGACACACTAGGGAATTAACTTTGTCCGTACACTATGGTCAAATAATACAGCTTTAGGACTTCATTTTTTTATGGAATAAATTATGTTGATAAAAGGATTTAATGAATGAGAAGGACATTGATTAAAATATTTAATGAATTGATATAAATTGATAAAAAAATTAGACTTTTGAATTTATTTGTCAGAAAATATTAAAATTCAAATATTTGTGTAAATTCTATTGAAAATTATTATAAAAAGTTGTTGGTTCTTTCCAGGTTCTCTGGCTTTCTCCATCAATAAAATCTGGCTGCCACAATATAACCAAAACTGCTGAAAGTGGCCTTAAACAACAACAATCAATCAGTCATTAAAAACAATTATTGGCTGAAACAGTTTTCACTGGCAGTATGCCAATGGACCAGTTCTGTGAACGGTTATATGAATGTTGCTTGTTAAAGTTAAGAAGGCATACAGTTGCATTTTGATGTTAATAATAAAGTATCATTTAAATTTGAAAATAATGAATTTTATGAACAGAAATATTGCAGTTTTTTATATACAGAACTAAGTTCATAAAGGGCCAAATATAACCCTGAAAATCTCTAAAAATTCAAACTTTGAAAAACACCAGTCTTCTAATGAAATGTTTTGATGTTCTGATTGAAATGAATTTGGTTTTTATGCAGATTTCACATAATGACATTATCATTATGTTCTCCAGCAAGTTTTCTGCTATTTTTTAAAGAGTTTTTGATTTTGAGACCATTAGTTGCATACTCTAACCAAAATATTTCTACTCAAGCGGCAAAACTTGTCAATATTAATTAAACTTATATAAATTGTGCAGTACAGCTTGGCCTTGGGTGTTATTGTCTTTAATTTCAACATGCAAGATGAATTCCTGTCAATATTGATTTTACCTTTATTTGTAATAGAAAATCATATTGGGTTTGATATAAAGTGTGGCCAAATTGTTATAGCACATAAATGTGTAAAAGGACATATTTCCATTAATCTGATATTATCCAGTTTCAGAGACAAAACAGTTTTATATAAATTGAACTTCAGGTATTCAGTATTCCATACTTAGAATTTTAAGGATTCAAATCAGGCATTCATAGACCTTCTTTTTCTGTTTTTGAATTTTAGAATTCTTGTTCAGTGCTTCTCAGGTTAATGAACCAAGTCTAATACAGCTGTTTTTTAAATTTTATAATTTGAAAATGTTAAGAGAAGACTGTAAAGGTCTAGATAAGGCCTTACATATTGATGTATTTTATAATGTACCATATAAGCAATTACTGGTATCAGTTAATTGAAGATTAACTTGTCTTTTACACAGCCACCAATCCCATTGAATCATGCTCAAATAATATGAAAACAAGCTTGTGGGTACTAATACTCCCTGATATGATAAGGAGACACTAAACTTCTGATATTTCCAAGGTACAACATCTCTTAGATTATCTGTTTTTCAAAAATTGAAAATAATGGCATTATTTCATTAGTTTCAATTTCATATATGTCCTGAACATGCATGAAATATTTGCCACTGGATATTAAGCAAACATCAGCCAATCTTTTACATGTTATCATCACTTGATTGCATATTGCCTAGTTTTTTGCTAGAACATTTGTCAAAGTGAATTATCATTAAAAATGAATTCTAGTTAACAAGATATTTACAATTGTTAAAATTACAGTAATAGCTATAAAATTAAGAGGATGTGAATTTTAACTTTTACGCTCCTTTGATTGAGGCTGCAAATTTTATCATTACAGGTCCAAGACAAAAAACCATTCCCTGTTTTTGGCATATGGTATGGCAGGAGAATGTTCATTGTATTGTCATGGCAACAGGCTTATTTGAAAATGCTAATGTAAGTCAATTCTTTCTTAAATAATTAACTTGAATAAAAGCTATGATTATATAATGCTATGAATTGAAATTAAACACATGCTAAGAATCTTATTGCTGTCTCTCTGTCATTATGAGATATCACAGATCCCTGAACATTTTGAATCCACCAACGAAAATGTTTTGACATAATTTCTATGTACCCTTGCCATTGACTTGGTCTTATAAAAAAATAAAGAATCTTGAATCTTGTCACAGCTGTTTAATTATAATTTGTATTTATTTACAGCAACAGTGTGACAAATATTGGGGAGATGTGTTCAGTGCTCAAAGATATGTACGACATGGTGATATACACATCTGGTTAGACTCCACGATGGAAATGGCACAGCTCACAGTTCGCTCATTCAGAATACAACATGTAATTCTATTTATGTTTTATATCAAATATTATTTAGAACACTGACTTACATAGAAGTATTTAGATTCATAGGCAGAATTTTTTAAAATCAAACTGAATATGTAAAAGACCTTTGTAGCTTCAGGGTCAAGTCAGAATCATCATACAGTACATGGCCAAAAGTATTTGTTACTTGTGACTTTTCACTATGTATTTCATACAAAATTACCTTTTTTCAAAAAAATATTGTTGGGTCATTTCTGGTTGGGTTTTAATCAACTTGGTACCAGTAGAAGCAGAATTGTCACAGGCTATTTGTTTATGTGGTTATATTTTTGTTGTGGAGTGTTTTCAATTATTGATGATATAAACACAAGTATTATTTTATTTTCATATATTTGTTATATATTTCAACCAAGTTGAAATGTAAAACATTATTGTACATGTTTATATTAAGAGAAAACAAAAATGAATGATGACAAAACTATGACTAAATAAACAAATATACTTTAGACAATTCTGCATCTTTTAACACCTTATTTGTAAAAATCCAACAATAAATGACTCCAAAATAATTTTTTGAAAAATGTGTTTTTATATGAAATATATAGCAAAAAAAGATAGGTAATGAATACTATTGGCCATGCACTGTACCATAGTAGACCATGTAAACAGCAAAGAGCCTATACAGGTCTAAAAGTTTACACTTTTTAGCTCACCGGGCCCAAAGGGCCCAATGTGAGCTTATGCCATCACTTTGTGTCTGTCGTTGTCGTCTGTTGTCGTCTGTCGTTGTCTATCGTCGTAAACTATTTAAAAAATCTTCTCCTCTGAAACTACTGGGCCAAATACCTTCAAACTTTAACTAAATGTTCCTTAGGGTATCTAGTTTATAAATGTATCCGAAGTTTTGATCCATCGACAAACATGGCCGCCATGGCTAAAAATAGAACATAGGGGTCAAATGCAGTTTTTGGCTTATATCTCAAAAACTAAAGCTTTTAGAGCAAATCTGACATAGGATGAATTTGTTCAATTGGTCAAGATCTATCAGCCCTGAAATTTTCAGACGAATCGAACAACCCATTGTTGGGTTGCTGCCACTAAATTGGTAGTTTTAAGGAAATTTTGCAGTTTTTTGTTATTATCTTGAATATTATTATAGATAGATATAAACTGTAAACAGCAATAATGTTCAGCAAAGTAAGATCTACATAAAAGTTAATAAGACCATAATTGTCAATTGACCCCTTTAGGATTTATTGCCCATTAAAGACAATTTTACACAATTTGTTCATCAAGTTTGTTAACATTTAAAAATCTTCTCCTCTGAAACTACTGGGCCAATTACCTTCAAACTTTAACTAAATGTTCCTTAGGGTATCTTGTTTATAAATTTTATCCGAAGTTTTGATCCATCGACAAACATGGCCGCCATGGCTAAAAATAGAACATAAGGGTCAAATGCAGTTTTGGCTTATATCTCAAAAACTAAAGCTTTTAGAGCAAATCTGACATGGGGGTAAAATTGTTCAATTGGTCAAGATCTATCGGTCCTGAAATTATCAGACGAATTGAACAACCCATTGTTGGGTTGCTGCCACCGAATTGGTAGTTTTAACAAAATTTTGCAGTTTTTGTTATTATCTTGAATATTATTAAAGATAGATATAAACTGTAAGCAGCAATAATGTTCAGCAAAGTAAGATCTACAAAAAAGTTAATATGACCAAAATTGTCAATTGACCCCTTAAGGAGTTATTGCCCTTTAAAGACAATTTTACACAATTTGTTCATCTAGTTTGCTAACATTTAAAAATCTTCTCCTTTGAAATACAGGTGAGCGATTCATGCTCTTGAGAGTCTCTTGTTGTTAACACAAGCTCTATTCTGCTTACCTCTAAAATAGTATCTATCAAATTAAATAAACAGTGAATGCACACAGGGTGATTCAGTTCAAATCCTTCTAGGTGGTGATTTTTCACAGTAAATACTGATGATTGTGTGTGACTTGCTATGATATATCTCTCTTTATATTCTTTAGGTTTTATTGTTGAGCCTGCGACTTTTGTCGCAGAAAGCTCGACATAGGGATAGTGATCCGGCGGTGGCGTTAGCTAACTTTTTAAAAGCTTTATATTTTAGAAGGTGGAAGACCTGGATGCTTCATACTTTGTATATAGATGCCTCATGTTACGAAGTTTCTGTCAGTCACATGTACAATGTCCTTGACCTCATTTTTATGGTTCAGTGACTACTTGAAAAAAAAGTTAAGATTTTTTGTAATGTTAAATTCTCTCTTATTGTAAGTAATAGGATAACTATATTTGGTATGTGCGTACCTTGCAAGGTCCTCATGCCCGTCAGACAGTTTTCACTTAACCTCGACCTTATTTCATGGATCAGTGAACAAGGTTAAGTTTTGGTAGTCAAGTCCATATCTCAGATACTATAAGCAATAGGTCTAGTATATTCGGTGTATGGAAGGACTGTAAGGTGTACATATCCAACTGGCAGGTTTCATCTGACCTTGACCTCATTTTCATGGTTCAGTGGTTATAGTTAAGTTTTTGTGTTTTGGTCTGTTTTTCTTATACTGTGTGCAATAGGTCTACTATAATTGGTGTATGGAACGATTGTAAGGTGTACATGTCTAGCTGGCAGGTGTCATCTGACCTTGACCTCATTTTCATGGTTCAGTGGTCAAAGTTAAGTTTTTGAGTTTTGGTCCTTTTTTCTAATACTATATGCAATAGGTCAACTATATTTGGTGTATGGAAATATTTTATGATCTATATGTCAGTCGCGCAGGTTTTATATGACCTTGACCTCATTTTCACGGTTCATTGCTCAGTGTTAAGTTTTTTGTGTTTTGGTCTGTTTTTCTTTAAACTATAAGCAATAGGTCAACTATATGGAAGAATTGTTAACTGTACATGTCTGCCTGGCATGGTTCATCTGACCTTGACCTCATTTTCATGGTTCATTGGTCAATGTTTTTTTTTCTTGGTTAATGTTAAGATTATGTGACAGTTGTAATAAAGCTTTATATTTAGGACTATCAACATAATATCAATGATTAGTAAAGAAGGCGAGACATTTCAGCGTGTGCACTCTTGTATGACATATTCAAAAATCAGAATGTTGTCACGTTAAGCAACCAACAATTAATCAATCAATCAGAATGTTGTCTCTCCAATTTACCAGCAATCACTCTGTTTAACAATGATTCACTCAACACCAACAAGAGTAATTTTTCAATGAATTACATATTGTATGCTGTAGAGTTCTCATATTTGAGGGAATTTATCATATGCTGTTGTTATCTACAGTTAGGATACATACAACTAACTATGAATATAGCCAACAAAAGGGATTGGTTAAATTAATATGTTTTTTTCAAGGGTACTACTGTAAACTCATTTAAAATTGCAATTGTTGAAGAATGGACAAAATTGCAAGATTTATTACTCAGCAATGCTAGATACAAATAATGCTGTCAAAATTTGTATTGCAAGTTTTTTTTGTGAAACATATCTCGTCGCAATTTTGGAAATTATAAAAACATTGAAAACATGTCTGAATTTACAGTACTTTTTGTAGGTACTACAACTGAATATCTAGAAAAAGAGTTCATTTTTAAATACCATCATATTCAAGTTAAATTGGTTTTTTTTTCTAGGAAGGATCTTCTATTGAACGTAAAGTCAAACATTTTGAAATGGTCGGTTTTAATGATGAAGCTACAGATCCTGGCTTTATTTTAGATGTCTGTCGTCGTGTAAACAACCATGTTACTGCCACCTCTGGACCAATACTTGTACATTGCAGGTAAATAGTTTATAACAGTGTAAGCTCTAGACATTCCTGCAGGTAATTTAAACCAAGTAAAAACAATTCTAATTGATATGGAAGGATGGGATTTTATAACTACATGTATTTTGATGTTGACTGGTTGATCTTGGAAGAAGGGGTGTATTTTGTTCTAACCCTGTCTGTCCTCCCCAATTTAATTTCATCACATTTTTCTCAGGAACAACAAATCGGAGCTTCCTAAATTGAAATTAGTTGGCAGGGTTCATGTTAGCATACTACTGTGGATTAACGGGCTTCATGTAAGCATACTACACTGGATTCATTTATTTTCATGGGTTCCAATTTTTATGGATTTAGGAAAATTTGTATTTTAGTGGATACTTGATTTGATGGTTTTTCCTAAGTCTGCTTACAAACCTAAAGAAAATTTATACTGTGCTGAACATTTAAATTCCTGTTCACCTTTACCTACGAAATCCACGAAAGTATAGTGTGTGATGGGGTTTCACATCCATTGCATTTCAACTTCCAGCTAACCAAATACTTATATCAGGGGTAACTTTAGTGAGCAGGTTGTAATTTTTGGTATATCAGAGTTTATACTACTTAAAAAAATTGTATATATGAGGTGCTTTATTACATTGAAATAATAGGAAAGGTAGAGGTATGTTGACATATGTAAGATTTTGCTCAAATTTATGAATTTAGAAGCTGAAGAACTAGTAGAATATCTCGATAAATAGTAACCAATGAGTTCAAAAAGATATCTGACCTTAATATTTAATGCAAATTTCAGAAATTTTGGCATGAAAGGGGAGATAATTTGGTTCTTTATGGAATGAATAAAAAATGAAATAAGTCATCTGGAGCCACATATAAAGATGCATTGCTATATATACCTTTGAAACCTCATACACTTATTAAATCTGTAATATTAGATAATACTGTTTCACCAATTTTCAAGCTTTAGTAACCAAAAGTTCATCTCTCCTCATTGCAGTTGATACTCCTGTCATAGAATTATAAATAAATTAAACACTTCATCGTTCAGGGCCAAAAAGTAAAGGATTTTACTTTTGTAATCGATCAAAACACTCAGTATAAATATTTATATTTTATTACAACACCAAATCTATTTTCACCTGTATGCTACTCATTGTTTAACATTCTGAGCAGTTGGTGTGAAATTTAATACCATCGAGCTAAATTAATGAAATTGCAGGTTCTTTTCATTCTAAAATTGGTAAACACAGTTTGAAATTTAATTTAAAAGTTTTAGTATTATCGAGATAAATTCGATTTCACATTTTACTACTCATTTATTGATACATGTACATGTATTGATTGTATTGTTTATATACAGGCCATGTTTGATTTTAACTTTTAAGATTCCACGGTTCACCTTTGAATATGTGGCAAATATCTATAAATTTTAGTTTCCTTGCAGAAGAACGTATATGAAATTTGTCTTGAATACATCTAGGACCTTCAAACAAAATTTTTTTTAATTGTTTTAATTCACCATAACATACTTGAACCTTGATTTAAAAACAGTGACCTTGGCTTCAAGTTCAGTCCTTTATTACAGCAACTTTTAGCTAAGACTGTTGTTTTGTACAAATTAAAAAATCAATACCTAAATTGACTACAAACTGATACAAGAAGACAGTTGTAAAATAATGAATTGAAGATGTATAGTTAATGAGTTTTATCTGCCTCAATCCTGTCAAAGATTTGTTATATCGAGGTAATGAGTTTTATCTACCTTAATCCAGTAACAGATTTGTTATATCGATCGAATTGTTTCAAGAATAATTAATTTTCATAATACATGTACATGTATTTTATTTTATGTCTTGAGGATTTAAGAAAAATTACAATTGAAATAGGTGTAACTTTTCATGTGGTTAAAGTATGTGACAGTGAATAAAAGATGTGTGGTATATATGAACGAGACAGCAACCCAACAATACAGGAAAGAGACATCTAAAGATCAACATACCACCAATAGACAGATGCTTACACAGTATGCCAAGCTCTTCGCCATGTTTCTAACAAATGTATTAATAGATAAACACCAAATTCTCCAAAAGACCATAAAAAATCAAATATAAATGAAAATAATCAAATTAAATTGAAATCTTATTCTATAGAATTTGTTTTATAAAATTATAAACATTCAAGTGTGGTACAATTAAGTAAAGACCTCAGTGAGCAATTATTGACTGGATAGCAGTTATTTTGACCTGACGAGTGATAATTTCAGATTTGTTTTTAGTAATAATTCTTCACAAATATGTATAGAATGAAATGCTGAGTTGATGCCCTTGGTTTAACCTCAGTAAAATTTATATCCTACTAGTTAACGTACAGGCTTATCATGTTTTGTCAGTTCTGATTCCAATAGGATTCAAGGTTTTTGCTAGCAGTATTAAATCTGCATATTTATTTGGAGAAATGGGGTTTTACCAGTTCCTGCACATTAGAGTCATTTTTAACCGGATTTTTGAAAAAAAATCGGTTATTGATTTGGGAATGTACGGCAGGCGGGCAGGCGGGGGGGAGGGGGATCTGCCAAACAGTGTCCGTTCATTAACATGAAAACGCTTTGACGAAATCTTTTCAAATTTAGATATGTTGTTTCCTGTGACTAAATGAAGGTCAAGTTTAATTTTCATGATTTTAGCTGTTCTCGTTGTTGAGTTGTAGACCTTTCAGTAGCAAAAGTGATTCTTATTATATGATTTTGAGTTATTTCCCTTTGAACAGAAATGATGTAATTAATAAGTAATTCTATGTCATTTGGTCTCTTGTTTATTTTGAGTTATTTCCCTTTGATTGAAAAGAAATGATGTAATTAATAAGTATTTCATCAAAAATTGAATTCTTGGGGTTCTTTGATATGGTGATTCTAACAATGTACTTAGATTTTGGATGTTGGACCATAATAGATAAATGTCCAATTTCAAATTTTTCATTTCTTTGACCACATTCATTTTGTGTCACAAACCTATGCTGTGTCAAATATATATTCAATCACAATCCAAATTCAGAGCTGTTTTAAGCTTAAATGTTGTGTCCTTACTTGCTCAACTGTTCAGGGTTCGACCTCTGCAGGAAAATCCGGTTTGCTGTCACTCTGACAGCCTCTTGTTTTCTCTTCACATTAGAGTCAATGTATACTTTTCATATTTAAGTCAATATTTACTCTTCATTTTTAAGTCAATATTTACTCTTCACATTTGAGTCAATTTTACTCTTCACATGTGAGTCAATATTTACTCTCCACATTAGAATCAATATTTACTCTCCACATTAGAGTCAATATTTAGTCTTCACATGTGAGTCAATATAAACTCTCCACATTAGAGTCAATATTTACTTTCCTCATTAGAGTCAATATTTAGTCTTCACATTTGAGTCAATATTTACTCTCCACATTAGAGTCAATATTTACTCTCCACATTAGAGTCAATATTTACTTTCCACATTAGAGTCAATATTTACTTTCCACATTAGAGTCAATATTTACTCTCCACATTTGAGTCAATATTTACTCCACATTAGAGCCAATATTTAGTCTTCACATTTGAGTCAATATTTACTCTCCACATTAGAGTCAATATTTACCCTCCACATTAGAGTCAATATTTACTCTCCACATTAGAGTCAATATTTAGTCTTCACATTTGAGTCAATATTTACTCTCCACATTAGAGTCAATATTTACTCTCCACATTAGAGTCAATATTTAGTCTTCACATTTGAGTCAATATTTAGTCTTCACATTAGAGTCAATATTTAGTCTTCACATTTGAGTCAATATTTACTTTCCTCATTAGAGTCAATATTTACTCTCCACATTAGAGTCAATATTTAGTCTTCACATTTGAGTCAATATTTAGTCTTCACATTAGAGTCAATATTTAGTCTTCACATTTGAGTCAATATTTACTCTCCACATTAGAGTCAATATTTACTCTCCACATTAGAGTCAATATTTAGTCTTCACATTTGAGTCAATATTTAGTCTTCACATTTGAGTCAATATTTACTCTCCACATTAGAGTCAATATTTACTCTCCACATTAGAGTCAATATTTAGTCTCCACATTTGAGTCAATATTTACTCTCCACATTAGAGTCAATATTTACTCTCCACATTAGAGTCAATATTTACTCTCACATTAGAGTCAATATTTACTCTCACATTAGAGTCAATATTTACTCTCACATTAGAGTCAATATTTAGTCTTCACATTTGAGTCAATATTTACTCTCCACATTAGAGTCAATATTTACTCTCCACATTAGAGTCAATATTTACTCTCACATTAGAGTCAATATTTACTCTCCACATTAGAGTCAATATTTACTTTCCACATTAGAGTCAATATTAAGTCTTCACATTTGAGTCATTTTTACTCTTCACATTTGAGTCAAATTTTACTCTTTCTACTGATTATACCAACACAACAATGAAAACTCATTTAATCTTAATTAAGGTTAGCCTTCCATGAGCTAAGAATAACTCAGTAGAACAAAAGCGGTAACATAATCAATGATTTTTCTATTATTAATGATCATACTTTCTCTAGAGGGTCGTATTGTCAGACAGGATGAATTCATCTTTTGATTAAAATCTTTTTTATTTCTATTTTATTGATGAAAATCATGATGATGGAGTCAGCAGTCGGTGATTTTAGTACGGCTTTTGTTTTTGTTATGTCTTAATTTCTTCATTTCCAATGTGTAATTTGAGATAAAGAGGTTGAGTAAATAGAACAATAAGTACAAACTGTTTTCTTTACATCAAAACAAGTTTTTATACAACACAAGCTGTTTAATTGAGTTCTTGACAATATGTAACATGATTTATCGTAAGAGTATATACAAGCTAATGATTTATGGCCTGTAAATCAGCACAAAACACTATTAGTACATCATTCAACATTTAATATTAGTATGCCTTTTGTGCAAGCAACATATTAAAACTATAAAATTTACATTAAGCAGGTGAACATCAGTAAAAAGTAAAATACAATTTTCTATTGCAAACCAAAATGAATTTTTGGGAGACTTTATCATTGTTTGAATAATTTTTTAGAAAATATACCTCTAAAATCTTTCAAAAAGGAAGGGGTTTAACATGACAGAAAACAAAGTCAGTGAAAAATTATGATCATATGACAGGGCTCTCTGAGCCTTTAGCATCATCTGGTTTTAGAAATGGAAAAACCATGATCATTTAATAATTTTTGTAAATCAGATAACAAAAGTGCATTGACTGACAATACATCAGTGTATTTATGAAATAAATTATGAAAGGAGAATTTTGCTCATCATCCAAAGCATGTTATATATTAGAATAGGTAGTTATATTTAGGAACTATTTTTCAGGTGTGGTGGTGGTAAAACAGCAGTATTTATTGCAATAGACTATTGTTTAAAACAACTACAAACAGATGCAAGTGTTGATGTGTATAGTACTGTTTTACATCTACGCAAATTTAGAAAAAATATGGTGCGCTCTTTGGTGAGTATCATGCTTGGTATTTTTTATGATGAAAAATTGTTATAAAAGTCCAAACCATGTGTACAGTTATAGCAGTCATTTGTATAGAACATAAGATTTGATGTTTTGTAATCCTTTCAAGAAAAACGGAATGAGAAGGCCAATTTTCTAGCCTTTTGATTTTTTGAGTTTTCTAAGTCTATCATAGAATATCCTTTAGATGTTACCAAACATTAGGATGCAAGATGATAAACAATATTTGTGAATTCTGTTGTAAATATTTGCATTAAATTTCTTCAAACTTCTATCACTATAGGAAAAACTGTTAAAATTGCAAAAATTGCATAAATTTTAGATATTCCTATTCTTTTACTTACGAGCAACACACTTATCCAAATTGATATTTTGCCAAATGGTGTCTTATTCAAAGATTTTGTTTTAAGTGAAATATTGTTTTATGTAGACTGTTGTTCATATTTAATTTAACTAAAAGCTTTATGAAAAATGGCCATTTTGTATTTAAGTCAATTATGACCTGTCTATGACATCACAATTACATCACAAAAGATATATTTGCACTAGGCTATATCCTACTATTCATTTATAGATGAAAGTATTAGCGATTTTAAAAGGGTTGAAGATTTTACCATTTTTGCAATTTCAGGGGTCAAATAATAGCCCATACCAATAACTTCTCCTTTAATAAGATAAAAAAAAATATACAAGAGGTAGAATTTTTCAGATAACAAGCCCCAGAACTACATTATACCACCAACCCTTGCATCTCCTTAAGCAGAACTGTTTGATAATCACTGGTAACTGCTGTGATGGTGGTCACTTTGTTTACTTGTATATACTATTTATTTGGGGAAATTGGTTAAATTTATTATTATTTATAGGTCCATAACTATTTCTCCCGAGACTGGCCATGTAAATATTCTTTTTGGGTCACAACTTTTTTTGCATGTGCATTCTGGCGGACGTCATTGTCACTAGGAACTATTAATATGATGTCATTCACCAAGTTCAGGGCAGTCTTCTTCTTAGGATTTAAAATGAGCAGATGCTCGTACTTTGGCTTGCAGGTATGGAACATTTCATAAATCAACAAGTGGACTAGCTGCCATACTTTTATATTTATTGTATGTAAACTTGTGTTCAACCATATGTCTTCTAAATAAACATCTTGTTTATACATTTACGTAGTTTGTCCAATATCCCAGGACTTGGGTAGTCAACGGGAAGACAATGAAGCAGAGGGAAAACATACTCCCTTAACAATGCTATATATATGTTTTATATTTCAGTTCCAGTATCGCCTTATATATGAATCTGTATCTATGCACATACAGTGTGGTGCCACTGTTATGACAGAGGCAGAGGCACCAATCATAGCTCAATGTCTGTCCAAAGAAAATCCTAAATCTAAAATGTCCGGATTTGAGAAAGAATTTCAAGTAAGTTCTTTATTAAAAGAAATCCAGGAAAAGATGTAAAATGTAAATTATATTTCACTTCCAATAGGAAATTCTGTAACAAAATGGAAGAATTAAAGCAAAAAGAACCCCAATAAAATAACTCCTATAAAATACTAAAAATATGCAAATTGGACAGATTTGAAATAAAAAGAATTAACGTCATTACTGTGAGTAAATCCATTACTGTATTTATGTACAATTCAAAATTGTTTCACCATTCAGATTCAGATTGTTAGTGCATTTATTTCAATTGGGATTTTTGTCTCACCTGAGACGAAAGTCGCAGAAGGCAAGACAATAGGTGTTGCTTTTCTGGCATGGGTGTCAACAATTTAAGTTTTCTGCTTCTAGGTCATGGTCCAGAGACTTTAAATTGATAAGCAATTTTCAATGTTAAGTTTTCTGTTTAAGTTAGTTTTGGTAGGAACTACTTATGATAGACAGTGATATTTTCTATAAAGTTGCATTCCTATCAGAACATCTCAGTTTGAAGATCATTTTGACACACTGCCCTCTATGTTATGGTCCACCAACTTTGCAAATAGCAATGTTGCTATCCATCAGATTGTCTTTTTCTGGACTTTCTGCCAACAGGCAGGACATATCTCTGTGTCAACAGTTTATTAGGTTTAGATTTTAACTGAAATATGAATTGAGATGTTCAGATCCACTATCAATGTGGAGGATAAAGTACTTAAATAAGAGGGCCTACACATACATTTGCAATTGACATTTAGCTCATATATCCTATTATATAGAAATGAAAAGGATTAACATATGAGTGAAATTCTATATAAAACCACTACACCTAACCCAACCCAAACCCCAAGATCTCCCAAAAATTGCAAAATTTCAAAGAATTAAATTGCATGACTTTTTTAATGTCCTGGAATGAAATGTCAAAGATGTAAGAAAAACTTCAGGTGTTTTACTAACCTATTAATTATATCATTGTGAACTTTGGAAATATAAGAATGTAATAAAACGACAACTAAGATAAATAATTAATCAGTCTGTAATTCAATACTTAATTAAGAAACTTGAAAAGAATTGTTAAGAATTGCTTTTAAAAATTACGCTAAAGATGCATTGAAGAAAAATTCTGTGAGAATAGAAATTAACTTGTTGAAGGCTATAAGGTAACCTGTAATTGTTGACATCTTTGTTTATTGTTATCTCATTGGCAATCATACCACATTTCCTACTTTTATATTGCTAGCATATTTTTTTCATATTTTTTTCAGACAATTCGTACATTAGTGCCAAAGTTAAGCATTGGTGATTGTGCTGGAGGTCACAGGTCAGAAAACAGAAATAAAAGTCGAGACATCATGCTTCTTCCACGTAAATATTAATTATTGATAATAATTTTATAGCATTAAAATAAATAAGTCCTGACATACAGACCATCATGAATGTTGAACTTAGTAAGAGCTTTATAATAATATCAGTATTTAAATAAAAGTAAACAAATAATGGTATTTTCATCTGTCTTCCAGTTTATTTAGGATACTTTTATGTAATCAGAGAAACATGACAAGAAGAATGGACTGTTTATAAATTGTACCTGTAATGATGACTGAAAAATTCGATGTATATTGCTGTATAAGCATTGAAATAGATATTTTATATATTATACAGTTGACAATAATAACAAGTAATATTGTATAGCAACATGATCATGATATTTCCCACAGAACTAACAAAAAGTTAGCGTACAATATGTTTAGGTTATCAGTTTTTTTACACATTGATTTCTCAAAATATCAAGTTTTGAGCCAATATGTGAACCTTTTTTGGGAAGTGAGCGCAACGAAAAAGCTTAAAAGATACACATTGTGTCAAGATAATCTATTATATTGCACTAGTGCAAATATAGCTTCAAATTATTGATGTCATTAATGGCAAAAATATCTATGGGAAGTTTGGAATACCACTGATTATTGATTGATTAATTTGTGTATTGTTTTCAAACTGTACTGTTGTTTGTTTTTTATTAATATGAAATTTAAGCATTAAACTGTGGTTCTTTTCCCAAACGTCTTTGTTTTACACTAGTAACCATCTGGATTCACAGGTTTCCTGACTGGATTCCGATAAGAGTTAGACATTGACATGCATCTGATCTGATACTGGTCTAGATTCCAACAGCATCTATACACACACAGGGGAGAGGGAAAAGGGTGGGGCTGTTTCAAAATGATGTGGACTAATTGTTTAATAGCTTTGCTATACAATAAAACCAAATGTTATTGCATAATTATTGGTGTATATTATCCATTGTAGAATATATATAACACTTTTAAGCCCTTGCAATATGAAAATCTACTCTTCACAATATTCATCAATATTCATGCAATAACCCTGTAATGTAATACTACAAAATAATTGTATGTATGAGTCATAAGCGATCATGCATTTTGATGACATTTTTGTTTCTCATATAGAAGAACAAACACAAATGGGTACAAAGCAAAAAATAATAAGTCCATGTTACTGTTCCCTTTCATAATTACGTACTTTAACTTTAAGGTAAATTTCAGTATATGTTTGTTCAACAAAGTTAGGGTGAGGATAAAGCAGCTTTCTGTTATTTTGTTCATTTTTGTTCCTCCAATCTGATTAAGTATTGTGTTAAGGTCTAGATATAAGCAGCTACAAATTATACAAAGGAATGGTCTGTTGTTTTTTATGCAAAAATGGCTGCAAGTTTCATGTTTTAGTCCAGATTTAAGGAACTACAAATCTTGAAGGTTTCTTCAGGTTTACAGTGATGAAGGTCTAATCTAAGATTAAGTTATCATTTCATTGATTCAATTTTTTCTTATTTGAAGGGTTAGTTAGGATTTATGGTATTTTCCATTATAAATGCATAAGTGATTATGTTTATATTGTAGCCGAGAGAGCCAGACCATATCTTTTAACAGCAGAATCTGGTGACAATGGTACTGACTTTATCAATGCAGTCTTTGTAGATGTAAGTTGTCATATGGTCATAAGGTTTGCTATCTTTAAAAAATAAATAAAAGGAGATATGGGCTATACAACAATTAGACAGCAACACAACAGAACAAAAAATTACAGAAAAAAGGATAAAACACTACGACATATAGTTTATCAAAAGTAGATTTTTTATTCTGAATTATCTTAAAGACTTTAATAGGTAAAAATAGAATGAAAAGTTCCTCTTGTCAGAAATCATTTGATGTTTTATAATATATTTACCCTATTTGGGACAAAAATCACAAATATATTCTCAAAACCTTGACAATGAACAGAAGTGAAATAAGCTTAAAGGGAAACTTCAAAAAAATGAAAAATTAATATTATGTTCCTTTTGTTTAAATACAATAAGATTAAAGTTATATTCTGCTGGATAAGTGAACAAAAATGATTTTTAATCTGACTACCAATACCAGACCGTTTGCCATTTTGATGGCATCTCGGTTGCAAATACTCATGTGATATCTTATTACCACAAAGCCCCAAAACCAGCATGACATACAGTTGGTTGTCAATCAGTATCGGTATGATTTACAGACATGATAGAAACGGGTTCCTCAATTCCTTAATTGACATCGATTTAAATTCAAGAAATCCATGATTGACAAAAAAGGATCGAGACATGTTATTTAAATATTTTCCTCTGCAATGACAAGCATTTAACGTTTTTTTTTAATTAATCTATAATTTTTTCGCTAACCTCTAAACCAGGATTTGTTAATTAATCTTACTATACTAATCTTTGGAATAAATACTATTTTTGGGGTCTACGTTTTGAAATGAAAATATTATTAAATGCTTATTTATTCGTAAAATCAATATTTCGTGTGATGGCTTAAAATATCTTCTTGTGTTTAAATATTGAAAAAAATTAAACTTTCAACTGTAATGAAAAGCAAATCTTGTTCCATGATTTTCTAACATGCTAGCATATATGGATGGTTCAAATAAGGTAAACACACCTGTTAATCAATTTACTAGTGTGGATACTCAAAGGCCAACGTATCACATGATTGGTTGTCATAATGCAGGTCAATCATCGCACACCTGGCTGCTGTTATATACGATTCTTAACTCGTGTTCATATCAAGGTACTATGAGTGTTGCCATGAATAAATACAGATCCCCCAAAAAATCCTATTTGAAGAAATAAAGAAACCTCAGTTTGGATAGACTGATAGTTGTTCATCAACGTCTGATCCGCTAAAGGGGCGATGGATATTTTTTTCCAGGTATTTTTTCAAAGTTAATTGAATTTATTCAGTTAACTTTAGGAGGAATAAACCATTCCCGAAATAGTACTTAAGCACAAAGGAGAGTAATAAGAGAAAAGATTTTTTATAAAGTACAGATATTTAGCATATTTGTGTACATGAAAGAACAGGTAAATGGAAAATTTCATACATTTTGTAGAATAAGGACACACATTTGTTATATATATGAAAAGTCACACATCTGGTAGAAAATAAAGTCTCACCAACTTCAGCATTTCATATATAATTGTCATTCTTAGTTGAAATGACGGACAGAGTCATAAAAAAAGTCCACGCACGATAAGTATGGGTTATTCAACTCCATAAAAATTGTGTATGTGCTGCAGTCAGTTGCATAGTACACACCATAAATCTATTTCAATTTCATTTTCATTTTCCTAAAAAATAACTCACTTCTATCAAAAGTTACAGAAGGAAAACGTTGATTTATGATTTTTGTCGAGCCTGCGACTTTTGTCGCAGAAAGCTCGACATAGGGATAGTGATCCGGCAGTGGTGGCGGCGTTAGCTAACTTCTTAAAAGCTTTATATTTTAGAAGCTAGAAGACCTGGATGCTTCATACTTTGTATGTAGATGCCTTATGTTACGAAGTTTCCGTCTGTCATATGTCCATTGTCCTTGACCTCATTTTCATGGTTCAGTGTTAATTTCTTTCTTATTATGAGTAATAGGATAACTATATTTAGTATGTGCGTACCTTGCAAGGTCCTCATGCCCGTCAGACAAATTTCATTTGACCTCGACCTCATTTCATGAATCAGTGAACAAGGTTAAGTTTTCGTGGTCAAGTCCATATATCAGATGCTATAAGCAGTAGGTCTTCTATATTTGGTATATGGAATGATTGTAAGGTGTACATGTCCAACTGGTAGGTGTCATCTGACCTTGACCTCATTTTCATGGTTCAGTGGTCAAAGTTAAGTTTTTGAGTTTTAGTCTTTTTTTCTAATACTATATGCAATAGGTCAACTATATTTGGTGTATGGAAATATTTTATGATGTACATGTCAGTCTCGCAGGTTTTATTTGACCTTGACCTCATTTTCACAGTTCATTTCTCAGTGTTAAGTTTTTGTGTTTTGGTCTGTTTTTCTTCAACTATAAGCAATAGATCAACTATATTTGTTGTATGGAAGGATTGTAAAGTGTATATGTCTGTCTGGCAGGTATCATCTGATCTTGACCTCATTTTCATGGTTCATTGGTCAATGTTAAGTTTTCATGGTTAAGTTTGTTTCTTAGATGCTATAAGCAATAGGTCAACTATATTTAATGCATAAATTGATTGTAAGCTGTACATGTCTGTCTGGCATGGTTCACCTGACCTTGACCTCATTTTCATGGTTCATTGGTCAATGTTAAGTTTTCTTGTTTAAGACTGTTTCTTAGAAACTATAAGCAATAGGTCAACTATGTTTGGTTTATTGAATGATTGTAAGGTGTACATGTATTTCTCGTTTGGTTTATCTGACCTTGACCTCATTTTCTTGGATCATGTTAAGTTTATGTGTTACTTGTAGTAAAGCTTAATATTTAGGACTATCAACACAAAATCAATGGTTAGTAAAGAAGGCGAGACATTTCAGCGTGTGCACTCTTGTCTTACCCTGAATAATATATGATTAAAATATTCCAGCGGAATTAAAAAATTTATTATTACAACCCCCTTTACAGTTTTATTTTCTATATATATTTGAGACTTAGAATTGAATAAATATCAAATCTTAGCACTTCGAATCATGAAAACTTCCCTCTTATATTACGAAAGTAAACTCCTCATTTTAAATTTGATTGTAAAACAGTTACAATGATTTTTCTTTAACAATGAATATTTAACAGTTTTGAATAACAAACAATTTTAGAAATCAAAATCATTTTGTTCTATTGGGGAAAAACGAAAGATTGTTAGCTGAAGTAGCCTGAGGAAATGTTACATGTAGAAACGGCCATGTTCTACCATGCAAAAGAACACCAGTTTATCATTTAAAACTTACTTTGGTGTTGAAAGATTTTGTGTGATTTCGTTTAGATTTACTTTCAAGTGTAAATTTTCACCATGTGAACAAGGCTTTATACAAATATGTGAATATTTACCCTGTAGCAAAAGTATTAAAAATATTCCATTGTGATCTATGTATTTTCTCTGTTCCATTCTGCATAGTTGAAGTTGACCTTAGATGTTTTCCAATATCGATTAAACACCTTTTGGTCAATAGCACATATCCAGCTTTCAAATATTTAGATTTGAGTGGTCCCGTTAATTTTTAACTGTATGAGGTGAATCAAATGAGCTTTTAAGTAGATGAATCAATTTTATAAAATTCTGGAGTGAAATAATGAGCGTTTATACTCTTGTTATAACACTTGATTATAAGTTTCCTGATATTATTTCTTAGTTTTAAAGTGACCAAATAAAAAGAATCATTTAGATTTTAATATCTTTCTTTTATATTTAATATTAACATTGTTTATAATTTTGATTACATCGGATTTATTCATCCTACATGTATGTGAAATACATGTTCAATATCTTCATTTAGTTTCAACCGACCTAACCCGAAATATAATTAAATATTCCAGGGCGATCTATTTGTATTTGCCACCACCTTAAATATGTATTTTAACTTTGTGTATTAAACACGACCTTCTGTCTGAGAATCCATTCGAATTGACATTCATACCTGGAACGGTGTGCCCTAGAGGCCCAGCTAAATGCAGACCTGTAAATTACCTTGATTTTTACAAGCCTTCCACGGGTATTGCAAGAGGATTATACACACATCGTATACTATAATCATACATACTCCTAGCGTAGAAAGTAAAAGGTCAATAAGCGTACACTTATATATTGTCCTTACAGTTTAAGTTATATACTATGATTTGTTCACCATATCTGTCGGAAGAAGCAAATTTAAAAAACAAAATTAAATTAAAAGATTTACTTTTTGTGCTGTCAACAAATTAAATCGAAATATATACGGTAAACATTAACTTGTGAATGTAAAAGGTTGCATGTCTGATCATTTTATTTTCTTACTATTGGATGGTAGTTAGCTATCAAAATTAGTCATCGGTGCGCTTGTGATAACATTAAAATATGATTAAAGAACAAGACCTTAAATGATTGTACTTTAAATCCTGGCATGCAAAAGTAGGAGAAAACGTCACATACTACAGGAAGTAGTCAATAAAAAAATTAAATATTATTGAATTTCTTCTTTATTACTGCACATATAGCGATAAAACTTTGTGAATATGTATTTTATGTTATAATGATCATATTTAAACTATAAGTCAAAAATCATGAATTTTTCCTTTTAACAAAACCTTTTACATGAACTGAGGTTAATTGTATTCCTTTGATTCCTGGAATTTCCCACAACCAGACATGGGCTCAATTGTTGCTCAAATATTTTCCATATTTTACTGATTAATAGACTTAGTTTTTTTTACAGTTAACATTCAGATTCAGTCTGATGTTTAATTTTTCAGTCATCAATAATTTTGTCAAAGCTTCATGGAATTTTATGAAATTTGGACAGAAGCTTGTTTATGACCAAAAGACAGTATCCAGAGCACAATTTTTAAACTATTTATTTTCATTTTTCTGTATTTTACTGATAAATGGACTTATTTTTTTTTACAGTTAAAGGGGCATTAGCTATGAGATATCAAAAAATTAAAATTTGATTATTTTTTTGTTCAATCATTAATGAAAGTGAAATAATGAAATAATAATTCGCTTTTAGCAACCTGTTTGGTTCAATTTTGTCAAAATAAGCTAAGAAATATCGCTGATGAATTATTCACTTGCAATTGAATAATTCGACCTCATTGAATCCATATTCATGTGACCTTTTATTTAACTCCTTAGCTAGAGATGAGTTATGCATGAACTAGGCGTGTTCAGCTATTAAAAGGAAAAGAATGTCAACATTGAAAGTAAAACAAGGGTAAATCATTTGATTGACTGATTCGATCCACAAAAACTCATTTTATACAGGTAAAACGATGATTAACATATTTGTTTAACCTATAATATGACATCAAACAGACCTAGAAAAATCCAATTACATGTGTTCGCTATCTATTTATATCTATATTTATGTTTATATTGGGTAATATGACAGTTGGCAGTCTTTGGAAATAGCATCTAAAGTAAAAGTTTGAATTTTTGTTTAAATTCTATATTTTACTGATAAATGGACTCACTTTTTAAGTCAACATTACACATTTACACTGACAGCAGCAATCACAGGCGAGACACAGGGTTCTGCGGAACCTCTTATGAATTTTTTGACATCATGGTTTCTATTACTTAACCCTTCATTGAATTGCAGTGTATGTTGAAAATTAATACTGACAATATTATTGGCCAAATATATAAAGGTTGTAAAATTGATATGCTGTTCTATAGAAATATTTGTTGAAGGATTTATTTGAGGAAACAAATTTTATTTAGATGAAAAGCCTTGATCTTTTATCCAAGTATGTTAGAATCCCTGATTGTATTTTGACAATTTAACTTTACAGGGTTATTACCAAGAGAACAACTTCTTAGTAACCCAGTGGCCTATGCAACACACAGTTAATGATGTATGGAGATTGATCTATGATTACAAGATTACTTCCCTTGTTGTGTTAAATGAACAGAAGTTTTCAAGGGTAAATATGACACAAGTAATAGCTTTTCTAAAAAGCTAGCCGTCTCATAGCTGATGAAATTTGAAAATGTTTTCCATGCAGTATAGCATTGTACAGTGAATTACAAAAAATGAATGGCAAATACTAATTTTGAGATTTTCCAATATCTTTTTTGTAGGAAATCAAAGGCACTTGTCTCTGATTTTTTCCATATATATCTTTATATAATATTGAGGTATATATGACATTTTTTTCAGAGACAAATTTCACTTTGTTGCATGATGGACTTGATATTGAGAGAAAAATAAGGCCTTATCGTACTTACCCTTCAATGCTAATCATGCTGAATTAACCTATTTTTTTGTGGGAGAGCGTTTATATGTTGACATGTAGATGTCTTTCCATTTTATTATCACAGAGTTTGTATATAGATATAAGAAGATGTGGTATGAGTGCCAATGAGACAACTCTCCATCCAAGTCAAAATTTATAAAAGTAAACCATTATAGGTCAAAGTACGGTCTTCAACACGGAGCCTTGGCTCGCACCGAACAGTGTGTATACATACTTTTAAATTCCTCTGAATTTAATGGAAAATAATTGATTTGGTTATATCCGTTTTTTCAATTAAATGGTTACCTTCAGATTATCTTACTAAGTATCAATATCGATGAAAAAGCATGCGGTGTACCTAGGTTTTCATATAGGTTTCAACTTTATATATAATTTTTATTTTATATTGCAACCTAATAAAACATAATATTTCAACATATTTAAGTATAGTATTTACATATTAGCCAGCCTTTAAAGACTTATGATGCACTGCTATATATATTGAACTCTGTCACAATAATTATGTGTGCAAAAAAAAATAATAAAAAAAATATTTAAAGTAGTTTCTCAGGTCTATAAATTCAAATAGAAATTAATTGTTCTCTTATTTTTGTTATATCAATTATTGAGTAATTCATTGTCATTTAATAATGATAAGTTGATAGATGTGTGCACGTGAAAGTCAGCAAAAAAAGTGTTCTGTTTTGATAAGTACTTAGGGCACTGTATAAGAAAATGTTTTTCGTCTTCAACCGTTGAGGGAGATTTGCATGCTTTACAAAAACGTCTGTTAGCAGGGAATCCACAGTATCATCCTTTTTCAATCTCCAGTGGATAGGTTCCACTTCTCATTCTAGCGATTGAAGAACTTTGTTGTCTTGATAAGGCTGACCTGACATACGATTGGGCTTCGAAGTTTGAATGTAAAAGTTTAAATGTCCGCAACTTTGGCATATTGTAAACATCTGTTTTCCAATTTTGTAGAAATTATCCATCATCATATTTTCAGAAAAATTATCTATGAACTTTCCACTTAGTCCATCAGTTGTATTACCATTTCAACTATAACTCTAAACATTCATAACAACAAGGGATCTGGATAAAATGTGAAATAATCATGTGTGTGTTATTATAAATTACAAAATTGTAAGGAGTTTCGGCTATATACAGAATAATGTTCTGATGTACCGATATGCATGATTGATCACAATGCAACTTTAATTTATAAGACTGTCTCCTATTTGATCAGTGCTAGGTAAACCATGACAGTATAGTATCTATTTGATCAGAGGTAAATCATGACGGTATCTAATTTAGGTAAATGGCAACCTAGGTAAACCATGACAGTATATTATCTTTTGATCAGTGCTAGGTGGACATTTTGCTCATCTTTGATAGATTTCTTATTGGTGATAAACATAGTTATGTATTTTTTTGGAAGAAATTTAAAGTTTTGGATTATTTCTGTTTAAATTAAAGGACATTGAGTCAAGAGCTCTTTTCCCAAGGCAATAGCTTTTATTGATGAAACTTTTCTTGAAAGCATAATGGTTTTGATTATAACTTCAGTCACATTAAATGCTTTAATACTTTTGCAAACTTGATAACAACGAAATGCAATGCTTTCATTCATGGCATTTACTATTTAGGAGTTGTGTCCTATGATTACCAATAATAGAGGACAAAATGTTTTGTGCATTAAGATGGCAATTTTAGGTAACTATGCTATGAAAAGAAATTTCACTGCAACATAGGAATAAACATCTTTTTTATAAACAGTTTTGAATCTGCCTCGTTTAATGATAGAAGGGACATTATAAGTCATTTTGCTTTGTAGAAGTATCCCTGTTTCTGGCCATCATGGACAGAAGAGGAACAGAAGTTTGGTCCAATAGCTGTCAGATTCCTAGCCAGTCAGAAGCTGAACAATATTACAGTCCGAGCATTCTCTATAAGAAAGGTATTACTTTATAAATTACATATAGCTGCTTTTGCTGACATTTATTAAAGAATTGTGCAATGGTGTTGGGAATATTGAATATCATATTTTGAAATCTAAACTAACTTTTCTTCATTAACAATAGCTTACATACTCACATATAACTCAAAGCACATGTACTTTTGAATAATTTCATATCATTTTAACTGTCAAAGATATTCATGATTTAAACATTTGACATGGTTTTTATTTTAGCTACCAAAAACTCAATATGATTCCTTACTGAAGCTTGGATGTGGTGCATTGGTATGAAAATAGTTTGGGTTTTGGTCCCGTTGTTAATTTACAGTTTCTACAACTTCACAATTTTTCTGTTCATTTAGGCTCTGATTTTTTTGGCATGAATTTGTTTGTTTAAAAATTAAGAAGAAATGTTTTAAAATGATACCTCTTTTTACTTATGATCATTATTTTACTAACACTTTATTGTACCACTTTTGATATGGATTGATCTAGGAAAAAAATAGATTACAAAACTGCATGGTTTTATTTCAGAATCGCACTCCTGCATTTTAAAAAATTGTGTGGTTATCTAAAATCTTACTTATTAATAATTTTTACATGAAATAACACTTATTCCACTGTATGTATTAAATATAAATAGATAAATCAATATTTGAATGGTTGAGACTATCCCAAGTGGCATTAACCAAACTTCATATTCCCCTCTGAAGATCAGGGCTGTCTTGTGCAACATTACATGGTTAATATTATGTTTCAATGTATTTACATAGCGATAGTATTGACAGTTTCGTTTTTAAATATTTCATAAGAAAATAAAAACAGAAAAAGCCATGTCATAAAACAAAATAATTAGTTTCAGATGTACTGTTATGGCCATGTAAAGTTTAAAAAGCAAGTGGATAGGAAAAAAATTATCTACCAGTACATGAATATTTTATATTCAGGAAGTAAAAAAGGTATACAGTGGAATAAAACATGCATTTCCCTTGGCTAAGGTAGATATCAAGATTTTTCCACTCTTGAAAAATCATATTTCCCTAGGGCAGTGCCCTCAGGAAATGTGAATTTTCTTGGGTAAACAAATCTTTATATCTTCCTACATCAACAGAAATGTATATCACTGAATTGCATATTGCATGTCTTAAACATTTAACAGTATTTTAAACTTTAGCATGATATTTTTAGAATAAAAACAGATGCCCAGTATATGTATACAGAAAATAAATACACCTGTATTACATTACAATCATAGACCATAGCATAGGTACATAAATTTAATTGTTGCACAGTGGAAGAAAGTGGGCCTAATTTGCTCTGGAATTTGTGCCTTTAGTTCAACTTAAATCTATTTAAAAGTTGAGATAACTGTAATACATCTCTTGACATCCATCTATACATGTTATATATCTCTCCAATAGATATTTACTATGACATCTGTCTATACATGTTATACATCTCTCCAATAGATATTTACCAGGACATCCGTCTATACATGGAATACATCTCTTCAATAGATATTTACCATGACATCTGTCTATACATGTAATACATCTCTCCAATAGATATTTTCCATGACATCCGTCTATACATGTTATCCATCTCTTGACATCCATCTATACATGTTATATCTCTCAATAGATATTTACCATGACATCTGTCTATACATGTTATACTTCTCTCCAATAGATATTTACCATGACGTCTGTCTATACATGTAATACATCTCTCCAATAGATATTTACAATGACAACCGTCTATACATGTTATACATCTCTCTAAATAAATATTTTCCATGACATCCGTCTATACATGTTTTACATCTCCAATAGATATTTACAATGACATCCGTTTTTACATGTAATATATCTCTCAATAGATATTTACCATGACATCCGCCTATACATTAAATACATCTCTCCAATAGATATTTACTATGACATCCGTCTATACATGTAATACATCTCTCCAATATATATATACCATGACTTCCGTCTATACATGTAATACATCTTTCCAATAGATATTTACCATGACATTTGTCTGTACATGTAATACATCTCTCCAATAGATATTTACCATGACATCCGTTTATACATGTTTTACATCTCTCCAATATATATTTACCATGGCATCTGTCTATACATGTAATACATCTCTCAATATATATATACCATGACTTCCGTCTATACATGTAATACATCTTTCCAATAGATATTTACCATGACATTTGTCTATACATGTAATACATCTCTCCAATAGATATTTACCATGACATCCGTTTATACATGTTTACATCTCTCCAATATATATTTACCATGACATCCGTCTATACATGTTTTACATCTCCAATAGATATTTATAATGACATCCGTTTTTACATGTAATAAAAATCTCTCCAATTGATATTTACCATGACATCCGCCTATACATTAAATACATCTCTTCAATAGATATTCACCATGACATCCGTCTGTACATATAATACATCTCTCCAATAGATATTTACCATGACATCCGTTTATACATGTTTTACATCTCTCAATATATATTTACCATGGCATCTGTCTATACATGTTATACATCTCTCCAAATAGATTAGACCAAGACATCCGTCTATACATGTTATACATCTCTTCAATAGATTTTTACCATGACATCCGTCTGTACATGTAATACATCTCTCCAATAGATATTTACCATGACATCCGTCTATACATGTAATACATCTCTCCAATAGATATTTACCATGACATCCGTCTATACATGTTATACATCTCTTGACATCCGTCTATACATGTTATACATTTCTCAATAGATGTTTACCATGACATCCGTCTATACATGTAAAACATCTCTCCAATAGATATTTACCATGACATCTGTCTATACATATTATACATCTCTCCAATATATATTTACCATGACGTCTGTCTATACATGTCATACATCTCTCCTATAGATATTTACAACGACTTGGTCTATACATGTTATACATCTCTCCTATAGATATTTACAATGACATCCGTCTATACATGTTATACATCTCTCAATAGATATTTACCATGACATCCGTCTATACATGTTATACATCTCTCAAAATAAATATTTTCCATGACATCCGTCTATACATGTTTTACATCTCCAATAGATATTTACAATGACATCCGTCTATACATGTAATATATCTCTCAATAGATATTTACCATGACATCCGTCTATACATGAAATACATCTCTCAGTATATATTTACCATGACATCCATCTATACATGTTATACATCTCTCAATAGATATTTACAATGACATCCGTCTATACATGTAATACATCTCTCCAATAGATATATACCATGACATTGGTCTATACATGTAATACATCTCACCAATAGATATATACCATGACATCCGTCTATACATGTAATACATCTTTCCAATAGATATTTACCATGACATTCGTCTATACATGTAATACATCTCTCCAATAGATATTCACCATGACATCTGTCTATACATGTTATACATCTCTCCAATAGATATTTACCATGGCATCTGTCTATACCTGTTATACATCTCTCCAAATAGATTAGACCAAGACATCCGTCTATACATGTTATACATCTCTTCAATAGATTTTTACCATGACATCCGTCTGTACATATAATACATCTCTCCAATAGATATTTACCATGACATCCATCTATACATGTAATACATCTCTTCAATAGATATTTACCATGACATCCGTCTATACATGTTATACATCTCTTGACATCCGTCTATACATGTTATACATTTCTCCAATAGATGTTTACCATGACATCCGTCTATACATGTAAAACATCTCTCCAATATATATTAACCATGACAATCATCTATATATGTAATACATCTCTCCAATAAATATTTACCATGACATCCGTCTATACATGTAATACATCTCTCCAATAGATATTTACCATGACATTCATCTATACATGTAATACATCTCTCAAATAGATATTTACCATGACATTTGTCTATACATGTAATACATCTCTCCAATAGATATTCACCATAACATCCGTCTATACATGTTATACATCTCTCCAATAGACATTTACTATGACATCTGTCTATACATGTATTACATCTCTGCAATAGATATTTACTATGACATCTGTCTATACATGTTATACATCTCTCCAATAGATATTTACAATGACATCTGTCTATACATGTAATACATCTCTCCAATAGATATTTACCATGACATCCGTCTATACATGTTATACATCTCTCCAATAGATATTTATCATGACATTCGTCTATACATGTAATACATCTCTCCAATAGATATTTACCATGACATCTGTCTATACATGTGATACATCTCTCCAATAGATATTTACAATGACATCCGTCTATACATGTTATACATCTCTCCAATAGATATATACAATGACTTCCGTCTATACATGTTATACATCTTGCCAATAGATATTTACCATGACATCCGTCTAAATATGTAATACATGTCTCCAATAGATATTTACCATGACATCCATCTATACATGAAATACATGTCTCCAATAGATATTTACCATGACATGCATCTATACATGTAATACATCTTTCCAATAGGTATTTACCTAGTTCTTTTACACACTTGATATTTCTATTAACAAATTTGACATTTTATGAATATTCTATGTTGCGGATTATTGTTTTGTAGGTACAAAATACAATTCTAGTAGTCAGTGGTATTTAGGGCAATGTAATATAAAATGAATTTCATTTTCAACTGATAAATGGAAATTTTATTCAATTACAACAAAAATACACTAACCAACATGTACTTTAAACAAAAGTTTATTCCTTTGTAGTCTATATATAAAGATAAGGAGATTCAGTATGATTGCCAATGAGATAAATATCCACAAGAGGTCAAAGGAAGGGGATGTAAACAACTATAGGTCATTGTATGGCCTTCAAAATGAGCAAAATTGAGACTGTATAGTATGCAAATAAAAGCCCTGGCATGAAAAAATGTGAGACAATACAAAAGAGAAAACAAACAACCTTATTTATGCTAAAAACAATGAACAAAAACAAATATGGTAGATGGCAACCAATGCCAACTACTGAATAATGGGTGCATCTAAACACTGTTAAGGACTCCTTGGTGCACTAAGGACTTATAATATGCCACTAAGGACTAGAAGGTGTGCTATTATATGTAAACAAATTTTATATCATGGTAGAGATTGATATTTAATGCAGAAATTGCAAATTTTATCGAAAAAGAATCACAAATAAATGAATAATTGAACAATGTTTTGGCACGTGCGGTTTTTCTTTGATTTTGCCAAAAATCAGTGAACCGTAAGACACGTGTCAAATTACATAACGGATTACACTATTATCTTAAAAAAAATGAAGAATTAATTATTTGCATAAGAAAATAACCAGACATTAGATATGTTTACCATAAAAACACTTAGGGATGCATTATTGCTTTTAAATCTTTTTTTTTTTAATTCAACATCTATAGTTTAAAATCTAAAGTATACATTGGTTAATTTAATGATAACACATAGAAAATTGTTTAGTGTTTTTAAGTAAAGAAAAATGTTTGTCCTGAGAAAAAAAAACCCCTCCCTTGATTGGTCATTACCTAAGTGGGAGCTAAAATTTGGAGACCGAGGCCTGACTGCCATAAACAACAGACGAAGAACAGCAAACAGTGGATACAACATTTGATATGTATGACAGACGACGACGGACACAAAATGATTGCACTGAATAATTTCAACTACCACAAGATACCCTATGAATTTATTTACATACTTGAACTCGTCTAAGGAATATATTTCTGGACAAAAACGAATTCAGTATGTTTACTGAACAAACAGACAACAGACACCAAGTGATGGATAAAATTGTGCCTTATATTGTTTAATTCATTTTCAGAGCAAAATTTGATTGATTAATTGTTGGTTGCTCAATGTCCAGTGGCAAATATTTCATGCATATTCAGGACGAGAAGTTGTTTCGGAAATAGATTATGAAGAATTAAGTATTACAAATGTTAAAATATATATTTTCTTAGCTATTTAAATTTGTACGAATCATATTTTTTTCTGACAAAATTAAATCTTTTGCTCTAAATTACCACATACGATTCTGATAATATTGTAATAACTGGAACAAATAACATTTAATAATTTTTACAACCTGGAATTTACCATGCCAACAGAAGAAAGAAATCAACTACAAATGGATATAAACTTTATTTGGTGATAACCTGCAACAGAAAATATTATTGACTTTATGAACATTAATTTGAACTGCACATATTGTACCATTTGCAACTTTTAACTTTATCCCTTCCACTTGTTTACTGAACTCGTTTTACTTGATAACATATTTTTTAAAGATCATAAGGTGTCTGGCATAAATATTCATATACCTGAAATTATATTTCAACCCATTATAAGTCCTGAAAGTGTCTAAGTAAGGAAATATTTAAGATTTTACTATCGGTCAAAACCATGTTTCTCGTTTCTCTGTGAAGAGCCATTTTACTGATCATGTGACAGCAGTAGGAAATATTTTTGTCGTTGTAACGTTATACCTTAAATATCAAAAGTAGTCTTTTAAGAGTAAGAAATAAGGCATTGTATTAATAATTTTATTAAAGCTTCAATGTTTATACCTGTAATAGTTTATAGCAATTATATTGTTAACCAGTTTACCACTGGAATTCAATATAAGTACTCCCGATGTCTGCTAGTACTACGCACTGCTAGAACTTGGAAACAAGTCTAGTTACGAAGTTTTAAGCTTCTGTCTATAAATTTAAATAATGGAAAAGTTAGGATTATGGCCCATTCACATAATAATTAAAGAACAGGCATTTTACTGTCCATTTTACATTTGATTTCTAAATGTGCAGGTTTTCCTGTCAAGCCCCTATTTTGTCGGACATTTTCCTGTCAGTCCTGACCGGGTTCTCATTGGCCCTCAGGGATCCCTGGCTAGATCCCTTATTTTTGATTGGCTTTCAGGGATCTCAAAAGTGTATAAATAAGGCTCTGCTCAGTGAAATGGCGGATAACTTGTTAGCTCAAGCCTAACTAGTAAGCTTAACAATATAGTATTTCGAAAGTTTATCTTTACCAGACCAAGTCCACACAGAATAGCCAAGCAGGTTAATATACTTTAATTTATTATAAGATGAAGTATTTTTAAGGAAAAGTAAATGTAGCGGCAGTTATCCCCCACCAACTAAGGCGTCTGCATTTGTATATATATATGAATATGTAATAATAAATATAATATACGTTCGAACTTATAGTTTACAACTCAACTACTTATAGTTTACAACTCAACTATGGAGTAAAATGAGTGCATTGCCTGGCATCCATTTGTCTTCAGAGGTAGAAAACCCGGGAGAAAACCCAAGATGCAGAATATTCCTGACGAGAGCCCCAAAATTGTCAATAGACCCTTCCACAATTACTTGGCCTGTGGCAGCGGTCTGTTACAATATTAAGAACATTGCAATGTAAGTCTCGGGAATTATTCGTATATTAAGGCTTTTGAGCATAGAATATCACACTTTATTATTGTCGAGATTTTTATTCCTTTTGTCTTGATAACTCATACATAAACATTTTGAAAAGCTGGCCACACTCTAACTTAATAGTTAACGCACATGAAAGCCATGCACCTATGGCAAATAACTTGATCGGAAGAGAAATAAAACAGGGACAAAATGATTTGTCCTTTTAATCTTTGTAATTCGACCTGTTGATACTATTTTAATACTTTTTGTTATTTTATATTAATATGGATCTTGTCTGTATACCAGCTTTGATTATTTGGAATATCTACTAATTTTCACTTCTTCGTACTACATTTGTATTAGCATCAAGATTATTCTCCTTTAATCTGTACAGGGAAGTTTTATTGTTGATATTTACCCTTATGTATCTAGTGTTAAATTAGGTATTTATATGACAGACCTTTCTTGGTATTCCTAATTATTGGAAGATTTTATATAGACAGAATAAGTATACCTAAAACGACAAAGTTATTTTTCATTTACCTGTATATATTATGAAAACCGGTTTTTCAAAAGTGATTATTTTCTAAGGGTTTAATATTTCATGGTAGTGTTTTGCCGTGGCTTTATTTGGACTTGTTTGTTTGCTTTTTGGCCTTGAATGTTTGTCCCTAATATTTTATTAACTATGTATTTACTTTCAGGTATCACAGATCGAATTTATTCGTTCATAGTGTGTTAATTTACGTTTTGATTGAGTTAAGCCTTCCAATTGATGTTTTATCGTGTGTTTTCTATGTTGTGATGTTATACTATTGTTTCAGAAAAAGGGAGAAGGTTTGGTACCATTAAAACGTTTAATCCCGCTGCATATGTTTGCACCTGTCCTAAGTCAGGAATCTGATGTACAGTAGTTGTCGTTTGTTTATGTAATTTATACGTGTTTCTCGTTTCTCGTTTTTTATATATACTAGACCGTTGGTTTTACCGCTTGAATGGTTTTACACTAGTACTTTTGGGGCCCTTTATAGCTTGTTGTTCGTGTGAGCCAAGGCTCCGTGTTGAAGGCCGTACATTGACCTATAATGGTTTACTTTTATAAATTGTTATTTGGATGGAGAGTTGTCTCATTGGCACTCACACCACATCTTCCTATATCTAAGAACAGAACATATGATTATACATATTTAGCACTAGTCTTTACAATTGTTAATTTCTTAAAATAAAAAGATTATGATTGTTTGATCAGTTGTTATGTAAGTTGGCTCTTGTCAATCGGTTCACTGATTTTTGGCAATATCAAAGAAAAACTGGCACGTGCCTAAACATTGTTCAATTACTCATTTATTTGTGGTTCTTTTTCTATAAAATTTGGAATTTATGTATTAAATATCAATCTCTACCATAATATGAAAACAATGTATGTGTAACAGCACCCTTCTAGTCCTTAGTGGCATATTATAAGTCCTTAGTGCACTAAGGAGTCCTTAGCAGTGTTTAGACGTACCGCTGAATAACAGGCTCCTTACTTGGGAGAGACATGTAAAGAATGTGGAGGGGTTAAACATGCTAGTGAACACTCAACCCTCACCTAACCTGGAACAGCACAACATAAGAACAAACTGAAAAATCATTTGAAAGACATGTCAATCTGACATGGTTCATCTGACCATGCCCTCATTTTAATGGATTGTTGATATAGTCATATTTTTTTATAAGTGTAGACCTGACCTTGATCTCAAAATAGTTTCAACATTAAGTTCATTCATAAGCAGTTAACCAAGTGAGACATATCTTGCAGTGCTATGTGTAGCCTTTTATCAAACAATCTTTTGAATGATGTGGTGAAGGAGCTGAAGTGCAATAATATATTCTTGTCTATTATGTTCAGATAAATGGTATGGGTTACAAAGTTTTAATGTAAGTGGTTTGCCCAATTGACAGTCATTAGGTTTTACATTTTTAGGAAGAAACCATATAATTATATGTAGTTATAGTTTATTTTTCAATATCATATTACAGATATGATATTTTTCAGAATTTAAGCTGCATGCCAATGCTTCAGACAGAACTTTCCCAGGAATTAGTGACCGTTAGGATGTTTCATTTAACATGTTGGTTAGGAAGAGAGAAAGACTCAATGAATTCCAAATCTCTTATCTACCTCATGGAGCTGGTAGAACAATGGCAACATAGGAATAATCCTTTGAATCCTGTGTGTGTCATGTCAAAGTAAGTGAAATAAGCCATTAAATCATGTGTGTGTCATGTCAAATCCTTTGTGTCATTTCAAAGTATGTAAATTAATCAAAACCATTATGTGTGTCATGTCAAGATATGTATATGTATCCATTGAATTTTGTGTGGGTCATTTTAAAGTAGGTAAAATAATCCATTAAATTTTGTCTGTCATGTCAAAATGAAAAATTATCCACTGAAACCTGTGTGTGTCATGTCAATGTATGTAAAATGATCCATAAAATCTTGTCTTTGTCATGTATGTGCCATGTCAAAGAAGGTAAAATAATCCATTAAATCATGTATGTGTCATGTCAAAGTAGGTAAAAAGATCTATTGAATCATGTGTCTGTAATGTCAAAGTATGTAAAATAAAACACTATATTCTGTGTGTGTGTGTGTGTGTGTGTGTGTCTTGTCAAATGTGAAACACATCATTAAATCTGATGTGTATCATTTTACATACTTTGACATGACACATACTGGTATCATATTTAATGGATTATTTTACATACTTTGACATGACACACACATAATTTAAAAATAATCTGATTAAATCCTATGTGTGTTATGTAAAGTATGAAAAATTGTATTGGGTAAGAAATTGAACAATTTCATGAGTTAAACTGTATAAAATAGTGTACATCTAATGCCAAAGTATGTAAAATTCTGTATATGTAATGTCAAAGTACTGTTAATTCAGAAATTTTTGTGTGCATTTAGTATTGCCATTGTTGAAAAATGTGAGACAAACTATTGCAATTTTAGGAAATGCTGCATACAAAAACTACAGTCAAAATTTAAAATGTGAGTTTTTAGCTCACCGGGGCCCAAAGGGCCCCATGTGAGCTTATGCCATCACTTGGCGTCCGTCGTCGTCTGTCGTTGTTGTCTGTCGTCGTCGTCTGTCATCGTAAACTATTTCAAAAATCTTCTCCTCTGAAAGTACTAGGCCAAATACCTTCAAACTTAAACTAAATGTTCCTTAGGGTATGTAGTTTATAAATTTTATCCAAAGTTTTGATCCATCGACAAACATGGCCGCCATGGCTAAAAATAGAACATAGGGGTCAAATGCAGTTTTTTGCCTAAATCTCAAAAACTAAAGCTTTTAGAGCAAATCTGACAGGGGTAAAATTGTTCAATTGGTCAAGATCTATCAGCCCTGAAATTTTCAGACGAATCGAACAACTCATTGTTGGGTTGCTGCCACTAAATTGGTAGTTTTAAGGAAATTTTGCAGTTTTTTGTTATTATCTTGAATATTATTATAGATATATTTAAACTGTAAACAGCAATAATGTTCAGCAAAGTAAGATCTACAAAAAAGTTTATATAACCAAAATTGTCAATTGACCCCTTAAGGAGTTATTGCCCTTTAAAGACAATTTTACACAATTTGTTCATCAAGTTTGCTAACATTTAAAAATCTTCTCCTCTGAAACTACTGGGCCAAATACCTTCAAACTTCATCTAAATGTTCCTTAGGATATCTAGTTTATAAATTGTATCCGAAGTTTTAATCCATCGACAAACATGGCCGCCATGGCTAAAAATAGAACATAGGGGTGAAATGCAGTTTTTGGCTTATATCTCCAAAACTAAAGCTTTTAGAGTAAATCTGACATGGGTTAAATTGTTCAATTGGTTAAGATCTATCAGCCTTGAAATTTTCAGACAAATTGAACAACTATTTGTTGGGTTGCTGCCACTAAATTGGTAGTTTTAAGGAAATTTTGCAGTTTTTGGTTATTATCTTGAATATTATTGAAGATAAACTGTAAACAGCAAAAATGTTCAGCAAAGTAAGATCTACAAAAAAGTTTAATATGACCAAAATTGTCAATTGACCCCTTAAGGAGTTATTGCCCTTTAAGGACAATTTTACACAAGTTGTTTTATGTTTTTTAACTTTAAAAATCTTCTCAAATGAATTCTAGTATAAATTTTGTATTTCATTTCCTTGTACGTCAAGAAACATAGACACTATGGCTAAAATGGAACATATGGGTAAAAAGCAAAAATAATCATTGATGAAAGATTTAAGCAAAAAAAATAACAGGTGAGCGATTCAGGCTCTTGAGAGCCTCTTGTTATGTTTGCCACACATATCCAGTCACAATTTTTTATAATAATATGCAAAATAATATATATATATTTATTTAATCCAAGTGGAACTAATAAGGAGCTTATGAATTGATGGGGCAACACAAAAATTAAAAAGTTGAATTGTCCCCCCCTTGAACAAAACTAGTTTTTATAAAATTGAGAATGGAAATGGGGAATGTGTCAAAGAGACAACAACCCGACCACAGAACAGACAACAACAGAAGGTCACCAATAGGTCTTCAATGCAGCGAGAAATTCCTGCACCCGGAGGTTTGTTTGAGCTTTCACAACTTTCTATTCATTTGCATAATATTATGATGGATCAATTTAATAAGTGTGTGACAAATAAAGGACCTAGACAAAATACTAAACTTTGGCTTCTAAGTGACAAACTATCATGTACCGATAAATCATTTACTTGATGTTACCATTTTTGCTAATTGACTTGATCAACTCTGAAACCGATACCATGGTAGTGTTGTGCTGAAGTGATTTCTACAGGTAAAAATCACCCATCTATCTATACCACTTGGAAACAAAACTTATAATTATTTGTAAGATAGATATAAATTTGTGACAAAATGTTTTTGTTATTTTAAGAGATGGAATGAGCCGATGTGGAGTTTATTGTGTAGCCAACATTTGCTGTGATCAATTAAAAGCTGAGGGTGAAGTGGATGTTTTTGGTGCAGTACGAGTAGTGAAGAAAAATAGGCCTGCACTGATTCCAAATGTAGTAAGTAACTGATTGTTCTTGGATGGCACATAACACGATAATTTCTCAACTATGAAGACAAAAAACAAAAATATTTTGAATCAAACAAGATTTTTTGAAAATTTATAATACAATTTTACTACAGTTCTATATTTGTGAAATAATTATCCCCATCAATGCCAATAAATAATGCACACAGAAGGAAATCTGCAGGAAATGCAATTTTTTTACTGGTAAATTCTATAAGATTTTATTATAGCGTCTGATTGATTTGATTGTCATCTGTTTCAATTTAACACACAAAATCAATTGAAACCAAACTTACCCACAATTATTCTTAGAATGTCTAGTTTAAAATTTAGATCCATCCTTCCTGCTGATCAATTAACATAGCAGTTAGTGGAATATCCCCAAATGAGAGGTGTTAACATGACTCTTGAAATCCTTCATAATATAACTGAATATCTCAAAATACGCATTCAAAAGAGTAATAATGTATATACGCCATTCAAATATTTTATATTTTCACAAACATGATTATGTATGCCTTTACAATTAATCATGAGAATGATTAACACACAAAAACTAGTAACTGTGTTTTTCTTTTTAGATGGAATATATTTTTTCGTATTCCTTGTTGGTGTCTTTTCTGGCAATGATGCAAGAGAACAAACCGAAAATTGTGATAACAGGGCCCGCTGCTAAGGAAGGTCAAATTAATCGTGGATATGGACTGTTAGAAACACAGAATAGTCACATGTTGTTAGAGGATCAATTAGATGAGATAAGTAGGTCATCACAGTTAAGTTTTTACACTGCTGGAGATCAGACACCTTCGATGGACGGTATTTGTCTGGCAGCAAGAGGACACATTGCTACATGTAAACGCCCAGTAACACAGCTGCAAATTCCTCACACAGACATTTCCAGTAACTCTTCATCTGATAGTATGTATGAGAATGCAATGTCAAATAATTCATCACGACAAAATTCAGTGCGGTTGAAAGATTCAAGGAAAAAGAACAATAGTAAAATGAATGGTTCACCAAACATTAGTATGGGAAATGGCAGTGTTAGCTCAAAATTAATACAGGTCGATAGACGGACTAAACCTTCAGTATGTAGGAGTCCCTCAGGGTCAACTCAGAGTATGGAATACTACACTCCCTACAAGGTTCCTTCTATATCTAGTAGTAAAACTAGACGACCAAAACCTGCCTTAAAGAGACAAGATGCAACAGAAGATCTGGAAATGATAAGTATAGACATTGAAAATCAAAACCATGTTTGTCTTTCATCAAATTTATCTCATGTATAATATTATCGGGTCATTTTTGCCAAAATGTGTTCATCTTCCTGGAAAAATACAATGATACAGATTATGATTCAAATACTGTTGATTCATTATTATTGGAGATGGTACTAATATTCATGGATTTTATTGGTAAAGGTTTAGCATTAATTGAGTTATTGAACAAAATACAAATTTATTATAGACTTGTTTGCAGAACTTATCAAAACGAAGAAATAGAATATCCACAAATTTCAATCCACAGAAATTGAGGCCAAAGAAAAATAAATGAATTTACAGTAGACTAAGACAATAAGGCTGATAGCAATTATTGTTTTATTTTCTACTGAAAAAACATGACTAGATTTACAGCAGAACCCATTAGTTAATTTAAGTAATTTTTAGGAAGTAGCCAATTTCCTTTATATTGTTACAACTAAGCTTTAACAAAACTGGTAGCTGTTGAGATGAAGCTTTTTCTTGTAAATTTTAATATCAACAGCTGACATTTTATAAAAAGCCTCTGTAAAAATTTAAATTAAATTGAACATGACAATGAAAATAAAATAAAGGTTAACAATGTAGGGGTTTGGGTTTGTTTCGCTTGACGGAGTCAAAAAGCGAGACATAGGAATGCTGTTTCTGGAGGCGGCGACGGCGGCAGCGTCAACAATGTATTAGTTTCTGATTAGGTCTAGTTTATGGTGAACCACTAGTGGTAGGTCAAAGATATTTGGTATGCAGTTGTATTAGTATTGGCACATCTCATTACCATGGAGATTATTTGGCCCCGCCCCCTCAGTTATGGTCTATTGACTTTGAAAATTTGCTTAGTTTACATGTATTAGTTTGTATTTAGGTTTGTTTAAGGGAACGACTTATGATAAGTCAATGGTATTTAGTATGGTGTTGTATTAGCATTGGCACATCTCATTTCCGTTGAGATTTTTTTAGCCCTGAAACTTCAGTCATGGTTCATTGACTTTGAATATTTACAAAACGTACATGTTAAAGTCTTGCTATTTTAATTTCAACATTTGCATTATCGAAATTACAAAAATGCGAGACATATCTCTGTGATAACACTTTATTCATCCTCTTTTTTTATGGCTTACCCAATTAATCTATTTTTTAAATGTAGTGTGATTTTATCCACTATATACAGTTTTTGAAAGATATGATTAATGATCATTAATACATTAAAAAATATTATATTTGTTAAATTGATGCAAGTTTTGTTAACATTGGATCTGCTTTTAAGGAAGGCTGAGATTTTAAAATAATGGGAAATCATTATGGATGAAAAATGTTGGTATTATTACTTCAGTTTTTCAGGAAATTGCTGTTCTATCCAAGTATTCTACCAAACAACAAAAAGGAAATCACTGTTAAACCCCACCTACAAAACCACAGGAAATTACTGTCCAACCCTGTCTACAAAACCACTACTGTTAAACCCCACCTACAAAACCACAGGAAATATTTGTTATTTCCTGCCTCAGAACTTAGAAAATATTTGTTAAACCCTGCTTTTAAAACCACAGGAAATAACTGCTAATCCCTGCTTTCAAAACCACTGAAAATACTTGTCAAACTCTGTCTACAAAACCAAACGAAATCACAATTTCAGCTCCTGCTTATAAAACCATAGGAAATTACTATTAGACCATAGAAAGCATCTAAAGTAATTTACTCTTTAACATTTATCTTACATGGGGAAATTACTGTTAAGCCTCTGAGTGAGTGAGTAAATTTAACATAGCCACATGAAATTTCTCAGATTTAAATTTAAGTTGAGTTAATATTTATTGCTGTGTAATTTGATTTTGTGAATATGATGCTGAATTGTCAGAACAATTTTCTTCAAACCAATACTCTTTATGAAATCATGGTGCTATGCATGTGAAATTTTGTAATACACAAGTGTATAAAATGTTTTAATGTATATGTGAATAGGTAGTCACTTTTGGGTTTTTTAATTGTTAGATGTTTGTGTATTCACTAATAATTTTACATGTACATGCAGCTTTAAAATGTTATTAGTGCTATTTAAAAACATTCTTTTAATATTTATATTCACAACAACAAATTGCAGTATATTATGTAAGGATTTTGTTAACTTTTGCTTACTGGCAATTTTAAAACTACACAACTGCATATATTTAAAAAATTTATTCAAATTATTTTTTAAATTCACAGATTTTGCCTCTAACCATAGCTTATATGAACAAAGTAATGGTCATTGTCCCCCACTTTGTAAATGAAATTTCCTTGAAATATTTTTTGGATCTATTGTTATCTTGGTATCATAATGACTGAATGAATTAAGCAGTTATGGCCCTTTAATATCTTTCAAATGCAGTAAATTATGATAATACTAATATTTTAATTGTTTAAATGGAATTTGAAATATTTGCTTATACCGTGTATGTATGATAATATTCATATGCCAATATTTGTAAACTTGACAAAAGAAGATGCAATGGTTTTATATATTAGACTGACTAGATTCCTGTTGAATGTTTGTTGACTAAGGACCAGTAAGATTTTGTGTTAAAGTTTGATGTTTTATTTTTATTTTTTGAATGTAAATGACTTGTAATTATTGAAATAATAATATTCATGTTTGTTAAACTCATGTTGGTTGTGAAATTTGTTTTCATACAAATTCCATAAATTTGTTGCTCATAATGAGGCTCATTGTCATATAGTTACTGTATGTGTAAACACTTCTGACTTTACATTTGACTTATTATATTGTATAGGTTTGTTGAAATGTCAAAAATAGTCTTGAAGATTTTTTTTTACCTACTTTTGTGCATTGATCACATACTAATGAGTGATTATGGCCCTTTGCATATTCAGAGGCATAAATTGATAGAAATTCATTGATATAAAGATAAAGCATATGTAGAGGAAGTTTTGGCAAAAAAATCTTGAACATTATTTGTGAAAATAAGTACATGGGAAAGAGAATAGAAATTGAATACCTTGAATAGATGTTGGTCTAAGTGAAAGAAACTTTGAGGTAAACAGTAGAAGAGAAACAGCTTTGATTTTGGTAATTTTACCATAAATTTATCAAAGTTCTTATAACATCCTTGGTAATTTTGGATTTTCTTTAAATTGACCAGTTGTATGAAATTTTATATTTTCAAATTTAACTCTTAATCTTATTTTTGTAAGTATATAATTATATACATATATTTTTCTTTTATGCAAATTGAATGGAGTGAACAATATAGTTGTATATTGTTTCTGTAAATTGAAGGATTGTTTTGTCTATAATATACAGTAGTTGTTTAATATAAACACAATTTATATGTAATGATTAAAGTATACCAAACAAAACACACACAATCAAACACTGAATCCCACCAACAGAATAATATAAAGTTGTTCTCTTAAAACTAAAATGTACTGTGAGCTTTCTGTAATGTAGTATTATTATATCCCCTGTTTTGTCATATCTGCACATTTAAAACACACTTGTATCTGCTTCTTCTCCTAAATCCCCTAGTCTTGATTAAAAGAAACTTTTCTTGTGAATGCAACTCCTCTGTGACTGTTTGACAGAAAGCTCTCATACTTGGTAGAATTGTTTTTCATCATGTGCAGTTATTATACTATACCATGATTTTGATTTGACCATTTTTATGCCCCCGCCGTAGCATTAAGTTTTACCCCTGTCCGTCTGTGCGTACGTCCGTCCGTACGTCCCGAAGTTGGTTTCCGTTCTCTAACTTTAGTTTGCCTCAACCAAATGTTATGAAACTTATACACAATGCTTATTACCACTAAATACAGATCAAGTTTGAATGTTGGTGGCGTCACTTGTACCATTCTAGAGTTATGCCCCTTTACAAATGGAAAAATTGCTAAATTTTTCGTTTCCGTTCTCTAACTTAAGTTTGCCTCAACCAAATGTTATGAAACTTATACACAATGCTTATTACCACAATATACAGATCAAGTTTGAATTTTGGTGCCATCACTTTTACTGTTCTAGAGTTATGCCCTTTACATTTTCATTTTTTTTTTCTAAAAATATTAATCAAGATATTTTTAAAGTTGGAGTTATCTTCCTTTGTCCATGATTATAGTTGAATCAACTACAATCAATGCTTCATACAATGCAATGTTTAATTTTGCCTTCCACTGATAAATTAAAGCAATTTTTACCCTTCATTTATAAAGATATTTTAAAGTCTTCTTGAAAATTGGAGTTATCTTTCTTTGTCCAGAATGGTAGTTGAATCAATTACAACCAAAGCTTTATACAATGCAATATTCAATTTTACTTCCTACTGATAAATTAAAGCAATCTTTACCATTCAGTGCTTACAAGCACTTTGATTACCGTTCTAGGGTTATGCCCCTTTACAAATGAAAATTCGTTTTCTCACTTGAGGTTGTCTAAACTAAATGTAATGAAATGTATATATATAATACTCTTTACCACAAAACTCAGTTTAAGTTCGATTTTTGGAAGCGTCCTTTAACAGTTCTTGAGTTATGTCCCTTTATAGCATTATATATGCTAGCGGGGCATCATCTGTGTCCCTATGGACACATTCCCCATTTATTTGGACAATTGTCACACAATGACACCTTGTGATTGCAACACCTCTTAGACCATTTAACAGAAAACTTTTATATGCAGTCGGATTGCTTGCCATCATGTGTACTTGACCAAACTTTACTGTCATTTTGATTTGACATTTTCTGCGCATTGTTAGACTTTGACTATCCTCTGTCTATTTGCAGCTTATACTCACCATTTGACTGTATTTCACAGTACACATCATTGGGGGACAATGATTTCAGCGTAGCAGTCTTGATAATCCACTACAAGAGCGGTTAGGGTTGAGTACTTAAAAAATCATGGGCACGACTTAATGTGTCTGTCTCAAGTACGGAACCTTTTCAGTGGTTGTCTTTAGTTACTGTTAATCAACTTAGTTTCAAGGATACTTTTTTTCACGTTTAGCCCTTTCTTACCAATTTGCAACAATACATTTTGGAAATTTTCAAAAGACTTTGTTGTGTTCATATGAAAGAAGATCCAGACTTGACATTTTCTTGGTCTACTCATAAAATAAATCGCTTTCGAAAATTACTAGTTTACAGCACTATCTTAATGTTTTTCCCTTCAGTTGAACAGTCTGATAGTCTACGTTGGATTTACAGCCTAGTATATAGACTTTGGAGATAAAGTTATTATCTTATGGTATGGACAGTAGTCTATCGTTGAAAATCATACCTTGACTGATGAGTAATAGGAAGAAGTCTCTAGACATAATAGCTCCAATGGAGCTTTCACTAGTTGAAGCCATATTTATTATGTGTATTTGATAGCAGAACAAAATTTATCATGACAAAGAAATTTAAAACTCATAATTAATAGTGCCTGGTGATTCATAGCCTAATCAGCACCTGTGATTAGTTTCCCAAAAAATCTTAGGACTAAAGTTGATCGTAAGTATTAACGAAATTGTTCATGACATACAATTAATTTTAGTCATAAGATTTTTGGTGAAACTGATCACAGGTGCTATCAATTATGTGTTTTGGAATTACCAACTTTTTATATGACCATATTTTGACCTCTAGACATTTTGTTTTTGTGTGTGTTGTTAGGATGCTGTCTTATTGACTTATAATCTACATCTTTAAATCATAAGTATTATACTTTTTAAATCCCTATAAATATGTATTGATGAGCATAATTTACCTACATTATTATAAGCTTGTAAAAGTGGATGAACCCCTATTATTGAAAGTTTAAGTTTTCCTATTATTTCTGAATAAACTTGTACTTTTTATATTTTGTTACTGCAAGATGAAAATATATTGCTCTTTTCATTCCATTGAAGATATTTGTAAACTTGGAGGATTTCAGGGATAGTTTGATGAGAATTCATGCCAGTAGTTATGTTGTTATGTTCATGTGCATTTTATTCTTATTCAAATTTACCTGACCTGCATTAAGAGTTACCTTGTTCAAGATTATTCCTTCAACTTATTATAAAACTATGTTTCAAAACCAAATTTTTCTTGTCAAGAATATACAATGTATTTCAAACCTTTAACCTGTCTATCTTTCATGTTTTGGATCATCAAATAGAATAATGCCAGGTATATGAAAGATAAGCAATGAAATTCTGAAAATTCAATTTAAACTATAAGATTTAAGATACTGTAAAGTCAGAAATTATTGTGTTCATTTATTATTGAGATTGATGATAAATGGATAAAAAAAGAAGATTAATTATTGAAATTTCAGGAAATGCTTTGTACAGATATTTATACACGTATATATAAAGCTATCAAAAAGTTTTATTTTTCATGAACTCCTGTCAAATGTTTGTAATAATAAAAACGTCACATAAATTTATGAATTTACAGATGTCCATTTAAAGGTCAACATTCGTTGTCTCTTATTTTTGAATCTTCAAAAATTACTTGAAATTATTATTGCCTTGTGTTTCATTGTACACCTGTGACTCTTTCATTTGTGTTGGATGTTTTATTATGTCCTATAGAATGAAGATGACACTTGAAAAGAGACAAAAATAAAAGTTTTTCTATCCATTAATAAATATGAATAACCCCTATTATGTACATATTTTGAAAGGTTTTTCTAGATTTTGTTCAGAATTTCTGACGATGATCAAGATCAAAGATTATTTAATAGAATATTGATCCTTCATTCGACATTGTTAGTTGTAGTTGTAGTCTGCATGACAGAAAAGCTTAGATTTCATTACTAAGGGAAGGGAGTAGCATTTTCATTTTTTTTTTTTTTTTTTTGATTTGTTTCTTTTTTTCTAAGATTATATTATGTATTTAATCTTGTTGAATTTGTACAAATAGCATTCCTTTCTATATTGCATTCCATTACGACAAATAAATGAAAGAACCATTTTCATATTTGTACATATAAATATTCTTGCATTCCTATTAAGAAATTGTTAAAGAATATTTTTTTCACATTCATATTTATAGTTCATAACCAGTTTGTTACATTTTTATCAATAAATTTTTACAATGATAGATTTGAATCTTACTTTTATATTACATGTAGTAACTAGACACTCACTCCAAGGAACCTTTATGCTCACCTGGCGTCTATGAATAATATTGCTTGATATGAGTACCAGTGATGTAAAACTTTCTCCAGTGTTTTGAGTATATGGTTTCCAGTGGCAAATAATATAAAAATAACACTCACAAACATGTTTAATCCCGCCACATTCTTTATGTGCCTGTCCCAAGTCAAGAGCCTGTAATACAGTGGTTGTCGTTGGTTCATGTCTGTTATATTTGTTTTGTTAAAAATTAGGTAGTTAGTTTTCTCATTTGAATTGTTTCAAATTTTTCATGTCAGGGCCTTTTATAGCTGACTACACAGTATCGGTTTTTCTCATTGTTGAAGGCTGTACGGTCAAACTGAATAGTCTCAAACACAAAAACACAAAATGACACTAATATCACGAGTGGAGTGAAAAAAGCATTCACTGTAACATGAAATAAAACTAGATGTGTCGGAACGACACGAATGGCCCCGTCTCAAAAAGTTGAAAAATCTGCATTTTCAACAACACATGTGGACACAAGCATGCATGGATAGTATCAAGCTCTCAAGATCAATACTAGTTTGATGAAAATTTTCCTTGATCAAAGAGTAATTAAATTTCAAACTATCAGCAAAAGGAAGTGGATGTACTGCAGATCTAACAAGATGTGTTGAAACGACATGAAAATCAGCACAAAATCTGAAGGCATATAGAAAAAAGTCTGTATAACAGTGATTTTCAACAATTTTCAAAGTACTAAACCCTTAATTTCGTCAAAAATTAGCGGAGCGGAACGAAACTTAAACTTGATCTGTAACTCATCATGGTTAACTCACATACCAAAAATCAGCCCAATATCTGAAGGCGTTTAGAAAAAAATGCTGTATAATGGTTTGTTGCGGAATAACGGAATGACAGAATGACGGAATGACGGACAAGGGTAAACTATATGGCCCCGACAACTTTGTTGCGGGGCCATAAAAATGTTGACACTAAACTGATCCAATGATAAACAACAATAAATAAACTGTTACAAGTACTAAATGTGAAAAAGTCCTCCATTTTAAAGAAAAATAAACCTCAAAAGTAACAAACTCTGCCAAAAGCATGCAGAACCTTTTCAATGAATGAACACGGAATATCAACTACAGAAACAACAAATCCAATTTTGTTGACCCTAATACCATGCATATCTTTTTTGTTATTGTTGCAAAACCTGTCTCAAGGTACATCAACAGAGTAACACCTTTTGTCAATTAATACAAATAATATCTGGAGTCATTATACACCAATATCTGGTTTGTATGCGATGATGTTATTAAATGTTTTGTAACAAAAGAAAATATATAAAGTCACAGACCAAAAGTAATTGTCTTCCATATGCATAAGGACTATTCCAGGAAAAATGTACAACACTTTTTTTATACCTCATTATCTAAACTTTTGTTTTCATTTGTACATCCAACTGGAGAAAAACTACCCACTACCCACAAAAAGATATCGTATACAATTTTTCCTTGAATAGCCACACAGTCAATTGGTGCTAAAATGAGGTTACTCAGAGAATAATTCCAGCACTGGAAATTGGTGTTTTATGACTGGTTTCTCTGTACGTCATTTGTAATACATTACGTTTATTCACACAAGAGTGCACACGCTGAAATGTCTCACCTGCTTTCTGACCATAGATTTTATGTTGATAGTCCTACATATAAAGCTTTACTACAAGTATCACATAAACTTAACATGATCCAAGAAAATGAGGTCAAGGTCAGATAAACCAAACCAGAAATACATGTACACCTTACAATCATTCCATACACCAAATATAGTTGACCTATTGCTTATAGTTTCTTAGAAACAAACTTAACCAGGAAAACTTAACATTGACCAATGAACCATGAAAATGAGGTCAAGGTCAAATAAAACCTACCAGACTGACATGTACATCGTAAAATATTTCCATACACCAAATATAATTGACCTATTGCATATAGTATTAGAAAAAAAGACCAAAACACAAAAACTTAAATATAAACATTGAACCATGAAATGAGGTCAAGGTCAGATGACACCTGCCAGTTGGACATGTACAATTTACAATCATTCCATACACCAAATATAGTAGACCTATTGCTTATAGTATCTGAGATATGGACTTGACCACGAAAACTTAACCTTGTTTACTGATCCATGAAATGAGGTCGAGGTCAGATGAAAACTGTCTGACAGGCATGAGCACCTTGCAAGGTACGCACATACTAAATATAGTTATCCTATTACTTACAATAAGAAAGAAATTAACATAAGAAAATAATTAACTTTTTTTTAAGTAGTCACTGAACCATGAAAATGAGGTCAAGGACAATGGACATATGACAGACGGAAACTTCATAACATAAGGCATCTATATACAAAGTATGAAGCATCCAGGTCTTCCACCTTCTAAAGTATAAAGCTTTTAAGTAGTTAGTAAACACCGCGGCGGATCACTATCCCTATGTCGAATTTTTGTGATAGAAGTTGCAGGCTCGACAAAAATGATCATCTTTTATGGGTTCTTTTATTGTTTTTTCTTTACAACATAAATAAAACACAAAATTTATAATCCTGGCATAAAGTAGGCTAAATTGTCTAATGTTCTACTATGTGTCTCGGCCGGACAGCCATGTAATTCTGGAATTTGTGTTGTTAAGCACATAAGTGGCCCTAATGCACATAACAATGAGTCTAATAACACAGACAAACTTCCTTGAACTGCAATAAGTCCCTGAAAAAAATGTATACATTGTAAATTTGAGCCTCATGGTAAATTATCATGGTGATACAATTTTTGCAAGAAACTGCAAAATGTACCATAAATTGTGATTTATAAGCAGTTTCCAAGGCAATTATATTTTCCAGACAAGTTCCAATTTTTTTTTTTGAAATTACTGTCTAATATATAAATGATCCTGGCTTTGTCATATTTTTCATATGATTGGCTGGTCCATTTTTAACAAATATTATTTTCTTTGTAAAATGATATTAGACATGTTCTAAATTCTGTTTTAAAGTGGATGGATCCTCATTGTGTACAGAGGTTAATCTGTGTGTATGCTCCAAGATGTGATGCTCAATTATGTATCTGAAAACTTTCTTAATAATGAAGAAGTTACAATTATTATATTATTGATTAATTTTTGTTATTAAATGCCACTTTCAGCACCCTTGGCTATATTGCAGCAGCCAGTTTTTATTGGAGGAGGGAGCTGGAGTTCCCGGAGAGAAACACCATCATTTGCCAGGAAAATTATGATACTAGGAATGAATATGAGAAAGAATGACTTAAACTTGAGATACTTGTGTGTTTGATAAAAACGTCTTCATTTATTCCATCTTCATTCTAAAATTTGTTGCAGAAAAGTCAACATTAAGCATTTTATGGCTTTTCCAGTGTCACTGATGAGTCTTTTTATGAAGAAACACATGGCTGGTGTTGCAAATTATAAACCAAACAAGACACATCATATAATTCAGTCACTGCAGCATGGGTATATAAATATTCTGTTGCCATTAACTTGCAAAAATGTGTATGTATGCAACAGACTACACAAAATTCGTCGGACAAATCCAGTGAATAATGGATCGGTCTGGTAAAATTTTGTTGAATTCCTGTCCGAATGTCCGGTGTTGTTTAACGTCCGTTTTTTTTAAGTCAAAATTTTGTTTTAAACTAGGAATTTCACAAAATTTTAATTGTAACAAATCCCAGTTTCAACATTAAAACCCATTCTTTTCTACTCGGATTATATCGTGTAGTCCCATCTTTCATGAACATACAAATCCTCCGGGTTTACCCATTCCCATTTATTTACATGGACTCGCATGGTTGAACAAGGCGAACATCGTATGATAGTTTCTTCAAGTTGAAAATTAAAAATTGTATGCAAATTATTCTATAAATGCAAATGCTTACTGTACCTTAAATTGAATATCTATATCCAAATTGAATTAATAAAAGCAGTAATCCTGCAAACAAATCATGGTCACATTGCAAAATTTGTATGTTTACATTTGTTGGGAGCCATGTGCTTTTGGCAGGAAAAATTTGGGAAATTCCTAAATTAATGACTACACTATATCTGGTTATTTATAGCCAGCAAAGAATTTCAATCTGATGGATGTGCCATTTAAATTTATTTTAAATAATGCATTCTATCTGGCGAAAAGAGTGAAACTGCAAATACTTGTATATACTTTAATACTTTACATTCATTTATTTTCATTTATTTTTGGGGTGGGGGATTTTATAATATTGTCATTTTATATAATTAAATATGAATTGTACTAGTCTGAACAGACTCATTTGAAATGGCTTTGAAATTCTGCAAGACTCCCTGTGGTTTTTCAGGTAACTAAAGTTAAATCTAAATTTGTCATGAAAGGAACCTTCTTAAAATTATAAAACTTCAAAATAAGGTGTCACATGAAAAACATCATATATGGATCCCCACTTCACCCTGAAGTCAAAAAAATATGTCTACATCAGAGACATTATAATCTCAACGAGTCATAAGTTTGTTGTATTTTCAATTTTTGTCGGATAATATACAATTAGATGTAAAAAATTGGTCTGGTAATATTTCATTCGGTCTGTTACAGCTAGGTTGTTTACCAGGCCAAAAGGCCTGTAAAAATAAAATTCATTCATGTAGTCTGATGCAACAGAATATAAAACATCAATAGCCTATCATAATAACATTAACAGAAACAAATCTAATAACAAAATAATATTAACACTTACACTTATATTGTGGGCAGATGTTCAGATTTATCAACCAGGTGATAGTTAACATTGTTTCTGAAGATTTATTTTGCAGTAAAACTCCAATTTAAAAGTTATAACTAATTTGTATTACATGTTTGTTTTATGTAACTGTTTTAACCAATAACATATGTTAAATTGACATTCCCTAAGTGAGACAGACAACCAGTCAGTATTCTTATTTCAACCTACCCGGTGCTCCTGTAATCTCATTCCAATGATACTAAGAGATTCCCCAACCAGTTTAAGGTAAGCTGCAACATCTATAGGCTCTATTCCAGAACCCTACAACAGATGACACCTCAGTAACATTGTGTAGAAATTAATTTTGTTTGTTTCATTACTTCAACAATTAACTTTTCACAAATAGCATGTGGAACTTAAATTTGTGTTTAATAATGTTTAGTACATTATATATATTGTAACATTTAGGTAATTTCTTGTTATCGTCTAAACTAACATTTTGCAATATTATATAATTACAAAAAGAACAAATCAAACTGGCAGATCATTAGCTTGTTATCTCCCATTCTTCTGTTGTATTCACAGTTCATTTGATTCTTATCCTAAATATTTTTATTTAGCAAAACTGCAATTGTATACTATAGTATTGGGTTATTTCAACAACATATGGTCTCAAAGGCTAACTAGTTAGTTAGACTGGTCTAAACTGGCAAAACTATATCCTTTCTTTTCCATTAATTAGTTTCAGATAAAAACAATGTTCAAAAATAAAGAGATGACAGACTGAAATGAAGGAAATAAATGAACGATATTTTTTTTTAAATACAATAAGGCCAACAAAAAAAATATGTTTGTTAAGAGTTTTTTCCTTAAGAAAAATAGGAAAGAAAGGAACACCCTAAAAATAACTTTGTTTTGCCTTAGCCCTTTTTTTTTCCACTATATAATTTTTTTATTATTATTCCATACCCTCAGCTGAATAGCATGATCCTCTTGTTTAGCTGCAGCCACTAGTGCCTTCTGTTGTGAAGCTGTAGGATGGTGGATTGCTGGCACAGATTTGGGTGCGTGTGATATCTTCTGCTGGACAGTAGCTGATGCTGCGGGAGTTGATGTTGCCACTTTACCTGTGCTGATTAACTGTCCTTTACCCATTAGTTTTCTAGCTTCTTTCTTTGCCTTTCTTTTCCAGGACTATATTTCATAGAAAAAAAAATTACAAGAAGAATATTTGTGTTAAAGGAAACTGAGTGCCAAAATCTTGTCTCAATAATCATTTTGACAGAGTATCTGACTATATCTATCATACCTTTAAGATTTAAGGGCAACAACTCCTGTAGGAAGTCAACTGACAATATTGACTCATTTGTGGATCTTGTGTTTGCTGATAATTTTTGCTGTTCATAATTCTGGGAGATCTATTATCATTTTCAAAATATTACGTAAAAACACTAAAATTGGTCAAAATCGTCATTAAAGGGCAATATCTCATATTGAGTGTCTATTGACCATATTTGCCATGTTTTCTTATTGTAGAATTGCCTTGTTTATCATTTTTGCCATAAACAATTTCACTCCTAATTTAGTTTTCACCAAAATACTAATAAACTGTTATCACAGAGATATGTCTCGCCTTTTGTAATTTTGATAATGCAAATGTTGAAATTAAAATAGCAATACTTTAACATGTAAGTAATGCAAATATTCAAAGTCGATGAACCATGACTGAAGGTACATGGCTAAACAATCTCCATGGAATGAGATGTGCCAATGCTAATACAACTGCATACCAAATACCATTGACTTAAGTCGTTCCTTTAAACAAACTAAACACAAACATTAACTTGTAAACTATGTAAAAGTTTCAAAGTCAATGAACCATGATCAGGGTAGGGCTATATAATCTCCATGGAACGATACTTGCAAATGCCGATACATTTGCATAAATATCATTGACTTAACATTAGCAGTTCATCTTAAACTGATCTAATCACAAACTAATACATGTAAACTAAGCAAAAGTTTCAAAGTCAACAGACCATGACTGAGGGGCGTGGCCAAATATTCTCCATGGAAATGAGATGTGCTAATGCTTATAGAACTGAACACCAATTAACATTGGCCTACCACTAATGGTTTCCTTGAACTGACCTAATCACAAACTAATACATGTTAACTTAGCAAAATTTTCAAAGTCTATAGACCATGACTAAGGGGCGGAGCCATATAATCTCCATGGAAATGAGATATGCCAATGCTTATACAACTGCATACCAAATATCATTGACCTACCACTAGTGGTTCCCATAAATTGACCTAATCACAAACTAATACATGTAAACTATGAAAAGTTTCAAAGTCAATAGACCTTGACTGAGGGGCGGGCCAAATAATCTCCATGGTAATGAGATGTGCCAATGCTAATACAACTGCATACCAAATATCATTGACCTACCACTAGTGGTTCACCATGAACTAGACCTAATCACAAACTAATACATTGTTGACGCCGCCGTCGCCGTTGCCGACGCTGGAAACAACATACCTATGTCTCGCTTTTGACTCCGTCAAGGCGAGACAAAAATAGGCACAAATAGTCATTGAAGTGCAAGAATTCTTTTAAGAGCTCAAGCTTGCATTTCACCTGTTTCTTAACCTCGTACAAATACAGCTGATATTTAAAAACACTAACAACATATTGTATATCAAATGCGTCAAACTGGTTAAAATATATTTCGGTGATATAGACTTTACAAGTTGTTTTAGGTTGTTTGATCAATATAAAAAATACCAACCATTTTATCTCTTGATGGAAGTCCTTGCCATATCTCTCCTAATCTTCTACTGAGTTGTGCAAAATCTGAAAAAAAACAAGTTGCAATTGTGTTCTACATGTAGGGATCTCACTTAGGATTTTTGAAGGTGAGCCCAGGGACTTGTCACTTTTGGCCACGGTGAGTCAAACAATGAGAAGATGAAATTTTATTGTTATATGATTTATTATTTCAGTCCCTATGACAAAATAGAGCAAGAAAATGACATCAAGTTTAGATTATTTATAAATTTTATGATGATACTCAGTTGATACAATCTTGATGAATCTTTGGACTCACCAGTTTTGAAAATGATGAGTGCAGACAGATTTTCATTGAGTCCAGGACTCATGGACTCACCTAGTGTGAACCCTCTACATGTATTTCTAGTTTTGTCAATTTTACAAGTCACAATATTTTATTGCATGTTTTTTTGTTTGTTTTGTAAATTGTTTAAGTCACAATATTGTAGAACAGGCACTTTTAGCATTGTAAATAAAGTCTTCACTTCTTTCTGTTACAAACTTATGTTTAAGCTGAAATGTCTGGCTTGCTTTACTTGCTATGATTAAATTTATGTTTAAAGTCTGTATAATAAAGGATTTCCTACAAGTATCACATTAATTAACATTATCAATGACCCATGTAAATCCGGCCTCTACAATTTCCCTTGCACTTGTTTTTCATTGTATAATTATTTTGTTTAATTGTAATGCTAATTATCTGATGGTATTGATAACATTTAACAAGCATTCTGAGAGTATTGCATGGCAATACATAGTCCCCTACCGGTTAAAAATTCATTATACTGGAACAAAATGCTAACTTGTTCTATAACTTGTCATGGTGTAAACAAATAGAAAATATCAAGTCAATATCTTCAAGCATGACTAAAAACAGTGTGGAAAACTGAATATATGAGAGAATTTTTTCAAGTCCAAGGACCATAACTCTGCACAAAATTATCAGACTGAAACAAAAATTTGAACTTGATCTGTCACTTGTCATGATAAAACTATATACCAATTGTCTTCAAGAACGAAGAAAAAAAGTGTGTAAAGCTGAGTTGCCGGACTGACGGACGGACAGACAGACAGACGGACAGAGTGCAAACCTAAAGTCCCTTTCGACTTGGTCGGTAGGGGACTAATTAGCATTACCAATTCCTGGACTTTCTGTCAGGACTTTGTTCCTCATAGAATTACACCACATGGTATATGCAGTTAATCTTTTTTTCTTCTTTTCTTTCTGTAATAAAGAATTTCATCTTGAGTAAATGTAGACAGATGATAGCTGAATAGTCAAAATATCTACTGTTTACATAAGGAAACACTACAGGGGACCCTTATGCAAATCATTTTCTCTTTAGTGTGAATCATTTTCTCTTTGTTAATAACAAAAAGTAAAAAGAATTGAAAGACTTCTGCATACAGTTGCTTCTGAAAGAGGAGACAAGGCAAGCAGTTTCATATATTGTAACCAAAATTATTTTCAGATACTCTTCTTTGTATTTAGGCCCTCACTGAAATTTATTTTAGCAATTTTTTTTAACATTGTTCATGTATTCATATATAGGAAAAAGATGCAAGTTTGACCTATTCACATTATTTATCTAATAGCTAAAGTCGATTTAATAAAAAATGTCTCTAAAATACATGTAGGTTGGTTAATAGTAATAACTTTATATTTTACAATATAAACAATACATTTGTTAACAAATTTTCATAGGTAATTGAAAGATAAATGTTTCCTGAGTCTAGCTTTTCTTTTTTTTAAAGCCATTTTGATTTGAACATTTGACTTTATTCCACTTACAACAGGTTTTTCAGTTTTACCACCAGCCTTTGAATCACCTGTAAATAGATTGAAGTATATTCAGTTGCAGGTAATATTTTATAATTTTATGGAATAATGTCTTGATAGGGTCTTACTCTCTCTTACTTATATCAATCTTTTCTACAAGTTTTATATCAAGATCTGGTAGATAATTGTATTTAACTGTGCACATGGAAATCATATCAAATTTTTTTTTCTGTTACTGAAGCAGCAATCAGCTGGTCAAAACTGTAAATACTTTATTCATTTAAATAATGTCTCATTTGCTTTGTGTTTTTGAATATGTCAATCAACAGAAGGAAAAACATGCATTACCGACATTATTTCTAAAGACTAACTTTATATCATAACTTATGCTACATTTTACATGATAATTTGAAGTTCCAAAACTATACATCACCATAAAATAATAAATTACCTTCCTTTCACATCAAGTTTCACCATACAAAATAAGGCTCTCTATGAATTTGTATGATAACATATAAAAAAGTATCTTCAAAGAAAATCAAAAAGTATTTCACTATATTCAAAACTTGAAACTATATGAAAAAAAATCCTGTAACTAGATGGGTCTGAATGACATGAATGGCCCCGATCGCAAAAAAAGCTTGAAGCCATTTTAAGGAGTGGAAATTTGAGAATGAAAGTCTGAATAACTGTTATTTTCACAAAATTTTCAAAGTCCAAAGCACGTAATTTTAGCCAAAATCAATGAAGCAAAACCAAATGTAAACTCAATCTGTAACTCATCATAGTCATGATAGTAGACAAACATACTTAAAATCAGCTTAAAATATGAAAATAAGTCTGTATAACTATTCATTGCGGAATTACAGAATGACGTTTGTTGCGTTGTTGCGTAAAAATTTGGATTTTCGATCTTTTACACATCAACTTGTAAAAATCAAAGAACAACAAACCTTTCTTCTTAGATGGTGCTTTCTTTGTAGTTTTCTTCTTCTTGTTAACCTCATCTGCTATAACAAGATTTCCTTCATCATCGTCATCATCATCACCAAAATCATCATCATCAAAATCATCTTCTTCAAGTGATTGTTTCTTTTTACTTGTCTTCTTCTTTCCTTTCTTGTTATCAATTGGAGAAGCATCTATCAAGTCTAATAGATATATCTAAGATTAAAATGGATCTAAATGTCAACAGTTTAACATGTAAAATATGCAACACTTTCAAAGTCAATGAACCATAAACTGGGAGGGCATGGGCAAATAATATCCATGATGAGATGTGCTAATGCTAATACAAATGCATACCAAATTTAATTGACTTACCATTAGCGGCTCTCCTTAAACTGATCTAATCAAAAACTTTGACATGTAAACTATACAAAACTTTCAAAGTCTACAGACCATGACTGAAGGGGCAGAGCCAAACACTCTCCATGGAAATGAAATGTACCAATGCTAATGCAGAATATTCATGGAGAAAAGATGTGATAGCTTACAGTAAGTTATTCCTGTAAGTGTTAAACTAACCTAACAACTTTTTAAAAAGTTGTTGACACTGTTGACAGCACAAGAAAGAGCACACCTAAGTCTCGCATCGCTACTTCGTCAATATAAGACAAATAACAAAACAAGAAGTTGCATACATTGTCAAACTAAGCATACCCCTAGTTAGAATTCAAAGTATCAGAAAACAGGAAGTAAATGTACTTGTAGGTGTCTGGCAAATTAGACAAGCATTAACATGTCACAACTCATTTCAAGCTGCAGATCAGGTATGAAGTCTCATGTGAATCACTTGAAAAAATTTACTGCATTTGATTAACTTCAAAAGCAAAAATTTTGTTTGGGTTGTAAATTCCTTTATTTCATGGATATATATCATCCAAAAATTAGAACTCTCAGCGAAAAATTAACCCATAAGGAACATTACTTTCTTAACCTGGAAAAATGTAAATAAATTCCAATGAAATCAGTTTAAGGACATAACCCTATGTAAATCAATGTTTATGCAGTAATTGTTGCATGGTACTGCATTCCTTTTCAAATTTACTCTTATCTTTATCTGGCAATGACTTGCCAATTTTTGGCTATTGCGACTCCCGGAAACATTTTACCTATTATGTTTATTTTAATTTTTTTTTATATCATGAAATCAAATGAAGATATTTACCTTTTGCTTTTCTGGCCAATTCCTCCTGCTCTAGCAAAGTCCCGTCCTGAGATTCAAACTGCCATTCCATATCATCCTCATCATCCCCTTCATCATCCTCATCTAATTCATCATCAAAATCTTCATCGTCTTCATCATCATCGAATGATTGATGGCCATCATCTAAATCACTTGGTGACATGATAATTTTTTTAACAGGTCTTTCCGCTGGTGCAACATTAGATTCAGATTTGAGAGAGTCTGAGCTTTTGTCGAGTTCTTTCGGTTTATCAGAACTTATTGCAGTAGTCGACACAGAAGGTGTTGTGAACTGTGTGGGAGTATTTAGTAACATTTTGATGACACTTTTACCTTTCTTTGAAGGAGAAGGTGGAGATTCTTGTTTTTTGGGTGTAACAGGTTCCGATTTGATCTGTTTTTGTTTCTGTGTGGCACCCTGAAGTCCTTGTGCCTGCGCCATAATATTAGCCGATAGTTCTGCTACTGATGACAAGTCGCTTGGTTCTTCCTTTACTAACAAGTTTTGAGATAATTCTGATCCTTCTGTTATTTCTTTTATCTTTACTCTGGATTTTGATTTTTTTGCAGATGGAGGCGATGGTTCTGCCTTAACCATACCAGACAAACCCCCTGCTACTGATAACACTACGCTCTGACCATGCTCATTTCTGACAATAGTTATACCAGTGGGAGGGAGCTGTTTTGTGGGGGACTGTTGAACGGGAGGAGACATAACAACAGGACTTTTTCCACCAGGCTTTTTGGTTTTAGTTTTCTCTGCTTCTTCAAATTCTTCCATTTCTATTACTTTAGCTGACTTTTTACGCACCTAAAATTGAAAAGAGTTGTTCTGTTTCAATAAAAATTAATGTTTATTTGTTCTCATTCATTATTACTTTGCATTTAATGTTTGGCTTGTATAAATCATGTTTTTTTCATCTTAATCCAACTTGAGTAGAAGCTAGATAGGAATGTTGTGATTGTTATATATAAAGGTGATAAATAGATTTGCACAAAATTCTTTATAATAACCTACAAAATTGAAAAGACACCAACAACCTCTAATATGATTCCTAATTTGAGACTGGCACACTAATCATGTAGCAGGTTCTGATCTTATTTTGTGAGTATATATACCTAACCTGCCTTCTATCTCCATCAATCAAATGTACATTTAAAAAAATCAATACAGTGTTATTTCAAAATGCCAAAAAGTTGTGTCCATATTTGGTCTGACAGTAAACCCACTGATTATTAGTGTGAATCTGTTCGTCATAATATGGTATTGTATGTCCATCAATCTTATGCATGTGGAAGAGATAAACTATCAAACAATGCTGTCAGTGGGAGGGTCCAATTAGATAAATAATAAACATTTAACTCTACTCATTACTGCATCCAAAGGTTTAAGGTGATGTACCCTACATAAAATTATTATATGTACCAACCAGCTGGTACCAACTGTTAATATTGTAGACTTAATAAAACTCAAGGATTCCAAATGACTCCTTACTTTCACAAGACATTCGTCAGATAAACCGAAATGTTGTAAAAAAAAACATTTTTTTTATCAGAAATATTAGACAAACCTCAGGAATCATTGAGAACTTATCAGTAATTCACTGAAAATTGGTATTTAATGGGGTTTTGTATTTTGTATGTATACTTTTTGTGTGTATGTGAAATTTTAAGAATTTTGTATACAGGTACTTGTACAATGTATACCTGTGAGTGTTGTATTTGATGGGCTATTCTAATTCCCCTTTTTATATGTTTTAAGAATTTTTTTTAATATAGACTTAAAGTGCTGTACCTATAGATTTTTATGTTCAGTGTATTGTATTTTGAAAAATTTAGTTATCCTATCTTACCCTTCCTCTTTTACCAGCGTCTGAATTATCTGTAGGTGTTGTTGGTGACAAGGGCACAATCTGCTGTACAACTTGCTGGTGTGCTTGTGGTGCCATCTGTGTGATAACTTTCAGTGGTCCCTTAGGGGAGATAACTGTTGTCATCTGTGGAACTGACACTGTTTGTAGAAGCTGAGGGGCTGGTACCTGTATTTTTATTTGCTGCTGAACAGCTGGTTGTATTATTACTGGTTTTGGAGCTGCCTGAAGGGTCTGCATTAAAAGTTTTGATGGAGGAGGTGGTGATTTGATAGTAGGAGTTTTGATACCAGACTTGGTGGTTTGCTGTGATTCTTCTTCAGAATCATCAGAATCATTTGATAACTTGTCAACATCTTCTTCGATAGACTCATCAAGAAACCGAGCTGGTTTCTTCCTGGCTCTACCTGATCTTGTCACTGAAGTTAAAAGTAGACTTAAAAATTAGAACTCTGAACACAAGTAAAATATACATATACAAGCCATTGCACAATATAACTTAGTTTATATCAAATAATCCATTATCCTGTTTTGTTAAAAGCATGTTCAGATAGTATTGTAATTTTTTTTACTATCTCAACAGATATTAATAAACATACATAAAAAAATTGGAGGACAATACTAACATTTAAACAGATAAAACATGTAAAATCAGCACTAAAGATTATTGTTAAAATTCATATAGAATAAGTTCAATAACTGTATGTGTCTCAAAACAAATAAAATTAACTTTCAGGATTTACCAACTAGAGACCTAGCACTGTTGCATTATTAAATAAACTGTTATCACAGAGATATGTCTCGCTTTTGGTTATTTCGATAATGCAAATGTTGAAATTAAAATAGCAACACTTTTACATGTAAGTTTTGCAAATATTCAAAGTCAATGAATCATGACTGAAGGTACATGGCCACACAATCTCCATGGAAATAAGATGTGCCAATGCTCATACAACTGCATACCAAATATCATTGACTTATCAAAAGTAGTTCCTTAAAACAAACCTAAATACAAACTAAGATATGTAAACTAAGCAAAATTTCAAATGCAAAAACCATAACTGAGGGGCGGGTCAAATAATCTCCATTGTATTGAGATGTACCAATGCTAATACAACTGCATACCAAATATCATTGATCTACCACTAGCAGTTCCCCATAAACCGACCTAATCATCAAACTAATACATGAAATTGATCAAAAGTTTAGAAGTCAATAGACCATGACTGAGGGTGGGGCCAAATAATCGCCATGGAAATGAGATATGCCAATGCTTATACAACTGCATACCAATTATCATTAACTTACCACTAGTGGTTCCCATAAACTGACCTAATCACAAACTATTACATGAAAACTAAGCAAAATTTTCAAAGTCAATAGACCATGACTGAGGGCGTGGGGCCAAATAATCTCCATGGAAATGAGATATGCCAATGCTTATACAACTGCATACCAATTATCATTAACTTACCACTAGTGGTTCCCCATTAACTGACCTAATCACAAACTAATACATGAAAACTAAGCAAAAATTTCAGTCAATAGACCATAACTGAGGGGGCAGGGCCAAATAATCTCCATGGTAATGAGATGTGCCAATACTAATACAACTGCATACCAAATATCTTTAACTTACCACCATAAACTAGACCTAATCACAAACTAATACATTGTTGATGCCGCCGCCGCCGTTGGAAACAGCATACCTATGTCTCGCTTTTTGACTCCGTCAAGCAAGACAAAAAAGCAATGCGGAAAAGAAATTATCATTTATTTGGCCTTTTTAACTTTTTTGATTGGAGCTTTGTTGATGAGTCTTTTGTAGATGAAAAAGTCATCTGGCATACAAAACTTTAATTCTGGTATGATCTACTATGAGTTTATTATCAATTAAAAGTTCAATGAGGAAAACTATTCTGTTTATGATATTCATTGTTTCTCTGACATTAAAAACATGAAAAATGTATTTGTGCATTAATTAACATATTAAGAAACTTAATTCAATAATTTGAAACAATGCATTAAAATATATACTTGTAACTTAAGGGATCTACAATGTAACTAACCAATTGTCACAAATTAGTAAGGCTTATACTGATCTCTATTAATTTGTGTGTTACTGACATACTATGGTACCTTGATATATTGTAATAGAATGTTCCATTTAAGAATGTTTGATAGTTATATTCAAATGTTGATCATATATATACTTATTACATTTGTATTACGTTAACATTCGTTCTAGCTATGATATTTTAACTTTGAATTTAATAAATGACGTCAACAATAATACAAATATGTGATTACTTCATATGTAACTGTGATAATTAATAACCTTACTATAAATGTGTTATTATTGTTTCAGGGTTGTATTTTTATATTTCCTGAATATTAATTAAGGATGAAGAACCCTAAACAGAGTGTTGTTATATGAGCCTAAAATCCACCCTGTTATAGACTGAGACGCTGAGGCGGATTTTTAACATGCTAGTTCAAAAGGTAAAAGCTACTAAAAAAATGTAACAGTCCACAGGAAAGACATGTCACCTTACCCAGACACATTATTCTGACTCAGAGTCGACCAGTCTTTGCTCTTACTCCTTAATGCCTCTTAATTATTGGAGAAGCAGCAATACCAATTTTAAAGTTTTTGGTTTGACCCAGCTGGGGTTTGAACCCACAACCTTCAGCACTCAAGGCGAACACAGTGCCACAAGACCACAGAGGCGGTTACTTCCCTTAAGTTCAAAGTTCAAAGCTTTATTTATAGACAAGATCATTTTACAGAAAACATAAGCTCTATCAGTCAGGGGACTTATTGAAATAAGTGATTTTTAATATTTAAGTAGCAATTTCGAAGTTTTGTCACAAACTGTGATTTTGTAGTTTTACCAAAATTTTAAACACATAGGTTTAGATAATATCTTTTCATTAGTAAAATTGAAAAAAATGAACTTTTTGCTTCCTTTAAGCAGCAAGGTTTATGTCTTTGATGCAATCATTTAGCTGCAAAAAAAATGCTTTAAAAATGGCTTTACATTATGAACTGATACTTTCTTAACACATTTTCCAAGCAGTGGGAGTATTTTTCCTGTAAAATTCAAGGTTTCATCTTATAGATTATGTAATAAAATTCTACTGTTTGCGATCAAAATTTCACAGTTCGGGAGTGTTGAAATTAGTGGGCGTTATCAAAATAATGATACTTAAAGAAGTGATTTTTTTGGAAGGAAATTGAGGTATGATACTTAAACAAGTGATTTTATGTCATTATCCTAGATTTAATAAAATACCGCTGTATTGACAACAACACTTTAGTGAACTGCAAGTTTTATTGTGTCGACTAGTTTCACCGATTAGATCAGCATCTTCAGGACAAATTATATAGAAATTACAATCCCTGAAGTATAAAAAATGGTATCTAAATTTTTAGCGTCATAATGTGTTTACTCCATTATCTTTGTTGTTCCTGGTTACCAATGTATGAATGAAATGAAAAATTACAAATGTATGTACATAAAGATAGTAAATTAAAAATATGTGTAACATGAATGTAAGTACAATGTCAGTGTACAGTTTGTATAAAGTTTCTTCCTAATTTGGACAACACTTTTAGGGCACACCCTACCACTTCCACTGGAGGAAACACTTTATGACGTTAAAAATTTAAATACCATTTTTTTATACTTCAGGGATTGTAATTTCTATATAATTTGTCCTGAAGACGCCGACCTAATCGGCGAAACTAGTCGACACAATAAAACTTGCAGTTCACTAAAGTGTTGTTGTCAATACAGCAGTATTTTATTTATTTATTTTTATTGACAACCCTGCATACCATCGGGTATCCTCTTTAGTGACTCTACCTTCACTTCACCACAAAGGCGTTGGTTCAGCAGCTTCTTATTCTTATCCTAGATTTAGTACAAAGTCATCACCTGACATGACCCAGTCATCCTATCAACACAAGATGTTGGTTCTGATAATTTTAGCAACATAATTAGTCCTTGGATCATTAGTATTCTATATTTAAAGCTACAATAAAATTAAATCACTTAGTCTAGTGATTAATTTGTACTACTTAAATAGGTGATTATTAAAGAAAGACAACTCTTACTTCCAACCTTTATGGACATAATGTTACTTGAATCAGTGATTTAGAAAATCACTCATTTAAGTAAGTTCCCTGACTGTCTATTGAGCTTTTATATCGTCTTATTACAAACAAAACATCTAAAACATGCACATTTAAAACAAAGCAGGCATGCTACACAAAGCAAACCATTACATTGAAGCATACATATACAGTATACATGACATGAAGAAGTTAAGAAAAGGTTTATAGAAACATATTTTTTTTAGACAAGTGCCTATGTACAGAACCTGTCTTTTACCGATTAGATAAGGAGAAATCACAGGCACTTGTATCATTTGACTGTAAAGATCCCCTCCTTCTATCTTTCCAGAAAGAAGGACTGAGAGGGGCTAACCATCGCAGAAGCCAGAAGACGATTTGTATGTGGTCAAAATACCAAGAAAACAGGTGTTTTGTACCTTCTTCTTTTTGGATTTTTTGACAATTTAACTGATTGGGAGTGGGGGAATCACCGTCATCTTCTTCTCTTTTACGCTTTCCAGACATTTTAATTTAGATAAATCTCTGTTTGATTCTGTATTCTGTTTGAATGCAAGCTGTCTTTCGCGGCCAAATGTAAACAACTTGACTTCCGGTTACCACTGTGATGATAAGGTAAAAAATATTTTCCAAATAAAGAGAGAAATACAATATGAAAATATAGATTAATAAGACATCAAATGCTTAATTCCTTGCGTTTTCTATCATAAATAAATAACACGTTTATTAAGTGAGAGTTTATACGTGGTAAAGCCGTTTCCTTTAAAAAAAATATGTATGTTGTATATCAAAAATAAAAATATCAAAACTTTAGTAAATGAATAAACGAATAAAAACACCATAAGTTTAAAACTCTTCAAACTTCGCTTATACATTATAATATATATTTTTCCTGATGTTGCCGATAGTTATTTTATGTAAAACCTATTTTTTACCAACCAAAATTAGTGCCGGAAATTTTCAATATGGCGACTTACTACAAACTTCGTTGCTGTGTCACTGGACATGAAAAAGATGTTCGTGCTCTTACAGCTTTAGCGATTCCCGATAACTCTGTTTTGTCCGGGTCTAGAGATGTAACAGCTAAAGTTTGGGTGCCGAATGAGTACGTAAAACGATCAGAAAGCCGTATTTTCAGTTTACTATAAAGTTTCATTTTACGTACAGTTCATTGACTGTATCTTGCTTTGCACTATATATAGTTGTATATATATACATATTGATTCTTTTTTAGCACTCTATATAGATGGCACCTTCAGCTTTGAAACTGCAATTTCTTGATACAAAAAAAAATACTGATTTAAAGAAGATCTTCCTTTAATTCAACCAGTTACGACTCCTTCCAATAAAGAGCAATATAAAAAAAAATTATATACAACAATCTTCCCCTTTTTCTAAAATGAACATCGAAGCATCCATCCGAGCAGCTCACAGGTTAGCTACTTGACAACCCCTGAAACTATCTTTACATGTCACCCACACATGCAGACGACTGGGGCGAAAAAGTCACTTTCCCGTCTGTCACTTTGCTTTGCCCAACCGTCAAAAGCAATATCTAGTCGCCCTGGTGTTCACAATAGTCGCTTGCAGTCGCTTTCGTCATCAGCAATTTCCCCTTTTTACCAAGTCAATGAAACAGCATATTTTTCATTTAAAAGTGAAGAAATTCAGATATAAACGATTTATTTCTTTAAAAGTGATGTGAAAGTATTCACTTTACAGATTGATCATATGTTATATCAGAGAAACAACTTTTACGAAGTATTTTCTTTCACTTCCAGTAACTCGAGATCGTTATATCAAAACATTCTGATTTTAGGCAAAATAAGTTTGTTACTTGGTTAGAAAGTGATCAAAATTGCCTTTAGGCCATTGAAAAATGATTGTTAGTTTCCCCTAACATGTGAAAATTATCAAGGCCCGGCAGGCAGGAACAACTTTTTATTTTATTTTATTTTTTTGTGAAAAATCCATTTCATCTACAGAGAATGTTGTCGTCAACCTATAATTAATGTTTGTTTTACAATTTACATTCTATATTGTCATGTGATTGTGGTATAATCTATGTGAAACAGAAGGAATGAGAATGGAGCAATGTTAAAACACTTTTAAGGATTATCAGACAATTTTTAGAAGCATCATTAATAATTGTCAATAGAAAACAAAGCAACTCTTATTTTTCATTCCCCCCCCAAAAAAAAAAAAAAAAGAATTGACCTGGAGGGTAAAAAGAGACCTGGCAGGGTTAGAGGAAACCAACAATCATTTGTGCATGGCCTTAGTTAATGCTTGATCCATTCATTGCATAAATAGGGTCATATTCCGTTCCGAATTGCTTGTCAAACATTGTTTATTTTTGTAAATTTTCTTCGTCTGCCATTGAAATATTTGTACGAACCACGGATCTGAGGCGGGATTCATTGGAAGCAGACCTGCTATGACTGAAATCCATATTCTTACTATAATAACTACAAACGCCTGAATTGAACAGCTGACAAAAAAGAATAATGACCTCAAAAGTGAAAATTACGCATTAACAGACTTTTGGTTAGATCTCCTTGCTAAATGTATATGTTTCCATGTAAATGCATGGTTTCAATTTATTGATTAAAGTAGCTTAACTTTGTTTAATTTTATATCTTTTTAATTAGAACTGAATTTCATTAAGATGATAAACAGCATAGTTTTTTAATTGCATTTTAATTGATATATGATACTTTCTTTTCCTTTTTGATATAAAAAAGTTCTTTGTAGTGCTAGATATTTAGATGGTATACGTAGATTCTGACAAGAGGACTAATACAATTGTGCAACTATAAATGACTATTTAACATGTTTAAGAAATAAACTGAAACAACTGTTACTTTAATTGACTCTGGTATGAATTAAATTGAACACCTATACAAAAAAAAAAAGGATATATATGGCCCTTTATGTTATTGTAAAAACCAAATATTGTAGCGCTGCAAGCGAGCTAGCACTTCTCTTTCAATTCTCACAACTTCTCCTTACCAGTTTCAAAAAGAGAAGTCACTTCTCCCACCATATGATTTTGAAGTAGTGTGAGCCCTGGATATTAAAACAAAATTTTGAAAAATGAAATGTCAACAAGCAATGTCAAAGGCGGAAGATACCTAGTTGACATTCAAAACTTAAGACAAAAATAAACTGACAACGCCATGGCAAGAAACACAAGACAATGAGCAGAAAACTCCACAAATACTACATACAAAGCTAAAAACTTAGCCACACTAACCCCTAAAAAAAGCGAGGGTGATGGTATGTGCTCTAGAAAGGTAATCAGTAACTGGCAGAATGGTTGAAACTGGGACTATTCCAGGCTGCAGCGCTATGTGTATTCATTCCAATGTCGCAATTTACATAAATCTGGGTTTTTATTTCATCTGGCGACAAAATACATGTCATAATTGATTTGGCCTTTCACTTTTTCTGCTGGCGATATTTCTGGCGCCAACATTTTCTAGTTAAAGAGGAGTTTAGTAGCAGGATGGGTAGGGTTGGTAGGGTGCCTTGGTCATCTTTTTCTGTATTCTTTATTTCTAATACAATTTTCACTATTCTCTAAATCTAAACACCTCTTATTCTGATTTCTTCATACAAATACCCATTTTTTTCTATTTTTACCTTTTTTTAGTTTAAACAATTCTCTATTCTGTAGCATTTACAGACCATAAGCTAATGTATATTCTTCTACATATGAAATACTGACAAAGAAAATAAAGTACACATGTCAGTTTTGTTGTATGTATAGAAACCCTATGCAATAACTTACTTAGTGTAACATGTTAAATGATGTAAAGTGCAGGCTGAGTGCATAAGAAATTTAAATTGAACATAGTTTAAATTTTGATAGAAGAATTAAAGACTCTAGCTGGCTCTAAAGTTTGCTCCAAATTTTCAAAACTGGCTTAGCCAAAACCCCTATAGGAGCTGGCTATTTTCTAGAAAGCTCCAACTTTAACTGGGAACCAGAGCAGCCCCTGCTATTCAATGTGTTATTAGTCCAAGGTTGAAACAAACCAGACACAAATTAAACAAAAATTGCTCGTCAGTGTATAAACCAAATAAAGCATCTATCACATATTCCGTGTATAAACCAAATAAAACATCTATCACATACATGTATATACTTCAAAGAAACATATTTATGATAACAGTGGATGAACATCTTGGTTTGATATGATTACATGATAACATGCCTTAATTCAATATCTTGATGATGACAAAAACCAATACATTCAGAAGCTTGGTGGTGAAAAACTCAATTTGATATTTGCTTGAGGGGTGAATTGGAATTAATAATGCAATTGAAAAAACTATTTCATTCAATTACAAAAAAAAATGGTTGGTAAAAACCCCAATTTGTGAATTCTTATCTGGAGCTCTGAAGATGTATCCAAAAACATCAGCAGGTCAGAATTTGTTTCAGATGTTTTCTGTTTAGTTGGAGGGCAGCTTTCTTTTCCAGTCCATCTTTAAAAGTTGAAATTAAAAAGTGAATTTTTTTTTAAAGAGGAACAATTTTATGAAGACGAAACGCGCGTCTGGCTTATTAAATTATAATCCTGGTACCTTTGATAATTAATTATAAAAACACTTCCAAGATGGACATTGTAAAACTTTTAATTATTCTTTCACAATAATTATTGGCCAATAATGGGTTTTTTTTCGTCACAATTTTTTTTTTTTTTTTTTGCAAAATGCCACCACCAGTGGAATCCTTGACTAAATCCAATAACCTCTGGTGTAAGAAACATATAGAGAATATATACTTTTTGTAGGCTTATATTTGATTGGATGCTAAAAGGTCACTGAACATGGCACCTTATGGGATATATTCAGATCTTAAGACAAGTGACAAAACAAATCTAACAGAACAAAGTGAAAGACCTGATTTTAGATATAGTGATTATGATAAAAAAAAACTTATAGACATAGACAGGATGTATTAAAACTATACTGCTAATGCCAAAAATGTAGACTGGTAAAAGGCCTTGACTTAGTTTAACTAAAAAGAACTCAAAAAGAGAGGGGAAAGATCCCAAAGGGATAATCAAACTCATAAGTTGAAACAGACTGACAATGCCATGGCAAAAAACGGAAAACGACCAAAAGTATACAAAACACAACATAGAAAACAATGAGTGAGCAGCAAAACCCCTACCAAAAACCAGGGGTGATCTCAAGTGCTCTGGAAGGGTAAGAAGATCTATCCTGCTCCACATGTGACACAAACAGAATTGTGATCTTTTACAAATGATATTTATTTGTATTTAAACAGGTCAGATAATGGATTCCATGAAGGTCATGTTATGTCAGGCCACAGTAACTTTATTTCCTCTGTCTGTTATATGCCACCAGATGAAACTTACCCACAAGGCATCATTCTTACAGGAAGCAATGATTCAACCATACTAGCTTTTACATTAAATTCTCCTGCACCAATCTACAAACTTGAAGGACATACTGAAAATGGTATTTATAGCATTAATAATATTATAACCAATTTTAATTAACATGTACATGTAGGTTAGTCTGAAAGTAATTATTGAAGGGAAGGTTATTAAATCAGTAAAAATAATAATAGAATCCGCTATGGTATTCACATTATTGCTTTGTCTGTATCTGCTTAATTATATTATGTTATGCTGTAATCATGCTATCAAATAGGCATGTACTCTTGAGAATTCTCTTGGTGAAGCAGAATCCACTGGGTCTGAATGCACATTTATAATGACTTTTTTTTTTTAAGTGGAAGAATAACTGTTATAAGATTTAGGAAAGTGGAACAAAAAAGATATTAAGTATCACTAAGTAGACTGAAACATTATTTTTATGCCCTTGCTGTAGCGGTGGGGCATTAAGTTTTACCCTTGTCTGTCTGTACGTACATACGTACGTACGGACATCCCAAAATTGGTTTCTGTTCTCTAACTTGAGTTTGCCTCAACCAAATGTTTTGAAATTTATACACAATGCTTATTACCACAAAACACAGATCAAGTTTTAATTTTGGTGGCATCATTTTAACCGTTCTAGAGTTATGCCCCTTTATAAATGGAAAAATTGCAAAATTTTTAGTTTCCGTTCTCTAACTTAAGTTTGCCTCAACCAAATGTTATGAAATTTATACACAATGCTTATTATCACAAAACACTGATCAAGTTTGAATTTTGGTGGCATCACTTTAACTTTTCTAAAGTTATGCCCTTTTATAAATGGAAAAATTGCAATACTCTTCTAAAAAGCAAGTAATTTTTATACGACTGCAAAAATTAAAAATTTTTGGTCGTATATTGGTATCACGTTGTCGTCGTCGTCGCCCGAAGACAGATGGTTTCCGGATAATAATTTTTAGTTTAAGTAAATAGAAATCAATAAAATTTAAAATTTTAACACAAGCTTTAAAACCACAAAAGGAAGGTTGGGATTGATTTTGGGGGTTATGGTCTTAAAGGGTTAGGAATTAGGGGCCAAAATAGGGGCCCAAATAAGCATTTTTGCAGTTTCCAGACAATAACTTGTGTTTAAGTGTATGAATCTCTCTGAAATTATACCACAAGTTTCCATACAACAAAGGGATGGTTATGGGGGGTTATGGCTCAAACCAATTAGCAATCAGGGGCAAAAAAGGGGGAAAACGGGTTTTTATGGTTAAAGGACAATTTAGACAATTTAAAAGCAGTGTAAGGGAGGTAATCCAATCCATTTAAAGAATACTGTTGTATATATGTTTGAATACCTCAGGGTTTTAGTTAGGATTTTGATGGCTTTAGTCACTTTTGCACGCTATTAAACATGAAAATCAACCTGATTTTGTGTAACAGCAAGGGACCAAGGATGTATATTACTAGCTTCATCTTTGACTTTGTCAGATTTTAAAGGACTTAGGCATGATTGGCAGTTATTGTATGATTTGACTGTATTGGCCCTTATTATGAAAGATTCTGCCATGGGATCTGGAAATTTAGTTCACAATTTCTCTTCAGTTTGTTCCAGGGGACATTCCTGATCAACAAAATTTGGAGTCCATTTTTTTTAAACAAGGAATCAAAGCAGAAATTAACTTGCAACAATTATCTCACTGCATAATCATTATCCTTATAAAACGTCTAAATTGATATTTGGAAATCATTTCTATTAAGTTGGAACTGTAAAAAATCCTTTTTGGAACGATTATAATGACTGTAAGGAGGTTGTAAACAAATCAAGAATAGATCACGTTTACTACTTTCAGTTTTAAAATGAAAATGATAAAGGGAAGTGACACGTGGATAATAAATTCAAAACGATTCATCAGGAAGTTATCATTTTTCGATTTAAATTCCTCAGTAAGAGATATATATTTGTCTCTCTCGTTTAATTGATACTAAATGATTTCATATTTTACGTTATTGGTTTCTATAAATAGTCATAGAAATACTTTCACGCATGCGTAGCACACAGTACAGGAAGCACCTGTTTGACTCGTGAAAACATTTCTGAACGTTTCGAATAAAGTTCTATATTTTAAATGGAAATTGTCGAAAGTTTCTGATGAAAAGTTATATCAAATATGACGAAAATGCGTTCCAATGACGACTTTCGTCAATGCAAAGACCGTTTCGTAAATTACGAAAGTGACAAGCGCTAGCAAAACAACTGATTACCTCCCTTACACTGCTTGTAAATTATGTATTAAGAAATGATGATTGTCTTGAGATGATTAGCTGTAAATTTATTTTTAGAAGTTACTATTAATTATTATTAATTTTAACCATGACTGTATGTCATTTTATATTTTAATATTTTATGATGTATTTAAATGAGTAGTTATGGTTGGAAACTCCATTAGAAATTTGAATTGAGATTATTGAGATTATTTTTGGAAAAAGGGGAAGGGGGAGTGGGTAAATTATTTTTTGGGTGGAGGGGGGTAATTGCAAGAGCATATTGTATTGCATAAAAGCAAAAAATTGACTTCACTTATTCTGTGTTAGAAACCTATTATGTGTCAAGTATTTAATTACAATCCAAATTCAGACCTGTATCAAGCGCGAATAATGTGTCCCTTTTTGCCGTAACTTTTCAGGGTTTGACATCTGCGGTCGTATCCAGCTGCACTCAGCGAAGCAATTTATTAAAATTGGAGTTATCTTCTTTGTCCATGATTATAGTTGAATCAACTACAATCAATGCTTTATACAATGCAATGTTTAATTTTGACTTCCACTGATAAAACACAGATCAAGTTGAATTTGGGTAGTGTCACTTTAACCATTTTTAGCTCACCTGGCCCGAAGGGCCAAGTGAGCTTTTCTCATCACTTGGCGTCCGTCGTCCGTCGTCGTTAACTTTACAAAATCTTCTCCTCTGAAACTACTGTGCCAAATTTAACCAAACTTGGCCACAATCATCATTGGGGTATCTAGTTTAAAAATTGTGTCCGTGACCTGCCAAACCAACCAAGATGGCCGCCATGGCTAAAAATAGAACATAGGGTAAAATGTATATTTTGGCTTATAACTCTGAAACCAAAGCATTTAGAGCAAATCTGACATGGGGTAAAATTGTTTATTAGGTCAAGATCTATCTGCCCTGAAATTTTCAGATGAATCGGAGAACCTGTTGTTGGGTTGCTGCCACTAAATTGGTAATTTTAAGAAAATTTTGAAGCTTTTGGTTATTATCTTGAATATTATTAAAGATAGAGATAAACTGTAAACAGCAATAATGTTCAGCAAAGTAAGATCTACAAATAAGTCAACTTGACCAAAATGGTCAGTTGACCCCTTAAGGAGTTATTGCCCTTTATAGTCAATTTTAACCATTTTTGTAAATTTTGTAATCTTTACAAAATCTTCTCCTCTGAAACTACAGGGCCAAATTTAACCAAACTTGGCCACAATCATCATTGGGGTATCTAGTTTAAAATTGTGTCCGTGACCTGCCAAACCAACCAAGATGGCCGCCATGGCTAAAAATAGAACATAGGGTAAAATGTAGATTTTGGCTTATAACTCTGAAACCAAAGCATTTAGAGCAAATCTGACATGAGTAAAATTGTTAATCAGGTCAAGATCTATCTGCCCTGAAATTTTCAGATGAATCGGAGAACCTGTATGTTGGGTTGCTGCCACTAAATTGGTAATTTTAAGAAAATTTTGAAGCTTTTGGTTATTATCTTGAATATTATTATAGATAGAGATAAACTGTAAACAGCAATAATGTTCAGCAAAGTAAGATCTACAAATAAGTCAACTTGACCAAAATGGTCAGTTGACTCCTTAAGGAGTTATTGCCCTTTATAGTCAATTTTAACCATTTTTGTAAATTTTGTAATCTTTTACAAAATCTTCTCCTCTGAAACTACTAAGACAAAATTAACCAATTTTGTCCACAATCATCATTAGGGTATCTAGTTTAAAAATGTGTCCGATGACCCGCCCATGAACCAAGATGGCCGACATGGTTAAAAAATAGTACATAGGGTAAAATGCAGTTTTTGGCTCATATCTCTGAAACCAAAGCATTTAGAGCAAATCTGACGAGGATAAAATTGTTCATTAGGTCAAGATCTATCTGCTCTTAAATTTTCAGACCAATCAGGCAACACGTTGTTGGGTTGCTGCCCCTGAATTAGTAATTTTAAGAAAATTTTGCAGCTTTTGGTTATTATCTTGAATATTATTATAGATAGAGATAAACTGTAAACAGCAATAATGTACAGCAAAGTAAGATCTACAAATAAGTCAACATGACCAAAATTGTCAATTGACCCCTTAAGGAGTTATTGCCCTTTATAGTCATTTTTACAATTTTCATAAATTTTGTAAATTTTTGTAAATTTTACAAAATATTTTCCACTGTAACTACTGGGCCAAGTTCATTATAGATAGAGATAATTGGAAGCATCAAGAATGTTCAGTAAAGTAAGATCTACAAACACATCACCATCACCAAAACACAATTTTGTCATGAATCCATCTGTGTCCTTTGTTTAATATGCACATAGACCAAGGTGAGCGACACAGGCTCTTTAGAGCTTGAGTTATGCCCTTATAAATCGAAAGATTGCAAAATTTTAGTTTCCATTCTGTAACTTAAGTTTGCCCCAACCAAACATTATGAAACCTATACACTATATTCATTACCACAAAACTAAGATCAAGTACAAATTTTTTGTTTCCATTTTCTAACTTTAGTTTGCCTCAACCAAATGTTATGAAACTTATACACAATGCTTATTACTACATAATACAGATTAAGTACGAAATTTGGTGGCGACACTTTTACCATTCTTGAGTTATGTCCCTTTATAAACGTAAAAATTGCTGAATTTTTCATTTCCATTCTCTTACTTTAGTTTGTCTCAACCAAATGTTATAAAGCTTATACACAACCACTTGTCAGTTATGCGTGTTTACAAATAGAAAAATTGCTGAATTTTTAGTTTCTGTTCTCTTCTTAAGTTAGCCTCAACCAAATGTTATGAGACTTACACACAATGCTTATTACCACAAAACTCAGATCAAGTTCAAATTTGGGTAGCGTCACTTTTACCGTTCTTCAGTTATGTCCCTTTATAACTATATGATATGCAAGCAGAGGCGTCATCTGTGTCCACATGTGGACACTATCCACATTTATTTCATATGGTACATCTTGCTTCCACGATTTCCTCAGGATAATTAATACCTTTGCAGAGACACAGATAATAACATTAAGGTAGATTTGGTGTCTTCCACCATCTTGGATTGTAAAATAGCAGAACACAATCAGTCTAAATCTAAATGGAATGTGTTATGAATTTACCTTTTTTGTTGTGTAGCAAAAAAAATAAGTCCCATGACACCAGTTTTCCTTTTTTTTTTCTGAAAGCACATTATACTTGTTATAAGAGCTATCTTCTTAAAATTCTATTATAGTCCCCTACCGACGACAGGCCTCTACATTATCATTTTTTCTAACTTGTCCCTTCGGACAAGTTGCAATAAAATCAACTTGTCCAAACTCTTAACTCACTTGTCCGAATTCAAAATTGAAAATCTAACATTTTGATGGTATGCACCAATATCACTTGAGCTCTGAGCGTACCTAATTAATGAAGGGAGTAATTTTCTATGCTATATGAATTTGTTCATAACTAAGTAAAGAATACCACATCAAAATCATTTTATTATTTTAGACTGAAATATTATTTGCAAGACTGAGTTATCTGACTCAATGTCACTAATATGTATCGATCAGTAAATCATCATCACTTCCCAAATCACTAGGTTCTCTTGTGGACCTGTACATTCTGTATATTCTTCTACTTATTGTAAGCCTCCTTTAATTAGGACCACCTCATGGTGTTTTACCTAAACTTTTAAAATTTTAAAGAATAAAAACGTTTTTTTCCGACATATGTACAGTATGTTTCATTTGATTTTGCTTAATAAAATCTAAAAAAGCAGATTTTTTCAGTAAAATGTTTTATGTACTTCGTGATTATGTATCAATGTTTATAAAAATCATGATAAAATTATAAAAGCTTGTTTTGCCGCCATCAATAAATTTAAAGGTTTATATATACAACATATGGTCCCTATCATCAATGTATTTAGTGAAATTCATAGCTTTATTATTTGTTGCATTCAAACACCTGGCCACCTTGAATTTCAACTGATTAAAACATGTTAGAGATAGTAATTCCAGTGACCTGGATCTCTCAGGATTTATCCTTTTGATATGAACGCTTCTCCGGAGAGGTTCGAATGAAATCTTCCTAGCATATTAACATTGGTTTCCTTCCCCCTTACTTATATACACCTGGTCAGCCGCTGCCAGCATGTTCAATCAATGAATATCTATTTCATATCGTATGATCAATAAAAGAATCTTTCAATATTTTGGGAATTTTTAAGTCTTGAATTTGATATATTTTATATCTGACATCGATTTATCACTTGTCCCATCGGACAAGTAGTATGTGAATCTAATTGCTGACATCTGTGTCCACTTGTCCCGGACAATCGGACAAGCGTTAATGTCAAGCCCTGGACGAAGTGGAAGGGTACTTTAGGTTTGCACGCTGTCTGTCTGTCTGTCCATTTGTCATCCCAGCAAATCAGTTTTCCACACTTTTTTCCTTCATGCTTGAAGATATGGATTTGATATTTGGTATATAGTTTTATCATGACAAGTTACAGATCAAGTTCAAATTTTGTTCCGGTCTGATAATTTGGTGCAGATTTATGGTCCTTGAACTTAGAAAAATTCACTCAAATAATCAGTTTTCCACACTTTTTTTTCGTCATGCTTGAAGATATTGACTTGATATTTATTATATAGTTTACACCATGACATGTTATAGATCAAGTTAGCATTTTGTTACAGTACAATGAATTCTTAACCAGAAGGGGACTATGTATTGCCATGCAATACTCTCAGAATGCTTGTTTAGTTTCCTTTTATCACAAAAAATTGGGTTTTCCATGTATAATCTATACAAAATCTGAATATTTTGCACAACTTGAAAATAAGCCCTGTGACCCATGCTTTCATTATATTTTTTGAAAAAGCATAGAATAAACTACATTTTGGCAAATCATTAAAAAATTCTATGGATTTTAATTTTGACCCCCTATCTACATTCCTGTATCTTAAACAGAAACAATCTCAAAGCTGGGAACATCACTTTTACTGTTGTTTCAAAGACTTTTGTTTACTTTTACAGTTTGTGCACTAACAGCTGGCAAGTTTGGTACATTACTGAGTGGATCCTGGGATAAAACAGCTAGAGTCTGGTTAAGGCAAAAATGTGTTATGAAATTAGAAGGTATGTTACAATAGAGAAGACAAGATGTTTGTTTTTTTATCATACCTCATCTTAATTTTACAGCATATCTGGAATTCTTGAATATAGGTGTACTTATATCTATGATTGACTTGTCAGCATTGTGTGAAGACTACTAATTCATAATTATTTTGTAATTTCTCTGGGGCCTAATTGGAATAAGAGTGGTTAACATCTACCTGTGTACTATAGTGTGGGTTAGAGGCTCCCTTGGATCAATTTTGAAATGACAGAGATTACGTCTGTAACTATTGAATTGTACAAATGTTTAATATAATGTGAAAACTTGTCTTGTTTTAGTTACTCAATCAATCAATTTCTTTGTCAGATATCAAACAGCCAACTACTGTCTTTTGGTATGTATAGTGCGCACATTTATACCCTGGGTCGTGTTTCTTGTAAGAGAGGTGTGCATTAAACATGCGTACAAACATTTTCTTAGTCTTTTTTTCAGGTCCAAACTCCAACAAAGAAAAAACAGGTGAAGTGAAGAGTATGGAATTTTTCGCTAATACCTCGACTTTTAATGTTTTACATGTTATATTTGTAATATGTATCTTAGTGTACTTGATATGTAATGTTTTATTCAAATGAAATACATTTTATATCTCTGTAGTTACGTTTATCGTGTAAATTTGTCCATCCATTTGCAATCCGGAAGTTTGCTATGTCTTAATAAAGACACAATGAAGCTTTTGTTGTCGGTTAATTTAGGCTCTGTGTTTTTTGTGGTCATAACTTACTGTTTGTGTATGTGTTCATCATGGAGAGTAGAAGATAAGAGTATGAAAATTGAATAAACCACGCTCATTTTGAAAAGATAAACCACCATTTTTTATTTAATGTATCAGGTGATCGCCAGTCATGTGACTTAATATTGTAAAGTGATGATTTAGTCTATGAGAAGTTTTTTTTTTTATACAGTATAAACACTTTTTTACTTTGTAAATTTTAAACAGTAACAACTGTTTAAAACCGTTCAAGAAATTATGATTGAAAACATGATTATCCCATAATTGATTAAACCTGAACGAATTTAATTAGGAACAAGGTGAACCTGTCATTGATTGACATTGATTGTTTTGACATCGATTAGACCCATTGATTGAGGTGTGATAATCCAGATTAACAGCTAGAATCAACAAACAAAAAATAAAATAATGAGATTTTGACAATTTATTTCAGCACTAATTCATAACATAAAATTAAATAATACAAGATAATACAATTTCGTATTAATAACGTATTCCATACAGAATTCACCGACATCGGTGGCCATTAAAAAAACTTCCAGTTTAGACTTCCTGTTTGCCAACAAACGACAATTATTAACTTGTGGGTTATAAAAAGTAGATAACTATTAAAATTCTTTATTCATCTACAATAAATTCTTTCCATGATATTAATCATGACTTCTCATTAATTCTTTGCAGAAAAAAAATCACACACAAGCAAGATTTTACCGATTTTGGAGCTGTGATTTTTCCAAAAATGTATGTGTATTATACGAAAAAGAAACTTTTTTTCTCAAGTTTCTTGGACCATAAAGGGGGTGCGCACAATACACAAATGCGCACTATACATACCAAAAGACGGTAGTTTTAAATGTTTCATTGTTATTGAAAAGAAGTGTGACAATAAAACCTTTAATTTTAGAAAAAAGTTAAGGATATCAACTGTTTTCAAAATCCATACATATCCTGTAAGATTTGTTTAGATAGCCTGTCAATAAACAAGTTGTTTTATTCAGGACATCAAGCAGCAGTATGGGGTGTTGGCATCATGCCAGAACATGGATATATGTTAACAGGATCAGCAGATAGAACCATTAAACTTTGGAAGGCAGGAAGATGTGAGAAGACATTCACAGGTACTGGATGTCTGTCTTATTTTTTTATTCTGATTTTAAGAAATTAGAAATTACAATAATTTGTTCTCATCTTTTTTGGTAGAAGGTGAGAAAAAGGTATTTTGAATATTCAACCAGTGAAAAAACTCATTGTAGTTAGCTAGAATTTCAAATGTACAAAAACCTCTTGCTCAATTTTCAAAGCTGCCTACTGTGAAAAATTGTTAAGTGTGTTTTCATTTCACTGCAGTGAAAAGAGTCCTTTAGGTGTAAAATAAATTGCAAATTTAAAGCTGACTAGTTTTGGTGGTTTTTTAAACCATCTTTCTCTCTAAAATCGGATCTCTTGTCATTAAGGGCATACAATACAGTTTTGATCCCACTGTGATCTTTTTACAAAAATTTGCATACAAGCTATTTTCTACTCAGTCAATTCAAATATGTAATAAAAAATATACCTTAATGTGGTAAATTTAGAGATAAATGGAGGTCAAAATTTCAGACATTTACTCCAAATTTGGTTTCTTGGACATTTCTATCCTTAGGACAGACATACTTAACTTTTTTATTTCAAAAGACAAACACATGCAAAATTATGCTCTTAATTAGTGAAATAATTCTTTGTAAATAATTAATTTTTATTGAATTTCATGATTTTAGAAAAAAACGGCAGTTTTTGCTGTAGATTTTTCTTATTTAAAAAAAGTTCATCAGTGATTTTTATACGACCGCAAAAATTTTGGGGTCGTATATTGGTATCACGTCCTCGTCCGATGACATTTGGTTTCTGGACAATAACTTAAGTTTAAGTGTATGGATCTCTATGAAATTTTACCAAAAGGTTGAATACCACAAAAGGAAGGTTGGGATTGTTTTTGGGGGTGATGGTCCCAACCGATTAGGAATTAGGGGCCCAAAACAAGTAAATTCAAAATAAATAAACTAAGGGAAGAATAATAAAAGTAACATGTTATATCGGTATGAAATGTTAAACAATTTAAGAAAAACAATATGCTCGAATAAAAATATCAGCCATTTGCAATAACTTTAAACACAGGTAAATAAAATAATTTTGTTGTTAGGTATACGTATACAGTTACAATAGAGAAAGGAAATATTTTAACAAAATAAATAATTTTGATGTTCATAGTACGTGAAATTTATATTAGTACCAAACACTAATCAAAGCTGGTATATAGACCAGATATAACCCTGAATAACATTAAATAACAAATAAAGCATTACAATTAGTATCAACAGGTCAAATAAACAAGAAAGTACGATTTGAGAGTACCCAAAACAAGCATTTTTCTAGTTTCAGGATAATAACTTCTGTATGATTATTTCGATTGCTCTGAAATTGTACCACAATGTTTTTAAGTAGAAGGTTGGGATTCATGTTGGGGGTAATTGCCCAAACTGTTCAGGAGTTAGGGGCCGAAAATTAATTACAATCCAAATTCAGACCTGTATCAAGCTTGAATATTGTGTCCATTTTTGCCCCAACTGTTCAGGGTTGGACCCCTGCAGTCGTATCCAGCTGTGCTTGGCGAAGCAGTTTATTTCATAAAAATTGGAACAAATAATCTTCATACATTATCAAGTCAAATGTCAATGTACTTGTTTTCAAGCAAATGATTAAATCACTCGAAAAATGCATCTTTCCCCAACATGTCACAGTTTGAGGTCGCAAAAAATAACAATTTAGCAACATCATTACCTCCCCTGTAACTGTATCGTATGCCCTTAAATACACCACCCTTTCAAGTTTTCAACTTTATTGTGTTTATTGAGCTCAAAAGTACAATGAATTTTTAACTGGTAGGGGACTATGTATTGCCAGGCATTACTCACAGAATGCTTGTTCTTCTAAAGATCTGCAGTTTATGCAATTGTCAGCAATAGTGCTATTAAAAAAAATGTCCTTTTTTGTCCACACCATACCTAAATAAAATTTGAAATTATTCAAACTTCTCTTCCAATCTTTCCATGAGTGATTTCCATCACTTTTATTTTAATTAAAGATTTCAAACTTCTATCTCAAGAACTTCACAAAAAATCTTCTTCATATAGATCTCAAGTCACTGTTCAAGATCTTTAATAATTGTTTTCTGGATAGGCAGTACTTTTATGAATAGAAAAGACAGCCATTAAAAACAGACAATTGATTTCACAATTTGTGCTAATAACCTCTGTTTTCAGAACATACATATGTTCATGGTGTCATGAAATGTGGAAACCCAATGAAAGGTTTTCCTATCGAAGGTCGGTGGTTTTCTCCGGGCACTCCGGCTTCCTCCACCAATAAAAACTGGCCGCCAAAACTTAATATTAAAGTTGAAAACATAGCATCCTGGTCAGGTGATACTTAAATGGTCTTTGAAAAAGACTAACATGTTTTCTGTTGCTTTGATAGGTCATGAGGATTGTGTAAGAGGTATTGCAGTTCTTGGATCTGGAGAATTTCTGTCATGCTCCAACGATTCAACAATCAGACGATGGGCAATAACTGGTGATTGTTTACAGATTTACTACGGACATGAGAACTTTGTTTACAGTATATCTATCCTACCCAATGGTCAGGACTTTGTTAGTAGTAGTGAGGACAGAACAGTGAGGGTATGGAGGGATGGTACCTGTGTACAGACCATTCCACATCCTACAATGTCTGTGTGGACTGTCTGTGTTCTAGGAAATGGAGACATTGCTAGTGGTGCAAGGTATAAATAAATCAAATGTAGGGTCTTATAATAATACTGTGGATTTATTTATTTTCTTGGGTACCAATTTTCATTGATTGAGGAAAATTATTTGATTTGGTGGTTTTGACAAAGTCTGCATACAAGCCTATAGATAATTGGTACTTCTTTGATCATTTAAATTCATAGTTTACCTACACAAAATCCATGAAAATTGGTATCCAACAAATAATAATGAATACACAGTAGTTCCCATGTCAGTCATTAAATATGTTGATGAAAGAATAGGTCAGAAAGTTAGCTAATTTGCCTAAAAAGTTTAGTTCATACTCTAATAATCTGTATTCTGTTGGAATAGTTTTGGATATCTAGATTGACAAAAGTTTATATGTTTTAACCGTAATTGGAATGAGATTCTTCTTTTGGTTTTGATGCACACATCTGTGTTATGTATTTTTGTTTCCCAAACTTTTAGTTTTAAGCACACTAATTAAAACCTGCACAGTCCAGCTACCAACAGGAAGACCTTGTAAACAAGGAAATGAAAGACAAAACTCAATTAAGTATTTAAAGTATTAAATTGAATTAAATTAAATTTTATTAAATTAAAGTATTAAATTAAGTATTAAATTGAATGACAGTGGCATAAACACAGTATGTTGTAAACAGCTAAAAGACTGTCAATGGTGTCATGTGTTTAAATACATGAGGTCTGTGTAGTTTTTGCTTGAATCCCTATTGATAAAATATCTTTTTCTATCAACAGTGATGGTGTTATAAGAGTGTTTACAACAGAAGGGAGTCGAGTGGCTAATACAGAGGAGTTAACAGCTTTTGATACTGCAGTATCTACTGCAGAGGTGCCTACACAAGTAGGAGATATAAAGATGTCAGATTTACCTGGCCCTGAGGCATTGTTAAACCCTGGTAGGTTCTTATGAAATGGTTATAGAGTAGAAACAAGACTAAAAGATAATAGATTTACCAAGCCCTAAGGCATTGTTAAATCTTGGAAGTTCTTTTATAGACATTATTGAGCAGAGCTAATAGTCAGATTAACCTGGCCTGGAAATCTAGGTTCATCTTAAGCTTTTACTGAATTGGAACAAGACTAAAAGATGTAAGATTTATCTGTCCCTAAGGCACTGTTGAACTGTGATAGGGTCTTTTAAAGGGATTATAGAGTCAGGGATCACATGACCTGTTTAAGGGTGGCTGTTCGAATAGTGAATAGACTGATATATTGTTTATTTTATCCATTTCATTAAAGAATAATAATATTTTCATTAATTGTCATTTTGTAACACTAATAATTCCAATGTCAAGCCTGCTTAGTCAAGGATAACCACAATTCAGTTGTCCTGTTAACTCATTCGCCCCAATCCCGCCTGTAGTCATGATAAAAATCTAACACTCGCAGGCCGATAACGACTACAGTTGTGGTTTGTTTACCTTATTCAATGGCCGATCCCTTCTGTAGAGTCGTGGTCGACAGCACTCTGAAAGAATTGCTCTGATTGGTTATTACTTAGAGGATTTCCAGAAGTTAAAAAATTCCGTCCAATAGAAAAGGGTTTAACGTTTCATTGTGTGAAATTTAATTATTCACAGTGTAAAGGTTACACTGTAGTTAGACATTCTTGTTACACGTGTGTACGTGCGGTTTCATTAATAAAATGTTAAAACAATGGCTGAAATTTTCGAAAGTAGCGAGAGTGAAAGTGAGTTTGATGGCTTTATGCATGTTATGGGATATAAATGCTGCAGAAGAAAGATACTTGCAGCATTTTGATGCATTGAATAATATTGATTCTGATATCGAATTTTCAGACGTTGATTCTGATTAAAATGAAGGTTTCAATAACGATGAAGACAATGTCACTCTTGCTGAAATTGCAAAATGGGGCGATGAACTTCTGCTGGTTCAAATAAATGATTTTACAGGTCCATGGCCCGGTCCGACCAAGCAAATGGACAAGGAAAAGATGGAGATAGATTTTTTTCATTTAATTTTCCCAGAGTGACTTTATTCGGAAATAGCAACACAAACAAATGCTTACGCAAATGGGAGGCAAAATGAAAATTGGCTTCCAACTACTGGTGATGAAATCAAAGCATACTTAGGGGGTCAGATAGTTATGGGAATAGTACCTGTCCCCAATATGGATATGTATTGGTACAAAGATAAACTTTCATTCTTCTAGTCTTGAAGAAAAATTTTCAAGAAACAGATATGTAGAATTACAAAGATATCTCCATGTGGCAGACACCACACATAATCCACCCCGGCTTCAACCTGGAGATAATAAATTCGCCCATGTAAGACCAATTCTTGAAATAATTTGTGATAAATCTCTTCAAGAATATAATTACACATGGAAGTATCCATTGATGAAGCAATGATTGGTTTTATTGGCAGGTTAGGGTTCAAACAGTATGTTCCCTTGAAGCCTACAAAAAGGGGGATAAAAGCAGATCCGAACAATAGTTACATAAATGACTTTCAGGTTTATACTGGAAAGACTACAATAATCCAGAACTTAATCTTGGCAAAAGAGTTGTTCTTGATCTTTTGACCCTAGTGTTTGGGTTGAGTCACCATCTTTACTCTGACAGTTTCTTTACTTCACCAGATTTATACTTAAATTTATGGGATCATGGTACTTATGCGTGTGACACCGTTAGAGCAAACCGTAAAGGATTACCCACTGGTTTTACCATATTAAACTAAAAAAACAAACCAGTTTGTTGTAAAGCAAAAAAAATTATATGTGTGTTACTGTTTGGAGGGACAAGAAAAACATAAATTTATTGTCAACAAATAGTTATGGTGAACCTATGGTATGGGTTTTTGTCGTGCCTGCAACTTCTGTCGCAGAAAGCTCGACATAGGGATAGTGATCTGGCGGCAACGGTGGTGGCATTAGCTAACTTCTTAAAAGTTTTATATTTTAGAAGGTGGAAGACCTGGATGCTTCATACTTTGTATATAGCTGCCTTATGTTACGAAGTTTCTGTCTGTCAGTCTGTCACATGACCATTGTCCTTGACCTCATTTTCATTGTTCAGTGACTACTTGAAAAAAAGTAAAGATTTTTTGTAATGTTAATTTCTCTCTTATTATGAGTAATAGGATAACTATATTTGGTATGTGCGTACCTTGCAAGGTCCTCATGCCCGTCAGACAGTTTTCACTTGACTTGACCTCATTTCATGGATCAGTGAACAAGGTTAAGTTTTGGCAGTCAAGTCCATATCTCAGATACTATAAGCAATAGGTCTGGTATATTTGGTGTATGGAAGGATTGTAAGGTGTACATGTCCAACTGGTAGGTGTCATCTGACCTAGACCTCATTTTCATGGTTCACTGGTTATAGTTAAGTTTTTTTTTTTTTTTGGTCTGATTTTCTTATTCTGTATGCAATAGGTCTACTATATTTGGTGTATGAAAAGATTGTAAGGTGTACATGTCCAACTGGTAGGTGTCATCTGACCTTGACCTCATTTTTGTGGTTCAGTGGTCAAAGTTAAGTTTTTGAGTTTTGGTCTTTTTTCTAATACTATATGCAATAGGTCTACTATATTTGGTGTATGGAAATATTTATGATGAACATGTCAGTCTCGCTAGTTTTATTTGACCTTGACCTCATTTTCACGGTTCATTACTCAGTGTTAAGTTTTTGTAATTTGGTCTGTTTTTCTTAAACTATAAGCAATAGCTCAACTATATTTCTTGTATGGAAGGATTGTAAGCTGTACATGTCTGCCTGGCATGGTTCATCTGACCTTGACCTAATTTTCATGGTTCATTGGTCAATGTTTAGTTTTTTGTCGAGCCTGCGACTTTGTCGCAGAAAGCTCGACATAGGGATAGTGATCCGGCGGTGGCGGCAGCGTTTGCTAACTTCTTAAAAGCTTTATATTTTAGAAGGTGGAAGACCTGGATGCTTCATACCTTGTATATAGATGCCTTATGTTACGAAGTTTCCATCTGTCACATGTCCATTGTCCTTGACCTCATTTTCATGGTTCAGTGACTACTTGAAAAAAAAGTTAAGGTTTTTTGTAATGTTATTTTCTCTCTTATTATGAGTAATAGGATAACTATATTTGGTATGTGCGTACCTTGCAAGGTCCTCATGCCCATCAGACAGTTTTCACTTGACCTCAACCTCCTTTCATGGATCAGAGAACAAGGTTAAGTTTTGGTGGTCAAGTCCATATCTCAGATACTAGAAGCAATAGGTCTAGCATATTCAGTGTATGGAAGGACTGTAAGGTGTACACGTCCAACTGACAGGTGTCATCTGACCTAGACCTCATTTTCATGGTTCAGTGGTTACAGTTAAGTTTTTGTGTTTTGGTCTGTTTTTCTTATACTGTATGCAATAGGTCTACTATATTTGGTGTATGGAATGATTGTAAGGTGTACATGTCTAGCTGGCAGGTGTCTTCTGATCTTGACCTCATTTTCATGGTTCATTGGTCAAAGTTAAGTTTTTGAGTTTTGGTCTTTTTTTCTAATACTATATGCAATAGGTCAACTATATTTGGTGTATATAAATATTTTATGATGTACATGTCAGTCTTGCAGGTTTTTTTTTACCTTGACCTCATTTCATGGATCAGTGAACAAGGTTAAGTTTTGGCAGTCAAGTCCATATCTCAGATACTATAAGCAATAGGTCTAGTATATTTAGTGTATGGAAGGATTGTAAGGTGTACATGTCCAACTGGCAGGTGTCATCTGACCTAGACCTCATTTTCATGGTTCACTGGTTATAGTTAAGTTTTTTGTGTTTTGGTCTGATTATCTTATACTGTATGCAATAGGTCTACTATATTTGGTGTATGAAAAGATTGTAAGGTGTACATGTCCAACTGGTAGGTGTCATCTGACCTTGACCTCATTTTTGTGGTTCAGTGGTCAAAGTTAAGTTTTTGAGTTTTGGTCTTTTTTCTAATACTATATGCAATAGGTCAACTATATTTGATGTATGGAAATATTTTATGATGTACATGTCAGTCTTGCAGGTTTTATTTGACCTTGACCTCATTTTCACGGTTCATGGCTCAGTGTTAAATTCTTGTGTTTTGGTCTGTTTTTCTAATACTATAAGCAATAGGTCAACTGTTGTATGGAAGGATTGCAAGCTGTACATGTCTGCCTGGCATGGTTCATCTGACCTTGACCTCATTTTCATGGTTCATTGGTCAATGTTTAGTTTTTTTGATTAAGTCTGTATCTTAGAAACTATAAGCAATAGGTCAACTATATTTAGTGTATTGAATGATTGTAAGGTGTACATGTATTTCTCCTTCGGTTTATATGACCTTGACCTTATTTTCTTGGATCATGTTAAGTTTATGTGATAGTTGTAGTAAAGCTTTATATTTAGGAATATCAACATAATATCAATGATTAGTAAAGAAGGCGAGACATTTCAGTGTGTGCACTCTTGTCTTGGTTAAGTCTGTTTCTTAGAAACTATAAGCAATAGGTCAACTATATTTAGTGTATTGAATGATTGTAATGTGTACATGTATTTCTCCTTCGGTTTATATGACCTTGACCTCATTTTCTTGGATCATGTTAAGTTAATGTGATAGTTGTAGTAAAGCTTTATATTTAGGACTATCAACATAATATCAATGGTTAGTAAAGAAGGCGAGACATTTCAGCATGTGCACTCTTGTTCTAATTGTTGAAGGCCATATGGTTGCCTATAACTGCTTACATCCACTTTATTTGAACTTTGGTGGATAGTTGTCTCATTGGCAATCATACCACATCTCCTTATTTTTATACTGACAAAGTCAATCGTAAGTAAAAAGATGGTACCATCAAAGAGGTACCTTGTCCGCTGTCAGTTAAACACTATAACATGTATATGAATGGAGTAGACCATTTCCAGAAAGTGTTTGAAATGGTGAAAATACTTGTTCAACTTTCTTGTGGATATAAGTATTGTAACGCATATCTACTTATGAGGGAGTCCGTTTACCACCAAATTGTGACAAAAAAGAACAGGCCACGTCAAATGACTCAGCTTGAATTTAGAATGAAACTAGCTCACCAATCACTGGATTGAAAATACTCCGAAGGAGAGGACTTGTAAAATGTGCGCACAAAATAAAATTAGAAAGGAACCCAAAACTGGGTGTTCTCAGTGTAAGAAATTTGTGCATAGAATGGGGGTTATGGATCCAACAGTTAAGGAATAAGGGGCCAAAAAAGGGCCCAAATAAGCATTTTTCTAGTTTCGAGACAATAACTTGTGGAATGGTGTATGAATCTCTCTGAAATTATACCACAAGTTTCCATACCACAAAGGGATGGTTAGCATTGACTTTGGGGGAGGGGGGTTATGGCTCAAACTGTTTAGGAATTAGGGGGAAAACAAGGGTTTCCTGGTAAAGAGATAATTTAAAAGCAGTGTAAGGGAGGTAATCCAAATACATTTAAAGTATTTTAAAAAAAAATTGGATTACCTCCCTTACATGTTGTATTGTCTTGAGGTGATTAGCTGTCAATTAATTTTTAGTAGTTACTATTAAAGGAATATTAATTTTAGCCATGATTATGTATGTCATTTTCTACTTTAAGACTTTTATGATGTATTTAAATTGGTAATGATGGTTGCAAACTCCATTGGAAATTTGAATTGAGATTATGACCATATCTTGAGTGAAAGAATTTTTTTTTTGGAAAAAGGGGGGAGGGGGTAAAGGAGAAATTATTGGGGGCAATTTTTCATTTCAGATTTCAGAAATTAAAAAGAAAATTTCTTCAAATATTTTTTTTTTTGAAAAATAAAGTGGGGGGTCAATACGCAACAGCATGGTGTATTGCACAAAAGCAAAAAATTGAATGTAATTACAAATCATATAACCAATTCTAAGTTCTTTGACTACTGTAATTCTGTGTCAGAAACCTATTATGTGTCAAATATTTAATTACAATCCAAATTCAGACCTGTATCAAGCGCGAATATTGTGTCCATTTTTGCCCCAACTGTTCAGGGTTGGACCTCTGGGGTCGTATCCAATTGCGCTCAGCCAAGCATTTTATTCTATATATATTTTGATAAAATTTATATGTGTGGAAAGACAATTTTTCTTCTTTATTCACTGAAATTTTTATGGATTAATGTTGGATAATTACTGAGCAATCAAGGTGTAAATATCATGCATGTGCTTGTCTGATAGTAGAAAAATTAATTAGATAGAAATGCTCTGGGGTACAGCCTAATAACTGATACTGGCTTATCACTGTTGCAGTGTAAATATACTGTTGGGGGTGAATGAGTTAACCTAGTTCACTTCAAAGTTTTTTCCTGTCAGAAGGTTCCCAGAGTCATTTTCTCGCTATTTTGGAAACTTTGTTAGGACCTAAAAATGGGGATCGTTTTTCTCACTGTCAAACACCCCCGTAGTAGTAGTGTCAAATTCAATTCAGAAGTCACGAACTGGGGTTGTTGGTTTGCAGCATCAACAACAAGAAGTTTCATACCCGTTTTATGTAAAACGTTGAATACATGATATGTGGAGGGGAAGTTTAAAACTGAAATGGTTTCAATAACTTAAAATTGCAAATTCCACAATAATAGATTATGCAACATACATCTTTTGATTCTGAATGTAAACCAGATGTATTAAAAAAAAATTTGTTTGTAAACTACGAAATGAATTTGGAATTCGCCGTTTCAGAAACTTATGCATTCTGTGTAGTATTCTCAAAAGTGTACACCAAAACGTTGTGATTGGTTATAAGCTTCCTAGACTATGGAAATTCAACCAATGATGTGACGTTATTTTGGGGTACGAAAAATTAAATTACCTAATGTCCTTTAGATTCTGAAACAGCCAATTACAATACAGAATTTCTTCAGATTATCAAGTTGCAGTTAATAATTGAGTATTTACTTTGAACTACTAAAGTGATTCATTATGATCCATAATTGTTTTTATTTGGCATGAAATTATATTCAGTTTTATGATTAGGATTATAACATTGTACTCGTGTAAAAAGGGGGAAGCTGATTGCGTAAATCAATAAAAGCATGTGTTCATCTAAATTTTCATCAGCATTTGCTTAAATGTAATTAGATAATGCAATTAATCGTCTCTCTTGATCAAGTGTTCTCCTGTCAGGTGTCTCAAACTACCTGTACAAGTGATTAGCGATTGTAAGCCGGATATCCCTCAGGGCTTTAAAATGGTAATTAGGGGTACTCATTGGATTATAATACAATAGGGGTTATGCAAATGATTGTAATTGCTAACAAATATGGTGGCAGCTAGCAAAATGAAAACAAATTTTGACTACACCATTCAATCATAGTGCAGTTATTTAACAATGGCAGGGATCATTTGAAGAGGGCGGAAGATAATTTAACGATGGCAGTACGCCATCATAAAACAGGTCTTGGAGATCCCTGGTCAATGATATTTTGTATGCAGTAATATACTGGAGTATACAATATTATATATAAAATTTATTTCGAAACAGAGAGAAAAGCAAGGCTTGCTGAGATTTTCTCGTGTTTTGTAGCGAATTCAAGTCAATTTTATATTTTCCTACACTGTGCGAATATTGTTTTTATCTTGCAATTTAACATTGAGCTTAAAGGATAGTTTTTTTCCATCCCAATCATTGAATTTGCTTTTTGAAAGAAATCAACAGGAGTTAAATGCAGATCGCAATGAGGACCCAAAATTGAACTGTGATGACAACAGTAATTTGAACATAATTGTTTGCTCACAACAGAAACAGGATACCAGGAGATTATAAACGTATATAATATTATATGTTTATCGCTTCACATTATCTGTTCACCTGTATTTGTATTGTAGACAGGTCGGTTGCAGAATAAATTAGCATTAGCACATCTCATATTTATGGAGATTATTTGGCCCTGCACCTTTAGTCATGTTTCATGAAATATGAACGTGTTGCATAGTTTACATGTTGAAGTATTGACATTTAAATTTCAACATTTGATATTATGATATTATACTCATATCTCTGTGTCAACAGTTTGTTTAAAATTGTATGTATGAAAAAAAAATATAAAAAATTAGTATTTTTAGAAACAAAATTAGGAGCCATTGAAATTGATATTTCTTCAGTATTTTGATTCATTCATTATGATAAAATTATACACAACATGTTTGCATGTTTTCTGTTGGTAGGAAAGAAAGATGGTCAGACAAAAATGGTCAAAACAGATGCAGGCAAAGTGGAGTTGTATCATTGGGAAGCATCCACATCTCAATGGAAGAAGATTGGTGATGTTGTTGGCTCCAGTGGAGGGAGCCAGGCAACATCTGGCAAAGCTCTTCATGATGGAAAGGTACATAGGCATTATTTGTTGAATAATTGAATATGCTGTAAACTAACTTATTTTTTCTCAACAGATACTTTACTGTGTTTAGTCATTTATATTTTCATTATTTTGTTGATGTTTTCAAATTAGAAACTTGCATTTATCCACATCTGTAATTTGGTGTTCCTCCTGAACAGTCATCAGATTTGATTTGTTTCAGTTCCAAACATGGTAAAGATAAAGAATATTTAAACAAAGTCCTTATGACAATGTATGTTAGGCAAAAGATTAGTAGTTTTGGAATATGTAATTAGTTAACAATGGAATAAAAAGCAATGTATGAAGATTGAAATTATTCTGAATTTAGGTAGTTATTATCTAAAGTACACAACATATAATAAGTGATTATATATGATGCTATTTATGGATATAGAAACCTATTAATTCTGGGAGTTTATTTTCTCTTGATTGTATATTACTGTCAAATAAAAATCTGTAATAATATGGGGACCCCTAAGTTTGCTACCCTTATCAACTTGGGTTTAATGTGACACGTTTATCAATAAAATTTATTTTAAGTGGAAAAAAAATGAACTCTTTCTTTTTACCAAATATTTATAGGAATATGACTATGTATTCAGTGTAGACATAGAAGAAGGAAAACCCCCACTAAAGTTACCTTATGACATCAAAGAGGATCCATGGTTTGCTGCTCAAAGATTTCTACAAAACAATGAACTCAGTCCTCTATTTTTGGACCAAGTAGCTAACTTTATCATTGATAATACAAAGGGTGTCACTCTGGGCCAGGGTCCACCTCAAGTTAGTGACCCTTTCACAGGTTAGCAATTTTGATTTACATATGTGATTTTATTTTCTATTACAATTGAACATATTGTTAAGGTTGTATAAGTTGAAAATGAGGCAAAACAAAAAGCACCAGCCATATAACTTATACAAGATTCTGATTTTAAAAGAAATAATTCTGTATTGTAATTTTGCTTCAGATTGACTTTTCTCAACAAGACAGGCCATAATCTTGCTGGCGAAATGACGATTTAAGTCACCAAAGAATTTTGAAAATCGCTAAAACTCGCCGGCCGACTAACTTCATAGCAAAGTCAAATCGCTATCAAAATCGGTATAAGGGAGACAACTTGTGATTTACAAGTCGCACAGGTAAACAAAAATGGTGACTGGAAAGGAAAATCGAGATTTTTGAAACGGGCAAGGACTAATACTGTCGATGATTAATGAAGTAAATACAACAGCAAATTGAACATCCTCGGATTAAACATTCAAAACTATTAAAACGGGAAACTGAGCGTCTGAGTTATCATTTTATGATGATTTTCATCTGAGAATGTTGCGTAATCACTCAGCTGATTTGTTTTATTTTTATTTACTACGAGTCGATCAGTTGTACCATTCTTTAGGTGAAGGGTGGGAATTAATGGGTGATTATTTATATTCATTGAAAAAAAATGGAAATATAAAAGGTAGAAAGACAGCTAATGGATAATGTGATTGCAAATGTATGACACATGACCAGCTTGTGATCAGCAGTGGGGGTTTTTTCACGACCAACTTGTTAATAAGGGAGATATATTTTATTAAAAATGATAAAAAATAGCTCTTTATTGGTTAATTAATATGTGATTGACAGATATCTTCATTTAAAGGCTTACAATCTTTCACAAGAATCTCAATTTACAACTGACATGATGTCCTGGACATTCAATAATGTTTTACAAAATTATGACAAGTGGTGATGTACATTAAATTGCCCAGTCATTTAAAAGTCATCAGATAAACTGGAAGTCATATTTTTCTGGACTTTTAAAAATAAATTGAGACAGATGCACATGAGATTAATGCATGATAATATTACTAGGCTCGCAACAAATTTTATTTAAACTTAATTCAAGTTGACAGTACAAACGGTATGAATAAATAAATAACAACTATATTGTCTAAACTTCTTTATTAAGAATTTCCAATATATGCATTTTGTACAATATCATATAAAAACACTGCAAGTATATTTTTTATTGCATATATATAAAACAATTTCCTTATGGATAAGCACGAAAACACTATGCAACCAAAACGGTAATGGATTTCACTTCTCCAAGAAATTGACCACTTCTCCCTACTCTCTCATGGAAGGAGAAGTCACTTCTCCAAAATCCTAGATTAGGCCCTGCAAGAATGTACATTTTAAAGTTCAGATATTTAAAGAAAAACCACATTAATCAGAGCAATGAAATTATTAAAAAGATTGTGTTTTTGACAGGTGGAGGGAGATATGTTCCACAAGCAGCAGGAGGCACAGGTACAACAGGTGGGGCAGATCCTTTGACTGGGTCAGGACGATATGTACCGGGCCAAACCAATACAAAGGGTACTGCAAGCAATGGAGTAGATCCTTTCACAGGTGAGACATAATGATCACTAGCTGAATGCAATAGGAACCTTGAGAATTTTCTTCCATTAGCTCAAATTTGCTTTTAATGTTGCAAGGTATGTTGCTATGTAACAAGTTTTAAATGTATTTATTTAGGTGAAAGCTGAGCCTGTTGAATCATACCACACTGCAAAGTACATAAATTCAGTTTTAATCACTTCACAGTACTGATGTTAATAAAAAGGTGTTTCTCAAATATGCTACAAGAAAAATGTTTTGATATTAGAGATTGTAACCCTACAACATACTCTGTATCAAAACAGGATTTAGTTTCAAAAGGCAATAATAACAAGTAATAATACATTTTATTGTTTACATTTGTTAACCTAAAGATGTTGCTTCTGTAAGCATATTATAGGTCATTGAATTTGAATATATTAAAATACACAGAGCTTTTTTCAATGTAAGCTTTTGAAAAATACAATATGTACATGTAGTTATTCTGAATCAGTTATTCAAGGAATACAAAAAAGATTTTTCATCTCAGTTAAATCACCTGTACTTTTTTTTATGCCCCCGCCATAGTGGAGGGGGCATTAAGTTTTACCCTTGTCCGTCTGTACGTCCATACGTCCCGAAATTGGTTTCTGTTCTCTAACTTTAGTTTGCCTCAACCAAATGTTATGAAACTTATACCCAATGCTTATTACCACAAAACACAGATCATGTTTGAATTTTGGTGGTGTCACTCATACTGTTTTAGAGTTATGGCATTTTACAAATGGAAAAATTGCTGAATTTTACATTTCCGTTCTCTAACTTAAGTTTGCCTCAACCAAATGTTGTGAAACTTATACACAATGCTTATTACCACAAAACACAGATCAAGGATGAATTTTGGTGGCTTCATTTTTACCATTCTAGAGTAATGCCCCTTTACAAATGGAAAAATTGCTGAATTTTTCGTTTCTGTTCTTTAACTTTAGTTTGCCTCAACTAAACGTTATGAATCGAATACACAATGCTTATTACCACAATACACAGATGAAGTTTGAATTTTGGTGGCGTCATTTTTACCGTTCTATGATTATGCCCCTTTACAAATGGAAAAATTGCTGAATTTTTCGTTTCAGTTCTCTAACTTAAGTTTGCATCAACCAAATGTTATGAAACTTATACACAATGCTTCTTACCACAAAACTCAGATCAAGTATGAATTTGGGTAGCGTCACTTTTACTGTTCTTGAGTTATGTCCCTTTATAACGTTGTATGCAAGCGGGGGCATCATTCCCCAATTTGAGCTCACCTGGCCCGAAGGGCCAAGTGAGCTTTTCTCATCACTTGGCGTCCTCCGTCGTCGTCGTCAACTTTTTACATTTTGAACTTCTTCTAGAGAACCACTGAATGGAATGAAACCAAACATGGCATGAATGTTCCTTATGAGGTGTTGACCAAGTGTTGTTACTTTGTAGCCGATCCATCATCCAAGATGGCCGCCAGCGGGGGACTTAGTTTAACATAGGACCTTATGGGAAATACATACAAATGTCTTCTTTTAGAGAACCAGTGAATGGAATGAAACCAAACATGGCATGAATGTTCCTTATGAGGTGCTGACCAAGTGTTGCTTCTTTGCAGTTGGTCCATCATCCAAGATGGCCGACAGCGGGGGACTTAGTTTCACATAGGACCTTATGGGAAATACATACAAATGTCTTCTTTTAGAAAACGACTGAATGGAATGAAACCAAACATGGCATGAATGTTCCTTATGAGGTGCTGACCAAGTGTTGCTACTTTGTTGCCAATTTACTGTTCAAGATGGCCACCAGGATATTTTATTAAATAACAGCGCCAATATTAAACCAAATTTGGCCTCAATCATTATTTGGGTATCTGTTATGATTTTTATCTATCTTTACATGATTTCTAAAACCAAAGTAGAGTCAGGTGAGCGACACAGGCTCTTGAGAGCCTCTAGTTTTAAGTATTTATATATGTACCGGTATGTGTTAAAGAGGGGAGAGGTTATCATATCCTGTTGAATTATGATGCAGTGATCTTCAATATTTTCTAATTTTAAAGTCATACAAAAATCTTTTATTAAATAAATTAAACAAAACAGAAGAAAATAGAATCTTTAATCTTTTCATCAGATTACCAAGCGTAAAGTGACACAATTGAAAGTTTGAAAAACCATCAGCAGGGCTGACATATATAGATTCTACCACTGTATCGAGTGTGATATGATATTTATCCACTCCAGACAGTTAAAGTTTCAAATTTAAAACGCGAGGTTCACCAAGCGTTATAAATATTTAAAATTTAACTGTCGAGAGTGGATAACTGTCGTATTGCACAAGATTTGGAGGTGGAATCTGTTTCTCTAATGATTTTTGTCTCGTCTTGACGGAGTCAAAAAGCGAGACATAGGTATGCTGTTTCCGGCATCGGCGTCATCGGTCTATTGACTTTGATACTTTTGCTTAGCTTACATGTATTAGTTTGTGATTAGATCAGTTTAAGATGAACCACTTATGTTAAGTCAATGATATTTGGTTTGCAAATGTATTGGCATTTGCAAGTCTCGTTTCCATGGAGATTATATAGCCCCAACCCCTTATCATGGTTCATTGACTTTACATATAGTTTACAAGTTAATGTTTGTGTTTAGGTTTATTTAAAGGGAACATCTAATGATAGGTCAATGGTATTTGGTATGCAGTTGTATTAGCATTGGCACATCTCATTTCCATGGAGATTGTTTAGCCATGTACCTTCAGTCATGGTTCATTGACTTTGAATATTTGCATAACTTACATGTTAAAGTATTGCTATTTTGATTTCAACATTTGCATTATCGAAATTACAAAAAGGCGAGACATATCTCTGTGATAACAGTTTATTAAACGATATGCAGACAAATTCAAACCATCCTTTCGAAAGGATCTGCAAAAAGATGTGTTCTTTCTTTGAGACGTCATCAGGCATGGTCGCCTTTTTTCATGACGTCACAATAGAAAATTCAGAGGAAAGCAAGAAAATTTGTTGTCATAATCGACTTTTGACCAATGAAGAACTGAGATCAAACAAACCACACATTGATTAAATTTAATCAACAGGTCAGGAAAAGGATAAATCGTGAAAGAATTAGAGAAAATTGAATTATACACCGCAATTTGTATATATAAATTATAAGTCAACACACAAGGAAAACCTAAAAAAAGTTAAAACATTAAGTTGAACAGTGTCATATTGAAATACTACCAGTGGTTCAGGATAAACTTTCATGTTGTCTATTATGTTTACATGCTGTATTATTTGTTTCTATATTAAAAGGTGCCAGCAGTTACAACACCAAAGGTACGGGAACTACAGCATCAAAAGACAATTCTTACTTTCCTTTAAAGACCTTTGTAACATTTGAAACTGCTAACCCACAACAAATTATAGGTATGTGTTTATACTGATCACTAAAATTATTAGGAAAAAATTCTTCCAATTTTTTATATCTTGTACATTGCTGAATTTAGGTTTGCTTTAAAATATTGAAAGCAGTGGAATGATTGGGGAATCAGAAACAAGAATTTGTCTTCTCATCTTACCCTTAGATAACCTGTTGAAGTTAAGGCCTTGGTGGTCTTGAGTGCAGGAGGTTTTTGATTTAATCCCAGGCCAGGTCAAGTCAAAGATTTTTACAATTGGTATTTGTTATTTCTCTTCTGCCCATGCAGCATTTAGGAGTAGGAGCAAAGACTGGACAGCTCGGGGTCAGAATAATATGTACAGGGTAGGATGACATGTCTACCTTCAGACTGTTACCTTGTGAACTAGCACATAAAAAATCTGACTCAGCATGTAGTCTAGTACGAAGCATGGTTCATCTTCATATTGCATTTACCTGTTCTCGTCTTGAATATGTATTCAATTTGCCACTTGGTATTAAACAGCCATAGTCATCATCACCATCATCAATAAAATTATTGATGATCTATCAGCATATTTTATAAATCAATGTGACAAGTGGATATTTAATTCCATTTGGAAAAAGACGTAAAAAATTAATTTATTTCATTTGAATGTTTACTATATCATATGCTTTGTTATACAGGATCCACTTAATGAGTTAAGGACAGAAAATATAAACACTGCTTCTATGTTTTAGGGAAACTGAAAGAATTCAACATAAAGGTTGACCAGTCTATGCAAGTTGAAGAAAGTGATATAGAAAAACTTTCAGCCTTGATTGATGGAACCAGTACAGACACATTGAATACATTGGAGAAAATGTTATCCTGGCCAAATGGTATGATATGATTTTAAGTTCGTTCATGTTTAAATTTGAACCCGAAAAATGGTTTCAGTATTTTTTTTTTGAACAAATTTATGTTAAACCTATGTAATATAAACTTCTTTCAGGTTAACAATTTTTGTGAACACTTCTTTTTGTCGAGCCTTCGACTTTTGTCAAAAAAGCGAGACATAGCGATCCTACATTCCGTCGGTGGCATCCACAAATATTCACTCTGTGGTTAAAGTTTTTGAAATTTTAATAACTTTCTTTAACTATCCTGGATTTCTACCAAACTTGGACAGAAGCTTGTTTATGATCATAAGATAGTATCCAGAAGTAAATTTTGTAAAAAAATATCCTGTTTTTCCATATTTTACTTATAAATGGACTTAGTTTTTCTGCCAGGAAACATTACATTCACTCTGTGGTTAAAGTTTTTAAAATTTTAATAACTTTCTTAAACTATCCTGGATTTGTACCAAACTTGGTCAGAAGCTTGTTTATGATCAAAAGCTAGTATCTAGAAGGAAATTTGTAAAAATTTATGTCCTGTTTTTCCGTATATTACTTATAAATGGACTTTTTCTTCCAGTTAACATTACATACAGTCTGCAGTTAAAGATTTAAAACATTTATTAGATTCATAAACTATCTTGGATTTTTACCAAACTTGGACAGAAGCTTCTTACAATCAAAAGATAGTATCGAAAGGAATATTGTTATTATTTTTTTTCCTCATTTTTGTTGAGCCTGCGATTAACAGCAAAAGTAGGCGAGACACTGGGTTCCACAAAACCCTTACAAATTTTTGGTTAACAGTCCTTTCAGAACATGCATGATAAAAGATCAACCATCAAGTGTACCTGACCACCTTCTTCATTAATTTAACTATTGTGAGGGTATTAATGTTGAATTAGTCTATTCATGAGTTATTTTTATACGACTGCAAAAAGTTTTGGTATCACGTTGTCGTCGTCAGTGTCGTCCGAAGACATTTGGTTTCCGGACAATAACTTTAGTAAATGTAAATAGAAATCAATGAAAATTAAAACCAAGGTTTATAACCACAAAAGGAAGGTTGGGATTGATTTTGGGGGTTACAGTCCTAACAGTTTAGGAATTAGTGGCCAAAAAGGGCCCAAATAAGCATTTTTCTAGTTTCCAGCCAATCACTTGTGGAACGGTGTATGGATCTCTCTGAAATTATACCACAAGTTTCCATACCATAAAGGGATGGTTAGGATTGGCTTTGGGGGTTATGGCTCCAATCGTTTAGGAATTAGGGGCAAAAAAGGGGGAAAAACAAGGGTTTCCTGGTTAATGGACAATTAAAAAAAAGTACAATGTTATGTTTGGATTACCTCCCTTATACTGCAATTAAATTATGTATAAAGAAATGTTGTATTGTCTTGAGTTGATTAGCTGTCAATTTATTTTTAGAAGTTACTATTGAAAAATGCTGATTAAGGAATATTAATTTTAGCCATGATTATGTATGTCATTTTCTATTTAAAGACTTTTATTAAAACCGGACTTACGAGTGAAATATCAGTTATTAATTTGTGATGTATTTAAATGGGTAATTATGGTTGCAAACTCAATTGGAAATTTGAAATGAGATTATGACCATATCTTGAGGGAAAGAATTTTTATGCCCCAGCCGAAGCGGAGGGGCATTAAGTTTTACCCTTGTCCGTCTGTACGTACGTACATACGTCCCAAAGTTGGTTTCCGTTCTCTAACTTTAGTTTGTTTCAACCAAATGTTATGAAACTTATACACAATGCTTATTACCACTAAATACAGATCAAGTTTGAATTTTGGTGGCGTCACTTGTACCGTTCTAGAGTTATAGATATAGGAAGATGTGGTGTGAGTGCCAATGAGACAACTCTCCATCCAAATAACAATTTATAAAAGTAAACCATTATAGGTCAATGTACGGCCTTCAACACGGAGCCTTGGCTCACACGAACAACAAGCTTATGCCCTTTACAAATGGAAAAATTGCTTAATTTTTCGTTTCCGTTCTCTAACTTAAGTTTACCTCAACCAAATGTTATGAAACTTATACACAGTGCTTATTACCACAATATACAGATCAAGTTTGAATTTTGGTTCCGTCACTTTTACTGTTCTAGAGTTATGCCCTTTACAAATGGAAAAATTGCTAAATTTTTTAATTTTTTTTTTTCTAAATAATCAGTAATTTTTAAAATTGGAGTTATCTTCCTTTGTCCATGATTATAGTTGAATCAACTACAATCAATGCTTTATACAATGCAATGTTTAATTTTGCCTTCCACTGATAAAACACAGATCAAGTTGAATTTGGGTAGTGTCACTTTAACCATTATTGAGTTATGCCTCTTTATAAATCGAAAGATTGCAAAATTTTTAGTTTCCATTCTGTAACTTAAGTTTGCCCCAACCAAACATTATGAAACCTATACACAATATTCATTACGGTACCACAAAACTAAGATCAAGTACAATTTTTTTCTGTTCTCTAACTTTAGTTTGCCTCAACCAAATGTTATGAAACTTATACACAATGCTTATTACTACCGTAGAAAGGCTTGTATAGTCCGGTTTTATTCTCCAAATTGGACCTTCCAGTCGGGTGCGGACTATAGAGTACAATAAGCAAGAAATAAGAGAAAATTTCAATTTCATGGGCGAGGTGGTTTGTTTACGTTCCGCCATCTTTGTTATTTATATTGTAGAGGCGCTCTTATCATTTTCAAACTAATAATTTTAACTCATCCATAATAATAAGTTATTTCTATTCAATATCAAATAATTACTGATAAATATAAAAACTAAACCTTTCATTACAAATTTCTCGTTTCTTTTCAATGTATTGGTTGAAATAAACTGGTATCTGCTTGATTGAAACGATACAAACATAGTGAAAAAGACAACCGTAAACCAGCTTAGAATTTGTAAACTACAAAACGTAATCGGTTATTGTTCGTTCCGTTTTGGTATTTCATACTGACTAATATGGTTTGTATTAGCTTAAGATCCTTCAAACATTAATGTGATAGATATATTAAAGATTGTTTTACAAAGGATGGAACTGTTTTACTTTCAAAGTCGTATTATAGTGATATCTGTTATGTGGATTTCGACTCTCACCGGTTAGTTTCTTCTTTTACGTGCCTTTTAAACTTCCTGTTTAAACATACACAAGTTTCTAAATTGTTTTTAGTGAATTAAACTTATTTTAACAATCATGAAGCGTTCTAGAATCATTTACAAGCAGTTTCAGCTTCTGTTTGATGATGGAAAACAGGTTTTCAAGAAAATACATAAACGACCGCACAGGATTTGAAATTACGGAGTTTCATTAGACCTTTTCTAACAGTTACAAAAGTTTTTACCTAAAATTTCGTGGGGAGAAGGGGTGCGGACTATGTACCAGTGCGAACTATACAAGCCTTTCTACGGTACATAATACAGATTAAGTATGAAATTTGGTGGCGTCACTTTTACCATTCTTGAGTTATGTCCCTTTATAAACAAAAAAATTGCTGAATTTTCGTTTCCGTTCTCTAACTTTAGTTTGTCTCAACCAAATGTTATAAAACTTATACACAACCGTTCTAGAGTTATGCGTGTTTACAAATAGAAAAATTGCTGAATTTTAAGTTTCTGTTCTCTACTTAAGTTAGCCTCAACCAAATGTTATGAGACTTACACACAATGCTTATTACCACAAAACTCAGATCAAGTTCAAATTTGGGTAGCGTCACTTTTACCGTTCTTCAGTTATGTCCCTTTATAACTATATGATATGCAAGCGGGGGCATCATCTGTGGACACATGTGGACACAATCCACATTTATTTTTTTTGGAAAAAGGGTGGGGGGAGGTGAAAAAAAAATTGGGGACAATTTTTTCTCATTTCAGATTTCAGAAATTAAATAGAAAATTTCTTGAAATTTTTTTTTTTTGGGAGGGGGGGTCAATTCGCAACAGCATAGTGTATTGCACAAAAGCAAAAAATTGAATATAAATTCAAATCATATAACCAATTCTAAGTTCTTTGACTACAGTTATTCTGTGTCAGAAACCTATTATGTGTCAAATATTTAATTACAATCCAAATTCAGACCTGTATTAAGCACGAATATTGTGTCCATTTTTGCCCCAACTGTTCAGGGTTGGACCTTTGCGGGCCGTATCCAGCTGCGCTCGGCGAAGCAATTTATTGTATTTGATATACAAGTATTTGGGTAATCGACTCCAAAAAGAGATTGTTACTTATTAAAAGTGAAAAAAAAAGCCAAAATTGGCCTGTTATGTGGGTCTTGTATTTGATTAAAGTTGATTTACAATATATCATAAAGTTTTTAAATCATATATATTAATTACCAAAATGTTTTACTTTATTTCAGAAATGGTGTTTCCAGCTTTAGATGTTCTGAGAATGTGTGTACTAACGTCTCTCAATAAGATAGTATGTGAGAAAGATGGACTTGTCGATAAACTTGTAAAGTTCATTTCTTCCAATGTAGGACCCACTCAAATGCTTGCATTGAGGACATTGTGTAATATGTTTAAAGGTCAAACTGGTGAAAAGATGTGTGTAAAACATAGAGATTTTATTTTGACCTCTGCGCTCAACTGCAAAGCATCAACAAATAAAAATATATTAATAGCTTTGGCAACACTTCTGCTGAACTACTCTGTACATTTACAAGACAAGTTAGATCCCGAAGCTAAATCACAGTGTTTAATTGCTGCCGGAAACGTGTTGGAAAATACAAACATTGATTCTGAAGCTGGATTTAGACTGTTAGTGTGTATAGGGACATTAATAGACAGTGATCCAAACATGAAAGAATTAGCTCGATCAATAAATGCCAAGACGGTCATATTTCCATTAAAGAAGAGAGCTGAGCCACAAAACTTATTGACTGTGCCACATTTGTGTTTAATGTACTTTGACATGATTTAGTTGTAGGAAAATTCACAAGAGCTCTGAATCTAACCATGTATTTAGATTTTTGATTTTTGGGCCCGTTATCAACTTTGTCCACATTGAGGTCAAAAGGGTCCAAAATTAAACTTTGTTTGATTTCATCAAAAATTGAACTCTTGGGGTTCTTTGATATGCTGAATCTAACCATGTATTTAGATTTTGGATATTGGACCATAATATGTGAATGTCCAATTTAAAATTTTTAAGTTCTTAGACCACATTCATTCTGTGTCAGAAACCTATGCTGTGTCAAATATTTAATCACAATCCAAATTCAGAGCTGTATCAAGCTTGAATGTTGTGTCCATACTTGCCCCAACTATTCAGGGTTCGACCTCTGCGGTCGTATCAAGCTGCGCCCTGGAGCATTTTATTACCCTTCATTCCTAAAAAATTTTAAAGTCTTCTTTGAAAATTGAGTTATCTTTCTTTGTGCATAATGGTAGTTGAATCAACTATAACCAATGCTTTATACAATGCAATATTCAATTTTACTTCCTACTGATAAATTAAAGCAATCTTTACCATTTTCTAACTTGAGTTTGTCTTGACTAAATGTAATTTCTAAAAATATCAATGTCATTATTGAAGTAATTTTTGAAATTGGAGTTGTCTTCCTTTGTCCATGATTATAGTTGAATCAACTACAATCAATGCTTTATACAATGTAATGTTTAATTTTGCCTTCCACTGATAAAACACAGATCAAGTTGAATTTGGGTAGTGTCACTTTAACCATTATTGAATTATGCCCCTTTATAAATCGAAAGATTGCAAAATTTTTAGTTTCCATTCTGTAACTTAAGTTTGCCCCAACCAAACATTATGAAACCTATACATTATATTCATTACCAAAAAACTAAGATCAAGTACAATTTTTTTGTTTCCGTTCTCCAACTTTAGTTTGCCTACACCAAATGTTATGAAACTTATACACAGTGCTTATTACTACATAATACAGATTAAGTACGAAATTTGGTGGCGACACTTTTACCATTCTTGAGTTATGTCCCTTTATAAACATAAAAATTGCTGAATTTTTGTTTCCGTTCTCTAACTTTAGTTTGTCTCAACCAAATGTTATAAAACTTATACACAACCGTTCTAGAGTTCTAGAAACCTAGTATGTGTCAAATATTTAATTACAATCCAAATTCAGACCTGTATCAAGCGCGAATATTGTGTCCATTTTTGCCCCAACTGTTCAGGGTTGGACCTCTGCGGGACGTATCCAGTTGCGCTCGGTGAAGCAATTTATTGTATTTGATATACAAGTATTTGGGTAATCAACTCCAAAAAGAGGTTGTTACTTATTAAAAGTGAAAAAAAAAGCCAAAATTGGCCTGTTATGTGGGTCTTGTATTTGATTAAAGTTGATTTACAATATATCATAAAGTTTTTAAATCATATATATTAATTACCAAAATGTTTTTACTTTATTTCAGAAATGGTGTTTCCAGCTTTAGATATTCTGAGAATGTGTGTACTAAAATCTCTCAATAAGATAGTATGTGAGAAAGATGGACTTGTCGATAAACTTGTAAAGTTCATTTCTTCCAATGTAGGACCCACTCAAATGCTTGCATTGAGGACATTGTGTAATATGTTTAAAGGTCAAACTGGTGAAAATGTGTGTAAAACATAGAGATTTTATTTTGACCTCTGCGCTCAACTGCAAAGCATCAACAAATAAAAATATATTAATAGCTTTGGCAACACTTCTGCTGAACTACTCTGTACATTTACAAGACAAGTTAGATCCCGAAGCTAAATCACAGTGTTTAATTGCTGCCGGAAACGTGTTGGAAAATACAAACATTGATTCTGAAGCTGGATTTAGACTGTTAGTGTGTATAGGGACATTAATAGACAGTGATCCAAACATGAAAGAATTAGCTCGATCAATAAATGCCAAGACGGTCATATTTCCATTAAAGAAGAGAGCTGAGCCACAAAAACTTATTGACTGTGCCACATTTGTGTTTAATGTACTTTGACATGATTTAGTTGTAGGAAAATTCACAAGAGCTCCATCCAAACAAATTTTATCATTCAAATTCATTAAATTAATTTATCCATTAGATGTTTTCCTTCCTAATGTAATTAGAAATATATTTGAGACCTGTTACATCAGCAAATGAACTGTAGTTGAGTGGTTTATTTCTCCTTTGGTTAGTGGCATTTCTGAGGGAATTTTCTTTGTTTGTACATGTTGGTATATGTTTTGTTGATAGATTTGATTTGGTTCTTAAATGACTTTTTTCATATCCTTTTTTTTTTGGCAGAGCCCAATTCTCAGAATCACCTCTTTGGTTTCATTGTTGCATGTTGCCTCATGTGTGGGAGGTCATAGGTTTAAAGCCAAGCAGTATCAAAGCAGAGATTTTAGAATTGATGTTTGCTGCTTCTCCATTGATGAGTTTATAAAGCAAAGAGATAAAAGGATCTGACTTGGCATCTAGGTGTAGTGCAAAGTAGCATATATTGATATGACATTAACATATTATCTGAATATTATTTTGATATGAATTTAATATTTGCTACAGGACATAAAGCATCCATTAATCAATTAAACAGCTCTAAGGGAAAGAATCAATTATTATAATTATTATAGGTAAATAACGGACAATTCCATCACATAGAAGTACATTGCCATTCAAACATGTATAATGATGGATTATTAAAACAACATTTATTTTAATGTCTGAATTTGTGAACTTTTCTATATGTATTGGATTTGATAGATGCATTGTCGATATATACACCACTTCCATGACTCTGGGTACCGATACTTCTTTGGTCATCAGACTGTTGTGTGTGGTTTCTATTACTAATAGTTGATGATTGGTCATTATCATTTCCATGACATTCTTGAATGAGGTTGCCATGGTTATGTGTTTGTGTACTACTTAAAAGCTGTTTTGATAGATTAAGTGTTGAATTTTCATGACCACTAGACTTTTTATGTCTACGAATATTTCCAATATTATCATATACTTCATCCTCACTGTGGTGATAAGGGCTTATTTCAGAATGAGATTTTGTATGGCCAGTACTAGGAAGGTCAAGAGGTCGTGGAGGCAATGAAGGTCTCAAGCTTGAGGTTACAGATGACCAGCCACTCATCTCTATTCTGTGCAGTTTATTATGATCCAGCTTGGCTTTAGATCTTGATAGATGAACCATAATTGTTGTTAGTTTCTGCACATCTTTTGTTTTCTTCACACAACTGAAAGAAAGAAATAAGAAATTTTTATCCATGATGACACTCACAAATTGACAAAATTATTATAATTGAATATTTTTATATAATGGATCAAATTTCCTAAACTAAAGCATGTTAAGTACAAGAATTTATATGAATCGGACAATTTAATTTTTAAATTGTATACAACATAACTTTTTCAAACATACAATGGCTTAGACCATGTAAAAATACATCACAGATACCTCTGTTTTTGGGAAAATTCCACTGCTCTCTGTATTGATTGTAAAATGGTGTGTTTGAACTTTCAGTCGGTAGTCAAATTTGGTAATTCTTAAATCTTATGGTTCTTTAACAAGATTGTAAAAAGAATGTAGACTTATAGATCATGATAAGTTCAGTATAACTTTAGTTAAAAAGATACAGCTGAGTTCCAAAGTAAATATAATGGTGGCTTGAATTCTCCAGTTGTCTTTTCAAATTAAAAATTCATTTCCACAGCTTGTTTGGAAGATTCAAGATTTATTCAATAACAATAACAAGACAATTAAAGCACCATTTTTAAAGAAATTAATTATCTAAGAATTTAAGAACAAGAGAATTAATTTTACATAGCCTACTTTACTTGTAATGTTTGGAGCTTAATGATAAAAAGTACAAAATATTTTTAATATCCTATTGCCATGAAGTTGACAGAGGGGATATAGAAAAGACAGTTACATCTTTGTATAACAACCCATTGTCAAAAGGATATAAACTAAGCACTTACCAAATTAACAAGATGATTACAGTAACAGTGAAAACTCCAGCTATAGTACTGGAAATGTATAGTCCTGTCTGTAAGTCTGTTAAAAAAACATATTATACAAAACACTCTGCAATATAAAGCAATATTGAAGTTATTACCTTAATTAATACGTGATGAATTTCAGAGCCTGTCATAAAATATTAATGATACAAAATATGTTAATTATAAATTCAAAATTGCATATCTGTATTTATTATAGAAAATCTTTGGCAGTGAACAATAATGCAATATTATTATGGTTTTTTTTAACACCAGCATTAATAAAATTTTACATTAATTTTCTCTTTTTCTGTAGATTAAAACGATAAACTTCCAGAGGTTATTTAAAGTACAAATATGATATTCCACTTCCAAAAAAAGGTTCTTAGTAACGTTTTTTGTCTTTAGTTATTTTCTGTAACAAAAGTATGAAAGAATAATTTTGCCGATTTTAATCACTTAAATTTCCGAATGCATGGTACCATGTTGATGTATACAATAAGAAATCTTGCCTTTCCTTGTCATAGAATTATACAGGTTTGTACACGAACGATTCTTTGGTAAATCAGGAGGTAGAGATGGCATCATGCTATTGGTTCTTCCGTCAGGTACAATAATGTTTGTATGAGTGGTTGACCCTATTGGTGCCCTAGATGACGACTGAACCGTGTTTCTGTAATGTGTCGTAAAGGTAGCATTTGTAGTATGTTTCTGTGAGAAGTTGTTTACACTGATTGTCATTGGCTCTTGTGTCAATGTCTCTGTTGATTTGGTCATCTTTGTATTTGTTCTGGGTGTAGTTTCAGGTCTACTAGATGTTGATTTGAAAGAGTACATCTTTACCGTTTGTTGAAGTTCCTTTGTAGTAGACAATTTGTGTGTATCTTAAAGCAATCACAAATGTTTTATAATACAGTGTTACCAACAGCTTAATTAAATTGTGTCCTTAGATTGTGTCACACCAATTTAAGTTTAATCCGAAAATATTTTGGACAGAACTTGGTAGTCAGTTTTTATTTCAGTACTCCAAACCATTCTAAAGGAGTTGGAAAGTCTAACTGGATGAGTAATTAATATTACAAAAAGACAGTTTCTTTTCAAGCATCTGCATTAAATCCTAAATTTCGAAACCACAAAAGCGATCTGCAAGTTTTTTTAACACGCTAACCAAAGTAATATTTTCAATTGTCATAAACAGTATCTGCTCAAAATTACAATGGCCAATAACAGAAAACAAACATTAAATTGCTTTGCCCTTACTGATATTTTAACCGTTAACGTGAACGGAAATACCCTTATAGGAAACCAAACCGTTTAAAATATCTACTCATTCATACATATAACTGGTATTATGATTTTATCCATGACGTTTTTCATACACGCTTTATTGTAACATCCAAAACAGACGCTTGTTTGAATACACAGCCCTTTATTGAAAATCCTGTCCCCTCTAATGACATAACATATTCCAAACAAAAAATTTCACAAAACTTTAAAAACACCACAAATAACTTGATGGTTTAGTAAACAATAAAACTCTGTAGTTTCTCAAATGGTTGTCATACTTAAGTTCAATTACCGTATCTATACCACTAGTATCTTGAAAACGTCTGTCTTATTTAGTTCAAATTTCTTATGTTCAGCTTCCTATGATATAAAGGTAAATAACAAATACTTACTGGAAGTTGTTGTAGGCATTTGGCAGTCCTCTCTTGTTCTATTATCAGGAAAACAAACTGTTCTACACCGCATGTTAGAGTGTACTTGAAGTTGATCTTTCCTGCATTTCAGTTCTTTAACAGTGAGCCGAACACGGAATTGAAGCCTGTTGTCCGTATAACTATCACTTCCAGAATTATACTGGAAGCATATGGCGCCAGAGTTTATTGATCTGGTTGTAGTTTGAACCGTTTCCGAAAAAGATATTGTAGCGTTCCCATGGTTACAATCTCCTTCCACTATTGTAAGCATATCATACTTAACTATATGTTTTTGTCCTTGAAAACCAACGTATTCAATGATATTACCAAAAGGCATTTGGTCAATTTTGACTTCCATTAGTAATTTTGTAGCATTTTCAAACTTGATTTGCCATTTACAGTCTGGATATCTAGTATTTGATGATTCTCTGATGGGTATATCTTCCTGTAGTTTAAATGATCTCTTGGAATATTTTTCGCACCAACCTACAGAATACAAAAAAAATAAACTGGTAATTAAGTTTTATTCTGTACAATCGAACCCATGTATTGACTGATGTATGGAAGTAAGATTTTTTGGAGTTTACACGTCCGACAGAAAAAAAAACTAAAGAGGCCGGTCGTCCAGTCAGAATGGGGACATTAAATCTGATGTCTTGTGTACCGAGAGTGCCACGCTCTCTACACGTAAAAAACCGTCTTGCAACAACTATCCGTGAGGGGTTCGTGGATGACTCATATTCAACATACACTCATTTCCCGGTGGCTGTCCCAATTTCCTGCCAATTAGCCCGACCTTCTAAACCCTATAAATGGTTTATTTATTTTTGTCCTGAATATGCATTAAATATTTGCAACTGGACGTTAAACAAGCAACAATAAATATATCTGTATATATGGTAATTTTTGATAAGCCAGGAAATTCAATTTGGATCGACTTTGGCAAAGGATGAGTTATTTGAAATCGCAAATAAAGTGAAATTCCTCATTTTTTCTCTCAAAATTATATTAGTTCTACTGATAAATACATAATGTGAATTCAACACAAGGGACCAAATAGTGGACAGCCAAAAATTGTAAGAAGGACATTCTTTTCCAAAACCAAACTTCTATCGGAAGAATATCTATATAATGCCATTCAGGTACACATCAATTCATTTTTGGTTAGATATGTCATTCAATGAAAAATTTTCGATAATTGCGTAACATTGTCAAAATTGTCTTTCTCATCGGTATGTTGCGTTAACTAGCATTTTGATTTAATGGTTATCTGTTAGATTTGTGTTAAACGTGACCCTTTGATGCTTAGATTCCAGTAAATTTTAAAACCTTTCTGATTTCTACTCTGCAATTAAACATATACAGTGGAAATGAGTCCTGCCTCTTTAATTGAGACTATCAAATATATGCCATTAAGTACTTACCATCTTTCAGTGAAGCCTCGACAAACTGCAAAATAGTCGCAGATATAACAATGTCAACAAATTTCATCTTTTGTCATTTTCTTCACAGTTGTATACTATTTGTTTGTTTGTATACTATCTTACACCTGTTAAATATCTTATCAAATGTGTTATTCCTTAAAGGTATTATTGATATATGCAAAAGGAACATTATCAGCTAACGGATCGATTCTTTGTTGTAGTGAAAATTATAAAATAATTGATATCCTAAATTTTTGCATAATTTTCTCGCGGTTTGACAAATTACAAATCTCTATACCATAAGTACTTGATTTTGATCTATATACTGAATATAAAGAAACAGATTGAGTTTAAATATAAAATTTATATTTTTGATTTCTTTTAACAATTTGTAGTTTCGGTCCTGAAAGTAAGCAACTATAAAGGGAAAGCGGTCAGAATTGCCTTACACAAATTAATATCACAATCACCAAGGGTTATCCTACAAGATTATTTAGGCAAAATTATATCTTTTTTTAAAGCAAATTTATGTTAATATATGTTCAGCTGTCGATCTAATTTCTGTTTATAAAATATACCATTAGTCTAAAATACAAATTATGAAATCTTTATGACGCCGCTGTTATATGTGTGGAGTACACGTCTTATACGTTGAAACGATATTCCAGAGTTTATACGCGCGTTTCCTGTCACAATTTCCTTGATAGGTGTCTGTTGCTTAAATGGAAGCTACTAAACTAGACGTTCTAAATTGTCTTCCTTACACCGGCACTATAGCAGATATATAATAAACTATGTTCCCTACTGACATTCAAAACAATTGTTTTTGCTTTCGTCCACACCAGATTTCTGTCGTTCCGATTGCCATGGTAATACAATGGACTGTATAGATCTAATCGTGTACATCAGATTTTGATATATATTTACATATGTAGTTCTGAAATGTTGCAATAGGTTCTGTCCCTGTGTCATGACAAACTGTTTTAATATCCTATTTTTGCGGGGAAAAATGCTTGTATCGATGGTTTCTGTCGGGTAATGTCTTTGAAAAAAGAAAGAGACATTTACTAATCTGCATTTGCATGTCGCCGATCAGTGTTGATGACTCATCAAATTATTTGACCCAGAGTCGGGTGTCATTAGTGGAGCAGGAACTACAGACCTTACCCACACACCTGAACTAAACCCCGGAACCAGAGGCGGGTGTCATTAGTGGAGCAGGAACTACAGACCTTACCCACACAACTGAATTAAACCCCGGAACCAGAGTCGGTGCCATTAGTGGAGCAGGAATTATAGACCTTTCCCAAACATCTGAATTAAACCCCGGTTTAAGTTGGGATCGTATTACTAAATCTTCTTTAGTTTTCTATGTGTGGAACCACAAGTGTTTGTATGTTTGGTTTGAGGTCAATTACTCTGCAAAGATGAATGAGGGGGCCGGGCAACTGACCCAAACACTTTTCAGTCAAAATTTTGTAAAATAGAGCCACTTTTATCATTCGTTTATCCCTCCAAAGAATGAAAAGTGGTACATGTTATCAATATTTTTCTATTAAGAGTTTGATAGATAATAAAATAAATACAAAATTTTGTAGAGATAATGAAGATACGATCACGTTACACCTGTCTCTTTTGTTATGATAGTTAAAGATACTTGTTACATGGAACGGATATGGCGTCTAAATTGCTGATTCTTGCTTGCTGTTTGCAATTAGTGATATTAGGATTCACAGGTATTTTTAAAAATTCATATCGTTCTTCAACTTCGTTTATTTCTTAGCTTATTTAATGAAAACGTTATAAGTGAACCATTATATAAATAATCAGTATTTTAAAATTTTTAAATATCACAATTTATTACAGAACGTCATTATTTTTTATTTGAAATATCGCCATTTTTGTGTATATTCATTGACGTGACTGTTTTTGGTTTGAATGCCTTCAACAATATTGTGGAGAACTATATTCTACCAGCGATGGTTAAAGGGTATTGTTCTTAAATTCGAGTATCGTAGCAGAAACCATCACAGATACAGGGCCCATTTCGTCTACATACGACTCATCAGTGGTGCTACAATCGTCACAGTTACAAGTACAAATCGATAAAAAAAGTTGAAGAGCCATGAGAACCAAAATCATTCTGTAATACTTGCAACAGTTTATTTGTGTTCGACTTCACAAAATTTTGTATCTGATTTGAATGAAAGCTTGCAACTTTTCATTTTTCTTTTACAAGAAATGTAAACAAATTTTGATTTTTTTTAATTGAAACATACTGGTGCATATAAACATATATATGTGTTCATTGTATCAGGAAGTATTGAGATGCTTGATGTGACCCACAACACTGACTTATCGTTGATTTTGGTGGATTGTTCAAAAGTCCATATCCTTCGTGATACTATCTGATTAACAGATACTAACAACTTCTTTTTCGCTCATACGAAACAGAATTATACAAAGGTTTTTTTCAAGTTTAGAAGGAAAGAAAACAATTTTGCAAAATCTAATTTCACTTTTAGATACCGGTCCATTGCTGGTATAATTTCAGTGAGCTGTTTTTATTTCAACGAATCTAAAATTAATGATGCTACAAAGGTTAAAGGAATTACATCAAATGTGTATCTTTTTTACCTATAAATTGACACTCTCAGACTCACACAAAGAATATATAATGGTAGTAAAGGTTTCGGTTTTTTAATATTGTTAGCTTGTAAAATACTTTCTTCCACGTTTATGACGCTTACATATCCCATTTGTTACGATATGCTAATGTATGTTTCTTTATATGGTGATTTTAGAGCTATAAACATACTATTGACAAAGAGCTTTGAGAAAAGTCCGCTTTGATATTACGGTGTCTTGCTAATTTAGGGACATACTGATTGTGTGGAATCTCTCCCATATGCACCCTAGAACATTCCGATGATCCTGGTCGTGATACTTGCTACTGAACATGAAGTTCTCAAGTTTCTCAAGATGAATGATGCAAGCTTCCTTCCAAATTAAGCGATAGCCATGTTTATCCGTCTTAACCTCAACAATTGATATTTAAGTGATTCTGGTATAACACCTTCAAATACAATATAAAAATAAAGAGATGTGGTATGATTGCAAATGAGACAACTATCCACCAAAGTTCAAATGAGGTGGATGTAAGCAATTATAGGCAACCGTATGGCCTTCAACAATGAGAAAAACCCATACTGTATAGTCGGCTATAAAAGGCCCCGACATGAAAAATATGAAACAATTCAATTGAGAAAACTAACGGCCTAATTTATAGCAAACCAATTTGCGAAAAACAAATATGACAGACATGAACAAACGACAACCACTGAACTACAGGCTCCTGACTTGGAACAGGCACATACAGAATGTGACAGGGTTAAACTAGTTTGCTGGCGCCAAATCCTCCCCCTAACCTGGGGAAGTGATGTAACAGTACAGCATAACAAACTATAACAATCAGTCGAAAATGGCTTACACATCAGATTGATACAAAGCAGAAACATCTAGCGAAAACACAGACCGGACGCGGCAGCGTATCTATGCATCCCACTATCTTTTCCCTTTCCTTTCAGGCAATACAGTTAATAGTATTAAAACGAAACGTATAAATGATGGTACCAAGCATTCATGTCACAGTGGTAAGATAAATAGATATAACAAACTAACTTATATATTGTTTTTATCCTGCAATTTACACTCGGTACTTGATGCTTTAGCTATTTCAATCCAAAAAGTTGTCTCTGATTTTTCAAGGAAATCGGAATAGTTTAAACGCGGACCGCGAAGAGGACCCCAAAATGAACTATTATACAAAAAGAAACATTCACATTACTGCTTGCTCAACATGGAAGTGGGATAACAGGAGACTTTATTTGTACAATTTGTATAAAGTAAACATTTATAGTTGTGTTCCTGTTATTTGTACAATAGATTGATGATTGCAGGATGAATATATAAAAGAGAGCGAAAATATAATCTCACTCATAAATTTGTCCTAGTTTAAAACATATACATGGCTGAAATAGATGCAAGCCGTGAAATAGCTTCGTTTGCTCGAAATAACTTGTTATTTTCTGTGCGATTCAACATTTGATAAAATTATAAACACTCAAATGATTCCACCACAGATTAAGCTATACAATAAATTAGTACTGTAAATTCAGAATTGCGATTTTCGAAGAATGAACAAAAATGCGAGTTTCATCATTGTGATTTTAAGAAATGCTACTTACAAATGTACGTATTTGATATCAGAATGCGAGAATCTCAAGAAGTCGCATTATTCGCATTAATAAAAACCTCCCAATAATTTCTGAATTTACAGTATAATATACCATAAATATCATACTATGCAGAACGTATGATACTTCGAAGATACTACATATACGATACTATATAGATATCGGCCTTACTATGGATACAAAACTCTTGTCCATGTTACCGCCAAAGATTTATCCGCGACTAAACAGTACTGGGCATCATCAAGCTCGTTGGTGGAAAACTTAAACAGTTTGACATGAGCCACGAATGAATATGCCTAAAGTATTGTTACCATGCTTTGTCATGAGCAACCAGTCGGCAACTGGAAGATCATCGATAAGAAGCACACTATTACAACATATGATTTATGTATACACGATTGGGTGTTGTCAGTTAGTAATATGCGAAGATACTTTTCGAATTTGGTCATATTTGCTAAATTTCCATGGACGAAAAAATCGGTATTATAAAGGAAAGAACTATACCACACAGATACTTATCATTTTACGAAATAACATGCACCTGTTTCACTATAAGAGGGGACAGTTCTTATTTTCTGATAAATTGTCACATTTATATTTAAATGAATGAAGTTAAATGGTCGGAGTTAGGTGGTATACAACGTAGATTCAATATGAACCATACTATTTTTTTTTTGTACAGATCAGATATATGATTCAGCACACCGACAGTTTAAGATCAACAGCAAGGATACTCAAAACATTGCATTTCAAAATGCGTCTACATTATATTCCATTACCATTGTTATTTTACCATTGAACTGCAGCCCTTCGTTATGGCTCCAAGACTGTAATTCCGGACTAATTTACAATCTTACGACTAGTCGAAAAAGAGCATTGTTTCGTTTGAATGTCACCAAAACAGCTATGCATCTAGGAAACACTTATATACTGAGTTTTGCTAGGAATGACTCGTGCAGTAACACTACTTTCATTGTTCTGGAGAGGAAAGGTATAATAATTAAAACATCACATCACATCACATCACATCACATCACATCACATCACATCACATCACATCACATCACATCACATCACATCACATCACATCACATCACATCACATCACATCACTCTAACAATGAAAATGATGTTATCATTAATGTAGTGTTAGTTGGGGTAGTCATGGCATAGAATCACTTGGTCTCACGTATCAAAATATTTAAGACAAAAGTTAAACACAAGCACACATACACACACACATGATATTTTAAAGTACTAGTACTTAGTTAATAATGAGCATATACTGTTATGCTAAACAGCCTATACACATTTACTTCGAATTATAAGTTATTTTCTATCAAAAAGTTACCAAGTGGATTGTCCCATGACAAAGTTATGGGACTTCAAAATGTTATTCTAAATATCTTTGACCGGAGAAGAAATCGGCAACATAAGATAACAATCAAAACCGCCTAATTTGATAAGAGACTTGTATTAAGAAAACACCGTAAAATTTTAGTACGTTTGTTATTTACAATTCTTATTAGGGACAAGTTTAAAATTAGTATAACTTAAGGATACTCAGTATGTTATCCTATTTGTAACATTTTCTTCGAAAAATGCTTGTAACAAGTCAGAAATATGACAGTTGTTTTCCACTTATTCCGTTGGTTGATAACGTTTGATTTTTGTATGGACTTCACCTTTTTGAATTTACCTTGGAGTTGGGTATTTTTGTTATACTTTTTTTCTTTGGGATGTATGCACGCAATTTTTTTATATATATTTTTAGATAGTGTTACGGTATCATCTACCTCGACCGAATTAGGAAGATCAATGACAACAGAGAAACAATCAACCAAGACAGGAAACCATCTTACAAATTTGGAACCGTCTACAACAGAATCTACACCGTTTACCAAATCTACACCGACGCTGTCAAATGTATCAGGAGGTGTCATCTCGAACAAAATTGATCTTCATACAACTGGTAATCTTAATTTCTATACAACTAGCTCTTCATCTGGATCTGGTTCCTCGAATTATAAAGTTTTGTTCAGCAGCCAAGAACCAAATTTTAGCACAACACACATGGAATTATTATCGTCAACGACAGCTCTTCGAAGTGTATTGCCACTAAATTTCTCGAATTCCAACCCTAAAATCTTAAAAGTGATTTCAGTAGTTCCAAGTAAAGTTCACTATACCATATCAGACAGCTTAACAACATTTAAAGCGAATGCTTCAGCGTCTCCAGGTACCTACCTTTCTTAACTTTTATTTTCGTTTTCAAATCGTCAAAAAGCATATGTTTCGAAACTTTAATATATTACGGTATTAAAGTTTCAGTAAAAAAATTAGATGATGAATACATAATTTGAATAACTACAGACAACACCATGACAAGATGATAAAAAACCGGAAAGACAAACAACAGTTTAAGTAACATTGTACAGTAAACTAAAGATTGAGTAACATGAACACCTCTATAGCAGTGGTCAAATGTATTTTACTTCTCTCTGGTCACTAAAATAATGAAAACACAGACAGTTTATATTTCAATTTCAAATACACAGATATCGAAATTCTAGAAAATGAGGCAAGTATACCGAAGCAGAGGGAATTCTTGCATATATAATTATATTATTCATATAACAGTGCAAAGGAAGCACACTGAATATTTATAATCATAGAGTATTATAGGATATTTTCTTTTTATCAAAAGAAAGAAAAAACTTATCATTTATCAATTTAATACACTCTAGATCGTATCCGTTATAGATAATGCATATTTTAAGGTCTTTCTTGTCGTATAACACACCGAGGGGTGTCAGGATTGATCAAATGAAAGACCGACCGGAGGGAGGTCTTTCTTTGGGCAATCCTGACACCCCGAGGTGTGTTATACGACAAGAAAAACCTTAAAATATGCATTATCTGACTTATATACCGTAAAAAAATATTATTTTCTGCAAAGGTTTGCAAGATTTCCATCATATTTTACCGACCACACTAAAGTGGGTTATTCTTTTCTGATCCGTACTGGTTTTAATACGGTGTATGAAAAATACAAGTCAGTTTGTAAGTAATTTATTTTCAACTTATTTTAAGAAAGGGAGATGCTATGTTTTTTCTCTTTTTTCGTGACATTTTCATCGCGGAAAAGCAGATTATTTTTCAACAGTTTTTAACGAGCTGTTCAGAATTATTGTTTTCACTTTTGAATGACATTTTTTTTAAATATCATACCCCCAAAAAAAAAAAAAAAAAACCCTATCATAAAGCACGTAGCTGTTATTCTATAGAAATTAAAATATTTGATAGAGTAAAAGGTATAGGTACCTATAGATGTAATAAATTCAGAAGTGACACGAATAGAGAACGAAATACTGATACATAGATATAGGAAGATGTGGTGTGAGTGCCAATGAGACAACTCTCCATCCAAATAACAATTTATAAAAGTAAACCATTATAGGTCAATGTACGGCCTTCAACACGGAGCCTTGGCTCACACCGAACAACAAGCTATAAAGGGCCCCAAAATTACTAGTGTAGAACCATTCAAACGGGAAAACCAACGGTCTAGTACATATAACACGAAAAACGAATATCCATAGGTCAATGTATGATTTCCAATACAGTGTGACGCAATACGATTTTCAAATCCTACACATGAATTTGTTAAATCTGGTTTGTTATATTAGTGTTATGAAGGGTTTTGCATTATCAAATGCATCTCAAATATTGTCCCTTTATTGTAGCGATAAATTAACAAAATTTCACATTATTTGTTTCGGACGTTAAAATGTGCGTCCACGAGTTTTGTTTTTTTGTAATTCAGTCTAAAAAGAGATGACAGGATTGTTTATGTCTTTATCCATAGCACGCGATACTACCAAACGAATTAAATGTTTAAGTAAATTATAGTTTGCATTTAAATCAAGGAAAATAATGACCTTACACAGGTCATTATTATCTGCCTTGAAGCAAATTTCATTGAAACTTGGTATCGTCCGGGTTGATTCTTCAAAAGAAAGACCTGACGTTCTGTAAGAAAATAACTCCACATAGGTATATAAATAAATTTGGTGTATTTACTGTCTTCTGATTGGTTAAAAGTATTACTTTTATTTTCAATGTTGTCAATTTTTATGGCGCATGCCCACTCTGACGTTGTATATTCATACGCCAACATGTGTGTACGTTGTTATTGTTAATAAAATAATATAAAAGTTCTTTGAGCCTTATTTTTGATAGAAATTTATTTATAATGAATGGCAATAATTTATTTTGAATTTATTGAACCATAAAATTAATTTTTGACTCTTCACATTTTACATAATCCGCTTCGCGGATTATTCAATGTGAAGAGTCAAAAATTAATTTTATGGTTCAATAAATTCAAAATAAATAATAGCCATTCATTAAATAACATAATGCTATTCATTATAAACGTGAATCAGCGAAAGAGAACTTGACGAGGACGTTTCATTATTCGGTTAAACAAGCGATAGATTGTTAAAATAGCAAAATCACAAAAACTTATGGTGAAGATCAATGCTGATTTTTGTTCATTTGTTGTAAATTACATTATCGTTCAGTGGTTTTAAAAATTCTGTTTTGGTCAACGCTTTTATAATCTTACAAATTAATGATATATTATGTTCAAAAAATGTTCATAGATTTTTAGTCAGCAACTTAAAAGACATAAAAAAGACAAAGTTTAGAATTTTCTTTGTTTACAGATAGTAAAGATCTGTCGACATCTCCTACTGTGGATGTTAAACTTGAAAATACAAAGAAAGGTAAATTAAAGTTATCGTAATTGCAACTATCGTAGCTATCATAATAAGCAGTAGCGTTGGAGTAGACTGATAAATAAGGGTGGAGGCAAGAAAAGAATAAATAAATAAACACATATCTGTAGTCTGATAATCTAGAAAATTAAGAAGTTAGTCAGAGTCCTCTTTCATTTTAATTTTAATTCTCAATAAATAATTGCCTCCTTGTCCCTTAAGCGAAAAAACAAAACAAAACATAAGTTTTCAAATTATGGAAACCCTGTATGTCGACATAAGCCTAATATTTACTTTTATTATGGAATACTGAAATGACGAGTTATGCTTTCAAAGCAGGTTTACCCTGACGATATGCCTGGTCATATATGGAATTGTATCTACTATTTGTACAATTACATAAAAAAAATAGTCATATGTCTACAAGAAAGCCTGAAAACGGACCAGAAAACTCGTCTTTTGTTAAAAAATTGTACAAACTCAAATGCCATAATTAAGTCAAAAGTATACACATTATGCAATTAATACCAAAAAAAAAAAAAAAAAATAATAAGTCAATATCATATGATCATGAAAAGGGGGGGGATTTCATAAAATGGAGCTGTTCTTTTAAGCCCTAAAATTGACTCCATTATTTTTCAAAAGAATGTTTGTTTTGATACCGATGAGATAGTATCATCAACTACGATTTAAAACTTTCCGCCTAAGTGATGATTATGGCGAAATATAGTTCTAACTGGGAAATTGTTTAGAGAGAGATAAAAGAATGAAAATGCATTGTTTTTATTTAGTTATTATGTTTTCATTTTTTTGCAGATAATCCAAATTCCACGATAGCCCTTGGAATAACAATTTCTCTGTTTGCTTTGGCTGTTATCATCGTTGCTCTAATGATTATCAGGTAACTTTAGAGAAAAAATAATATTGATGAATTGTATGCAGTAAAAGGACAGGCAATCTCGAATCCCCGTTTTCAAGCAATATTTCATATTCAATTCGATATCCCTATATATTTCCAATTGAAAAGACACATAGTATGTTAAATTGTGGATCTACTGTCGATCTGTACGCCAGTTTAATGATGTATAATAAAGTATTTACAGGAATTTTAGAGAAAAAAATCTAAATATTTTCTGTTAAATAATTTATAAGCATGAAAATTGCACGATTTAGTTTTATTTTACTGTCAATTTGTTCTAGAAAAGAATAGTTACATTGGTATTGAAATATTTTAAAATTCTATTGCAATACGATTTGAACCAATAATGAATTTTCAAATGATTGAGAAATTCACAAAAAAAAAAAAAACACACGTTTTTGTAGTTTTTGTATTAACAATATTCGTTATTAAAAAAAATAAAATTGGATCAATATCAATTCATATTAATTCAGATTCAGAAACAAACAAGCACAGTTTGTATCACTATAGACCAAATGATACTGACGGAACGATCTTCTAAAAATTATAAATGTAATTTTTTTGTTTTTGTTTAGGGTTCTATATAAGAGCCGGAAGAACGTTGATTTAAAGTCGGATGACATTTCTACAGTGTTTTGTAGCGACGATTTCATGCATAGCACGGGTTTTATTAATGATGTACCTTCATCGGTAGCCACACACGATTTTATAAAGATTCGGAAAGTATCGGATTCTACTACAGATGAAATGATGGAAGTTGAAGACCAAAGGTTTAACAACAAGACTTACGGAGAGTCTACGTTCGGGGGCGGTTCCACTCCCAAACATAGCCCGAACAGAGTAAATCAGGATTCTAAATATGCTGGTCTGTCTGGATTCAAAAAATATCCAGCACCTCAACCAAGCAAAGCAAGCAGTTATGTTTCCAATAGAAATTCAAGATATAACTCACAACAATCAGATACAGATTATTTCCAATACAAAAGACACTGAAGACATATATTATTATTAAATGTATATAGTGTGTGTTTGTATATCTAATGGTATTAAACATTATTGCCTGTCCTCATTTTGGTTTAGTTTTACAGTGACATTTTAGTGAATTGTTTATTAACAAGCGAACCTCGTCAATGGTTGGCTTTATCTTTTTGTCTAGGTGTCTCATAGGAATATTTGTATTGGTGGCAGATTTTGCTACTTTATGTTAAATTTTCACAATCTGTTTAGACTCTGGATAGTTTACATCTTGACCTATGTATATAGTATTAAAGACTAAATATTAATTCCTAGATGTCTTTTTTTTGTGGTTATGGTTGTGTCTCTTTGGCATATACCCTGCGTCTTTATTCATTTAGGGTAACTGAAAAACATCTCAAAGAGGTAACAGAACACATCCTCGTTAATCATTAAAAAAAACAACTCAAGTGTAAACGATCAACATTTATTTTTATTCCAAGACTGTAAACTTTTATGAATGATCTTTTTTTCATTGGTTTAGATACAAGAACATGGTGAAGACCCATCATTTGCACAGCATCAAACTGACTAAATTAACATAGGTACATTAAAAATGATCAATATCGGTATTTGTTTGTGGTCAGAAGTTGAACGTCAATGTACATATTTTATTAATTGATGACCTGCAATGCACCCTTTTTTTATATAAGTATATCTCTATTTTAATGCGTAAACACATGTATTAACAGCAACATCAAAAAGCTTAACATATAGCGCTATTTGTGACACTAAAAAAGGGAAGTCCTTCTCCAATCTTCAGCTCAACCATATAACAGATATATTTGTGTTTTGACATGGCTACAACGGAGCAAGCGGGCGTATATAGCTATTTTGATCAGATTGTGTTTACATTTCTTTAAAAACATAATGTTTGAATTTCTGAAAACACTTGACACTAGACGCCATGATAAATATACTGACACGTGAAAGCAAGAGAGTTAATAATTTACTTTCCGGAAGTCAGAGAGGATAAAACAAAACAGGTGTGTTTAAATGAGAAGCAATAGCTCTTAAATTTATAGTAACAGATTGTCATTTTACTGCGAAGAAACAGCTTTACTGATTTACCTTCACCAGGTTCGAATGAGCTAGGCCAACATGGAAAGCCATAAAATACACACAAAAAAAAAAAAAACTGTACGAAAGAGCTGGAAAATAAGTTTTGCATAATACAATCACACGCACTGAGTTCGCTGCATTAGAAGTTAACATCATCCGGGTGGTGTCGAAACCATAGGATGTATGAATACAGAGGTAGTTTTATAAGGAGGTATCGACAAAGTACCTTGTTACCTCAACTGAAACTAGTGTGAAACAACATTAGAACAAACTGTAATAATCAGTTGGAAAGGACTCGACTCGTCAGATCGGTACTAAGCAACAAAACGCGTATCAACATGAACATATAGGCTGAAATTATGCTAATTTGGTACCCAATCCAAAACGTCACTACTGACATGGGCACGACGAACGAGTTGGGATATATAAACACCGTAAAATGGTGCCAAAGGAACATCACCGTCCAAAAATGAAAATTAACAATAGAGAAAGAAAAGTCGTCCCTCTGTTGTAAATTTTGGGTAAAGTTTCCAGTGTAAAACTGAATTAGAGCATTGAAATAGAGATAGACCAGAGGGCAATTGTAGATTATATAATTCACGTTTTCTTAGTTTGATTTGCCATCAAATCCAAAGTTGACAACGTTCTCTGGCAATTCAAAACAACATGTATTCATTTTAACGTTTCAAATATCAGCCCTGATATATACAGCTCGTCGATAAAACTTATAAAACTCTCAGTAACACATATATTTTCAAAGGTTAAACTGTCGCCATTGAAGCTGTTCGAACACAATAAGTTAACTTACATCGCCTTTCAAATTCCTTTTTTAGTATCTATGTGAAAAACTGAATTAAATTTGAAAAGAAATGTAATATGAAAATAATATCGTATCTGTAGCTGCATCATATACTAAATCTTGTAAAGGCTGTGTTATTAAAAATAGTTATAAAAGTAAAATAGGCTACTTTAGAATTAATAAACAGTCTAATTTAGTGAATAAAAGTAAAGTTAAGTCGTTAAACATCAATTCTACAGATAGCAAATATCATCATTTTACAATAAATCAGATTTAACTTATATGCACTGAACCTTAACGTTTTTTTTATAATCGTATGGTGTCGGATAAACCTGTAACAACTTTAGAACAAAGAATGAAAAAATACGAATACATATTTCACTTTTATCTATATTAATTGGAAATTCTCCCTTGTTTACAATATATTTGTGAGACATATATTGCTTAATAGTGTAAAGAGGTTTAAAAAAAAATTAAAATCGTAAGATATGATTTTTGTGTGCAGACATGTGCTATGAAAAATCTTCACCACGCATGCTTGCGATCACAATTTTGGAAGCCAAAAAAGAAAAGAAAAGAAATCATAAAGCATAAACACAAAGAGGTTCTAAATACTTACAATCGGGAGAGCCAAAACCATGCAGGATCAACATAAGAAGGTTGTATTTATTACCAGTAAATTTGCCATGTGTTAGTCATACATTTACAATGTGTTAGATCACCCCCAGTTTTTTGTGGGGTTCGTGTTGCTCAGTCTTTAGTTTTCTATGTTGTGTTTTGTGTACTGTTGTTTGTTTGTTTGTCTTTTTCTTTTTTTAGCCATGACGTTGTCAGTTAATTTTCGACTTATGAGTTTGAATGTCCCTTTGGTATCTTTCGCCTCTCTTTTTCATACCAGTTATGTCTTCAAAACAGTCAAAATCTATAGTGTTGGAATGGAAACAAAATCCTTGTATTTTATATTCAGATGAAGTAGTTCTAATATCTGATATCAAGGACGTTCTTTACAAACAACTAAATAGTATATATATTATCTAGACATTTCACCGAAAGTTATGTTGCAATTTACACCAGACAAACAAATATAGTAATTTTCATTAATAATGGCAAGGTTCGCAAAGAAATTGTAAAATTTTTGAAGATGCTATTGACTCTGGTGATATGTACAAATGTTTGGAAAGTATATTTGTCGTATTGACGCAAAGAATTAATTTGCTACCTAACGTTTAAAAGCGACGTCATGAGAACTAGCCTTTTAACCTGTTCAGCTGCTTTATGAATATAAATACTACAACTTACTATAATAATATTTTGTTTCTTGCTAAGAGACTGAAAATTGATTTGACTAGCTTAAAATGTAAAGCTCCTATAAACATTTTGAGCGTGTAAGGAACTTAATTGAAGTGTCTTCATTTTTTATGCGTACAAACTGTAAAAGGAGACAGTGAAATAACCTTTAGTCCGATATTGCTCTGACGTCATACGGCTTGTTTATGCGGTCGTAAAAATTTCGAGTCCGATTATCGTACTCAGACACAGAAATCAACCAATCAAAATACTGGATTTGTTGTTTTGAGCACACAATTTGTACTCCGAGTACTGAGTAAAGTTTAATGACTGAGAGCCCATTGGGAATCACGGTCAGTCCCCGAAACATGCCATCGAACGTCAAAGCAATCTTGTAAAGAAGACTTTCTGCGATGTTTTTATGAGAGAACATAACCAGAACCTTTTAACAATTGAATGTACATGCAGGACGGTTTATATCACAAAGAAAGATAAACGATAAATATAAAGCAAATAAAAATATTACGTCGTTAAAAATATGTGCTTTGAATTACTGATCGCATGGTCATAACTCGGTCTGGTTCGCTAATTTTTATATATCTTATATTTATTTTTTTCATCTATTTGTGTTTTCAAAGGAATTAAATCATCAGCGACAGTTCGTTGCACATTCATGATTTGTTTTATTTCATTTTATAAACTTTAACATCAGTACCCGTCGCCGAGTTTGCAATAAATTTGTCTTTCTTTTGATTAATGCACCGTCATTGTCTGTGGGTATACGGATAGTTAGCAGAGTCTAGTTCATCTGGTCAGGTGAGACCACTTTCAGAACCTGCTTGGAAGCAAGTCGTCTGCTGAATGAACATGGACAAGTTTTTAAAGAAATTGTTGGACCTCATCATTCAAGCAGCTAGGTCAATTTATATCTTTAATTTAATTGTTTTAATCTATAAGTTAGAATGGTAACAGAAACTAATGTTGTTTTTTGTTGCTTATTTTTTTGCTGTAGCGCTCTTAAAATTGACGATGTCGGTAAGTCACAAGGATTGACGGTGAGCGAGCACTTACATCAATATGTGTGAAGAAAATGTAGAAAAATTATTGAAAAATGTAAAAATGATGCTTACAAAATTTCTGACGTCATCGGGGGTTTTCACAAAAAATCTTAAGACAAAAACTGACCGCAAGTTATAATGAAATGTTCATGACTTACGAGTAATTTTGCAAGATTTTTTTGGAAGTGAGTCTTGCAAAATTACTCGTAAGTCGTGAACATTCAGTCTAAAAAATATTGGATGCTCTCATGATTATATTTAATAACTTTTGTAGTTGTGAGATTGTTTTGTTTAAAAAAAACTTCTTATTTCTGTATATATAGATATAAGAAGATGTGGTATGATTGTCAATGAGACAACTCTCCATCCAAGTCAAAATTTATAAAAGTAAACCGTTATAGGTCAAAGTACGGTCTTCAACACGGAGCCTTGGCTCACACCGAACATCAAGCTATAAAGGGCCCCAAAAATTACTAGGATAAAACCATTCAAACGGGAAAACCAACGGTCTAATCTATATAAAAAACGAGAAACACTTATGAACCACATCAACAAACGACAACTACTGAACATCAGATTCCTGACTTAGGACAGGTGCAAACAATTGCAGCGGGTTTAAACGTTTTAATGGTACCAAATCTTCACCCTTATCTGAAATAATAGTGTAACATCACATAGCATATTTTAGAAAATTGTTTGCGGATAATGAATAAAAATATTAAAATGGCATCTTCACCTTTGATAGATGCTGATGTAATTCTATATTGAATACCTCAGCCTTTGGATGCTGACTTCCAATTATTTTGAGATGTTGGCATCCCATCAAATTATTCATTATTATTATTCTCGCTCAAATATCCGATGCCTACTAAAATGTAGGTGATTTCATACAACAACAAAGGAGCAGTGAAGCTATTTCTTTCAATCTTTTCTAAAATTCATGGTATCTGACACAGCACTGTGATAACTTTTGTTATTGTTCTAACAATAGTATGATTGATTAATTTTTGTTATTGTTCTAACAATAGTATGATTGATTATTTCAAATAAATCAACAAATTATGAACCCTGGAAAAAGCCTGAAACCTCAATTTTGACAGTTTTTGACAAAATTCATGTTGAGTATTTATCCTAAAAAAAATGTATGAGAAAGACAACGTTAACCTAAATAAAAAATATGTTGGACTGAGTAAAGATGTGTATGTTCTTTCGGATATAATTAAATTTGTGTCGATTAGTGACGTTCTTCAGTGCAAATTTTAACAAAAAACTCTTAACAGTTGTAATTTTATATCAAAATACCTTCAATAGCAACATGTAAGAATTTTTATATATACTTAAGTATGGTTTTGGCTATACTCAAATATTTAAGAATATTCTTAACTTTGAGTAAGAAAATATCTGAGAATTTTTTTATGGCGGTGTATTTTGCTGAGAATAAAAAAATTGAGAAAATTCTCAGGCTGAGCAAAAAAAAAATTATTCAAATAGTTTTATGGCGCCGGGGCCAGACTGTTGACATAATCGGTTTTCTTGGCACCGACATCTTGGCACAGAAGGCGAGTTTAATTTGGAAATACATACAGTAGCAATGGATAGTTCATTAAAACACTGCAGCGAACACACTTGACGATTTTTAACAATATTCGATGTTTCTAACAAAATTTTTCGCTATCGATATCTTGCCTCAATTTGCAATTTAAAGTTTCATTTTGAAATGCATACAGAAGTTGAGCTCGCATAGTAGATAATGTCTAGTTCATATTACAGATATAAAAATGAAATGCCAAATTTCGATCGTGTTGTCTAGTTAGTCTATGCTGCCTTCAAAACATCCAGAAACTCCGAAATTTGAGATGTAAATACATTTAAGAGGACTGATAAAAATAATTACAAATGTACTTATATTTATTATGAAATTACTGTTTATGGGTGTCTATGCAAACGTTCATGATTCACCGTTCAATTGGTGAACAAAACAATATTAATATTGTCGGCAAATAAAATAACTTCTGTCGTCTTGTAGTAAGTACGGACATGGATTTGGTTTTATTCCTTGAGTTTATATATACGAATAAATTGTATTTCAGCATATAATGAAAACGATTAGGCTTTAAAGATAAAACAATTTTAACTAACTCTAACCATTAGAAAACCATCAAAATTTGATTCAAGCATTAATACTTGGTATAAGTAGTCACAAATGATAACATCAAACGCCTTTCAAATTTCAAAATATAATAATATTTATACATATTGATTTGACAAACCTATTCAGCTCTCGTATATGAAGCAAAATATCGTCATCACACCAAATGACAATGAACAAAAAAAATTCTCCAGTTCCATTTGCCTTTTTTTATATAATAGCTTGTATTTGACGATAAAAACATATACTTTTACACACCGTTGTCCAAATTAGCCTCGACATCATCCGGAAGACTCATCGAGGGCATTTGGTTTTGTTAAACTAGAGTTACCATTCTTACTCCGAATAATGATATGTGTAGCGATTCGTGGATATGTCATAGTTTCGACTTATTTATGTCGCTAATGATATCTTATAGTCAAACACATATAAGCATTGTGAACTATTTAGATAAACGTCATTTATACTTTAAAGTTTCAAAAGACATTTGCCCTAATTAGCATACAAAAGCATAAATGGTGATTTTTTTATACTTGATTAAAATCGTGTTATTTCGATAATAATCACCAAGTTTGCTTCGAGACTTGCATATTTTGTTTGGAATATATAAGGCGGCATAAGTAAGTACAAATAAAGAAATTCTGTGTTTGTATAAGTCACAACAATATTCCTTTTATCATATATTTCCAGAAGAAAAACAAGTTTTTTTCTTAATTTCAAATGAAGTGAAATGAAACTATATAAAAAAGATCTCCCTTTTAAAACTACCTTTTCTATCAAATAAATCGTGTAATAAATTTTGTTACTGTATTTAAACATAGAGATTATTCCCTTACGTTATGATTTAGCAGATTGACAAGGATAAGTGGAGAATGATAAAGTTTAACGTATTCACACATTTTTCTTTAGCCTTGCATTAATAGTGGTTACTTGCTTTCCATCGGTCGATCATATATTTTAAGAAATAATTTTCATGTCTTTCAAAGGGTTAAGGCTAAATCATGTACATTAAAAAGCAATGACAAAATGAATTAGATATTTAGAGTCGGGTTACGAACTCTTTATCTTCTATGAAAGATCATGAAGGTCTTCTATACGTATTGGACCTTTTAGAAAAGATAAAAAAAAGTCTATATAGTCCTTGTGATTGTTTGCATATATTTGAAGGATAGGTTGAAATGAGATAGACAGGTTGCTAACAGAGAGAATTGCGAGAAAAAGCTTAAACTCTAACGAAATACTATACATTTATTTCCCGTGCCTGGGGGATATGTTAAGATTTGTTCACCTAAGAAAATTCTTATTTCGACTTTTCGAGGGTGAAAAAATCTTCATATCTCACGAAGCAAAGGGAAATGAATGTTTTATTCCAATGTCTATACTTTCCTTACTATCTGAACATAAAATATTCATCTACATGCATTTTTTTTCTTATCCGTTTGTTTATATAGCTAAACACATGAACATGGATAAACAATACCTATCAAAAATTATTGTTATCTATTCTTTTTCTTTTAACCTCTGAAATATTTTGAACGTGATAATAACTTAACTATAATAGCCATTTGAAACGGTATGTTCATTAACCGCGAGTAACGTAGCAGGAGGAAGTCACGATGTTTAGAAGGGAATATGATGTCTTGTTCAGTGTCATTCGTGATAGTCTCAGCCAATCAAATGTTGATTTTGCTATCAATGTTAACATACAGTGGAATAAAACATGTTATGCAATTTCTGTTTGGATGACATCTGTCCGTCTGTCGTCCACGGTTGACGATCGGAGTCTGAGCATTAGCAACAATGGTACACAATCGCAGTCGACGATTCCGTTTAATTTTCTTCTTCATTCCTTTATTTTAAATATTGTACTATTATTGCATTTGAACAGAAATATTCTGTGTTACCGTCAATTAGGAACTTGGCGGTGGCAACTCTTTACACCCAGTACTGTTATTTCTTAATTCACATCAGGAGTCACCAATTTCTTAAGAGCATGATAAGTTGGAGATCTAATCAGTACATCATGTACATCAGTCTTCCGTAAACAAAAATTGCATTGGTCAGATCGATGTAATAAACAACAAGATATTATTCGCATTAAGATGAAAACTTTCTCTGCCAATGCAAACCAAAGTTAACCAAACTATTGATTTTTTTCTTTCATTGTAAGAAGAATGACTTTCTTGTTGCTCTTTACTCACAAGTAATCCCGATGTGTGGAAACCGTCAACTGTCGGGCATATATATTTATAGACAAGAATTAATCCAAAAGGATCGTTGTAATATAATTTTTATAACTATCATTACTTCATATCAATCAACTGTGTTTTTATTATTACGATTCTGGAATTCTTAATACCAGAGTTTGTATCTTGAGAGGGGCGGATCCAGCCATTTTTAAAAGGGGGGTCCCAACCCAGGATAAAGGGGGGTTCCAACTATATGTCCCCATTCAAATGCATTGATCGTCAAAAAAAAGGGGGGTTCAAACCCCCGGAACCCCCTCTGGATCCACCACTGCTTAACATCGAGGATGACAGATTTTTATATACATTGTATCAAGAAGTTGGAACTGGATGGACTTCCTTACAGAAATCTTTTGCTGTTTGTTGGTATATACAGTACGAAAATATAGACATTCACTAGATAAGTCGTACTTATGAAAAATGAAGAAAAGATGGTTTCAATCTTATATCATGTAATCAACATTTGTTGTTGTATTAGTACGGAAGCGTATTAGCGCCACACATTTTTTTTTTCCCTATCTTTGCGTTATAACGCAAACATTTGCGTTATAACGCAAACCTTTTGCGTTGTAACGCAAACCTTTGCGTTATAACGCAAACATTTGCGATATAACGCAAACATTTTGCGTTATAACGCAAACATTTGCGTTATAACGCAAACATTTGCGTTATAACGCAAACATTTGCGTTACAACGCAAACATTTGCGTTAAACGCAAACCTTTTGCGTTAAACGCAAACCTTTGCGTTGTAACGCAAACCTTAGCGATGTAACGCAAACATTTTGCGTTTTAACGCAAACATTTGCGTTATAACGCAAACCTTTGCGATATAACGCAAACCTTTGCGTTGTAACGCAAACCTTTTGCGTAATAACGCAAACCTTTGCGTTAAACGCAAACATTTTGATTTCAATTATTCATTAAGTTTTGTATATGCCCGTCTGTCATTAAACTTCTGTTGTGATTTAGTTAAGAAAAGAACCATAAATACAAGGAAAAGTCATTATAATAAATATGCATAGGAATCAGAAAAGTATATAATTTAACAAGAAAATAGATATGTTATAGGCATATTTTATTTGAAAGGCCAACATTTTTAAAATTTTGATGAAGTAGATAAGAGCAAAATAATGTCATACAATTGTAAAACTGTCAAGGCAAATAGACAAAATGATCTTTCTGCTGTAAAATGAATAATTAAGAAAGATTTTTTATTTTAATTTTGATGTAAGAAATCTTTTTTAAATCTCAGAATATGATAAAGATTCTTTGATAAAAAGTCATGAAATTTTCAATCTAGAGTGGTAACTTGGTAGCAATTTAAATGGAGAGAACATAATTTTATTAATAAAACATCTTCATTTTATTCATTTATTACAAAGGGTAGTTAACCAACCTTACACAATCCTCAAAGGAGAGCTTACTTTGGAAGTATATTTATATTCGGCTATAGCTATATTAGCAGAGTTGTTTTTTTTTTCTTTCTTCGGTATAACTTTAATTTACTCAATTTTCATTGTAATATATGTATATATATTATCATGTATATCATTTTGGGGCATTTTATAGCTTAATGTTCGGTGTGAGCCAATGCTCCGTGTTGAAGACCGCACTTTGAACTATAATGGTTTACTTTACAAATTATGACTTAGATGGAGAGTTTTCTCATCGGCACTCATACCACATATTCTCATATCTATTATCCTGCTCATTATTAGTTAAATAGTAAAGCATTTTACTTTGCAATGAGTACAAAGAAGATAAATTTTAATATATGCAGCCTCCTCCATTAATAACTGCTGCTTCCTTTGAATCTTAAATAAGAAATAAGATAAAACAAATGTTTGCGTTATTTCGCAAAGGTTTGCGTTATATCGCAAATGTTTGCGTTGAAACGCAAAGGTTTGCGTTGTAACGCAAAGGTTTGCGTTACAACGCAAAAGGTTTGCGTTAAAAGCAAAGGTTTGCGTTGTAACGCAAAGGTTTGCGTTGTAACGCAAATGTTTGCGTTATAACGCAAAAGGTTTGCGTTACAACGCAAAGGTTTGCGTTATATCGCAAAGGTTTGCGTTAAACGCAAATGTTTGCGTTGTAACGCAAAGATAGGGAAAAAAAAAAAAAAAAAAAATGTGTGGCGCTAATACGCTTCCGTATATTAGTGATTTTGTCTGTAGTTATCTCAATTTTAAAAGGGGTTGTTATCTTGTACGTACATGGTTGAAACAAAATATAGATTGCATCTTTATTTACGATTACCCTTTCAGCACTAGTGAGGTTTCATGGTCACAGATTAAAATTTGAAAACCATACCGTCTGTGCATCCATATCACTTGGTGTAAACACCTTTATATATGGCGTGGGTAGAACATTGTTACTAAAATGAAACAAAATATGTCTTTTTATTAATTTCACATTCCGTTGAATTAGGTATGATATATTATTTAACATTTAATTGATAAAATTTCAAAGTATATATACGTTCAATATTCCGTGCACATTGTCATTAGACTTGAATCACGACAAATTTTAAATATCGATTGCTTTTTTCTGGTAGTTTTTCAAATAACACTTATATTTTCTAAGAACACATTCTAATACAAATAACACAATTTTTTTTGCAGATATTTGAGCTCATTGCATTTGCGGCATTTTTTTAATAATTTGCGCCCTAAAAAGTACTAATTTGGCGCCATTTTTCAGGTTATATAAATGGCAACTTATTTTGTATGAAAGTTGAATTGTAAAATGAAATATGATTTGACGCGCAAATGAAAGAATTTTTTTTGCGCATATGAAATGCTAGTTTGCGCAAATGCAAAGCACCGGGATACTTAAAGAAATCTTGAGATATCATTGGTACAGAAAATTTCTGTCCGTTAATGAGAAGGTGACGTTAAACAAGTCTGTTAGTTTAGCCTGTTATTGATTTTGATTACATTCAGCACCTATATAAAGGCTCATAAAGAAAATGAGAGTAACATAATTTATAAAATAATGTAAAACGCACCCAGATAACCTTGCTTATTACAACCGTCAGGAATTTCAATGGATTCAATTAACTTTTTATATCAGAGCGAATGTTTATAGAAATCATTGTGTCTGTTCGTCTGCCCGTTTGTTCGTTTGTTCCATTGTTGGTTCGATCATTCGTCAGCACTTTGTATCGTCAACTTCTCCCTAAACCATGACTGAAAGTTCTTGAAAACTTGAGAAAATCTTTTAAAGCTGAGAGCATTTTACATTTATACTTTGTTTATCTCACCGATTTTCTTTGTTCCCATATCAAAATATAGACTTAACAATATTTGCATATACGACGAAAAAAGGCCTTAACTTCTCATTAACAACAATATTGTATATTAATGTAACTTTCACAATCTTTAGCATATAAAAAGTAAAATCACAAAAATACTGAACTCCGAGGAAAATTCAAAAAGGAAAGTCCTCAATCAAATGGCAAAATCAAAAGTTCAAACACATCAAACGAATGGATAACAACTGTCATATTCCTGACTTGGTACAGGCATTTTCTTATGTAGAAAATGGTGGATTGAACCTGGTTTTATGGCTAGCCAAACCTCTCACTTGTATGACAGTCGTATCAAATTCCATTATATTGACAACGATGCGTGAACAAAACAAACAGACACAATTGGTAAAATGTCAAAATAGGGTTACAGCAGTCAACATTGTGTTATCATCTTAATTACTATAAAACAAACAAATGTTACGAAGAAGCACAAACAGGGGCATACATCAAATTTAACATCCTCATTATGCTTATATCATACGATCTTATTTATCTATGTTAAATCCACCTATAAAGGATGGACGGTTTTAAGTACTGGCGTAAAATCGCGCGTTTGAAATTCGCACAGGTAGACATAAAATAATTTTGTCGTTCAAGGTATAAAGAGATACATAAATACAGAGTCACGTAAAATGGATATCACAAAAAACAGACTTAGCAGTAAAAGTAATATTAATAAATAAAATTAAGACAAATAAAAGAATACTATAACACGTTATTAAGATGATAAACAACGTCACTACGCAAAATCTATACTTCAAGACCATCGTGTATTATTTGTGAGGTTGATACGGAATATTTATCAACATGTTCTTGGTACCTTCCGATGAACTTTTTAGAAAAGGACAAGACGTTCTTTGACATACCCTGGTTCATCAACTTTCTGCTCAGACACTGGTGACGTTTTACAAAGTCTGAGTAGGAGCTGCAAGCTCTTGAATACCGAATAAGTTGGGAAATGTATATCCCATATGCAGGTGAAGTTGGTATATTGCTACTAAGGTGGGGGAAATTGATAATTTCAAAATTAAAATCGTCTCGTTTGTCATAGATTCTGGTACTGAGATGACTGTGTATGTCAAATTCGAGGTATAAGTCTAAAAATGAGGCGGAGGAAGCCGTGTCTGTTGTTTCTTTAATTTCTAGTTCTGGTGGATATATTAATGGAACCCAATCAGAAAAGTTCGGATTGTTAATGGAAAGAACATCATCAATATATCTGAAAGTGAAATTAAATAACCTGGCTTCTTTGATCCTCTTGTTTTTGACAAGTGTCTGAAGGAACTCCGATTCATATGAAAATAAGAAGAGGTCGGCAAGGAGAGGCGCACAGTTCGTTCCCATAGGAATGCCGACAATTTGTTGAAAAAGTCTACCTCCAAATTCAACAAATATGTTGTCAATAAGGAACTCCAGCATACTGATCACTTGTTCCTCTGTGTAGCATCGTTTAGCACCACTGTTTCATTTTGGTCGATTTATTTATGGAATTCATAACGGCCAACTTTTATTTCATCAAGTCTGTCACTAAGAAAGATCGTAAGGTGCACTTTTACAATGTATTCTAATCGTCTTTTTTTCTCTTAAAAAAATAACCTGTATCTACTAGAATAAATGTTCGTTCTTTTTCGTTCGAAACAATATAGCATACGTTATTCCCCATCATATTAATAAATTGTCAAGCGAAACATACGTATACGTGTTGAACTTTTGAGTACTTTAAAGATTATTAAAATGGCTAAATAGAAGTTTACTCTTGGGTGTGAATATCAGCAAAACGTAATATAAAATTGCTTAAAACATATGTTAAAAAAGTAGAAACTTAAGATTATTGAAGCTTTTAAAGATTTATAACACCCTGTTTCCACTTTTGGGGAAAATAAGTTATTGGCAGATAAAGTATATAAAATTTTCTTGCTTCTTTGCCTTGCTATTAATTCTATCAGTTAAAGAGAATGTTATTTTTAAAAGAATAAAATAAAATGAAAATTCTTCGATGTTTGTCGAAAAAAAAAGTACTGTGATATAAGTATGGAACTTATATGTCCGATTGTCGTAGACATAACATAGTTTGGAATCACGAGTTCTGATATAAATAAACAACTGTATGTAAAAAGGGGACAAAGAAACAAAGGGGCAATTACATACCACAAGTCGGAAGAAAAACAGATATCATAATAAATATGACAAAGACCTTTACTGTCTTGCTATGCGGTATCATGGGTTCTGCTCATTGTTGCTAACCTACGTCATTTGGTCTCTGGTGGAGAGTTGTCTCATTGGCAATCATACCAAATCCTCTTATTTTATATAAACAGACAAACAAGTCCATAAAAACTATACAAAAATCAAAGATTGAGTACTAGGAACTCCACCAAAACCCGAGACGAACCAAGGCGCCCCAGAATGGGCAACATTCCCCACTCTACCTAACTATACTGCTCGTAATAATTTGTTAAATATACCGTTGATGAGATATATCCAGCGATAAAGCACGATACGGTACAACAGCGGATTGGAAAATGCCTCTTATAATTGTCTAACCTAAGATATCGCCCAATGAAAAAAAACACCGGTTAAGTATATTCTCTATTTTTTATCAGGGGCAATTCAGTTTAAAAAATTTACTAAAACACCAGATTGAATTGTATAACGTTCAACAGACTTTTCAGTTGAAATTTGAAATTTTAGTCAAACTACCCTACTCTCAGTACTAAGAAATGAAATATATGGGTCAAGTGAGTTACCTTTCTAATGAGTCATAACAACATAGTAGGTGTGTTCGAATAACAAATTTTACTAAAAGTACTTGACGACAGACTATACAACTGGATCTTAAAAATCATAACCTCAAAAAAAACTTCATTTTTTGTGTGTGTTATCTAGAGTTATTAGTCTTCAATCTCTGAAAATTTTCAGTATGCCCTTCCACGAAATATTTAATTGAATTTTTTAAATGTTTTGAACTTCGAAAATTCCCCCTGACAACCGATCAGACAATAGTTTTAAGTTGACTAAATGCAGAAAAGTACATTAAATGATGTTCAATAGCTAGTAGATACATTTGTCTTTTAAAATACAACTGGCATATAATGATCGTAATGGTGCTATGTGGATACATTTATCGGTTTTCAAGAGTTAAATTGGCAGCGCGTCATCCCTACAATGGCTTCCATTTTTACGATTGTAAAAATTAGCTGGCGTAATGGGGAGATAATTTTGACGAAGTAGAATCCTCACTGCATATATATCCTCATTACTGGGGACATAGAAATACCAGGAGTATGTCAGTCCGTCCGTCTGGTTACTTTACTTTATGTTATCAGATTTGTGTTTCGGTAACAACCATATATATCCTCATTACTGGGGACATAGAAATATCGGGCGTCCGTCAGTCCGTCCGTCCGTCCGATTATTTTACTTTATGTTATCAGATTTGTGTTTCGGTAACAATCATATATATCCTCATTACTGGGGACATAGAAATACCGGGCATCCGTCAGTTCGTCCTTCTGTCCGATTATTTTACTTTGTGTAATCAGATTTGTGTTTCGGTAACAACCATATATATCCTCATTACTGGGGACATAGAAATACCGGGCATTCGTCAGTTCGTCCTTCTGTCCGATTATTTTACTTTGTGTAATTAGATTTGTGTTTCGGTAACAACCATATATATCCTCATTACTGGGGACATAGAAATACCGGGCATCCGTCAGTTCGTCCTTCTGTCCGATTATTTTACTTTGTGTAATCAGATTTGTGTTTCGGTAACAACCATATATATCCTCATTACTGGGGACATAGAAATACCGGGCATCCGTCAGTTCGTCCTTCTGTCCGATTATTTTACTTTGTGTAATCAGATTTGTGTTTCGGTAACAACCATATATATCCTCATTACTAGGGACATAGAAATACCGGGCATCCGTCAGTTCGTCCTTCTGTCCGATTATTTTACTTTGTGTAATCAGATTTGTGTTTCGGTAAAAATCATATATGTCCTTATTACTAACATTAAAGAAAGTATCTAACTGTCTGTGTTTTACCAGCATTCAAATTCAGCGCCTTTGTAATATGGTGAATCTTGAAAATTAGTGCCAATATAAAAATAATGCAGCATGATTGCCAATGAGACAACTACCCTAAAAGACTAAGGGTACGACCATTTTATTATCTGGGGGGTGGGGTCAGGAGGATTTTTCGCTGTCGGAATAATCATTTTCGCCTGTTGCTAGACACAATATAAAATTGTTTTGCATTTTTATCAATGTTTGTGGGACACAATATTTATTTTCATCCTTTCTTAAGTAAAAATATTGTTTTCAGTCTTCATTTACCACCCAATCTCCTTACCAACCGTCTCTAAGACAATCAAATGATCGACACATAAAGGACAAAAACATGAACTATTACAAGTCACCATACGACCTTCAACAAAATTGTCACGTCGCGACACATCCAATAAAAACATAATGTATAAAAAATAAGGAGATGTGGTATGATTGCCAATGAGACATCTATCCACCAATGTTCAAATGAAGTGGATGTAAGCAATTATAGGCAACCGTACGGCCTTCAACAATGAGAAAATCCCATAATGCATGTATGTTCTATTTTGCTATTAAAAGACTTGTATGGTAATTTTTCAAGGCAAATATAGTTACAATTCAAAAAACAAGAATAGCACCCAACAAAAATAATGTAAATAACTCTTGCCTGTCCGAATAAAATTCTAATTTCTAAAGCCACATCAATAAAGGTCAAGCCTAAGTCATCTAACGTATTTATCTTATTTATCCGTTTTATCTAGATGTGAAAAGTTATACGCCAGCAATAAAAAAAAAAAAACATTAGTTCAAATTTTGTTGTGGTTCTAAAAAAGCATAATAAAGCATAATAAACATTATTCAGTTAATACATCGAGTTATCTGATATAATAGTTTGCTTTACTTTGAAGATAAATAAGTATTGTACGATTTTAAAGAGTTTCGATTTCATCAGTATATTATTATTCATACCTAAATAAAATCTTTTATGACCCAATAATAACGTGTGAAGTTTACTGCTGATGGTAATATTAGTAAGATTTTGACCTTGATGTCATGTAATTTTCGTTGAACTTTAATTATTCTTACAAACCTATTGTCCTGGTTCACTGCTCGACAGTAGAACTTACCGACGCGAAGCAGAGTTTGGGCCAGTACCACAGGATAACAAACCTATAAAAGCGGAATAAATTAACTATGCATCTTAAATTGCCTAAAATTTCTGAAACCTAAGATTTTGAACGTAAATAAAGTTATAATTTGCAAAAATCTTGTTCTGAAGACATCAAGTGATACTTTAATCAGCACGACGGCTTTTTGCATTGTTCTTGAGTATATATAAAAAGAAGATGTGGTATGATTGCCAATGAGAAAACTCTCCACAAGAGACCAAATGACACGGAAATTAACAACTATAGGTTACCGTACGGCCTTCAACAATGAACAAAGCCCATTACGCATAGTCAGCTATAAAAGGCCCCGAAATGACAAATGTATAACAATTCTACACAAACAAAAACTAACTGCCTAATTTATGTACAAAATAATGAACGAAAAAAATTAGTTACACAGCAACAAACGACAACCACTGAATTACAGGCTCCTGACTTGGGACAGGAACATACAGAATGTTGCGGGGTTAAACTAGTTTGCTGGCGCCAAACTTTCCCCCTAACCTGGGACAGTGGTGTAACGTTACAACATAAGAACAAACTTTGCAAAACATAAACGAAAAACAAATATGGGAAACAGCACAACGAAAACCACTCAATGACAGGCTCCTGACTTGGGACAGGCACATATAGAATGTGGCGGGGTTAAACTAGTTTGAAGGCGCCAACCCTCCCCTAACCTGGGACAGTGGTGTAACAGTACAACATAAGAACAAACGTAGTTACATCGGAAATCTATTCATTTTAATGTCGTACTCAGATTCTGACAGGAAGTCAACAGAATTCAAAAAGCGTTTCCGGTAGCAAGTGCGACCGAAAATGATAAATAAATTCAATAAATATTTCTCTTGAATCAAAGCAATTGTTGGAAAGAATGTAACATGCTTCTGATCTGTTATTCCTGTGGTAATGGTAATATGGTTATATTATAAACTCTCAACTAAATTAACGCTACCATTCATGAACCACAACGAGGTATAAATAAAACAGGAATCGCATACATCCAAACATTCTGAAAAAGTTATCTAATATCCAAACATATAAAATTATTTTTATGTTAAAAATGTTTGCCATTTTCTAAAATATGCACGGTTTCTTTTTTCCGCTATAGCAAAAGGAATTACAATAGGTGAAATATGACATTGTGTTCATTCACAGGTTCTTTAAAATAGATTAACAGAAAGACAAAAGTACGAAATAGTTCATGCCTGTTGTTTAAACTATATTTTTTTCACAGATCCTTGGTGTTGTGTAAAAGGTCTTATGGCATGTACGTGAAATTGGCGTTTTACCTTCAGATATATCTAAGCTAATCAATTTTCGCTGCTTAAAAACTGTAACTCTATTTCATTAATTCCCCCTTCACCTACACGGATTTTTCTTACAAGACCTTACGGATCGCCAACTAGTAGTCAATCGCAAGCGTAAGTCACTTGCATCCGTAAATAGCTCGTCACAACTCTGAAGAATCCTAAAATGAAGAGGCAATTTTTTTGACATATCAAAAATCTTTTTACGATTGCCCATTGCTTGTTTTTACCTAAAATAACTCGTAACAATCCGTAAGTATCGTAAACCTAAAGTAAACAGATTTACAGATTATAACGAATGCTTATGTGTTGTTTACGATTTCCTTCGGGTCGTGTTAAGATGGTCTTACGGGTTGTAACGATATATTACAAGCACTCTTCGTGTTGTTACGAGTACTTTACGAATAGATACATATATTCTATGTTTTCTATGTAAACTTTAGCTGACAGGAGGAAAAGACGAAAATTACTAATGTTTTATAACATTCAACATAACCAAGCTCCGGATTGTCTATGCAAACTTGATCCACCTAGTGTACAGAGCACAACTGCATATCCCTTGAGAAATGGCAATGACATCATTGTTCCTTTTTGTAGATTATCTCTTACTAAAGAATCTTTTATACCATCAACTATTAGACTTTGGAATCATACCGATTTGTCCCTTCGAAAATCAGACTCTATATCAAAGTTTAAAATCCAATTAAAAAGGTTAAATACCACAAATAAAGATGTACCTAAGCACTATCTATATGGACCGAGGAAACTAAATATGATTCTAACACAATTCAGATGCTACTCATCTTTCTTGAACTATGACTTGTTTAGAGTCAATATAATTGCGGATCCATCTTGCTTTTGTGGATGTAACATTGAGACTGTACACCATTTCCTTTTCGACTGCTCTTTATATACACACCAGAGAGAAATTCTGATGAACAATCTAAGATGGCTTCCTGATGACCTTATACTGAATGTTAAGTTACTTACTTCTGGTAATCCGAATCTCTCGTATGAACAAAATGTGAATATATTCACACACGTATTCGAATTTATTAAAAGGTCTGAGAGATTTCTTGTTATGTAGAAAAAGTGTATTTACGGTACATCCACGTCATCATTATCATCATCATCATCATCATTTCCAATGTTTACATTTATTTCTGTTTCATTTTTTGTCCTCAATTGATAGACTCGTAAAGTATTGTTTATTTTGATATTGCATGCTCATATTATTAATATTGTATTGTAAATTATTGTTATTCAGAGCGGACTTCATAAGTATGGCTTACTTGTGTCCAATCCATTTTACTTTGAGTAAATAAAATATGTTTAAACTAAATGTATTCTTACGCAAAATCCTCGTAAATACTCATAACTTATTCGTAACTATTCGTAACGATACGTAAACAGGTCGTAAATAACACGTTAAAGCTTCGATGAATAGTATATTTCCGTAATATGCTCGTTACAATCCGTAAAAAGCTCGTAAACGCCAGTACGTTGCTCGTAGTTATCCGAGACAACTCGTAACAAATCATGGAATTTTGACGTAAATGCATCGTAATAACTCGCAATAATCCGTAATAAACTGCCTTAGATAGCTCGTAATAACTTGTAACAACTCTTAAATCGGTAGTAAAAGTGGCCAAATCGTAAGGATCCGTGAATTTGTGCGATCCGTAAGGAATCGTAAGAAATATCCGTGAAAGTTTTATACACTATAAATGAACTTTTGACAATTCAATCAACGGAAAATGACATATTTCATAGGTAGATGTCATGATTTCTTATGTTTGAGATCATATTGCAGATTAAAGTAGGATTATGCAGTCTATGTATTATATAACATGATGAATATGCGATTTTGGATACTTTAGTTTGATTACAGATAACAGCCACAGCAGAGTTTCCCCCTATATAAGTTGCTTGACACTAGAAGTTAACTAAACAGAGCAAAAATTAAATATCCTTTTCTTCTCTTATCTCCTGCACTTGTAATTGAATAGTATGCTGTAGTGTCTTGAATATTTAGATCATTCTGCAACAAAACGGGATAATAGTGTTACAAGAAGGATATATTTCACTGAATCAACTCTTTCGAGAGTGAAGTACTTTCACATTATCAAGCAAGATGTATGATCAAAGCAGGCATACAATTTCGACTTTGGGTTTTTATGTTGTTCAACAAACATACAATGATGTCATTTCGTGACATCATTATAGTGTCGTCACAATGTTCAATAGTATTTTAATAGTAAAAGAAATAGTTTCAACGTTACAAACAGGTCGTGTTGATATAGGCCTAGCAACTTCCTATTGTAAAATTTACTCACCTTCAAAAGCGGGATAAGGAGTATTGACCCTTTTTGAAAATGTTTGATAATGCCTCATTTTATGTTAGTGTTTATCGTTGATGTTAATGTAATAGTAATATCAAAAAAAACATAGATGAAAGCTAAAAACAATGGTGCGATTAAAACAAATTTGAAAAGATGGTATGATCAGACTTTAAGTCCCCTTACGATTAAAACCGCAAAGTGTGATAAAATTATCAATTTTTTTAATTTTAGATATGTTCACAAGACATTATTCGGCCAATATTTGTTATGATATGTTTGTATTTATTATCCTTTAATCCTTCAAGCGTCCAATTATATTGAGTAAAATGATGAAAAAACATAATAAATGAACTACCAAATTGTCAGCATTAGTCTAACACCAAACGTTTATTTTTTTCACAAGATGTTGATGTTGATGTGAATAAGTATTATATTCGTCAGCTTTGTGTGAATCGGAGAAAGACAAATGACACAACAAGAAGTGGATTTCATCGTAGTATGTAGTATGATAACAGTAGGTATCCAGCAAATCAAGAGTGACAAAGCACAAATATATCATCATGATTGAGACCTTATAAAACCAATAAACACAGGGAACCCGGTAGACAGATATGTTGACTCTTACAAATCAGTATTTGGAAAAGCACGAATTAAATTTTGCAATGTAACAGAAGGTAGAGCTTGAGTGCCAGCATGAAAGACTTGATGTGTTTTCTTCGAATTTGGATGCAGGGAACAATGAGGCAGACTATATACATATGACTATTTTCAGAACCTTAGGGTTCATATCAGAATCAGAATCGCGTAAACAGGTTACGGTGTCTTCCCAGTTTACATCGATAGACAGGGAACCGATGTGGAAAGGCATCAGAAGCTGTTAAGGGCATACGATACAGTTTTGATACCGTATTTACATTTTGATAAAAATTTCCATATAGACTATTTTTTACCTGATTAAATCAAATATGTAATAAAAAATATACCTTCATGTGCTACTTTTTGAGTAAAATGAGGTCGAAATTTTGTATATTTGCTCAAAATTCGGATTTGAGGCCGTATTTTCACTTTCGAAAGAAAGACATAACTTTTTTGTTTTAAAAGATAAACACAAATTGTTTTTTGTTAAATAATTTGTAATTTCTGTATTTTATAAGTATCCTAAAAATTCATACATTTTTTATTCAGAAATAACTCATATTTATCAAATGTTCATGAATGTAGAAAAAAACACCATTTTTTGCTGTATATTTATCAAATTTAAAAAAATTGCACTATTTACGTTTTCATGAAAATTAGCACACATAATCTTCTCGCGTAATCAAACCAAATGGCATTTTAAAAAAGAGGGGTCCATGAACTCGTTTTCAAGTCAAATAAGTTTGAATGATAAAAATCAGTCGAAAACTGAATCTTTTCCCGATAAGTCATAGTTTGACGTCGCGAAAATAACAATTTACGTTAGCAACGTCATTACCTCCCCTGTAACTGTATCGTATGCCCTTTTAAAAGTGAAATGTAACATATAGTGTCTTAATTGACGTTACTAAAGATATCTGATTACTATAGTGCAATTTTGACGTAACCATTTGCATTTCAAAATTAGCATCAGTAGTCTCAACGGCAACAACGTAAGTGTCATCTAGGTCCTGGTCAGTCAATAGCATAAATCGTTGGCGAACAAAATGAGTTTAATCATGTGTTTTTCAATCCACGCAACCGCATATATATAGAAGGGAACGATCCCACAAACTATTGAAATATTATGTCAAACGCAGGTTTTCGAATCTATCTTTGGTCGGAATATTTAGAATGCATAGTTCAAGCTAAATACATGTAATTAATATATAATTTAATATATGAAAAGTGTGAACCAAGAAATAATTGACTGGTGTATGCACCAAAAAAGCCGGTTGATTGTTATTATTTTCGTACTGATAAAATGCTTATTGGTGTTCATAGTATGAGAATGCATTTTTTATTTCATCGGTTCGCAAAGTTTACAATGCAATCATTGCATTAGTAATAGTTTGCATACACCAGTCAACATGTTCCCAGGTTGCATACACCAATCAATCATTTAGGTTCGCACTATCTGTACTTAGTTATAACTGATCTTATAAGCACTGATTTTATCATAGAGCAATTCAATAACACAGAAATGTATAGTTTATATAAAAATAAGGAAATATTAGGAAATATTTATAATAAAGCAAGTGTTGCTGACGTACAAACGGTGGGCTGAGATAATATTTGTATTATCCAACTGTCTTAAGAACGTGCGGTAAGGTGAATGATTAATAAGAGAAAAAAATAAGGCGAAGGTCACACATTAAATGAGATTTCAAAAACATTGTTACATGGCCTACATAGCCAAATAAGTTTTAAATTCATATTGTAGATATTTCCTCATACGGATAAGTCACCAATAAGTGCATTAGTCAAGAACAATAGCAAAATTACCATTATGTAAAAATTGCTTCGGTAGACATACTAATAAAAGTTTATAAATGGTTTTTGGAAACCACAGTGATACATCTAAAATGTTATATATACGAGCACGCGAGATAATATAGATCTGAACTTTAATCAGATTGACTCCAATTGTGTATTGAAAGTTCAAACACTCTGCCAGTTGTTATAAACAGTTCGACCAAGAACACACAATACTTCAAATGTAAATTCTTTCTAATCATTGTAATCTTTAACAATTAAGGGCCCACAAATCTAGAACGACAAATAAATAAAAAGACGTAGTTTTCTGAAATTTTAACGTTGCATATGAGTTTCACAAAGACCCCATAATGCAAATGTGAGTTATCATTGAGACAGGCAGTTGACCTTAGATGGCTTTGGCTACTGATTGTTATTATAGCACCAAAAACAAGTCCACACAAAATTTCACAAAAGATCAAATAATTAATTAAATCATATTCAAATTAATATGCAACGTGAAGTGGAATTGTATTTTTTAATCGATTTTGGTCCCATAAGTCTGCTCTGATAGATTTGAAAACTAAACATTTAAAGGGAGCTTGCTTTCTCTGAGCTGAATACTGTGTAAAAATTTCGAAACTCTAAAAGAAAGAAAACTATTTTTTTGCATTGTCGTTAACAGAAATAGATAAACAAATACTGCGGAAAAAAACACATAAGTGTCAAAGAAAAATATATATTCGTTGTTGGCACATGCAAATTTCAATAAAAGGACCATCATTCACATTCATGTCGTCGGTGGAATATAGACCGTACTAAAACCCTCTAGATGACGAGTGGAGCATTTGATATTTTGGCAGTTTCATTCATGCACAATTATATATCTTATTGGGTGCTTTAATCATTATACTTTTGCTTTCCGATACATATATATATAATTCATATTTTATGTCGTGAAACCTTGTATTTTTCGATAGCTTCCTGTATAAATTAATTTTCATCAATATTTGTGGCTATTGCTGCTGTCGCGATCTAGCAAAGAATCTCAATATTTGTGGCTATTGCTGCTGTCGCGATCTAGTAAAGAATATCAATATTTGTGGCTATTACTGCTGTCGCGATCTAGCAAAGAATATCAATGTTTGTGGCTATTACTGCTGTCGCGATCTAGCAAAGAATATCAATATTTGTGGCTATTACTGCTGTCACGATCTAGCAAAGAATATCAAAATTTGTGGCTATTTCTGCTGTCGCGATCTAGCAAAGAATATCAATATTTGTGGCTATTGCTTCTGTCGCGATCTAGCAAAGAATATCAGTGTTTGTGGCTATTGCTGTTGTCTCGATTTTTGCATGGTTTCTCACCTTACAGTGAGATATACAATTCAGATAATACTGTGAAGCATTTCTATTGCTAGTTTGACTTTTACGACATATTGTATAGATAGACAAGGGTGATATTTGTGAGCACGTAAAACTGAATTAAACCAACCACTGTTCGTGCTTGTACCAATCAGGCTATTTGGACCATGTGGTGTTCACTGTTTTCCCCTTTGTTGTGTACATATAAGTTGGGGTACTGGTGGTTGGTGTGATCTGTTCGACTATCCAATACTATTGATGATTCTTGTTATCCTTGTAATGTATTCATTGCGATGAGACACACCCTCGTGGTGTTGTATGTGTACGATAGTAGCTATAATATTCCAGAAACTTTCAAGATGATCTACGGTGTTGGCGATTTCGAAATATAAACTTTTGCTGCCGATTAAGATTTTTTTCGACACAACTTTCACCCAAGACCAAAAAGATGTGCGAGAGAAAATATATATCAGAATGTATAAAATATATTTCACATTTACTTGATATGTTTTTAATTTTTGATTTGACAATTCATTCATCATTGAATATCATGACAATTTTGTTGACAATATTTTTGACAATAATTACCAAGTGGACCATGTGTTGTTCGTTGTTTGTCGCTGTTCGTACGTGGCTTTTTCGGAGGAGTTGGTTGTTGATAGTGTTATTTATTATACCTCAGTATGTTTTTTCTATATAAAAAAGAAGAAAAATATTTGTGCTATTTCATTCCACAGACTATTTGTGAGTCAATAGTTTCAAAGACTATTACCCCTGTCAATAGTTTTATAAACATATTTCCCGTACTTTTTCATACTAATTTTTCATTGGACAACAATGACGTCATAGACTATTTCTGCTTGAATTTGTGCGTTTGGCAACGTCACATGTTAAACTCAGAAATATCGTAAACGGTATAATCTGTCGTCGTAATTTCAAATGAATTTTTACCCAAGGATTCCTGGTCTTGATTATAGTAATTAAAATATTGACAAATACCACACGGGCAAAAAAAACCTGATAGTTCATCATGTGCATGTCTATGTGACTATTTGGTGTTTTTCCAAGTGGTGTAAACATGTAGTCTTTTAAGAAAGTTGTTTTGTTCGGTATAATAAAACACTTAATGACTGGTTATGAGTGTAATAGCAAGTTTGTTATCCCTTTGATACCAACTATTGCCCTCGGCTTCGCCTCGAGCAATAGTTGGTATCTCAGGGACAACAAACTTGCTATTACCCTCATAACCAGTCAATAGGTGTATACTATTGTATTGTTCAATATTTTGTTATTTCAAATTTCCTATTTTGCTTTTATGTAATATCAAGCACCATGAAATTTCTAAATTTAAGGTTATTTTTTCGTGTAAAAATATTCATTATAATTGGTGAAAGTTATTATACAAACTTCAACAAACCAATAAAGAGTTTTATACACTTTTGTAAATTGTTCGCCGAAGGATTTGTATATACAAATCCTTAGTTCGCCATAGTAAAGAAATACAGGTAAACAGTGACAACAATAGTATCATTATCAAATAATCAAGTCGATTACGTAATCAATTATTACATTTTTTTTAGAAAAAAGTATAATAAAGACCATGAATAATTAATCAAATCACCTGAGTGAATCATAATTTCCTTGTATCATTTTACACATATCAAGTAACTATTTTGATAAAGTAAGGTGCATAGTAAGCATTCTCGTATTTTTTTAACTTGATGTTGTAATTGACTGTTATAGGTAGTATTTAACAGACGACCCACAGAGACCCCACTACTTTTAATATTCTCCTCAAAGCCTTATTACAGTTAAATGAACCCTGAGAAATCCAAACAAATTCCACTCAATAGGTTATTATGTCCGAACAATGAACGAAAATCTTACGTATTGAATGGCAGATTTCCTGAAGCATGTCAAATCATATTTCCCACCTTTACACAGCGAAAGAACATCCAAAACAATAAACGGAAAAAAACTTGATATTGTTTTACGCATAAACGAGATGAATTATTAAAGACGGTTCCATCAAAGATAATATTTAATACAATAATGCAGAAGATAATTGGTTTTGTCCGACTGATGTTGACACAACGTGGGACAGGTAGCTTCGTCTCACCTGAACAGTTATAAACATTTTGCCTTCGCGTTGGAAGTATCCAATAGGAACATTGAACAGAAGTCTATATTTGTCTTCTTATTGAAGAAAAAACTGGTTCCAAATACAATAGTGTTATTTTTGAAGACCTGCAAGACAAGTTTTCCAGGTTTAGAATGAGCGGTGATCAAAGCTCATTCAGTGAAGCAGAAGATACAAGGTAAGGCTTGACAAAGTCTATGAATCTCGTAAGGACGATATTATTAACTGCACATGTGTGATATATAATATCAATATCTTTATAAGTACATATATTTCATGGATTCTGACAATTGGAATTACCATACAGAAATTAAGCATGCAAGAGGGATGCATTTTTTAAAATGTGAGCCGTGCTAGAAATACTTTGCATTTACAAACAAGAGAGGTAAGGTACCGTTTTCATTTTAGAAAGTTTTTAGAAAAGTTTGATAGATCTAATTATTTTTAACCAATCAAAATTCTGCTTTTTGTAACCATGGTTAATAAATGAGTAAATAGATAATTCCATGCAGTTATTACACTGCATTTGGGAAAAGGGGTGGCTATCGGGAAGACTTATTCCTTTTAGTGTAACTGAGCATTAATCTACTTAATCGATCAAAGTGTTTTTACATGTAAATAATTTTATAATTGTGTATTTGAATCAGAGTCAACTATTTCATATCACTGATATAATTTTAATAAAAGAAATAAAAAGAAAAAATGTAAAAGAAAATAATTGTGCATGTTTCACTTATATTAAATGAACTTAAATTTGTAGTGGAATTTTAATGAGATCAAAAGAAATTTACATGCAGACATTACACCTCTTTAATAAAGTTTTACTGTCAAAGATGACAAGTTTTACAATTATCATTGTAGTAAATCTCTTATTATCCTGAATAAAGAAACCACTTGGTGCACATTTTATGTGTGGGTTGTATTTTGGGCTTAACACACAATTAGAAAATATAAAGGTGCAAGCACAAAAATAATCAAAAATAAAAAACTCATTGAGATCTAGACGTACTTTTAAATTTAATTATTGTTGGCAAATTTGCAAGTTAGCTGATCCGTGACATTTCCATTAAAATTCCATCAATATTTTGTCAATATCTAAGTAAATGATAGTGTAAAAACACTGTTTGACTATGTATCCTTCAAAAGAGACATTTAATAGGTGACATGAGTTTTGATTTTTATCTGTCTACCTCAGGCACAGAGGTTCTTAATTAACGGTATTTTATTTTATACTTTTCCCACGGCCATAATTTGTTAATATTTAAAGTAAACTTTTACTAGAATAGTTTAAATCAGTGAAGTATCCAGATAACTGGTGGTAGCGGTGACCTCCTAGCTACTTCCACGGCAGGTGGGAAGGTCATTACGGGTACCTTCTTATTTATGTCACATTTTCTTTTCATTCAATTTGAATAATGTTTAAGTTGTGAAAGAGGTTCATTGGGTGTTCTCTCCATAAGGTAAAGAGGAAAATCAATTTTGAAATCAATACGAATGACCCCTCCCTCGCTACGGCTTAAGATTTCACGGTTGCATTTTGGCACCCCACTGAAAGCCTCTGTATTTATTTCGAGAAAGAGGTGATATTTGTTGTGAATTATCTTTTTGCATGTATTTTTCTTATAAAACAAAAATCAAAGTTTTGTTTCAGTGTTTTAATTCATACACATAACTAAATGTGCAAATATCGAATTGCTATACTAGTACTCATATTTTTTTTTCGCTCCTAGTTAAAATCTCATAACCCCGATGCTACGTTAGACTTGTCCTTTTAAAACCCATTCATTGTGAAAAAATAAATTTGCATTTTTTTAATAGTTCAAAACGAATGCAAAATATTATTTGACCTCTGTGGTGTAATGGTTGGATACACATAATAACATTTCTGAATGAAACACACCTAAATTGTATGGTAAATTGTAAGAAAACAACCCTTTTTGGTTTTATATTGTTTCGTTGTTTTGGTTCTCAGACGTACTTCTATTCAAACTACACAGGCGGTGAAACATTTCGGCATTATAGTATAAGCTGAGGAGACGTGGTATTATTGTCAATGGAACAACTATTCAACAGAGTCCAAATATCATGGATTTTAGCAATTATAGGCAACCGTACGACCCTCAACAATAAACAAAACCCATACCGTATGGCAAGTTATAAAAGGCTCAAACATGATAAAAAAATGAAACGAAAAAACCAACGGGCTGTTTTATGACAAGACATTAAACGAAAAACAGATATAACAGACAGCAACGACAACCAGTAAATTACAGGCTCCTGACTGGGACGGGCACATAAAGAATTTGGCATGGCTAAACATGTGTGTGAGCCCTCAATCCTCCCCTACCTAGGACAATGGTGTAACAGTGCAAGATAAGAACAAACGGTTAAATCATTCTGGAAATGATTTAACTTATTAAAACGGGACTAAGCACAAAACAAAAACAATTAATATAAAACAATAAACACAAAGTGCTGATGTAAGAGTACTCCCAGTTACTGAAAGCTAGTTCAAAGCAAAAAACAACTGTGTAAATAAATCATGTTCTCCCAGACTTATTTAACTACTACATCAATTATATAACAGAAGTATCTTTAACATTTCAATTTAAAATGTGTGACCAAATATTCACAGATACATCATTCTACTTTTTCAAAATAATGTGATTTTAACGATATGATAGCCCCGGGTATAAAATTAAGATTGAAGTTAAGACTATATACATATAGAGTATTGAAGCGGTTACTATTAAATCATCCTTAACTGAATAAAAGAGGAATATAAAGCCGACATCTTCTATTACAATAGTACCTTTAAAGAATCGACAAAACTTTTCATTTCGAAGTATTAAAATGATAATAAAATAAAAGTCTATATAAACATTCATTCGAAAATTATTTGTCTACACTGAACACCATATGAAGATAAACGAATTTGTTGAAAGTGAATGAAATATTCTTCTGTGTGTTACAAAAACACAAGAATTAAACAGTTGCAAAATGTCACTCTCTTACAGGTTTCACTGCTTTTGCGATATTTATATTTTTTGAGCATTTCAAACAATTCGTTTTTCTCTATATTGGGGTTAGTGTGGTATATATTGTATAACATTGGAAAAAGATCTAGTCTCGAGGGGTCCTGAATGTGTATCGAGTAAAAGGTAACATCATAATGATAAGAAATTTTACACTTTATAGCGCGATCCAAGGTTTTTAAATCTAGCCTCGAGGGCCCTGAATGTGCGTCGAGTAAAAAGTAATATAATGTTATAATGAAATTTACACTTTTCAATGTAATCCAAGGTCTTTAAATCAGTTTGCTCAAATACTATCTTGCCTCTGAGTAAAATAACATCCATATACAAAGGGATTAAATGATTTGAAGATATTTTACTTTAAGGGCTCCTTTTTTCCCCTTCGATCTCCATTACTTCTCAAAGAAAAACGTTGGCCACCAAATTTAGAAGATCGTACTACATTTTTACAAAACATCTTTCAATCTATGGTGCAAAATGGCTGAAATTTTTGTTCAAGCATATTGTTTTTCTTAAATTGTTTAACATTTCACAGCGGTATAACATGTTACTTTAATTATTCTTCCCTTATTTTAATTATTTTATATTTACATTGTATCATAGATCAAATTTATTTGTTCAGTGTATGATCACTGGTGTTAATATGTCTTTTGATTGAGTTAAGCCATTTCAATTGATATTTTATAGTGTGTCTTTCTATGTTGTGATGTTACACTATTGTTTCAGATAAGGGTGAAGGTTTGGTACCATTAAAACGTTTAAATCCGCTGCAATTGTTTGCACCTGTCCTAAGTCAGGAATCTGATGTTCAGTAGTTGTCGTTTGTTGATGTGGTTCATACGTGTTTCTCGTTTCTCGTTTTTTCTATAGATTAGACCGTTGGTTTTTCCGTTTGAATGGTTTTACACTACATTGTAGTAATTTTTGGGGCCCTTTATAGCTTGATGTTCGGTGTGAGCCAAGGCTCCGTGTTGAAGACCGTACTTTGACCTATAATGGTTTACTTTTATAAATTTTGTCTTGGATGGAGAGTTGTCTCATTGGCACTCATACCACATCTTCTTATATCAATACACTGATGGTGTCGGAATACACCATCATGCAGATTCTCTTCGTGCAGAAAAGCCGCCAACCATGTTGAAACAGTTATACTTATAAGGGAGTGATTATAAATAATCAATCTATATCAAGTGTTTTGAAGAATGTCAGTACGAATCACAGATCGATACAATAATTGTCTGTTTAGCAACTCCTGAATCATTGATGTCAAACTAGCAATCCAAACTTCCTGGATACCAATTTCGCTAATGATTTTGTTTTAAAGACTGAATGAAATGATTATAGGTCCGATCTGATTTCTTTTTATTTCATTAGTATCGTCATTGAAGAAGTTTGCTGTTTACCACTTTTCATGGGATTGTAACTTTTGCAATTAACAGGAACATGACACTCTATGTAATTGATTCTATGTATAGAAATTGAATGTTTCTTTAGTCGCCATCATTTGTTCCTTTATTTTCAATACATAATTCCAGCTTGAGACACAAGCGATAATTTGCATGTTGTTACTGAGCAACACGACTGCAGCTTATTTTATAATTAAAATGTTTGTCATTCGACACGACCGCCTTGCAGTATGTTTTTGATCTCTAGAAAAGAATCAAGGCAATATTCTACAGTAAAACGAAAACAAACTTAATATTTATAGTTATCAAAAGTATTGATATGAACAGATATTATGCATATAAACAAATAGTTCAGATCAAACTCAAAGTTTAAAAGAGAGACGAAAGATACCAAAGGGATATTTAAACTCATAAGTCGAAAATAAACTGACAACGCCATTGCTAAAAACGAAAAAGACCAATAGACAAACAATAGTACACAAAACACAACATAGAAAACTAAAGACTGAGCAACACGAACCTCATCAAAAACGGGGATGATCTCAGGTTGCAATTCCCAAGATGGATATTAAATAATATAATGCTATATGTATGGCCTTTAATTGATATTGGCTTCTATTGCTGTTCAAAGTGTTAGTGTTAGTTTTCCTTTCCATTTTAACGGTATAAAATCCATTCGGTTTATACCAACCAAGAGAAATAAAACCTTCATATTGTCACAAGGTGTTCCTGGTATTAGTGCTATATCTGTATTTCATGTAAATATAGACAATGCGTTGTCCCCTTGAACGTTCCACATTTTGTTATCTACGAGTTACTTTAGCTAGCTTATCAAACAGTGTATTTGCTCTTGCTCCAATTTTGAGAAGGGTCAACTGTAGATATTTTGTTTTGGTGGATATTTATTTTATTGACAATCATATCAAATCTCCTTATTTTTACAGTTGAAGAATAAACCAAAATCCCAGTAACTAGTATCTGTAAAATGATTCTGATATTTCATTCACGGAAACAGCGTATTATTCACTGTACATATTCGAAAAAGGGAAAACGACTGCATCATTTGATATTACACTTGGTTAATTGATTGACAGTTGTTTGCTTAACGTCCAGTATTAAAATTTCATGCATATTCAGGACGATACAAAAATCAACAATAAATCCAACAAGTAATAGCTTTTCAAAAAAAGGCTAGCCGTCTCTTAGCTGATGAAAATGGAAAGTGTTCTCGCTTTGTAGATTAATTCATTCAGAATAGTCTTGCATATCAATCAACAAATTTTACCACTCACGTGAGGTCACACGTTATGAAGTAGTATATCGTTTAACGTTGTGTGTGTTTACCAAAAACTACAGAAGATTGGGCTATTTATGAGGCATTTATAGATAAAAGTTACCTTTGTACCAATTTCATGAATATGCATGATTAATGACCAGGCAAAATCTAATTGCTAAAATAGAGAGGACAAATCCGATACTCTACGGGATTGAAAGACATTTACTAGGTTTGGATTGTCCTAACCAATCAACAAACTTTGATTATTCACGTCTCGTAATATCTTCCAATCAGGTAGTAAGCGGCATTCACGCACTGACTGTCCATCGTTCAATTCTTAATAACGTCTCCAAGGAAACGTTAATAAATCGGTTCTCTAAAGTGTGTCGACAGGGATGAAGGATGGCGATCTCTACTGCAACTGAAACATGAGGGTTTTTATGCATATTCAGGATGAATGTCAATGAAACATGAGGGTATTTTGTAAAGCTTAGGATTAAAACTTGGCCATGACATTAATTCAACCCAGACATGTATTTAAAAAAACGTGCCAGTAAATGTATATGTGATAAAAAATAAAGCGGGTCGTTGTGTTCTCAAATTTGACAAACGGATAGATTTTAAATCACTCATGAAAAGTGTCCGGTTTCATAAATTGTCAGTTCGAAATAAAATAAAGCGAAGAACAATTATTTAGATATACAACCACACACTATGTCAACTGGAAAACATAAAACTTGAATGATCATCTTGACAAGAAATATGTATGAACCAAAGGTGACCAAAATTCAACAGAACGTACGTGCATGGTTGTGGAAAATGATCAATAAGGCTAAGTTAAAAACGGATAATAATCACCCAAGCTTAACTCTGAACAGATAATAGATAAAATTAAAAAAGATTATTAAATTTAATATTTTGATTTTTCAAAAGCATTTCTAAAAAAATATAGTTTCTTAGTTCTGATATTTATTTTTTACTTGTATTAGTCACTGTATTGTTATGCATTGTTAAATTAAAGTTGATTTGCTTTTATGATAGTTGGGGGGTTCTTTCGAACGCACCTGATATCCTGAGTAGTCGAATGGATCGCATTTACTATCAAAATGAGTGAAGAAACATTCAATCAATTTACATTCTGGGGGAAAGCGGAGGTTCAAATAAGGTAAAATACGAATACCATCATATCACACAAACATCAGCGAATAAAAAATGGTAGATAAGGACATTTTTGACAACGAGAGAATCGGGGTTCATTGACATTGGCCCACCTGTCCACTACCATGAGTTCTTAAAAATATGCCGTGGATACAAAATAAAGCAAAGAGAGTTTTAACCGTGATTTATTATATATTAGTGATGTAGGGTCAATTTTTCGAACTGTTGAATTCGCTATATGATAATTTCACATTTGGTCGTTGACAAGACACGCAATGTCAAAGTTATATTGATGTCGTTTCTTATATTTACCACCCCTTGATATGTACAGATCTTATAGATGTCGTTTCTTATATTTACCACCCCTTGATATGTACAGATCTTCTTATAGATGTCGTTTCTTATATTTACCACCCCTTGATATGTACAGATCTTCTTATAGATGTCGTTTCTTATATTTACCACCCCTTGATATGTACAGATCTTATAGATGTCGTTTCTTATATTTACCACCCCTTGATATGTACAGATCTTATAGATGTCGTTTCTTATATTTACCACCCCTTGATATGTACAGATCTTCGTATAGATGTCTTTTCTTATATTTACCACCCCTTGATATGTAAAGATCTTCGTATAGATGTCTTTTCTTATATTTACCACCCCTTGATATGTACAGATCTTCTTAAAGATGTCGTTTCTTATATTCACCACCCCTTGATATGTACAGATCTTCTTATAGATGTCGTTTCTTATATTTACCACCCCTTGATATGTACATATCTTCTATAGATGTCGTTTCTTATATTTGCCACCCCTTGATATGTACAGATCTTCGTATGGATGTCGTTTCTTATATTTGCCATCCCTTGATATGTACAGATCTTCTTATAGATGTCGTTTCTTATATTTGCCATCCCTTGATATGTACAGATCTTCTTATAGATGTCGTTTCTTATATTTGCCACCCCTTGATATGCACAGATCTTCTTATAGATGTCGTTTCTTATATTTACCACCCCTTGATATGTACAGATCTTCTTATAGATGTCGTTTCTTATATTTACCACCCCTTGATATGTACAGGTCTTCTTATAGATGTCGTTTCTTATAATTACCACCCCTTGATATGTACAGATCTTCTTATTGATGTCGTTTCTTATATCCACCACCCCTTGATATGTACAGATCTTATTGGTGTCTTTTCTTATATTCACCACCCGTTGATATGTACAGATCTTATTGATGCCGTTTCTTATATTCACCACCCCTTGATATGCACAGATCTTCTTTAACAAAAGAAACATAAAACGATGTTGAAGACGATTTTATGCAGTTAGTTTTTATATAAACTTATTCTGCATTTTTGTATGGCTAAAGAAGTTATGGCATGTTTCAGAAATTGACACCAAAACTACAAATCAATGAAATAAATGATCTTTTAAAAGCACCAGTCGTATTAAAATGTCCTTTACACACACACATATATTGATATTGAATATGTAAATTATATATCGTCAAAAGAGTAACTAGCAGTGTGTAGCTTTGTATGTACAGAGAATAATGTAGAATGTATCTATTCAATGGAGTTTGTTAGGTGTGTATTTGAATTACTGTATGAACATTTTAATTCACCGTAAAATATAAATTTTTTTCTTCTTTGAAAGGTCCTGGATATTTCAAGTTATTATATTGATTTGTTTTTATGTAACTTAGACTAGTTCAAACATTTTTTTAAAAGCTTGTATTCATGTTTTGAAAGTATTAAACCCCAAAAATAAGAAGTTCTTCAAATATTAAACGAAAAACAAACATCTTTCAACATTGTACATTAATAAAGAGATTTTCCTAATGTTTACTTTAACAAATTGAAGGGATAATATACGTATTCACGAAACTACAACATTAATATCATTTACATAAACAAATTTCCTCGACTTAAACATCAATTTTCACAAGTACATTAAAACAAATATTACCTGGTGCACATACATGTATTGACATCTCATTAACAAATTATTCAGACATGATATTTTTTGCACTACTTAAACTAGTGAAATGCCATATTTAGCATAAATTTGATTCATATTTTGTCTACAAAAAATAAATAATAACAATGTATGTCATGATGATGGAGACAACAGTTAAATCATCATTAAATTTAATAATATCCATACTTCATAAGGTCTTAAAAATCAATTAAAGATCATTAAAGTTAGGAGGAGTATATTTGAGACATGATTTAAATTACACTATTTTTAAAATACACCATGAAAGTATATGTTGAAACAAGAAATACAGAAAAACCTCCCATCATGAAATTATGAGGGTTGACAGAATAGAGAATAAGGGGCAAAAAAGATATATTAAAAGAATAGAGAAAATGGACCAAAAAATAAAGAATAGATAATAATGGGTTGCTAAAATATAAAGAATAGAGAGTAATGGGCAAGATATAATGAATAGAGAAAAATGGTCGAAAAATTAAAGAATACAGAAATGAAGGACCCTATCCAGACCCTCATGATATTTCAGTACAATAGGCTTTTTTCCACAAGAAAAATATGTAAAGTTACTTAGGTTATGAAAACTTAGACAGCCTTTTATTAAAAAACGAAGACACGTTCTAGCCACTTATTTAGTGCATTGTAAAATGTTCTTTTCAATGACGATTCGAACTCTCCCTGGTCTAACCTGCAGGTCACATCTTTTCTTACATATGCAATAACAATATAAATAGTTTATCAGTATTAATCCCATGGATTAATGAAATTAACGTGCATATAGCATTGTCAACTTGGCTTTTAAACTTTTAAAAGTCATATGAACTCTAGTGGATAGCTTTCTTATTGGCAACCACACCACATCTCCTTATTCTTATTGATATTGTTTAAATTGCCCTTGTCTGACTTTGTATGATATATTTGTCACTGAACTTGGAGCAAGCAACAATCAATCATATTCCTAACTATTATGACTGAATATTATAATGTTATAAAGATTATATATTGTTGACAGCTAATTACTAAAATGATTCATTCAGATTTTTTACACATTTGATGCATATGTTTGCGCATAAGAACGGATTTTCGCAACTGGTTGTATAAATAGCTCTAAATGAAGTGCGTAAGCATAAAACACTTTGATTTAATTTTGATATTTAGTTGTGACAAGACGGTTAGTAAATGTGTATACACGAAATGAGCAAACGCTGTTTTCATTGAAACAATTTACACACTACTGCTAAATCTTAAAGGACACTTCTATTATATAAAGAACGCGTGTTTGAAGGACATCACATTTATTTAAAGAACTCTGGTTGGAAGGACACTACTTTTATGTGATATACTCTGGTTTGAAACCATTTATATTATTCTGTGTACTTTGGTTTGGAGGAGTTTGCTTTTATGATAAGGAACACTGCTTTCACGTTATGTATACTTTTTAAAGGTCACCAAATATGTTATGTATTCTGGTTTGAAGGACAATTCTTTATGTTTATCTACTTTATTTTGATGGACAACCAATTACCTCATCTCGGTTTCTAAATGAATGCAAGTTTTATTATATATTTGGTTTAAAAGTTAAAATTGACTAAGCTTTTGTCTGTTCGGTGTTATTGAAAGAACAAGAATTCGTTTTGTATGTAAAGTATCAATTTTATTGATTAATCTGTATAACTCAAGTTATTGAATAGTACAATTATCCTCCAACCTTTAGTTGATATATTGTTGGTGAATATAAGAATTGATAGGCTACACAAGACGTGAATTGTCAAGCTAATTCATAAACAAAACTATTGATACTTTTGTTGAATTATTTTCCTCGGATTAATTGCCTTATCAATCAATATTAGTGAAAACAGAAAAATAATTCGATCTGATCAATTATGAATAAAGTCAAAGCAATTGACAATTTAATGAAATATAGGCCAGGTAATAAACTGTGATATTCAATAAAAATTCCTGAAATAAATGAAATAGATATTGAAATTTATTTCCTCATCGTTGATTCATTGTAGTATGGACAACAAGCCAAACAAATACGAACGGATGAGTCGTTACACTATTGCAATATTTCAGCGATCTGACAACTCAGATTGCCCCACAACAAATCCAAACAAATGCACACATTTTGATGAGTCTTTATGTGTGGGCTGGTCTCCTAAGCTAGTAATTTAAAGTTCTATATTTTTATTCTTTATTATTTGAGGTCACAGTCACGCTTTAACAATATGGTACGCCTTATGGCTTATATTTAACAGTTCAAAATATAAATCTTTTTATAATTGGTATATAAAGACTTGTGAATTTACTTTGGTAGCCAGTGTCAAACGATTTATTACTAATCGCATACATGGAGCAAAGAACTACTTTTTAAGATGAATTTCGAAGATGCTATAATCGAAAATTGCAGTAAAATGTCAGGCTACTTGAGCAGAGTATAGTACTAAAAATTTGAAACAATGTCGATGTTGCCCCCACCCGGAAAAAAAATCAGATTGTTTAACAGTTATTCATACAAGAGACAGTAAAATAAATTAACTAGAGCAGTTTATATTGTATGTATACGCTCAATAAGATATGTTTGTCAATGGAACAACAATGGGATGAGTAAATAAAAAGTTGTGGCAGTAGTATAGTGTTTGAATTAGTGTGATGACATTTAGACCAATACAAAACTTTAAAATAATTTCAACATTTACGTAAGATAGCCAATTTTTAGAGTAAAGTCAATTTTGTCTGTTAAATTCTCAAATTAAAATAACTATTCAACCATGCAGGACCGATCTGACGAATCAAGCCCATTTCAACTGAGCTTTTATAGTTTGTTCTAATGTTCTACTAATACACCACTGTTCCGAGTTAAAAGGGGGGATTTGACTGGCATGTTTGTCTAAAGCCAGAATAGTTTTTCTCATCGGCAAGCATGCCTCCTTATTTTATATATACAAATCACAGGCACTTGTCTGATACCTCTTTATAAAGATATATAGGTATTTTTTTCAGAGAAAAGTGCCTGTGATACAAATCTAAAACTTTGTAAATGTATAAGTAATATATAAAAAAGAAATGGAAAGAATCTAGATATTTTAAGGCCAAAGACAGGTCTTACAATGCCCAGCCGTTTTATAGAAAATATTCAGGATTTATAAAGGTGTCGATGTTGCCCCAAAATCAAACTCTTATACATGTAAAGGGACTGACAAAATGGTGTAAATATTTTATGTTAAAGAAATAGTTGAATATATGATGAAGAAATTCCCAATAGAAAACAATGGTTAGGTCGATCACAATATCAAAGTCTGCTTAGGTTTTGCTGGTTGAATAAAAATGCAATTGGCTCTAGTTTATATCTAATGCTATTTTATCTTTAAATTCCTGTTATTTCGAAGTTAAAAATGTCTATCCTAATTGATAGAATTGTATTATGTCCTTCTGTTATCCCAAAATTCCTGATATTTTAATTCTCTGGGATAACGAGGGTCGACTGTAGTTTAATATAGAAACTAATCTGTAGCATGAAGAATTCATGTTGTACGAAAAAGACAAACTGTAAGAAAGATTGATCTAAACTTCAACTTTAACCTCAATTGTAAGTGTATGTTCAGTTGTAAATTCAATCTCAAATGTTAGTTTTATTGTTGGTACCATCTCACTTGCACGATCAATTTTAATGAAGATGGTGTCAAGGATTCTCTCTTTACCTGTTCTGTACGAAGCATACACAATTTTTTTTACTTTGGATGAGTTATTGTTCAAGATTTACATGAAATATTTATGCATATGACAAAATTTAAATGAAAAAAACCACTAAAATGATTACATTTGTTATTGCACAACTTATATTGTAAAAAATTACATAAAATATGCAAATGATGGATTAAGTCTATAAATGTATATAGAGTAACTCTATCAAAATTCAACCCGTAAAAATTGACAATTCAAAACATTTGTTAATAAATGCCTTATATAAATGAAAAGAATAGGAAAATTTGAAGAATAAAGTATATCGTTAATCATATAATCTATATGCATGATAAAGTTTTTATTTGGTATTTTTATAAAATATCTTAAAATTTACATAACTTCATAATTGAAACCTGATATTCGCTGTTTATAATGTGAATTTCATAACCGTATGCATGGTAGTCAAAATTTGAATTTTTTCACAACAACGTGTTTTCTGATTAAAAACAGTTTGAATATATAGTTATTTTAAATGTTTGAGACATCTAAGCCTTACAAGTGGAGTGTCTATAGAGAAGCACCAGAGCGTACCACAATAATTACGTGGAATAAATATACGTGAAAGGAATAAGATCATAAATAAAATCTCTCAATCATTAAATCTACCCTTTATGAAAGTGCTACTTATTTATTTGTAAAGATTAAAACCATGAATTTGAGTCATTTTTCAGATCCACCCTTGTGTAACACAACAAATCATCAACGGAAATGTACTAACAAAATGACCGATGTTGGTTCATTGCTAAAACCTTGGTAAGAAGAAGGGGAAGGATTTACGTGTAGAGGAACAAGTATTTTGTACAATACAGTCCACAAGTGAAAGAAATGTTTTTTTTTCTTTTCAGCGAAGAACTCAAAGCTGGTCTTTCAGAAAACAACAACGTGCCAGAGAAAAAAGGACATATTGAACAGGATGGCCCACCGGACGATATTCGGGCATTTTTCGGACACCCATTGGCTGCAACAACCTCTATTAATGGTGAGGACACACAATCATCCGCTGCCGCCTTATTACATGAATACATCAACCTACCCGCCTTAGATAAGAGTGGACTGAAAATAGGAGAAAAACTTCATTTATTACAAGAACTCATTAGGTATGTACATGTTTAGTACTGAAAATAGAGAAGAGGGTTAGTCTCTGTCTATGTATGATGGAAAAAGTTGAGGAATAATTGATGAGCCGTTAAATTACCCGTTCTCCTTTTCTGGCAACTGCTAGTTGTACTGCTAAATCGATTTTAATGAAATTTTAGAGAAAGTTGAGTGCCGGGACTGATGTCAATGTGCACTTGTATAATAATCTGAGTACTAGTAATTTATGTTTATTTTTCATATTATGTGTTCTTGCTTTTATCATTACACTTACAAAATTGTAGTTAATACAAGCTGTCCCTCTGTTCTTTTTTCAACAAAAAGGGGAAGGGTCCATAGTTGTATGGGAAAAACTCTTTTACTAATTTAAAATTACCTTTTCCTTGAATTCCTCATTCACATTTCGGTTTTGGTTTGTCTAAAATTTTAATTGCCCAGCCACTATGTCGCTTGTCCTTGAAATTTAGTTATAGATATGCATCCTTCCAAATATAAAAGGAAAATCGTTTTAAATGGATATTTACACAAAAAAGTTACATAATGAGTGTCCCTTTGTATTTTTAACCTGAGAGCCTGACATTTTAAAGAAGCATGCATATGATTACCGAAGAATTCACTCTTGATACCTAACAATTCGGACTAATTAACACAAATAAAAGACGTTTAAAGGTAAAAATCCTGTCATCAGAAAAGCATATGTGCAAACTTTTGTTTTGAATTTCTATCAGACGTATCTAGTCTTCTGTTATTCCGTGTCAATAAAGCATTAAAAGATTGATAGATAAACTCTTTATTGTACGCGAACCTCGCTGAAGACACCAAGCAAGAATTAACAATATTGAGAGTTGTTTTCCTATTATTAATTTTGGTGGGTAAACCGCATTATCTACAATCTTACATCACAGTATTATTAATGTTGGTGGGTAAACCGTATTATCTACAATCTTACATCACAGTATTATTAATGTTGGTGGGTAAACCGTATTATCTACAACCTTACATCACAGTATTATTAATGTTGGTGGGTAAACCGTATTATCTACAATCTTACATCACAGTATTATTAATGTTGGTGGGTAAACCGTATTATCTACAATCTTACATCACAGTATTATTAATTTTGGTGGGTAAAGTATTATTAATTTTGGTGGGTAAACCGCATTATCTACAATCTTACATCACAGTATTATTAATGTTGGTGGGTAAACCGCATTATCTACAATCTTACATCACAGTATTATTAATGTTGGTGGGTAAACCGTATTATCTACAATCTTACATCACAGTATTATTAATTTTGGTGGGTAAACCGCATTATCTACAATCTTACATCACAGTATTATTAATGTTGGTGGGTAAACTGCATTATTTACAATCTTACATCACAGTATTATTAAATAAAATATACTTATTTAAAAAAAGGGGTTCACTATTTATTTTCTTTTTTCTAAAGCATATAAAGCAAAGGATTGACCAACATGACCTAAATTTGTCCATATCAGATAGCATAATTCTAATATATAAAACAGAATTTGTGCGAAAACAAATCTGAAAATTAAACTTTTACCAATATTACTACAGTGAATACAGGGGCTTCATTTTCTTTGTTCATTCATCAAAGTGAAGCTACTGTGATTATGTAAGCATAGTAAACATTATAGGTAGAGATTAAGACCAAATATATATATATATATATATATAGGAAGATGTGGTGTGAGTGCCAATGAGACAACTCTCCATCCAAATAACAATTTATAAAAGTAAACCATTATAGGTCAATGTACGGCCTTCAACACGGAGCCTTGGCTCACACCGAACAACAAGCTATAAAGGGCCCCAAAAGTACTAGTGTAAAACCATTCAAACGGTAAAACCAACGGTCTAATCTATATAAAAAACGAGAAACAAGAAACACGTATAAATTACATAAACAAACGACAACTACTGTACATCAGATTCCTGACTTAGGACAGGTGCAAACATTTGCAGCGGGATTAAACGTTTTAATGGTACCAAACCTTCTCCCTTTTTCTGAAACAATAGTATAACATCACAACATAGAAAAACACACGATAAAACATCAATTGGAAGGCTTAACTCAATCAAAACGTAAATTAACACACTATGAACGAATAAATTGATCTGTGATACCTGAAACTAAATACATAGTTAATAAAATATTAGGGACAAACATTCAAGGCCAAAAGCAAACAAATAAGTCCAAATAAAGCCATGGCAAGACACCACCGCGAAATATTTAACCCTTAGAAAATAATCACTTTTGAAAAACCGGTTTTCATAATATATACAGGTAAATGAAAATAACTTTGTCGTTTTAGGTATACTTTTCTGTCTATATAAAATCTTCCAATAATTAGGAATACCAAGAAAGGTCTGTCATATAAATACCTAATTCAACACTAGATACATAAGGGGTAAATATATATATAATCAAAGAGCTGATTTCTCTGAGATGGAAGAAGATGCATAAAAGGTAACTTGAATTACCATAAAAGCAGCCCCCACCAACCCAGCCTGCTTTGTCCCATTATTGATTTCGACGTATTTTGTTCTTCCAAAAATAATAATACTCATAACTCAACCAAAACTCACTATACTTAACATAAAAATGTGCAAATACAGTTGATTCAAATTAAATTTTCTATAACTAAATTCCATACATTCGTCTCGGCATGGCCAACTTGATGCAATGCAATTTCGCCAAGCAATTATAACAGTAATTGATTTGGTTTCACTTGAAAGTTTTCTGTCAAAGGCAGATAGTTAACTTAAAAAAAACTGGCCACCAAGATTTAAGTCAAGTTTGCTTAAACTAGGGTTTTTCATTATAAACATATATTGAAAATTCTAAATATATCCAATGCAGATATGTGTCAGGCCAAGGATTGACCGGTCATTTCAGGTGATGACCTTGCTATGTTATTGCAATAATTTAGAGTCAAGCGCACACGTGAATCTGCTGGTGTTTTACACATGAAACGATGCACCGTCAGTTGACAGAATCACGTGTGCGCTTGACTCTTTTAGTATTTCAAACCCGTTCATTTAAAGTGCTTGACCCATATATCATATTTGTTTTTCATCTAATATTTTTACACAAAAATATGAGGGTAGGATGGCATTTTCCGTCAGGAGTCACACAGCCCTTTTCTGGATTTTTTCATGAAAATAAAACTATTGTCAGCAACGAATTACTTGGTTCCGTACTCGAGCCTCGATAATGTGTGCACCTTAATGACGAATAATGGTAAAGAGCTGGACTATTCAGTTGTTAAATCCCGTTTTTTATCACTTCTAAAACTTTGAAACGTATTAAGGCAATAAAAGCAATCATTAGGGACATTTTTCCGACAATGACCGACATGAAATCTACGTACTTTCGAAATGGAATCCGTCAACAGACATTAGTTTGTTCATTGATATTTCTGTCAACAGACGGTGCATCGTTTGATGTGTAAAACATCAGCAGATTCACGTGTGCGCTTGACTCTTTATTATCGCAATAACATACTTAAATATTCAAACTTTCGTTTAAAAAAAAAAACACATGTAGTCTACAACTGGAATATGACTTAATTGATTGCATTAAAGATCTGAACGCAGACGGAACAACTAAATCCGTGTATTTTTTCAAGCATCATTGATTTGAAGTCGTACTCTCCACGTATATACTTGACTTAAACTCAAGATGGATTGTATGGATATATGACAATTCTGTTTATCATTATTTTGAAACTTTCAGATGCACAATTAAATTTCCAATTTGTGCACATGCGCAGATACGTAAACAACGTGGTTTAAATTATCCCGAATAATCCAGTTGTTTTATTCCGATAATTCCAATTATTAATCTACCAAAGACAATTATCACAACAATCAGTGAGAATTATTATCATGACCTATTAATGCTCCAAAACAAGCCATCAACTTTTAATTAATTTTTTTTTCATGTGTGTTCATGAATTTCGAGAATTTATACCATATAAATATCTGAATAAGTTTATTAAACTTTAAACCCATAATATTATTATTTTTTAATAATTGCAAGGACGTATAAAACGTCCTTGATAAAAGCAGTCAATATAATACTTCCACGATAAAAGGAGAAGTAACCCAGGGTGAACGTTCTCTATGGGGACGAACTCAAGGCGAACGGACCAAGAGCGAACATGTAATCAGGGCGAACCGACCCGATACCAAATTCACGCATGCGTACTACAAACTCTACTTTCAAAACACCCGGTTACAAGTAAACAAATAACGTTCATAAGACATAAGACATAAAGCTTTATTTATAGTCGATATAAACATTGCAAGCATAAACATAAGCTCTGAAGAGCTTTTAAAACCGACATAACAACAAGTAAAACAAAACATACATATCAAGTCATGCACACAAAATTAAACATATAAAGCAAGAGTTCATATCAGTATATAAACATGCAGCACAAAAGTTCTTTAAGCATCTTACAAGTTAAGCACACACTGATACATGCAATTATGAGATAAAAACACAAAAGCAAAAATAAAATGGTTTGCACATAAAAAAGCACATTAAAAGCACAAATTAATAAGTAAGTTACTAAAATTAGCACAAAGCAGCAGAAGCACTATATTAAAGATAACAAAATAAATTTGCCATGCTGAAAATAAAGCATTAAACCAAAAATAATGAACAGAAATTAACTGGTTTTGCAGGCAAACCATTGGCATGAGCTGCCAGACCAAGAATTTATCAAGTTCTTGAATTGATTTAAAGATGATTGCTTACGTAGCTCATCTGGCAGCTCATTCCAAAGCTTAGCACCCGCATACCTTAAAGATTGTAGGCCATATGCAGTTGTTCTTACATGTGGTAGATCGGCTGTATTCTGGTATCTGAAAGAGTAAGTGTTTTCCTATAAGTGTATTAAATCATGGAGATATACAGGACAATCTTTATTAATAATTTTGAAAACTTCAATAGCCAATGATCGCATTCTTCTTATTTTTAAAGATGGTAATTTTGATTTGCAGAGTAGATCTTCATAACTTGCTGAATAGTCTTCATAGATAAACCTTAGTGCTCTCTCTTGAATTTTCTCTATCTTTTTTGTATTAACCTCCCCACAAAAGTGCCAAACTAGTGGGCAGTAATTAAAGTTGGACATTATGAAAGAATAATAAATTGTTAATTTTCCGAGTTTAGTCAGGTGTTTACCTATTCTTTTAATACATTTAATTGTTTGGATGCTTTTTTACATATTATAGAGACATGTTCATTGAAATTTAGTTTAAAATCTATTGTTACACCTAGAAGTTTAACGTTATCTTCACATTCTATTTCATTACGGTAACCTTCTAATTTAAATTTTAGGTTTTTGTCTTTAGTTTTTACCTACAGCTATTGCTTGAAATTTTCTGGATTGGCTTTCATTTATTGAGAACCAATTTATCAAAATTTTGCTTTCATCTTCTAAAGTATTAATTAGTTTATCTAAATCTTTATCTGCGTATGAAAGGGTGTTGTCAACTGCATAATTATAAAGTTCACTTTTATAAATAAAATAGAAAATGTCATTTAAAAAAATATTAAATAATGTCGGCCCTAATATCGACCCTTGTGGCACCCCTTTAAACATTGTTTGCCAGTAGCTTGAATTTGTACCTACTTTAACACACTGTTTTCTATTGGTTAAATAGCTTTCCAAAAGTTTAAGAGAGGAGGCGGAGACACCATAGGTTTTTAATTTTAGTAGGAGGAGGTCATGGGGTAGGCAGTCATTTTCTATTTTATTTATAAAAGTGAACTGGTAATAATAATTAACAATTTATTATTCTTTCATAATGTCCAACTTTAATTACTGCCCACTAGTTTGGCACTTTTGTGGGGAGGTTAATACAAAAAAGATAGAGAAAATTCATGTAAGATGAGATGAAATCTAATAATTTACATAAATAAAAGGGTTGATATTAATACATTTAAACATGAGAAATTATAACACTAACGATAGTGATCGTTTTTCAAGCCTAACTAATAATTAAATGATGCAGATGATTAGATCATGTGTAAACATCGGTGTCAAAATATGGCACGGAAGTTGTTATGAAATTGTAAATCACAGAAAGGGATACGGCATACCTCCTGGTAACTGTTCAATGATTTTACAGCCGGCAGTAAAGGCTTTCAGAAGACTTGAAGTCTTCTTCCACCAAAAAATGGCAATAAGAATTTATCTTCAATGATCTCATTTCTTGCTTCATAGGTCAAATATATCATAATTAGGTCAACTTTGTCAGTATAAGTAATGAGAAAAGTATATCGAATCATTGTCCGTGTGACAAAATCATCTGACCTTGCCCTTATGTTTATGGTTCTTTGAGTTTTTCGTGATAAGAGTAGTTTCTCGATTACTGTAAGTTATGGTAACTACCGGTATATGCTGGAGTATATGTCTATCTGACTAAGTTATGAGTCAACTACCGGTATATGCTGGAGTATATGTCTATCTGACTAAGTTATGAGTCAACTACCGGTATATGCTGGAGTATATGTCTATCTGACTAAGTTATGAGTCAACTACCGGTATATGCTGGAGTATATGTCTATCTGACTAAGTTATGAGTCAACTACCGGTATATGCTGGAGAATATGTCTATCTGACTAAGTTATGAGTCAACTACCGGTATATGCTGGAGAATATGTCTATCTGACTAAGTTATGAGTCAACTACCGGTATATGCTGGAGAATATGTCTATCTGACTAAGTTATGAGTCAACTACCGGTATATGCTGGAGAATATGTCTATCTGACTAAGTTATGAGTCAACTACCGGTATATGCTGGAGAATATGTCTATCTGACTTGGTTTACTTAAACCTTGACCTCATTCTTGTATACTTTATGAAAATAAGAAGATGTGGTATGATTGCCAATGAGACAACTCGCCACCAGAGACCAAATGACATAGAAGTAAATAACTATGGGTCGCCGTACGTGTCTATTCAACAGTATACTTTGACCTTGCCCAGTTGCCATCATTTTTAAGTTAAGTTCTTTAATTCGAAATTTTCTGAATTTTATCAGATTCTCAGTTATAAGTTATATTCACCAAAATGTGATGTATATAATCATTATCTATAGGTGCAGTTGTTCGTCTTACCTTGACCTCATTTTTATGGATCATTAATCTGTGTTCATTTTTGCTATATGTGTAGCAAGGCATTACTTTTAAGTCATAAAATTGTGAAATGAGACATGTAACAGTGTTTTTGTAAAAACATTAGGTTATTTTCTATATATTAACCAAATACGATTGTGTTTCTACCGAAATAAGACTGATAAATTGCAATTTTGAGGCGGACTTTCATATAACTTCTGGTATTAGAATAAAAGTGCAGTGTGTTACTGTCAGATTACTCGACACAAACTTAAGAAAAGGGTTACAAGTAAAAAGAAAACGTCGTATTATGTTTTTAATTTTTTGACAATCCAAATCTAGTTCTTGCCACCTCTGGGGTAAATATCTCGATACTTATGGAGTCAAATCAAGAAATGTCAAGAAGGTTAAATGGAGGTTAATGAAACATTCGGCAAACGCTTCGGTTTAACCTTCCGAGTTTAGTTTAATAAAAGGGGTGGAGCTAAAGTCATTAGTGTTGTCTTCGATTGGTCAGTTTCTAAGTTACTTTGGGTGATGAGTCAATTATATTTTTTCTATGGAGTGGATGCATTTAAGGTTAGCATGTCCTTCTGACAGGGGTCCTGTGACCTTGGCCAAATTTTCATTGTTTATTAATTTGGGCATAAAATCACTGTGGTATTGTATACGCCTTCTGACCTTGACCTCATTTTCATTTTTCAAATGTCTGTGTTAAATATTCTAGCCTAGGTCAGTACTTCGGTAACTTCGAGAACAAGCAAACTATATTTGGTATATACAATCAATGCAATGTGTACATATTACTCTTAAAGGGGGTCAACTGACCTTAACCTTTTTTTTTGTGATTCATTGGTTTTCTTGGTAATAGCTGCTGATTAAATTATAATGGCTTTATGTAGATATAAGAAGATGTGGTATGAGTGCCAATGAGACAACTCTCCATCCAAGTCACAATTTATAAAAGTAAACCATTATAGATCAAAGTACGGTCTTCAACACGGAGCCTTGGCTCACACCGAACAGCAAGCTATAAAGGGCCCCAAAAAATACTAGTGCAAAACCATTCAAACGGGAAAACCAACGGTCTAATCTATATAAAAAACAAGAAACGAGAAACACTTATAAACCAAATCAACAAACGACAACTACTGAACTTCAGATTCCTGACTTAGGACAGGTGCAAACAGTTGCAGCGGGTTTAAACGTTTATGTTTGTATAAATACTAAATAGATCATGAAATACAACAGTATGGTAAAAAGTGTACAACAGTCAAATAACGTTGAATATTAGTAGTACAAGGATTTTGGAAAATAAAGCACCATCCAATTAGTATAAACGACTTGCATATTGATAAGCCAAGCACTGTGACCAAAGGTTTCAAGTGATATTGTATTCCTGTAATGTTTCCTATATTTTCAGGTATCACTATATTTCGTATAGCAAATAAGATAAATATTAGTTAAAAACTAAAAAATAAAATTCAGCTGACACTACATATCAACATAAACATTAGCACATGCAAAGGAAATTTATGATGTATATGCACCTGTAAAGAATATTAATGATGTATATGTATATGTGAAGATTTTTTATGGTGTATATGCACATTTGATTACGGATTATCTGTTTCACGGATGAGACCGGGGTGGATATGTTTCAATTGTCGTAACCACAATCCCCGACTCTTTTCCTCGAATGTGACCTACCGAAATAGACTTATCAATGGGTTTAAACTTACATGAGCAACACGACCGGTGTCACATGTGAAGCAGGATCATTCTACCCTTCCGGAGCACCTGAGATCACCCCTAACTTTTGGTGGGGTTCGTGTTGCTCAATCTATATTTTTCTATGTTGTGTTTTGTATATTGTTGTTTGTCTTGTGGGCGTTTTTCGTTTTTGCCATGTAGTTGTCAGTGTGTTTTCGACTTATGTGTTTGAATGTCCCTTTGTATCTTTGAACAATACTTACGGTGTACGTACATGCACTTGTGAAGGATATTTACGGTGTATATGCTAATATTTCTATTATATTAACCTGGTCTTGAATAGCAATACGGGCTTGACACCTTGAATATCTATAGAAAAATGAGAACATAATATATTTTAACATTTTCTCTTGCCAAATGTGAAAGCAGTCTATATATAAGGCTTCGACAGTCTTGCACCTATAATTATATATAATAAACAGACATGTTTCAAATTAAAATTATGCAAATATGTTTCAAAATTATTGCGTAACATTTAATTTACAATATAAATCATCTTACACAAGATGTAATGACGAAGCAAAAGAATTCGGGATCTAAACCATTTGAATATGAACTATATATTAATTTGAATCATATTTATCTTCTAAAATGCATTAGTGCACCTTTTATGTCTGGTGAACATGCCATTAGTAAGGTTAGTATAATATACGAATTTGATGCTCACATTGATTAAATATAAGGCACACTACTGAGAAAAGTAGGAAAGATTCATTTTCAATATCATGTTGCTTTTTGACAGGATATAAGAACTTAAAAATTATGACCGACACACTACTTTTTTTATTCGCCTACGCCGAAGTCTTAGAAGGCGTGAAATTTGTTTTTTTATAGAATTAATTCTCCGTTTTCCTTATTTTAGTTGTAAACCGGACTTCGTCTATGGACAAACATTTTGATTAAAAGGGGTCATCGAAGTTACCAGGCTTATAATTTTGTATGCTTAAGACTCTGTAGATTCGAATCATATCCGTTGAAAAGCCAAATTAATAAGAACTTAAAGTCACTTCTTCTGTGTGGAATTGTATAACAGTTGCATAGAAGCTTTATTACCAAATGATAGTAACAGTTGTAACATTAAACAATTTTGTTCAGTTTTTCGTATTTTGGTGTGGTGAACTAGACTTGGATTACTCACGTCTTCCATTTGATTAACAAAAACTCGGACACATTTAACAGGAGGTTAATATATGATACATATTCTTGAATAAATAAGCAGTTTATCATGGTAAAATTTGATATCCTATATATATTTTAAAGATGTTTAAAGTTGAGTGACCCTGTCAAATAAGAATTGAATTTCATCTAATTTAAATAATAGTTTTTACAAAGTATAGTCGACAAAGTTATGAAGCAAAATGAAAATATCAGTTAAACTAAATTTTTAAAAAGTGATCATTTTCAATCCAGTACTTACATTTTGCGGTATTCACTGACATAATTATTTTTGAAAGCATTACCTTTATACAAATGAGACATTTTTAACATTGTATAAGACTAGTTCCACGTAACCTCTCCATCAGCCACACGGACATATTGATTTCATTTAAAATAACAAAAGGTTTTCTGATTTTCATAATTCTATGAACATTTTGTGCAATGAACTCATCTTAGATCTTAAAGTTGTGCACCAGCTACTATTTTTTCCATTTTTGTGTGTGCAGTTTTTGGACATTTTCAGACATTTAAAGCTAGACTATATATGTTCAGAAATACGACTATAGAATGTTACAACCTAAAAAAGTAATTAGGAAGTGATACTGTAAATTAAAGTTAAGATTAAAGAACGTTTGGAAATGATCCTAGTGTGGAAATAAATTCAGCGGAATTTGACCCTACATCTTTTCTATATATAGTCTTTGTAACTTAGTCATTTTTAAGAAAAATTTACAAAAGATGGTTTGAGCAGTCAATTTCTCCTACAGTTTTCTATCCAGATCTTTGAAACTTTTTTTTAAAGTAAGAGGGTTAGCTAGCTATAAAACCAGGTTTAATCCACCATTTATGTACACAAGGAAATACATGTACCAAGTCAGGAATATGACAAGTTGTTTTCCATCCGTTTGATGTGTTTTAGCTTTTGATTTACCATTTGATAAATGACTTTCCGTTTTGAATTTTCATTGGAGTTCGGTATTTTTGTTATTTTACTTTTTACAGAAAAAATGCGCATTTATTGAAATTGTGCATCTGCTATCATGTAGTTGCATGAAAACTTGTTTTCGTATTTTTCAATTCTTAAAAAACTTAGTAATTTTTCAGCAAAATTTTCAAAGGCAATACCAATTTTGTGTAATGAACTTCCCCTACAATTTTCAATTCAGGTCTTTTATACTTCACAGAAAGATTGCACATCTGTTGAAGCTGTGCACCTTCCATTATGAAGTTGTTTATATCATATTTCCATACATATATGAATTTTCAGCATATACCATTCTCCTTTACGTAAGAAACATTATGTGTAATCCGACAATAAGAGTCTTTGTTCATTTTTGTCTTGCCTTGACGGAGTCAAAAAGAGAGACATAGGTCTGCTGTTTTCGGCGTCGGCGTCAAAAATGTATTAGTTAATGATTAGGTCTAGTTTATGGCGAACCACTAGTGGTAGGTCAATGATATTTATTATGCAGTTGTATTAGCATTGGCACATCTCATTTCCATGGAGATTGTTAGGCCCTGCCCCCTCAGTCATGGTCTATTGACTTTGAAACTTTTGCTTAGTTTACATGTATTAGTTTGTGATTAGGTCAGTTTATGGGGAACCACTAGTGGTAGGTCAGTGATATTTGGTATGCAGTTTTATAAGCATTAGCACAATGATATTTGGTATGCAGTTTTATAAGCATAGCACATCTCATTTCCATGGAGATTGTTTGGCCCTGCCCCTCATTCATGGTCTATTGACTGAACTTTTTGCTTAGTTTACATGTATTAGTTTGTGATTAGATCAGTTTAAGATGAACCGCTAATTTCAAGTCAATGATATTTGGTATGCAAATTAATTGGCATTTGCAAGTCTCATTTCCATGGAAATTATATAGCCCCACCCCCTCATCATGGTTCATTGACTTTGAAACTCTTACATAGTTTACAAGTTAATGTTTGTGTTTATGTTTGTTTCAAGGGAACGACTTATAATAAGTCAATGGTATTTGGTATGCAGTTGTATTAGCATTGGCACATCTCATTTCCATGGAGATTGTTTAGCCATATACCTTCAGTCGTGGTTCATTGACTTTGAATATTTGCATAACTTACATGTTAAAGTATTGCTATTTTAATTTCAACATTTGCATTATCAAAATTACAAAAAGGCGAGACATATCTCTGCGTTAACAGTTTATTTTATTTTTCAATTATCTTTAAGAAATATTTGGTGCATTGATCGATGTTATTTATAGCGCTTGCGATTTCTGAAATATAAGAGTCAAAGGGCCGATAACTACGCTTTTATATGGTACTTACAATTTTCCTTTTTTTCAATTTTGGATGCGAGTTTATTTTCTAGCAGAACTGTAAAAAATATTGAGCAAATTCGCCTTTACTCTCACAGTTTCAAACCCACAATGGTTTATAAAGGGACAGAAAAACGAGCCAAACTTTACCTTTGACTACGTTTAAAGAACCACTGCTTAATGTTATTCGCGCATTTGAGGCCCACTTTTTCAGCGTTTGGTGCGTCCCCATGTTGTGGTCGTATCATGTTGCTCCCATTGTAACCCCTTTTTTATGGTAGATAATATCCATAAACAACCTTTCATTTATTAAGTTAGCTTTTCTACTGAGACTTTTTTATAAACATTTTGTGCTATAAAAATAAAATAGCTTCTTCATCTATACAGGCGATTTAAAATGCATCTTAAAAACTAGAATTATTAAAAACATAATTTTAATGATTCTTCGCTTCATTGTTTCAAAGAAGTTATGATGCTTTCATCCTTTTACAGTTTTCATGTTACCCTGTGCATTATTTTGAAATAAATAAAAACGAAATACAAAATACAAAAAAAAACGTATGATATACATCTGCTTTCGCCATACGTTTTCGATTCATTATGATGCCTTAGGCTGTTAGCTTCTAATAATGTTCTACGCAAGTAGTGGATACATTGTGTAGATATGTACTATTCAATAGGAAGACGGCAAAGCGTTTTGTTTTCGTTTTGTTTTTACACCATTTTTTTTTTGTATGTCTATATTATATTATATTTCGAGGTCATAAGTCTGATAAACCGTTTGTTTAAAATATATTTTCACTTATATAATGCTTGGATGAAAAGTTGTCTTTTGGTATGTGTTGCTTAAGTAAATCAAAGCGATGTTGTCGTTATCATTTATCGTTGAGATTACATCCTTTTTGGCAGCTTACACAGTAGTGTCCATAATTTCTCTTGAACTCTCTTTCTTGGCATGCTACAGTTGTACCATGCGACCGATGTAGAACTTTATTGCCACTTTAACCTGTTATATACCCAGCCCACGACACATTGACAAGTGAGAGCATGCGTGATGGATGCTTTTAATATTGCATTGAAAAATCAATAGTTATATTTACATTCAATTAAAAAAACTGCTATACTTTAGTGAACAAGTGTAATGGTGCATCACTTAGGTAAACTTACAAACTGTTTCTTCCCTCAAAATAAATTGCCTTCATACGGTATGTAACTTAGCTTTTCGAGTCGTACATTAAATGCTCATTTTACATTTTAGCCACAAATAAAATCGAAATACAATATTTTTTCTTCCCGATTTAAAGTACGATAATTGAGGAATTAGAAATTTGAATGGCGAATATTATGTTAATTATAGTAAACCTTATATGAATAAACTTCCCGTGTATAGTTCTGGTACCAGTCAAGTGTGACCTCATAAACTGTGATGTTAAGATCGTTGTCATATTAAATATTTCAACATAAGTGTCTTGTTGGCCTGGAGTTTTTATGTTAAAAGTATAGCCTATGTCTAGATTTTAGTCAAATGAATATTAAATATTGATCATTTGTATTGTAGTTTTCGTGTAGCGGATTAATCAGGTTGAAATCGACATTGTTGTATAATGCATGCTAATTGTAAAGCATGTAAAATTGCATGTTAAAAGCTATCTTCAAATGGTATGCTAAAACTTCCGTATAGAAAACTGTGACAATACCGTATATTTTTTTCAGGGACAAAAAGGAGGACTTACAGGGAAGCGATGGATCGAATGACTACATGAGCGTCTTGCAAACCGAAGTTGACAGATTTTTTAATATGCAAGAAATGCAGGAAAAATCAAAATCGGAGGACATTGTGGCCACAAGCCAGGTAAGATATAATATCTTAATTGATGTTAATTTAATACTTATGGGTGATACAGTTATCGTATTGATTTTACAATTCAAACTTTGGGTAAAATACCTTCCGGTCAGGTAAAAATATTGAAATTGATCGAAATCTACCATCTTAAAATTATTTGATAGTAGTCAATAAAGTTGTAGATAATTAGTACAGTTAATTTAGCCTCGAGATGGTTGTTAATTAGTAACATCATGTTATGTAGAATCGTATCTGATCAAATTGACATTGATCTAATAATTAATACATGACTTTCATTTGAAGATATTGAAATACATATTTTCAATTATGATGACAGGAAAAATTGCATATTGACATGCTATTGTTGTATTGTTTACCTTAATCTCTTTAAGAAAGATTAATAAAGATGATAAACGTTTGTCATTTTGGTTTCAAATGACATTTTTTTTTAAATATCTTCATGCCAGCAATTTTTGCCAATTCCAAATGGAATGAAACATGTTTCCTAATTAATAAACAAAATATAAAATGAAGAAAGGAAAAAAACCATATCAAAGTATTCAAAGAAACATTTCTAAATATCCATTTAAAACAAACTGGCAATCATATCACATCTCCGTTTACTTATATTGAATACATTAAAGTTAAAAAGACTAAGAAATTGCTGAGGGTTGTTGATGCAAACTGAATGTGTCTTGTAGGAGTAGATATAGATATTGAGATAAAATACATCTATGTGTAGGTTTATCTGCTGAATGCTAGACTTTAAGGGAGTAGTTTATTATTTCAAGCAATGTTAGGTGTTTCTGATGGTTCACTGCTCTATTAAGCTTCTATGCATTTATACTTATTTGGAATGAAATTGAATTTAAAAACGCCTCATCACACTATCTTACGTAAGAAAAACAACCGCACTATTCCATTTAAATCTTCCGTGCAGAAAAGTTTAATTCTTCAGCAAATTAGAGGTTTATGATAAGAAACCATTTCTAAGTAATTGAGCAAGGCACAATATTACAAAGTTTATTTAAAATACTCTTACTGTGTAAACATTCATAATCTAATGTGAACTAAAACTTTCCTTCTAAACATGCAGGATAAACCAACTATCTTCAGCTTACAAGACCCATTTATATACCTTTTGAATATAAGGACCAATATGTTTTGTTGTAATTTGTTTAAAAATTGATTTGTCATAATAAAAGGCAGTTTCAACTGAAGCATGAGTTTTGTCTTTTAATCAGTTGTTAGGTTAGAGAATTTGTAAGTGTCATAGAGCGTACAAGTGCAAAAGAAATCATCAATTTTCGTAAAGAAAATTATGAAATACTTTAATTAATTATATCAAATGTCTTTTATAACATACTATGTATTTGTGTTTTGTCTGTCCTGTCTCGCGATGTATTATCTTATGTTTGTAATTATATTGTCCTCTTGTGCACCTGCATGTGTTTGAGGTTATGAATAAAATCTTGAATCTTGAATCTTAGAGCAGCTTATCTATGACCATTTTGATTAGAAAATCACAATCATACTGAAAATGAGCTAAAACTACAATAATAACAGTTGCTTTTATACACGTCACTTGGACTATATTGGATAGTTGTCTCATTGGCAACAATACCATATCTCCTTATTTTATACTTTTGGATAGATACAATGATTCAGAAGAAGTAATCTACATTCTTTAGACATGCAGATATTATTTCACCCAAGAAATATGCATCATAATAAGCAATATAGGTTGAATGTTTGTAACCTAGTCAGTCGTAAAATTTGACCTTTTTTTGTAACATTCGTACTAGTTTCTTGATTGTACCACATAGATAATTGATAAATGTTAAAACGTTTTCAATCATAACGCTTCTTACCATTTCAACCAAATCCACCCTCTGATGACTATTTAGATGCATAGGACATATTTTAAATTGTGCATCACTCAGCAATATGCTATAATAAATAACATGCAGTTAAATTATATTATGATATTACTAATTGATTCGACATCTTTTTGAATGGCTATTTAAAGAAATATTCTTTAGGAGCAAGTTCATCAATCAGTGATATCTCTACATGTTTCTTTAAAAAATGAAGAGGAATTTGCTCATAAATTAATATTTTTTAACGACTTTTTTTTTATTTCTAGAATTGTTTAATTGTTAAAAAGGCTCATCATTACTTTATGTATATAAACACAAGTGAAAATAACAGAACACGTATTCAAAAACACAACAATCAACTTATAAACATTTGAAAAATTGAATGACAAAAATATTCGGTTGTTCGATCTGGAGTTTTCGGAATTGCAGATGAATGGGTAGAATTACAATGCGCAATCAAAATTGTGTTAGAAAATGAACGTGTTATTTTTTTTTTCCAGAAAATTTCACAATATGTATTGTCATAATGCTTTGCATCTCACATTAAAATGTCTTGTACTAATTGTATTTTATTATATATTATATATATTGTACATATGTATTTCTCTATACCTTGTCAAAATGATGGTTTATTGAGAATAAAGATATATATATGTGCTTTAAAATTTTCAGGAGCTTGTGGATACTCAGGGAATTCTAGACAATGTAACGAGTAACAGAGAAGTGAGGGAAAATGACATTGTGTTCTCATCTGCAGAGGATTTATCATCATGTATTACAACTAGTGCTTCAAATCACGATTCAGTCATTTATACCACATCAATAGTGCAATCCCCACCATCTCCTCACCCACCATCAGATTCATGTATCATTACAAACTGTGACAAAATTCTCCCAAATTATAACGAATCAATTAAAAATAAAAACAATGGAAACAAACATCAGAATGATATACAAAGAAATATTTATGAAACAAGACCAACTAGAACAATTGTTAAAGCACTTTCAGAAAAAATAATGAAAAATAAAGTAAGTCAACAAGGCGTGACAATGCCCGTGGGCAGTACAGTACCGTTGACTAATGAGAATAACGGTATATCAGCAAGTGCAATGTCACGTGACGATAATGTGTCTGACCCTATAGAAAAACCCGATGAGTTCCAAAGTGTCTCAACGGCTACTTTAACGGCGCCAAATACGGAATCGTCAGTCACAACTTCGTTGACAACACAAGATAGTGAAAGCATGTCTCATCGTTTAGGTTCACATACAGTACTAGAAGTGGACCCTGTGTCCCTTCACATGTCAGTCGCTCATACAAATTGTTTTCCAGATATGCTGGTGAATAATTTGCAACATTTAGCAAGTCTACAACAATCTACAGGCATTAGTATTCAAGAACCAATTACCACAACGCCAATGAGACAGAACTCGTATCCAGTAACGACAAACAATTTCTACTCTCAGAACAGCAACTATATGTATCCGCCAGTGACGTCATCATTAGAGAATCAGGTAGTAGACAGAGATATAATGATGGAACGATTTATACAGCAGCAGCAGTTTTATCAAGAACAACAGCAACAACATCATCAACCAGCACATCAACAGACATACCCGTATGCTACCAATATCAAAGACAACTACACAATGAAGTCTCCTGATAGTGGATATCACGAACCTTGCTTATCTCCGACAGAACAACAGAACTCATTGGTGAGAACCATCTTTCACATCTTTTAACATTCAGATCAATGTATATATTTTGATTTAATTTTACTTTTGAAATATCAGTTCTAGGTAATAATTGCAAGTGTATAATATCAAAACAGAAATCAAATTTGTAAATAGGGAAATCCAACGACGATATTTTTAATCAAAATTTAAATTTCAGCTCCATTATTATTTATTCGTCCTTATTAAACCAAGTTAATACATGATTTACACCATAGATTTTTATCAGAAAACATATAATTGTTAAAGTTTAGACGTGAGAACAAAAATCAGACAACTGATTATTATCTTAAACGATTTTCATTAAATGTAATAATTTGGTAATTAGTATTGTCAATGATATAATTGAGATAAAAATGATATGTTTTAGTAAACGTAACCCAAGTGATTTTGTACAAATTTTTGATTATTTATGGACTTCAAGGTTCAACTAAAATATTAAATAGTGAAAGAAATTAAGTGAAAATTCATTGAAATAGTAATTGCACATATGTTAATGAAGACAAATTAAATTTTGTAGGTTTATAATAAGGAGGACAATAATTTCCAAGAGACTCCTGTTGCACCTCAGAAAACTGGCAAAAGACGGAAGTCAGCACCAGTGTTATATCCTAAACAACGATGGGCGTCAGACAAACTGACCGCATATCACCCAACGATCCCAAAATTGTAAGTAATTTAGTCAAAGTTATGTTCCTATTTTTCAAAGATTTTGATATATGTATTTGCAGGAAAACTTCAAAAAAATATTTACCTTTAAGTTTCCATGAAAATACCATTTTGTGGTTAAATTATTCTGGTGATATTTTATGTATATAATTTTATTCAAAATATTATCTTTTTCAGAGAAATAAATCCGACTGGTTACAATTACTTTATGGATACTCCGATCTCAACGTCCGTGCGGTTTGATGAAGACAGAATCACCTATGTAAACAAAGGTAAAAACTTACTCTAGATGTGATTTATTCGCTTGTAAAATTCTTAGTATATTTTTTAACCCCTAAACGTTTTTAAAATAGTATGTTTTACATTTAGATAGAATAATCGTCAGAATCGTAGATAAATAGTTTGAACACAGTCTTAACTTAGGTCTAGGCAACTGGAATATAGGGAAAAACAGAAAAGGCGGGAAATGACAGATTTAACAACTTATTTTATATTTTACAGGCCAGTATTATGCATTAAGCTTGGAGTTTGCAGGGGACAGGTTACCACCATCACAAATGGTTAAGGTAAGAGCATATATCCTTGTTATAGTTAGTTCACATCTTATTTTCCATCAGTAATTTTTTATCAAACATCGAAACGTATACATTTCAGAACATTTTATTACCAGTTATTTGTTTATTGAATTACAGTATTGGGTTTTACGAAGAAATAGGTTATTCTTTTACAAAAATGAAAATTCAATATCTTTAACTTGAAAAAATGTGAACTTGATACAGTTGTAGAAGATCTTATCTTCAATATTAACTCATTGATGAATCCATAAATCTATTCGTTGTTTTTGTAAACAGTACTCTCATCTGGAAACCAATATATTTTTTTTATTATTAATTTTACAGTCAGTAATCATGGTTGTGTTCAGGGACGACAAATCACTAGAGGATGAGAGAAAGGCATGGGAGTTCTGGCATTCACGACAGCATAGCTATAAACAGAGAGTCATTGATATTGGTAAGCAAAAATATATAGTTTAAAGTTGTATATTACTTCTTTTTAGTTTTAAAGTGTTGCTCACTATGGAGTAAGATGGAAAGCCATTCTTGAAATATTATTTAATTTGTAAAACTTGATAGTAAAATTATTTGGCAAAAACGCTCATCAAAGATACCAGCCTTACAATTTGGTACACCAGACGCGCGTTTCGTGTACATGAGACGCGTCAGTGGTTCTTGAATGAAAGTAGCTGTTTAGCCAAATCAAATACGAATTTGAAGAGCAAATCGTAGTTGGAAATAGTTTCGATTGTGTTACCTGTGAAACATTGTATTGATATTTTCAGATACAAAGGACAGTCAAGGTGTACAGGCCAGTAATATAAACGAGATTGCATTTAACGCCGTGGCTGTCAAATGGAATCCAAGAGATTCAAATGTTAAGGTATACAGGCATATCAATCAATATTAATATTATAATGTTTAGTTGTTTTAAAGGCTTTATATAACGCCTTGATTCTGTTTACGACAGTATTTCACACGAGAATGATTTTATATTAAAACAGCATTGTCATTGTGCTCAAATGAATAAATGTTGCTTTGTAAGTTGCAGAAATAATTGAATGATTTCTGTCAAGACTTTTTTTTAAAGTAATTTACTTAAATTCCGAATAACACATGCAGATTATCACGACATAGCTTCTGGATACGAAATGCGACAGTTTATATCTTCAACATCGATGCATCAAATACTTTGATATGTTAAGCTTTAATCACCAATATTTCATCAGTGTTGAACGAAAATAAATGGCTTTTTCATCGATTTTCTTTCATTTTAAGTAATAAACCTTTTAATGATTACAGGTAAATGTGGCGGTACACTGTCTCAGCACAGATTTCAGCAATCAAAAAGGTGTCAAGGTGTGTATTGGTTTTATTCTTGATCAACTTGCCATTATGTTTTTATGATGTTACAAGAAAAATTACTAATGCAATCAAAATCAATTTCATGCTCTTAGTTGTTGCAGAAATTGAATATATGAATATGAGACTTTAGTCAATACTAACCCAACTTAGAATTAGTTTTTGGAACATACATCTATGCCTAATCTGAATTGTAAAATGTATGTTACTTGTTAACCAAACCAAAACTGAAGTGGAACACTTAAATTTACGCACAAATTGATCAAATTTATGTATTTCACGCATTAGCTGCCGTTATAGGTTTTTCGTCAATTTGAAAGTACAGAATGACAAATGCATATTAAAAAAATCGAAGAAGATTTAGTTTAATATAGCTAGATAATTTATAAACCAATCATGTTTAATGTTTGCATTTTTCTTTAAAGGGACTTCCATTACACATTCAGATCGATACATTTGAAAATCAAAAAGATATATACCCTATCCATAGAGGGTATTGTCAAATCAAAGTGTTCTGTGACAAGGGAGCTGAAAGAAAAACTCGAGATGAAGAGAAGAGACGAACTGTTAGGACTAAAGACGGACAAGAAACTGTCAAACGTGAGTATAATCTAGTCTTTTTAAGTTCGTCATTTCAAGTCATTGAACATTTAAGTTTATTTTTCATTTCAATACACATTTTTATTTTATTTCATTAAATACAAGTTTGTATAAAAAGTACTTTAAATGAAAAATGACTTATAAGAAAATTTAATGGGAAAAGTCGTAAAAAAATTTAAGAATTTTGATTACGCTTTTTACAATTTCTTTTCTACCAGGAAAACGGAGTGAGATGGAAATGCACTGGCCACCATGCGAACGATCTGCTTTCTACAGCATGGCTGACACAAAAACATTTCCGGTTTTGTTTACTCCAGTCAGTGATCAAGATGACAGCAACAATAAGGTAAGTCAGAACAAAACCATTTTTATTTGATTCTAAAGTTCTAAAGAGGAATTATAACCATTTCCATGATGCAGAAACTAAGTATTTTTGAAAAGTGAGATTTCATTTCATCGAAATTTTTCACATCAACCATTTTTTTTACTCAGTATTCCATATTTGTCTCAATATTTAAATATTACACTAACAGTCTGAATTGGTCTTATACAAACTGATATTGAAATTCTTAGATGATATGAACATAAAGTATGTAAAATGCCATGCAACTAATTTAATATATCAAGACTTTTTCTTACATATAAATGAACCAATGTTTTTTTTTTATTCCAGTCAAGTCCTTTGAGTATTGGTGTGACAGATGATGATGGAAACTCGAGGTAAGGACACAGTTAACTTTACAACTTTCATCCACCTTCATTTGTTACAAAATAAAGATCATTTTTTTATTGGTTTGTAGAAAAAAGAAAAGTAATAACCTTAATATAAAACATGAAGCTCTTGAAAAAAAATTGGTAAAAAAATTGTTAAATCGATAAATTGTTCAAGAGTTCAGAATAATTAGACCACGAATCTAGGAAAACGGTGATTTTAGTTTTTGAGGTTAGAAAAAAAATGAGTTCTAGATATAATTTTACTATTAATTCTTTACAGCTTAACAAGTGCAGAAGGATTTGAAGATATACTTTGTCCGCCTGCAAAGAGAAGCAGAACAGATGCATATTATCACGATCTCCCGAAAGGTACAGTTTTTTCAGAGATAACCATTAATTCTGTTGTAGCTTTACTTAACTGTCAATTATAAGATGCTGTTGAAGATATTTATATACAAATTTGGAACTTAAATATCACTAAAGTGAAAATAACATCAAGACAATAAAACACTAATATAGGTTATTAATTTTCTGTCATGCAATTATTTTGCTGTGTTTTTCTTTCAGTGTTATTGTATGTCCGAGAACAACATGAAACGATCTATACAGCACTCATGCTACGCACACCAACTCTTCAAGGACTTCTTCAAGCTGTAAGTTACTTTTAAAACTATTTTTATTATCATCATCACCATCATTAGTAATTGTAAAATATAAAATGCATTAATATTGTCCTAGTTTACTTCGTGTTTACACCTTTAAATCGTTAACCCTTTGAATACGCCTTCATAATTATATCAAAGTATTATTATGTCAGTATTATATGGTTAGCAATATGATGCCTATTGAAAGAAGAATATAGATGGTGTGTAAAGAATTACGTGATTTAAAGAAATAAGGATATTTATTTCATTTAAAGGTTGAAGAGAAGTATAAAATACCAGCTGTCACAGTCAAAAGTACTTACAAAAGATCAAAGAAGGGGTAAGTCTAATTCAACTTATTTATATAAAAAAAACAATGCAACATATTAAAGTATAGAATATGGAAATTCATTTTATGTATAAAACCTTTATACTGGTAAAATTACATTGGTATGTTAGGTTACATTCCTACCACCCTGTGAAGTTTACACATACTAAAAAAAATATCACAATAAAAGAGACTACTAGTATAACATTCTTATTTTGTAACAATGGCAACACAAAGATGATAATAAAACCGCATACCCGGTAGATTATTAAAGAAAGAAAAAAACATACGGATTTGTAGCAACCGTTATTTACATGAAAAATACTAAAATATTTTGAATAAACCATTTAGATTTAAGAATTGCTCAATTAGTTGTTTATATGGACTACCAATCACTATTGTCTGGATAGATAATTTCCCTAAAGGAATGTGGTTTCTGCGGTAATAAATCTGTCCACCATGAAACAGTATAAAAAGTAAAGTAAATTGCTTGAAATACAAACTTTTCAGTGAAAGCATTTATAGCTTGATTCACATTAATTATTCTTGTTTTATTTTTCAGAATACTGGTACGATTAGATGATAACATTGTTCGACATTATTCTCACGAATCTACCTTTGTAATAGAACTCAATCAAATGAACGATGACAAAGACTATGAAATAATTCTATCGGAACTGGATGTCTAGTTCCTACCACGTGACATTATTCCATTTCATACAGTGCTGAATTATTGAATTTACATGTTTATTTGGGACTGTGGTTGGTGGGTTGGTGCTAAACAAGCATAATACAATTGCATAATATGATAATCTATGCCATCATACGACATATGAATATGACAATGTGACATACTGCTGACAGCAGAGATCTCTAGTCTTTCTTGTTCCATTTTTGTGGCATTATACACTCCTTAATGAGGATTTAAACGGGTACAGGGTATTGGCAAAACTTCTAGTCTCGGATCCTGGCTCACTGTTTTACACTACCGACGAAAGACAGAGATTGGGCCGGGATACCAGGCTACAAAACTTTCAGAATTTGTTATGAGGTAAACTTCCAGTGATAATCAGAATAATCTACTGACTTTAGGATTTCCTATTGCAGTTAGTGTTCATAAAAACATCAGAAAACAACATTGGTATACGTAAAAAACCCGTTTAGACCCTCTTTGTTTGTCTTAATCTCTTTTACAATACTCTTTTTTTTCTATTGAAGAATCGTTATACCAAAGTTGATATTTGTTTTGTCTATGTTTGTTAATGTTTTTGTACAGAGAATGTGTATAGTTATTTTTCTACTTTTTGAAACATGATGTACGGTTATTTTGTCTCAATTCATTGTACATTTTATAGATATCATTCATGTGACTTTCATTTGTTCATGACATTCCTTATAAGCAATATTTTGAGTTTGGTCAGAAGAATTATATGACCAAAATATATTTATAACAGGGTATGAAATTTAAAAAGAATCAAAATTAAAATATGAAATTATACAAGCAATCTTGTTTTTTCTTGGATGTGTCTAGCATTACATGAATTTGACCAACAGTGATTTCCATTGATTTGGATATAAGAGGAATCTGAATATTCTTTTACAACAATTTCTGGAGTTTCGACTGTTCACAAACACATACGAACAAACCTATCTCATCGCCGTGCTTGCAAAACCAGTTAAGGATTGTCTATATAAGATTTAATATGAAGAAATCGTGAGAGACTTAGACGAATTTTTTAAAAATAATTGACCAATTGAAGAAAACCCATAATAGTTTTTTTTTATACTAGATATAATGTCGGCTGAGCAGTATGATTTTCCGAAAAAGCGATTACACACATTCATTTATATACAATATGCAGAACTACTTAAATAAAAAATTAAATTATTTACACTGAAGTGAAAAGATCATCATAAGCTTTCAATATTTCATTTATATCTACAAATATCTATCACACGCTGCTATCTGCAAAAACAAGGTGTTCCGACTCTTTTATTTGCATTTTGACAAGAAGCCCTCTCCCCCAAAAAATTAAATAAAATAAAATAAAACAAACACTACCCCCAAAAAAAAAAAAAAAACCAACAGAAAAAGAAAAAACTAAAATAACACGATATAACGAGAGTTGAGGTTCGGTTTACATTTGAAGTAAGAAAAAGGCTTAAGAAGAGACATCTATCCACAAGAGACTAAATGATAACTATGTATAAGCATCTATAGGTTACAGTACGGTCTTCAACAATGGGCAAAACTCATACCGTATTGTCGGCTATCAAAGGCTCTGACATGAAAAAATGTAAAGCAATTTAAACGAGAAAATCGACACCTTGATGTAAGATGAAACAATAAGCGAAAAACCAAAATTGAATTCGCAGAATGCGAGGCATATGCATTACAATCCGGCGTTGACGGCGTCAATTATTTGTAGAAAGCTTTATTTCAGGAGGTAGAAGACATGTCTGCTTCATACCTTGTATGAAGATACCTTATGTTACGACGTTTCCGTCTGCAACATGTTCATTGTCCTTGACCTTTTTTTCATGGTTCAGTGACTGCTTGAAAAAATGTATAGTTTTTTGTCATGTACAATACTCACTTATTATGATAATAGGATAACTATATTTGATATATTAGATCCTTGCAAGGTGTTTGTCTGTAATAAAGGGTTCACCTGACCTCGACCTCATTTCATTGATCAGTGATCAAGGTTAACTTTACGTGGTCAAGTCTCAGATACTATAAGCAGTAGGTCATCGATATTTGGTATATAGAATTAGTGTAAGGTGTACATGTCCGACCGCCAGGTTTCATCTGACCTTGAACTTGATTTCATAGTTTATTGGACATTGTTTAGTTTTTGTGGTTTGGTCTATTGCCCATATACTTTAAGCAATATGGCCACCATATTTGGTAGAAAATAAAAGGATATGGAGTAAATGTACATGGGACAAAATCGCACACAGTACATAGAAAACATAGAAAATTATCAATGAACAGGGTGCATGGAATGATTGTAAGGTGTACATGTCTGTCTGGCAGGGTTCATCTGACCTTGGCCTCATATTCATGGTTCATTGGCCAATGTTAAGCTTCTTGGTTTTGTCAGTTTATCAGATACTATAAGCAATAAGTCAACTATATTTCGATGGATAAACAGTTTATCAGTGCTATTTTAACGAAATTTTGGCGTACATGCGGGCTTATTTGCTTTCACTTGTGTTGAACTGAACAAAGAGTTCCGTGACTAAACAGCTAAATGAAGCTGTTGACTTCGGCTTATATGTGCCTTAAATAAAGTTTCTTTGGATAATTTCTGGGTTGTGACATTCAGGTTTGCAGTTTTGACGGATAATAGTGGAACATATATTTAAGGTATATTCATCATTATGAATGATTTTTCATGGTAATAGTAGATAAATATCCTATGACAACTAACGACCGAAAATCTACATAAACCAACAGGTATTTAGACATCATTAGGTGTTGGTTTTTTAAACAATAAGCTATTAGTAATGTATTTAGCGTTTTCATCAAGTCAACGATGGGGAATTGCTCTCAGAACATGTTTATCGTTTGAAACACGTTTCGTAAAACTAGAGTTTACGAAAACGTGCTAGAAAAACTTCACATCGCACGAAAAATGAAATATCGACATTTTATTAAATCACGTGATGGAATGAAAAATCAACAGTGTATATTCATATAGACGGTCATACTTGTAAATAAATAAATAAATATCAAAACTAAACACACAAACACAAACACAAACAACTAAACAAATTAACAAACAAACAAAACACAAACAACTTTTATATTTTTTCAATTTACTTTATTCATTGAAATAAATGTTTTGGACAGTTTATAAAAAGATTGCAAGATGAACAAAACGCCTACACGAAACTACTCGTACGTTTTGTACATCGGAAATGAAAACATTGCAACATATGATAGAAGGGTCAGATTTCTTTGTAGCCCTATTGTAATTTTTTGAAGGGTCAGATTTCTTTGTAGCCCTATTGTAATTCTTAGAAGGGTCAGATTTCTTTGTAGCCCTATTGTAATTCTTAGAAGGGTCAGATTTCTTTGTAGCCCTATTGTAATTCTTTGAAGGGTCAGATTTCTTTGTAGCCCTATTGTAATTCTTTGAAGGGTCAGATTTCTTTGTAGCCCTATTGTAATTCTTTGAAGGTCAGATTTCTTTGTAGCCCTATTGTAATTCTTTGAAGGGTCAGATTTCTTTGTAGCCCTATTGTAATTCTTTGAAGGGTGAGATTTCTTTGTAGCCCTATTGTAATTCTTTGAAGGGTGAGATTTCTTTGTAGCCCTATTGTAATTCTTAGAAGGGTCAGATTTCTTTGTAGCCCTATTGTAATTCTTTGAAGGGTCAGATTTCTTTGTAGCCCTATTGTAATTCTTTGAAGGGTCAGATTTCTTTGTAGCCCTATTGTAATTCTTTGAAGGGTCAGATTTCTTTGTAGCCCTATTGTAATTCTTTGAAGGGTCAGATTTCTTTGTAGCCCTATTGTAATTCTTTGAAGGGTGAGATTTCTTTGTAGCCCTATTGTAATTCTTTGAAGGGTCAGATTTCTTTGTAGCCCTATTGTAATTCTTTGAAGGGTGAGATTTCTTTGTAGCCCTATTGTAATTCTTTGAAGGGTCAGATTTCTTTGTAGCCCTATTGTAATTCTTTGAAGGGTCAGATTTCTTTGTAGCCCTATTGTAATTCTTTGAAGGGTCAGATTTCTTTGTAGCCCTATTGTAATTCTTTGAAGGGTCAGATTTCTTTGTAGCCCCCTATTGTAATTTTTCGTTCAGGTCTAAGTTGTCCTCTTTCAAATAACATTATATGTTTTGTCACTCATGACAATAATAAAAAGAAAATAGCAGACATTGTTATGATTAAAAAAAAAACATTTTCAATAGATCCCAGCGTGAGTAAATGCATTTGATGCATCATCAACGAAGTCACAAAAGAAAAAAAAATTTAATGTGTCAATTCAAACTTTTATGCCTGGGTAGAAATTAACCAGGGGTAGGTTTTGATGATTTTTCGACTTCTTGTCGATATATTAAAACCCACTCTTACATCTGATATTTTTTTTTAAATATGTGATTTACTAAAACTGTGCGGGTTTCAAGGCGTAAATATGATTTTGGGTTTTCTGAACCAAGACATTATCCACAAATTCAATTAAAGGAAAATTCGTCAGCAGTGAGGCAAGTTTTTGTGCAAGTATTTATTCTCCAAATTTATTATTACAGTGGATTTTATGTGATAATTGTATTTTTTTTTACAATGGATTATGTGTGATAATTCTTTTGTTTTATTTGATTTCCTATGTCTAGTATTGTTCTATACATTCGATTCTGTATTCGGTCTATTTTTATCCGATGAGTGATGTAGATTTAGCCTTACATTTCTAGTGAGACACACGATTTGAGGCTTACGAGTCAAAGCCTCAGCCCGATTCAAAGACTGTTAATATTCATAAACCGTCATCGCAAAAAAGTTAACAACATATACAAAATCTTGAATATTACACAGGTTTGATTGGCTTTTGTATGCCTAACGTCCAGTGACAAATATTTCATGCATATTCAGGACAAAATTAAATCATTAATGATCCAATAGAAAGGTTTTGAGGGTCGACGATAATGATACCACGAATTTCTAACTTGAAAAGGAGACCGAGGAAGAATTGTTGCTTTGCAAATACCCCCCATGGTCTCCTTGGGCCTAATTTAATGGTTGTTTTACATAAAGAGAGCGTGGCGTGGCACCTTCCCTACATGAGGCCTTGGATTTAACACGTCCTAGTTCCGACCGAATGTGGCTGTGTATTTATACAACCCACACAGACAAACAGACACCCTTTTAAGAATGGGTTTTACTACAGGAAGGGAGATGTCCATGGATGACCACATTTTTATAAGCCAGTCAATCCTTAGGGTTTAGAATGAGAACAAATCAACATTATACTCATTAAATAGTTTCTGTAAAATGGGTCGATCAAAAAGGTCGGATACCGAATTTAAACTGCCACTTGGAAAAGGGGGTATGTTGGAAAGTGTCTCAGTACTGTATACGTACCGATACATCGAGAAACGCCAAACAAACGTCCCCTCCCAGGACATTGACCATACTGCCGCACGGAAGAAATCAAGGTTAAATATTTCTATACACCAGTACAACATTAGGATCATTCGTATGCAGAAAAAAAGCTAGGTATCCTAAAATAAAGAAAAACTGAATATGCAAGTCATATACAATGATTAACTGACAAAGAAAATGTTTCAACTCAAACTAGGATCTTTGAATAAATTTCAACTACATTGTATTTATAACTGGAATTATTATTTTTATTTTTAAGCTAGTTTCTCCCTCTTTTTCATTTCTTTTTGGGGTGGGGTGGTAGAAGAGCACTTGATAAGCTACGCTATGGTAAAAGGCTCTTCTCTATGAAAAATTCTGATTTTTGGCATAACTTTATGATGAAACTAGTATATTTAGGTAAAAATTCTAAGTTCAAAGGGGCATAACTACTAGAAAAAAGTTGAATCATAAGTTCCTGTCGATATATTCATATCTACATAGTATGTTCTTATTATGTACAAAGTTTCATGAAATTCTTTTGTGTGGTTTCAGAGGAATTGCGATGACAAGAACAGGACTGACGGACGGACGGACAAACAGACGTACGGGTCAAAAACATTATACCCTACGGAACTTTGATCCGTGGGATATAATAATACTACTTTCTAATGCTCACTAAATCATTACATTTTGTTGAAACTGCTAGTTAAAAATGTCAGATTCACGTATAGTTCCGACTCTTCTGATAAACTATCATTTGGCCGTTCCTAAAAAAATTGTATCTATCTTGGTCATTTTTATGATACAAATTTGGACTAACTAATTAGCCTTAAAGTTGTTATATCGTGGCAGAAAAGTCAAGTGTTTGGAACCAAAGCCTGAGGCAAAGGAATACATTTTATCTGTTTGTATACTTTCCTATTTTTATTTAAATTGGTGAGGCAATTGACTAGCTGCCTTAATGTTAGCTACGTCATCGCCTATACAATAAACACATGAAAATCTTTCTTACCATCAAATCTTTACGACGATGTATTCGTCTAAGTGCTGGAAATTTTGTGTCTGTAGAAATGAGATTTTGCAAGGAAAGGGAGACGACTGCATTTATAATAAACATGTAGAAATCGTTTACAGTTATTTACTTTATGGTTGTTATTGCAATTATGATAATGTCCTATTTTTACCAATAATTACAGACACTCGTTTGTCGACATATGAGGAGGTGGACGGGGGGTCCCTGATTCCCACTTCCCTCCCCCTTTACTCCCAGACAAAAATCGTCCAAAAAATATTTCCCAGGATATCCCTTTTTTTTCTCCACTTCTTCCCCCGGTTCCCGCCCCTCATTCCCATGATGTCTTACCCCTGTCCATCCCCTCACATAATAACTTACAGTTTCTTTTATATTTATATACCTTTGAGTTTTGCTTTTCGTCTCTTAAGTCATTCTTCTCGCGCTCGCTGTGGTAACGACAGCCTGGTGCGCAAGTGTGTACGATTTTAGTACAAAAAGATTGTTTTACTGATTTAAGCATTTTAATATTTGTTAGTATCAGTGTTAAAATTTTTCCTGTACAAGATGTTAGATTTAATTTCTTCCTTCAAATAAATTTGTGCTTAAGATTTAGTTCGTTATGTGTCACGTGGCTGTAATAAAAGACTTACCACAATGGACAACGTACATACCACTTTTTGTCGCTAGTCCCAGTGATTAATCGCACACCACTGGTCAGAGGTACTAAAACTTTTATCTTTGTGTCTAAGATTTTCAATTCTTTCCAATTATACATGTCTCTTTTTTAATCTTAACCTGTCTATATGCGAATCAACACACAAAGTTCTTTGAAATAAATAGAATAAATTTAACAGAAATTATAAAAATCTGTCATCAACAGTAACTTTTCTGAAGGACAAAAGCATCAGCATGCAATTTTTTTATGAGATCCTTTTAAAAATTACAATAAAATTTGAAGTTCGTTATGTTGACACAACATCGGCCCTCAGACAGAAAAAAGGTAGGGCCAATTTCCGGTTGGGGTGGCAAGCAGCTGATACATCCAGTACCCCACCCTTTTCATATGTATTGCATGTTTAAAAACTCATAGCCTATAATATATCATTTTACAAAAAAGGTTATTTCAGAAATATTGGCAGATATTTCCTAATTTAACTAGCAATTAAGTTCGTGCATTATAAAGGCAACAGTAAGACCGCTGTTCAATAGTCATAAATCGATTAAGCGAAAACAAATCCGTTTCACAAACCAAAACCGAGGGAAACACATCAACTATAACATTATAACATTCTCTTTTGGAATAAATACGATTTAAAAATGAATCGATAGAAATGTTTAGGAACTTTACCCAGACTCGTTTTATTTTAATCCATTTTCTATTCAAAATTTCGAAATGGAGTTGCACCACTAAGAATTTATCAAGGAGATATGAAAAATTTACGATTTTGAGTCTGTGATAATTGTAAAAATATTTTAGAAGATGAAGCCCATGTAATGTTAACGTGTCTATTATATTACGATTTTAGGAATCCTTTAAGTCTTTTGATGATAAACAAAAATAAGTGTTTTTATTCACAAATATTAATATAATTCGTTGCTGTGCCAAAGCATGTTATCTTACATTTAATAGGCGTAAAATGTTTTATTCTGTAACGTATATTATGTACATATACATGTTTTATAATAGACGAATTTGTTGTAATATTTTAATGTTATAGTTTCTTATCTGTATAGAATGGATATCTATAGTATACATTTAATGTAATGTAGTATTGTATATTATTGAGAGAGGAGACTTAAATCAAATTTTTAATTGAATTTCAATTTTATTTTTATACTTATAGCTTACATAGTAATACATTTGAATACAACCTCGTTTTTTGTTTACGTATTTATTTATCAAAATTTTACATTATTTACTTTTAAAATTTGTTTATTTTTCCCCATTGTTTAATTTGTATCGTTTGAAGTAAAATTGTTATGTGAACACTTATCTTACTCCTGTGCACTTAATACTTTGTGTCATAATTGTAATCATCTTTGTGCCCTTACATCCCAAAATAATTATTTGAAAATCTTTTTGATCTAACAAATTCTATCATAGGCATTGATTGGCGATTAATTAAATAATTAACAAAAGCTTTACAACGTTGACCCCGAGTTGAACACTGCTTGAGTAACGAGATGAGCACGAGTTCCCAATTAGAGACCGGTATTACTTATTGTCAATTCAAAAATATAAATATAAAAAAATGTAATATTTCAAACATAAGCATTTAACATTTAATTCGTAATAATTGACAGTTAAAATTCAGACTTACAAAAAAAAATGCTTTCAAGAAGATTATTTGACACATGTGATGAATTTAATATCATTCCAGCATCTATATCTACCCTGAGTTTTGATTCTACACCAGTAAAGGCTAATGACCTTATGTCTGTGATGACTCCAAACATCAATCGAAATCTGTTTCCTGGTGATGACGAGGATTCTGGTCTCGGTATGGATGATCATATTACTTTTACACCTAGCTTGAAGAAATCTGTCAAGAGACAGCGTAAAGAAGATGACAGCTCAAGTTGTTCAAAACGTCCAAAAGTTTGTACCGATATAAAGGCTGTGATCACCAAACTTGAAGAGAACGATGACTTCATAGCCGATGGTAGTAGATTACATACTTTACCAACTGTTACTGGAAAGCATTCTGATTTGAAAAGCATCACTCCACAAACACTTGCTGATGTTGTTAATGGAGACTATGATGACGTAATCAGTAACTACAAGATCATCGACTGCCGATACCCGTATGAATTTAAAGGTGGACATATAAGAGGAGCGGAGAATATGTATTTGCATGAAACCATTTTAACTTTGCTTCGTAAACCGACTGAAGATAAACAAGTTGTGATCTTCCACTGTGAGTTTTCGTCCGAAAGAGGTCCTAAAATGTTACGATTTCTCAGAAGCAAAGACAGGGAACTCAATCAAGAAAACTATCCATCACTGAACTTTCCAGAAATCTATTTACTAGATGGTGGCTACAAGGCATTCTTCAATGAACAGCCAGATCTATGTGACCCAGTGAGCTATCGACCAATGCTTCATTCCGACCACTCAGAAGATTTGCGACGTTTTCGAGTCAAGTCAAAGTCCTGGACAGCTGGTGAAAAACGAAGATATGCCAAAAAATTAATGAGACTTTAGAACTGTCTTATAAATTTAGAAATTCGCTAGTGCTAATAGTTATCTGTGATAGAAGCAATTTCAGTGCTTTGTTTTATACAAACTGTGTTTTATTGTTATTGTTATTAGTTATAAACGTATTGATATATTAAAGATTACCGATATTTAAATGTTTTTTTGTCATGATGTATGATTTTTTACTGCTGTAACTGAAAAAGACCTCAACTTATTTTAAACAAGCCTATGTCAAAATGAACACAGTTAAAAGGTGGAATGAGATAAAAATTGATAACATGAACAAATCAGCATTCGGAACATAAAATATGCTATTAATGGCAATTTAATGCGCTTGCTGTTCGTTGTGAGCCAACGCTCCGTGCTGAAGGCAGTACTTTGACCTATAATTGTTTACATTTTATACATTGTGACTTGGATTGAGAGTTGTCTCATTGGCACATATACCAGATCTTCTTATTTATACACTATGGGCTATTCACTATTTTCATTGATAATTCTTCAATCTCTTCCAAATTTGAACCAAACTTGACAGGAATAATACATTGAAGATCTATAATAAGTCTCCCATTCGTTCCGATCGGAGGAAAACTTGACCATTAGACAATCTTAAGTTCTGAATGACCATTTAAAAAAAACTTATACTCTGAAATAACAAGACGACATGTTTATTTATGTGTTTTGAAATTTAGTGTGACATCCATTTTCGCTGAACTAGTATACATTATTGGTAAGGGGCCAGCTGAAGCCCGCCTCCGGATGCGGGATTTTCTCGCTGTGTTAAAGACACGTTGGTGGCTTTGGGCTGTTTTCTGTTCTTTGGTCGGGGTGTTGTCTCTGACACATTTTCCGTTTCCATTCTCAATTTCATTTGAAGCTTTATATTTATGTTTGGTTGCTCCTCTGCACAGATCCTCATTTTATTTAATGTTGAACGGCTACCAGTCATGGCGGAATTAATGTCACATAGAGCTGTTAACAAACCTTCAAGTTGGACAAAACTGTCGGTTAAAAATGTCAGATTCACGTACAGTTCTGACTCTTCTGACAAACTATTATTTGGCCGTTCCTAAAAAAGTCATTTGTTTCTGTCTTGGTCATTTTTATGATACAAAGTTGGACTAATTAGGCTTAAATCTAATATTGAAGGGCATAAAAGTAAAATGTTTGGAATCAAAGCTTGAGGCACAGGAATACATTTTATCTGTTTAATACTTTTCTATTTTTATTCAAATTGGTGAGGCAATTACGGAGCCCCGCTAGGGACACACAAAGAAAAAAATACATATTGTGCGGACAACTTAAACATATCGTGCGCACAACTTACATAAATTGTGCGCACAAAATAATATATTGTGCGCTCAAATTCATTGAGCTTACACATGGTACCGCGCTTTAATGTATCCTTTTCAAAGCGACAGGATGGCGAAATGCATAAGGGTTTATTATGAAATGGGGTTAGATTACATGGAAATACTACCAAGCTCAAGCTAGCAGTCACTCGCTAGCAGCCAGTTTTCAGATATGTCTATGAACCCAAAAGTTGCATAAGATTCAAACGTACTCAAAATGTTTTTATTAATATATAACCACTATATTATCAGTTTTTAACATATAATTAAGCAGTCGAAGACACTATTCAATGACTTAAAAAATTTCATTTCCTGTTCATTAATTTAAAGACAATAGTATTCGCTTTCAATATACCAAACAGCGTGCTGCACGATTTAAATTTCTAATAGTCAACAGTTTTGATTGTATATAGAATCGTAAATAATTATAAAATTATTGAAATGCTGTCAAAATTGCTTGTAACTTGGAATCGACTTTGACATCAGAAATTATTTTTGTGATATTGTGTCAAATAGCTTTCCATATTCTCGGCATCCTGTCAAATAATTCCTGAAAAGTAAAAATTGTTCTACATTACAAGAAAATAAAGTTGCGCTCGTGCTTTAATATTTTTTTAATAAGACAAATCTGTTTTAACGAAACATTTTATTTCTGAACCAGTGGATTTCTCTTACTTTTGATTTGACGAAAGGTTTATTTTTGTACTCAACGTATGGTGGGCAAGGAAACTAGATATCATTGAGATGGGAGCCATCTCTGTGGGCCCCGCTGTGAATAATGTGTGGTAAAAAAAATTTGTATCTTTATCATTGAACATGGGGTTGTCAACTGAAAGCGAAGTTTATGACCTTGACCTTTGACCTAGGAAGTTGTACATAAATTATGACACACCCTCTGGTGTTGGTTTATATACATGTCAAGTATAAACTTTGAAATCATAACGGTTCTCAAGATATAGAGCGGACACGATCTTTACCATAAGACATGGGGTTGTCAACTAAAACCAAAGTTTTTGACCTTGACCTTTAACCTAGGAAGTTGTACATACATAATGACACACCCTCTGGTGTTGGTTTATATACATGTCAAGTATAAACTTTGAAATCATAACGGTTCTCAAGATATAGAGGGGACACGATCTTTACCATAGGACATGGGGTTGTCAACTAAAACCAAAGTTTTTGACCTAGGAAGTTGTACATACATTATGACACACCCTCTGGTGTTAGTTAATATACATGTCAAGTATAAACTTTGAAATCACAACGGTTCTCTTGATATAGAGCGGACACAATTTGTTACGGACGGACGGACAGACTGATCACTATTCGGCGGGGCCCTAATTATTTACTATCTATTAAAAGAAAAAATTAAATTTTTACTATACCCCGACTTGGAATTTTGGTCAAGCAGGCCCTAGGTCCCAAGCTTCTGTTTGCACCTAGCAAAAGTATTGTCGTAGGGAATTTTTTATTAACTTTTCCGTAAGGGTGAGGTAGGGTGTCCGACCCCAACTTTGAACCTAATTTAAAATAAAACTAAGCCGAACAACACCCTGGATTTTTTTTAAAAATTAGGTTCAAAGTTGGGTCGGACACCCCCCCCCCTTTCGGAAAAGTTAATAAAAAATTTCCTACGGCAATACTTTTTTCCTTACTAGGTGCAAAGTGAAGCTGGGTAGCTGAGGTCTACTTGAGAAAAAATCCAGGGTGTTGTTCGGCTTAGTTTTGTTTTTAAATTAGGTTCAAAGTTGGGGTCGGACACCCTACCCCACCCTTACGGAAAAGTTAATAAAAAATTCCCTACGGCAATACTTTTTTTCCGCACTAGGTGCAAAGTGAAGATGGGTAGCTGAGGTCTACTTGAAAAAAATTCCAGGGTGTGTGTACGGCTTAGTTTTTTTTTAAAGTAGGTCCAAAGTTTGGGTCGGACACCCTACCCCACCCTTACAGAAAAAGTTAATAAAAAATGTTCTACGGCAATACTTTTGTCCGCACTAGGTGCAAACGGAAGCTAGGGACCTAGGGCCTGCTTAATCAAAATTGCAGGTTTGGGTATAGCACGGATTTTTATTAAATAGCTAATAAATAATTTCCTTGCCCACCATACTTTGAGTACAAAAAAATAAACCTTTCGTCCAATCAAAAGTAAGCGAAATCCACTGGTTCAGAAGTAGAACGTTTTGTCAAAACAGAATAGTCTGGCAAAAAAAAATGTTAAAGCACGAGCGCAACTTTCTATTCTTGTAATGCATAACAACTGTTACTTTTCAGGAACTATTTGACAGGATGCCGAGAATATGGAAAGCTAATATCGCAATTTTGCCAGCATTTAAATAATTTCATAATTATTTACAATTCTATATACACTCAAAAGTGTTGACTATTAAAAATTTAAAGCGTGCATCATGCTGTTTGGTATATTGAAAGCGAATACTATTGTCTTTAGTTTAAATCAATGAACAGGAAATGAAATTTTAAAATCATTGAATAGTGTCTTCGACTGCTTGATGATATATTAAAACAGATAATTTAATGGTTATGCATTAATAAAAACATTTTAATAGATATAGGAAGATGTGGTATGAGTGCCAATGAGACAACTCTCCATCCAAGTCCAAATTTAAACCATTATAGGTCAAAGTACGGTCTTCAACACGGAGCCTTGGCTCACACCGAACAGTAAGCTATAAAGGGCCCCAAAAATTACTAGTGTAAAACCATTCAAACGGGAAAACCAACGGTCTAATCTATATAAAAAAGGAGCAACACTAAGAACCACATCAACAAACGACAACTACTGAACATCAGATTCCTGACTTAGGACAGGTGCAAACAAATGCAGCGGGTTTAAACGTTTTAATGGTACCAAACCTTCACCCTTTTTCTGAAACAATAGTGTAACATCACAACATAGAAAGACACACTATAAAATATCAACTGAAATAGCTTAACTCAATCAAAGGACATATTTACACCAGTAAACATACACTGAACAAATAAATTTGACCTATGATACAATGTAAATACAAAATAAATAAACTAAGGGAAGAATAATAAAAGTAACATGTTATATCGGTATGAAAGACCCTACATCAACTGTCAAGATGAAGAACAGGAATAAAAGCCCTGTTCATTGATAATTTTCTATGTTTTCTATGTATTGTGTGCGATTTTGTCCCATGTACATTTACTCCATATCCTTTCATTTTCTATGAAATGTTAATAAGTTCTTTTGAATCTAATGCAACTTTTGGGTTTATAGACATATCTGAAAACTGGCTGCTAGCTTGAGCCTGGTGGAAATACTCGCACTTTTAGTAAAAATCATCACTGCATTGTTTCTTATCGACACCTGAAACGAAAACTGAAGAAGCTACGTTTATTTCGTCTGAAACTTGGTTTACAAACATATGCCTTTGAAGCTGCCACTTTGTATCGGTGTTTATTGGAACGGTTTGAAACAGACTTGGCATTAGAGTGAGGTCACTATCGAACTTATGTAGACTTTGATAATATGGTTTTACCTATTCTATTGTAACAATTTTAAAACTACTATTTGTGCTTATGCATTATACTTTATGTCTGCAAATCTCAAGATTTTGTTTATGTTGATTGACACAAGACTGACATGCTGCTCAATTCACGACTTTGATTTTGTTATGCCCCGTCGACGATATAAGATGGTCATTATATTTAAAAGTCTTTGCGTCCGTCCATCCGTCCGTCTCTTTTTAGGATAAATGTTTTGGTCATAGTAGTTTATGATGAAGTTGTAGTGTCATCAACTTAAATAAATTATGTGGTTTCTCTGAAGATATCATTGTATAAGTGTAAAGTAAGTCAAATCGACTTAAAACTAAGTACACGTACAAGTTCTTTATTAAATGATTACTATGTTTGATCATGTTTAAGTACCGTTTTGACCCAAAATCTACTGTTCATTATTGAAATGTGACGGTGTGATCAGTCTAAGAAGTTCACCATGAAGTTGTGATCAAATAAAAGTAAAACTGAGTACATATATAAATCAGAAAATGTAATATGAGTGCCAATGAGACAACTCGCCATCAAGGTCACAATGTATTAAAAGTTAACAATTATAAGTTAAAGTACGGTCTTCATCACGGAGCGTTGGCTCACACCAAACAGCAAGCTATAAAGGGCCCCAAAATGACTATTGTAAAACAATTTAAACGGGAACTGGAAGCTAGTTTACATTCCAGGGGCGTACCTGCCGTTAGGCACTTTAGGCATGTGCCTACACATAATTCTTTCACAAATATTTGTATTATTAACAAAAATAATAAACAGCGTTATCTGTAGATGCAGGTGAAGTCGTCAAAACTCTTTAATTATCAAATGTCATTGGTACACTAGTCTATCATCCTTAGTGAATGGAGTATTGGATAGAATTATATGTCATTATATTCCACCTTATATAGAAGCTAAAAACTAGAACTTTGGTTCAGATCATTTTACTTCTATCAATAAATACTTGAATGAACCTCAACATGCTCAAGACCCTGACATTTTATTCTAAGATACATGATTTTTTTAATTAGCTTATGTTGGCTTTCAACTAGCTTTCCACTTGGTCTTCATCCGACCTACAATAAAACCCTTGCCAAAGTTGGGTGGCCGTTTGGCTGTGCGGGATGTATAAATACACAGTCACGTCTGGTTAGAATGGGGACGTTAAATCCGATGCCTAGTGTAGAGAGAATGCCACGCTCTCTGCACGTTAGGAACACTTACAACAACTCTTTGAGGGGTTCGTAGGTGGTCTGCTGAAAGGCAAAATTTCTGTTCCTATCCAACAAACCCTCCGGCATTTTCCAATGCAATGCATTTCCAAATTTCCAGACCTCCATTCTAGACGACCCCCATTACAGGACCTAGCTACCTGTTGTATTTATTGTAAATTTGTTTTTATCCTGAACATGCATGCACTATTTGTCACTGGACGTTTAGCAATCAATCAACTAGCTTTCAGTAACTTCGAGTACTCTCAGATCTACGTGTAAGTCTAGGCTAGTCTATGAAAAGGTATATACTATGAAATTTAGAGCGAGGGGAGGGGTGGGGTGGGGTCAGAGGGTTGCGAAACTCCCTTTTTTGGACGAGAAATGCTTTTGAATGGGGACATATGGTTGGAACCACCCCCCCTTTTATCCTGGGTTGGAACCCCCTTTTAAAAATGGCTGGACCTGTCCCTGGTATGTCCCAATAGATAGTCTAGCGGATAGTCATCGAAAACCAACTACCAATAAATCAAAGATACTAGGGTTTATGTTTATTTTATTCATTTCAAAGTAAAAACTAAAAGATTTATCAGAACATGTATATATATATTTAGGTGGCACATTCTCTTCAGACATTATCACGGTTTTTCAACTAATAACATACCTCAACTAATAACATACCTGAACATGCATGAAATATTTGCCACTGGACATTAATAATAGATCAAGTTGCCTTAATTTCCCTTCACAAGGTTTCATAGTACACACTTTTTGGTGTACAAAGTAATTGCATGGATGATAAATTACCACAATTTTAAGATGGCGTTGTACTCTAATCAAGGTATAAAGAACCAAATTTGTTACTCTTTATTTAAATGAAAGAAACTTGCAATCGTCAAAAACAGTTTTTTAGATCCAAAGATTTTAATAGCAGGATATTTAAAAATCAATGTGAAAACTAGTTACAAACTATTTAATTTAATTTGGAACACAACATTTTATTTCAAAATAGCCAGTGGCAATTTTTGTTTTAATATCTTGATTACGATACAATGAAATCTTACCCTTGTGGTCATTCATGCGTAGTTACTTAGTACACGGAAATAGTATGTACTATGAAAATTAGAAGACAAATTCAAGCAATTTGATTGGACAAGAAGTTGTAAGTATGTGCTAATGACCATAATTATTCAAATTCCTAAGCAGGTAGGGATTTTACATTACATGATATAAGAAAATATGAATTTCTTGAATTTTGTTAGATAGTATGAACAGAACAGAACTTCTGCATGAGGAATCGACTGTGTGTGTGTATGTGTTTGTGTGGCCGGGGGAGGGTGAAGGTTTAAGAATCAAAAGATGAATGATCGGTGCCTAGCCCAAAGGATAGTATTATTATATAGTAGTCTCAGTGTTTACGTGCCTATTTTTTTAATGAAGGATCGTCAATATGTACTATCAATTAACGTATATATCAATTATCCTCAATCAGAAAGGAATAGATATGAAATACTAAACAGGATGTACTGCTTAATTAAAGGGCTGCGCTGATCTACGCTGGGCAATGCATATTGTAAATATTTTTTTTTTATATTTCCGATTATACTGCCGGTTAATTCATCAGTCAGATGTTATTGTAAAATTATGTAAAATTCTTCGAACTTTTCTTCATGTATATTATCATGATAAAATGACCAGTAAATTTTATGTTTTTTTGTACACAAAATTTTGCAACTAAAAATGCTGAAAACCGTTTTCCGTCGGGGGGCTTTGCCCCCCTGAAAACCCTATCAGGGCTCTGCCCTGGACCTGCTGGGGCCTTCAGCGGCCCCAGACCCCCTGCCGCAATTTGTGCCTACAGTTTATTGGATACCTAGCTACGCCCCTGAATTCAATTGCAAAAAATGGAAATCATGTTCCCTGGTCTAGGCTATTATCAATCAATACACATCTAATTGACCTCACACTAGTCATATATAAGTCTGCATAGACATACTGAAAAAACAAGAGTGGACACACTGAAACGTCTCGCCTGTTCTTGTGTTCATAATTGAATTTATGTTGAAAGTAAAAACAAGGAAGTGTATACCCCAAGCATTACATTAAATTAACATTATGTTAAACTAACATTTAATGTTCAATTTACATGACAGCCATGTAGGCCATACAATCATTGCGAACAACAAATTTAGGTAACCAATAGCTAGCCTAAAAGTATCTCAGAAACAAAACCTACGCGCCTTTTAATTATTTTATACATAAAATACAGTTCTACTATACCTTTACTACCGTATCTGAAAAACAGACTAAATCTGACATATTTAACATTGACCAATAAACCATGAAAATAAGGTCATGGTCAGATGATACCGAGCCAGACAAATATATATACCTTACAATCATTCCATAAACCAAATAAAGTTCACTTATTCCTTATAGTATCTGAAAAACAGACCAAACAACAATCAAATAACATGGACCAATGAACCATGAAAATAAGATCAAGGTCAGACGATTACTGCCAGACAGACAAGTACACCTTACAAACATTCCATACACCAAATATATCTAACTAAATGCTTCTAATATCCGAGAAATAGACCAAAACACAAAAAGTTAACTTTGCCGGACCACTGAACCATGAAAATGAGGTCAAGGTCAGATGACACCTGCCAGCTGGACATGTACACCTTAACGTCAAGTGAAAACTGTTTTACTTATTTTGTGCGCACAATATATTTAAATTGTGCGCACAATATATTCAAACTGTGCGTACAATATATTATAGTGTGCGCACAATATATGTTTTTTTTCTTTGTATGTCCCTAGCGGGGCTCCGTAGGCAATTGACTCGCTACCTTAATGTTAGCCACGTAATCGCCGATGCAATATACACATCAAAAAAGACTTACAAACATCAGAAAATCTTTCTCACCATCAAATCTTTACGACGATGTATTCTTCTTCTTCGTCTTAAACCCTTATGTCTGAACACATGATATACTAACTCATATATACCGGTTCATCGTATTTTGCAAGGCATGGGAGACAACTGCATTTCTAATAAACAGGTAAAAATCGTTTACAGTTACCAGTTATTTACTTTATGGTGTTACTGCAATTATCATAAAGTCCTATTTTTACCTATAATTACAGACACTCGTTTTTTCGACATAAGAGGGATGGACAGGGAGAGGGGGTCCCTGATTCCTACTTTCCTTCCCTGCCCCTCACTTCCAGACGAAAATCGGCCAAGAAATAATTCCCAGAATATCCTTATTTTTTCTCCACCTCTTCCCCCAGTTCCCGTTCCTCATTCCCATGTTGCCTTACCCTTGTCCATCCCCTCACATAATAACTTGCAGTTCCTTCTATATAATATAAGTTTTGCTTTCGTCGCTTAAGTCATTCTTCTCGCGCTCGATCGCTGTGATTACAACAGTCCACAAATGTGCACGATTTTAGTGCAACAAAGATTGTTTTAGCATCAGCGTGTAAACATTTTTCCTGTACAAGATGTAAGATTTAATTTCTTACTCAAAATAAATTTGTGCTTAAGATTAAGTTTGTAATCTGTCACGTGGTTGTAATAAAAGACTTACTACAATGGACAACGTATATACCACTTTTTGTCGCTGGTCCCAGTGATTAATCGCACACCACTGGTCAGAGGTACTAAAAACTTTTATCTTTGTCTCTAAGATTTTCCGTTCTTTCCAATTATACGTGTCTCTTTTTTAATCTTAACTTGTCTATATGCGAATCAACACACAAAGTTCCTTGAAATAAGTAGAATAAATTTAACAGAAATTATAAAAAAAAATATGTCATCAACACTCAATTTTCTGAAGGACAACAGCATCAACATGCAATTTATTTTATGAGATCCTTTTATCAAATACAATTACATTTGAAGCTCGTTAACTTGACACAACTACGGCCCTCAGACAGAAAATAGGTAGAGCCAATTTTTCCTTGTATTTGTTTCATTCGCAGGTTCAAAAAGATCATTGTTGAAGGCCGTACCGTGACCTGTAATTGCTTATATCTTTGTCATTTCAACTCTGGTGGATAGTTGTCTCGTTGGCAATCTAACCACATCTCCTCATTTTTATAATGAATGACTACAATATCGGAAAGCAAGCAGAGTACTAAAACATGCTGACATGAAACTCTCGAGATGAAACTATGCCGTCCTAGTCTCTTATAGTAGTTCCGGTGGCTGTACTTTAGGGAAGATTTCATAAGCAACGTCTTAAAACCAGTACAGGGAGACACTTATGCAATGACCAGAATAATTTTCCAGACACTTGTCTTGTTAAAATACTCTACATACCTTTTCTAGTTTAGTTTAGTTTAGTTTAGTTTAGTTTAAACAGTATTTTATTCAAATAAATTGAATTGGATTGGGCAACAGGCATAGCCTATGTAAGCTCTCCTAACCTTTTCTAGTTAATTAACGGTGTATATGTATATTTTTTAGATACAAATGCGTGTGCTTAATATTCAAAATTGTCAGACTTTTGACGTCAAATTTGGGGAGTTTTTGTTTTAAATAGTACTTGTTTTGCAATACTATCATCACGAGTAAAGAAATAAATCTTCAAAATAGCAGTGCAGAATTGTGTCCATCAGCGTGTCAACCAGCTCTTCATCGGTCACCAACAACGTCGCTATTAAGGATGTACTTCGGTCAGGTTTATGATTTTTTGTCAGATGTTCGGACTTCTTGGGTTTTTCCTACGATACAGGGTAAAATATTTTGCCCCATATCACCCACTTTTCTTGTCATAGAAGACTTCAATAGCTCATAAAAAGGTTATTACCAAAATTTAAGCAAATAATGCCAATGCTAAATATAAGGTAAAAGTCAGTCTTTTCCCGCCATTTTTAAAAAGTCAAATATCGCAAAATTGAGTTCCATAACCTATCATTATTTTTAGCTTATTTTGTTCCTTTACTAATGCTCTTTTGACTTATAGTATCAATTTTAAATTCTATATTTTTAAGTACAGCGTAATTGATGTTATAAAAATAATTATCTGGAAGGATACGTTCTGTAAGGACCAGTTTGGGAAAAAGATAACAATACAGAATCATTGTGGCAGCTTGCTCCCGGGCCAGTTCGATCCTTCTGTGGTTGGGGTGAGCAGCTGAGACATCCTGTAATCCACCCTTTTCACATGTATTGAATATTTGAAAAATCATACCCTATAATATATTATTTTACAAAAAGACATATAGGTATATTACACTATAAACGATTTAAAAATGAATTGATAGAAATGTTTAGGAACTTTACCCAATATCGTTTTGTTTTAATCTATTTTCTATTAAAATTTTCGAAATGGAGTTGCACCACTAAGAATCGGTCATGGAGATTTGAAAAATTTACGATTTTGAGTCTGTGATAATTGTAAAAATATTTTAGAAGATGAAGCCCACGTAATGTTAACGTGTCTATTACAATACGGTTTTAGGACCATTTAAGTCTTTTGATGATAAACAAAAATAAGTGTTTTTATTCACAAATATTAATATAATTCGTTGCTGTGCCAAAGTCTGTTATCTTACATTAAATAGGCGTAAAAATATTTTATTCTGTAACGTATATTATGTACATATCCATATGTTTTATAAAAGACGAATTTGTTGTTATGGTTTAATGTTATAATTTCTTATTATCTGTATAGAATGGCCTCCTGTTTAATATCTATATAATACATGTAATGTATTATATATTATTGAGATAGGAGACTTAAACCAAATATTTAATTGAATTTCATCAATTTTATTTTATGCTTATACCTTACATAGTAATACATTTGAATACAACCTCTTTTTTGTTTTCGTATTTATTTATCAAAATTTGGCATCATTTACTTTTATTAAAATTTTTTCCCCATTGATTTAATTTGTATCGTTTGAAGTAAAATTGTTATGTGAACATTTATCTTACTCCTGTGCACTTAATACTTTGTGTCATGATTGTAATAATCTTTGTAGCCTTAAATCCCAAAGTAATTATTTGAAAATCTTTTTGATCTAACAAATTCAATCATAGGCATTGATTGGCGATTAATTAAATAATTAACAAAAGCTTTACAACGTTGACCCCGAGTTGAACACTGCTTGAGTAACGAGATGAGCACGAGTTCCCAATTAGAGACCGGTATTACTTATTGTCAATTCAAAAATATAAATATAAAAATTCGTAATATTTCAAACATAAACATTTAACATTTAATTCGTAATACTTGACAGTTAAAATTCAGACTTACAAAAAAAAATGCTTTCAAGAAGATTATTTGACACATGTGATGAATTTAATGTCATTCCAGCATCTATATCTTCCCTGCGTTTTGATTCTACACCAGTAAAGGCTAATGACCTTATGTCTGTGATGACTCCGAACATCAATCGAAATCTGTTTCCTGGTGATGACGATGATTCTGGTCTCGGTATGGATGATCATATTACATGTAAACCTAGCTTGAAGAAATCTGCCAAGAGACAGCGTTTAGAAGATGACAGCTCAAGATGTTCAAAACGTCCAAAAGTTTGTACCGATATAAAGGCTGTGGTAACCAAACTTGAAGAGAACGACGACTTCATAGCCGATGGTAGTAGATTACATACTTTACCAACCGTCACTGGAAAGCATTCTGATTTGAAAAGCATAACTTCACAGACACTTGCTGATGTTGTTAATGGAGACTACAATGACGTGATCAGTGACTACAAGATCATCGACTGCCGATACCCGTATGAATTTGAAGGTGGACATATAAGAGGAGCGGAGAATATGTATTTGCATGAAACTATTTTAACTTTGCTTCGTCAACCGACTGAAGATACACAAGTTGTGATCTTCCACTGTGAGTTTTCGTCCGAAAGAGGTCCTAAAATGTTACGATTCCTCAGAAGCAAAGACAGGGAACTCAATAAAGAAAACTATCCATCACTGAACTTTCCAGAAATTTATTTACTAGATAGTGGCTACAAGGCATTCTTCAATGAACAGCCAGATCTATGTGACCCAGTGAGCTATCGACCAATGCTTCATTCCGACCACTCAGAAGATTTGCGACGTTTTCGAGTCAAGTCAAAGTCATGGACAGCTGGTGAAAAACGAAAATATGCCAAAAAATCAATGAGATTTTAGAACTGTCTTATAAATTTAGAAATTTGCTAGTGCTAATAGTAATCTGTGATAGAAGCAATTTCAGTGCTTTGTTTTATACAAACTGTGTTTTATTGTTATTGTTATTAGTTATAAACGCACTGATATATTAAAGATTACCAATATTTAAATGGTATTTTGTCATGATGTATGATTTTTACTGCTATAACTGAGAAAGACCTCAACTTATTTTAAACAAGCCTACGTCAAAATGAACACAGTTAAAAGGGTGGAATGAGATAAAAATTGATAACATGAACAAATAAGCATTCGGAACATAAAATATGCTATTAAAATGGCTTTAATGCGCTTGATGTTCGATGTGAGCCAAGGCTCCGTGTTGAAGGCCGTACTTTGACCTATAATTGTTTGCTTTTTATACATTGTGACTTGGATTGAGAGTTTTCTCATTGGCACTCATACCAGATCTTCTTATTTATACTCTATGGGCTATTCACTATTTTCTTTGATAATTATTCATTTCTTCCAAATTTGAACCAAACTTGACAGGAATAATATATTGAAGATCTATAATAAGTCTCCCATTCGTTCCGATCGGAGGAAAACTTGACCATTAGAGACAATCTTTAGTTCTGAATGACCATTTTAAAAAATCTTCTACTCTGAAATAACAAGACGACATGTTTGTTTATGTGTTTTGAAGTTTAGTGTGACATCCATTTTTGCTGAACTAGTATACATTATTGGTAAGAGGCTAGCTGAAGCCCGCCTCCGGATGCGGGATTTTCTCGCTGTGTTGAAGACACATTGTTGGCTTTGGGCTGTTTTCTGTTCTTTGGTCGGGTTGTTGTCTCTTTGACACATTTCCCGTTTCCATTCTCAATTTCATTTGAAGCTTTATATTTATGTTTGGTTGCTCCTCTGCACAGATCCTCATTTTATTCAATGTTGAATGGCTACCAATCATGGCGGAATTAATGTCACATAGAGCTGTTAACAAAACTTTGAAGGTTCTATTTGGTCAATTTAAAAAAAAAATCTTCTTTGAAACTGCAAGCAGAAATGTTTAAAACCTTAGGCGATTGGTGATTGGAAGACTCTCGACAAACGCCTCATTTAATGTTGATCGGGTAGCAAACAAAATCATGTGCCTGTGTAGAGTCTAGAACCTCGCAAGTGGTTGTTTTGTGTCGTATCTTAATTTCTTTTGTTATTTTGAAAATTCGCTGTCGATGGCAGTTCTTGGATTGTTTCTGTCCAATCAATTCACAACTTCTATAGACTAGGGACGATGTCAAGCTTGACATTTTGGGTAGACAACTATAAAAAATGTATGTATTCTGGATTTTTTGTCGTTTGGTTGGTGTTTCATTGGCGTGCACCTCCTTTTATTCATATGGCGTCATTGATTGCACCTATTTCTCATTGAAATCATATATGGAAAATAACATTTTTCATCTTCTTTTCCACTATTTGGCCACTCTGACGTAACCTCTCAGAATAATGAGCAAAGCTCCAATAAGAAGATTTTGCCATTGCTTTTTCATTAAATTAACAATTTTTAACTCAATATCAACACTTTTTAGAAATACGTCACTCTGATATTTGAATTTTAATTGTGTTAGCATGTGCTTTATCTAGGTGACGTATTAATAAAAACAAGAGGCTGTCAAAACATGACAGAAAACCATGTGTTCGTTACATTTATCAGTGTCATTGTTCAAGCAATATATGACCATAAATCCTCACGAACGACATTTATAAGTTCAAGTATAAATATCAAGCATCACCCCCAGTTTGACGTAAGAAACAACATATTTTAAGATTTGAAAAGAATTGCAGAACGGTTCTCAGCTTTTCGCATGGGAGACACATTTTAAAAAGCGCCATTTTTTAATCAATCAAAGAACATAAATTATGAACGTCAAATTATACTTGACCTATATATTGTCAAAAAAATAAAAATAAAGTTGGAAAACAAAGATTGTGTGAATGGTTTTATAGTTATTGCATTGAAATTTTTTATACATTGTGACTTGGATTGAGAGTTTTCTCATTGGCGCTCATACCAGATCTTCTTATTTATACTCTATGGGCTATTCACTATTTTCTTTGATAATTTTCATTTCTCCCAAATTTGAACCAAACTAGACAGGAATAATATATTGAAGATCTATAATTATAAGTCTCCCATTCGTTCCGATCGGAGGAAAACTTGACCATTAGAGACAATCTTTAGTTCTGAATGACCATTTAAAAATCGTCTACTCTGAAATAACAAGACGACATGTTTATTTATGTGTTTTGAAGTTTAGTGTGACATCCATTTTTGCTGAACTAATATACATTATTGGTAAGAGGTTAGCTGAAGCCCGCCTCCGGATGCGGGATTTTCTCGCTGTGTTGAAGACACATTGGTGGCTTTGGGCTGTTTTCTGTTCTTTGGTCGGGTTGTTGTCTCTTTGACACACTTCACGTTTCCATTCTCAATTTCATTTGAAGCTTTATATTTATGTTTGGTTGCTCCTCTGCACAGATCCTCGTTTTATTTAATGTTGAATGGCTACCAGTCATGGCGGAATTAATGTCACATAGAGCTGTTAACAAAACTTTGAAGGTTCTATTTGGTCAATTTAAAAAAAAAAATCTTCTTTGAAACTGCAAGCAGAAATGTTTAAAACTCTTAGGCGATTGGTGATTGGAAGACTCTCGACAAACGCCTCATTTAATGTTGATCGGGTAGCAAACAAAATCATGTGCCTGTGTAGAGTCTAGAACCTCGCAAGTGGTTGTTTTGTGTCGTATCTTAATTTCTTTTGTTATTTTGAAAATTCGCTGTCGATGGCAGTTCTTGGATTGTTTCTGTCCAATCAATTCACAACTTCTATAGACTAGGGACGATGTCAAGCTTGACATTTTGGGTAGACAACTATAAAAAAATGTATGTATTCTGGATTTTTTGTCGTTTGGTTGGTGTTTCATTGGCGTGCACCTCCTTTTATTCATATGGCGTCATTGATTGCACCTATTTCTCATTGAAATCATATATGGAAAATAACATTTTTTCATCTTCTTTTCCACTATTTGGCCACTCTGACGTAACCTCTCAGAATAATGAGCAAAGCTCCAATAAGAAGATTTTGCCATTGCTTTTTCATTAAATTAACAATTTTTAACTCAATATCAACACTTTTTAGAAATACGTCACTCTGATATTTGAATTTTAATTGTGTTAGCATGTGCTTTATCTAGGTGACGTATTAATAAAAACAAGAGGCTGTCAAAACATGACAGAAAACCATGTGTTCGTTACATTTATCAGTGTCATTGTTCAAGCAATATATGACCATAAATCCTCACGAACGACATTTATAAGTTCAAGTATAAATATCAAGCATCACCCCCAGTTTGACGTAAGAAACAACATATTTTAAGATTTGAAAAGAATTGCAGAACGGTTCTCAGCTTTTCGCATGGGAGACACATTTTAAAAGCGCCATTTTTAATCAATCAAAGAACATAAATTATGAACGTCAAATTATACTTGACCTTAGTTATTGCATTGAAATGACACAGTGCGTAACAAAGGATCCTGATCGACAAAAGTAAAAATAGTTAAAAACGAACCCGACATCCATTTTGTCATGCATGATATATTAAGATTTGAAAATAAAAAATGGCTGTTCTCGTACGAAAACGACACAAAGCGGTGCTTTTTCAATCTATAACTTATATCTCTGATCGACAAACGTAAAATTGATAATAGCAAACTTTACATACATTTTGACATGAGAATTAACGTATGAAAATTGAAAAAATAGTGGATAAAGAGAGGCGAAAGATACCAAAGGGACACATTCAAACTCATAAGTCGAAAATTAACTGACAACTCCATGGCAAAAATAAATAAATAAATAAATAGATAAATATTTTAGATGATGTTGGACCAAACATTTTGAGTATGTGCAGTGATGTCATTGCACAAGCTTTACATATTTATTTAATCTAAGTATCAAACGTGGTAAATTTCTAGTATTTTTAAAACTGCGGAGTTTGTCCAATTTTCAAAAGTGGCGATGCTTGTAATAATCCTGATGATAATAGACCTATAGCAGATTTGCCTTGTTTCTTCAAAATCGTAGAACGACATATCGCTGATAGTTTGTATATATATTTGAATAATAATGACCTTCTTAATACTACACAGTCAGGCTTCAGACCTAAACATTCGTGCACTGCACTTACTAAATTAGTAGACGAATGGTTAACAAATATAGATAATGGAGAGATAAACGGAGTTATATTTTTAGATCGAAAGAAAGCTTTTGATCTGGTTAATCATATAATTTTATTGAAAAAACTTGAATTATTATAATGTTTCAAACTGTATACTAGACTGGTTTAAGTCATACTTGTTTGAACGAATTCAATAAGTTAAGGTCAATAATGTCATGTCTGATACTAAAGACATAAAAACTGGTGTACCACAAGGCTCTATCTATCTATTTTATACATCAATGATTTATCACTGAACATAGAAAATTCATTGATAGATTTATATGCAGATGATTCTACTTTACACAGTAAATGTAATAATGTACATTAGTTAAATGCTAACCTTCAAAATGATATTTATATTATTGAAAACTGGTGTTCGGAAATATGTAAGAAACTAAATGCCAAAAATGTAAATCAATGATTATCGGTTCAAAACAGAGGTTTACAATTTAGATATCAATATTTCAGAAGAACGATTAGAGACTGTAGATTGTGAAAAACTTCTTGGTTTATTCATCGATAATAACCTAAATTGGAATGAGCAAATAGATAAAATGTCATGTACAATATCAAATAGAATCAACTTATTACAAAATATACGAAAGTATTTACCTAAGCATAGACGTGTCATTTATTTTAATGCTTATATTCTGCCATTGTTTGATTATTGTGACAATATATGGGGTAGTTGTAATGTAAGTGGAATAGTAAACTTAATAAGTTATTAAAGAAACCTGGTAGAGTTGTCGTAGAAGCTGACATAATGACATCCTCCACTGTATTGTTTAATAGTTTAAATTGGTTGAATGTGGAAAAACGAATTCAATATCAAATGACAATACTTGTATTTAAATCATCAAAGGATATGGTTTCTCACTATTTACGAGAAAACTTTCGTTTTACTGATAATCAAAGTTATAATTTACGTTCAGCTGATGAAAACTATTGAAACTTCCGAAGCCAAAACATTTTTTTGAAGAAAACTTTTATATATTCTGGTTCTCAAATATAAAACAGTTTACCAAATGAAATAAAGATGAGTAATACACTTGTATCTTTTAAAGCAAAATGTTACAATTTTTTCATGAAGAAGGCAGTTTAATATTTGAAAAAAAAAAAAAAAAACTAACGGCCTGATTTATAACAAAAGCTAGCTTTTATGGTAATGATGTTTATGATCATACTTTTCTCAGACTATTGATGACATCCTTTCATTAGTTTTCAGTAAGGAACAACCATTTGATTTCGAAAATGAATTACTTGGCCTGGTATGAACTGAAATAATTGACTTTGCACAAGACAGGATGAGAATGAACACTCTTCAACATGAAATGCAGGATAGTTGAGGATATGAATGTGTACAAAAGTGAAAATAAATTTTCGCGCCGCCAGCCCATCCCTTTCTTCAGAATATAAAATGTTTTACCCTAACGGCGAGTACTATTATATCGGTACTTTGTGTTTTTTGTCTTCATGTTAGTTGTTTTTGTGCTTCCTGCCGATTTGATAAGTCAAGCCATTTTAAACTGTTTTTCAGCAGATTTTTCTTATGCTGTGTTGTTATACCATTGTCCAGGTCAGGGGAGGGTTGAAGTATCACAAACATGTTAAACCCCTCAAAATTCTGTACATGTCTGTCCAAAATCAGGAGCCTGCAATTAAGTGGTTGTCGTTGGTTGCTGTCTGTTGTATCTGTTTTTTTTTATTGCATGAACGGTGGTATATTTTTGTTGTCGTTCCCACCGAGAGGGATTTAGGTCGAAAACACCATACAAGACTTTTGATGTGCCATATTCCGGATGTGAAACAAAACCGACCGATTTGATTCTTATACTACAATTATAACAAAATATTTATTCAATAAAAAGTTTAAAGTTTTCAAAAAACAGACACAAAACAGATTTCTCCGAACAAAGTGACAATCTACAAAGTTAGCTGGCTATTCACAACAAATAAATCAACCACACAACAAGCAAAAAAGAGAAATGTTTTGTGTGACCTCTGTCCTTGTTAATGACCTAATAGTGTAAGCAACAAAATGATTAATGGCACGAGATAATCCGTGTTTAATCAATACCAAAATGTTGACTTAATTTGTGTTTTTAATTGCTAATTTATTCAAAACGATTTTTATTTCACGCATGCAATTTGGCACATACATGCACTGTGTCTTATTGCTTAAATCAGAGTAAAAATATTGTGATGATACGTAATAATTTTGCTTTCGATGAAAATAGGGTAAATTTCGGGTTAAATTTTACTCTCACTAAAATGCTCAAATACTTATATCAAAATCACTTAAATACTTTCCGATTTCGTTATATGATATATTCAATATATAAACTATATTATAGGTACTGTTTTAACTACTAACAAAGAACGCAATAATTTTATTTTTCATGTTAAAGATTCCCGTACAATACAGTATCTGGTGGTACCCTGTAAAACACGAAATTTAGAAAATCGTGACCACGGAACTTACGACGACAATCACGATTGTAAAATATAATGATTTTCCTATAATGTGCAAAAAATCAGCCGTGTGTTATCCGTTAACTTAAACTCGTTAACTAGAGGACTTTTGGAAATGGGCACCCTACTAAAATGACACAGTGCGTAACAAAGGATCCTGATCGACAAAAGTAAAAATAGTTAAAAACGAACCCGACATCCATTTTGTCATGCATGATATATTAAGATTTGAAAAAAAAATGGCTGTTCTCGTACGAAAACGACACAAAGCGGTGCTTTTTCAATCTATAACTTATATCTCTGATCGACAAACGTAAAATTGATAATAGCAAACTTTACATACATTTTGACATGAGAATTAACGTATGAAAATTGAAAAAAATAGTGGATAAAGAGAGGCGAAAGATACCAAAGGACACATTCAAACTCATAAGTCGAAAATTAACTGACAACTCCATGGCAAAAATAAATAAATAAATAAATAGATAAATATTTTAGATGATGTTGGACCAAACATTTTGAGTATGTGCAGTGATGTCATTGCACAAGCTTTAACATATTTATTTAATCTAAGTATCAAACGTGGTAAATTTCTAGTATTTTAAAACTGCGGAGTTTGTCCAATTTTCAAAAGTGGCGATGCTTGTAATAATCCTGATGATAATAGACCTATAGAGATTTGCCTTGTTTCTTCAAAATCGTAGAACGACATATCGCTGATAGTTTGTATATATATTTGAATAATAATGACCTTCTTAATACTACACAGTCAGGCTTCAGACCTAAACATTCGTGCACTACTTACTAAATTAGTAGACGAATGGTTAACAAATATAGATAATGGAGAGATAAACGGGTTATATTTTTAGATCGAAAAGCTTTTGATCTGGTTAATCATATAATTTTATTGAAAAACTTGAATTATTATAATGTTTCAAACTGTATACTAGACTGGTTTAAGTCATACTTGTTTGAACGAATTCAATAAGTTAAGGTCAATAATGTCATGTCTGATACTAAAGACATACAAACTGGTGTACCACAAGGCTCTATCTATCTATTTATTTTATACATCAATGATTTATCACTGAACATAGAAAATTCATTGATAGATTTATATGCAGATGATTCTACTTTACACAGTAAATGTAATAATGTACATTAGTTAAATGCTAACCTTCAAAATGATATTTATATTATTGAAAACTGGTGTTCAAATATGTATGAAACTAAATGCCAAAATGTAAATCAATGATTATCGGTTCAAAACAGAGGTTAACAATTTAGATATCAATATTTTAGAAGAGACACAGTGCGTAACAAAGGATCCTGATCGACAAAAGTAAAAATAGTTAAAACGAACCCGACATCCATTTTGTCATGCATGATATATTAAGATTTGAAAATAAAAAATGGCTGTTCTCGTACGAAAACGACACAAAGCGGTGCTTTTTTTTCAATCTAGAACTTATATCTCTGATCGACAAACGTAAAAATTGATAATAGCAAACTTTACATACATTTTGACATGAGAATTAACGTATGAAAATTGAAAAAAAATAGTGGATAAAGAGAGGCGAAAGATACCAAAGGGACACATTCAAACTCATAAGTCGAAAATTAACTGACAACTCCATGGCAAAAAATAAATAAATAAATAAATAGATAAATATTTTAGATGATGTTGGACCAAACATTTTGAGTATGTGCAGTGATGTCATTGCACAAGCTTTAACATATTTATTTAATCTAAGCATCAAACGTGGTAAATTTCCTAGTATTTTTAAAACTGCAGGAGTTTGTCCAATTTTCAAAAGTGGCGATGCTTGTAATAATCCTGATAATAATAGACCTATAGCAGATTTGCCTTGTTTCTCCAAAATCGTAGAACGACATATCGCTGATAGTTTGTATATATATATTTGAATAATAATGACCTTCTTAATACTACACAGTCAGGCTTCAGACCTAAACATTGGTACGCTACTGCACTTACTAAATTAGTAGACGAATGGTTAACAAATATAGATAATGGAGAGATAAACGGAGTTATATTTTTAGATCGAAAGAAAGCTTTTGATCTGGTTAATCATATAATTTTATTGAAAAAACTTGAATTATTATAATGTTTCAAACTGTATACTAGACTGGTTTAAGTCATACTTGTTTGAACGAATTCAATAAGTTATGGTCAATAATGTCATGTCTGATACTAAAGACATAAAAACTGGTGTACCACAAGGCTCTATCTATCTATTTATTTTATACATCAATGATTTATCACTGAACATAGAAAATTCATTGATAGATTTATATGCAGATGATTCTACTTTACACAGTAAATGTAATAATGTACATTAGTTAAATGCTAACCTTCAAAATGATATTTATATTATTGAAAACTGGTGTTCGGAAATATGTATGAAACTAAATGCCAAAAATGTAAATCAGTGATTATCGGTTCAAAACAGAGGTTTACAATTTAGATACACTATTTCAGAAGAACGATTAGAGACTGTAGATTGTGAAAAACTTCTTGGTTTATACATCGATAATAACCTAAATTGGTATGAGCAAATAGATAAAATGTCATGTACAATATCAAATAGAATCAACTTATTACAAAATATACGAAAGTATTTACCTGTGCATATACGTGTCATTTATTTTAATGCTTATATTCTGCCATTGTTTAATTATTATGACAATATATGGGGTAGTTTTAATGTAAGTGGAATAGTAAACTTAATAAGTTATTAAAGAAACCTGGTAGAGTTATCGTAGAAGCTGACATAATGACATGCTCCACTGTATTATTTAATAGTTTAAATTGGTTGAATGTGGAAAAACGAATTCAATATCAAAAGGCAATACTTGCATTTAAATCATCAAAGGATATGGTTTCTCACTATTTACGAGAAAACTTTCGTTTTACTGATAATCAAAGTTATAATTTACGTTCAGCTGATGAAAAACTATTGAAACTTCCGAAGCCAAAAACATTTTTTTTGAAGAAAACTTTTATATATTCTGGTTCTCAAATATAAAGCAGTTTACCAAATGAAATAAAGATGAGTAATACACTTGTATCTTTTAAAGCAAAATGTTACAATTTTTTCATGAAGAAGGCAGTTTAATATGCTTTTGTTATTAATATCTATATAAAATTGTATATTGTGTATCATCATAATATTGTAAGTACTTTATATATATGTTATTATTATTTTTGAGAACTCTTAGGAAGATTAATTTTTAACTAATGGGATAACCCTCTTGAAATACAGACCATTTAATTATTTATAATAATGGTCAACCAACTCGTGATGGCGTCCGTAAAATTTACGAAGGGATGATTTCAACTTGGAACCCTTGGAACTCTTGGTTTAATAGCTCCTTTGTGAGCTGCAACCCTGTATCAAGGAACTATTGATAGGAAATACAAGCCCTGGAATATCGTATCAACTTAGAGATATATACTCTATATGCAGACGCTGCTGGAATGTTGCTATATAGAAATGGAAAGTTCACAATTGGGAAGCTAATTCATGTCTTTTGTCGTAAAGTTTTGTTTTCAACCGACCCTCATGGTCCATTTCTGGATGTATGTCAAGATATGAGACAGACTTAACTGTATCTATTGTATCCTTCATCTTAGGTTCGATGGGATATATGCGTTCAACATAGTCTCCAAACTTTGAATTATTTGGTGAGAGAACATCATCTATATATGGAACGGTTTTAAAGTTATTGCACGGAAACGACATAAACCGCCAATTTCAATCAACCAAGGACCATAACTATAGAAGGGCAATCGATAAAATTGTCAATACCGATCATGAACTCAATTTGTCACGAAAAACGGTTCTTAGGGTTATCGTACGAAAAAGACATAGAATGGCATTTGTTCAGTCAATCAAGAATTATCATCTCTAAATTGAAAAATGATAATCGTCAAAATCTAACTTTTCGTAAATTTGATTTAGTTGAAATTTGATGTTTTAATCTTGATGCATTAATATTATATCCATATTCTATTCTATTTACTACAGTGGATATTAGTTGATTTAACAAGAATTTACTCGGGTCTTTTTTACATAAAGTTGTGATTCCAATTTACCTAGTCGATTTTAAAGACGAATTTTCAAAACGTTTACAACACCAACCGAGTGGCGAAAAACAAACATACTGACCCTCTTGGTCCAAGTGATTTAAGAAAGGGAAACATTAATTTAGGACTGAATATTTCATATAACACAAGCAATTTTTAAACTCTTTTTGCATTAAAAGAGAGGCAGAAGATCCTAAAAGGATATTCAAACTCGTAAGACCGAAAACGATCGGACAATACCATGGCAAGGAAAAGAAAAAAAAAAGAAAAAACTCGACTAAAACGACCAAACGACAAAAACCAGCTTACAAAACACAACATAGAACACTAAAGACTGAGCAACACGAACCACACCAAACACCAGTATACAAAACACAACATAGAACACTAAAGACTGAGCAACACGAACCACACCAAACACCAGTATACAAAACACAGCATAGAACACTAAAGACTGAGCAACACGAACCACACCAAACACCAGTATACAAAACACAGCATAGAACACTAAAGACTGAGCAACACGAACCACACCAAACACCAGTATACAAAACACAGCATAGAAAACTAAAGACTGAGCAACACGACCCTGATAAACTAAAGACTGAGCAACACGACCCTGATAAACTAAAGACTGAGCAACACAAACCCTGATAAACTAAAGACTGAGCAACACAACCCTGATAAACTAAAGACTGAGCAACACGACCCTGATAAACTAAAGACTGAGCAACACAAACCCTGATAAACTAAAGACTGAGCAACACAACCCTGATAAACTAAAGACTGAGCAACACAACCCTGATAATTTACGTGAAAATTAAATACTTGAAATTCTTGAATTGCAGGTTTTATATCAATGTATCATGTAAAAGTTAACTTCAAAAATACAAGAGAACAAAGTAAATATGTGATCAGATTCTTGTTAATCAACGTAAAGTTACGTTAATCTTCTGCAGTTTGCCAAGAAGCAAGACAATTCAAGACCGACTCGGTAGGCACATGATTTATTAATAAACTTCAAAGTAATATTGAGATTATTAAAATCATTTCTTATCTAATACCGTACAAAATTAATGAAAATTCAATAATTTACTGTCATATAGCAAAACCGGAAAGAATAATTAATGATTTTGAACGTTGAGAGGAATGTTATAGTAAGATAAGATGGCGTGTCACGTTTTGATCGTTTTCGCTCTCGTGAGTGAGAGAGGGATAACTAAAAAGATCGATGAAAAAAATTGAATCTACACTTCATGTAAGTAAAACATATATATTTACTGTTGACTTTTTAGTCAAATGTATTCTATCAAGTTAAATATATACACAGATTGGAGATCTCATTGGTGAATTGGTTTAACGTCAAATATAGGTATAATACTAACTAGCTACAGTTTGTAGTGTCATTTCTAAAACAACTTCGACGAGGGTTTTTCTTTAGCGACCTTGACTACCCATGAGGGTCTTGCACGGTCGGCCCTGGCTTGTGCCTTTTGGAGTATTTAGATAATTTATTTTTACCTTAAGGTAATTGATATTATTTTGAGAGACAAAAATAAACATAACATGAATAAAAAGTATAATGAGCAATAATTTGATAGATAAAATAAATAAATAAATAAATAAATAAATAAATAAATAAATAAATAAATAAAAATAAATAGAACTTAAATTAAATTAGAGTAAATAAAAATGAAAAAATGAAAATTTTAATAAACAACAACAAAAAAAAAAAAAAATAAAAAAATAGGAGCCACCAAAAGCCGGAACAGGAGAAAAGCTAGGTCAATCAAACGGCAGTGAGCGGCAGCAACGTTGTAATGGTACACCAGCAGCCAAGTAAAGAGCGGAGAAATTTGATATGCCAAATTGTGTATGTGAATTTAGTTGCCAAATATTTTGTATAAACCGAAATAGGCCTTAATATGTGTATGTGAATTTAAGAAAAATAATTAGTATAAGGTTTTATATGTACATAAAAAAAGAATAAGAGAAAAGATAAGAAAAGCAAAGGGTGTTTGTATAATTTTGACTGCTTTGTGCTAGACTATTGTAATTGCAGGACTTTAAAGTGCTAGTACACCGGAACGCTGTTCGCAGGAAGACAAACGCCCCACTAAAACAACTATATTTGTCATTAGATAATTAAAACTTGTTTGAATGCTGTTCTGTGTTAGAGGTGTCAGACCACCACTTCAAAACCGCTATACAATCAACCAAATTTTCAATTTTCATAGCTTTCTAAACATTTTACCTTAAGTTTAACTTCATAGAAACCAGGTATATTCTGAATTGTACATGTATCACTTTTCTATATGCCCATTTTTTAACCGATGGTTTAAGTCTTGCAGTGAAACACCACCGTTCGGAAGTCATATACTACTAAAATAACCCTTGAGTTTCAGGAAATCTCAAATAAGTATTTTTTATATACATTAGACCGTTGGTTTTCCTGTTTGAATTGTTTTACACTAGTCATTTAGGGGCCTTTTATAGCTTGCTGTTCGGTGTGAGCCAATGCTCCGTGTTGAAGGCCTACTTTGACCTATAATTGTTTACTTTTTACACATTGTGACTTGGATGGAGAGTTGTCTCTTTTGCACTCATACCACATCTTCTTATTTATATGCTATGGAGCGCATTAATCCTCAATTTTTAATGGAAAATCATGGACAATTTAATGTTGGCTCTAAATGGTCTATTTATATATTCCTCTTTCACCAAAAGCTTTGTTTGTTATTTTAAGTAAACAATTTCAATCAACCAAGGACCATAACTATAGAAGGGCAATCGATAAAATTGTCAATACCGATCATGAACTCAATTTGTCACGAAAAACGGTTCCTAGGGTTATCGTACGAAAAGACATAGAATGGCATTTGTTCAGTCAATCAAGAATTATCATCTCTAAATGGAAAAATGATAATCGTCAAAATCTAACTTTTCGTAAATTTGATTTAGTTGGAATTTGATGGTTTAATCTTGATGCATTAATATTATATCCATATTCTATTCTATTTACTACAGTGGATATTAGTTGATTTAACAAGAATTTACTCGGGTCTTTTTTACATAAAGTTGTGATTCCAATTTACCTAGTCGATTTTAAAGACGAATTTTCAAAACGTTTACAACACCAACCGAGTGGCGAAAAACAAACATACTGACCCTCTTGGTCCAAGTGATTTAAGAAAGGGAAACATTAATTTAGGACTGAATATTTCATATAACACAAGCAATTTTTTAAACTCTTTTTGCATTAAAAAGAGAGGCAGAAGATCCTAAAAGGATATTCAAACTCGTAAGACCGAAAACGACCGGACAATACCATGGCAAGAAAAAGAAAAAAACTCGACTAAAACGACCGACAAAAACCAGTTTACAAAACACAACATAGAACACTAAAGACTGAGCAACACGAACCACACCAAACACCAGTATACAAAACACTACATAGAAAACTAAAGACTGAGCAACACGAACCACACCAAACACCAGTATACAAAACACAACATAGAAAACTAAAGACTGAGCAACACGAACCACACCAAACACCAGTATACAAAACACAGCATAGAACACTAAAGACTGAGCAACACGAACCACACCAAACACCAGTATACAAAACACAGCATAGAACACTAAAGACTGAGCAACACGAACCACACCAAACACCAGTATACAAAACACAGCATAGAACACTAAAGACTGAGCCACACGAACCACACCAAACACCAGTATACAAAACACAACATAGAACACTAAAGACTGAGCCACACGAACCACACCAAACACCAGTATACAAAACACAGCATAGAAAACTAAAGACTGAGCCACACGAACCACACCAAACACCAGTATACAAAACACAGCATAGAACACTAAAGACTGAGCAACACGAACCACACCAATCACCAGTATACAAAACACAACATAGAACACTAAAGACTGACCAACACGAACCACACCAAACACCAGTATACAAAACACAGCATAGAACACTAAAGACTGAGCAACACAAACCACACCAAACACCAGTATACAAAACACAGCATAGAAAACTAAAGACTGAGTAACACGAACCACAACAAACACCAGTATACAAAACACAGCATAGAACACTAAAGACTGAGCAACACGAACCACACCAAACACCAGTATACAAAACACAGCATAGAAAACTAAAGACTGAGCAACACGACCCTGATAAACTAAAGACTGAGCAACACAACCCTGATAAACTAAAGACTGAGCAACACAAACCCTGATAAACTAAAGACTGAGCAACACAACCCTGATAATTTACGTGAAAATTAAATACTTGAAATTCTTGAATTGCAGGTTTTATATCAATGTATCATGTAAAAGTTAACTTCAAAAATACAAGAGAACAAAGTAAATATGTGATCAGATTCTTGTTAATCAACGTAAAGTTACGTTAATCTTCTGCAGTTTGCCAAGAAGCAAGACAATTCAAGACCGACTCGGTAGGCACATGATTTATTAATAAACTTCAAAGTAATATTGAGATTATTAAAATCATTTCTTATCTAATACCGTACAAAATTAATGAAAATTCAATAATTTACTGTCATATAGCAAACCGGAAAGAATAATTAATGATTTTGAACGTTGAGAGGAATGTTATAGTAAGATAAGATGGCGTGTCACGTTTTGATCGTTTTCGCTCTCGTGAGTGAGAGAGGGATAACTAAAAAGATCGATGAAAAAAATTGAATCTACACTTCATGTAAGTAAAACATATATATTTACTATTGACTTTTTAGTCAAATGTATTCTATCAAGTTAAATATATACAGATTGGAGATCTCATGGGTGAATTGGTTTAACGTCAAATATAGATATAATACTAACTAGCTACAGTCTGTAGTGTCATTTTAAAAAAAAAACTACGACGAGGGTTTTTTTTAGCGACCTTGACTACCCATGAGGGTCTTGCACGGTCGGCCCTGGCTTGCGCCTTTTTGGAGTATTCAAATAATTTATTTTTACCTTAAGGTAATTGATATTATTTTGAGAGACAAAAAAATAAACATAACATGAATAAAAAGTATAATGAGCAATAATTTGATAGATAAAATAAATAAATAAATAAATAAATAAATAAATAAATAAATAAATAAAAATAAAAAAAAATAATAAATAGATAAATAAATAAATAGATAATTAAATAAATAAAAGATTAAAATAAATAGAACTTAAATTAAATTAGAGTAAATAAAATGAAAAAATTAAAATTTTAATAAACAAGAACAAAAAAAAAAAAAAAAAAAATAGGAGCCACCAAAAGCCGGAACAGGAGAAAAGCTAGGTCAAGCAAACGGCAGTGAGCGGCAGCAACGTTGTAATGGTACACCAGCAGCCAAGTAAAGAGCGGAGAAATTTGATATGCCAAATTGTGTATGTGAATTTAGTTGCCAAATATTTTGTATAAACCGAAATAGGCCTTAATATGTGTATGTGAATTTAAGAAAAATAATTAGTATAAGGTTTTATATGTACATAAAAAAAGAATAAGTGAATAAAATAAAAGAAAAGATAAGAAAAGCAAAGGGTGTATGTATAATTTTGACTGCTTTGTGCTATACTATTGTAATTGCAGGACTTTAAAGTGCTAGTACACCGGAACGCTGTTCGCAGGAAGACAAACGCCCCACTAAAACAACTATATTTGTCATTAGATAATTAAAACTTGTTTGAATGCTGTTCTGTGTTAGAGGTGTCAGACCACCACTTCAAAACCGCTATACAATCAACCAAATTTTCAATTTTCATAGCTTTCTAAACACTTTACCTTAAGTTTAACTTCATAGAAACCAGGTATATTCTGAATTGTACATGTATCACTTTTCTATATGCCCATTTTTAACCAATGGTTAAAGTCTTGCAGTGAAACACCACCGTTCGGAAGTCATATACTACTAAAATAACCCCTGAGTTTCTGGAAATCTCAAATAAGTATTTTTTATATAGATTAGACCGTTGGTTTTCCTGTTTGAATTGTTTTACACTAGTCATTTAGGGGCCTTTTATAGCTTGCTGTTCGGTGTGAGCCAATGCTCCGTGTTGAAGGCCGTACTTTGACCTATAATTGTTTACTTTTTACACATTGTGACTTGGATGGAGAGTTGTCTCTTTTGCACTCATACCACATCTTCTTATTTATATGCTATGGAGCGCATTAATCCTCAATTTTTAATGGAAAATCATGGACAATTTAATGTTGGCTCTAAATGGTCTATTTATATATTCCTCTTTCACCAAAAGTTTCATTTCTGCAAATTTGTTTGTTATTTTAAGTAAACAATGACATCAAAATCACTATTTTTTTTTGTCCGGGAAGAGCTACTTTTACATAAGTTCTAAATTGAAGTGGGTGAATTGGTGGTCTGACACCTAGAGTAACTTAAGGGCATACGATACAGTTTTGATCCCACGGTGAATCTTTGACGAAAGTTTCCATACAAGCTATTTTTCACCTAGTCAATTCAAATATGTAATAAAAAAAATATACTTTCATGTGCTACTTTTAGAGATAAATGGGGTAGAAATTTTAGACATTTACTGAACATTTGGGTTTTTTCGACATTTCTATCGTTTGGAAAGACATATATAACTTTTTTGTTTTAAAAGAAAAACGCAAGCAGATTCTTTAAACAAAAATATCTGGAATATCTTCTCTATATAAGCGTGTTTCGAATTTGTGTAACAATTCTTTGGTTATAATACATTTTATCGCATTTTCATGATTTTAGTAAAAAAGACCTGCATTTTTGGCTGGATATTTATTTAATTTTAAAAAATTTCATCGGTGATTTGTTCATAAAAATTGGCACAAGTAATCTTTATACATAATTAAGCCAAATGGCATTTTTAAAAAGAGGGTCCATGAACTCGGTTTCAAGTTAAATCAGTCTTAATGATAAAAATAAGTCGAAAAATGGATCTTTTCTCGATATGTCACAGTTTGACGTCGCGAAAATTAACAATTTACGTTAGCGACGTCATTACCTCCCCTGTAACTGTATCGTATGCCCTTAAAAGGCAGTGACAATCCGCCGAAAATTAAAATCATCAGCTTACTTTTAAAATTAAGATACAGCGTACTCCTTGATTCCATAATAGTATTATGCTTGATATCCCTCCTCATAAAGACCTTCTGCATGTTTTCCCTGCAATATTATTCTGCAATGGTTAAAATAGTTTTAGGAAGGATGTTAAAATGTGAATAATAGCAATATCATCACAGATGGAATATATATAGAAAACAGGGAACCAGTCGATGTTACAAATTTATAGTTTTTATTCTATTTCTAGAAACATTCTCGTGTTGGGAGAAGCAATATCATATGTCTCCTGATCTCTCATGGGAAAAGCTGTTGCAGTTGAAAATAATTTTGATTCTGTAATTTTATCGTCATGTGTACACCTTCCTCTTTCAACTGAACAATTATAAGGAGGATGGGCCATTTCTCAGTGAATTTATTTCACGCCATTTTCAACAGTCTTTCAATTTTTTTGGGGTTTCTAAAAATATAAAGGCGTATTACAATTTATTGAAAGATTGTTCTTTGCTAAATTTGTCGTGCATATTCAGGACGAGACGTATTTTGAAACATATGAACAAATTATAAATGCCATAAATGACTTAAGATAGTTGAAAACTGCAATTTTGATAGATAGCGGCAAATTTTCAGTATCTATCTCACATTTTACTAGACGGATATTCTTAACCAAGGCCAAAATTCTATAAGATGTCATTTTTGAAATCTATTTTACTATTTTTTTATTTCCAAAAAGCATTTGAAATGTGCATTTTGCATGTCGTCAACAATGTAGTGTTAATTGCTCGTATGGTTTTATATGTATGAGAATGTATATTATTTAGACCATTGAATTTGGTTTTAACATTTTTTAAAATTTGATCGTGTGAGTGAAACGAATACAGTGGAAATTGACAGTACATCTTTCTGTGGTATTCTTCACGAGTCAATTATCGGTCGAAAATATCAATAAAGGTAATAAATTCTGCTCATTATATATATTTTATGTATCTTTATATTTGTTTATGATATTTGTACAGATTGTTCACATGGAGTTATAATAACCTGTTATATGAATTTTCATTTTAACCGACGTATATGAATGATTTATGGTATCATATTGATATGACATACATGCTAAATGTAGGGGTTCTATATGGAAAAGTGTAATTGAAGCATGATTGTATTAATGCGTTCAATTAAAAAAAAAAGACGAAAACAAACAATAATTAAAAGAATCAAACCTACAAATTAAATAAAAAATAAAAATACGGGAAATTATTTTGTGGACCTGTAGCTGTTACAAGACATGATAACACCCACACACAACAACACACATGTATAAAGATTGTCTAACGATGTAACTAAACACCTAATTTGGTATGTTACACTGTAAAAATCGTGCTTAGAAAATCAACATTTGTATTACATGTTTAGTTTCAACGATTTTAGAATAATGTTTAATATCTAAACACAGCTCCAAGTAAGCACATTAGATGTACACATGTCTTGAATATAAACACTGTAAAATGTGGTTTAGAATTAAAGTGTTTAGGACTAAAACACTTATTTCTAAGCTAAACACAATCCTAAAACATTGTCATTTTAAACATGTTTACAACTGAGACATGTTTATGAGTTTATTTACAACCACTGGGTCGAAGCCACTGTTTGAGGAGGTTTTCTCCCCGAGTGTATCACCAGCCCAATAGTCAGCACTTCTGTCTTGACATGAATTATCAGTGATATGGTCACAATTATAAATTAACTATTTACAAAACTTTGAATTTTTAGACATATTATGGATTTTCCACCCCAGGAGTAGATTACCTAAGCTGTATATGGCAAAACCTTTCGGAACTTTGGGTCCTCAGTGCTCTTCAACATTTTTGTTCGAGCGTCACTGGTGAGTTTTTTGAAGACGAAACGCGCGTGTGGCTTAGAAAATTTGAATCCTGGTATCTTTGATGAGTTTTTTTTTAGACCTGAACGTGTAATAGAGTATGTTTTGAATTGAGTCTAGGATCTTAACACAATTTTTGCAGTGTAAAAAGATATACGTTATTTTCTATATAATATAGCAGATTATAACGCAATATTTCGGGAAACAAATTTCATTCTACAGGTTCGTATAAATATGCAGTTTTAAAGGTAGCTGGTTTAGAGTTTATTTAGACAAAAGAAATTTTTTTGTGGTTCCCGTCTTTTTTTTTTTTTTTTTTCAGTGAAACCATGCGATCAACTTTTCCTTCTCGTGACGTCGCACCTACTCAGCATTCACTTCTTGTCAATATTGTTAAGATAGTGATAGGGAAGCGAAATACCTCTACGTCCCGATTCACAGTGTAGAATCATGAACACTTAGAATTGGTTGTTATTGGGCAGTTAAAAACCATCTACGGTAATCTATTTTATTCCTCGCTCTCATTCACAGCAGCCGAATAGATTTTAGATTTTTCGCCTATTTTGTTTCGTTCTGCCTTATTACTGACTCTTTGCGTTTCAAACAACTACCACGTTTTTCAGTCTTTACAATTAATACTGGTTTTAATCGAAAATAACCTTTGAATGTGACGTATATATTGATCATAACGATTGTATGAACGACTGCTTATCTTTGTTTAAGCTATTTACAAAGTACACTACAATGTGACTGGAAATGCAATGGCTATTTATCTTGGCTGATTTGAATTAAACGGTCTTTACTCTCGATGATTTACTTTAAAAAATAAAAGCTACTTCTAACTAACAAATTGACTTCTACATCGATATTCATCGCACTTCAGCGTACCACTAACGCACTTTGGCGCACAGCTACCAACAAGATAGCGTCACAATGCCAGCATCGCACTTTGAACAGCGTGATGAAAAACGCACCAGCGTCAAACCATCGCATTTCAGCGTGACCATCGCGGTTCGGGGTACCATCGCGGTTCGGAGTACCATCGCGGTTCAGAGTACCATCGCGGTCCAGAGTACCATCGCGGTTCGGAGTACCATCGCGGTTCATGGTCTTACATATATATCAAATCAGTTTGTTTCTGTGAGAAATATTTCCCACTGGATGTTTAACAAACAACAATAAGTGATCATTGTCAATCGAGTGTACCTAAAGACTGGTAAAGGTTTTCCCACTAAGTGTCAATAGAGTATTGTCATGCACCTAAAGACGGGTAAAGGTTATTCCTCGCATAATGATCATATTAGCAACATGAACTGCGGCATTTAATGTTTGAAAATCCGCATTAAAAATTAAATAACATGATAGGTGACATGCAATTGCAAATAATTTATCGATCTAATAGAAGACATTTAACTTCTTTTGAAATTGATTAACTGATGTGAATCTTAAAGACGTCTTCAACATAAAGGTCTTATCTGCATCACTGGTCACGTTAGAGTAATTTCAATTCAAAATTCAAGCTTAAAACAAGGATCATATTAGATTATAATTAATGTTTTGGGTTGAATATGGGATAATATTTGTCAATATCCTTTTCAAACTTTAGAATTATGCAGCTATGAGAAAATATTTGATTTCGTGGTAAAGTTACTTTGTAAGAAAGTTAAAATCTGTGTTTAAGTTAGTTACAACTGATACCTTCTATAGTGTTATAAAATGATACTTAATTATAATAAATCACCTCTCTCGTTCCTCTGATGTATTCAATGACACGGGAGACTATTTTTCAATTGAAGCAAATAAATTCCACTGTACGTTTAACACTAAAACCCACCGACCTGCAAAGAATCGGCTTTACTCTAATCCTGCAATGAAAAATGGTAGCATAAAGGATTAAAGATATTACCGCATTATAATGCAAAACTTTCTCGAATCTTTTACTTTAAAAACTCTGGTAAGTTTCCTTTTGTATTTGTTTTATACGATTGAACTTTGTTGGTCAAGTAGGTTTATTTCTATGTAACAAAGGGTGGTTATGTGCAAAAGAAAGTTTAAACAGTTCTGATTTGTTTATTTATCCAGATCAAATGTTGACATGTATGTTGCCTATATACTCAATTAACAATTAGAAGATAAAAACCTTTTTCTTACGTATATTTGTTGAGATATTTTATTTGTATCTCAAATTGTTAAAATGAATAGAAATTCAATGGATAAAACTTTATTCACTGAAACTACAACTTAATTTTTACCTTGGGATTAATGAGATTATGGCGCAATCAAATAGGTTTCCAATGCCGGGAAGTATTTCTACAACAAAACCGTTTAAGGTAAGCTAAATCTTTTAGAATTACAAATAGTTCAATATTTTTTCTGAAATAAAAAAAAAATTTCCATGGCATTTGTCATGTGTTGCAATAAGACTCTATTCCATGAATATTTTTACTCGTTGTCTTAAACATATAGAACCATCCTCTCTCTTTCATTTCAATTATTTTATGTGCATTCTAATTAGATAATAGTTTTCTCAGTTCTTATATGTGAAGGAAATAAATCGGTAGGAGAAAGGATTGATTTTCGAAGTACTAGTGAACATGAACTATGACGTCATGTGAATTCTGGTTGTTACAGATGAATAGATAATTTAACTGGGAAAATATCATTGTTATGAAGAAGGCCAATGTACGCTATTGTTTTGGTTTTGCGCTAGCCACATTGCATACACAAAATATACTATTTTAGCAGAAATCACTTCACAATATCCTCTGCGTCGAATTGACCAACTTGATCATCGGTTGGATGTGTACTGATTGATATTTTAGTCTTAGATACATGATGTTTTTATAAGTTGTTATTGACTTTGAACTAGCTTTCAGTAACTTCAAATACTCTCAGATCTTGTGTCTATTTTGGTTTGCTAAGGGTTTTTTTGTGCTTAGTATCGATCTGATGAGTTAGCCCTTTTCAGCTGATTTTTATAGTTTGTTCTTATAATTTACTGTAACACCACTGTCCCAGGTTAGGGGAGGGTTTGGTGCCAGCAAACATGTGTAACCCCTGTCCCAAATCAGAAGCCTGTAATTCAGTGCATGGTTGTCGTTTGCTGCTGTATATTATATTTGTTTTACGTTTATTATTTTGTATATAAATCAGGCCGTTAGTTTTCTCGTTTAAATTGTTTTACATATGTCATTTCGGAGCCTTTTATAGCTTGTTATGCGGTTTGACTTTTGCTTATTGTTGATGGCCGTACGGGGACTTATAATTGTTAAATTCGACGTCATTTGATCTCTGGTGCAGACTTGTCTTATTGTCAATCATACCACAACTTTTTTTTTTCATATTGAACCAAATTTCTGTCGCTTTCTGTATTCTGTTTGGCGTAAATTTCTTTGAAACCTGGTATCTATGATGAGTTTATCTGTAAATCCATTTCATTTAGGTACTAGACAACTGCTATAATTCATTTTGTCTCCGGTTGACAGTTATCTCATATGCAATCATACCCCATCTTCTTATTTTTATATAGAGTTACCAGTTTTCCAAATTTAAAAAAAGGGAACACACATTTGTTCACAGTAGTATGGTTTTATTTGTGATAGATTATAAATTAAGTTTGTGATTGTATTTCCCTGCAATTTAATGAAAGATATTATGAACAAGACTGGCTGGATGAATTAATTTATGGCTTTTATGTATAGTTGCAAATATTACATGCACCCTCAGGACAAAAACATCTTTATGTGATATGAATATCCCTACGACAAGATGAGTCGTCTTATAAAATTTCACACAATCATGTACATGCATGGGATATTATAAATTCTTGTTTACAAGGTAACGGTACGCAAGAAGATATTCCACCAGACTTGGACACACTCTTACTCCGAGTAGAGCAGTCTTTGCACTCAGTCCTAAATGTCGCGTGCTTATTAAACAAGCAGGAAATATTAATTTTCAATTCTTTGGTTCGAGACCACTGGGGACCGAACACACTACCTCTCAAAAGTTAATAGTTGTTTCATGTGGAACACATTTAATATTAGTTGATTGGGTGATTGTCAGTTAGCTTAACGTCCATCGGTAGATATTTGGTTCATATTCTGGAAGTTAAAACAATAATAAACAACAAGTTAAATCGATCAGGATGGAGTTGGACCAATTTGGACTGCCATTGGAAGAAGATGGTATGTTGGATCGGGGCTGAGAAATTTAGTCTGGCAAAAAAAAACATCGTTGAGTTAATTGCCCTGTTTAACGCACAGATAGCGTTGCATTTCCACAACTCCATACATTGGATTATACGCATCAATTTAAATCAGCAAGGGCCTAACATCTTAATGCAAGACACATTTACATCAGCAAACAGTTACACTCCGAGTTACAGTAATTCATGGGATATCTTAGATCATATCATGCAAATAACCCAATATATCACAGTATTTGGAACAAATGGTGACCTGAAATAAGAAAAAGAAACACATATTACCCGATTGAAAAAAACAATGGTTGATAAATTACCCAAAATATCCATCCCTGTCTGGGGAGGTCATTTATGTCCCTCAGACAATATAAAGCTATTCTTTCTTGCTTGCAGAAAAAAGTACTGGAAATTTGATAAATTGTAATGATAATGATAAGATCAAAATATAAGTGCTTTCCACTAGTTTTCTCCCCTGAATATCACCTTTTTGCCCTAGCGTTTAAGAAATCTTTACGTGTTGAAGTTCTTTGGTCTTCCGGTTTAAGAACCTCAGTATAAATGTCATTATTTATTTAGTTTTCCATTTATAAAATTAATCACGTTTATTTTGTTAAACTGCAAATGTTTTGAAAGTTGATCACAACCATTTACGATGTTAAGAAAGGAGTTTATCTCAATACTTGATATTTCAACTGGAAAATAGTAGGAGGCAGATGAAAGTAAGATTTAAATAGAATTTTAAATTCTGCTTAACATTAAAAGATTATCATTACAGTAAAAAAAAAAAAAACGGACTGAGTTTATTGATTGCAGACTTCATGTCAGCATATTTTCTGTAAATCTTTAATCCATTAAATCAGGCCTAACCTGTATGCTATTTCGTGTTTGCTTGCATACAGCTATAATACACTGGAGACGCCCATCTCAACACTGGATACAAAATAAATTGGTTTGTTGACATTTGAATAGAATTTGGAATAAAATGTTGGGGAAACAATTCCAATAAATTAAGTATTCATTAGTTGAGAAATGTTTGCGTATATAACTGATGATCATTCTGGTTTCAAATTTAAACAACATTCCTGCTATATCCAGTTCCGATTGTATCAGTGATTTCAATAAACTATTTGAATTCTATTTCAATCATTAATTTCGATTTTGAATTTTGTCTAAACAGTGTTGCAGCAGTTGCATTTACAAAAAATCATGACGAATCCTGAGATTTTGCAAAAAAAAAATTAAAAATAATAATAAAAAAAAAAACATATAATGCCGACTTAAATGTAAACGAGGTGACATCCCAATGGAAACTCAGTTTAACAGTATATATCTTATTTTAGTGTCCAGTTTGTTTCTGTTTAATCATTCACAACTTGTACGACGATGTTAGAAAAGACCTAACGACAAGCTTAAATTGTGAGATATTTGTTATTAATTAACGTTACATTTCAGAGTAGACCTACCACAACCACACAGGATGTAGATCTAGATTTATCTGACGATTCTGATGCTGACGAGAAGAAACCGATAGAAGATGACCAAGAGACATTACTTGATCTTTCGGGTAAAATATATTATAACACAAAAACTATGAGGGTATCTCGAAAAAGGGATATACTATATATAGGAATCAAAAGTTCATATAGGTTAACATTATTAAAAAACTAAGTAATATGATTCAAAGTTTAGGAATAACGTGAATCGTTTGGTGAAGACAGATAATGGAAAAAATTCTTATTTTTTGGTGTTTGGTTATCAACGGGCTTGTCTTTAACAAGCGGAACACTTGGAATTGCGATTCAAAGGAAAGCTCTTTGTGCCAGCGCCTCCACACTTTGGGATATATCTTTGGTATAATAACTAGTATCTATAAATATTTAAAAAAATTACTATTTTGTTTAAAGAGGTTGGATTAAGACCGATTACGCCAAATCGACCAACGTTAACAGTTATATTATATGATCCATAATTTATTGATTCTCTGTGTATTAAAGGTTATTGATACTTACTCTGGCCAAAAACAATAAAATATTGATAAACCTAGTATATAGACTATCAAAATAAAATTTATGATGTTTGCCTTACATGAAATCGTTTTTACGCTTCAGGTGTCAATTTTATAACTAGCAAAACTAGATGCAATCAAGTTTTAGATCAGCAGACCTTTTCACAAAAATATCTTACGATAAAAATGATCGTTTGTTATACTAAAATGTTCATGACTTGCTAGTATTTTTTCTCGCAATTTTATTTTGTGAAAAATGTCGCAGGCTTCTACGACTACTAAACATTATAAATATAAAATTACATAAGAAACACTTAAGATTAAGACTTCTTTATCCTTCCGAAAATTAAGCAAATACTTAAAGAAATTTAATTTTACTTAAACGTTCAGTACATGTATTTTGAATTAAGTGCCTAGTACAAATATTAGTAAAAAGGAGGGTCTAATTGACATTTTACCTTATATGATTTTAGAGATTTCTAAAGAAAATATCTATTATTAGAACACGTCATAACAAAACACTCAGTCAGAACAATCAATTATAAAAGTTCTTAATTTTACTTGTAAGTTTATAAAAAAAATCTGAAATTATTTGATTAACGTATCATACCAAATGATTGTATCTATAAGCTAAGTCTTCAATCAAATTGACCATTTCTAGCAACTCTCATCGACAGATACAAAGGTGTTTGCATCTTAAGTCATTTTCCGGACAGATCCTAGACGTAAGAACTGTAGACAAATCAAATTAACCAATTGTTTTCTTTCGGATATTTTTCTTCTTTATAAGATGGCTGATTCTAAGCTAAAGGTCGATTTATCTATCAACAATATTTAGATGATTCTAATTCAATCGTGAATATATAAACATTTATACTTTACTACAAATGATATTCTTTTTTAGTTAAATACCCAGATTATGACAATACTGGTTCAAAAACATATGAAAAAGCATGTCGAAAATTCGATGTCGTTCCATCATCAAAAATAACCAGAAAAATGGACAGTGATAAGGAGACAACGCTTGATTTAAAACATTATGGCCTAGATAGTAAAGGGACGATGGCTGTTGCCATGGCAATGGTGGTAAGTTTAATTTATCGGTACTTTTGCATTTACTAATTTAAATACCAGTAGCGTTTATGTGCAGTTACATTGAACAAAGGAACTATGCAATGTCGACATTGTAACAGGTTAGGATTTAGTGACAACAAATTATTCAGAATGCTAAAGCATCACTTCACAGACATTATATCAAGTTGGAAACTGTTTTCATTGATAAGCATCTCCTGTACATTTGAACACGAAAAGAGTGTTGTTATTGTTCTGAGTATTATATGTTGTTGTATTACATAGTGAAAGCATAAGCATTCAAAATAAGAATTAACGAGAATAAAACGACTTATCTGATGAGAATTAATATTTATATTTCAATGACAGGTAATGAAAGTGTCAGTTGGCTTTTGTTTGAGTAAACTAAAACTCTGTCAATGTATTTTAAAGGTGCTTAATGATTTGCTACTTGAGTATTGGTTTGCGTTTTAAAAAATCATCTGCCTTGGATTCTATTCATCATGCCTAAATGTTATGATACCAATCACATTTCAATCGAGAAAACTTTTTTTTTTAATTATTCAAAGTATACACACTTTTTGTAAAAAAAAATTCGTAGGAAGACATCAACAACAAAATTGAGAATCCGTACCGCCAGTAATATCGTTAATATACTCCGTATATATCAGCACATCTCAATTTGTTTACGTCCTTAGATGAAAGTCTGGACTGTGTCATGAGGGTCTCTTCCTTTATTTCTGTATTCTTTAATTTTTTAGTCCATTTTTCTTTATTCTTTGTACTTTTTGCCAATTATTCTCTATTCTTTATATTTTAGCACCTCATTATTCTCTATTCTTTATTTTTGGTCCATTTTCTCTATTCTTTATTTTTGGTCCATTTTTCTCTATTCTTTATATTTTTTGCCCATTATTCTCTCTTCTGTAAACCCCATCCACACCCTCTGTTATGTATAACTCTTCGAGTTTACAATGGGAGAATGTAACTAAATATCCGAATATCACCCACCATTGGAGGTTTTTGATAGAACATCAAATGAATGAAGCAATTTTCTTCCGGCCTTCTTTTGAAAATTAGTTTTCACTGTGAATTATTTTCTGGAGTAGCCGACTAACATTTTGTTTTTATTTTCAGGTAAACACTACCTTAACCAAATTGAACTTAAAAGGAAATAATATAGGTGAATCAGGAATGCTTTATATACAAGTTATGATGTCAGAAAATACAACAATTACATCATTGGTATGTCATATTAAAAACACGCTAAAATTGAGACAGATCTAATTCAAAATCTTTTTAAATTTCTAGGGTTTCGATACAGATTAGAACGCATCATCCAATCTGCAACAGTGAACGTAGCTTTCTGAGAAAACTTTATCAACAAGCGTTTGGAATGATAATAACATGAATATATTTGAAACAGTATAACTGCATAAATCAACACACAAAAAGCAAAAGCAGTTCCGCCTGATGAATCTAGTACTTTTAATTTAAGTTATAAATTCTAAACAAACTGAGAATGTTATGAAACCTGGTGTGGCGAAAACACTGAATGTGGATAGATTATCGTTGTCTTTCCAGTTTAGCATTCATGAGGAATGCCCAGAGTCAAACTGTACACGTTTTACTATTCTAGAACTTTAAATAAACTCACAACAACAAAAAAAAAAAAAACCAAACAAACAAACATAACAGCTGGTTGTTCATAAATCTTTTTTTGTGTATTATCAATTGTATCATCGGGAAATAAAAGTGTATGTATACACCAATGACTTACATTTGTCATGATAAATGATATACATAATATGTAAGTACTATGTTAACACAGTTCCATTTTCTTTCTTTAGGACATTTCAGAGAATAATCTGAAATCGTTTGGTGCTAAATCTATTGGTATGATGTTGCATGACAACAAGTTTCTCAGAGAACTAAATATAGGAGGTAATAATCATGCTGTGGTCTATTATGAAAAGCGGAAACCAATTTTAAACATCATGCCCACGTCAAACCATGTTTGCTACGGGGCGTATCATTTTTTAACCAACTCAGCAGTTTGTAGGCTGAAGATTCGTCGAGACTTTTGTTATTTTTAATTTAATTTTCTATACCAGATGGCAATTGTCTTCAGGAATCACTTTCTTGAAGAATAAAAAAACCGACCATCTAAATAATGCACTACCTTAGTATAAGACTTATCTCCCATACCCATCACTCACTTAGAATAAGAGATAGTTTTCGATTGTCGTTAATCGTAAAATAGTTATCTCCCTTTGCCGCCATATGGAAATGGAACGGGGACTCAGTTATTTGCCCCATTTCAACGCATTGAAAATCATAGTAAATAAATGGGGTGTTGTTCAATTATTAATTTGGATAGCCACCCTGGGACTTCTGATTCATGTTAGGCATTGGTTTCGAAGTTTCTAAGTACAATCTTGGTGCATAATGACCGGAATTTCGTTCCAAATGTTGTTTTTATTGACAACAGGGTCAGTCAGTCTACTTCCGGGAGAATAAAGGCTAGAATTTGGACAATTTACTCTATGTACTGACGCCAGTTTACATTTAAATTAAGCAAAACTTTTACAGAAATTCAAACAAGAAAGCCTACCCTTTCAAATAAATATATATTCAGTTACAGAAGTTGTGAAATAATAACACTACACCATTTAAATTAAAGTTGTAATTTTTTTACCCTACATTCGTGGGTACTGGACTGGTTGTCATATTCCAAAATCAACATGCACAGATTTCTTCATAAACGACCTAATTCAACTTATTATCCTGACCGCTAGACTTTAAAGAAAGTTGTTTTTGAACAATTTTAATTTCTTTAAGCCTTGCTTTACACGGCTATCAGTTTTACCTCTAATATAGGGGCCTATGAAATTAACTCAGATTATTTCGTATCAAAAACTACGTATTGTTGATGGAATATTTTCTAGCATTAGAGTTGTCTTCCTTTTATTAGAAAAAAAAATACACATTTAGTGGTTTATGTGTGTAAAGACTCTAGGTGAATCCTATAAACTCTCAAGTCATCATCACTATGTTGATTTATAACTTTCATGTTAATTACTTTATACAACAGCTAAAGTTAAATAGAAATATCGGTTTTAGAACCGCAAAACTCTGTTCTTTTTCAGTCACACCACTAGAAGAACAAATAAAACAAATATTGCATATTTTCAAAATGTTTTTTTCCTAGTCTAAAACTTACTTTTGATTTTTTCCTAGTCTAAAACTTACTTTTGAGAGGCTGACACAAAAACTACTCCAACAGAGATATTAGGAACTACGACTTAAATCGACTCTACATATTAGGGTTTACGATCACCATCATGAATTGGTTGGTTAATTCGATCTGGTGACATGTTTTCGCGGTATAAGATATTTTGATACCGGAATAGTCGTCTGACCTGTAAATTCCCTGATTATAACAATTTGACTTTAAGCTTGCATAGAAAGAGACGCTTACTCTATCGACGCACCAGGTCTTCCTCCTTTTGGAGCTAATGCGATTCCCTCTTTTTTTGTGTTACCTTGATTTGTATCTTCTTAATTGATTTTACATGGTTAGAATACATTCAGGTTTTTGTTTCTGTTTCTCATTAAAAACAATAGAATTTATGTGTTATACAACATTTGTTTTTAACCTTGGTTGAATAATATCCGTTTGATGACCTTAAATGCGTGTGCACAGATATTTTTATTACGCCTTTTTTATAATACTATAGTATATAGAAACAATGCGTCCCCGAGTATCAGTTCGCCATATCTTTATATATAATATACGTTTCATTTCAAGATTGGCATATACAATGTATTTACAATATACGTTTTGTTCTGTTCTTGAATATTATCCAACGGTTCGTGTATTTTTTTTTTTTATAATTGCTAATTTATCTATGTATTCTGGATTCAGGAAACGGCTTTACAGACCTCGATGCACCTTTCCTTACCAAAAAGATTGAGGTAAACATTAATCAGTTCTTAACTTCTGTCAAAGGAACGACGAAGATACAAATAATTTGACTTGATGACAATTAACATGAAAAAAAATCCAATTAAAAACAATCTAATGTCAAGTCTTTGAAAAAAAGGATAATACTTTTCAGTACGATGTGAGGCATACATCAATGTAACAATGAAGGATATGGGTGCTAACTTTGTCAACTATTTCATATTCTTGTCAATAACATGTAGGTAAGTGGTTTTCGGTAACATTTAGATATTTTCTCATTTGAAACTTTCATAGCAGATTAGTTTTTGCCATTTTGAAGACTATTGAGTGACCTGTAGATATTAGATTTTTACATCCTGTTTTAGATGCAAATTATACCATTGCTAATGATGCCACATCACTTTATCATTATAACAAAATTGAACGATGATGAACAATATTATCTGTTATGGAATGATATTATTTAAGTTTTATTTCAGGTCAATTCACTGGGAATAAATTATGTTTCCCAAAACCTGCAAATATATGGCATTGAATTTATATTTGTTATCTGTTTTCGAATCTTCATTTAAAAAAAATATATATAATATACACTGCTACATTATTTCATATTTACCTGATTTCTTAACTTGAGCACAAAACGCTTTTGCTTGTACATGATTCCTGCAAAGAATTTTGATTTATGTTTACAGGAACACATGGCCCTACATTATTTAAATCTTAGCCACAATTTGTTTGGAGATCTGTCAGGAAACTCATTTGAACACATGATAGGTTTGTATTTCTCACTATTTCTATCTAGGAGAATCTAAATATGTTGTGCAGTAGGATTAGAACATGTTTGATACTGGATTAAACATAATTTCTCGGTAATTTTCTACTTCAATAGCTCACACTATGTAGATTCACACTTTTAAAACTCCTTTCATCCCAAATCACCCTTCAATCATTCGTATCAATCTACTTATGTACCAGATGTCGTCAATACAGTTTGAGGTACTGATCTGATTTTGGTTCCAACTAATTTATATATTTTGTTGCTTTTATGACCACTCTGCCTAATTCCTAATTAGTTATTTATCTTAAGTAATACATATTATCAGTTAATTTGTCCATGGAATACAGAAGTTTTAAAAATTTAATATACCCCCAGTTTAGATGTCGGGTATATCTTGCTATCACTTTGTTCATCCGTCCGTTCTTACAACAAACATTTTCTTTGTTACATATTTGTATGTTTTTATAGTGATTAAGATTATAACACAATGTTGACTGCTGTACTCCAATGTTTGACATTTTTACCTTATATGTCTGTCTGTTTTGTTCACACATCGTTGTCAATATAATGGAATTTTATGCGACTGTACAAGTGAGAGGTTTAGCTAGTCATAAAACCAGGTTTAATCCACCATTTTCTACATAAGAAAATGCCTGTACCAAGTCAGGAATATGACAGTTGTTATCCATTCGTTTGATGTGTATGAGCTTTTGATTTTGTCATTTGATTAGGGACTTTCCGTTTAGAATTTTGCTCGGCGTTTGGTATTTTTGTGATTTTACTTTTCGTTACACTTTTCTCAGAAACTCCTGAACAGAGTGACTTCATATGAGGCCATTAGCTTGACAATAATAACTTGTAACATTTGGGAACTTTTTGGATCTATCTGAACCGTGCTTTCTGTTTTCCGATACTTTGAATTTTTCGATATGTGAATGAACTGACATTTTACATACTTCTTGTGTTCTGATACTTTGAATTATGAGTGGGGTTATTTTTAGCATGACAATGCATATATTTTTGTTTCATGTAGAATAAAACAGACATTTATGATTCGATTGTCTTTTTTCTACCACGGACACAAATATGGTGTATTTGATGAATTTTTTATCAAATTGTAGCTGAAAATGTGTCATTGGAGGAATTAGATTTGAGCTGGAACCAGTTCAGAATTATTGGTGCTAAAAAGATAGCTAGTGGGTTGAAGGTAAGATTTAAACATACCCTACAAAGATAGCTAGTGGGTTGAAGGTAAGATTTAGACATACCCTAAAATTATAGCTAGTTGGTTGAAGGTAAGATTTAAGCATACCCTAAAAAGATAGCTTTTGGGTTGAAGGCAAGATTTAAACATACCCTAAAAAATAGCTAGTGGGTTGAAGGTAAGATTTAAACATACCCTAAAAAGATAGCTAGTGGGTTGAAGGGAAGATTTAAACATACCCTAAAAAGATAGCTAGTGGGTTGAAGGTAAGATTTAAACATACCGAAGAATTGAAAAAAAATTATTATATGTATGATTTTATTTAACAATAAACAAATTTTGGTATATGAATAAAAATATATGTTGGGTATATTCGAGACTAAACAATGACCAACAAATACCTACTTAATTAGTGGTATGTATTATTATATATATGAATTTGCTTCCATTATTTCAGGGGCTTCTGTAGCCGAGTGGTTTTAGTAGTCACTAATAAATATAAAAAAAGTAGTCAAACTTCTGTATCATTGGCCTGACACTGAGGTTGTGAGTTTTAAAACCGCACGTGGCAGGTGCACTAGACTCCAATCTGAATTGACTAGGATTGTCAGTTTTCCTACAGGAGGTCGATGGTTTTTCTCTGGGTACTCCAGCTTCCTACCACAACAAAAACTGACCGCCACGAAATGTTCAATTTCGTGGCGGTATGTTTTATTGGTGGTAAAATGGCGTTAAACACCAATCAATCAATCAATCAATCTCTTATTTCTTGTCATACCACATCTGTTATGTATTCACGTGTTTCACGCGTTCAAAAATAGCCATCAGCCATTTTACCAATGACTTTGAACATTTTTATTTTAGAATTGCATGATTATAGCAGGTGCTTTAAATATGGCGTAAATTAAATGATAGAGTATTATTATTTTCAATTTATGAATTTGGCTGTTCCAGATTTGTTTATTTTTCATTTGATTTTGATGATCATGATTGTTTTATATAATTTGGTTTCCTGACTTTTTGTCTCGCGATAAATTTAATGAACGTTTTTCCAGAATCAAGTGTTGTAGACTCTAGATTGAAGGATTTTCATTATGCTTTCTAGATTGGTCAACGCATTCTAGTGCTTCGGATTTATTTTCCTTTATAATTCAGTGTTACATTTACTATAATTTTCTTATCCTAGCACATATTGCCAACTTCAAAACTTAGGTTTATTGATTCAGGTATGAAACGAAATTGAAAAGGGTAAATTTGTTTTATTCACAAATGTGCACCTTATCAGTTTGATCATATTAAGACAATCCACGTTTTTATATTTAATAGGAAAATGACCACTTAAAGATAGTAAACGCCTCTTGGAACGGATACGATGACGATGGAGGAGCTGCATTCGGTGATGTTCTTGCCAATAATAAATATTTAATAGAATTAGACATATCATGTTGTAGAATAGGTCCGGAAGGATTTGGAAAAGTTATGAAAGGTCTTAAAAGTAACGACACTTTAGAAGTTTTGAAGGTAATACATGACTATTAGTAGAACTTGACTACATATGACAATATACTATAATAATAATGAAAAGAAAAAAATTCTGGATGCACAAATAGCTACATTAAACTAAAAACAAGCAGTTATCCATTGCCTTAACTAAGTTTTATATATGAATTCACCAAAAAATAGATTGGTAAAACCTTTGCTTTATGAACTTCTTATTTAAATTAAGTTTTGTTTATATGCAAAAGAGAATGTTTCAAATTTTCAGACACTAGTATAAATAACTCTAAAAAAAATCACAATTTATTATTTTAATTTAAAACTAGCAGCTGTGAAAGTCATGCTGGGTCCTGTATTGGACTACTAGAAACAGATATTTAAAATCCATGCTAAAAGAGTTTTAACTTAATTGCTTGTAGTCGACGGGTTACTTTCTTGTGAATTATAGATGACCATCCGTCTTTCCGTGTAGACTTCTTAAAATTTGCTTTGAAATTTTAGGACAGTGTTTAAGGATTTTTTTTTTATTTTCGGCTCACTTGGACTTGGGTATTTTTGTTATTTTACTTTTGCTTAAATTGTCATTTCGGAGTTATGTAACTTTAAAAACAAAGAATTTGTAAGTCTTTTTTAAAAAGCTCCAGATTTGGATTTGAAGCGAATAAAAAGTGTGGCCACCAGATATATTCTCTGATTCTGAATGGCCAAATATCAAAAATCTTCTCCCTTGAAGTTGCAAGTCAAAGTGTTGACACTATAGGATGGGTGATCAATTTGGATTGATCTTCATTTAATTTTGATCAGGGAGCAAACATATCGATAAGCATTGCACACAATTCCCAAAGAACCTCTACGGGAAAAGTGTTAACAAAATACCGAACTCCAAGGTAAATTCAAAAAGGGGTAAGTCCATAAAAACTAACAAAATCAAACTATATCAACCAACTGAACGAATAGCAAACAACTGTCATACTCCCGACTTGGTACAGGCATTTTCCTAAAAAAGTGACCAGTTTATCATCTTCCCTGAGCCTGATACAATTTAAAACTTTTATCTTCTGAAACTGACGGTTCAAAATTGTTGGAAATATAATGCTTCTCATATTGTAGTAAACTGTTTCAAATCATTGCGGCAATGATTGCACATAATAACTAATATGCCGAAGAAATTTAACTTTCACGTTTTCCTCAAAACTAGTACCGATGTGACTAAAAAAAGTTCTGGGATGACCTTTTTTTGTGCATTAATAAAATTGAGAATGGAAATGGGGAATATGTCAAAGAGACAACAACCCGACCAAAGAGCAGACAACAGCCGAAGGCCACCAATGGGTCTCCAACGCAGCGAGAAAATCCCGCACCCGGAGGTGGTCCTCAGCTGGCCCCTAAATAAAATTGTGTACTAGCTCAGTGAAAATGGACGTTAATGTTTACTTAGTATTATCCTCATATTTTTGTATCCTTTGTGTTTTTATATAAGGTGCTCTATAAGAAACATGCTTAATGGAAAACAAAGTCACCCTAAACTGACTTTGTCAGATGTTGTCTTCTCTTTAGCAATTAGGGGTACATTTTACGCGTTTGCAACCCAGATAGTCTCTTCTTTTAATGTTCATGTATAAAACTTCCATTCAATTTGATAATTCCGAGCAAGTTGCGTTATACTTTCATTAATGAAATATTTATAAAGAGCTTTGACCTAAAAGTAAAACATTCACATCAAAATATAGCCAAGAGACTACCGTAGTTTACCGATGTTCAATCTCACAAAAATCTAAGTGAGTTGCATGAGCCCCAAATGAAGGGAGACCGGGTAAAACATCACACCCTTTAGTTTAAATAAGTCGAATTTAAATAGCATCTAATATTAATTTCTTTTCATTGTATCAAATGACAAAAACACTTTAAACAACAATATTGTTTTGTCTGAAAATCCTTCAACTACCAGTGTCTTATCAAAGAAAAAGGAATGAATAAACAGTCGGGTAATCCCTTTTATCAAATTTTGGTAAGGATGGGATCTTTTCAAACCATAAGTCCTTCATGGCCTCATTGAATATTTCTATGAGTAACAAATCTGGGGAATAATCTTGTTTGTATTTGATATCTAAACTTTACAAAGCTCCGTACAAACAACGGGTTCATTTACATCATATTAAGCAAAAATTTGTCCGCAGTGAAAGAGGGATGACAGAAATACTGTGATACTGTTTACTCGCGTAGTGGCATTAACCTTGTGTGAATTTTTAAGAACTAAAAAGAACTTTCAAAAAAATTCAAATCTCGGTCATTCTCTGAAATAAATTCTATCAAAATCCGTTGATTTCCCCCCTTTACACCCCATACTTAATAAAAAAAAGGAAATAACCAACAATTCTTTTCTCCATAAAAATGATACCATTCTCCACACATTTATTGTTTTGACATATATTCGGCATATTTTGTTAAAAAATGAGCCCGAAAAAAGAATATGCTATACCAAAGAACAAGTGATTAGTATGCTGGAGTTTCTCATGGACAACGTATTTGTTGAATTTCGAGGTAGAATATTCCAGCAGGTGGTCGGCATTCTTATGGGAACCAAATGGGAATCTCTCCTGGTCGACCTTTTCTTATGAGTCGGAGTTCCTTCTGACACTTGTGAAAACAAGAGAATCAAAGAAGCTAGATCATTTAATTTCACACACAGATGTATTGATGATGTTCTTTCCATTAACAATCCAAACGTTTCTGATTGGGTCCCATTAATATATCCTCCTGAAATAGAGATTAAAGAAACCACAGATACTGCTTCCTCCACCTCATTTCTAGATATAAACCTCGAATTTGACTACAGCGGTCATCTCAGTACCTGGATCTATGACAAACGAGACGATTTCAAATTATAAATTTTCCTTACCTTAGCAACAATTTACCAACTTAATCCGCATATGGAGTATACATTTTTAAACATATACAATATTCAAGATCTTGCAGCTACTACTCAGGCTTTGTAAGACGTCATCGGTGTCTGAGAAAAAAATCCTGAGCCAGGGTTTTGACAACAAACGTCTCGTCCTTTTTCTTAAAAATTCATCTGAAAGTGCCAAGACATAAGAGATAAATATTCAGTGTCTTCTTCAGTACTAATAATACAAGATGTTATTCAGTATACTGTGAACTACAAAACCAACCTTTTTTTTTGCGTCTTTGTCTGATTTTCCATCAACTTCAGTAACTCTTTGTTGGCGTGGATACCAATTATTGTCACTTTAACCAATGATGTATATTTTGGTTACTCACCTAATTGTTTCATTATAACGGAACTTTAAACAACTGTCATATAAGTGGGATATTTAGCTAGCTATGAAAGAATATTTAACCTACCATTTTCTTCAGAAAATGCCTATACAAAATCCGGAATAGGAAATTTGTTTTCCATTCGTTCTGTTGGCTGATATAGTAAAGTTTGATTTTGTCAGATTTTATGGACTTCCCTCATTTTGAATTTACCTTGGAGTTCGCTATTTTTGTTAATACTTTTTTACAAACGAATTGAAATTTTGTCGTCGATGTAAAATTCATATTATACGATTAATAAATGTATGTTTTATAGATTGGAAAGAACAATATTCCTGATAGCGCAGTAGAAACAGCTGTAGATCTACTATTGACTCTAGATGCATCGACCTTCAAGCTAGAATGTTTAGATTTATCAGTAAGTAGAAATTCCTTTTAATGGTACAACTTGTTTAAGAATGGCCTTGGCTTAATGTTTTAAATGTGATATATATATTTTTTTTGGTTTATTTTACTTTCAGATGCATAACTCAATATATAAACTTCGCTAATAAGACATACATTGTATATACAATAGCTAACTTATAACTTGCATATAAAATAGGTTCAGTAACCATATCGGCACCTTATTCAGAAAGGGTAAGCAAAATATAAACTGATGCTAAATTCTACGTCATTTGGTGGAGAGTTTTCTTTGGCTATCATTCTACATCTTATTCTTAAATGCATCTTTTACAAAAGAAAAATAGTTTAGTAAATAAAATTCAGATTACAAGAACTAACTGAAGCCATTGCTGTTGACAGATGTAAGAAGTTTCCCGAGTTTAAATATACAATTTTCAATGTATTAGTTCTAGATTTATGAATATTTTTCTCATTGGCAATCAAAACCAATCTCTTTTTTGATATGGTAAATAATTGTGGTGTGTCGTGACAAGTGAAAATTGGCGTAAGTTTAGTCTTTAAATGAATGCAGGGGGAACGGGGTTAATAGTAGAACTTACTGTTTTTTTCACTTTGTATAAAGTCTTATAATGACCTAGAAATATTCACGGTTATATTGTATACCATACCATACCCTTTATTTCTATGTAATAATACAAACACTGAAGTTTCCATCAGGAAAAAGGGATAACAGATACCAAGGAGGTAATCAATGGCCATTAATCGAAGAAAGACCGATACCGCTATGACCAAAGGATAAAAGACGAATAGATAAAAACAACCCACAAAACACTACATCGAAAACTAAAACTTGAACAAAACATACCATATCAAAACAAAACCTGTAGTAAATACAGGTGACCCGAAACTTTAGTTTTTAGTTTTATTTATACCTCCTTTTCACTTGTACGTATGGTTTCAGCGTTTATACTGACAATTGATCAACATTCCGACACGTTAATTCTACTATTTTCAGGATGTTATGCTAACAGGAAAATCTCAGGAAAGGCTAGCAGAGCTTAAAGAACCTTTTCCAGAATTGGAAATAATACATGGATATACCGATTCCTATGGAAAGAGGAGGATGGTTGGATTCGGTGACATGGGACAAGAAGCTTTATTATGTTTAAAAGAATATTTAGAAGAATGTAATATGACAGTAACTGAGCTATTCAGTAGGTTTGATGAGGATGGCAGTAATAGTGTAGATTATGATGAGTTTAGACAAGGAATCAGGGTAAGAACTTAAAAAATAATATCCAATGCTAAAAGCAACATCTGTTTAACCTAAATGCAACATAGCTTACTTATAAAGTGAAAGTTATATACTCCTTTCCTCTCTAAACTTGCAAAAAGAGGGGAATATATGGAGTATTGTTTTGACCCAAAAAAGAACCAGTTATCTTTATAGAAAAGAAAGGATATGGGGTATCCATCCATGACACAAAATCAGTAAATGCAAAGCAAAAAAACTTTAAAAAAGCAAAGGAATAGCGCTTTTATTGCTGTTCTTCATCTCAAAGTCATAGTGAAGCCTTCAACACGGAGCAAAAAAAAAAACTCTAACCTTACATCAAGTTTAAGACGGCCCCTAGCACCGGTTTGAGCGGAATTCTTTGCAAACTGACGATCACGCCACAACTGTGAATTGAAGAACAAAGCCATGGAGTTATATCAATTAAATAGATCTTGCAAAGAAATTAAACTATCAATTAAATAGATCTTGCAAAGAAATTAAACTGTACTGTCATAATTTAGCCCGACAATCACAATGAAGCGTGCACATAAAAATTCAATAGAAACATTTAGACAACCACGGGGCACATCGAGATATCTTGTTTTTTTATTCATATCAAATCGCAATCTCAAAGACAAAACCGAAGGGTCTGGCAAAATTATTCAGTTTCAGTGTACCGAAGTTATCATATTCATTCAATAATTCCGTTCAGTGAGTGCTTGGAACGTATACATGCATTTAAACTAGGCATGAAGGATATAACACAGAAAGTTTGCTTCAAATCTGGGTTTCTTTCTAGAATTTGATATCGACGGATGGAATCAAAAAAGGATATACCCGAAATGATACAGTTTCGTTTTCAAAATTGTCAACTTCGTAGTTAATGAAAAATTGTTGTGTCCGTAGTGCTTTTCTCAAAGCTACAAATATTGAAAGACAATGATGTAGAAATACTTGAATACCTGAGTAGTTATATGACCAAAAGGGACTTAAAAGGAATAGCCAAATCGACCTTAACTAACTTTACCTGATTTTCTCAATTATTATCAACTCAATCATAACGGTACATTATAAATTATGTCAGTCACTATTCACTGACTACGGAACTGATTATAACATCTGGGACAAGAAGTCCACCAGCAACTGTATTGACCAAGTTTTAGAAAAATGCGAATAAAACTTTATAAATTGGGTGTGTCCTATGTAGTTACATTTCCTTTGTTGACATCTTGTTGCATGCGTTCATGTTCAAATCATAGGAATTGAGTTATAACGGGTTATGAGGAATAACAAATGAAATCCACACTACAAAATGTGTTTGGTTGACCGATATAATATGTCTGTGTCTCGACATGTTTTGCGGTCTTAGATCTTTAGACACCAGAATAGATGTATGATCATCTTCCTGTTTTTGCTGATTCTGGATTCGCATAGCGGTTGATACATGTATAATATATGTATGAGTCGCCTACCCTGATTGGCGTAGGCGGTCTCGGTCAGTTTTGAATTCTCTCAGGGTTTTCGATTGTTTGGTATAATCCAAATTGGATTTACGAGTTCTGAACCTTGGTTAACTACTTATGCCTTTTATTTATAGATGTTTACAACCATGCTCTTGAATGATTGATATTTATAATTATAATGTATAAAAATAACTTTAAGGTTAAAATGTCATTCAGAGAAAAAAATCTAAGGGAAACTTTGAAATAATTTGAACTCATATCTTAACTTGAATAAGCGTTGAAATATACGTTATTTTCTCAACCGAAAATCATTCATCGATGTATTTTCTGTTATTTTTTTGGATTTTTATCTCTTCCTCTGCAAAAAAAGTGTGTGTACTCATGATGGTCGCTGCCCATGTCGACTAATTGTCTCGTGCACGCTTCTACTTTTTGTCCTATTTTTATTACAATTGATATGGTTCTATTATCGCTTACCGTGAATAAAAATATATGTCTTCTTATGGAAATGATAAAAAGCCAGGTTACAAATTTGAACTATTTGAAATTGTAGGATGAAGGTATACCATTATCGTCAGAACAAGTAGACCACTTAATCAAATATATAGATATCGATGGAGACGGTGACATAGACTTTAGGTTGGTAAACTTTTAGATGAGAAATCAGAATTGAAATACTTTGATTCCTATTTTGGTAGGAAACAAGCTATTATTAGCAAAATATTCAAGGTTTGCATATTGGTCTATGCCAGCATTTTAATAATTTTAGATTTCTCTGATTTCATTGTCTTTGACTTAGATGTTTGCTCTTCCATCATTCATAATTCATTTGAGTAGAACGGTACTATTATATGACGATCACATAATTTTATATACTATCATTTTCAAAATTGAGTCAAAAGATATGAGTGACAATAATAATGATAATTTATCCAAAAGCAATACGGCTTATAGAATATGCATTTTAACATTAGATTTACAATGCATCAGTTTCATATTAATAACAATAATTATACAAAATACACATATACAAAGCTTGCTTTTAAAGAAAGAGGTTGTTCATTAGTTTTGAAAGGAGGGTAAAATGGGATCATTGCTTCACAACGAAAAAGTTGAATTTTCACTATAAAATCGAATCATCTGAATTAGGCAATTAAATAATTTAAATTCTACCTTTATAATCATTTTCGTTCAGCACTACTGATAACAAGAGTGTTGAGATATTTTATAGACTATATATTTGTACTTAACAAGATCAACATGACGGGTGTCACAGGTAGAGCAGGATCTGCTTATCTTTCCGGAGTACCTGAGATCACCCCCAGTTTTTAATGGACTCGTGTTGCTCTGTCCTTACTTTTATGTAGTGCTTTGAGGACTCTTTTTTTATATAAGTAAACTTATGGAAAATGCTTTTAATTTTTACTCGGCATAACCCAAACGCTCAAACCCAAAAATTTGAAAGCCAAGGATGCATAAATACTTGGATTTGTGAGGAGCTATAAGTTGTAAGGTTGTTAATTTCTTTCTATCAGATTTTCCTTTCTCGTGGTGTTGTTCAGAAAGTGATAGTAATTTAGTATAGAATGTATTGAGTACATACTAGTAAATGAAATACAAATAAAATTATGTTTTTACATATTTTTAGTGAACTGGTGCTTAAAATAAAAGAGATAACAAAGAAGCGAGCAGAGGAGGTGGCACAGAGAGATGCTGAATCTGCTAAACGGCGGCGATAGATTTTCATAATATAACTGTATGAACTACTCACCAGACCCGTAACCAGGCAGGATTTTAAACAAGGGGGGTTTCACAATATATTTCATCATCATTTGCATCAGTGTCTTACATTTAATGTCAATGTTTATCTCGAATCAACTATACAGCAACATTCTGGATATCTAAGTGGGTTCTATCAAATCCCGTGTATCCCCTTTTGCTAAGGCCATGATAAATTAGATTATCATTGATCGTATAGCAATAAATATAATGATTATAGCAAATCTTAAGAGACTTATACTTATAAAGGCGAATACATTTCGTTTTTACAAATTCTATGTGGAGGTTTACTTTTCGGTGGGAGAATACATATACGAACAGACCGTTAACTGATATTCCTTACATACCACTGTTATGTCCACTTGTAACAACGATCATTTAATTTAAAGTATGATGAAATATTTTATTTCATGTCACTGACTGAATAAATGTTCTATGCAATATGTAAATATGATTTGTAAATGGTTTAACATTTACGACGTTCTGTTTGTAAATATATAGAACAATATTAATGAGAGCCACAAGCTTGTTTTCTGTCAGGAGAACTAGAACAATATTAATGAGAGCCACAAGCTTGTTTTCTGTCAGGAGAACTAGAACAATATTAATGAGAGCCACAAGCTTGTTTTCTGTCAGGAGAACTAGAACAATATTAATGAGAGCCACAAGCTTGTTTTCTGTTAGGAGAACTAGAACAATATTAATGAGAGCCACAAGCTTGTTTTCTGTTAGGAGAACAAGCTTGTTTTCTGTCAGGAGAACTAGAACAATATTAATGAGAGCCACAAGCTTGTTTTCTGTCAGGAGAACTAGAACAATATTAATGAGAGCCACAAGCTTGTTTTCTGTCAGGAGAACTAGAACAATATTAATGAGAGCCACAAGCTTGTTTTCTGTCAGGAGAACTAGAACAATATTAATGAGAGCCACAAGCTTGTTTTCTGTCAGGAGAACTAGAACTGTATGCCAAATAAATGAATGTTTTTTTGGGTTATTTGACATGTCAATCCCCTGTTTTACAAGCGATTTTAATACAAAAATAAATTAATGAAGATAACTGATCTGAATTCTTACTGTATCTCTCAATTCATTGTTGCAACTGCAAAATGCCAATTTACCTACTTTTTTCAACTTGTAAAAACTGATCAAAAGTACAAGGCTTATAATTTGGTTGCTCATCCAATTTTATCAATAAAACAAAACTATTAACAACTTTCATACAAGAGTATAATGGAACTATAAACAACTGTTATACAAAGAGAGGCGAAGGATACCTAAGGGACATTGAAACTCACAAGTCGTAAATAAACTGACAACGCAAGTGGTAGGTTTAACTAGCTATAAAACCAGGTTTAACCTATCATTCTCTTTGGAAAATGCATATACCAGGAACATGACATTGTTTTTCGTTCGTTTATTGGTTGATATAGTCTAACGTTATGGACTTCTCCTTTTTTGAATTTACCTTGGAGTTCGGTATTTATGTTAATAAATTTTGGTACAACAGACGCCCGTTTCGTCTACATAAGACTCATAAGTGGCGCTCAAAAACAAAACAGTTGGCAGGCCTACTTGAATGCGAAGTTGAAGAATATTAAAAATCGAAGAAAGTTCCGAAAAGTTGTACCAAACATGGCTAAGGTAATTTATGCATGGGGAAAAACTTGCTCTTCAGTTAAGTCATTGTTGAGAGCAGTTGTGGTATTACTACTAATAAAATATATGAAGCCTTCAGATTAAAGGAGATTTAAGGGTAAATTTTAATCAGGCAACATTGCAACAAGACATAATCCACAAAGTAGACTCTCAGTGTGAAACAGTGAACAATTGTCTCCACCATACGATATACACAAAATCTAGACAAGCCGTAAATGGATGACTGGTATCTGATATCACCATCCGCATATTCAACTGTTAAAACAGATGATTTCAGCTTCCCAATCGTGAACTTTCCATTTATGTAGCAACATTCCAGCAGCGCCTGCATACGGAGTATATATCTCCCAATTGATACGACATTTCCCGGGCTTGTATTTCTTATCATGATTTCCTTGATAGAGGATTGCTGCTCACAAGGAAGCTATTAAACCAAGAGTTCCAAATGGTGAAGTTGAAATCATCCCTTCGTAAATTTTACGGACGCCATCACGAGTTGGTTGACCGTTATGGAATAACCGTTTCACAGATGATATCGGATATGTTCCTTATGTCGTAACTACAATACCCTTCCCTTTTCACGAATGTGACCTACCGAATTAGACTATTTACCGGATTTGTAATAACATAAGCAACACGACGGGTGCCACATGTGGAGCAGGATCTGCTTACCCTTCCGGAGCACCTGAGATCACCCCCAGTTTTTTTGGTGGGGTTCGTGTTCCTTAGTCTTTAGTTTTCTATGTTGTGTCTTCTGTACTATTATTTGTCTATTTGTCTTTTTTTTTAGCCATGGCTTTGTTAGTTTATTTTCAATCTATGAGTTTGACTGTCCCTCTGGTATCTTTCGTCCCTCTTTTAAAACATTAACAATACCTACCAACCAGTGCCTTTACTTGGAAAGGCACGTAAACATGTTGCGGGATTAAATTTGCTGACTAGATTCATGAATGGAAACAAAGAAAATGTATGGCGGGGTTAAACTTGGACACGTAATAGGACAGCATTTTGGACTAGATTCATGATGAGGAAAGGAAGGTAGTTTATGGCGGGGCTAAACTTGATGACTAGATTCATGATGTGGAAAGGAAGGTAGTTTATGGCGGGCCAAACGTGATGACTAGATTCATGATGTGGAAAGAAAGTTAATTTATGGCGGGGCTAAACTTGATGACTAGATTCATGATGTGGAAAGGAATGTTGTTATTGCGGGGCTTAACTAGATTCATAATGTTTACAGGTGGATAACATGTGACAGGGTTAATCTAGTACAAGAGCCTCTACCTGCAAATTAATCTATCCACACCTAAAATAAAACCAAATGGAAATATAATACTATTTCAAGAATAAACAATGTTGTGAACAGTCCATAGTCTGTTAGTAAATTTGCTTTAAATCTAGACTACAAAAGATAATTTAAAAAAAAAAAAAATATGTAAAATAAAAGATCTCAAACGTGCATTGTTACTATGTCCTTTGATTGAGTTAAGCTATTTCAGTTGATATTTTATAGTGTGTCTTTCTATGTTGTGATGTTACACTATTGTTTCAGAAAAAGGGTGAAGGTTTGGTACCATTAAAACGTTTAAACCCGCTGCATTTGTTTGCACCTGTCCTAAGTCAGGAATCTGATGTTCAGTAGTTGTCGTTTGTTGATGTGGTTCGTAAGTGTTTCTCGTTTCTCGTTTTTATATAGATTAGACCGTTGGTTTTCCCGTTTGAATGGTTTTACACTAGTAATTTTTGGGGCCCTTTATAGCTTACTGTTCGGTGTGAGCCTAGGCTTCGTGTTGAAGACCGTACTTTGACCTATAATGGTTTACATTTATAAATTTAAACTTGGATGGAGAGTTGTCTCATTGGCACTCATACCACATCTTCTTATATCTATTAAAAAAAGTCATGGTCGAGGAACAGTAAATATCCCGAACAAAAGCAAGGCAAAATGAAAACGATACCCATAAACCTTTGCACGAATAATCTGAAGACTGATCACCACGAACCACACATTGTATGTTCCAGGACAATTGGAAACCCGTTACAACTTTATGTACGGAGAAAGAATGGCAGGATTGAGTTTGCGACACATAGAATATATCCTTGGTGCTCTGTTACACCGATGTGAAATAAAAATTAGCAAAAAGAAAAACAAAACACCCCAAAAAAATACATTGATAGATTTAACAACGATAGTTGAGCTAAAAACTTTGTAAATATATGAATGGCGCAATGTATAAATAGAAGCTTGACCACCAAACGACATTTGTTAAAGTTTCGCATAACACGAACAATATGATATTGTGGAAAACACACAAAAGTGATGAAGAATATTATTTTAATTGTTTCAAAGACTTGATCTGGAGTTTACAAAGTCCGGTTTATGGTCATTAGAAAAAGTAAATGAACACGAAATTGTCCCCAATAATACAAGGCCGTCTATAACAAGGATCTATAACAACAGACATCACACTCAGAGTATCATTATAAAACAATACCAAATACAACAACCAAAACTGTTCGAGATCATTAATAACTTTTACCGGGTGAAGTGAGCTTTCAATTTAGCTAAATATCCTTTTCTATGCATGCACGATAATTTTTAATCGAAACCACCATTATAGATCATGCTTATACCGAAGTACTGATTAATGGACGTGGACGATTTGTAAACTTTATAAACAAAACAAACCTGATAGTGTTCGTGTTAAAAAATACATTAGATCTGATTGAATTTTATATCATTAAATTAGTGTTGTTATATTTACTTTTTTTTTTTTTTGCAATCACTTCAAATATTCTGTTTTATGAATAAAGGCCAGGCCCTTAATGGTTGGCCCCGTAGAAATCAGTCAATGGCAAAACATGTTCTTTTATCTCGCAGTTACTAAGTACCTACTAAGTACTTCTCAACAATTATGTAATATCCCTTGTGTTTATATAGGATAAAACTGCAAATGTGTTTCAATTACCATTCAAGTGCACTTTCAATATTTGAACATGAAAAGTCGAATGTATTGACATTTACTTTATATGTTGTTGCTCTTTTAATCGGGTGTAATCATGAAAGAATTTAACTCTTGTATAGGCTAATGTGGGTTGAACTTTGGAATGTGAAAATATATATAATATTGAACTTCTGTTATCTTCCAATGACTAACTTTTTTAGGATTGATGCTTATCGTCTCCTCTAAAAGTTGATGTTGATGTATACAATAGAAATATTGAGGAAAGGGGTCACTTTTATTTCTGTCTTTTTGTATGGTATTAGTCAAATGCATATTATCTTTTATCAATGTAAAAGCTACTTATCGTCTTCCCATGCAGGAACAGTTCCCGAAGTTGCCACTATAAACCGCTCTTTTAAAATGAGAATAAAATTATTTAAATTTGGTGCGTTCGAAGCACTTTTTGGATTTTACCTTCCTTAGGAACGTTCAAATCTTGAGAGCCAAGGATGAAAAAAACTTAAAAACTTATATCTGATGTTTAGGACCGTCTTACTTTTGTGATCAATTAACAATTTTTACCTTACACTTACCTTTAAGGTAATGTAAAAGCAGTTAAGATGAAGAGGACAAAAAATAGGATGAATATTACGACACACTAATTTTTCAAAATATTGTCACGACGGAAAAAAAGTAATAGAGCAAACATAGACAGGCACCACCTACATACAAAACATCCAAAAAATGAACCTATCCTACCTACAAAACATGTACATCAATCCTTTGTTGATCTTTTCTTCTAAATAGATAGAATCGAATACACATCGTATACTTGTGGTTTTGTTGTATGGTTAGTTCAATAAAACTTATATTTATGCAATTATATATATGCCTTGTACATAACCCTTTCACAATATCATCATATATATATGCCTTATACATAACCCTTTCACAATGTCATCAATTATATATATGCCTTATACATAACCCTTTCACAATGTCATCAATTATATATATGCCTGATACATAACCCTTTCACAATGTCATCAATTATATATATGCCTGATACATAACCCTTTCACAATGTCATCAATTATATATATGCCTTATACATAACCCTTTCACAATGTCATCAATTATATATATACATAACCCTTTCACAATGCCTTATACATAACCCTTTCACAATGTCATCAATTATATATATGCCTGATACATAACCCTTTCACAATGTCATCAATTATATATATGCCTGATACATAACCCTTTCACAATGTCATCAATTATATATATGCCTGATACATAACCCTTTCACAATGTCATCAATTATATATATGCCTGATACATAACCCTTTCACAATGTCATCAATTATATATATGCCTTTCATACATAACCCTTTCACAATGTCATCAATTATATATATGCCTTATACATAACCCTTTCACAATGTCATCAATTATATATATGCCTTATACATAACCCTTTCACAATGTCATCAATTATATATATGCCTGTCATCCCTTTCAAATTCATAATATATATATGCCTTATACATAACCCTTTCACAATGTCATCAATTATATATATGCATCAATTATACATAACCCTTTCACAATGTCATCAATTATATATATGCCTTATACATAACCCTTTCACAATGTCATCAATTATATATATGCCTGATACATAACCCTTTCACAATGTCATCAATTATATATATGCCTTATACATAACCCTTTCACAATGTCATCAATTATATATATGTCCTGATACATAACCCTTTCACAATGTCATCAATTATATATATGCCTTATACATAACCCTTTCACAATGTCATCAATTATATATATACATAACCCTTTCACAATGTCATCAATTATATATATGCCTTATACATAACCCTTTCACAATGTCATCAATTATATATATGCCTTATACATAACCCTTTCACAATGTCATCAATTATATATATGCCTTATACATAACCCTTTCACAATGTCATCAATTATATATATGCCTTATACATAACCCTTTCACAATGTCATCAATTATATATATGCCTGATACATAACCCTTTCACAATGTCATCAATTATATATATGCCTTACATAACCCTTTCATACATAACCCTTTCACAATGTCATCAATTATATATATGCCTTATACATAACCCTTTCACAATGTCATCAATTATATATATGCCTTATACATAACCCTTTCACAATGTCATCAATTATATATATGCCTGATACATAACCCTTTCACAATGTCATCAATTATATATATGCCTTATACATAACCCTTTCACAATGTCATCAATTATATATATGCCTTATACATAACCCTTTCACAATGTAATCATGCAATTACAAACTTATTACAAATGAAAACGTAATAACAGTTTATGGTGAATGATAATATTTTCTATGAACTATTGTATATACCAACAAACTGCACACCATTGCATTTATTCTGCCAGCAGGATACACAAGTTTTCAGAAAACAGTGAATACATTGTGTTTACATATGGGGATGTCATATTTTTTGTTTATAATGAATTAATAAAAAGAAATTGGCATTTGTGTGTTTACTTTTCGCAGTTTAGCTTCAGTATGTTAATAACAATTATTTCAGTTTGAACAAAATCAGAATTATAGTATGAACAAAATGAAATATAAAGTTTACGTCAGTGAAACTGTACCCATTGCTGATTTGGTTATAGAGATATTGTCACATTGGTCTACTTCCAACCGGCAGTTAAATCCTTGCCAAAGTGAAAACTTCGTTTGGCTGTGCGGGATGTGTAAATACGCGGCAAGGTCCGATCAGAATGGGGATGTTAAATCTGAAGCATCGTGTAGAAAGAATGCCACGTTCTCTAATAGAAAAAAAAATTACACGAGGTATCCATCCATGACACAAAATCAGTATGTGAACAGGAAAACACAAAAAGCAACGAACAGCGCTTTTATTGTTGTTATTCATCTCAAAGTCACAGTGAGGCCTTTAATTTTCACGTTAAAGAGTCCTTGCAACAACTCTTTGAAAGGGCCCATAGGTTGGTCTGTTGCAATCCAAAATGTCTGCCCCTATTCGACATACTGCTGTTTTCTAACTATTGTATTAATTATGAATAGTTTCAAAACCTCAAAATATATAATTTCATTGCCACTGAACGTCAAGAAAACAACCACCATTCAATCAATTAAAGAAACTGCAATAAAATGACACAAAACCATAGACACCATAAGATCATCGTATGGTCAATAACAATAGAAAAGGGTATAATGAACATGCTAGGTCTAATTTGCACGCGTCTAGAAAAGTAACAAATATATTCCCTTAATTTCAATAAACAACAGTGCAGGAAGATATCATTTTCCCCCAGAATTAACATTTAGAAAAAATGAAAGAAACATTTAAGTCTTGTTTCAAACTAACATTGTCAGAAGTGATATTAACACCCAAAAATACCATACGCAGTGATTCAACAAGAACAGTCGTCATTAAAAATAGAATATATAAGTGTTACTGCTAATACACGAATAACGCACGTTTCTTGGTCAAACATGTTTAGATAAGCTCTTGAGACACTAAAAGTTTACAATACTCAACACATATAGGGTTAAATTGTACATAAATATCTTCTCTATACCTATGTATAGGGTTCATTGAGAATAAAGATATATATAGGGTATTAAGAGCTTGAAAACTAATATGAAATATTTATACCCAAATTGATAAGTACAATTTTTATGAACATCATTATCTATATAAACTGTTAATTTAAAATGTACCGTTGTTAATTTAAATTCCATATCAATACCAAAAACATCCATATCGTATTTGTTACAGCGCATTATTATTAGTATTAACAATTTATTAAATTCTTATTGTATTCTTTCCGCAAAAGAAATTGAAAGGTGGTTCTCGTGAGTTTTTGTGAATGGCACGATATGAACGGTTAATGACACGGTTTAAAGAACTATTAAGTACAATTTGTCAGTTATGTAATATCTTTCGTATACTTATTGGATTAAACTGCAAGTGCTTTCAATTACCAATAAAGTGCACTTTCAATATTTAAATAACAAATGTCAAATAACTTTGTATTTCAACATTGATGCTCTGTTTTATTGGATGTAATAATAAAGGAATTTCTGTCTTTAATGGAGTTACCTGGTGTATGTTACACAAGGCAACTGGTAAAGTAAAATAATATATTTTTATTTAAAATACTTTGATATATTTGTTTATTTAAAATACTTTGACATAAAATATAAGTTTCACAGATAAAATAAACCTTTTCAAGTTTAAAAAAAAAAACTGTTTGAAATAGCATGCCGTCTAAAAGAGTTAATGAAAAGGCAGAAGTTATCAATGGGACAATAAACAATCATTAGTCGGAAGAAAAACAGACAACACCAAGACAAAAGAGGAACCAAAAGACCGAGGAAAAGACAAACAAAGGTCACAAAGAACTACACATTAAACTAAGACTGAGCATAATAAACCACCAAAAACTGAAGATGATCTCAGGTGCTCAGGAATGGTCAGCAGATCCTGCTCCAATAGTGTAAACCACCGTGTAAAACATGAATACGTTAAGTCATATCAGAGGATTATACTTAATAAAATAACAGATTGGTTAATCTCTATTCACCATCAAAATATCACCAATTCATAAACTATCGACATGAGAGAAGTCTCTAACCCGAAACTTGGCGGAATATGAAATTTGAAAAATGCAAACATTTTCAGGAAAAAGGATACTAAGTAGACAAGACTGTTATCGATATGAACAGCATAGACATTTTAAAATGAGATTGGACAAAATACAACACTGAAAACTTAAGCAAAAGCAACAAGAAAATTTAAAACAATTATCTCAGGGTTTCGGAAGTGTAGGTAAATTCTGCTCAACTATTGACACTTATTGTGTTTGTCATGGAAAATTCGGTGGTAAGTCGCATTCCGTGACGTCATTATCGAGGAAAGGAAAAAGGAATTGTGGTTGGGACATTTGGAATATATCCGCATGATCAGCCGTGGCAAATATGCATTCTATCCTAGTCAACTAAATCATGATGGTGTTATAAAGTATACCTTCTAAAAGTATATATTCCTTAGATATTTTAAGAATATTTGGTTCTTAACTTCACAGTAAATCTGATGAAAAAAAAATAATATCAATTCATTTTGGTGATCAAATATTTTTTTTCATGTAGACCCTTTGGTTTTAGTGTTTATACACAATTACATATGTAATGCTTTTTGCGTCTTTTAAGTTTTAAATAATTGTGTGCTGTTTGTTAATTTACTTCAGTGTGTAATATGAGTATGGAAAAGACAATTACAAAACATCTATATGGACATTGAAAATAATGAAATAAAACAAAAAATATTTGCCTATGTTGGAAAATTTTTGATGCACCTAAAATACAAACATAAATATTTTAATTATATACACCATACAAGCTATGAATGTTATTTTTTCAAAAGCTGAATATACGAAATTTCACACATCCCACCAAGTAAAGAAATGACAAAAAATTAGATCTTATGACTGGGAAAAACTGATTTAGACACGCATACAACAATTATGTATTAAAATATTAAATTTGAAAAATTTGATGTTGTGCTGTTTGTTATTTACTTCAATCTATATTGTGAGTATGGACAAGGAAACTGAAAAAACCCTTAGTTTTACAAAACATTTAAATTACTTGAGATACGTTATTCATTTAATGGCATATCACACATTAAGGTAACTGCTTTATCTAAATTTCTTGCGTATAGGTTAATAAACAATTAGAGGTCCGTATGTCATGAAATCGGTATTGATAGTCAGAACACGAAAAATATCAACACGTTTCCCTCTAGAAGAGCAGTCTAACCGAACAACTGTCACTCCACAAGATCATATATCATTATTAAATCTTATCACAGAATCATTTTGCAGATTGATTTGTTGTGTATGATAACTAGAATTTTAAGCTAGCTACTTTATTAAACCATTAGGGTTTTTCCTTTATTTTCGGTTACATATGGATAATATTTGTTAATATTTGTCAAACATGAGGTACTTACCAAGTCGTTTTCGCTCAACTATTCATTGTGCATTTTCTGTTATCCTTGATGAGTTTTCGTTGTACAGTGAGAGCGGGAATGCCAAAAAAACTTGTTGAATAGCACTACATATTTAAGGTGTCTGTCTAAAGTAAGGAATCGGATGTCGTGCGGTTATCGTTGTCTTCTGTTCTACTATTTATTTATACCATATTTGCTTATACATGTACGTTAAAAAGATCATTAATTGTTTATTTCATTTTGGGTGCCGTTTTAAAGTTCTAACGTCTTTACTTTTTTTCATTGAAGGGCGTGTGGTAAATAATGTTAAGTATCTTTTCAGTGGTCTTTGATGGGTAATTGTCCACTGAAGGCCGTACGGTGACCTGTAGTTGTTTTCATCCTTGCCCTATGGTCGTTGTGTCATTGGAAACCATAACACATCTACTTATATTGCTTTCAGTAACTACGAGCATTTCTTTACATGGTGTTGTTTATTATTAAATTTCTTGTACCTGTATTTTTCTATCTTTTATGCCATTGTAATGGATCGATTGTCCTGTACTTAATTTATTTAAACATTTTTCATCGTTGGGTTGCTTTCTCGTAGATTTTTTCACTACATTTCCTTTCTCTTTATGTATCTGTTTCCTCCAATAGTCAATTTTCCAATTACCGAATTAAATTCGTTTCCAACGTTAGAAATCACACCTTGTCAAAAAGCTATTAATTTGTTTATGTGTTTATATTTATTGATGTTTTTGACATTTTTCAGTGGCAATTTAGTACAAGATAAGAAAATATCAGTAAAATACGTGCATTTAAATTTTTGTATAAAATGTTTTGAAAAGGTAAAAGTGCTCAAAAACATTATATACAGTTTAACTATCTTTTATATAAATAAAGACCCGGATATAGGATACACGAATCAACAGATAGCTAGCTATATTTGTCGCCTGCCATAAAGTTACTTCATTTACCAACCAACAGTCTTATAACAAAACATTTGATCTTTTTAATAACCCTCATGTTTAATTACAACAATAAATCACAAAAGTAACAATTTCTAAATTGAATCTATTGGATATCAAATTCTAACGAATCCTTGGGATTTAACACCGCCCTATAAAGTTCACGACATTTTTGCATTTAAATGTTTATGTTTAGGTCGTTTGGATTTAATTGAAGTCACAATTATTTTTATTGTTTGAAAAATAAGTTCTCATTAAGTCTTTTGTATTGACGTCAAGTGATATAATGGCGGCAAATTGGACTCCACTTCCGGCGTAGCATCAAACATCAATATGGAAAACACTGCAGACGTAAAAATTAACGCAAAGAAACAGGCAGAGAAACGGCTATCGAAGGTAAGATAATATTCTTTTTTTTTGCTATGGAGAGCATTGTTATTTGTAAGTTCATTGAACGTTGTTATTAAATATTTTGACGATTATTACTAATTGCTACTCCTAGTTGTGGTTTTAGTTTGACCGGTCAATTTAAAAGTTTCAAAAGATTAATAAACATTGACAAACAGAGAATCAAACATAATCATTATATTATTGGTGCGAGTATAATGTTGTTTTTTCCTGATATACAAATAATATAAAAGTGGATATAAGCGGAACACTATATTTATTTTTTTCCGAAATACGATTAATATAAAAGTGGATTAAGCGAAACGCTGTATTTATAGTTTCCCTGAAATACAATTAATATAAAAGTGGATATAAGCGGCACACTTTGTTTTAGCCTCAGGAAAAAAGAAGCTCGGCGTTAACTGTTGATTGTCTGATGGAGTCAGAAATGAGGAATAAACCTTTTAATGACGATGATTCGGAAACGGTTCTAAACGTAGCAGGTAAGTGACTTCTTTTTCTTCTGGTTGTCTTCTATTCTGTTTTTTCTTTAAAGAAGCAATGGAAAGTTATTGAATGTAAAACAGATGGTAATATTGAATGTAACCCAGAAAAATGAGGAGAAAAGATCACGAACAAACACGTATAAGAAATAGTTTAAATTTTGCATTGCAAATCCTTCTAAAATCTGATGGGTTAAGGTGTTCCACATGTTAAAGATCCATGTCATTTTTAATCATTTAATCATTTAGTGCTATTGCAATGAAAGTCATCAGGATAAGCGTTTACAAATTCCTATTGAAAATGAAAAAGGAAGTTGTATACTTTAGTACACAATTTACTGGACTTTAAAATCTATTCGTTTAAAGGTAAACCTGGCGTAAATGTTTTTTTAAAACATGTTTTTTCATAATAATAAAATTTGCCTCTTGAAGCGAAAATATTAATTTATCTTAATTCATTGATTCAATTCAACACAAAATTAAATGTTTTGAAAGTAAATTTATAACACGTAGTCAACGACCTAATGTTAATGTTAACTACTCAAGACATTTTTACAGCGAATTAAATATACAAACATCAACATACAAATCTACTAGCCCAAGTACATTTGGAATGTAGAATTAAACAAAGATGAAATTAATGTTTGGGAAAAATAGTTGTTATTTTATAAAATAGAAAAGTAAAATTTCAATGGCAAAGCCAACGTTATCTTTTCTCCCTTTTCGAATAACTAGTAATTTGTCTTTTCAGTTAATTTTTGTTGCTAGCTGCTTCGCAGTGGGGGAGACATATTTAATGTCAGTAACCACAATTTAACATGTGTTTTTTTATATTTATATATTTTGGTCTGTGCTCAATGTGAGCCGATTCCAGCACATTATTAATGTGCAATAGATGAAGCGAAAAGGTAAATTGAAATTTGAAATGTGGGTTTTACGAAAACGCGATTAGTTTCTTCGTAGTTCCTTCTTTCTTAAAAGTTCCATTTCATAACAATTTTAAGCAATATCATAATTCGATAGACAAATTGATTTTAACATACTTGGTTTGTCTAAAAAGGATGCAGTTGCAGCGATTTTCTCATTACCCTCCCATAAAAGACAGATTTCAACTATTACAGACTGTTGGAATCAATAGTCGTTACAGCAGGGGCCTACATGGCTGGTAGCAATCATGAACATACTATTCCGAGTTAGCTGAGTTCAGCAAGTTTCTAGGAATGCAGAATTACTGTGTGAAGTCTACACTCATAATTTATTTTGCTGAAAAAATATATGAATGTTTCTCAATGGATGTTAGTAATGCCTTGCATTCTTATCACTTTAACGTTTGAAGAAATAAATCAATCCCTTTCCTTTCGTAGGTTTTTTTGTTGAAACGGTGTGTGTATCCACTAGTGGTGATTTGTGTTATTATATTCATTACACTGTCTTCAACCTTGACTCATTTGCTCTGGTTTGTTTTCTGTCTTCAGTGCAGCTTGTGCAAGTTTAAGTATTGGTATGCAACGGTTATGATTGATTATAATTGTTCCATTTAAAATGATAATACCATAATAATAATAAGAACTGAATGCATTTTTTTTACGATATTCAGAAGAAGAAAACGACTATATATATTAGTAATGCGGGTGATGAGAATAAACGAATACAGATGGGGCTAAAATGGTCGTTACCGGAGAACAAGACCAATCGGTCTATCAACTAGCATAAAATGGAATTACAGCTGGGTGCAAGTTTCTTCGTTTCACTTACCTCTACAAAACAGTATACCGTCTTAGTCCTATTTCTTAACAATATTCAGTACTCATTTTCCATGAAATTCATATGTATAACACCAGAAGCTCCAATGCTTTACAGCCGCTCATTATTACATGTATCTCCGCAAGTTACTTTCTCCCTTCCATTGTGAATACTTGAAATCTCAAAAACAGATGTTTTATGATCATCTATTCCAAAAATATTTTTTTCGTCGAGTACCCGAAATGAACAGACAATAAAGTTGTTTTGAACACCAATGTAACCAACTAATTTATTTTGTGTTTACAGTAAAAAGACCAAGTTTTGACATAACCGGATCCCAAACATATATACGAGCTTGTAAAATGCAACATGTTGTTCCTTCATCAAAACTTGCAAAACAGTTAGCCGAAGGAAATACAATTCTAAACCTGCCATATTATGGACTAGCAGAGGGAGGGACAATGGCTTTGTCTATAGCGATGTTAGTGAGTACCACAAAAGATTTACTTTTTTATATATACATCATACGATATTTAAAGATTGGATCGATGTGTAGATGTCGAGAAGAAGGTAATACATGGTTAAAAAGTCCAAAAATGTTTATGATTTATAGATATAAAAAGTTTGATCATTTTATGACCGGGATTCGAGGTTTATTCTATTTTCAATTTTTTTTTAAAACTTTGTGTGATTACTTGTCACAGTCTTAATTAGTGTTTTGGGCTATTGGAAATTCTTGAACTGCATTAAATATATTTGTATTTCTCACTTATTTTCATTTATACATATATATACAGAAAATTAAAAGTTACTGAATGCTTAATTACCAATAACTCAACCGTAATGTTTATATTTAACAGTACGAAGGATTTAATTAGTTTTTATTCAGATAATCGTTCAATTGAAAGTCAAATTAAGATTCATAGGGGTGTAGCACATTTTTCAGAATTGCCTGTTTATTGTATTTTTATATAAACTGGATGCTTTAACCAGAAGTATTGGAATAAATGTCTTAAAATGCATGACACTGGACCTAATTGTGGTAAGGGCAGGCAGTGTGATGCGAGGTCCTATTAAACATTTGAAGATAAGAAAAACAATCTATGTAATGCGTAAAACGAATTTAGAAAAACAACAAAAAACAACCGAAGGGGATTATACTAGGGACAGTTAGGCTTTACATCTGGACAAAGACACCATGAAGTTATCAGAAATCCCAAGTCTTGTATATCTTTAAATAATCTTTGACATAAATCAGAGGTTTGTCTTAATCTTCACGGAACCCCAACTCAAAAGGAATGTTTGATTATTATTTTGTATCTATTTACAATTAAACACCTAAGTGAGATATGGATAGTAAATATCTTAACTAGAAATCCGTATCCTATTTACATATTTATATCAATGAAAAAATGTTGACTTTATTGACAGGTGAATACTTCAGTGACGTGTCTGTATCTTCGAGGGAACAATATTGGTCAAAAGGGTATATCTTATATACAGAAAATGATGGTCGAAAATAACAGTATAACAGATCTTGTGAGTGTAGAAATTATATTTGTGTCATAATAAAAAGAATTCTGATTAAACGAAAATTATTAAAAAAGAAAGACGAACTGCCGAACCATGATAAATGACTCAACACAAACAAGAAAATAAGTTTGTTTTTTTATTCAATTTATTCATGTTTCATTCATATGGTATTGTCCTTTTACAATTCACGATCTTAAATTAAGTCAATATATATTTGCATCCTTCTTCCTGAGAGAATAGGTTATGTAAAATAGTTGATTTAAAAAAAAAAAAAAAATGTTTTGCATAGACTTGGGAAATGTTCTGCACTTTAACAGGGCATAACAAATAAATGTCCATACAATGTTTAGGTTAGCAGGAAAGTTTACGGTAGGTTGAGAGGCTTCAATTTAAGTCTTAGTTATAAATTAAAATTCAGCAATTAAGGACTTTTGACGAGGTCAATACGTTATATATGGACCTGTTCAGATGATATTGACCGAGGACGAAGCTCGAGGTTCAAAATAATCTAACAGGTCCATATATAGTGTATTGACTAAGTGAAAGTCATTTATTTAGATATTACTTATGTAAAAGCGTATAAAAAAATAGTTTAACCCCACCACATTCTGTATGTGCCTGTCCCAAGTCAGGAGCCTGTTATTCAGTGGTTGTCGTTTGTTGATGTGTAACATATTTGTTTTTCGTTCATTATTTTGTATGTAAATTAGGCCGTTAGTTTTCTCGTTTGAATTGATTTACATTTGTCTTTTCGGGGCCTTTTTTAGCTGACTTTGCGGTATGGGCTTTGCTTATTGTTGAAAGCCGTACGGAGACCTATAGTTGTTAATTTCTGTGTCATTTGGTCTCTTGTGGAGAGTTGTCTCATTGGCAATCATACCACATTTTCTTATTTTTATATTATGGAGATGGACTTCAATGTTCTTTTTGTGTATTTTACATTCAATAATTTTGCAAGATTTTTATTATCGACCGTCAATAAATAATGACTAGAAACATGGAGTCCATTTACTTTATTACATTCAACATCAATGTCGGTAACCAAACGACACTATCAGTTTGAATGTTGAAGCTTATATATGTTGTTCAAATAAAATTCACTTTATTTCAATTTTTCAATTAACATATCATTTTTCTTTGTCAAGGATTTGTCAGAAAACGAATTAAAAGAATTTGGCGCAAAAACCATAGCAACGATGTTGGATACCAACCGATTTATTCAAAAGATAGATATCTCAGGTAAATAGGTGGTACTGGAATGCATAATTATTAAATGTAAACAATTAAGATCTGTGAAAATCTTTATAAAAAGTGTTTTTTCTTCATATAAGCCATGTGAGGTATGAAATGTGAATTGAAACAATAATGTGAATGGTCTGAAATTGGAGATATTTTCATAAGAGTTCCTGGAGTGTTCAATATAATATATTCCAAAGTCTTTACTAGAATAGTATTTGAATGAAGAATCGATCAAAAACCATGTTTGGCAGAAATCCCAAGTCTTGTATATCTTTAAATAATCTTTGACATAAATCAGAGGTTTGTCTTAATCTTCACGGAACCCCAACTCAAAAGGAATGTTTGATTATTATTTTGTATCTATTTACAATTAAACACCTAAGTGAGATATGGATAGTAAATATCTTAACTAGAAATCCGTATCCTATTTACATATTTATATCAATGAAAAAATGTTGACTTTATTGACAGGTGAATACTTCAGTGACGTGTCTGTATCTTCGAGGGAACAATATTGGTCAAAAGGGTATATCTTATATACAGAAAATGATGGTCGAAAATAACAGTATAACAGATCTTGTGAGTGTAGAAATTATATTTGTGTCATAATAAAAAGAATTCTGATTAAACGAAAATTATTAAAAAAGAAAGACGAACTGCCGAACCATGATAAATGACTCAACACAAACAAGAAAATAAGTTTGTTTTTTTATTCAATTTATTCATGTTTCATTCATATGGTATTGTCCTTTTACAATTCACGATCTTAAATTAAGTCAATATACATTTGCACCCTTCTTCCTGAGAGAAAAGGTTATGTAAAATAGTTTTATTAAAAAAAAAATGTTTTGCATAGACTTGGGAAATGTTCTGCACTTTAACAGGGCATAACAAATAAATGTCCATACAATGTTTAGGTTAGCAGGAAAGTTTACGGTAGGTTGAGAGGCTTCAATTTAAGTCTTAGTTATAAATTAAAATTCAGCAATTAAGGACTTTTGACGAGGTCAATACGTTATATATGGACCTGTTCAGATGATATTGACCGAGGACGAAGCTCGAGGTTCAAAATAATCTAACAGGTCCATATATAGTGTATTGACTAAGTGAAAGTCATTAATTTAGATATTACTTATGTAAACAGCGTATAAAAAAAAATAGTTTAACCCCGCCACATTCTGTATGTGCCTGTCCCAAGTCAGGAGCCTGTTATTCAGTGGTTGTCGTTTGTTGATGTGTAACATATTTGTTTTTCGTTCATTATTTTGTATGTAAATTAGGCCGTTAGTTTTCTCGTTTGAATTGATTTACATTTGTCTTTTCGGGGCCTTTTTTAGCTGACTTTGCGGTATGGGCTTTGCTTATTGTTGAAAGCCGTACGGAGACCTATAGTTGTTAATTTCTGTGTCATTTGGTCTCTTGTGGAGAGTTGTCTCATTGGCAATCATACCACATTTTCTTATTTTTATATTATGGAGATGGACTTCAATGTTCTTTTTGTGTATTTTACATTCAATAATTTTGCAAGATTTTTATTATCGACCGTCAATAAATAATGACTAGAAACATAGAGTCCATTTACTTTATTACATTCAACATCAATGTCGGTAACCAAACGACACTATCAGTTTGAAAGTTGAAGCTTATATATGTTGTTCAAATAAAATTCACTTTATTTCAATTTTTCAATTAACATATTATTTTTTCTTTGTCAAGGATTTGTCAGAAAACGAATTAAAAGAATTTGGCGCAAAAACCATAGCAACGATGTTGGATACCAACCGATTTATTCAAAAGATAGATATCTCAGGTAAATAGGTGGTACTGGAATGCATAATTATTTATTAAATGTAAACAATTAAGATCTGTGAAAATCTTTATAAAAAGTGTTTTTTCTTCATATAAGCCATGTGAGGTATGAAATGTGAATTGAAACAATAATGTGAATGGTGTGAAATTGGAGATATTTTCATAAGAGTTCCTGGAGTGTTCAATATAATATATTCCAAAGTCTTTACTAGAATATTATTTGAATGAAGAATCGATCAAAAACCATGTTTGCTTTACAATCTATTCTCATTTCATGGTAAATTATTAATGGGACAAAATGCAAGATATCAGTCGCACATCTTCATACAATATTCAGATTACCTGAAAATGTCCATGTAGTGCGATGGAAACTTGTCTTTTGCTTGTAATTATAATTACAGATATCAAAGTAATTGTATAACTATCTTATTTCAAGATTAATGTTCACTAGCTGCTCTCAGAACTTAAAAGATATGAAGTCAAAGTAAGAAAGGAAAAAAAAGTTGCCTCATTAAGAATAAAGAGGTCTCATAAAATTACATGACTAAATTTAAACGCGTTTATAAAAGCATCACTAGCTTTCAGTAACTGCGAGTACTCTAAGATTAATCACTAGCTTTAGTCTTTTTGTTAGTGCGTTGTAGTAACACCTTTTTTGTATTTTAAGGGCCTGTATATTACCTTAATATACAATTATTTTCATTTCTGTACTCGAGTTGGATTATAACTTTTGAAGTAAATATATCATATTGTGACAGGCAAACAAACGTTCAGTAAAACAGACAGGACAATATCGATCTGTTATCCAACATTGTTACGAAATTAGGGTATTTTTTTCTTTTATCATTTTGAATTATTGTGTTTCCTGAAATAAAGGCTTCTTGTGCTTTTCACTTCCCGAAGAGGTTTGTAGTAATTTACAATTGTTTCAAAAGATTTAGTGATGGACAAAACGTAAAATCATAATAATTTTGAATTTTGTTTATAAGAAGCTTATTTGAGTAAAAATGATATTAGTCTATCATCGTAAGACACCAATTTTATTAATGAACAACAAATAAATTATTTCAAGGATTATGTCCTTTGTTGCTGTTATTTGTCTTCTCAGTTTCTGAGATGTCTCCCGTGATTAAAATGGGGCTGGTATTTTATAGGAAGGATAATGTTAAAACCAGTACTCTTTGACAATAACGATAAACGCTTCATGTTTTACTTTGAGAACATAATAATCTTCCCGCAAGTACGGCCACCGAAATTCGGGTTTGATTAAGAGGAGTCATGATTTCTATACAAAGCAAATGGATATAATATTGTAAGCAACAGCAAGCTTCTTTGGTACAGTATCATTAGTGTTGTTATTAGACGTGACAATGGTTTTGTTGTGTGTAATACCGGTATTATAGAATGAAGTGCTTTTCAGAACAGATTTTTATTGACGTTCTACCTTTTGGCATTTTATACAGGGTTAGATCCTCAAAAGACTAGTTCAACTTCACTTAAGTCTAGTTCTTGCTCACCCTTGTACCCAAAAAAAACTTTGCAAGAGTAATTTAAATATTTTTATTTTTTATAGGAAATGAGTTCACTGATTCGGATGCACGAGTTTTGTCACGATCAATAGAAGTAAGCAATATTGCAATAATAATCGTACGATTTAATATAATTTATAATTATAGAATGAACACAAAAATAGCTACTTTTGATATTTAGTCCTTTGTAGATTAAAAACTAACATATTCTAACAGCACTGCAAATAAACATTAGCCTTAAACAGGTGCAACAAAATACCATTCAAAAAATAACTTTCGCTGAATCAAAATGCCTTTATTTCTTACATAGAAGAATAACATATGCATGTATTGTGTACTACTTTTTTAATCAAGAACGTTTTTATGAAACAAAACTTGTATTTATGCATGTACTCGCAATATTTGCATGAAACAAAACGTTCATTCATATTTGCAGGTACATCCAGTTCTAGAATTTGTCAACTTAAGTCATAATTTATTTAGTGATTCATCTAGTCCGGTATTTGAACAGTTATTGGGTAAGTACAAAATCATTTACATGTGTTCAAGTTAACTTAAGTTATTACACAAAAGAAATAGGTGTTAGTTGTTTTATATATATTCTATTTTGCACTTTAAAAATAAATATATTTAAAAGCAATTATTCAAAAATATGAATAAAACATTATGTTTGAGTGAAGATTTCTCCTGATTGTATTAACAGGATACTAAGTCTTCCCCGCAGAATCAATAGAAATTATTCAAATCTTTATAGATATATGTTGCAATGTATCAACAAAATGTAACATGATTCAGGACATCGAGAAGATGTGTGAAGTTAAAAGAAGTTATTTGAAATTATTAACACCGAGACCTAACACGATTTTGGTTTGTTGGCATAAGTGGATATTCACGACCAATAAAACCTAAACAGTGTGCTGTCAACCTTGGAGTTTGTTGGACTTACAAATGATTTGTACAACACCCTTTTTGATTTGTAACTTGAACTTTGGTTTAAATGTTATATTCATTTCTTTTACCGTATAAAAGAAATGATAAATCCGAAAAAAGATTTAACTAGTGTTTTTTTATGAAAAGAGTTTAACACTTTTACAAGAAGATGTTTGTTATAATGTGAAATGTATACAATAATTGTGCGAAATAAATACGATAATTTTCAAGTGCAGTTGAACAGACCAATTAAATTGTTTGTTTAAATCAATTTTAATTCTCAAAACTTGAAATATCATGCGTTATATGTACTTGTTTGTTTTCCTTTATATAGATAGTGATAATCAGTTTATAATTTGTTTTTCTCAAAACGAGTGTCTATTGAAAATTGGCAATTAATATTACAGAAAATTGTAAATTGAAATACCTTGACATCAGTTGGAACCAATTTAGGACTCATGGTGCTATGCATATTTCATCTGGACTAAAGGTAAAGTCCCTTTAAAGAAACGCCCTTTTGCCATAAAAGTTTTATCTTTAGCTTGCGAGGAGAAACCTTTAACGAGGTAATGGAGATATGAATGCTAAAAGTATATGTCTGAATATTACTTACGTTCTCTGAAGGCTGATTTGGTTCCTTTATTAACCATGTTCTATTACATTCACTTATCTTTTTAATACAAAGTCTTTTGTGAATAACGTTTTCCACTGTTTCACTTCGAGCATCAATTTCTTTAATTCTAAATCTGTAATCTTTATCATCACATAAGCTAATATGCAGGCTTGTGGACTATACGAATCGAAAAAACAAAAGGTATGCACAAAAAAACCAAACGCCAGAAGAAAAGCAATATCTCTTAGTTCTATTTCCGAAATTGTTCTTCAAAATTATTCAATGGTTTATCTAAAAATTGATTTTTATTCTACGCCCGTCAAAATTTTGACGGGACGTATTATGGTATACAAATGTCCGGCGTCCGTCCGTCCGTCCGTCTGTCCGTCTGTCTGTCCGGCGTAAACATGTCGCACCGCAACTTGAGAACGACTCATCCAAATTTCATGAAACTTAATGCAGTTGTTCCTTATGATGGTCAAACGATCTGTATACTTTTTGGTGAAAATAAGATTAAAACTTTTGAGTTACGGGACTTTGTAACTAAAACAGGGTGTGTTTTTTCACATGTCGCGCCGTATCTCAAAAACGATTTATGATAATTGCTTAAAACTTTACACACTTCTTAATTATATTAACCTTAAGATCTGTATAATTTTTGGTGATGATTCAAAATTTTATTTTTGAGTTATTGAGTATTTTGTAAAAAAGGGGGATGGGGATTTTACATGTCGCGCCATATCTCAAAAACAATTTATGATTATTGCTTAAAACTTTACACACTTATTAGTTATATTAATCTAAAGATCTGTATACTTTCTGATTTTGATTCAAAATTTTATTTTAGAGATTGAGTTTTTTGTAAAAAAGGGGGTGGTTTCACATGTTGCGCCGTATCTCAAAAACAATTTATGATTATTGCTTAAGACTTTACACACTTCTTAGTGATATTGATCTCAAGATCTGTATACTTTTTGGTGATGATTCAAAATTTTATTTAAGAGTTTTTGAGTTTTTTGTTAAAAAAGGTGTGTTTTCACATGTCGTACTGTATCTCAAAAACAATATATGATTATTGCTTAAAACTTTACACACTTCTTAGTTATATTAATCTCAAGATCTGTATACTTTTTGGTGATGATTCAAAATTTTATTTAAGAGTTATTGAGTTTTTTGTTAAAAAAGGTGTGTTTTCACATGTCACGCTGTATCTCAGAAACTATTTATGATTATTGCATAAAACGACGGGCGTATCATGCGCTCATGGCGCAGCTGTTTATTTCTTAAAATGCCTTCGGAAACGAATTGCAAGTCGAATTGCTCTGTTTTATAATTTCAGGAGAATGCCTATTTGAAGACATTCAATGTTTCGTGGAACGGATTTGATGATGATGGAGGGGCTGCCTTTGGGGATGCATTGGTTAATAATGGATTCCTTACAGAACTTGACATTTCATCTTGCCGAATAACTGCGGAAGGTTTTGGTAAACTTATGTGTGGTTTGAAATCTAATGAAAGACTAGAAATTCTTAAGGTATGTCCATTCGATTTATTACTGTGACATTCGTTGTAGTAAAATTATTCTTTAATATTCTGGGACCAACGTGATCCTCATTGTTTAATTTTTTATATTTTCAATTCACGGTAAAAGGATGTTTTTGTGTAATGAAAGAAAAAGAGACACACGTGATTGTTTGATTTCTCTTTGATAAAGATTCTTCATTTCATCGATCAGTAATTTTTTATTTAACAAAAAACTTAAATTGACATTATAATGACAAAGAAAGGACGTATGGTGTATCAATTCATGACACAAAATCACTCTGCGCACATGAAGAAAAAATACGGTGAGGCCTTCAACATGGAGGTAAAACTCGCATCTCATTGCTCACAGGTTTAAAACTGTCCCTCGCACTAGTTTGAACAGAAATTTTATGGTCGAAATTTATGGACTTCGAATGAACTAAATCATTAGAAGAGTAATATCGGTAGTTTTTTACTTACAGGTTGGAGGAAACTACATACCAAAGGAAGCAATAGAAACGGCTTTAGATTCTTTAGTCACATTTGATCCGTCAACAACGAAAATTAGGACAATTGACTTAACGGTAAGTTGGTAATATTTTGTATATATATATATCGTTAATGTTATTACCCAAACGCGGTCCTGACTGAAGGAACATTTACCATGTTCATACATAAAAAAAAATGCTGGAAAATGATATCACATTCACTGGATTATGTAGATACATATAAAGTTGTTGAAAATTCTTTATTAATATCATGCAAGACGATTTGATATTCATATTTTACTAGTTTCAAAACAATTCGGTATTTGACCCCTTAAGTGAAACAAATTGATTTAAAATTGGCCGTACCTAATTAGTGTTGAGGACAGATCTTTGATTGTCTCTTCTAAATTAAATTTTTTGGAAGAACTATTGTTCCAATTTTATCCTAATAAGTAATTATTTCCATTCACCATGATGTAGTCTAGTTCGCCACTATATCTATACACCTTAAAATATAGTTTCAAAATACTTCTCATGTCAATTTGAAAATGCGCTTAAGAACTATAAAAAAAATCGGGTTTATCTTAGAGAAACTTATTCAAGTATGAATGCCATTAGTTCTGTGAATTTGTGGGCAAGTTTGTTATTTTTTTTTTAAGTAAGAGTACTAAAACACTACTGATATATATTTTTAATTACCATTATGAAAAAACAGTTAAAACTCCGAGGCAGGGTTTTTATTAGAAAACCAACCTCTTTACTGACTATCTTGTTTGACCAAAATACCTAACCTTTGAATTGCATAATTTTGACAATTAATGACACTATCTATTATTCAACTCAATACATAGCTAATGACGCACATAGTTAAACGGTTGCCTATAATTGCTCACATCCACATTTGAACTTTAATAGTTGTGTCATTGGCAATCATACCACATCTCCTTATTTTTATAAAATTCGATATTTGATATATACAAATCAATGATAAATTCAATATTTCTATACGACAAAAGAGATGATTTTAGCCCAATTGTGAACTTTCCATTTCTATGTAGCAACATTGCAGCAGCGCCTGCATACGGAGTATATATCCCCCAGTTGATACGATATTCCAGGGCTTGTATTCCCTATCATGATGTCCTTGATAGAGGTTGCTGCTCACAAGGAAGCTATTTAACCAAGAGTTCAAAGTGGTGAAGTTGAAATCATCCCTTCTTAAATATTACGGACGACATCACGAGTTGGTTGACTGTTATGGAATATCCGTTTCACAGATGATGACGGATATGTTCCAATTGCCGTAACTACTATCTCGATCCCTTTCCCTCGAATGTGACCTACCGAATTATACATATCACCGGATTTGTACTTGCATGAGCATTACGATGGGTGCCACATGTGGAGCAGTATCTGCTTACCCGTCAGGAGCACCTGAGATCACCCCCAGATTTTGGTGGGGTTCGTGTTGCTCAGTCTTTGGTTTTCTATGTTGTGTTTTGTGTACTGTTGTTTGTTTGTCTTTTTCTTTTTTAGCCATGGCGTTGTCAGTTTATTTTCGACTTATGGGTTTGAATGTTCCTTTGGTATCCTTCGCCTCTCTTTTTCCAGTTTCTTTTGATTTTCAGTACATAAAATTATTCCGTGAATTTTACTCAATGATGAATGATTAAGGTGTAATTAGATTCCCCCCCCAAAGATTACCGAAAAATCCGTATAAATAAAAATGCAAATGAGATTTATTTTACTTATGAAATAAGTGCTATGATCATCTGCAATTAATCAATAATAAAGGTTACAATTATCAGTAAATTGCTTGAAAAAATAAGGAAAATTGCATAATTTAGAAAATTGCAAACTGAAATGAAATGTATGTGAGTTTATTCCTCATTATCTTGCTTCTTAACACTATAAGGTATTTGTATATTAAAAGTTAGGAAATGTACTTATTTTTGCAATTAGGAATGAACAACAATTGATATAGAAACAAATTAAAAATAGTTACTTAATTGTGTTGTTGAAAAAGTGCATTTTCATTGCCTTTTTCTGGAAAATATCAATTCAAAATAAAAAACATAATCCTTTGAAAATTCCTCACCCTTCTACCAAGTCCATATCAAAACCATTATTAACAATGTTTAGAAGGACAGAAGATTTAAAAACCAGTGCACAGTCTTAAATTGATAATTTCAAACATGAAAACATTTGCCTAAAAAATTTATATTTAAAGCAGTAGAATAAAACCATTAATGTTAGATTATGGAAATGAAAATTATCCTTAGTATTCCATCCGACAACCACTCATCTTCAGCATGCATTGTTCAGTGTCACATAATCTTTTTAGAAAAATCAAAAAGCAATCCTTAGGAGTTAGGAATCAGTATACCTATGTTTGTATCTTTGATGAGTTTTTTTTTGTACATAGAAATGCTCCAAAGGTATATGTTTTCTTCATCTTTTGGTCCCAGGTTTTATACCGATGAACAAAAATTATAAACTTTTTTTAAGAGTAATTTATTCGATAATGTCTTCTGTTGTAAACCTTAAACTTGAAACTGTGAACATGGTTTGATAAAAATATCACATTTCAATTTAACATAAATTGTCTTGCGAATTTAGTGACTCACTGACAATGATACACACTTATCTAATCTTATGTACTGAAAAAAAATTGCGAATATATTCAATCCAAATTAATATAGTAATGCCATGTTGCTACATCAAGTTATTTTTGTCCATCACCTAGCTTCAATGGAAAAAAAATTAAAAAAGGGATTGAAAATATGCACACAATTCAGTCACTTTGATTGCAGCTTGGCATTGTTCATCGGTATAAAGACTTATCTATTGTATTGACCAAATGTTGGCTTCTAGATGCGTTTTGTGTTCATTTGTGGTTACTGTCCTTTGGCCTAAACATAGCATATACCTACTTTTATTTATATAGAAATAAAATCAAATTGTTATAATAATTGTTTTCATATATTACTTGTATTAATTAAACTAAACGGAGGTATTTTGTTGTAGGGATTACATTTACCGCGATCATTTGATCAGAAAATGCATGAAGTACGGCAGGTTTTACCCATGTTAAAAGTAAAACCTGGTTGTGAAGAAAGTGTGAAAGGATCTCGGACTAAACCAGTTTATGTGGACAGTGCAACGGAGGGTTTAATTGCCATAAAACAATACTTAGAAGCCAAAAGTATATCGGTTTTCAAACTTTTCCGGGAATTCGACGATGACAATAGTGATTCTATAGATTACAACGAATTTAAGCGAGGAATTCAGGTAGATTAACTCAAAATTTAGAAAGAGGAATTCAGGTAGAATGACTCAAAATGTATCGCGAGGAATTCAGGTAGATTAACTCAAAATATATCGCGAGGAATTCAGGTAGATTAATTGAAAATATAAAGCGAGGAATTCAGGTAGATTAACTCAAAATGTATCACGAGGAATTCAGGTAGATTAATTGAAAATATAAAGCGAGGAATTCAGGTAGATTAACTCAAAATATATCACGAGAAATTCAGGTAGATTAACTCAAAATATAGTCCATAGGAATGATGTTTTGTCTTCAAAGAGAACAAATAGTACCTCGCTTAAATATATGGTCCAGATAGCCTGTCTTGGTACAGATTAAAAAAAAATGGAGTTAAACCAGTTTTACCTGCACGCAAAACATCTATTTTATTTTATTTTGTAACATATTCCCTCAGACAATCAGTTCTCAAACGTTTAAAACCAGTAAACTGGGCAAGTGTTGCTTCCGAGATCTTCAACCATGAATTTTTTTGGGTAAAAGAACAAATAATGGGAAAATGATGCAAATTTATCATAATCGTAATTGTTATTCTTTCTTTCGTTGTTGATCAAATATAGAATATATCTTATATTTTGGATCACACAAACACACTAAATAATTGCATATACTATGTGTGCATTCAAGTAAAACTTAATGTGACATTACAACTGCAAAAACTCGCCGTGTGATTTCAGGTCTAATTAAATATATATTATTCTGTGTGCATTCAATTTGAAGGTTTAAGGGACATAACTCTTTTAAATCATTGATAGGTTTGTGTCAAATGATTCCATACATATTTAGGACTCGGAGGTGCGATGGGGACGCTGAAATGCAATGGTCACGCTGTAGTGCGATGGTCTTTGCCGAAGTGCGATGGTCTATATATGTCCTTAGTTATAGTTTCATACTAAATGAGAGCTCGTTCTCTTTAAGTTTGCTGCATGAGGACATTATTCTGCGTTAACAGTCTATCTTTACTTTGTTCCCCTCATCTGAGATTACTATATGTGTTAAAGTAATTTCAGCTCTCATGAGCTCTACGTTTACTGTAATATCGTAAGACGGAGAGTCTGTCTGCGGACCTGTATGTAGTTAGAGATTTCCAAGCACCATCGTACGTAAAAAACAAAACTTCTGTAAATTTCGAAAAAAACATCTGCTACAGAGAAGCTAAATTTCCCCCGTTTACTAATTATTTCACTTTACCGGTAGTATTTAGAATGTATTTACTGTATTTATGTTGGATATACAAAAACATTCCACATTTTCTCTAGTTGCAGTAAAAACCACATACGGTGATAAGTTCTAGGCACTTATTATATTGCTTTTAAACAGCTATCACATTTTCAGTCATTGAAATAAGCACTGGTTTTAATGGAAAGAAAATCTTTGCATGTAGCGGCTGGAACGATTGTATGAATGTTGACTTCATTTTGTCCAAAGTAAACTACAACATTACAATTATGACTGGAATAATTCTCGATGATTTTACTTAATAAACAAGAAAGCTGCTTCTAGCAAACATATTTACTTCTTCATCGACATGAAAAACACTAAAAATGTAGTTAATGTAACCCATCGCACTTCAGCGTAACCACTATCGTACTTCGGCGTAGCTATCAACAAGATAACGTAACAATGCCACCATCGCACTTCAGCGTGATCAAAAACGCACTTCAGCGTGATCAAAAACGCACTTCAGCGTCTAACCATCGCACATCATCGTGACCATCGCGGTTCGGAGTGCCATCGCGGTTCAGAGTCCTACATATATTCTAATCTTCTGTTTAACAAAGATTATTTCAATTTTTTTAACCATGAGAGCTTTGAAATCATTGATATTCCCCTTAACTGCATTTCAAAAAGCTAAATCTTTCTGTGATCTGAGGTCTAATAAATATATATTACAGGCAGCAGAAATACCACTTCCTAGTTCAAAAGTAGATAAATTACTGCAACACTTAGATTCAGATCACAATGGTGAAATAGAACTTGCGTAAGTAGCATTGCAAACAAAAATTCAATGTAAGAACGATAACTCAAATATTGCAACTAAGTTTTATTTAGTCAAAAAATAAGTTTGCAATAAAAAATAGTAATACATTGGACTTTTACATTGTGAAATAAACATCAAACGCTGCACTATACACTTAAAATATCCTGTGGATTTTACAGAAGTAAGTGGTATCTCCATAATGCATTTGTGTTTTTCTGATTATTTGGACTCATAAAAGGAGAGTGTATGATATTTAATGGCGGCAGTTGTTTACCGATGTTCAAATCTCGAAAATCGTAATAGTAACAAAACATAAACCAAGGGAATCGTAATAACTCCAAAAGGAGCGACACCGGGTGATTCGACAGTGTAAGCTTCCCTTGCTATGCATGCACCGACAGCGTAAACGTCTCTTGCTATGCATGCATCAACTGATATGCGTATTTTACACTCAGTCAAACTATCACAATTGGGAATACGAAACAAGTGGTTAAATACAGTTCAGACAACTATACTGAGATCTAAAGATCTAAGACCGCAAAAAACATGTACCTAGTGAGTTGAGACGCCGACACTTCGTATCGGTCAACAAATTCGTGAAGGTGACCATAAAACGTAGGCAGTGTCGATTTCAATCGTTCTTCCTCATAACTCTGTTGGAGCAGTTTTGTTATAAAGAGCACGCCCTGTTTATTAAGACCGTATAGTGTGAACATGCACGAACGTAACGTATAAACTGAGATGTGTAAACGCCATACTATACAGCAGAGGGTTTGGTACTGCTGAGAAAAGTACGTTGACAATTGGAAAGTTAAAATCGTCACATTTGTGATAGATTCCAAGTCGATAAAGTCAATTTCGAACACCCTTGAAGATACATCATTTAAGATATGTATATTTATATTGAGTATTTTAATTGAATGAGTCTCAATCATTATCTACATTTCTCACGTATAGGCAATCCAGTAGAATGCATGCGTTTAAAAGATGAACTTTACAAAAAAAAAAAAAAAAAAATACATAAGTCGATAGTTATACAAACCTTACATTACATTTTTATATCTAGTTTGGTATTGATAACAACACATAACCAAACTAACCCACATGGGTGTACTTCTTCGTTACAAACTAACCCACATGGGTGTACTTCTTCATTACAAACTAACCCACATGGGTGTACTTCTTCATTACAAACTAACCCACATGGGTGTACTTCTTCATTACAAACTAACCCACATGGGTGTACTTCTTCATTACAAACTAACCCAAATGGGTGTACTTCTTCATTATAGTTCCACTTATTTTGGTAATCATGATTTTTTTTGGGTAAATTATGTATATGCGAATGTTAAATGTTACAAACATGACAACTGATCCGTTAATGTATAAAATATTTCTACAATGTCTAATTTGTATAAATCTTGATTAAATGATCGAAATGACAATGTTGATTTTTTATGGTCACCATTACAGTTGTAATTGTATTTTGAATTTTAGAGAGCTTGCCACAAAACTAAGAGGTTTATCTGAAAAACTCATCCGAAGTAAAACCGTGAGTTAGCAAGTAAGAAATACCCCGGAGAAAACATTATTGAAGTGCAATAATATACTTGAAGCATCCTTTGTGTCGTCAAACAACGGATTATTTGTATTTGGAGAAAGTGGAGAATTTGATTTAATTCAGAAATTTAACCAACATTTCCTAGACTAATGGATGTAGCGCAATTCAAGCTAACCTTGTTGTGTTCTATGTAAACACGTGCTTTAACTCACCGAGATCTAGATGATAGCTTTGTTTCGACTTTAAAATTAGAAAGCACTCACAGTTTGACGAATATCGATAAACAAATGTTCAAAGAGGCGATCACATGACAAGGAGATGTTATGGTATTTCTTCTGACCTCTAAGGACCAAAACATCAAGGGACATATTCTTAATCATAACAAGCTGTTAGGACTACAACTAGTAGTAATAGATGCATACGAATTTGTGAAAACAACAATTTAAAGATAGTGTTATTGATCATGGATTAGAATTCCAGACATCTTGTTTTAGATACATTTGATCGTTAAAATATTCACTACAATCGAATTGCATTGGAAATGGTAACTACATGGAGACGGGCATATTATCAAAATTTCTTCCAGATTACCAAGTTCATTTTCTCATTGTTTTTTTTTTCTTTTTGTGAAGCCTATAAATGGGATTTAATAATAACTGGTTTTAAGTTATACGTTATAGGCTTTTGTACCAGCAATATAATCGTTGGATCTGACTGTAGAACTTTACCCATAAAGATGAATATAATAAAGGTATTTCCGTAAATTCGTTACACAGAACTATGTTGCGTTCTGTTGTATTGTTCTGTCATGCCTTACTTTGTTTCGAATCATGTTGTATTGTATTGTTTATGTATTATATTGTTTATGTATTGTATTGTTTATGTATTATATTGTTTATGTATTGTATTGTTTATGTATTGTATTGTTTATGTATTATAGTGTTTATGTATTGTATTGTTTATGTATTATATTGTTTATGTATTGTATTATCATTGAAATATATTTATACATAAAAGTATGTACATTAAAAATAAGGACATGCATTAAAATTTCAAATGTGACAACTATCCATAGAAAGAAGAGGCCTACATTTAACATAATGATTTGATGAGTTCGGTATACCTATTACGACACACAACTGGTCATGGATTATAAGATATTTTCCTTTATTTGTAAAATTTATTTTCAGATAACACGTATGACAGAAAATGGTATGTAGATGAATGGTTACTACAAAACCAACAACACATTAATCCAATATTTTGTGTTACTAATCACTAATTATTTTGACATTCTACGATCATTTACTTCTGATTTTATTATTTTGCAAATAATACTAAATAATTTCGATTATCAAATGTAATATCAAAAGGAATAAATTTATCTTATCATATACTTGTATAAAATATTACTAAAATTTTACAGTTCAATAACATTTAAAAATATTAAAAGGCTATGAACGGATTACTAGGTTTATTGATCAGATTCCTAAGAATTTCCTCAGCGGGCTGATAAAGGAACCTTTATTGACTGCTTCCGGAATGTTATCGCATGCCTTTCCGTTAATTTCCGTGACGTTTATCACATGCAACTTCGTGCATTTCCGGAAATTTGTTCGAAAACGACAACACAGTGCGGAAAACCGCAAGTGATTTAAGACTTTTCACAAAATGGTTGAGGAGCAAATTTCAAACTAAGAGCATGATAATTGTTGTAACAAGATAAATAAAATGCTTGTAATATCAATAAAAACAATTAAAGTTAAGAAATTTGTATTTGGTTGTCTGTAAATTATTATCTAAAAATTCATGGAAGACAAAATTTTAATTAATAGTTCTTGTCTGTATTTCTTCTAGTAAAGTATATGATAAAAAGATAATTACATGTCATTTATCATAGCAGACCCTTTATCGGCCCTCGTTCATGATATCAGCCCTCGAGCCTGCGGTAGTAGTGTTTTGCCATGGCTTTATTTGGACTTGTTTGTTTGCTTTTGGCCTTGAATGTTTGTCCCTAATATTTTATTAACTATGTATTTACTTTCAGGTATCACAGATCGAATTTATTCGTTCATAGTGTGTTAATTTACGTTTTGATTGAGTTAAGCCTTCCAATTGATGTTTTATCGTGTGTTTTCTATGTTGTGATGTTATACTATTGTTTCAGAAAAAGGAGAAGGTTTGGTACCATTAAAACGTTTAATCCCGCTGCAAATGTTTGCACCTGTCCTAAGTCAGGAATCTGATGTACAGTAGTTGTCGTTTGTTTATGTAATTTATACGTGTTTCTCGTTTCTCGTTTTTATATATACTAGACCGTTGGTTTTACCGTTTGAATGGTTTTACACTAGTACTTTTGGGGCCCTTTATAGCTTGTTGTTCGGTGTGAGCCAAGGCTCCGTGTTGAAGGCCGTACATTGACCTATAATGGTTTACTTTTATAAATTGTTATTTGATGGAGAGTTGTCTCATTGGCACTCACACCACATCTTCCTATATCTATATAGGCACCAGAAGGATTTTCAAATTGCAAAGATGAGCTTTATGAAAAATAACACAATTTTATAAGCTTTTCTATTCCTTGTCGCCAATCACATTAAAGAAAATCATGCTTTGAAACACTTGGGGTTAACTACTCCCAGACACAATAGCCTAAACTAGATAGACAAAATATTTTGAAACTTTGTAATTAATTTGTTCTTTCAATTGTTTTGATTCGAGTACCACTGATCAATCTTTTTTTGATTCGAGTGCCACTGATCAATCTTGTTTTGTGCGAGCACCACTGGTGAATCTTGTTTTGTGCGAGCACCACTGTTGAATCTTGTTTTATGCGAGCACCACTGATGAATCTTGTTTTATGCGAGCACCACTGAATAATCTAGTTTTATACCAGCACCGCTGTTGATTTTTTTTTTTTCATTTAAGCGTCACTTATGAATTTTAGGTAGACGAAACGCTCTTTTGACGTACTAAATTAAACGCCTTGTATCTATAAAATTTTGCAACCATTGCACGAATGCTGATTAACGTTTCGTCCCCGAGGGTTTCACCAGCCCAGTTCTCAGAAGGTTTGTGCCGACACGAATCAAAATATTACATAGATTGCATTAATAGCTGGTACAACTTCCAGGAGCTTCTTGGTTTTCAATGATCTTTTTGCCTATTTTTTGGAATAATTTTGCCTACCAACATCATTTGCTTCGAGCGCCACTGTAGAGTATTTGTGTAGACAAAACGCGCGTCTTGCATACTAAATTATAAGCCTTGTATTTTGGATGAGTTTTTATACATACACTACATGTAAATTAAGTAAAACATATAACAGTATAAAAGATTTTATTACAAATAACAGAAACGTAATAAAAAAAGTGTGGTTTGGAATGTGAATAACATACCATCACACGGTTACACAAGGTTTTTGGCAAAAGATAGAAAAGAATGGTTTGCTTAAATAAGCTGCATTTCAGAATAATAATAATAAATATACATTTGTCTATCGAATCTTATTGTCTACCGATTTAATATTTACCTCTTCGTTAAATTGGGAAAAGAACATCGTTAAAAATTCTACATATAAAGGGAAGGCTAAAATAAATTTCCTGAAGACGAATTTACAGATGATCTATCATTGCTCGAATCCGTCTTGTAATTCAACCAATCCTGTCCAGGAATATAAAGTTTTGATTAACGATACATTAATTCATTTGTTGTGCGTGATTTCCACTAAAGCTTTTTGGAATAGCATATGAAATTTTTCGTTTAAAAACCAGAAAAACAGATTGTGGTAAAATTCCAAAATATGTTAATGTATGGAGATTTTTTTTGTTCATCTAGATTTGATACATTACCCCAAAATGTAGATTTTTGAAGCAAAAATAAAGTCTGAGTGGGTTTTTTATATGGTATAAAATAGTTTTGAAAATGTATTACATCGAAAAGAAAAGCCGAAAAAAATCCAGTTTTGTAGGATATTTCATGCTTTTTTGTTGTTGCTTATTTTATAGCCCCTACTAGGTTGTATTTTATTTTATTCATTTTAATTCAAGAATTAGAATTTGCAATTGATTTGTATGTGTACTAAAACCATTTCACCTTTCCCAACAAATTAAAGAAGTGACATAAAAAAACTATGGCGAGCAAACTAGCTCTCTTCAACTTTTAATTAAATTTTCATTGTTCCCAAAACTTTACTTTTGAAAAACAAGTTCAGGCGTACTATATCTCACTAAATTTTGAAAAGTTAGTTTTAATGTTCCCAAAGCTAAACTTTGGAAGAACCGCCGAAAATTTAATAAAATATACAATGAAAGAATAAGATTCACCCTCCTCTACTTTCACAACTCTTATACAATGAAAGCAAAAATAATCTTTAAACAGATGAACATAAAGTTAATGATGTTCTATTAACAATACTAATACAACACCAAGACTAAAATAGTTTAAACCTTATTCAACATGGAAAAAGCACCATATAAAGGATAAATGTCTTTCTAGTTAAGGCGGAGATGCAGTTTGAAGTGAAATTTGAAAACTATTTGTCAAAGAGAAACCAACCATTCATACACAAGCATACACAGGAAGATAAATTTTCTCTTTTGAAAATAACTTTTTAATAACTTCAATTTAGATCTGATTTTTATAAAGATAAATACTACTTTATGCGTACAAAAAGTTTACAGAACTAATTATTTCATAATTTGTAATAACACAATACTTAGAGGCACCAACATTACCCAAATAAATTACACTAGAAAAGTATATGATAGTGTTTTTTTTTATAAAAGAAATTACAAAAGTCTTTAAGTGAAAGAGATATTTATTGAAAGGGGATTGACTTTAAACATGACTCATCGTTAACATATAAATGAAATTACATATGTATAAATTTCTAAATTTACCAAACATTTGGACAATTTGGTACATTAGTATTTTGAAAGCAATAATTTGATTTGAACTAGCAGGAAGAGGAAGTAAAACATAATATTAAAACAGTTGGTAGTATATATCGTTAGCTTTAAAAACAAAGTTGGCATTATATATCGTTAGCTTTAAAAACACAGTTGGTATTATATATCGTTAGCTTTAAAAACACAGTTTCACTGCATAATTTCGATCGTCAAATTCAGAAATACATGATAATGTTAAAGTTAATTCAGAAATTTTCAGACGCAAAAGGTTGAAATAGTTTTTCATATTGTAAGGTTAAAGTAGTCATTCGGTACTCAATCATTCTGTCCTACAGCATTAATCATTATATAATTAACTGCTAACACAGTTTTTCCTGTTTCGCATTTAAAAGATTTTTCCAGGGCTATTAATTTGTATCGACAAAACATCAAACATAAAACAATATATACTAAATGAAAATACAGCTCTATTATCAAAAGAAGGATAAATTACGCCTAATGAGGCAAATTATAAAAAAAGTTTTACGTTTTGTGTTAAGTAAATGATATATTCACATATTATGAAAAATATGTATAAATCTTTAACATGTTATAATACTTAATTATGAAAAATAAATTCATATCTCTTGCAAGAAATTATTTAAAACACTTTGGTTTATATCCCCTGACATGACACTGGAATTTTAAATAAAAAATAATCATATAAAAAACGCATACAATCAGCTCATTAAGGGTTATATCACAATCAAAATTTGACACATATATTTGTGGTGGGGTATTTTAAGCACTATATACAAAAAGCAGCCGGAAAAGTACATAAGTAACCCACACGTTATTTGTTCATTTATGGTTTTAACTATCAGATTTTCTCAATAATCACTCCTAATCACACTACAAATTACATTAGCATAAAATTAAAATCAATATGATTTTTCAAAGTAATCGACGAAATTTTAAGAGTATTGTATGATAAATTGGTCCAATACGTAAATTGGTGTTTGAATAGAATTTGGTTTTGTTTTAAGCTTCAGTAGCAGTGTGCTCCTCTTCTGGGAGTTTTATAATAGGAATTTCGTGAACTGAAAATGATTGTCGAGATTCTCGAGGAAACTGGTTTAACCATCTTTCCTCTTCCTCTCTTTCTTCTTCCTCTTCTTCTATGCTATCTTGAGGAGACAAACGTCGAGCTGAACTTGCACTACTATCACTTCCTAAGCTAGCACTTCTCATTTCCGGTGCTAATCGATCTCTTCTGCGATCATCGATAAACATAGAATCAGTATGTTTTCGGTGTAGTCTATGTTTGTTAAAACGAGATGACCTACGTAGGTAAGAAGCATAAGCACACTTTGGTTCGAGTTGTGGATCGTATCTAAGAAATTCTTGAAATATTTTGTTTGTTTGTTCATCAATACTGTAGTCTCTATTGGCTGATAAAGGACAGTCTTTATTGTCGCGATGGGATTTAAAAAACCTAGAGAAAACAGACTTTTTATTTGGCATTTTGTTTTCCTCGAAACTGTCACCGGATGGCTGGTCCGACTTTGAATCAGATTCTGGTTCATTAATGCTTTCATATATTTGAACGATCTGTCTTTCTCTACTATATTCACGTCTCTTTTTTGAAGCAGTTTTGCCATTGCGTCTGTCAAAAAATGTACCTCTCGATAAAAATTGTTCCCCAGACGGACCCGCCTCCTGACTTGACAATGAAAACCGTCTAAAAGCATCGTCGTAAATATAATAAGGCTCTACTTCCCCCGCACTATGATTTCGTTTTACGGCACCATTTGGTGGAGGTGGGTGTTGAGTTTCTAATGATTTATAACCACTATCAGCTTTCATCTGCATGAGTCTGCTGCTTTGCGTTTCATTGGTACTGTCTGTGTTATCCGTTGTCGAATCAAAAGATGTCATAGGTTCAAATCGACTTAAATCTGATACATTTTCATCCGTATCACATGTCTCTATACTGTCGAAACTGTTATCTCGACTTCCACTTTGTTCAGACTGTTTTAATCGATTTGTTAATATGTCTTTATAACTTTGTTTTTGTCTATTTTCGCAGTTTGTGGGTTGAAACTTTCCACAACCATCCCCAGATTCACATGTTTCAATTTTTTGTCTTTTTGAACTACCAGAATGAGACTCAAAGTCAGAATCCTTTACTTCACATTCTGGTGATTGGTCTGGTGATGTCATGTCTTCCATACGGATAGTATCACTACATTCCTCCTCTTCCTCAAACGTTGCTCTCAAGTTCCATAACTCTCGATATTTTCTACTTCCGTTTAACGTGTCTGTATCATCACTTTCTGATAAATGACAAATGTCGATATCAAATTTTTCAATCTCAAGTCGTTCTAACTGATCTTCGTTTAACTGTTCAATACTACCTGTGTCATTATATCGAACTTTTGAACTTTCAGAGGAGCTTAGTTCTGATATAACATCAAAGTCGGTATTATAAAAAGGTCCTTTGAACTCTGTAATTTTAAACATGTCATAATCGCAAATGTGATCAAAACTCTTTGCTCTTCTGGTTCGTTTTTTCCAATTTTCTTGTTCATTTAATGCCACTACCTGTGACAACGATCTACCCCGTTTTTCTGGTTTATGTCGTTGTAAGGTGGGATCACTTTTAACGGGTGAAAGGTTTGGTTGGCGATGTATTTCGACAGAGACCTGCTTTTGTATTGAATCTTCTGGTGGTGAATCATCATCGCGTGGAAATACATGGAGTACGCCATTTCCGGTTTCGGTTGGGGATTCTTCAAGTTGTATCTGATGATATTTCCATTCCGATTGTTTTCCATTTGAATTTTGACAATTTACGTTTAAAGAGTACTGACGTGGAACATTTTTGTCTATTCTTGCTCGTTTAAGATGATGAAAATCACCTTCAGTATACCTGTAATTAAATACGAAAATTCATTACTTAATCTAAAATAATATTTTGGTGTTCGAATGCGAAATTCAATATATATTTTAAGACGTTATACGGAAACTGCTTTATAAAACAAGAAAAACTTTTTTATTACCTAAGTATGTCGAGGACTACAAACAAGTATGTGAACTATTAGAGATAGACGTCATATACTAGTAAGTCTGCTACAGATTTTTTATTATATTTCTTCATAATTTAAACAACTTAAGTAGATGTTAGGATAATGATTAGCTCCCTTTATTGCATTTTCATTCTGAAAACCCCCATAACGACTGTATTTTAACTGCTGAATACTAATTATTGTCACATTAACCAATTATTTCTTTTTGGGTTCTCATCAAATTGTGTCAATATAACGTAACTATAAACAACTGCCATACAAGTGGGAGGTTTAGCTAGCTATTAAACCATGTTTAACAAACAATTTTCTCCGGAAAATGCCTGTACCAAGTCAAGACTATGACAGTTGTTTTCCATTCCGTTGCTTAAATAGTCTGTTTGATTTTGTCATTTTTATAGACTTTCCCCTTTTTGTATTTACCTTGGAGTTTGTTTTTTTTTTAAACATTTAGATGGATGATATAATTAGTCCTTATGTATACCTGTATATTTACAGGTAGAGTCCTTAGAGTTATTAGAATAACTGAATCATAAATTTATGACACATATTTGCGCTCTCTGTGTTTCATTTTGGTATAATACTTTCTATATATAAAAAAAAATATTTACATAAAATCATCGTCGAATGCAGATGCCTGAATTGAAAAAAAAATCGTGACAAATTTGTGAAATAAATCATGCTCTTTATTGTCATGCTGTGTAATCTTAGAAAATTTAAGGTATACTTACATATGAATGAGGGTATCAAGAAAAGGGTGGAGAAAAAAAGGGACGTCGGTAAAGAGGGTGATCAAACTGCTGAAATAAACATGCAAAAATGGAGTAAAGAAGGGTAATTAATAAAAGATTGATTAGTAAAAGCAACGTCTTAATCAGAAGGAAAGAAAACAACATGAATATATCATAAAAATATAAACGAAGAATTTCAATATCAAATTAATGTGAAGCTGAATTTTAGAAACATTGGTTTGCGCTGGGTCAGCAGTTTGGCCACACCTTCTTCCTTGTTGACGTAATGTCTGACGTTCCTTCTTCTTTTCATCCAATTTGAAGGATACTCGCCTCCCTATTTTAATTTCTGGTTCCACTTCAGCTGTTTGTACGTTAGTCGTCTCAATGCTTGGTTTTATTTCCTTGTAAGATACTAGAACATAGAAAATTATTAATCTTTTAGTGAAAAGTAATTTTAGAAGGTAATTGGTGGACTATGATCTCAATGAAATGGGTACAAACTAATATTATTTGCTTAATTCAATCACTGTACATAAATGCTGCATTCAAACGGAAATCTGCAGTTTATACATATATTCTTAACACATAAAATTAAATCTTTTTTGAAGCAAATGGTAGATTATAATTTTTCAAGCTAAATGCACACTAAGTCTGACTAATACATATTTTTGACCACTGAATGATTTGTTATCTTCATCTGAGTGTTTATCTGAAGAAACGAAGTTAAAAACATGCTGAATTATAGGAAACCTCATTTTTCTATTCATATGTAGTCTAAATTTCAACAAGGGCAACTAGTGGAGTAGGGACTCCTTTAACATCAAGTCATGAGTTCACCTACGGTTTATCATGAGATGTTTGTTGCTTTATCTTTTTCTCTGTAACTGATGCCTATTGAATGTTGATTGCACGTATTTTAGGCGCGGTGTTGTCCGTTTTTTTTCCATTCTCCCTAAGTATGTACTTCCTCTTCAAGCTAAATATTTTCCGTTAAGTTTACAGCATTATATAAACCATTATTAAACAACTTTCTATAATAGTGTCTTGTCCTTGTTCAATAGTTACAACATTTATAAATATTAGTATTTCGTACTTATCGGGTACAAGTATGAGTTGAATATATCATGATATAATATTTATCTTGTATAATATCCAACCTTTATCAAAATCAGATTTGAGCTGTGTAGTTTCGTCTGCCTCGTTAATTTCACTGTATCTCTCCAGCCTATTCATATGAAATAATTAAAAAGATAAAGTATTACTGGTTAAAAAAAAAAAAAAAAAAAAAATAACCAGTATTACTGGTTAAAAAAAAAAAAAAAAAAAAAAATAACCAAACTAACAGATTCCAGTATCGAGTATACGAATTATTGACATTTAAAAAGTGTAATTTGCAAAAAATTGCTTTCTACATTTTTTTAAGTATAATTATGCACATTCGAGTCATCATAAGTTGAACATTCTTCATTTTCACTAAGATGCAATGTATAATTTTTCAAGACCTATAAACGCCCATCTCGTAATTTTTCCTATAAGTGAACTGCGCGTCTACAGTGCTGCCTTCATGCTTGATGTGTTTGATCAAATTCCAGTTAAAAGGTGCTTATTCATGAGATTTTTCAAGATTACACTACTTCCACTTATTTCAGCATTACTTTTTTCACTTTTTCCTAGGAAATTCTAAATGATGACCTATAGTGATCATCTGTTTATTTCAGCTGTTTCGATTGTTAATTTATTTGTTGGATAACGAATGATAGAATTTATAGAAAGAAGTTACCAGTTGAAATGCAATTTATTGCTTTTTTCTTCCAGCGTACGTTCCTTCGAAGACATATGTAGCGGTATCGATCAATAACAAACATACGCTTCAGTGAACCTAGAGTCTGTCTTGATTTTGGTGTGTGTCATGCATCATTAAGTTACAGTTTGAGACACCAAAAATAATTTTCATTATGAAGAATATCAATAGAAAGTTATTCATTTCACTGTGTCGTTGCAACCATACCATATTAATATGTTTCAAAAAATTTTAAACTTTAAATTTCAGTTTCTTTTATTTCACGAAATTATAATAACAAGAACTTTCAGGCTAATTATAAGTGCCTTTTAATGATTATTGCTTGATTCCACATGGTGACCATTAAATATTTATCTTCTTTCTGGTTTATATTTGTTAGGCTTGAAGCCACATGGTGACCGTTAAATATTTATCTTCTTTCTGGTTTATATTTGTTAGGCTTGAAGCCACATGGTGACCATTAAATATGTATCTTCTTTCTGGTTTATATTTGTTAGGCTTGAAGCCACATGGTGACCATAAAATATGTATCTTCTTTCTGGTTTATATTTGTTAGGCTTGAAGCCACATGGTGACCGTTAAATATTTATCTTCTTTCTGGTTTATATTTGTTAGGCTTGAAGCCACATGGTGACCGTTAAATATGTATCTTCTTTCTGGTTTATATCTGTTAGGCTTGAAGCCACATGGTGACCGTTAAATATTTATCTTCTTTCTGGTTTATATTTGTTAGGCTTGAAGTCACATGGTGACCTTTAAATATTTATCTTTTTTCTGGTTTATATTTGTTAGGCGTGAAGCCACATGGTGACCGTTAAATATTTTTAACTTCTTTCTGGTTTATATTTGTTAGTTTGCTGTCACGTTTACAACACATTTCAGCATTTTCATAAAAGGAACAATAACCCATCTTTACATCGTGACCATTTCTTCTTTTTTACAACTTCCTGAACTCTATAAGTCGAAAACAGAACTTTTCATATATATAAAGATTTATTGAAATAAAGATTTATTTTCAGAATGCAACTAAAAGATCGTACATATGTAATCTAAAGATACGATTCTTTTGGAGAAAAGAAATTAGCCTGTTCTAGGCTTTGACATATGTCCTAAATGCTAAAAGTTTAAAACTTTAATTCGTATAGCATTGTGTTGAAGGCATTGTATTCACTGACATATTTGCTAGAGATGTGGTAAGATATAAAGGACAAAAGTAAATGTTACTTTTGAAATGTTAAATATAAAAGTAAGAAGATGTGGTATAATTGCCAATGAGACAACTCTCCACCAGAGACCAAATGACATAGAAGCTAACAGCTATAGGTTACCGTATGGTCTTTAACAATGAGCAAAACCCATACCGCATAGTCAGCAATAGAGGCCCCGAAATGACAAATGTAAAACAATTCAAACGAGAAAGCTAACGGCCTGATTAATGTACAAAATAATGAACGAAAAACAAAAATGAAAAAGGCGGTTTCAGAAACCCTACTTAATTTGAATGAAATAAAACAATAAATATATATATATCATGATACCCTGATCTGTCCAATTGGGGTCAAACTCTTGGATCAAATCTCTATGACGTTCTGATCGCAGTGCTCCTATACAACTATCAAATGGACAGATTTGGATTATTTCTGGTGAATCAGCAGACTAACGTGTGTCACCAAGGCATGCAGTCAATGTAAAGCGTTAAATCATTAGTTACATAAAGTCCTCATACTCACTCATGATGAATTCTAGGACTTATTGGGACACCATCCATAGATCCTGTACTAGGTTCGGAGAAAACATCTGAATTGATCGTTTCGTATCTTTGTAACGTTTTAAATCTACGGTCTCTGTCCGATAGTCTACGGCTACTATAGGAATCTTGTCTACCATTACATTACCAAATTAAAAAAAAAACATAGATTAATATGACGTTCATAATACAAGTACTACATTTTAATTAGATGAAATAATGATACTATTTTTTTAAATATAGTACCTAGTTTGAAATATTGATGCATCTTTAATTATCTATCACGAAAACGGTTAACAGAAGTAGTACGTAGTTTTAATATGATTTCAGATACTGTTACATATATCTCCAATGTTATATAACTGTAAAATTACCAAGGAAACGTATCATTATAACATCATTTATTAATTTATTGCACGAAGATATTTGTCAACCTCATTTAAATACTACATTGTATATAACATTCCCAGCATTTGGTGATATTCGTGTTCCTCAGTCTTTAGTTTTCTATTTTGTGTTTTGCATACTATTGATTGGTTTTTCCCCGTTTTGTTTGCCATGGCGTTGTCAGTTGGGTTTGTCGTTGACTTTGGTATCTTCAACCACTCTTTTACACCATAGCTTATGTTTTCTTACCTTTTTAAGATGGTATGGAAGTATTTCTGCGATTTTGATACAATATAAACATACATGTGGGACTTTTCATATAAAGAAGATATGTGTGTTATTTCATTTCGTGGTGATAACTTTTTGTTAAAATATGCAATTTAATATTTGTTTGATTTTATGTGATTATTAACTGTACTTTAAGACCAGACCTGTGACATTACACTGTTTGCTATCTTCATGTCATTCCATCTTCATGCCTAATATATCATGTACTGTGTTACAACTCTAGATTCTACTGACGGGAAAGGCAGCACTAGGCCACCGGAAGCTGAATTTTTAGTTCAGTCGAGGTGGCCGAGTGGTCTAGAGCGCTGGACACAGGACAGGCGGTGTTGTCACGATATATCCCAATACCATGAGTTCGAATCCCGGCGAGAGAAGAAAAAAATTTGCTTTCGCTTTCGCAAATTTTCAGATTTAACATTGTTGTGCTGATATTTATGTTTTCAGCCGTGTATCACCTTCACTGGTAATCCAATGAATGGAGTTGTCACTTGTTTAGACGTACTTATTATATATATTTGGGAACAGCATGATATAAATTGTATAAATGAATAGATTACCTTCTAAAGTCCTTATTTTTCTTTACACAGTATTTACAAAAGAGAATTACAGCTATTACTATTATGAGTCCACCGAGTACCCCGGCCACAAGGATGCCGATTGTTATCTCTGTGGCAACTTGTCCTTTGACAGAAGTATATCTCTACAACGACATCCAAATATAATCAGTGTCGATATGTCTTTGACATTTCAATAAAGGTTACTTGTACAACAAAAACGTAGAAGAAGATCGTTAACTTAAGAGAAAGGGTATGCCAGTCTGAACTGTAATATAAAAACTATAACAAAAATTTACAGACTCGTTTATATGAGGGTCTGGATGGGGTCCTTTATTTCTGTTTTCTTATTTTCATGGCATTTTTCTTTATCTTTAATAACGCTTATTCTGTAAAATTCTAACGAAAATTATATTACTATTATTTTTTTCTGTGATTCTATGATTTTTTTTTATTTTGTACATCATTCATTTATGTAATCAATATTGCATTGCTTAATTCTTTTGTTTTCCACGGTTATTTTTTATTTTTTATTCTTTTTCACCCAAATATTCTCTGTTCTTATTTTTGTTTTGTTTATTTTTCTCTCATCAATATTTTTTTCCATTATTCTCTATTGCGTAAACCCTATCCAGACCGTAAAGATTGTTCTAGCAGGACATACTCTAATTGTCTCCCTTTCTGTCTGGACTGAATTAAACATCGATGAATAGAAATACAAATATCTAAAAATGTATAAACTTATATCAAATTATGAAATAATATTTGCATTCAAGTATATTTGGTTCAATTTGTCTAAAATACTCACCGATTGGCCAGGAACAAGTGTCGACTGTCGCATGTCGTATTAACCATTTATGATGTTGATCATTTCCTAGAATATACAAAAACATATGCTGTCACCGTGTCAACTAAAACAAACATGGCTGATCTATTTTACAACACAAATTTAAATGCATTATGCCGGCATTACACAAAATTCATAATAGAATTTGATGATTCCTCAAGTATTTTCCAGATAAAATATACAAATATCGATATTTATGGATCGATCGATATTCTGAAGCAAACGATACGTCATCAGCTGCCCTCGACATAACAATGACTGGTTCAGCGTTGAAAGTAAAGTTGTGATGGCATTAAACTAACACCCACACACAAACAGCAAATAAAGATTCATTCAGTTTCTGATTGATCATATTAGATATGCATTATATCAATCATGCAAGAGAAAAACCAATACTGATTTTATTGAGAATTAAGAGATCATACAAATTAGACTGATTACAACAACGGTATTCTGTGACGTAGGAATTCTGTATAAATTGTCGGATATTCAAATGAACAAAATGTGTCAAAGCAAGAACGGAGCTATTTACTTGTACTAGAAGCAATACAGATTAATGTTTTAGGTACTCACAAATGGACGGAAGAGAACAATCAAGTCGCGAAAATACACAAAAGATCGAGCTGAAATGTTAGTTAATAGAGATTTTGATAACATGAAGGAAACCATGGCTTTATTTCATATTGTTTTACTGGTACCCTTGTTTTTGCCGTCTATAAAATCGGTATAATACAGTTAAGTGGTTTTTTTTTCTAAACTGATTTTGTTTTTGCGTTTTTACATGCATGTTTTGTTATTCAACTAATTGATGGACGATTTAGGTGCTCAAAATCTAGTTAAAACCCTTCATATGTTCACGTGTCAGTCCCAGGACTGGACCTTGTCAGCGGTTATCTTGGTTTTATCTTAAGATTCTGTCTTTAAGGAAACTGGTATTGATGGCAGATCGTTGATTGTCTATGTATGAATTTTTGTTTTCTGTACTCTGGTTTAAAGCAAGCTAATTGTAAACATACTGATCTATTGCTGAAGAGCGTATGTTGACCTCTTAATGCATTTTGGATTTTTGGGGCCTTGTGTGTTGGGTTGCTGTCTCATTATCGTATACAGAACTTATATTCTGATTCATAAATGATAAACATTTAAAATGCTAACTGTCAATATAATGAAATATATCAATGTGTATAACCACTGAAATAAAAACGTAATCATTTCGTGGTTCACATAAACAATGAATCGAAATATTAAAAGCGTCAACTATATTAATTACATGCTCACATTATACCAGCATTAACAAATTACAATGTAGTGATGAAAGATATATTTCTGAATAATTTTCCAGCTATGTTGAATTCATTGCACTTTATCAAAATCAATCAAATAATTAAAATATAGTTAAGAAGCCAAGCTTTGATAAAAAAAAGTATGTAGGTCAAACGTGATCCACTGCTGTTAATCGATTTCTTAACTAATTCCGGATACATTTTTAAGTGAAATCGCGTGAGATTTTTATAACCTTTGCTGACGTGACTTGGGATATTGAAAGCGGAGTAGATGCCAAATTTGACTGCATGAAGAAAGATGAATGCATTTTAGGACTCAATGAGTTGTAAAGCTTATTGGTCGATAAAATAAAATATCTACTGAAACAAAGGACGACAGTGGATCGAAATTAGCTAAAAATTCTAGAATAATAAAATTTTTAGTGGACCACAAAATAATTAATGAAAAATCTACATGCAACCTTTTTGCAACTAAATACACCGAACGCAAACAATTCCTTTAATGACGGAATCGAGGGCATTTCCTTGAGTTAGACAAATGAAATCTAGATTTACGACTGTAATACATACACGCTGATTCAGTGCCCATTAAACATGGCTGATAAATCAATGCGACAGCAACCCAACGGACCCAAAAACTCAAATACACCTATAGACATTGAACATGCAACAGCTGGAATGATTTATCCCTTCAAATTATGTAAGTGTCGACGAACTGATTACTGAACCCGTTATATAAAAAGGATTAATATATCAAGTAGATATTAAAATCTCGTATGATAAAGAAATGTTTTATAAATGTTATAATGAACACGTGTATTTGTTTTGACATTTGTCACATGACTAGATATAAGGTATACTCTGAATTACTGAGTATTTCACGAGCTAATATAAGCGGGAAGAATTGTAACGGTAAATCTATGTGTAACTATGGCTGTGTTTGGATATACGCCTAAGGCAGCCTATGGTTACCCATAGGTATCTTTGGGTACCAATGGTTTGATATTTTGATATATAGAATATCAAACCAAAGGTACCTATGGATAACCATAGGCCACCTCTGGCGTATATCCAAACACAGCCTATGTGTCATTCGACGCTTGCCTTCGGACAGTTCAGTCTGGTCATTTCTGACCACACCCACCCACCCACTTTTATTTTATCAATGTTGTAAATTGATGTATTCATACTTATGATTTTGGACGTTTTTTAAGATTATACATGCTTGAAAAGATTGGTAACAAAGATATTTCTTTTGTAGATTGTGTATAATTGGTAAATGATATGTTGAAGCAGCGGCTACGGACGTGCAGACAAACATTCGTGCATTGTAAATAAAATGAATAAATATGCTTAACTGTACTGTCCAGGCGAGCTGATATCCCAAATAGTATTTGGTTTTTATTTATAAATATTTTATGTTCGTTTGAGTAGACGAACAAGAACATAATAGCAATTATTAATAGGTAGGAATTAGTTTCAATCAGAAATAGACATGGAAATTATAAAGCTAAGACCCCTAGGCTAAATTGGTCCCCAAATATTTTTTTTAAACCTGACGTTTTTGCCAATATCTTGTCCATGATGGGTTAAACACCTCCGCTTATTCCGCTCCTGACGTCATTGGGATACCGATGAGTTCCTGAATGATGCATATTATATAAAATTACATTTGGATTTTTTCACAAGATAAACCAATTAAATGTAACTGTGCTTCATTTTATGTCACTTCAAAACGATTGCAAAATTGAGACATTTATTTTCATACTTCTTAGTTGTTCTGAAATTTCCTTTTATTTAACAAAAATGTCTAAAGAAATGAATACGAGAAACAAACTGCTGACTAACAAATGAATATTCAACTGAATTGTCGTTTTTTTCTCCCTTTAATGAACATCTAGAAAACTGATACAACCAGAGGTACCAGTTTATCTTAACAGTATACGAGGTGCTAGTACGTTAAACTATTTTGTGTTAAAGTAAGTAACGAGATATGAACTGGAGATCGTAAAATAACGTTAAATACATCGAAACTATAGGTATAATACTGATTGCACTTAGTAACTTCATAATAAATCGAGGAGGAAATTATTACATAAATCCGATATTGGAATCCCTACTGATAAGAATCATGAGAGAAGCTTCCGGTTAATATTGCACCACGGAAATGTACATTGTGTGTTTTCCAATGACTGAGCGCCAGAATCGATTTTACCTTAACAGTGCTTTTCCAATTAAATGACTCGTACTTTAAGAGAAAAAGATCAAATCTATTGAACGCAGTTGTAATTGGGTAAATAAGGTTCTTAATTAATCGTTCGGTGTCAGTTCAATTGATTTGAAAGACCTTTGTACTTCATTTGGTGGTGTGCCTTCATATGCACGCTGCAATGAAACTGGAGTCTCCTGGAAAACGTATCCCTCACCTGGCAATCACCTTATCCAACGGTAACTCAGTGGCGGATCCAGGATAGGGCGTAGAGGGTGTACACCTCCCCGTTGATCACCATTTCTTTTTCTTATGTTTCTCACGATTGATTTTTTTCATAACATTGTCCAAATTTTTTTTTCATATCTATTACGTTTTCTGGAATTATGTCCCCATTTTAAAAATTCACCATCCGCCCCTGGTTAGCTTGTCAACGTATAACGGTTCCTCCTTACAGAAATTCATCTGAAAACTTTACTATTAACAATGCTTTAATATCTGTTCCCTCTGGAACAAGTATGTTATACCCTTTATTACGTGGGAATAAATACTGTATCATTTCTTCAAGTGGAAAAAATATTTCAGAATATGTTTTCCATTTGAAACTTGTATTATATAGGAACTCCTTTTCCATGACAACCTTGAGGGATCAATCAGGTGACGTCGTATTTGCACTGATAAAAGGATTCCTTCAGGTATAGAATCCTACTTCCTCAATAAATCTCTATATTATGATCAAATAATCTAGTCATGTCGAATGTTTAAATCTAATGTTTTATGGTAGTCAAAAGGATTGCACATACCGTATACACAAGGGGGATGAAAACTGTGTCATCAACAATTAATGTTTTGCCAACTTTAATTTTCAAATGGGATAATTCATCAAATTAAATTTGTCCTTATTCGTAACGAGTCAATTGACCTTAATTAAAAGATAGAAGGGGAAATCGAGTTTCTACTGCTCTCGTTATAATGATAGATTTCTTCTGTATATCAAAATAATTTATCTGTGACCTTTAAATGCAAGACAATAGAGCACTTGACAACTCATTAGTTATAACAATCATGTTACAGCCACGTACTTTGAATGTTAAATGTCAATGAGGTGTTCTCAGTTTCTAGAAACATAAATTGTGATCCGTAAAACAATAATTTAACAGTTGATGAAAGGAAATGTCGGTTCCTTTTTTCGGATATTTTCTGGGAAAACTACCATACTTACAAAACAGGAGTCGTATCAGTTTCTACGGTGATCTTGAAAAAGGACCACCTTCCCCTTAAAATTCGTTGGGATCATTTCTGTAATTGTCAGCCTGTAATTTAATGGTTTTCATTTGTTGCTGTATATCATATTTGTTTTTTGTTTACCTAACGTTCCTACTTTTTTTTATATCCCTGGGCTTCAAATCCAGACATAAAACGCACGAAATTTATAAAGTATTATTGTTAATTACCAAAACCTATTTGTGTAAAACGACCAAAGTCAATTTTAAGTTAAAATTAAGGAGATGTGGTGTGATTGCAAATGAGTCAATTATTGATTGATTTCATAGTTTGCTTTATTAAGTGATATCAATTGGAGGAAACAATAGTAAACAGAAGTTTACCGACGTTCAAATTTCATTAATCCGTTCAGAACATACACATCAAGGTAAATACACAAACTAGGGAATCGAATGAACTCCAAACGGACCCGAGACCCGGTGCATCGACAGGGTTAGTAAGCGTCTCCTAAATAACAACTAGGGAATCGAATGAACTCCAAACGGACCCGAGACCCGGTGCATCGACTGGGTAAGTAAGCGTTTCCTATATAACAACTAGGGAATCGAGTGAACTCCAAACAGACCGAGACCCGGTGCATCGACAGGGTAAGTAAGCGTTTCCTATATAACAACTAGGGAATCGAGTGAACTCCAAACAGACCGAGACCCGGTGCATCGACAGGGTAAGTGAGCGTCTCCTATATTACAACTAGTGAATCGAGTGAACTCCAAACGGACCGAGACCCGGTGCATCGACAGGGTAAGTAAGCGTCTCCTATATAACAACTAGGGAATCGAGTGAACTCCAAACAGACCGAGACCTGGTGCATCGACAGGTTAAGTGAGCGTCTCCTTTATTACAACTAGGGAATCGAGTGGTCTCCAAACGGACCGAAACCCGGTGCGTCGACAGGGTAAGTAAGCGTCTCCTATATAACAACTAGGGAATCGAATGAACTCCAAAGGGTCGAGACTCGGTGCATCGACAAGGAAAGTAAGCGTCTCATATATAACAACTAGGGAATCGAATGAACTCCAAACGGATCGAGACCAGGTGCGTCGACAGGATAAGTAAGCGTCTCATATATAACAACTATGGAATCGAATGAACTCCAAAGGGTCGAGACCCGGTGCATCGACAGGGTAAGTAAGCGCCTCCTATATAACAACTAGGAAATCGAGTGAACTCCAAACGGACCGAGACCCGGTGCATCGACAGGTAAAGTAACTGTCTCGTATATTACCACTAGGGAATCAAATGAACTCTAAACGGACCGAGACCCGGTGCATCGACAGGGTAAGTAAGCGTCTCCTATATAACAACTAGGGAATCGAGTGAACTCCAAACGGACCGAGACCCGATGCGTCGACAGGGTAAGTAAGCGTCTCCTATATAACAACTAGGGAATCGAGTGAACTCCAAACGGACCCGAGACCCGGTGCATCGACAGGGTAAGCGTCTCATATATAACAACTAGGGAATCAAATGAACACCAAACGGACCAAGACCCGGTGCATCGACAGGGTAAGTAAGCGTCTCCTATATAACAACTAGGGAATCAAATGAACTCCAAACGGACCAAGAACCGGTGCATCGACAGGGTAAGTAAGCGTCTCCTATATAACAACTAGGGAATCAAGTGAACTCCAAACGGACCGAGACCCGGTGCGTCGACAGGGTAAGTAAGCGTCTCCTATATAACAACTAGGGAGTCAAATGAACTCCAAACGGACCGAGACCCGGTGCATCGACAGGGTAAGTAAGCGTCTCCTATATAACAACTAGGGAATCGAGTGAACTCCAAACGGACCGAAACCCGGTGCGTCGACAGGGTAAGTAAGCGTCTCCTATATAACAACTAAAATCGTGTTAAATCCAAACGGACCGAGACCCGGTGCATCGACAGGTTAAATAAGCGTCTCCTATATTACAACTAGGAAATCGAATGAACTCCAAAGGGTTGAGACCCGGTGCGTCGACAGGATAAGTAAGCGTCTCATATATAACAACTAGGGAATCGAGTGAAATCCAAACGGACCTAGACCTGGTGCATCGACAGGGTAAGTAAGCGTCTCCTATATTACAACTAGGAAATCGAATGAACTCCAAAGGGTCGAGAACCGGTGCGTCGACAGGATAAGTAAGCGTCTCATATATAACAACTAGGGAATCAAATGAACTCTAAACGGACCGAGATCCGGTGCGTCGACAGGATAAGTAAGCGTCTCATATATAACAACTAGGGAATCAAATGAACATCAAACGGACCAAGACCCGGTGCATCGACAGGGTAAGTAAGCGTCTCCTATATAACAACTAGGGAATCAAATGAACTCCAAACGGACCAAGAACCGGTGCATCGACAGGGTAAGTAAGCGTCTCCTATATAACAACAACAAGTAACTCCAAACGGACCCGAGACACAGGGTAAGTGAATAACTAGGGAATCCAAACGGACCGAGACCCGGTGCATCGACAGGGTAAGTAAGCGTCTCCTAATAACAACTAGGAATCGTGCGTCGACAGGATATATATACAACTAGGGAATCGAGTGAAATCCAAACGGACCGAGACCCGGTACATCGACAGGTTAAGTAAGCGTCTCCTATATTACAACTAGGAAATCGAATGAACTCCAAAGGGTCGAGAACCGGTGCTTCGACAGGATAAGTAAGCGTCTGTTATATAACCCGCCTTATCACTCAAGAAATGTTTAGTATTTTTTTTCTATTGTGTTTTATAGGTGAGATGATTCCATTTTCTCTTTTTATTTTCCGAAAGCATTTTATCTCATATTTATTACAAAATTCTATCACTTGTTTTCCTTTCTCTATTCCGATAATAATGCCTTTTCCCTGTGAAGTCCGTCCAAATGTGTCAATTTATCCTAACCTGTAGCTTTAAAACAAGGTAGGTGACCTATATATACTATTTTAAAAATATTTGTTTGTAAAAAGCACAATATAAACTACGTTATGGTAAAGTATGAAAAAAAAAAAATCATTCATATTTTGTTTATACCCCTTACTACTTTAAGTTCGTCCTGAACATGTTTAAAATATTTGACACTAGACGTTTTAGCGACCAGCAATCAATCATACTATCTCAAGAATAAAAGACAAACTCTACCAATGGAACATAGAGACAAATGAAAACAAACCTTCTACTATTTCATACCCACCGTTAGGGTATACTTAATTATTTCAAACGAATGTATTTTCAACCCTTGCTGAATCCTTTGTTTTCGTTGAAAATTCCAACGATACTTTTTTTTCCATTTTTCGGATGAAATTTTCCAACAAAGTTTATCCGAAGAATGATGGTCCTAAGTTGTCAAAGGAATAGCGCTGTAACACCTTCAAAGAAGTTAGAACCAAAAACAAACCTATAGACACAATGTACATGTATGTAAATATTTTATAAATAGTGTACTAATCTGTACATTTACCAACAAATGCATCAATTTTGAAATAGAATGATCATATTACTTTATCTAATGTCTATAAAATTCTATAGATCTACGGTAGATTATTAACGCCTACACCATCATACCTCAAACTTTTTATGACATTTTTACTCAGAGGAAAACGTGTTCTATTGTAGGTGTCATTTGTCCTTCTACACAAAGACATCAACACCAAAACCGTACGGCATATATAGATTTATTATAATTAGTTTTAAACAAAAAAGGCTAAAATCGTGTTAGTCTGCGAGTTACTTTCAAAGTTGGATTAGTAGACTATAAATAAAAGATAGGTTAATGCCAATTAGATAGCAAGCTTTAAATACTAGTATAAGTTTATTAAAATAGACGTAACTATGCTTTCATTTTGAGTTCCTATATTTTCAGTAAATTTGAAAGAAAGTTTTTATCCATCACCTAAATAATAAAATAAACGACTGTTACTTCAATCCCTTGATGATTACGCCGTTAAACTTTGTTGAGCATTGTTTTATTTCATGCATTATTTCCACTTTTTAATATTCAACTTCGACTGATATTGGCTTTATAAAAATAAGGAGATGAGGTTTGATTGCCAATGAGACAACTATCCACCAAAGTTCAAATAAAGTGGATGCAAGCAATTATAGGCAACCGTACGGCCTTCAAAAATGAGAAAACCCATACCGTATAGTCAGCTATAAAAAGCCCCGACATGAAAAATATGAAACAATCCAATTGAGAAAACTAACGGCCTAATTTATAACAAAACAATTAACGAAAAACAAATATGACAGACAAGAACCAACGACAACCACTGAACTACAGGCTCCTGACTTGGGACAGGCACATAAAGAATGTGGCGGGGTTAAACATGTTTGTGAGCGCTCAACCATCCCCCTTAACCTGGGACAGTGGTGTAACAGCACAACATAAGAACAAACTATAAAAATCAGTTGAAAAAGGCTTAACTCATCAGATAGATACAAAGCAGAAAAATATCAAACATAAACACAGACCGGACGTGGCAGGGTATTTATCCATCCCTCATCCCTAACAACAAAAAGGACACTAAGTACAGATCTGAGAGTACTCGCAGTTACTGACAGCTAGTTCAAAGCTAATAACAACTTATAAAAACAATCATGTATCTTAGACTAAAATATCAATCAGTACACATCCAACATCCAATGGATTTAGTGTAAAGACGTCATTTACAGTCAGAGAAAAACATGGCCTTGTGCAATGCCAAAATGCCAAACTATCGACAGATTGTAGTACCGTTAAAGTACATATGTGTATAACAAAACTATTAGTATGATTTTAATTTACTGATAACAAAATCAATATTTATACCAATAAAAACAATATTCAAAGATCTAATTACAGAGTGGAATTGGTAACCTTTTAGAAAAAGTTTAATTAAAGGATTGATAAGTTTACCCGGATCGTATATAAATTTCCGTGCTCGGTAAACATCATCACCGTCAAATTTAGAATGTGCTATTCCGTCTGAAATTAGTTTTTTACAGGTACAGCCAAACTTGCAAACCAAATCTTTGTATCTATGGAAGAATTTAGTAAAGGTTTTGTTTGTTTAAATGTGAAACATTTTGGGAATTAGCTATGCCTCTTTAAAAATTTCACAATATGAGATTTTTTGGTGAAAAACTGATATTCAAGTATGATTTATTATACAATTTAGTTGGTAAAGGTCAAAGGCATATATTTATTAAGTACGGAATGGTTTTAGCTATTTATTTTGGATCGCGTGAAAGAAAAATTGATTTCTTATTTCTATCTAATTAAAAACAATTTAGCTTCAGCAATAGAGATCACCGCTAACATCACTTGTTACGTGTATTGATACCAAAAAGGCAATTTTAACACAAGATCTTTTATCTTAATTGCTAGTCACACTGACATAATCAGAAAATAATAATTTAATTTAGACGCCAGGTGCTTATATCCCGAGTAATACATAGCTACCGAAGAACTTTATATATAATACTCGATGCCATAAAACTATATGACACCGAAATCTTAAAAGACGGAGAGGATAGGCACTTTTTTAATTTGTAGGACCGTTTTTGAAGTTTCAGTAGGGTTCATCCAAAAAGTTGTGAATGATACCTTTTCGTCATACTTTAAAATAAGACTGAACAGAGATTGAAATGTCACGTACTTTCTTCAATAAAAACAAATTATAAGATAAAAAAAAAAAAATGTTTGCACAATTTGTATGACAACTAACCACAATTGCTTTCATTCAAACAAAAAAACCGAACTCAAATATTCCATAACACACCAACAATTTTTGGAACGTTCCAACGTAAGGCTGCTTCTGACCGATTTATGTATAGTTCAATATATTCCTCAATTCAACAAAGAGTTTTGTGTCGAGAGAGGAGAGAGAGAATTTTAAAGTTTTTATGTCCTTATGATGTCTTTGATCTGTGGAAAAATATTGTTTCCTTTGTTGCACAAATCCAACTCATTTCGTGGTGTCGCCTTCTAGCAATGATACCTTAACTAATAATATCTTTGAAACAATATTCTTTTTGATTTAATATTGCCATTAAACTTTATTTGAATAATCGCTTACAACCGTGATGAATCTGACTTTTCAAATTTTAATTTTACTAGTACCTAATAATGTGCCATGTCCGGCTGAACTAAGTTGTACTCGAAACATTTTTCAGTGGATGGTCTGAATTGGACTCAACCTCAACCATCCTTAAACATTAAATTCTCATTTGTCCGGAAAGAATCGACCTCAGGTCATTATCGAACAATGTCTATGTCATAATGTATGTGCATTTAGTCCTATGGTATAGGTATATTTTCTTACGACATACTGTGCATTCTAATTTCGATTAATAACCGCCAAATATGCAAGAGATCGTCAACCATAGAATTGTATGAACCTTTAGAAAGGCTGATGACTATGATTACTGCTTCCCTCATATTAGGAATTTGAAAATAACATGATCTATCCTATTGAATCGGGGTTAGTGGGAGGTGGGAGGTTATTGAGTAGAATTTAAAAGAAAATCCCTAATATAAATATGATATATGTGTAAAACCAAAGCCAGTCTCCTTTGTATAATAGTAGTGAACACAATGACACAAAACCACTGCTACGTCATTTGTAGACCCGAGGTGATTCGTCTTGTCTTGGATTTACGTACATGTACAAAACCCAATCAACTGAGGTCATATGGGATGAGTTTCACGAAACGACCTAAGGGACGACATCAAAGTTCAATGTAGGATAAAAACTTAATTCACATAGTTTTTCCCTACCCCCCCCCCCCCCCCCCCTTAACTTAATTTGGGAAAATTGATTGACCAATATGGATATATGTAAAATCGATTTTGGATAAACAAAACTTGCAGCAATTTTAACCCCCACCCCAAACTATTTGATTTAAGTTTTTATCCTACATTGATCTTTTGATGTCGTCCCTAAGGTCATTCCACCTAGCAAAGATTGATTATAAAACATTCATAAAAATTTGACAAGTATGAACATTGAGTTATTCATTAATATGCAAAGGGGGTTTATACATGTACTTATCCCAGACAAAGGAAGATGACCCCAGATCAGTGTTTTAATTATTTTAGACAAAGGAGTATGACCTCCGATCATTGTTTTATACTAATTCAAGTCCTTCAGGTATATGACCTGATGTCATATTATAATGCTAGTCCTGTACATGGTAAACACAGGAGATGACCTGTGATCAATGTGTTCTACATTGACATAAAAAGGGGTGACCATGAATCATTTACTTGTAAGCACTTATAGGCAAATGGGGTTAAATAAATATTCAGCATTATTATGCACAGGGGACCGGCTTTGGGCATTTGTGTTTTATACATGTATCGTTTAAAGGATTTCTAATCATTTTTCTCTTCATTTCAGACCATTTATTTTCAAATTTTTTCAACCCTCCCTAGCCCTATCCAAATAGGATAGTTCATGTTATAGTCATAGGTCACACTTATTGTCCTATTCCTGATTCAAGAGTAGCAGTTAAATCGTATTTTTTTCAAACGGTTCATACTACCATTCTGTAGCTGGGGACCTCTTTAATATTTGGTGGTAAAAAAACAAAGACGAATGTTCATACGCACTTAGTCTGAAGACTATATCGCTATGACGTTGACATTTTCTGTGGTAATGACCAGACTAATGGATCACCTCATCTTGATTCTTACCGGGCGTTTTACGAATGCTTCCCTTGAACAATTGTGTGAATAGCACCGAGTCTGACTGCGTCTGACCCAGTCCAAAACGTAATCGACCAGGTTTAGAACCGTAGTTGACCGTGTCCGAATCAATACTTGACACTTTTCTTATTCAGACTTTGACTACGTTGTCCAAATTATATTTGACACTATTATTAATATGACTTGGAATGCAGAGTTCGAACTAATATTTGACAGTATATTTTATCAGATTTGAACTACCGGGTTCGAATTTATACTTGACAGTAGCCTTAATTATACTTGGTCTTCTAAGTCCGAACTTAAACAAGACAGTATCATCAATCAGACTTGGACTACCGAGTCCGAACTTAAACAAGACAGTATCATCAATCAGACTTCGACTACCGAGTCCGAACTTAAACAAGACAGTATCATCAATCAGACTTCGACTACCGAGTCCGAACTTAAACAAGACAGTATCATCAATCAGACTTGGACTACCGAGTCCGAACTTAAACAAGACAGTATCATCAATCAGACTTGGACTACCGAGTCCGAACTTAAACAAGACAGTATCATCAATCAGACTTGGTCTACCGAGTACGAACTTATATGTACTTGACAGTATTCTTAATCAGATTTGGACTACCGAGTCCGAACTCATATGCACTTGTCTGTATCCTTAATCAGATTTGGACTACCGAGTCCGAACTTATACATACCTTTCGGTATCCTTAATCAGACTTGGACTACCGAGTCCAAACTTATATGTATTTGACAGCATCTGTAATCAGACTACCGAGCCCGAACTTATATGTACTTGACAGTATCTGTAATCAGACTACCGAGTCCAAACTTATATGTACTTGACAGTATCCTTAATCAGACTACCGAGCCCGAACTTATATGTATTTGACAGTATCTGTAATCAGACTACCGAGCCCGAACTTATATGTATTTGACAGAACCTGTAATCAGACTACCGAGCCCGAACTTATATGTACTTGACAGTATCTGTAATCAGACTACCGAGCCCGAACTTATATGTATTTGACAGAACCTGTAATCAGACTACCGAGCCCGAACTTATATCTACTTAACAGTATCTGAAATCAGACTACCGAGCCCGAACTTATATGTATTTGACAGTACCTGTAATCAGACTACCGAGCCCGAATTTGACAGAACCTGTAATCAGACTACCGAGTCCAAACTTATATGTATTTGACAGCATCTGTAATCAGACTACCGAGCCCGAACTTATAAGTACTCGACAGTATCTGAAATCAGACTACCGAGTCCTAAATTAATATGTACTTGACAGTATCCTTAATCAGACTACCGAGCCCGAAATTATATGTATTTGACAGTATCTGTAATCAGACTACCGAGCCCGAACTTATATGTATTTGACAGAACCTGTAATCAGACTACCGAGCCCGAACTTAAATGTACTTAACAGTATCTGTAATCAGACTACCGAGCCCGAACTTATATGCTTGAAAGTACCATTTATCAGGCTTTGACAACAGAGTCCGAACTTGTATTTGACAGTATCCTTAATCAGACTTGGACTACCGAGTTCGAACTTATATGAACTTGACAGTATCCGTAATCAGACTACCGAGCCCGAACTTATATATGCTTGACAGTATCCTTAATCTGACTGGGACTACCGATTCCGAACTTATATGTATTTGACAGTATCCTTAATCAAACTTGAACTACCAAGTCCGAAATTATATGTACTTGACAGAATCCCTAATCAGACTAGAATTTAAACGTGTCGGTAAAAAAAAAAACTTATGATTTACTAAACAATTTACCTCTACTAAACAAAATGACTAAGTAGTGACAGTGTGATTTCCTCAAGGAAAACTTTATACTGCCAAAGAAATAATATTTACTTTGTTCCCGTTCGTTGGTGTTTTTGTTTGTTAATCGATACTCCTTTACATTTGCAGTCTTGTATGCTGTACTATGTGAATGATGTTTGTGGGAGTTTAAATCTTCCTACTATAATCGCATTACAACGACACTCCCACCCTTATTTCTGTTGAAAGTTGATTCCTTTAAAATCATGAAATGTCGTTGTATTCATAGAAACATTTATTACATTTTCAGTTATTGGACAAACCTTCACTGTTCTTATTCCTTACCTTCCATCTTTAGTACGATTAGTCATAATAATATCATTTTTTTATACTTATAAATAACTGTTACTTTTAGTATACTTAAGAACTTTGAAAACTTCAAATGATATATCAACCTTAAACCCAGTTTGATTTAAAGGTAAAGCACATTAGATGGTCGGACACTATTGTTATAATTATAAAGTCAAAATAAAGTTAAGGGTTCCCCTACCTATCCTAAGTTTTTTTAAGCACTTTTGATAGTAAATTGTGACAAAATCACAGGTAGTCCTCACACAATCAAGGGAAATAATTGAGCAAAATGAAAAAAAAATATCTTTCTACCTTCCCTATTTTTGTAAAGGGTGAACTCAAATCACACATCTTTTTCCCTAGTGAATATATAAAGATTTACAAAATATCGTACACTTTGCTTCATTACTTATGTTATGCATATCAATATCAGATTTCTGACATATATCCCCTAATCGTCCAAAGATCTGAAATTGTGTTCCATTACAGTAATGTTGTTATACATCACCGTTCATTGTTTACTAGTTATATTCTCCTTTTCCTTGTATGTGATAATAGAATATATATTCTGAACGTATTCGTCATATATCCAAAGTAAATGTTTACCATTGCCGTTTTTTTTTAAAAGATGTCACACTAATTAATGATAAACACAGACTTTTCCTTCCCCATTCTTCAAAGTTGACAAAAGTTAAGGGAGCTTCTATAATGTAAAAAAGAAAATAACTATCTCAATAAAAAAACCGAGGATGAACTCGGGTAATATATAGGGTTATGCAGATCCCCTTGGTGATACCAATCCTATTGGTCATTCTGTGCAAAAATATGTCCTTCTCCGTGGTGGCATCCGTCCTATTACTCCTGATGTGCAAAAATATGTCCCTCTCCATGGTGGCATCCGTCCTACTACTCTTGATGTGCAATCATGAATCTGTCCCTCTCCTTGGTGGCATCCACCCTGCTACTCCTGATGTGGAAAAATCAGACCCTCCCTTAGTGGCATCAATTGAATTGCTCAATACATGAAAAACTACAGTGGCAATTCGTATTCAGTAGACAAAAGGTCTCATATTTTATTTGACGAAACTTACAATGGACCAGAAATCTCGTTCCCACAGAATTTCAAAACTACTTTTACGCTGAACGATATATACAAATATGTAATAATAACTTATTTTAACTACTTCATCAGTCGTTTATTTCTCGTGTCTGTCAGGAAAGTTCATTAAGTGTTGTTCGTGTTACATATACGCTAATAGTAAATTCAATAGCACAGCAACAAGCATATCATCGCTAAAGACATTTGTGATAAACGTTCTTTTTACGACTTTTTTTACGAAGTCCCATCTGTTCATAATTTTCATCAAAATTGCTATCTTAGTTTCAGCAATGCAAAGAAATGTCTTTTCACCACTGCTTCAAAATGACAGCAGCAAAGTATCTATGGTATAAACGTTCTACGTGCAATAAAACTAGTACTAGTATTGATTTCTTGTTCACTCTATGAATGAACGTGTATAAAAAGAGGAAACGAGAACCGTACGTGTAAATTAATCAATTACTAGAGGAAAATTAATAATGATTAATATTGATGTATTAAATTCCTACCTTTGTTATATCCGATATCGTTTAAAATCAAATATCACCATATTGCAAAGTGCAAACAATTTGCTAATTTTTTAGCCATTACTAAAAGTCGGTGACAGATCTTTTTCAATGAAAACCAATGTCATTGAAGAAAATTATTCCAATCTAGAACGAGGCACTGTCGTCATTCGTCAAATTGTTTACATTCAAGATGAGCTAACTAGTAAAAGATCGATAGATCCGATTTTACTTACAGATTTCGAAAGCTTTCCTAGAAAATATGCTGTCAACTCCAAGCAGCCAATGGAATGGTGACACCGGAGTAGTTATATCAAATTACGGTGGTACAGTCGATAACGCATGATCTAATTAAACATAATATTAATTAAAAATTTAAAAGTCGTGGGACATTCTATTTTCTAGTTACTAGGTAGGATTGCTTTTCCAGAAAATTCATCATTCACATATAAATATTTATATCCTTAAACATTTTTCAAAATGCCAAGTAAAAGCATTAATCAAATGTCTATTGAAATTTTTGTTTTAAGTTTTGAACGCTATCAACCGATGAAACAATTATATAATACGAATACAAATGATAAAGAATATTCGTCTCCCAGGAAATTATAGTCTGCATTTTAAAATGTCAGCAATTTAGAATATAATTGATACCCAGACATTTAATGTACCTTAGTTTAATAACATACAGAAGTGTTTATAATAACATACAATCCCATACAGAAGTGCTTATGATTACCAACAATCCCATACAGAAGTGTTTATAATTACCAACAATCCCATACAGAAGTGTTTATAACTTATACCAACAACAAGGCCTCTTACCAATTTTTCAACCAACATCATCATCGATAGACAAGCGCTTCGGACAGTCAAATTTGAAACGGTGACATTGTTATTACGATCATTAATTCAGAAAGGCTGGCGTGTTCACTTTGAGGTATGCAAGTTTTTAACTTACATCATTGGGCTTCTTTTTATGAATGACAAGATTATGTGTCCATATGACAACATGCCCCGCTTGCTCCATCGTTTTCCTTGTCTAGTGAACAATGGCATATTATTCATGCTCCATCGTTTTCCTTGTCTAGTGAACAATGGCATATTATTCATGCTCCATCGTTTTCCTTGTCTAGTGAACAATGGCATATTATTCATGCTCCATCGTTTTCCTTGTCTAGTGAACAATGGCATATTATTCATAAAGTTTACATCATAATGAACATGTGTTCTAAGTTTCAAGTTGATGTGGCCACAATTTCATGCTAAACTACTTTTACATGAAAACGTTAACCTTAAAAGGTAAATGCACTGGTTTCACACTGTCACATTTCCATATAAAGATAAAAAGATAGGTATGAGACAACTATCCACCAGAGTCCAAATGACGTTGATGTAAGCAATTATTTGTCACCGTACGGCCTTCAACAATGAGCAAAACCCATACCGTATAGTCCGCTATAACAGGCCCGACATGACAAATGTGAAACAATCCAGACGAGAAAACTAACGGACTTATTCATAACATAATAATTAACGGAAAACAAATATGACAGACCAACGACAACAATGAATTACAGGCTCCTGACTTGGGACAGGCACATAAAGAATGTGGCGGGGTTAAACATTCGTCACGTTCAGTGAGCCGTGAAAAAGGGGCCAAAACTGATATTTGGCATATAATATTAAATACTTACATCAAAATGAACATATATACGAGGTTGCAAGCTGATGTGACTAAGGACTATGGTAAAATACCTTTCCCAAAAAATTTAACATGATACGGGAGGATAAAAATATAATAAATAACAGAAAACGTAATGCCTCGCTAATATCGTAGGCGGGGCATAATTAGCAGCTTACTGTTTTTCGAATTTAAAGTACTATCTGGACTTTTTTTTATGTCTGTGTTTATTCTTTATTTGCTTGAACCATCATAATGAACGATTTTTATCTTCCGAATGGACAACGTCGTTTTATTCTTACTTATTTAATCTTTCAGCAGATCGAGATTTTCCAATTCAGATAGAGTTTTCAGTTAGCTCCTGGATCAACTTATAATAAAAAAATATAACATTTATGATAGTTTATTGAATTAGGGAGATGGGATATAGTGTCATGTCAAAGTTACACAGTATCACGGCTTATTAACATTAAACATAGAAAAAGCGTATGCAAATAATACATAGTCAACATTAATTTTCATAAAGCTAAAAAAAGTACAACCCCATTCCATGTAACAGTTCGACAAAGGCCAACCTAAGCACTTGCTACAACAAATATATCGATCAATTTAAAACATGTCACCTTACCCTAGCTTCTTTGCAACATTTCTCGTGTAATTATCACTGCTCCACTTAAATCACATCAAATCGATGCTTTAAACATTGTAGGGTTTTCCGTCTTGATATTTATACCAGCACATCCCATTGATTATGTCTCCCCATCTATGTCTGTTCAATGTTGCCAGCGACATATTAAAAAATAAATAAAGTACGTAAATATGGAATCAGTACTAGAATAAGTTCAGTATCGATCTGCCTCTCAGCTATTTGACCTGAATAATAATCTTTCGTTGAATTCTGTCGCATATTGAAGAAACTGTCAACATGTCGTAATTGTTTTAACTCCCTTTAATTAGAGCACGTGATGAAGTTGAGGTTAAAATACCTTAGTTCTAGCGGTAGATCGCTTATTGTGATTATGAGGAACTGTAACAGTAGTTATAAGCATCGATGCCAAAAATGTATTATTATAGATTAAGAAAATTTACTGCGTCAGTGAGTATCTCATTAAATATCACTCCAGAAGAAATTAAACATGTTTAATTAACTCGGTTTCTCCTTTTCTATTAGTGATAACTTCAGCATTGCAGATCAGGTATATTAATTAACACATATAAATAATAAAAAAAAAGCCAAGTAGATGTTTATATAGTATTTTTAAGAGATTGAATTTATGGTCAATTGTTCATAATATATTATGATATGTTGATGCCGTATTGATCGTTTCCTTAAAGTTCAGTTCCCAGGAAATTAATTGATAATGCTATATATTTTAAACTTTTACTATAAATCTGGCATTTGTTTGCCTATCCACTTCTGTTGCTAAATTAGTCAATTGCATATATTTGATTTCTACATTACTGAGATCATCTTTTGATAGTTTCCAGATATAGAGTCTAGAACATGGACAGGTTTCTAATTTATATAGAGTCTAGACCAGGAACTGGTTTCCGATTGATTGACATAGACTATACTTATTATTTTTAAAGCCATATCATATAAACCCATATCTGTACTACACAATCCAAAGAAACTGTATCAAAAGATGTACACGGTGCATGAGTTCGTTTCTGTCCGTACCAAAGTTACGTAATAGTCCGTGCATTATCAAAGCGCGAAATCGTTAAAGGGAGGTAGAATTACATTCAATGGCGTCACTTAGAATATAACAACATACTGTTGAATGAAAGAAGACTTTGCTTACACAAAAAACGAAGGTTTCGTACACTAACAGAACTACATGTAATTTATGATATGATTTTTGAAACTGTCTTATGTGGTTGACTCCGGAACCTAGTTGCGTTCTCTGTTTGAAGCATTCTATGATGTGACATGAGGCACTGACTATCTGATTGGTTTAAAAAAACTGTTATGCTGACCTATTGCAACATATCGCTGGCACACAACTATAAATCAGAGAAAAAGGTATGTTGTGGCCTTCGGCTGTTTTCTGCTCTTTGGTCGGGTTGTTGTCTCTTTGACATATTCCCCATTTCCATTCTCAATTTTATGTTATATATCAAAACACTAAATTACTATCTTTAATCGGTATAATGCAAGGGTTATAAACCAAAGAAAAAGAGGTATTTTCATGAGTTTGCCTGTTATCGCAAAAACTGTTATATATTAGATTGGTAGACACTTTAAACGGCTAAAATTTACAAAAATGCCAAATATGGCCGAAACCATTTGATGATTCCCTAAGGAGTTATTCTGATAAAATAACAATTTTTAACTACTTTTAGTTTAGTGCTTTTGTATATTATCTCGGAAACTATAATAAATAGGTAGAAACTATAAACAGCAAAATCATCAGAAATACAAGATCTACAAAATTGTCAATAAAACGAAAATCATAAGAGGACTCCTTAAGTGAAACGCATTTGAATTTTATGGTAAGCGATGTTCTTTATGTGCATGTCCTATGCCAGGATCATGTTATCCAGTGGTTATCGTTGAATGCAGTTTGCTATAACTGTTTTTCGTTTTGTTAAAGTTTATTTTTTCTTTTGGATTTTTCTCATTTAGTCATCTCGGATCCTTTTATAGCTTACTATGCGACCGGTTACTATGCGGCATGGGTTTAACTTGTTGTTGAAGGACCTGTAGTTGTTCACATGTATACATGTCATTTGGTCTTTGGTAGATAGTTGTCTCATAGGCAATCGTATCACGATTCATTGATTTCATATTAATATTTTCACCCTCTCAAAGCACCTGGTCTTCTTCCATTTATGTAGTTTCCGCTTGTTTCTCCTCATTTGCTTGCCTCTTTAATACAATGAATTATAGTTTTCAAATGCATTCATATTAAATATATATAATAGTTCAAGTGAACATGTTTCATATAGCATTTTTTATATGAAAGTTTTAAAACAGAACCCAGATGTACTGATATGTTTTGCACGGGCGAACGGGAAATAAAATTTCAAATTTCACGGTGAACGAAAGACAAGCTTTATAATACACGCTTATATATACTAATTTGCACGAAACATGAACTTCAAGCACGAAAACACATGAAATAATATTGCAAACACTTTGCACGAAATAACCATTTACCAACCGCCATAAGAACTTATCGTTTTTGTCTCATTTGGCAAATGAAGAAATAAAAGGGTTTCGCTGACCCCGTTATCTTGCCTGCGATTGCTGCTGGCAGTGTAAAAGTGTAAGGTTGACTGCCAAAAACTAAGTCTATTCATCGATGAAATACAGAAAAAGAAATGATTAGAACAATCAAAATTTTGATCACGGTGTCAAACTTACAAGTCGAAAACGAACTGACAATGTCATGGCAAAAAACGAAAAACGACCAAAAGACAAGGAAGTACGGAAGCGTATTAGCGCCTTGCAAACATTTATTTATATTTCATCCTATGTTTGTGTTATAACGATAACATTTGTGTTATTTATTTCTTTTTAAGTTTCAAGAGAAGCGGTTATTATAAATGGAGGAGGCTGCAAGTATTAATTTTTTATCAATCTTTGCACTTATTGCAAAGTGAAATGCTGGAGTCTTTAGTACATAATGATGGCATAATAATGCTGGAGTCTTTAGTACATAATGATGGCATAATAATGCTGGAGTCTTTAGTACATAATGATGGCATAATAATGAGCAGAACAAAGAAAAATAAATAAATTGAAGTTGTATCGAAGGAAATTAAAAACAAACCCTGTTAATGTAGCCGAATTTATATATTCTTCCAAAGCAAGCGCTCGTATGAGTCATGTGTAAAATTGTTAGATCCAAACAAGCTACCATTTTGTAATAAATGTATAAGATAAAGATTAATTATTATTATTATTATTATTATTATTATTATTATTATTATTATTATTATTATTATAATAATAATAATAATAATAAAATGTCAATTGTTCTTGAACAATTGAGAGGTCTTTCCTTTTCATTATGTAAAATATATGTTTATAAATAAGCGTATAATGCATTGAAAAGCTCTAAAACACACACAAAACTCTTAAAATATGGTCAAAAACACATATAATTTGGAATTTGTGACATGACCTTGACTTTTGACCTTACAACCTTTGTCAAGGTCATTGGTCCACGATGTCATAACAAAAGACCCCATGGGTCTAGGACCTTTGGTTCATGAGTTAAAGCTTATTTTGGCTTTTCTAAAACAGTTACAGGGGTTATGCCCTTACGGATAGGTCAAATCTCTTCGGTCAAATGTAAAAAAGTTGCGCCTTTATATCCCAATTATTTTTCACTATTTACTATTTCTGTAAGTTTTATCGTTTTTGAGATATCCAATAAATAAGTTTTAAGGTCAAAGGTCAAGGTCAACCTCAAAAGCTATAAAACACTAGAAATCCTTTTAAAAGGTCAAAACACATAATTCGCTATCTGGGACATGACCTTGACCTTTGACCTTTGACCTTTGTCAAGGTCATTAGTCCCCAATGTCATTGCTGAAGACCCCATGGGTCTAGGACCTTGGTTATATAGTAAAAGCTGATTTTGTCTTTTCAGAAACCTTAAACAGGGGTTATGCCCCTTACAGAAAGGTCAAATCTCTTCGGTCAAAAATAACAAAGTTGCGCCTTAATGACCCAAACATTTTCCACTATTCAAAACTTCTGTAAGTATAATGGTTTCTGAGATTATCCCATAACAAGGTGTTAGGTCTAAGGTCAAGGTCAACATACAAATGTGACCTTGAGGCATTTTTTAAAGTTACATGAATTGATGATCATTGGTGAAGATCCTAGGTGTCTACGACTTACGGTTTCTGAGTTATAGTGGCCAACCGACATCGGTTAATTTTCATAGGGGCATAACCCTACCAATGAGTCGTTGAATCTTTTCGATTCAAATGTAACGAAGAACCAGGGTCTGGTCCTAAACAAATTTCACCCTTCGGTTTTTTGTACCTATTACGGTTACGGTGTTTGAATGATAACAAGGTTTTAGGTTTCGGAGGATAACTCCGGACCGACAAATTTACAACTCACAGGGTGAGTTCCGGATAGTATTTATGACCCCGATACAAAGTGTGAACATGAAAGGGACACGTCTTATGGTTACGGAGGAAATTTTGTCAAAGTTTGGCGGAACAAAAGAATAATAATAATAATAATAATAATAATAATAATCAGAAGAATACAGTAAGGTCTTTCCTTCTGGAAAAGGAAAGACCTTAATAATAATAATAATTCTACATTCAAATTGCTACCCAGGCGTCTTAGATTACTACCTTGCTAGACTGAAATTTAAAGCCCCTTCATTTTTTATCGAAGAATCTTTATCGTATTCTGAGATTTCAACAAATAAAAATAAGGAGATATGGTATGATTCCCAATGAGACGATTATCCACCAGAGTTCAAATAAATGGATATAAGCAATAATAGGTTACTGTATGGCTTACAACAATGCCGTATAGTCGGCTATGAGATGTCCCGACATGAAAAAATTGAAACAATTCAAACAAGAAAACAAATAACATAATTTACAACAAATAAACGAAAACAAAATATGACAGACAAGAACCAACGACAACCACATGCTCCTAACTTGGGACAGGCACATAAAGAATGAGGCGGGGTTAAACATGTTTGTGAGCGCTTAACCCTCCCATAACCTGGGATACTGGTGTAAAATCATAAACATGAGAACAAACTGTAATCAGTTGCAATTGGAATAACTCAAAAGATCGGTACGAAGCACAAAAACAAATAACTTAAATACTATATACACAAAGCACAGAAACAAGAGTACTAGCAGTTACAGAAAGATACACCAAAGCCAGTTACAACTAAAAAAATAAATCATGTTCTCTGACACAAAAGTATCAATCAGTACACATCCAACATATTCAGTGTAAAGACTTCATAAACAGTCTTAGAAACGCATGACCTTATGCAATGCCAAAACATAAGTAAATAGTATCGACAGGATTGCTTTCTTACATAAAAATTCAAAAGTTTTCCTTCAAAATAATTCATTTTAAAACAGAAAGATCATATTTTCTATTTGACTTTATCGTTTCAAAATTGCATTAAACTTTTTGTTGTGCATCTCTACTTTTCCACCTTCCGTAAATCAAATTTTCAAAATCATGTCCTTTCAATTGACAATTGATCATACCATATCTTCTTTCATGTTTTTATAGTTTTCTAATACAAAATCGTTCTTAATTAGTGTATAATTGAGACACAAGTATTCCCTTATTCCTATGAATCTTTATGATAATTACTTGGTCTTGTGGGCATGGTCTTTCTCTTAACTGAATCACACCCAATTTTAATGGCAGACGGTCATGCAAATGCAGATATTTACAAAACAATGCTTTGTAAAATGTAAATTCATAATATAGTTTTTGACTATAAAATATACAAAACTTAACGAATAATAAAACTCAAAATGTTTGCGTTACAACGCAAAAGTTTGCGTTATTTCGAAAAGGTTTGCGTTACAACGCAAACATAGGAAGAAATCTAAAAAAAAAAATGTGTGTGGCGCTAATACGCTTCCGTAAGGAAGTCTCTACAAAACACAGAATAGAAAACTAAAGACTGAGCAACACGAACCCCCCCCCAAAAAAAAAAAACCAACCAAAAAAAAAACAACAAACAAATGGGAATGATCTCAGGTGATCCGGAAGTGTAAGTAGATCCGGCTCCACACGTGTTGTGTGTAAGTACAAACCCGGTGAAAAGTCTGATTTGCAAGGTCACATTCGGAATGCGAACGGGAAAAAAATCAAAATTTTACTCCTGATGATAATGAAGAACCTTACATGTAATTCCATGACGGGTTGAAAAAGGTTATTGATGCATTACAGACTTTAACACTAGACTGTAACTTTGAATGTGAACTCCATTAAAATTAAGCCCACATCTTTCAGTAAAATACTTTAAAAGGAAAAAGGGGAAAAAACTACTTTCAAATTGCTCCAGATGCTATTTTTATCATAAGAAGCTTCTTACCAAGTTGCATAAAATTCCATGAAAATATGAAAAAGTTATTGATGTCTAAAAAAAACCTTTAAATCCAGAAGATTATGAAGGTTAACTGCAAAGAAACAAAGAATATATTTCCATAAGTTTTTTATATAGTTTATGCAATTTAAAAAAAAAAACCCGCGAAGTCGTAAGAAATACACCCCGAATTGTGGCAAATATTAAATATTCTGGGGTATGGACGCAAGAAGATTTAGGAATTGAATATGCTGGTCTGGTAAGAACTAGAAAATAAATAATCTTGTCAAGAAAATAAATATTCACTCCTACAAAATGCAGGAAATAATCGTGAACAAAAATGAAAATAAATGATCCGTTCACAAAAATCCGCCTGCTTTCCCTTTTGGAACAAATAGAGACATTTTTACCAGATTTTTGTACTTCTACATATTATTTTCACAAAATGTGAGCAAATTCAATAAAACATTTTTTTTAACATAGCTTAGAAGTTTCAATAAGAATTATATATTAAACTTTGTTTCAATGAAATGTAGTCATTTACGCTGCCAGTAACGACATCGGGCTGTTTGTAGGACATCAGTATTTGGAGGCGGAGGCTTAGCAAATTACCACTAGTATTCACAAAGTTATTGAATTGGGCAGTTTGAAAAGCGATTGAAGGCAATATAATTGATAAACAAAATGGATTGCGATATTATCATACATTGTTGTCTACTGATTAAATTAATTCAAAAGTTGATTTTGACAATCTACTTTGTAACTACAGACAAAATCGGGTGGAAATGGTTAACGTTTCATTCAAAACGGTTCCTTTATCTGATCTTTCATTCTTCTGTAGTGCTGCTATTTTGATAAGGGTTCATTTGAAGGTTTAGAATTATCAGTTCTATTCAAGGTATTCTTTTTTATCCTTGGTTTTAGTAATTTAAGTGATCAGAGTAAGAAATATTGACCATATGTAAAGGCTCACATTGGTTTTTAGGTTAAGTGAGTTATAATTTTTAAGCCAGGTTCCCTGGTCATGAGGACAAGAAAACCAAACATGCAAACATCCCTCACAAAATTTGTATATTATCTGCCAAGTCTAAGAAGTCTGGTCTCGGAACAATTCAACTAACAACTAAAATGTTTAAAAGGGAGACTAAAAAGGAAACAGAGCACTTTTTTCATAAATTTTCAGGCGGTGAATCAAAATTTATCGGTTACTCCTCTTTATACACATAAATAACACCTCAACATCTGCAAGTAGGGGTTGCAATGGAGCAGAAAAGGAACATTTTATCAATTAAGTTTTCTTTGTACTGCATGTCCTAAATATGTCAAAAACTGGGTCAAATAGAATGAAGTTCATAGGTTATTATTACACTACTATGCATTGAAATCACCGAAAATTCCCATTTTGCCGCTTTCCTCATTTTTGTTTGACCGCTATCATAATATTTAGATGATGATGACGATGGATAGCTGTTTAACGTAAAGTGGCAAATTAAATGTATATTCAGTACAAGAACATGTTTATGTGATATGAATATGAATAGATATAAGAAGATGTGGTATGAGTGCCAATGAGACAACTCTCCATTCAAGTCAAAATTTATAAATGTAAACCATTATAGGTCAAAGTACGGTCTTCAACACGGAGCCTAGGCTCACACCGAACAGTAAGCTATAAAGGGCCCCAAAAATTACTAGTGTAAAACCATTCAAACGGGAAAACCAACGGTCTAATCTATATAAAAACGAGAAACGAGAAACACTTATGAACCACATCAACAAACAACCACTGAACATCAGACTCCTGACTCAGGACAGGTGCAAACAAATGCAGCGGGTCTAAACGCTCCAATGGCACCAAACCTTTACCCTTCCTCTGAAACAATAGTGTAACATCACAACATAGAAAGACACACTATAAAATATCAACTGAAATAGCTTAACTCAATCAAAGGACATAGTAACACCATTGAACATGCACTGAACAAATACATTTGACCTATGATACAATGTAAATTCAAAATAAATAAACTAAGGGAAGAATAATGAAGCCTGCTTTGTACTAGACCGACACACTGAGTCGGATTTCCAGATTTTTAACGTGCTAGTTCACAAAGCAATGGTCCGCAGGAAGATATTCACACTACCCGGGCACATTATTCTGACTCGGGGCCGGCAAGTCTCTATTCTTATTCTCAAATACCACGTGCCTAGCGGAGAAGCAGCAAATACTAACTTTCAAGTCTTTGGTTTGAAACGGTCGGGGATGGAACTCAAGCCCTCAAGCATTCGAGGGAGCACGCTACGAGACCATCGAGGTGGTCAGCATCTTTAGAGTTAACTCCCTAAAGATAGTTCTAGCCAACATTATTGGTCTGGTGGGGTTTGAATAATATTTAATGAAGAATAGCACTGATTCAAAAGAAAGTACTCTTAGATAAACAGTTAATATGATGAATTCTATATAAAGAACGAACATACATATGTTTGCAATTCATAGAACTGATTCTTCAACAGACAATTGGTATTATAATAGATCGTTGCGTATTTGTTCTGTTTTTTATGTGAGGCCGAGTTCATTCATGTCCTCATATAAATAAAACCGGTTGTCAAAATCTTTGGTAAATAATGTCTTGTCTCCACCAATTGACAAATAACCTGTATCTTTCTTCCACATCCAACTGAGCACGATATTGAAGCTATCAATTCCATAACTAATTCTGCTTCATACCTGGACGCATGCCTAATAACTTATATACAGGAACAATGAAACGGCAATGATGTTTACATTTAAGTTAAATTCACAATGTAATTGCTTGTGTCAAATACAGTAACTTATTTTACTGACAATTATTACTCCCTCGGATAGTATTTAATCTACAAGGGAATAGGGCAGTTTCATCTTACTCGCTAGTGCTCTGATAGGGTTACAACCATAGGAAAGAGGTTCTGACTACAAGGTAATAGGGGATTGGAAACATAGACAGCAGAATATGGTTACACGTTCTGTGCACTATCAGACAATACAATAGTATCCACATTGACAACAGGATATGGTACATGTAACCCTTCCTGAGCACAAAACAATAATAGACTAGTGGCCACATGAAAAGCATGATATGGTAACCATTCCTGAGCACATAACAATAAAAACCTAGTGGCAACATGGTAAGCAGGATATGGTTACCCTTCCTGAGCACAACACAATAATAGACTAGTGGCTACATGGAAAGCGGGTTACAAAGCACAAAAATGTCGACATTCACCTCAAAAGCTTACCAAACCTTTAAACAGACTTATTCGGAAAGGATATAGTTACGATACTGTTGTCAGGTCATTAAGGATTGCATATTTTGGTATTAATATTGATTCACTCATAGGGTCTTTGCATCGGAAATAAACACTATTATTCTAAAACCAGTTGTTGGCATGATACGGGTTATGTTCTTCTCATATATTTTATGATTGTATGATACTAAACCCCTAACGGGAGGGATTGTACTTGATTTTCATATGATGAAGACATAATCTTTCAATCAGTTTAATTGAGGTCTGGAGCTGGCATGTCAGTAACTGCTAGTAGTCCTTTGTTAATGTGTGTATCATTGTCATTTTGCTTAGTTTCTTTTGTTACCTATTCTGACATCGGACTCGGACTTCTTTTGAACTGAGTTTTACTGTGCGTATTGCTATGTGTTTCTTTCTACATAGGCTAGAGGTATAGGGGGAGGGTTGAGATCTCACAAAACATGTTTAACCCCGCCGCATTTTTGCGCCTGTCCCAAGTCAGGAGCCTCTTGCCTTTGTTAGTCTTGTATGTTTTTTAATTTTAGTTCATTTATATGTTTTGGAGTTTAGTGTGACGTCCATTTTCACTGAACTAGTACACAATTTTATTTAGGGGCCAGCTGAGGACCACCTCCGGGTGCGGGATTTTCTCGCTGCGTTGGAGACCCATTGGTGGCCTTCGGCTGTTGTCTGCTCTTTGGTCGGGTTGTTGTCTCTTTGACATATTCCCTTTTCCATTCTCAGTTTTATGGTAACCCTTCCTGAGCACAAAACAATAATAGACTAGTGGCCACATAGCAAGCAGGATATAGATAAATATATTCGGTTACAACTAAGTTCAACTTAAGGCAAAATATAAGATAAGATAAAAAAAGATTTATTTTATTAAAGTGTCACCATCCATTACAGTATCTATATATATATACACATAAAGTCATAAGAACCTAACATGTAGTAAAAGGGTGCCAGCCGAAAACTACTTATGAGACACTATCATTAAAACAAACATCTAGACCGTTGGTTTTCCCGTTTGAATGGTTTTACACTAGTAATTTTGGGGCCCTTTATAGCTTGTTGTTCGGTGTGAGCCAAGGCTCCGTGTTGAAGGCCGTACATTGACCTATAATGGTTTACTTTTATAAATTGTTATTTGGATGGAGAGTTGTCTCATTGGCACTCACACCACATCTTCCTATATCTATCTAATACATACATAAAAGGACAACTTTGTTATATTTAAAAAGTATTTCGTAAATAAAAGAAAAATAAATAAAAAACATATATAATTTCTAGATGACATGTTTACGTCGGTAAAACATATAGTAAAGGGAATTAGCTAAAAGAGGAACCTTATTCTCATTACACATAAGATAACGAAGTTTTTCAATATCGCATAAATACTCAAAATCAACATTTAAAAGACAGGCTTTGGCATATAATTCATGTCTGATATCAGAGTAAAAACAACAATTAAAAAGAAAGTGTTTTTCATCTTCAATTTGGCCACTATCACAAAAAATACATAAACGGTCTTGTAGAGGTTCTGGTGGTCTAGCATATCGACCTGTTTCAACTTTAAGTTGTAACGAACAAGCTCTGAAAAGTGATAAAATACGTCGGTGGCATCTATTATTAACTACCTTTACATAAGGCTCCGTACCAATACAAGTTTTAAACAATCTATAAAATCTTAATTTATTACCATTGACATTATTTTTATCATTCCATACTTCATGATGCCAAGATTCTTTTTCAAAAGTTTGTATAGAATCCCATACATTACTCATATTAATTTCATCTTCTACATTTTGAATCAAACTATATTTACGAGCTAACTGTAAAACTCTATAATCCCATGACGATTTTCTTCTAATCGCCCAAGTATGAACCTTTTTACATATATTACTGGTATTGTCACATTTAAGACGATTCCATAGTTTAAAAACTTCAACTTTTAGTAGTGCATCACCTGATAAAAAACCCATATCACCTCTAGCAGCTAGATTGCTGCTTCTCTTGCTTAAGCCTAAGAAAAATTTACAAGCATTGTTTTGCAAACTATTTATACAATTATGTATATTAATGCCCCATACACCGGAAGCATATGTAAAAATGGGTTTGACTAAAGTGTCATATAATTTAGTAAATACATCAAAATTCATACCACCAGTTTTACAAAATTTTGCTTTAATAACACCAAGAGCTCTATTAGCTGATTTATACAATTCTTTGGCAATTATTGAATAATCCGAAAATTCATTCAAAAGTACACCAAGATATTTATAACAAGTTGCATATTCAAGACAAAGTTCACCACATTTGAACTGAAAATTACTTCTTTGTATAGATTTATTTCTAAAATGAACAATTTTGGTTTTGTTTTTATTTAGAGTTAATCTCCACTTTTCACACCACTTGTTTAAAATGTCCAACTGCTTTTGCAGTTTCTCTGCATCAGGTGCAATCAATGCAATGTCATCAGAATATAATAACATAGAGACCATTATGTCATCTATTTGAATACCACAATTTGCTTCTTTAATATCTGAGACTTAATCATTTACATAGATAGAAAATAAAGTCGGCGATAAAACACAGCCTTGTTTTACACCAAAAGCAACAGGAAAACGGATGTCATAAAGTTATTTACTCTGACTGCACAACTGACATTACTGTATAAAGAAGTAATACAATTTAAAAATATACCGCTAATACCAATTTTTCTCAATTTAAAAAGTAGACAGTCTCTATCAACAGTATCAAATGCTTTCTTTGCGTCAACAAAACATACAAATGTATCCTTTTTTGCATTTTTTCTGCTTTTGACAATATTATCTAATACATAAACATGATCTGTACAGTTTCTACCTTTTCAAAAACCGTTCTGTTCATCACATAAAATTTCATTTTCATTGAGCCATTCATTTAAACGCTTGTTCAAAATGTCAGCAAAATTTTTACATGGGATAGATAAAATAGTTATACCTCTATATGACATAGGATCGAATTTACAACCACTATCATTTTTTGGAATAGGATTTATAACAGTATAGGCAACTGTGAAAATTGAAAAGTGTGGTTGACTATTATTATGTCGCATTGGTTATATGTCACCGTAACCATTTCGCGAATATATTGTTTTATTTTTACGTTTAGGTCTTTTAGGTTGACTTTTTTCAGCGTTTTTTTTTGTGGATTTCCATACTTTATTTTCATATATAGGAAGATCTAAAATCGCTATTTTCCCCACTATAGTGATTACATGCTATATTTCTTTTACATAATGTTCTTGATGTTGATTGGTCGAATTGGTGTAATAAATTGATGATGTCAAAAATTCCTTCATCACTAATTAAACGTTTTCGTTTGGTTTTTCTGTATTAACAGGTGAATCACAAACAAACATTTTGGTTTTCAATCAGTTTGATCTTTTTTGCTGGAATTCAGTCTGGAAAAAGGTGCTGTCTATTAAAAACACGTTATAAATATTTCAAAGAGCGCTTGATAAGTGACTGATAATCTATTTTCTAAAAGTTTTCCTTATTTATGTACATCATTTCATAATAGAGAAGACAGAATATGCAATAATGCTGACATCTTGAAAAATATAAAATTGTCCATCCATGAACTTGATCTCGATTTGACGGGAATTGCACAGAACAATTCTTTTACGATCGGACAAAAGAGAAAGTGCAGATGATGAGCTTTCGAATGATATATAATTAAACCGTGTGTTAGGTTGGTGCATTTAATACTTAATTTAATGGTTTATGTCACTCCACTTCAACAATATAATGTCTAATTAATAAGAAGATTTGACATCAGGTCGGTATGGGAACGTTTATTCCGACGGCTCGTGTAGGCCAAGTTCTACGCTCGCTGAGTGTTAAAGAACCCTTTCAATAACGTATTCAGTGATCCTTAGGTGGTCTGTTACAAGTCTACCTCTAGCTAACATACTATGATTCCCATTTACTATGGGTTGCTTACCCAATTTTGTGAATATAACGGAACTATAAACAACTGTCTTACAAGTGGGAGGAGCTAGCTATAAAACCAGTTTTAACCAACCATTCTCTCCAGGAAAATGTTTGTACCAAGTCAGGAATATGACAGTTGGTTTTTACTCGTTCCGTTGGTTGATAACGTTTGACTGTGTCAGTTTTTATAGACTTCCCCATTTTTGAATTTACCTTGGAGTTCGGTTGTTTTTTATACTTTTTTATGGCAGTTAAAATCTCCTGCTCGTCACCCTGGTAAACCTACATATTGTATTAATTGATGATATAATCTCATCCTTAATATGCATGATATATTTTAGTTTGATTTTTGCGGATGACTCAAATTAATAAAAACGGTTTCATTAGTTTGCTTTTGAGACGGACTACGTAATACTTTGCTTTTAACTGGCTACCGTTGGTTACGACCTGGAATTGTCTCGAAATGGTTATAACAGGTTTGCACACTGTAAGTTAAGTTCACGCTTTCACATGACTTTATATACTTTCCGTGTAGACATGTGGAGTTGAAAATTTCAGCCAACAATATGGAAGGCTGTTCGGAACGTTCCAACAATGGACCAGAGTCTTTTCAAAGATATTACAGCAACCAGTTTTATTTAAGTCACACAGCATACTTCACCTTCATTGAAATTATACTGCAAGTTCAGACGACTATTTACATTAAAATGGCAGTAACAATACCTCAGGTTTTGTGAAAAGCACAGACACAGAAAAAAAAACCAGTTCAATGTTAAACAAGTTTAGCAGGTTCAAACTGGTGAAATTTCGCGCCAATGTTGTCTTAAATCTCTAGGGTACAAGTACCAGGCAAGGACTCATTTATAGTTCCCTGTCGAGGGCATACTTTGAATGTTCCTCTTTAAGAAATGCATACTGTATTTTATTCAATTGATATTCAATACAATCCGCATTTTTTACAGCAAAATCCGTAAAGTTCAGGTTACTCCACAGGTAAAAACTCGGACAAATTACAGGTAAAACACGCAGACGTAATACCTGTCAAAATTCAAATTCGCGCAGATGTAAATCGCATTCAGTTTCAGCAAGACATTTTGACAAAACTTAGACTGTCCATTTCTACGTTCAGGGCTTTTTTATTTTACTTGTGGAGGCTTGCTGGCACAAGGAAGGGAGATAAACGGGTTTTGTGACAATATTTCTGGAGGCTTGCTGGCACGAGGAAGGGAGATAAGCGAGTTTTGTGACAATAACAACCATAATTGACTTTTGTATTTTTGATCGAATATAAGGTTGAAACTTGGCGTCCTATGGATGATGATTCGGCCCAATCATAGATTTATATACCCATATCTATGGTTCAATCTATATTATGAACCAAAATACTGACCAGTGTTATCTAATATAAAATAATTCAATTTAGTTAAAAGGAATTAAACAGGGTTGCATCGCAAATTGTTAACTTTGCCACATACTGTTTCTTTTTTGGTACATTGGTCTTGAGGAAAACAGTTGTCATTAACTGAACAACCATGCTCTGAACATATTTCCCATTGATTGTCTAAACTTGTTATGATTCGTTCGATCCTCTTCTTACAACAATCTGTTTGGTTATCCGGAACAACGAAATCATTTGGTACACAAAACGGGCATCTGCTACGAATCTGACATCCTTCTCCAGGACAGCTGTTCGTGCATGCGTTAACACAGGTTTCCCATTGACCCTTTCTCGCTGCTACCACACTTTCAACATCGCAAACTATTGCTGAATTAAAAATTCTGAAACCATCTAAAATAAAGTAAAGCATAATTGGTCAAGCAAGTGATTGGTTTCATACAATCATTTCAGTATATATATTTTCAAGTTTTGAGTGTACCTCACTTAAAGAACTGTCGGAAAGCAAATATAAAATAGGCATGTTTACCAAATATAGCTGACATGCTTATGATATATCAAAATATTTGAAAATCCAAAACATCTTTAAAATTGAAGAGCTAAAATAGAATTTAAACAGGGAAAACAAATTAAATTACAAATCAAAAACAAGACTCCACAAGAAGTAAAACTATTTTTTATGAGATAAAAATTAATTCATATCTGTTGACGATGTCGATGCAAAATTTTACAAAAACATGTATACCAGTAATTAGTAATAGTTACGTGTGATAAGAGCAATGATATCCGATTGTAAAGTTACATTGATTAACGGTTACATGTGATCAGAGCAATGATATCCGATTGTAAAGTTACATTGATTAATAGTTACATGTGATAAGAGCAATGATATCCGATTGTAAAGTTACATTGATCAATGGTTACATGTGATCAGAGCAATGATATCCGATTGTAAAGTTACATTGATTAGTAGTTACATGTGATAAGAGCAATGACATCCGATTGTAAAGTTACATTGATTAGTAGTTACATGTGATAAGAGCAATGCTATCCGATTGTAAAGTTACATTAATTAATAGTTACATGTGATAAGAGCAATGATATCCGATTGTAAAGTTACATTGATTAATAGTTACATGTGATAAGAGTAATGATATCAGATTGAAAAGATACATTGATTAATAGTTTCATGTGATAATAACAATGATATCCGATTGTAAAGTTACATTGCCTGATGGTTATATGTGATAAAAGCAATGATATCAGATTGTAAATTTACATTGATTGATGGTTACATGTGATAAGAGTAATGATATCCAATTGTAAAGTTACATTGATTAATAGTTACATGTGATAAGAGTAATGATATCCGACTGTAAAGTTACATTGATTAATGGTTACATGTGATAAGAGTAATGATATCAGATTGTAAAGTTACATTGATTAATAGTTACATGTGATAAGAGCAATGATATCCGATTGTAAAGTTACATTGACTGATGGTAACATGTGATCAGAGCAGATATCCGATTGAAAATTACATTGATTAATTGTTACCAATGATATCCGATAAAGTTACATTGATAAATAGTTACATGTGATAAGAGCAATGATATCCGTTTGTAAAGTTACATTGATTAATGGTAACATGTGATCAGAGCAATGATATCCGATTGTAAAGTTACATTGACTAATGGTTATATGTGATCAGATCAATGAGATCCGATTGTAAAGTTATATTGATTAATAGTTACATATGATAAGAGCAATGATATCCGATTGTAAAAGTTACATTAATTAATAGTTACATGTGATCAGAGCAATGATATCCGATTGTAAAAGTTACATTGATAAATGTTTACATTTGATCAGAGCAATGATATCCGATTGTAAAGTTACATTGACTGATGGTTACATGTGATAAGAGCAAGGATATCAGATTGTAAAAATACATTGATTAATGGTTACATGTGATAAGAGCAAGATCCCTCATCTAATTCAGAGCCGACAAATGAATCAATAATGAGCAACGCTAAAACTCTAAAAGTTATGATAGGGGTTGTCAAAGTTACAATACCATTTTTGGTTTGTGTTGTAGGTACATCTTATTGGTCCTGTTTTCTATCGACGGAACAGAATAAAACCTAAATGAAAGAAATTTCAAAAGTCGTCTCCTCCCTGAATATTAAAATGATTTTTATTTCTCAAAAAAAATTAAAATGCACTTCAGTATTTCTCTTTTGAAATGCAGAGATACACACGAAAGTCTCTTTAGAAGGTAAATATGAAGAATGAACTGATTAAATTTAAACATTGAAAAAAAATCTGAAGCATAAATTGATTAAAATCTGATGAATAAATTGATTAAGTTGTTTTTATTTGAAAATAAAAAACTGACTATTCATTACTGCCGTCTAAGAAGATAGTACTTAAGAGAAAGCAGTTTTAGCTTTTCCTACGCAATTTTTGAATTATTTTTTGTCAGTTTTACTACTCTTTCTTCCAGTTTGAGTTGATCATACTTTATCCTCGTAGAATGTGTAAAATTGACATAGGATTGGAAATATCCACACAATTCTCTGTGCCTTCCAAATTTGTGGTATAGGGCGTCATTATAATCCATGTCATGAATCTTGGTAACACCATGCAGAACTCGGGTTATATATTATAAAACACTAGACTATCACTTACCTTTAGAACCTGCCTCACTGCTCAGCAAACATTTGAAAAATACATGAACTTTATTTACCAAATCTTATCAAACAAAATAAAATCTAAATGTTTTGAAAAAAAAAACCAATCAAAAATAATTGATTTTCTTTGCCGTTGTACGAAACGTCAGTAAATATTCCGGAAAAGGGACTGAACAGCTTCTGTTATACTCCGAGTCTCGTGTTGGCCCTGGCGACGCAGTATGAAGATTGCGCATGGAATACTCCGTAATAGGAACTGAACAGCTTCAGTTATACTCATGTTGGCCCTAACTACGCACTTTGATATTGCGCATGGATCCAATGTTAGACTTGAAAATGTGTCATATTAAAATTTTGTCTGTGGCAATTCATCATTTTACTATATACCTGTTGTTATAGTAAAGTTATGCTTTACCAAAAACTAAATTTTAATTAACAAATGAACAAGCTAAAAAGCCTATAATTCTTTTCTCTATTCCGAGTACTTTGTTCAATACATATGTACGTCGCTGAGTACTTTATTCAATACATATGTACGTCGTACTGACGTCGCTGAGTACTTTATTCAATACATATGTACGTCGCTGACATTCAATACATATGTACGTCGCTGAGTACATTAATATACTTGACAAATTTTACATTAAATACTTACTTCTGAAGAATTATGTTTTAAAAAATGCATAATACATTCAAATATCTCTAATATGAGTGTTTAAAGGCATCTTCAGTAGTCAGTAGACTCACACAAAACACTTACCAAAGATTACAAGTATAACTAACAGCAACTTCATGTGAGCAAAATTTTCCGAACAACCTTCTTTACCAAGCAAGTTATCTACTATTGAACAAATAAATATATTTTTTGTTATAACAGATTTTCACAGCAGGAATACTAACTGACATGTTCATCATACTTTATACATATATAACCAATAAGTGTAAACAGTTTGATGGTAGCAGATGAACGGTAACAGCCCGGAACCAATCTTGTGTCAATTACCTTAACAAGGAAGCATAGTCCTTGAAGCCATACTTGGTCAATACTACAAATAGTCAAATTGGACACAAATTTCGATGATCATCAAATTGTATTTATTTCCTTATCATGGTTGTCCTAACATTTAAATGGGATATAGATACACATAAATGTTGGGTAAACATCTGTTATCACATAAATAAGTTAAAGTTGATATAAATCATCATTCTTAATGTTGTATCAAGCGGAGACTGCGACTACTTTAACACATATATATGTGTTAAAGTTGTCTCGGTATCAAGTTTTGTTTATGTATTATGCTCTTGCCAAAAGTACTGATGGTGTATCACAATTAAACCGTAAAGAAGTAAAAAGTAAAATGTAATAAGAAAATCTAACTAAATATCATACATTAAATGTCAAAATATGATATAGAAAGGTGTTCAGTTGTGTATATTACTAAAAATGCTGTAGTTTTAAACATTAAACATTAAAACATATATTGGTAGCATACAAACATGTTAGATAGAATGCAAAGGAGTGTTTTTACCATGTGATATTTGTGTGTCGAAACAGATATTTTTAATAGCTGATTTAAGATATAACAGAAAAAAGTAAAAGATGTAAACGATGCTGATCGACACATGTTAATTCATGGTATTCTAGCTTTCTATGTTGAAACAATTACGGGACTACCAGAATTTCATCTGCATGTGGTTACGTGCGGTTAGTATTGTTGAATGCATTGGCTCTATAAAGCAAAAGGTTCCAATAGGGAATAATGTTATCTAAGGAAAAGACCTTGTTAATACAATACAGAATAATTTACATTGTCAAATTTCAAATAGAAGTTTACAAGTTTAGTATTACAACCCGAAAACAATTTATTGTTGTTGAATCAATTTTCAATTCCACAAATGCGCCTGTAAAATTGACCGAATCAACTGTATGGGCCGGGATTTGGAATAACATCATAGATGATAAGTTTGGGTCGGATTAGGAAGAATCACTATCATTTCAGTTTGCATGGAAACATAAAAGTTATTTTTTCTTTCAAAATAACATTTTACCACATTATGTATAATACTGCTTTAGTAAACGAGGTGTCATCTGTTGTTTTTCGAGGTAGTTATGTTAATACGTGAACAGATTTAAAATTTGCATATAACAAAATAAAAACTCCTCAGATTCACAAATACAATATTGATTTCATAAAATATGGCAACAATTCTGTTTGAGAGCGCTGACAGTGCAATTTTGCATAGAATTTATTTTTCAAATGGCGGTTACTTCTTTAAAAATAATTGATCGGTATACTGATTTATAAACTCGTATATAAAATGTGTTCATATGCATCAGATTATCAATTCACATTTATTATTCCAAGTTCTAATAAACTGTTAACACAGAGATATGTCTCACCTATTTGTTATTTTGATAATGCAAATGTTGAAATTAAAATAGCAATACTTTAACATGTAAGTTATGCAAATATTCAAAGTCAATGAAGCATGACTGAAGGTACAGGGCTAAACAATCTCCATGGAAATGAGATGTGCCAATGCTAATAAAACTGCAAACCAAATACCATTGACTTTTCAAAAGATGTTCCCTTTAAACAAACCTAAACACAAACATTAACTTGTAAACTATGTAAAAGTGTCAAAGTCAATGAACCATAATTAGGGGGTGGGGTTATATAATCTTCATGGAAATGAAACTTGCAAATGCCAATACATTTGCATACCGAATATCATTTACTTAACATTAGTGGTTCATCTTAAACTGACATAATCACAAACTAATACATGTAAACTAAGCAAAAGTTTCAAAGTCAATAGACCATGACTGAGGGGTAAGGACCAAATATTCTCCATGGAAATGAGATGTGCTAATGCTTATACAACTGCATACCAATTATCATTGACCTACCACTAACAGTTCCCCATAAACTGACCTAATCACAAACTAATACATGAAAACTAAGCAAAGTTTCAAAGTCAATAGACCATGAGGGCGGGGCCAAATAATCTCCATGGTAATGAGGCTAATACAACTGCATACCAAATATCATTGACCTACCACTAGTGGTTCCCATAAACTGACCTAATCACAAACTAATACATGTAAATAAGCAAAGTTTCAAAGTCAATAGACCTTGACTGAGGGCGGGGCCAAATAATCTCCATGGTAATGAGATTTGCCAATGTTAATACAACTGCATACCAAATATCATTGACCTACCACTAGTGGTTCTCCATAAACTGACTTAATCACAAACTAATACATGTAAATTAAGCAAAGTTTCAAAGTCAATAGACCTTGACTGAGGGGGCGGGGCCACATAATATCCATGGTAATGAGATGTGCCGATGCTAATACAACTGCATACCTAATATCATTGACCTACAACTAGTGGTTCACCATGAACTAGACCTAATCACAAACTAATACACTGTTGACGCCGCCGTCAGAAACAGCATACCTATGTCTCGCTTTTTGACTCCGTCAAGGCGAGACAAAAATAGTATTATCTTTGACAGCGAACAATATTACTCAGATTAAATGTTATTTCTTATGTTTATTCTTGTCAATTTAATTTTATATAAATACTTGTTTATAATTTTAATGAATCAGATTGGACTGAAGACGTTACACTGAACACAGTCCATCCGTAATAAAAGTATTCCATGCTGTATTATGTGATCAGAGCAATGATATCCGATTGTAAAGTTACATTGATTAATAGTTACATGTGATCAGAGCAATGACATCCGATTGTAAAGTTACATTGATTAGTAGTTACATGTGATAAGAGTAATGGTATCCGATTGTAAAGTTACATTAATTAAGTTGCATGTGATAAGAGCAATGATATCCGATTGTAAAGTTACATTGATTAATGGTTACATGTGATCAGAGTAATGATATCCGATTGTAACGTTACATTAATTAATAGTTACATGTGATCAGAGCAATGATATCCGATTGTAAAGGTACATTGATTAATAGTTACATGTGATCAGATTAATGATATCCGATTGTAAAGTTACATTTATTAATATTTACAAGTGATAAGAGCAATGCTATCCGATTGTAAAGTTACATTAATTAATAGTTACATGTGATAAGAGCAATGATATCCGATTGTAAAGTTACATTTATTAATAGTTACAAGTGATAAGAGTAATGATATCAGATTGAAAAGATACATTGATTAATAGTTTCATGTGATAAGAACAATGATATCCGATTGTAAAGTTACATTGCCTGATGGTTAATGTGATAAGAGCAATGATATCAGATTGAAAATTTGATTAATAGTTTCATTGATAACAATGATATCCGATTGTAAAGTTACATTGCCTGATGGTTAATGTGATAAGAGCAATGATATCAGATTGTAAATTTACATTGATTGATAGTTACATGTGATAAGAGTAATGATATCCGACTGTAAAGTTACATTGATTAATAGTTACATGTGATAAGAGAAATGATATCCGATTGTAAAGCTACATTGACTGATGGTTACATGTGATCAGAGCAATGATATCCGATTGTAAAATTACATTGATTAATGGTTACATGTGATAAGAGTAATGATATCCGATTGTAAAGTTACATTGATAAATAGTTACATGTGATAAGAGCAATGATATCCGATTGTAAAGTTACATTGATTAATGGTAACATGTGATCAGAGCAATGATATCCGATTGTAAAGTTACATTGACTAATGGTTATATGTGATCAGAGCAATGAGATCCGATTGTAAAGTTATATTGATTAATAGTTACATATGATAAGAGCAATGATATCCGATTGTAAAAGTTACATTAATTAATAGTTACATGTGATCAGAGCAATGATATCCGATTGTAAAGTTACATTGATAAATGTTTACATTTGATCAGAGTGATATCCGATTGTAAAGTTTCATTGACTGATGGTTACATGTGATAAGAGATATCAGATTGTAAAGTTACATTGATTAATGGTTACATGTGATAAGAGCAAGATCCTCATCTAATTCAGAGCCGACAAATGAATCAATAATGAGCAACGCTAAAACTCTAAAAGTTATGATAGGGGTTGTCAAAGTTATAATACCATTTTGGTACATCTTATTGGTCCTGTTTTCTATCGACGGAACAGAATAAAACCTAAATGAAAGAAATTTCAAAAGTCGTCTCCTCCTGAATATTAAAATGATTTTCATTTCTCAAAAAATTAAAATGCACATCAGTATTTCTCTTTGAAATGCAGAGATACACACGAAAGTCTCTTTAGAAGGTAAATATGAAGAATAAACTGATTAAATTTAAACATTGAAAAAAATCTGAAGCATAAATTGATTAAAATCTGATGAATAAATTGATAAAGTTGTTTTATTTGAAAATAAAAACTGACTATTCATTACTGCCGTCTAAGAAGATAGTACTTAGGAGAAAGCAGTTTTAGCTTTTTCTGCGCAATTTTTGAATTATTTTTTGTCAGTTTTACTACTCTTTCTTCCAGTTTGAGTTGATCATACTTTATCCTCGTAGAATGTGTAAAATTGACATAGGATTGGAAATATCCACACAATTCTCTGTGCCTTCCAAATTTGTGGTATAGGGCGTCATTATAATCCATGTCATGAATCTTGGTAACACCATGCAGAACTCGGGTTATATATTATAAAACACTAGACTATCACTTACCTTAAGAACCTGCCTCACTGCTCAGCAAACATTTGAAAATACATGAACTTTATTTACCAAATCTTATCAAACAAAATAAAATCTAAATGTTTTGAAAAAAAACCAATCAAAAACAATTGATTTTCTTTGCCGTTGTACGAAACGTCAGTAAATATTCCGGAAAAGGGACTGAACAGCTTCTGTTATACTCCGAGTCTCGTGTTGGCCCTGGCGACGCAGTATGAAGATTGCGCATGGAACACTCCGTAATAGGAACTGAACAGCTTCAGTTATACTCATGTTGGCCCTAACTACGCACTTTGATATTGCGCATGGATCCAATGTTAGACTTGAAAATGTGTCATATTAAAATTTTGTCTGTGGCAATTCATCATTTTACTATATACCTGTTGTTATAGTAAAGTTATGCTTTACCAAAAACTAAATTTTAATTAACAAATGAACAAGCTAAAAAGCCTATAATTCTTTTCTCTATTCCGAGTACTTTGTTCAATACATATGTACGTCGCTGAGTACTTTATTCAATACATATGTACGTCGCTGAGTACTTTATTCAATACATATGTACGTCGCTGACAAATTTTTACATTAAATACTTACTTCTGAAGAATTATGTTTTAGAAAAATGCATGATACATTCAAATATCTCTAATATGAGTGTTTAAAGGCATCTTCAGTAGTCAGTAGACTCACACAAAAACACTTACCAAAGATTACAAGTATAACTAACAGCAACTTCATCGTGAGCAAAATTTTCTGAACAACCTTCTTTACCAAGCAAGTTATCTACTATTGAACAAATAAATATATTTTTTTGTTATAACAGATTTTCACAGCAGGAATACTAACTGACATGTTTATCATACTTTATACATATATAACCAATAAGTGTAAACAGTTTGATGGTAGCAGATGAACGGTAACAGCCCGGAACCAATCTTGTGTCAATTACCTTAACAAGGAAGCATAGTCCTTGAAGCCATACTTGGTCAATACTACAAATAGTCAAATTGGACACAAATTTCGATGATCATCAAATTGTATTTATTTCCTTATCATGGTTGTCCTAACATTTAAATGGGATATAGATACACATAAATGTTGGGTAAACATCTGTTATCACATAAATAAGTTAAAGTTGATAATTGTATCAATGTTGTATCAAGGAGACTGCGACTACTTTAACACATATATGTGTTATAGTTGTCTCGGTATCAAGTTTTGTTTATGTATTATGCTCTTGCCAAAAGTACTGATGGTGTATCACAATTAAACCGTAAAGAAGTAAGAAGTAAAAGTAATAAGAAAATCTAACTAAATATTATACATTAAATTTCAAAATATGATATAGAAAGGTGTTCAGTTGTGTATATTACTAAAATGCTTTAAAACATATATTGGTAGCATACAAACATGTTAGATAGAATGCAAAGGAGTGTTTTTACCATGTGATATTTGTGTGTCGAAACTGAGATATTTTTAATAGCTGATTTAAGATATAACAGAAAAAAGTAAAAGATGTAAACGATGCTGATCGACTCATGTTAATTCATGGTATTCTAGCTTTCTATGTTGAAACAATTACGGGACTACCAGAATTTCATCTGCATGTGGTTACGTGCGGTTAGTATTGTTGAATGCATTGGCTCTATAAAGCAAAAGGTTCCAATAGGGAATAATGTTATCTAAGGAAAAGACCTTGTTAATACAATACAGAATAATTTACATTGTCAAATTTCAAATAGAAGTTTACAAGTTTAGTATTACAACCCGAAAACAATTTATTGTTGTTGAATCAATTTTCAATTCCACAAATGCGCCTGTAAAATTGACCGAATCAACTGTATGGGCCGGATTTGGAATAACATCATAGATGATAAGTTTGGGTCGGATTAGGAAGAATCACTATCATTTCAGTTTGCATGGAAACATAAAAGTTATTTTTTCTTTCAAAATAACATTTTACCACATTATGTATAGTACTGCTTTAGTAAACGAGGTGTCATCTGTTGTTTTTCGAGGTAGTTATGTTAATACGTGAACAGATTTAAAATTTGCATATAACAAAATAAAAACTCCTCAGATTCACAAATACAATATTGATTTCATAAAATATGGCAACAATTCTGTTTGAGAGCGCTGACAGTGCAATTTTCCATAGAATTTATTTTTCAAATGGCGGTTACTGTATATAAAATGTGTTCATATGCATCAGATTATCAATTCACATTTATTATTCCAAGTTCTAATAAACTGTTAACACAGAGATATGTCTCACCTATTTGTTATTTTGATAATGCAAATGTTGAAATTAAAATAGCAATACTTTAACATGTAAGTTATGCAAATATTCCAAGTCAATGAAGCATGACTGAAGGTACAGGGCTAAACAATCTCCATGGAAATGAGATTTGCCAATGCTAATAAAACTGCAAACCAAATACCATTGACTTTTCAAAAGATGTTCCCTTTAAACAAACCTAAACACAAACATTAACTTGTAAACTATGTAAAAGTGTCAAAGTCAATGAACCATAATTAGGGGGTGGGGTTATATAATCTTCATGGAAATGAAACTTGCAAATGCCAATACATTTGCATACGGAATATCATTTACTTAACATTAGTGGTTCATCTTAAACTGACCTAATCACAAACTAATACATGTAAACTAAGCAAAAGTTTCAAAGTCAATAGACCATGACTGAGGGGTAAGGACCAAATATTCTCCATGGAAATGAGATGTGCTAATGCTTATACAACTGCATACCAATTATCATTGACCTACCACTAACAGTTCCCCTTAAACTGACCTAATCACAAACTAATACATGAAAACTAAGCAAAAGTTTCAAAGTCAATAGACCATGAATGAGGGGGCGGGGCCAAATAATCTCCATGGAAATGAGATATGCCAATGCTTATACAACTGCATACCAAATATCATTGACCTACCACTAGTGATTCTCCATAAACTGACCTAATCACAAACTAAAACAAGTAAACTAAGCAAAGTTTCAAAGTCAATAGACCTTGACTGAGGGGGCGGGGCCAAATAATCTCCATGGTAATGAGATGTGACAATGCTTATACAACTGCATACCAAATATCATTGACCTACCACTAGTGGTTCCCATAAACTGACCTAATCACAAACTAATACATGTAAATTAAGCAAAGTTTCAAAGTCAATAGACCTTGACTGAGGGGGCGGGGCCAAATAATCTCCATGGTAATGAGATGTGACAATGCTTATACAACTGCATACCAAATATCATTGACCTACAACTAGTGGTTCACCATGAATTACCTAATCAAACTAATACACTGTTGACGCCGCCGTCAGAAACAGCATACCTATGTCTCGCTTTTTGACTCCGTCAAGGCGAGACAAAAATAGTATTATCTTTGACAGCGAACAATATTACTCAGATTAAATGTTATTTCTTATGTTTATTCTTGTCAATTTAATTTTGAATAAATACTTGTTTATAATTTTAATGAATCAGATTGGACTGAAGACGTTACACTGAACACAGTCCATCCATCCGTAATAAAAGTATTCCATGCTGTATTATTGAATTATTCATTATGGTTCCAGTCTAATTGTTAGTTTGCACCAAAGTTTCATATTCAGAGTTCCCGGCACCTGACTTAGTTTGTCACCCAGCCGGTCATTGTCATTCAGAGTCTATAGTGCGGTCAGGTCCATCACTCAGTTTGAATAACAAGATGCCTTTCAGTCAGGCTCTTGTTACACAATCCTTAACATCACCATTTCCCCCCAGTGAGAGCACTACCATAATATGATAGAGCAGTAGCCACATGGACAGCATAATACAGTTATCCTTCCTGAACACTACCACACATTAAAGCATAAGCCATTTGACAACAGGATATAGTTGTCTTTCGAGAGCACAACCAGACAATAAATCATTAGCCACATACAAAGCAGGATATGATAACCCTCCCTGAGCACTAACAGACAATAAAGCGTTAACCACATTGACAGCAGGACATGGTTACCTTTCCTGAGCACAACCAGACAATTAAGCAGTAGCCACATTGACAGCAGGATATAGTTACCCTTCCTGAGCATAACCAGAGAACAAAGTAGTAGCCACATTGCCAGCAGGATATGGTTACTCTTCCTGAACACAACCAGACAATACAATAGTAGCCCCATTGACAGCAGAGTATTGTAACCCTTTCTGAGCACAACCAGACAATAAAGCAGTAGCCACATTGACAGCAAAGTATGGTAACCCTTTCTGAGCTCAACCAGACAATAATCCATTAGCCACATTGGCAGCAGGATATGATTACCCTTTGTAAGCAGAACCAGACAATCAAACAGTAGCCACATAGACAGCAAGATACAGTTACCTTTCCTGGGCACTTCAAGGTTACAGGATATGGCAACCTTTCTTGAGCACTGAAGGTAACAGGATATGGTAATCATACTTGTCAATAAACTAGTCACTACATGGGTGGAAAGAGTATGAAACTGTTTAGGCTTTTTTAAATTTTTTTCAATACAATGATTAATTAAAATTCATGAAAAGTTACCCAGATTACAAAAGTAAGGACTGTATAACTGAAGGACAGCATTTTTTTATGGAAAAATAGTCAGTCAGTTGGTTTTTAATTTGTGATTCAGCCTTTGTACAAGTCAAATCAATAGAAAATTTCAATTACCTAAGGTTTTAAAAGGAGGTATGCTAAGGGCCTTATTTGGCCTAAAATTTAAACTATTTGCCTTAGCAAAGCCTGAACTCTGAGGTCTTTAAAATATTATGAATATAGATTTTAAGGTTGAGAGATGGCATGAAGAACAGCTATAAAAACGCTGTTCCTTTGCTTTTTGTGTGTTTTATGCTGTGCATGTACTGATTTTGTGTCATTGATGGATAACCAATATCCTCTGTTTTTCTAATAAATTACAGAAAAAAGCTACATACATTTTTTTGATACATATGTTTGTAAAATTGAAATATCAATCTTGTGCAGGAAACGGGTAAATATTTGTAAAAGAGTTGCTGTTCATAAAGACAAATACTGAATGTGGTAGATTATGCAGTTGGTTCTCACAAGAGTTTTTTTTTTAATTTTTCGAATCTGAAAACCATTTGAAAATAGTCCAAAAGCTATATATTTTCCTTATAAGTAGATTTTGTATGATATCATTGCATTAACTCAACCAGAATATAAATATAAATGGAAATCTTAAAACCTGAGTACAAATTAAACTAGACAAAGTGATGCCCCTGCATTCCACTCTGAAGTAACTGTATTATAACAAAGTCAATGTAGGACTTTCTTTGAGATATTATTGTGTCTGGGAGACAGAAATGATGCCCCCGCAGATGCAAAGTGTTATTTTAAAATACACAAAGTTGAGCATGGGAGCACATAGATCTATGGTTCACTGTAGGAGGAGTTATCCGGAAATGCTATGCACCTCTTATCCAAGTATATACTCCAAAAATGACAAAGTTCAACTATCTCCCAAAAGAGCAAATATTAATAAAATCAAAAACCTGACCACATGCACACCTTCAATATATGTACAAACAACCAGCAAAGTGAAAACTTCCTAGCATTCAAACTGTAGGCTGGGGTTATCCAGAAACACTATGCACCTCTTATGCAAGTAAATACTCCAAAAATGACAAAGTTCAACTATCTCCCAAAAGAGCAAATATCAATAAAAATCAAAACCCTGACCACATGCACACCTTCAATATATGTACAAGCAGCCAGCAAAGTGAAAACTTCCTAGCATTCAAACTGTAGGAGGAGTTATCTGGAATAACTATATACCCTTCATGGGACAGAGGGACAGACGGACGGATGGACAGGGGTAAAACAATATGCCCCCCCCAACTTTCAGTTGCGGAGGCATAAAAATAAAACAAAAACAAAAACAAAAACAGGGCCAATGAATCCACTAATGTAACATTAATTCTACTTTGTAATAATAATGAATCCTGAAATACACAGGATTTGGTAGCCTGTGTACGTCTTCATTATAAACAATGCATCAATATATGTTTTTTTTTCACCAGTACTGTAGTAAAAGACTTCTTTCTCTTGGCAACAAACATTGTCAATTACAAACACCATTGTCTTCAGATAAATTTCCATAGATTTGATAACATAAACAGAATAAAATGCTCTGCTGGGCGCAGCTTGATACGACCGCAGAGGTCGAACCCTGAACACTTGGGGCAAGTATGGACACAACATTCAAGCTTGATACAGCTCTGAATTTGGATTGTGATTAAATATTTGACACAGCATAGGTTTCTGACACAGAATGAATGTGGTCTAAGAACTTAGAAATTTTTAATTTACCTATTATGGTCCAATATCCAAAATCTAAATACATGGTTAGATTCAGCATATCAAAGAATCCAAAGAATTCAATTTTTGATGAAATCAAACAAAGTTTAATTTTGGACCCTTTTGACCTCAATGTGGACCAATTTGATAACGGGGCCCAAAAATCAAAAATCTAAATACATGGTTAGATTCAGCATATCAAAGAACCCCATATATTCAATTTTTATTGAAATCAAACAAAAAAAGTTTAATTTTGGACCCCAGTTTGGACCAACTTGAAAACTGGGCCCATAATCAAAAATCTAAACACATGTTTAGATTTAGCATATCATTGATGATATCAAAGAACCCCAAGAATTCAATTTTTGTTAAAATCAAACTAAGTTTAATTTTGGACCCTTTGGACCTTAATGTAGACCAATTTGAAAACTGGACCCAAAATTAAAAATCTAAATGCACGGTTAGATTCGGCATATCAAAGAAATAAATGTGGTCAAAGATTTTACAAATCTAATGCGCCATACTGTGCAATTAAAGATTACTTCTTGAAATTTTTCATTATATATTGGAAAACCCCCCTTTCAAACTTTCTGAATCTCTCTTCAAGCATTAACTATCAAACTCAATTCGAATCTTTCATTAGTAGTACGGAACCTTGTATTACAATATTAGAGAGATTTATACACTGAAACATTAGTTATCTAAAAATAAAATTCCTTTGTAACCATAAAAGCCCATTTAAATACATCATAAAGGTATTAAAATAGAAAATGACATCATAGTCATGGCTAAATATAAACAAAAAACCTTCATCAGCAACATTTTATATTGGCAAATTTCCAATGGAGTTTATTATATTAAAGTTATTGGCAAATTTCCAATGACATTTATTATTACTAAAGTTATTGGCAAATTTCCAATATACATACTGTAAATTCAGAAATTATTGTGATGTTTTTATTATTGCGAAAAATGCAACAAGGTTATAATCGCAATAATTAAAACTCGCATTTTGAAATTTTCTATATGATTTAAACAGGATTTTTCTCAATATCGCAAAAATTAAAATCGCATTTTAGTCTTAATTGACAAAATCGCAATAATAAATGCACGCAATAATTTCTGAATTTACAGTAATTTAAAACCAGTGTAGCTGAGATATTCAAATGAGGTTGAATTACAACCCCAATAAATTTGCAACCATAAAAGCCCATTTAAATACATCAAAAAAATATTAAAAAATTAAATACATCATCAGGCTATTAAAATAGAAAATGACATCATAGTCATGGCTAAAAATAAACAAAAAACCTTCATCAGCAACATTTTATATTGGCAAATTTCCAATGAAGTTTATTATACTAAAGTTATTAGCGATTTCCAATGGAATTTATCAACAACAAATTTATTGGCAAATTTCCAATATACATAATTTAAAAGCAGTGTAGGTGAGATATTCAAATGAGTTTGAATTATCAACCTTACACTGCTTTTAAATTATGTTTTGTACTTAAGTAATTGTCTATTAACCTGGAAACCCTTGTTTTCCCCCTTTTTTGCCCCTTATTCCTTTAAGGTTTGAGCCATAACCCCCAAAAGGCAATTCTTACCATCCCTTTGTGGTATGGAAACTTGTTGTATAATTTCAGAGAGATCCATACACCATTCTACAAGTTATTGTCTGAAAACTAGAAAAATGCTTATTTGGGCCCTTTTTTGGCCCCACATTCCTGTTGGGACCAAAACCCTTAGCATATCAAAGAACCCCCATAATTCAATTTTTAATGAAATCAAACAAGTTTAATTTTGGACTCTTCGGACCTCAATGTGGACCAATTTAAAAACGAGGCCCAAAATCCAAAAATCTAAATACATGGTTAGATTCAGCATATCAAAGAACCCCATATATTCAATTTTTGTTGAAATCAAACAAAGTGTAATTTTGGACCCTGATTTGAACCAACTTGAAAACTGGGCCCATAATCAAAAATCTAATTACATGTTTACATTCAGCATATCAAAGAACCCCAGGAATTCAATTTTTGTTAAAATCAAAATAAGTTTAATTTTGGACCCTTTGGACCTTAATGTAGACCAATCTAAAAACAGGGCCCAAAATCCAAAAAAATAATACACGGTTAGATTCAGCATATCAAAGAACCCCAAGTATTCAATTTTTGTTAAAATCAAACTAAGTTTAATTTTGAACCCTTTGGACCTTAATGTGAACCAATTTGAAAACGGACCAAAATTAAGATTTGATTTGATTTTGGTGTTTTAACCTTAAGCACCGCTTTTGGCTATTTCGTGGTGGAGGACCCGGAGAAAACCACCGACCTTCGATTAGTCAATTAAGATTGAGTCGAGGCACCCGCAAACTCACAACCTCAGTGTTGACTGGCTAGTGATTACAGTAGTAACTACTTAGACCACTCGCCACAGGCCCTTCAAAATTAAGAATCTAAACACACAGTTAGATTCAACATATCAAAGAACCCCAATATTTCAATTTTTGATGAAATCAAACCATATCATTATTATTTGCTTTTATATATAAATCAGAAATAACCAACTTAAAATGGAAAATTTTAAAGAAAAAAAAAAGAAAACAAAATCCCCCCCCAATTTTGAACCCCTTATGATTCATCACCCCAAACTCAATCCCAGCCTTCCCTTTGTGGTATGGTACCTTGCAGTACAATTTCAGAGAGATCCATACACTTGAACACAAGTTATTGTCTGGAAACTAGAAAAATGCTTATTTTTGACCCCTTATTCCTAAACAATTTGGGCAATTACCCCCAAACTCAATTCCAGCTTTCCCTTTGTGATATGGAACCTTGTAAGACAATTTCATAAAGATCCATACACTTACACACAAGTTATTGTCCTGAAACTAGAAAAATGCTTGTGTTTTGCCCCTTTTTGGCCCCTAATTCCTAAAATTTTGAGGCAATTACCCCCAAAATCAATCCCAGCCTTCCCTTTGTGGTATGGTACCTTGCAGTACAATTTCAGAGAGATCCATACACTTGAACACAAGTTATTGTCTGGAAACTAAAAAAAATGCTTATTTTAGACCCTTATTCCTAAACAATTTAGGCAATTACCCCCAAACTCAATTACAGCTTTCCCTTTGTGATATGGAACCTTGTAGTACAATTTCAGAAAGATCCATACACTTACACACAAGTTATTGTCATGAAACTAGAAAAAAGCTTGTTTTTTGCCCCTTTTTTGGCCCCTAATTCCTAAAATTTTGAGGCAATTACCCCCAAAATCAATCCCATCATTCCCTTTGTGATATGGAACCTTGTGGTACAATGTCAGAGAGATCCATACACTAACACACAAGTTATTGTCTGGAAGTTACAGAAATGCTTATTTTGGCCCCTTATTCCTTAACTGTTGGTACCATAACCCCCAAAATCAATCCCAACCTTCCTTTTGTGGTATTGAACCTTGTGGTAAAATTTCATAGAGATCAATTCACTTAAACTAAAGTTGTTGTGCGAAAACCAATGTGTTTTCGGACGACAACGACGATGACGCCAATGTCATACCAATATACAATCGCAAAATTTTTTTGCGGTCGGTCGTATAAAAAAACTTAAATATTAATCAAAAATTAAAACAGACGAAAGAAACTAAAACATTGATAAAAATTTAAAACAGACTAGCAGATTGGTCATCATATGTATCACTATCAGATTTGTTTTCATGTCTATGATGTTTATTTGATTTCTTCACTCTTTTCATTTTCCCTGATTTAAAAAGTTCATCATAGTCCTCTGCAGCATCAGACACCATTTGATCAACTATTGATACACGTTCCTTACGATGTCTTTTAAGACTTTTCCATTTAACAGGGTCGGTGAAAACATCAATCCCATCGTCTTTTAAAGTGCTTACATCAGCAAAATGATAATCTTCATCCTCTGTAATGCTTGTTTCTGTTAATGAATCAAAGTCAATGTTTTCTACTTTTCCTGACTTTTTGTTCTTTTTAGGGGGCTTTTTTCGTTTTTGAGTTGATTTTTCTGGGGATGAAAATATATCATCTAAGATGAACAAATTATCTCCCCTTTCCTTTTGATTTTCTTCTTTTACTGAGGTTCTTGCATCATCTTGATGTCCAATTCTATTTAATAATTCTTCAATATCATCTGAGTGATGATCTGAAGTAATACCAGCAGTTTTCTCTTCTGTAAATTCCTCTACAGTAAAAACAGAACAAGTATCCTTGATGTCTTTATCTTTATTTTTCTGCACACCATTCTTTGGTCTACCTCTAGTTGTTTTCTTTGATGGTGACGGCTTCCTACGAGCAAATGAGGTAGAGGGTATTCCAATATCTAAACTTTCTGTCCGACTTCCATCACTTTCAACCCTACTTTTAGATTCTAATTTTTGGGATTCACTATCAGGAAAGTCGAGAAATGAAATACCCAGAGTTTCGTTTTCTTTGCGTCTTACTCGCCTCTTTCTTTTGACGTCTGGATTAGCTGTCTTTTTTGTACTAGTAGACCCTGTCAATATTAAAATGTTTAATATCTGAAAAGGTTCAAAATATAAATCTTCTTGTCACATGAGTAATATCAATAGTTTTAAAGGTATTACCAAAATATCTTTTAAAGTAAAGAAAGCCGCAAATTAAATTTCCTAAGAAAAGTTACCAAATTTCTAAAATATTTGCCCAATAAATACTTCTAACTGTTTCAGCTTCAGATTAATACAAACTTATTATATTTGTTTTTCTTTTATTGTTTTGTACATAAATCTGGCTGATAGTGTTCTCCTTTCAATTGTTTTGGGCTTTTTATAGTTTGCTATGTGGTATTGATTTTGTTCATTGTTGAAGACCATATGGTGACCTATAGCTGCTAAACTTCTACATCATTTGGTCTCTGGTGGAAAGTTGTCTCATTGGCAATCACAGCACATTTCTATATTATAGTGATGAATTATGTAATTTTCAGCTTTTTATTGCCAGTAATTAGTATTTTTTTACAATTACAGAAATTAAGAAATGATCATGGTCACATCTTAAAATCTCACATTTGATAACTTCACAGGGAACAAAATATCATAATATTGAGATATCTTTCTCACCTGATCCAATTGATGTGTCAATCGGATCATCATTTTTAAAGCTGCTAAATATCTGAGAAAATTCAGGTTTATCCTTGGTGTAGAAATCTTTCAGCAATTTTAATCTGGATTGTGTAGACCCTAACAAAATCCTTTCTGATAATTCAACAGCTGAAACATTGTCAAAGAACTGGGTCATTTCTTCAAACTGTTTCCTAAAATATAGATAATGAAATCAATTGGAAAGATAACGTTTAATAAGGGATCATTAATTCATTCTTGAAAGTGAGCTTTCAGCATGTTCCAAATAGATTCATTTCTAATACTTTTGTTATTACAAAATGTACAATGTACTGATAACATTTAGCATGTTTGGAGAATGATTTAGATTTCAAAACACACAATTTGTTGTTAGATTTCCACCTCATGTGCTTCTTCCAAATATACTCCCTTTTTTTAACTGAAGTTTGATTTATAGATCAATATGATTCTAAAATAAATCATCAAAGCAGCTTTATGCTGTTTTTCCCTATTGTGTGTTTATTGGGAGCTTTGTCTCATGAAAGGTTCCTCCATATATTTTTGTATTCATGACAAATTTCATTAATTTTCGAGTGCGTACTTTACATCAGTTAGTTAAAGCTAAGTGAAACAATTTTGATGCCATTTCAAAATACAGATGTTATCTGTAGCACTCTCCTAAGAGCTGCTTGATATAAAAAATTTGTAAGGGTTCCACGGAACCCAGTGTCTCGCCTACTTTTGCTGTTAATCGCAGGCTCAACAAAAATCAGGAAAAAAATCAATAAAAATATTCCTTTAGATACTTAAAAATATTCCTTTAGATACTATCTTTTGATTGTAAGAAGCTTCTGTCAAAATTTGGTATAAATCCAGGATAGTTTATGAATCTAATAAATGTTTCAAAAACTTTAAATGCAGACTGTATTTAATGTTAACTGGAAGAAAACTTAGTCCATTTATAAGTAAAATACGGATAAACAGGTACAAAATTTTAACAAAATTTCCTTCTAGATACTAGCTTTTGATCATAAACAAGCTTCTGTCCAAGTTTGGTACAAATCCAAGATAGTTTAAGAAAGTTATTAAAATTTCAAAACTTTAAACCACAGAGTGAATGTAATGTTTCCTGGCAGAAAAACTAAGTCCATTTACAAGTAAAATACAGAAAACAGGAATTTTATTTTTACAAAATTTACTTCTGGATACTATCTTATGATCATAAACAAGCTTCTGTCCAAGTTTGGTACAAATCCAGGATAGTTTAAGAAAGTTATTAAAATTTTAAAACTTTAACCACAGAGTGAATGTAATGTTTCCTGGCAGAAAAACTAAGTCCATTTACAAGTAAAATATGGAAAAACAGGAATTTTATTTTTACAAAATTTACTTCTGGATACTATCTTATGATCATAAACAAGCTTCTGTCCAAGTTTGGTACAAATCCAGGATAGTTTAAGAAAGTTATTAAAATTTCAAAAACTTTAACCACAGAGTGAATATTTGTGGACGCCGCCGACGGAATGTAGGATTGCTATGTCTCGCTTTTTCGACTAAAGTCGAAGGCTCGACAAAAATGTGCAGTAGTTTCCTGAATAACGTATCAATGTCCTTATTTTAGGAAGGCATCCAACTAAAAAAGTTGTAAAGACATTTTACATGCAACATTAAATGATCCTCTGTTTTAAAGATTCTGATATATATTTAAATGTGTATAAACAAAGTCCCACAACCCTTACGAGTTCTCCTATATATTCTGATATATAGATCTAAATGTGTACAAACAAAGTCCCACAACCCTTACGAGTTCTCCTATATATTCTGATATATAGATCTAAATGTGTACAAAGTCCCACAACCCTTACGAGTTCTATATATTCTAATATATAGATCTAAATGTGTACAAACAAAGTCCCACTACCCTTACGAGTTCTCCTATATATTCTAATATATAGATCTAAATGTGTACAAACAAAGTCCCACAACCCTTACCAGTTCTCCTATAGATTCTGATATATAGATCTAAATGTGCACAAACAAAGTCCCACAACCCTTAGGAGTTCTCCTATGTAGATCATTTTTAACTTCCTCATAATTGGCGCATTGCATTTGCACTAATTTTTGAAATAAATGCAGTATTTCATTTACGTTAAAAATAAATACTACTTTTGCACCAATTTACAGGTAAAATTTAACAGAAACGTTAAAAGATGTATCCGAATACAAAACTTGTATAAGAAATGGTGCAGAGTATCCCCCAATTGGGTAAGTAAGTGAGTTCATGCTCATTTCTAATATAATTCTGAGAGTCTTTTAAAGGTATAAAATTGTATAGAGTTCACATGTTTGAGTAAACAAAATTGACATCATTCATTTGGAGACAAATAGACAAGGAAATACACCTGTATTTTTTTAAGACCTCACTTTTAGGATATCTAATGTATTGAAAAAAAACGGTGACAAATCGTATAGACGACACGTACCCAAAAATTTGCAAAATTATTATTAAAAGTCTCTTTTTAATATAGATCTATTATTCATACTATTTACCTGTAATATTGGTGCAAATGAAATGCCAATTGGCGCAAAAGCAAAGCACTGCCTCAAAATAAATTTAAAATCCTATTACCAATTTTTTATTAGAGGACAAATAATGAAACATTTTTACTTACAATCTGATAGTTTTAGGAGTTTGTCCAATTAATACTCTACTGGTTCCTATAACAACAGATGTGGGTGTATTGTGATCTGGTTTTGAGGACTTCCTACCTCTCGACTTTACTGGAGTAGGTTCAGTAATCCCACTGTCATCAGACTACAAACAAACAGTTGTATCATATAAAGCATATTTAAATTCATGTGGGATATTAGCATAGTAATTAACGGTGTCAAAATAACCCATTTAACTGCACAAAAAAATTAACATTCACACTTTTAAAAGCTTTGTGGGGTGTGAAATTATTAAAACATAAAAAAGATTAAAAAAGATAACCCTTAAATGAAAGTCCAATGTATTGCAAAAAGGTAAGAATGTCTTGTACTGTATTTTAAAACAGGAAACAGTATCATTATATGATTTTGAGGAAAATCTGCAAGTAGACAAGCTGTATATGGTTATACCAGAATATGTATCTTGTGGACAGGAACAGGGCTTCCAAAAAAATATTTTAGGCAGCTGGACAGTTTTCGTCTTATACCGATTTTAATCCCTTAAGACTTAGTAACAAAAGGCAACAATGTTAATCAGTTGGGCAACAACTTAATTTTGAATTATGCTGTCAACAACTTCACTTTTGTTTTTTAAAGGCACATTTTCTTATACTGGATGTTGACTTGACAATGGTAAAACACAGACCAGAGACGGATACATTGGTAAAACACAGACCAGAGACGGATACGTAAAATCGGTGTACATTTACATAGCACGATTGAGTTTACGTAGCTTTTTCCACTTTTATTCTTCAGGAAAATACTCGAAATGAATGTTGAATAAAGGTATCAATGATAATTTTAGCATTTTTAAAAAACACACATGTACTTTTTCAAACAACATGGTTCTGACTATTTTTCGCTTAAAACCTTTATTACTACTTTTTTAAATTTTTCATCAAATCATATGCATATTCATATTTCTCATAACCTAAATCCTTTTGACTAAATTAATTAGATGCAAACCACTGAAATTTAGGAAAATAACTTTAAATAGACTAATTAATGTCCGGTACAAAATAGTTTACCTGTCGCATGAACAGGTAAAAATCAGTTGTCAGAGAACTAATAAACCTTGATTATAATGAGAGGGTTTGTTTTGATAGTATTTTTAAATCATGTCACTTTTATGACTGGAAATGTGTGGCTGTTTAAGGCAAAACGTCAAGTCAAAGAGATCGCATAAACTTCAATTTTTTTTCTAAAATTATTTTAAAATGGCAAACCCACATTATATGTCCGGTTCAGGCTTGGCACATCAAGTCAAATATATAATTTATCCGTCAAGTCTGGACAATAGGACCGTTTTGGAAGTCCTGGACAGGAATGTGAAAATTAATTATAAACATACCTTATTTAGAGAAAACAGCAATGGTTTATTTTATTTAAAGTTGTATATACATCACTTTAAACTTTGTAGACAAATGGTTAACTAATGTGTTAGTTAAGCTTCTCCTTTTTACTAAGAAGTAAATAGTATAGCAGTATCTTACCTCAGACATTGGTTCACAATACAGGGCAGGTATCTTACCTCAGACAAAGGTTCGCAATACCCAGCAGGTATCTGTGAGTTCTGGTGCAATTCATACACATCCTGTATGGCACACTTTGTCATGTGATCCTCAGCCTTGCTGCCACCTACCAACTGACGATTTTCATGTACATGTACAACACCACACTGATCTATGAAGAAGAGAGAACCTAACATAATCTCCAACTTTCATTAATATCAATGATTATATTTTTCTTATTTAATATTATAAAACATGACAGCATCTACCATAACATGAGCTGATATAATACCAACATGAGCTGTATACATTATCTTAATTGCTCGATATATTCCAAAGATGAGCACTATAATTCATGTATTTGCCATCAGAAGGAGTTCATGAAGAAAAATCATCTTAAGGGAGGCCTCTGATGGTCCTCCGATTACGATACCAAATACATTCGTACCTCTCCAGATATACTTAAGACAAGCTCAAATTCAAATGACCTCTACTTTGAACAATTAACATTTGTACTGACAGCAAGAAGTGGATTGATTTTTATTTTTCTCTTTATTTTCAACTTGGGGCTACAGCTGTAAGCATCTGTATTTGGCTATTTCGATACAAAATTTTTAATCAATCTCTAAATAATTTATCTCAATTCCAAGTTTCAAGATTTAGCTAGTTATCTCCCTTTGCATATGGAGATAGAACATTATACATTATTGGTTTTTACTTGCAGTTGTATAAGTACCCAGTTGCCATGTTGTAAATAAATTTACATGTTTTTATATTCTTGAATAAATAATAGTTTAGTACTTAGTCTTTGTATATATTAGTATACTTCTCATCGTACTTAGTTAATTACAAATTGCAGACATGTGTTGATTAGGAATTGAGGTTTGGGTTTATGCATATGAGACAGCAACTCAAAGCAAGAATTATTATTGCTGTGTTTAAAGTGTGATATGGGGTAAATGAAAGAGACATTAATTTGATATTAGATATAATCACGCTATATTATTGGTCTAGAACAAGTGAAGTCATAAAATCAAAATTATATGTATTATAATTGGAGTTTATTATGAACTTGTAAGCTCACTCTATTGGGTAGTTATTTATCTTTACACACGGTCAATGACGTCACAATGCACATTCCATTCTAATCTAATTTTGCTACATCATTACTTCACACAGTGTTTGCGTATGATATGTGTCTGCAAGTAATACATGAACTTCTATTGTTTTGGTAAGGGTTTTGCCACCACCTCCCTGCCATTCTCCTTGCTGTCAGTGCCATGGGGACTTTCATTAAATTTTTTGTTTTTAAAATTTGTATATGTTGTTACATAGTTTGATGTTTATATTATATACTTGCTGTTTTATTATTAGATTTTTACAATTGCTTGTCATTATTTTATATTTGATTAAGAGTTTTTATTTCATTTTACTTGTATGGCATAAACAATATGAATCATTGACCTCATTTTTGAAACCATACTGACGTATGGTCTAAGTACCTCATTTTGACACCATACTGATGTATGGTCCTAAGTACCTTTTTTTGACACCATACTGACATATGGTCCTAAGTACCTCATTTTGACACCATACTGATGTATGGTCTAGTTACCTCATTTTGACACCATACTGACGTATGGTCTTTGTTACTTATTTTTGATACCATACTGATGTATGGCCTGAACCAAGGCTTCCAAAACGGTCATATATTCCGGACATTTGTATAATGTCCGGTAAAAGTCCGGCTGGGCAAAGCATGAAACGGTCATCTACTTTTTAGTTTTCAAGGCTTTCTTAAGAGACGGTCATTTTAACATAATTCACGATCTTTTTGACCCAACTTTTGCCTTTAACAGCCACACATTTCCGGTCATAAAAGTGACATGATCATAAAGTACTATCAAAACAACCCCTACTTTAATACCTTCTCATTTTATTTAAGGCTAATTAGTTGTCGAACAGCTGAAATTTACCTGTTCAGGTGACAGGTAAACTATTTTGAACCAGACATTGATCGGTCTATTCAAAGTTATTTTCTTACATTTCAGCGGTTTGCATCTAATTAATTTAGTCAAAATGATTTTAATTATCAGAAATACGTTAACAAATATGATTTGATGAAAAAATTAAAAAGGTGAAAATGAAAAATTGTCATAACCACGTTGTTTGAACCAGAGACATGTCTCTGTTTGAACTAGTACATGTGTGCGCATGTGCACAGGTGTGAAATTTAATTATGCATCATAATTTCTTCTAAAAATGCTTAAATTGTCATTGATACCTTTATCTCACGTTTATTTCGAATATTTTCTTGAAGAAATAATGTAGAAAGAGCTACTTACACTCATTCATGCTTTGCAAACGTACACGGAATTTACGTATCCGTCTCTGGTTCATGTTTTACCATTGTCACCATAACATCCGGTATTTGATTTAAAAACGAAAGTAAATAAAGAGTCTAAGGCAGATATAAGTACGTTGATGTTGCACACTTCGAATGATGCACTGCCAATTTAACAGTTTACGTCAGAACTTCGAATTTGAATCAAAGAAAGTTTAATGTCGTTTTTTTTTTAATGTTAATCATTGGGATGGCCAACTCGGCAACTGAATACCATAATTGCCTTTTGTTTATTAAGTCTTAAGGGATTAAAATCAGGATAATATATAAAATGTCCGGCTGGCTAAAAATAATTTTGGAAGCCCTGGCCTGAACACCTTTCTTTGACACCATGCTGATGTATGGTCTAAGTTCCTTATTTTGACACCATACTGACCTATGGTCTAAGTACTTCATTTTGACACCATACTAACGTATGGTCTAAGTACCTCATTTGACACCATACTAACGTAAGGTCTAAGTACCTCATTTTGACACCATACTGACATATGGTTTAAATTACCTCTTTTTGATACAATACTGATATGGTCTAAGAATCCTCTTTTTGACACCATACTTACGTATGGTCTAAGAACCTCATTTTGATACTATACTGACGTATGGTCTAAAGTATCTTGTTATTTTTATACCATACCAATGTATGGTTTAGACTTTGATATTGTTGGTACAATACATACTTATGAACTTATTATATTTATGTATGGCTATTGCAATACAAAATTTTTAGTCAATCTCTAAAAAATTTATCTTAATTCCAAGTTTCAAGATTTAGCTAGAGTTATCGCCCTTTGCATATGGAGACAGAACATTATATATTATTGGTTTTTACTTGCAGTTGTATAAGTACCCAGTTGCCATGTTGTAAATAAATTTACATGTTTTTATATTCTTGAATAAATAATAGTTTAGTACTTAGTCTTTGTATATATTAGTATACTTCTCATCGTATTGTCTTTGTATATATTAGTATACTTCTCATCGTATTCAGTTAATTACAAATTGCAGACATGTGTTGATTAGGAATTGAGGTTTGGGTTTATGCATATGAGACAGCAACTCAAAGCAAGAATTATCATTGCTGTGTTTAAAGAGTGATATGGGTTAAATGAAAGAGACATTAATTTGATATTAGATATAATCACGCTATATTATTGGTCTAGAACAAGTGAAGTCATAAATGTTGATCCACTTATAAGTCAGTTGCCATTCTCTGCTCCAAATTCTAGGGGTTTTCATTATAAGTTTTTGTTCTGTTCATAAATGATGCTATTGCTGTTCTAAACAATAAAGATATACTTTTCTTGTGTCTCAATTTATTTTGTATTTGATTTGTCTGGTTGTGTTGTTTAAATAACTTTATCACCAACTATGACTTAACAAATTTTATAATGCCTGTCCATTTATCATCAGATTTTTTTTAACAGTCTGAAGTCACAATGTTGCTTCAATACAGACAAATTCTTCACACCAAGATGACAAATTTATCATTTTAAAAACAGAAGATTCTTACCAAAAACATCTGACACCGAAGAAAATGAAGAGGATGACTTTTTAAGCTTTGATCTTTCTGGTGCAGACTTTTTGCCTTGTTTAGACAATGATATTGAAGACTTAGCAGGTGTTGAGGTTTTCCTGTTACTTGTCCTTTTACTTCCTGTATTATTTGGAGTTTCTTTCTTCCTGGTTGCAGTATTACTCTGTGCAGATCTATGCGAGTCCTGAGAATCAACATCTCCTATATAATGTTGATCATCACTATCTTCTATACTGTTAATATCAAAGTCATCTCTGTCTGCAGAGTATAAGGAAAAACAAATTGTCTAATTTTAGTGTAAGCTACATGCATGTTAGTTTAATGTATTGATAAATCAATATGCTATTATTAATTCCAAACTGACACATTTTTAACAAGAAATGATTGTTACAGGATGCTGTTACGAAGTCTCCCAAACGAAGCCCCGTCTCCCAAACGAAGCCCCGTAATTCTTCGTGTGACGAACATTCCAATGGTTGGGGGTGGGGGAGGAACCCTTGAGACTGACCCTATATATCATTTAAATCTTTTTGACATGACGATCAGGAATATGTATGGTTTAGGGGTGGGGATCTTGACCATTAACAAGATATTTGAACATATTCAAGTGACAGGGGGTGGGGATGACCCTTTGGGTCTTACTATGTATCTATATTACTAAATGAATAGAGTTGAAATTGGGTGTCGCGTTTTCTTCTTTCACATAAAATCCACGAATATTGTTTTATACCACAAAGGGATAATGACCAGCGTAGTTTTTTATGTGTTCATTTCCAGATCTTTTGGGGGGTATTTGGGGGTTAAAATCAGAAAAAAGCCAGTTTGGATCGACCGTCCTTCTCGACGTTCAGCTCTGAAATTTACTTGCCGTCATCATTTCCGTCATTGCACATCTGCCCAGCAAAATTAAATTTTATTTCGTAGCAGATACGGTAAATATTGACCTTACACTGAAATACTTTGTGATACACATTCCCTTGACGCTCTCAGCAATTTAACAACAGATTACACGTCAAGAGCTTTTTCTCCGGGGAACCGCATCAATTCAACATGAAAAAGGTGGGGGGATTACTTCAGTTTTCGCCATTTCAGTTAAAAATGGGTACCGAAGTGCGGCTGGCATGTGACCCACCCCCATTCATATATTAATGCATAAAATTTTCAGCCCACTCATATATGGGGGTGGTTCTGAGCACGGAAACACCAGAAATCAGGTGCGGATCCAGGATTTAATGTTAGGGGAAGGGGGATGCAAAAAATATTGTTCTGCGGAAAGGAGCATGTTGCAAAATATTTTTGGGTAAATTAGCAAAAATTTACGTGCCTTCATCATTTCCGCTTTGTCTGCAAGTATTAATGTCTGCTCAGCAAAAAGTATACCCTAAGGGGTGGGGGATTACTTCACTTTTCGGTTAAAATGGGTACAGAAGTGCGACTGGAATGTGACCCCCATTCATATATTAATGCATAAAATTTTCAGCCCACTCATATATGGGGGTGGTTCTGAGCACGAAAACACCTGAAATCAGATGCAGATTGACTGTCATGCGCACCTGGATTTTTTATCATTCAATGTTTTCCCTATATAGATGTGTTCAGTACACAAAATTTATTTCCAAAATTTTTTGGGGGATTAACAAAACTGCTAGAAGTGCTAGACAGATTATTTTTTTTACCAAATCAGGGTCAGGATATTTTTTGTAAAAAATCTCAGTCAGTTTTCACTCTATGTCACCAATTAAAGGTATTTATAAACACACTATTTTGATCAGTGCCATGCATCTAGGGTATAACAATGTCATATCCTATGATAAGATCACAAACGCCAATAGTTTCTGTCGGGAAGACTATTCTTTTGGGTGTCATATTGAGTGGTGGTATTTGGTCGGTGACAGTCTTCAATAAAATGCTCCGCTGGGTGCAGCTTGATACGACCGCAGAGGTCGAACCCTGAACAGTTGGGGCAAGTATGGACACAACATTCAAACTTGATACAGCACTGAATTTGGATTGTGATTAAATATTTGACACAGCATAGGTTTCTGACACAGAATGAATGTGGTCTAAGAACTTAAAATTTTTTTAATTTACCTATTCAAACCATATCATTATTATTTGCTTTTATATATAAATCAGAAATAACCAATTTAAATCGAAAATTTTAAAGAAAAAAAAAAAAAAAATCCCCCCTCAAATTTTTTGAACCCCCTTATGATTCATCACCCCCAACTCAATCCCAGCCTTCCCTTTGTGGTATGGTACCTTGCAGTACAAATTCAGAGAGATCCGTACACTTGAACACAAGTTATTATCTGAAACTAGAAAATGCTTGTTTTTGGCCCTTTGGCCCCAAATTCCTAAACATTTAGGGCAATTACCCCCAAACTCAAACCCAGCTTTCCCTTTGTAATATGGAACCTTGTAGTACAATTTCATTAAGATCCATACACTTACACACAAGTTATTGTCCTGAAACTAGAAAAATGCTAGTTTTTTTGCCCCTTTTTGGCCCCTAATTCCTAAAATTTTGAGGCAATTACCCCCAAAATCAATCCCAGCCTTCCCTTTGTGGTATGGTACCTTGCAGTACAATTTCAGAGAGATCCATACAATTGAACACAAGTTATTGTCTGGAAGCTAGAAAAATCCTTATTTTTGGCCCCTTATTCCTAAACATTTTGGGCAATTACCCGCAAACTCAATTCCAGCTTTCCCTTTGAGATACAGAACCTTGTAGTACAATTTCAGAAAGATCCATACACTTACACACAAGTTATTGTCATGAAACTAGAAAAATGCTTGTTTTTTGCCCCTAATTCCTATAATTTGGAGGCAATTATCCCCAAAATCAATCCCAGCATTCCCTTTGTGATATGGAACCTTATGGTACAATTTCAGAGAGATCCATACACTAACACACAAGTTATGTCTGGAAGTTACAAAAATGCTTATTTTGGCCCTTTTGGCCCGTAATTCCTTAACTGTTGGTACCATAACTCCCAAAATCAATCCCAACCTTCCTTTTGTGGTAAAATTTCATAGAAATCCATTTACTTAAACTAAAGTTAGAGTGCGAAAACCAATGTGTCTTCGGACGATGACGACGACGCCAACGTCATACCAATATACGAATTTTTTTGCGGTCGTATAAAAAGATTTAAGATCTTAAGATCGCCTTACACCATAACTATATATCTTCAAATTATGAACCAAAGTATATTTCGCAGGTATTTTCTAGTATCATTTAAATCATCTTGGCATGACAAACCAGCATATATATGGTCTAGGGGTGGGGATCCTAACCACTTACAAGATATAAGAACTTTCTCATATGACTGGGATGACCCCTGGGGACTAACCCTGTTTATCATTCAAATCATCTTGGCATGACAAATCAGAGTATATATGGTTTAGGGGTGGGGATCTTGACCACTTACAAGATATTAGAACTTTCTCAAATGGCAGGGGGTGGGGATGACCCCTAGGGACTAACCCTGTTTATCAATCAAATCATCTTGGCATGACAAACCAGAATATATATGGTTTATGGATGGGGATCTTGACCACTTACAAGATATTAGAACTTTCTCAAATGGCAGGGGGTGGGGGTGACCCCTGGGGACTAACCTTTTATTTCATTAATGTGCTTTATCATTTAGAACATTTTTTAATTATTAAGATTGTGTCTATCACTAACTGTTTTCAAGTTATAATCATTTGAAAATTAAAAAAAATTAAATCCCATAGGGTTCTATAGTAAACCCCTCCTTCCTTTTTGCCCCTCAAAGTACCCCTTTATAAACCCCATTGCACAAGCAAAACCCTGATTGCACCACTAGACATGTTAGTCTAACATATCGCGAAACCCTAAGTTAATCTGACCAGCATTTGGGAGACTTAAAAATCTTTCAACTAGTGACTGAAAACTTTCAGAAATTATTCAGTAGACTTTAACCTTCTAATAATTTTTTAAACTGCATCTTTGGGGGTTCCAATAGCAAAAAATATCATTTCAATACAAATGGGAGAACAGAGCCATGAAATTGTGCATAGTTCTTTATTTTGTAATTGGCCAAGGCACCCTTTTTATACTTAGTCGGCTATGTGTTTGGCATCTGACCCTTTTTATACTTAGTCGGCTATGTGTTTGGCATCTGACCCTTTTTATACTTAGTCGGCTATGTGTTTGGCATCTGACCCTTTTTATACTTAGTTGGCTATGTGTTTGGCATCTGACCCTTTTGACCTTATAGTTACATATTCCTATTAATTGGTTTCCTATATTGTGTGAAGTCTCACCAGAATGCACTTAAACTCTCGAAACAATATAAATGTTTAATTCTTAAAAAATGACAAGTCCAATCTGATTTTTTTGGTAGACTGTCTTATGAATATTCAATTAAAGACCAATCAAAATGCTATTGTTCAGACCATGTTTTTACAAAATCAACCATGCTATCAACTTCTGCTTGACAAACAGCCTAAAGAATCATTTACTCAATGTATAAAATAAAACATATCATGAAATACATGTACCTACCAGTTATACCAAATAATTTGAGTAATGAATTATCCATTTGATCTTCTATCTCTTCATTAGTTGTATCTGGGTCTTCTTCTGATACTTCAAAGTTATCTTCTCTTTGTTCATCATCATTAGATATATATTTAGACACAGTAAATCCAACTAATTCAGTTTCAACTCTCTCATTCTCCTATAAAACATAATCTTCCAAAATAATGTCTCAAATGCATTGACTGTTGATGGACAAATATTTTATATGGTAATATTTAGGTTAAAAACATCTCATTAATTCTCAAAGAAGCAAAAAAAAGCAAATTGATACAACAGGTTGAACAGCTGGACTATGCCACCTATCTTTATGCTAAAATCATTTACTTCAACAAAAGAAAACAAATTACAAATGTTGAGAACAAAATTATCCTATTTAACAAAGATTAGAGAAAGATTTGTACTCTCACATGTTCTATCACATTGATGACTTTTCACAAATTATCAGGACAGTAAATTAGTATGGTCCTGTTTGTTTTCACAATAGAAATTCTCAGGAAAAATGGCATTCTACAATTGTGGGTTGCTTTGCAATGAATCTATAACTTCTTAACGTTTCTTTTTTTAAAAGGCTTTAAATAATGGTTCTACTATTATTTTTTTTCCTTCTAGTTATGATAAGAAATCACTAGTTAATTTCTTTATTTACAAGTTCTCAAATGTCTTAAAATATTCGGTCATTCAAAATGTTTGCTTCATGTGCAATCTTCATTGCGGTTATCTTTAACTGCTGCAAGAATATTCTAAAGAATAATTCATTTAAAAATTAGAAACTGATCTGATTTTAGGTCAAGCCTTATCATTTCTGTACAATATTTACAAGCTTTCAATTCCTCTACCTATGTTATCATGATTAAAAGAACATACTGAAACTGATGAAGTTGATACTTTATACAGTCAAACCTGTATTAAGCAGTCACTCATGGGAAGTATCAAAAGTGACCACTCAAGAGAGGTGACCTTTTAAATAAGGTTCCGAAAAATAAAATCTGATTCGGACATCACACGTGGCCGGGATCGGGGGAAATTGTTTAGTATTTTCAATTGGTAGTTATTGTTTGGGTGAGCAGACAAATAAAACTGGTGGATTACGGCACTCAAAGAAAACATTTGAAATAATTAATATTCGTTAATAAATAAGTCGATGATACAGTTTTCAATGAAAACTGAAAGGAGTGGAACATGGTAAATTCACAAATTCATCTCCTATTGCACGATCTTGGTTGCAAACGGGTTCCAATTCTCATTTTGTCTCAATACTGAACATGTATATTTTTTGTCATAATTATATTTTGGTTGTTAAAAACATGAAAATGGCTGTTGTTAAAAGTTGAAATTATGATTTCGTGCAAAAATTAGGTGACCGCTGACCACATTAGACAGGTTACTGCTGAAAAGAGTTAAATTACATGTATATAAAGAAAATGTTTAGGAGGATCTTAAAGTAGCCTTTAGAGGCAGGTGACCACTGAAACCAGGTGACCGTTAAGGCAGGCTTGACTGTATATGTATTCATATTATGTTCAAAACTTACATTTAGGATATCTAATGTGAGACACTTATCCCCTGTCCTGAACTGGAACATATTCTTGACACCAAACAATTCACCTTGATGAGCTCTGTCACCCGCTATCCCTTTAAAGTATCTGTTGGCATTCTCATTCTGTATAGCAACACTGTCTAGTTGCTGAAAGATAAACAATAATCTGATAAATGAAAAAAGTCTGTAAAAAATAAAAGTGAGACAACAGCTCCAACATTCATCTAGCAGACATCCTGCTGAACTAGAGGACCCAAGATTCTTGTATCATTCAAGTCATATTGGCATACCAACTACTGTGAAACAATCATTCTTGAAATAAATGATTCTTACCTACATCTAGGTGGCTTGACTTCTCCAATTTAAGTGAAAGAGAATACAAGTTCCATACACAAACATTCATATACCTATCTGATAAATAAATGCAGATGTGGGGTATATGTCAATAGAGACAGAGACCCAACGACAAATATAACCACAAAACAACAAGAGGGCAACAGACAGCCTCAAACATTAGACAGGTGTCCATACAATATGTCAATCTATTAACAAGAGGGCAACAGACAGCCTCAAACAATAGACAGGTGTCCATACAATATGTCAGTCTATTGACAAGAAGGCAATAGACAGCCTCAAACAATAGACAGGTGTCCATACAAGATGTCATTCTATTAACAAGAGGGCAACAGACAGCCTCAAACAATAGACAGGTGTCCATACAATATGTCAGTCTATTGACAAGAAGGCAATAGACAGCCTCAAACAATAGACAGGTGTCCATACAATATGTCATTCTATTAACAAGAGGGCAACAGACAGCCTCAAACAATAGACAGGTGTCCATACAATATGTCAGTCTATTGACAAGAGGGCAACAGACAGCCTCAAACAATAGACAGGTGTCCATACAATATGTCAGTCTATTGACAAGAGGGACAATAGACAGCCTCAAACAATAGACAGGTGTCCATACAATATGTCATTCTATTAACAAGAGGGCAACAGACAGCCTCAAACAATAGACAGGTGTCCATACAATATGTCAGTCTATTGACAACAGGGCAACAGACAGCCTCAAACAATAGACAGGTGTCCATACAATATGTCAGTCTATTGACAAGAAGGCAACAGACAGCCTCAAACAATAGACAGGTGTCCATACAAGATGTCATTCTATTAACAAGAGGGCAACAGACAGCCTCAAACAATAGACAGGTGTCCATACAATATGTCAGTCTATTGACAACAGGGCAACAGACAGCCTCAAACAATAGACAGGTGTCCATACAATATGTCAGTCTATTGACAAGAGGGCAACAGACAGCCTCAAACAATAGACAGGTGTCCATACAAGATGTCATTCTATTAACAAGAGGGCAACAGACAGCCTCAAACAATAGACAGGTGTCCATACAATATGTCAGTCTATTGACAAGAAGGCAATAGACAGCCTCAAACAATAGACAGGTGTCCATACAATATGTCATTCTATTAACAAGAGGGCAACAGACAGCCTCAAACAATAGACAGGTGTCCATACAATATGTCATTCTATTAACAAGAGGGCAACAGACAGCCTCAAACAATAGACAGGTGTCCATACAATATGTCAGTCTATTGACAAGAGGGCAACAGACAGCCTCAAACAATAGACAGGTGTCCATACAATATGTCAATCTATTGACAAGAGGGCAACAGACAGCCTCAAACAATAGACAGGTGTCCATACAATATGTCAGTCTATTGACAAGAAGGCAATAGACAGCCTCAAACAATAGACAGGTGTCCATACAATATGTCAATCTATTGACAAGAGGGCAACAGACAGCCTCAAACAATAGACAGGTGTCCATACAATATGTCAATCTATATTTATTAATTTCCCAGTCTATAAATGTATTGAATAAATTCAACAGAAACAATCAATTATTGGTTTTGAAGTACATAATTTCAAGTAAAGTCGGACCCAATCTGGGATATAGCAGTGCTATTGAAATACATATGGGATATCCCAACTATGCAGATTGCAATCCAACATCAATCTAAAAGATGTGCATCAAAATATATAATATATATTGGGTAACTATTCAAACAAAATTTTTATCTTAATTTTTTCCAGTTTCTAATCCACAGGAACAGTGACAGTCATGTTTCATGGAGGTTTGTAAACATCTGCCCTCTTACTAATTTTTCATAATCAGTTTTTTTCCCTATGTTCAACATTTAGAACTAGCTGCCATGTTGGTTGACTGGCAAGATCATTAGTTTTACTAATTACCCTAGCTGCACACATATGTTGAAGTTATCAGTAACAATTTTACCTGTTTATAAATTTGTCTCAGGTACATGTTTTCTTCAATAGTTCCTGCGGAGATAAGTCTGTATACTTTTACATTTCTTCTCTGACCTATTCTGTATGCTCTGTAGTTCAAAATAAAAAAAATTATTTGAAGTAAAGATAAAAAAAATCAAAGTTACTTACTTTTAATTATTTTTTAACCTTTGAAGGAACTTAAACCATCCTTCATCTTATTGGTATCTCAAATCCATAAATAAATAATATTATTACATTGTTTGCAATGAATTACCGTGATTTCCCAGTGAAATAAAAATCACTAATTTCACATGTGAAATAAACTCAATAATTTCACTCCTCTGACGTCATACAACAATAGGTGTTGTCAAGACGTTGTCGATGACGTTACATCAAAACATAGTGTGAATGCATCGAAAAAAAGATATAGTCCCTTGCATTTTCTATTTTATTTCCATTAAAAAGCTCATTGTCAATGTAATAAAAAAAATAACTAATCAAAGAATTCAAATATCGAAAAATATTCATCTTGTAACCAAACAACACTGATAATTATCTCATGCGCTATGCGAATTCGTGAATTAATGTGTTGTTCCGTCAGGCGTTGAATATTTTTCGATATTTGAATTCTTTGATTAGTTATTCTATAATTATATAATCCAATATCAACACACACTTATGAGTAAAGAAAAGGGTGATGAAAGATTTATTATGAAAGATTTATTAGGGGAAAAAAATCTTAATTCTTTCGAAATTATGCCAGTTTTATAGATAAATGGACATGATCATCATGTTCATTTAAACTGAATAAAAGGAAATATTGAGTATAAGTCAACAAGACAGCCACCCAACTACAAAAATATCAAATATGATATACAGTCACGTCAAAATTATGTTATTACTGCCATACCTAACATAAAATAGTCATGTCATCTAAATTTTATAAAAGCAACTTTCTTAGAAGAGAACTTACCACAGAACACCTTCATTACAACAAAATTGCAAATGTAAGAAGAAATTAAATACAACAAATGCTATGATTTTTCATTTTGTTAAGATATAAGGGTAAAGAGTTTAAAAGTAGATAACCAAACAACAGTAGCATAGTCTTCACTGTAAGTTTTCTTTGGACTCAATAGGGTTATTACATTATAGCAGTATCCATCCCTTAATAAACATTATCATTTAACTCAGAGCACAATAAAATACCTGTCCTGTGCCTGAAGGTCATGGGTAGGATTCCAATTAGGATCAAATATAACAACTCTATTAGCACCAGTCAAATTTAACCCAAGTCCTCCTGCCCTGTAATGGAAATAAACAAAGACATTGCAAAATTACTTGTATTAACTGCTATCTATATTCATTGAGGTAATCTAGACCAATCCTTCAGGTTTTATAATTTAGTGGGGCCTAAATAAAAAAAAGACATTGTAAAATTACTTGTATTAACTGCTTACTATAAGCATTGAGGTAATCTAGACCAAACCTTCAGGTTTTATAATTTAGTGGTGCCTAAATAAAACAAAGACATTGTAAAATTACTTGTATTAACTGCTTACTATAAGCATTGAGGTAATCTAGACCAAACCTTCAGGTTTTATAATTTAGTGGCGCCTAAATAAAACAAAGACATTGTAAAATTACTTGTATTAACTGCTTACTATAAGCATTCAGGTAATCTAGACCAAACCTTCAAGTTTTATAATTTAGTGGTGCCTAAATAAAACAAAGACATTGCAAATTTACTTGTATTAACTGCTTACTATAAGCATTGAGGTAATCTAGACCAAACCTTCAGGTACGTAAGACTTTTAATTATAATTCAGTGGGGTCTACATTTCACAAAGGTATAAAAACAAGAGTGCACACGCTGAAATGTCTCGCCTTCTTTACTAATCATTGATATTATGTTGATAGTCCTAAATATAAAGCTTTACTACAACTGTCACATAAACTTAACATTAACCAAGAAAACTAAACATTGACCAATGAACCATGAAAATGAGGTCAAGGTCAGATGAACCATGCCAGGCAGGCATGCACAGCTAACAATTCTTCCATACAACAAATATAGTTGACCTATTGCTTATAGTTTAAGAAAAACAGACCAAAACACAAAAACTTAACACTGAGCAATGAACTGTGAAAATGAGGTCAAGGTCAAATAAAACCTGCGCGACTGACATATAGATCATAAAATATTTCCATACACCAAATATAGTTGACCTATTGCATATAGTATTAGAAAAAAGACCAAAACTCAAAATCTTAACTTTGACCACTGAACCATGAAAATGAGGTCAAGGTCAAATGACACCTGCCAGCTAGACATGTACACCTTACAATCATTCCATACAACAAATATAGTAGACCTATTGCATACAGTATAAGAAAACAGACCAAAACACAAAAAACTATAACCACTGAACCATTGCTTATAGTATCTGAGAATATACTTGACCTATTGCTGTATGGACTTGACCACCAAAACTTAACCTTGTTCACTGATCCATGAAATGAGGTCGAGGTCAAGTGAAAACTGTCTGACGGGCATGAGGACTTTGCAAGGTACGCACATACCAAATATAGTTATCCTACTACTTATAATAAGAGAGAATTTAACATTACAAAAAATGTTAACTTTTTTTCAAGTAGTCACTGAACCATGAACATGAGGTCAAGGACATTGGACATGTGACTGACGGAAACTTCGTAACATGAGGCATCCATATACAAAGTATGAAGCATCCAGGTCTTCCACCTTCTAAAATATAAAGCTTTTAAGAAGTTAGCTAAGGCTGCCGCCGCCGGATCACTATCCCTATGTCGAGCTTTCTGCGACAAAAGTCACAGGCTCGACAAAAATTACCATTGTAACGGAATGTTTTTGCTTTATTTCAACTGACAAATTAAATAACCATAGTAAAACTATTAGTACTCAAATCAGAATTCTTTCCAGCAATTTTAACTGTTAAGACAATTAAAAAGTTTACTGTCTTAAAACAATTTGTTTCAATTTAATGAATAACAGGGTTGTCATCTCCAAATTCAGAAATTACTATGTCTTTAATAGTTCTTGAAAACCAGAAAAAAACCTTCCAGTTATTGTCAAGGTCAAAAAAATCTTTTCTTTTGATGTTTTCCCCCTTATAATCTTGAGAATGTTCTTATGCTAATATCCACCCTATATCCCTTGTTACAGAAAACTCCTTCAGTAGTTTGTAGTAGTACCTGGTAGAGATTAGGAAGATAAAGATGTTAGGATCTCTGTTAAATTCACGTACTAAAGCCATTCTTTTCTTCATACTAGTGCTGCCATCTAATCTTCTATATTCATATTCTGTTGTCATCAGATACTGCTCAAATATGTCTAAGACCTATATTTTATATGAAAAGAATACAATAAACCATGTTTGGTCAATAGCGTTTAAAAATAATAATGCCTTTAGTCATTGTAATCTTTTAAGTCAGATTGATGGGCTTTGCTTTATCATGTTTCATACATACAAACATAGTGATGAATAAATAATCTTCCATATTTTTTTCAGGGAGCACAAAAACATTTTACTGTAGAGTTATTGTGAATGCAGACATTAAAGATCACTGGAAAAGAAGGTGAACATTTATTAAAGAATAGCACAAATATTTCCAATACATGTTAATAGTTTACATACCAGCATTTATTGTAGGTTTTACAACCAAAATAATTATATTGTTAACAAAATTTTCTTGAAAAAGGTCATTTCTGTTTTAATTTTATGAAGAGCTGTTTTAAAAATGTCAGGCATTAAAACCAAAACTGTTCAGTGGGAAATAATGTAAATTTACATTAAAGTCATTTCAAGCAAGCTATTTCAATTGACCAATATTAATTAAAAAATTTTGCAGGCATTTGAACAGGTTAGGCTAAAATCAAAATTAAACTGACCTACTAGTAACAGGACAATTGGTTTACATATGAATGAGTTTGGGTGTAAGATCCTGCTAATAAACCTACCCTTGTACTGTAAGAGAACACTGTAAACCTACCCTTGTACTGTAGGAGAACACTGTAAACCTACCCTTGTACTGTAGGAGAACACTGTACCCTTGTACTGTAGGAGAACACTGTAAACCTACCCTTGTACTGTAGGACAACACTGTAAACCTCCCCTTGTACTGTAAGAAAACACTATAAACCTACCCTTGTACTGTAAGAGAACACTGTAAACCTACCCTTGTACTGTAGGAGAACACTGTAAACCTATCCTTGTACTGTAGGAGAACACTGTACCCTTGTACTGTAGGAGAACACTGTACCCTTGTACTGTAGGAGAACACTGTAAACCTACCCTTGTACTGTAAGAGAACACTGTAAACCCACCCTTGTACTACAAGAGAACACTCTCAACCTTCCCTTGTACTGTAGGAGAACACTGTAAACCTACCTGTGTACTGTAGGAGAACACTGTACCCTTGTACTGTAGGAGAACACTGTAAACCTCCCCTTGTACTGTAGGACAACACTGTAAACCTCCCCTTGTACTGTAAGAAAACACTATAAACCTACCCTTGTACTGTAAGAGAACACTGTAAACCTACCCTTGTACTGTAGAACACTGTAAACCTATCCTTGTACTGTAGGAGAACACTGTACCCTTGTACTGTAGGAGAACACTGTAAACCTACCCTTGTACTGTAAGAGAACACTGTAAACCCACCCTTGTACTGTAACAACACTGTAAACCTACCCTTGTACTGTAAAAGAACACTGTAAACCTACCCTTGTACTGTAAGAGAACACTGTAAACCTTCCCTTGTACTGTAAGAGAACACTGTAAACCTACCCTTGTACTGTAGGAGAACACTGTAAACCTACCCTTGTACTGTAGGAGAACACTGTACCCTTGTACTGTAAGAGAACACTGTAAACCTACCCTTGTACTGTAGGAGAACACTGTAAACCTACCCTTGTACTGTAAGAGAACACTGTAAACCTACCCTTGTACTGTAAGAGAACACTGTAAACCTGTACCCTTGTACTGTAGGAGAACCTTGTACTGTAAGAGAACACTGTAAACCTACCCTTGTACTGTAGGAGAACACTGTAAACCTACCCTTGTACTGTAGGAGAACACTGTACCCTTGTACTGTAAGAGAACACTGTAAACCTACCCTTGTACTGTAGGAGAACACTGTACCCTTGTACTGTAGGAGAACACTGTAAACCTACCCTTGTACTGTAAGAGAACACTGTAAACCTACCCTTGTACTGTAAGAGAACACTGTAAACCTACCCTTGTACTGTAAGAGAACACTGTAAACCTACCCTTGTACTGTAGGAGAACACTGTACCCTTGTACTGTTGGAGAACACTGTACCCTTGTACTGTAGGAGAACACTGTACCCTTGTACTGTAGGAGAACACTGTAAACCTACCCTTGTACTGTAGGAGAACACTGTAAACCTACCCGTGAACTGTAGGAGAACACTGTAAACCTACCCGTGTACTGTAGAACACTGTAAACCTACCCGTGAACTGTAGGAGAACACTGTAAACCTACCTGTTGGAGAACACTGTAGAACACTGTAAACCTACCCTTGTACTGTAAGAGAACACTGTAAACCTACCCGTGAACTGTAGGAGAACACTGTAAACCTACCCGTGTACTGTAGGGAACACTGTAAACCTACCCTTGTACTGTAGAGAACACTGTAAACCTACCCGTGTACTGTAGGGAACACTGTAAACCTACCCTTGTACTGTAGGAGAACACTGTAAACCTACCCTTGTACTGTAGGAGAACACTGTAAACCTACCCTTGTACTGTAGGAGAACACTGTAAACCTACCCGTGTACTGTAGGAGAACACTGTAAACCTACCCGTGTACTGTAGAACACTGTAAACCTACCCTTGTACTGTAGGAGAACACTGTAAACCTACCCGTGAACTGTAGGAGAACACTGTAAACCTACCCGTGTACTGTAGAACACTGTAAACCTACCCGTGTACTGTAGGGAACACTGTAAACCTACCCTTGTACTGTAGGAGAACACTGTAAACCTACCCTTGTACTGTAGGAGAACACTGTAAACCTACCCTTGTACTGTAGGAGAACACTGTAAACCTACCCGTGTACTGTAGGAGAACACTGTAAACCTACCCTTGTACTGTAGGAGAACACTGTTAACCTACCCTTGTACTGTAAGAGAACACTGTAAACCTACCCTTGTACTGTAGAACACTGTACCCTTGTACTGTAGGAGAACACTGTAAACCTACCCTTGTACTGTAGGAGAACACTGTAAACCTACCCGTGTACTGTAGGAGAACACTGTAAACCTACCCGTGTACTGTAGAACACTGTAAACCTACCCGTGTACTGTAGGGAACACTGTAAACCTACCCTTGTACTGTAGGAGAACACTTTAAACCTACCCTTGTACTGTAGGGAACACTGTAAACCCACCCTTGTACTATAAGAGAACACTCTCAACCTTCCCTTGTACTGTAAGAGAACACTGTAAACCTACCCTTGTACTATAAGAGAACACTCTCAACCTTCCCTTGTACTATAAGAGAACACTCTCAACCTTCCTTGTACTGTAAAAGAACACTGTAAACCCACCCTTGTACTATAAGAGAACACTCTCAACCTTCCCTTGTACTGTAAGAGAACACTGTAAACCTACCCGTGTACTGTAGGAGAACACTGTAAACCTACCTGTGTACTGTAGGAGAACACTGTAAACCTACCCTTGTACTGTAGGAGAACACTGTACCCTTGTACTGTAAGAGAACACTGTAAACCTACCCTTGTACTGTAAAAGAACACTATAAACCTACCCTTGTACTGTAGGAGAACACTGTAAACCTACCCTTGTACTGTAAGAGAACACTGTAAACCTACCCTTGTACTGTAAGAGAACACTGTAAACCTATCCTTGTACTGTAAGAGAACACTGTAAACCTTCCCTTGTACTGTAGGAGAACACTGTAAACCTACCCTTGTACTGTAGGAGAACACTAGCACTTTACTGTGGTCTTTGTAGAATACAGATAGTAATCCTTTCAATACCTTGTAAAATATAAACCATGTATCAGATATGTTTAGTTATGAAATATGTAATCAATAATCACAAATCTACACAATTTTCAAAGGAAAAAAAAGAAAATGTGCCACTGAAAAATGACTTGTCTTGAAATACTGCTGCTAGCTTATCTTCAAATGACATTATATTTCATGCATACACTAAAAGTAATTTGAAGATCAAAAGAAGAAAATATCTATAAACTAATTGATTAAAAAGCAGAAATAATGATAAAATATAACATGAAATATGTGCTGTGAAATTAAATTAATCACAGTGTTTAGTTACTCTCCTGTATTTCCAAGCACACGTGTTGCAATGTTTTGATGTGTCTGAGAATTATCTTTTAATTTTTAAGCAAATAACTTTGTATTGTTTCCTGCAACAATTTTTATAATTCAAATCCACATATTCTAAAAGTCGATGATTATTCATAGAAACATTCAAATACCTATAGTAAACTGATAACAACAAATACCTTCATTTTTCCACAATATTTTGGATCTGATAATGTTCTAAATGAAGCTTCTTTGCTGTCAGTGAAGTACTGTGGAAACTGTTCATACACTTGTTGAAGTATGTGTTTTGTTAAAGGTTTTAGGTTATCTTCTGCTGTTCTAGCTGGGATCATCAATGCAACATGGTTACCAACTTTCAAAAAGAGGCTCAGAAATGTAAACATCACTTCTCTAAAGGAAACTTTAAATTCTTTAAGTTTCTGAAAAGAATATAAAACCTCAATTGAAAACCTTGCTCTTTCATGGACATATAAAATTCAGACAATTAAATACTAAAGTTGATTAGTTTCGTTTTTATACAATTAAATCAAGTCTTCAAAGGTTTAAACAAATATAAGCTAAAAACCAAATAAAAGTGTGAGGTTTTGTATTCACAAAGTTTTTTCCATTGTCTGAATGTTGCAAGTGAATTAAGACAATTTAGATTTTAATATGACCTTGGTTTTACACCACTGTCCTAGGTAAGGGGGAGGGTTGGGATCTTCAAACATGTTTAACCCTGCCTAATTCTTTATGTGCCTGTCCTAAGTCAGGTGCCTGTAGTTCAGTGGTTGTCTTTGGTTCATGTCTGTTATATTTGTTTTTCGTAAATTGTTTTGTTATATAAATTAAGCAGTTAGTTTTCTCAACTGAATTGTTTCATATTTTTCATGTCAGGGCCTTATATAGCCGACTGTACGGTAGGAGTTAATCTCATTTTTGAAGGCTGTATTGTTGCCTATAATTGCTTACATCCACTTCATTGGAACTTTGGTGGATAGTTGTTTCATTGGCAATCATACCACATCTCCTTATTTTTATATTATGAAGTTATTTTCAATTCTACTTATAAGAGTCAAGAATAACTGAATACAAAACTACAATACAAACTAAATGATTTTAGCTCGGGGCCACTTCCTATATACAAGGTGATAGTTGCAAAATAGGTCACATTTTCCAGCTTGTAAATATGTGAATAGGTGTGGAAAACTATCAGAAATATATGATAAGGTCAATAAAGTTCCAATTACTTGTATATGTAAAGCCCTGTCATTTTTTCACAGTCAAAAGTCTAGCCATAAGTAAACATTACATAAAGAATCTTAGCCTTAAATATTCCACTTTTCCAACACACCACACGAAACCCAACCAATATGGGAAAAGGTTACAGTTTTACCTATGCAATATATGAAAAGGTATACATTTTTAAGATCTAAATTATATGAAAAGGGTGGGGTAACAGAACCCCAGCGACACCCCTATCAATTAAGTATTGAAGTGGCCCACCCGAGGATTTTAGTTTTCTAAAAAGTGAATTTCTGTTTCGAGTAGCAACATACCTACAATTAAAACTAAATAAAAAGACAACTCCTTCACTGAAAACATTTATCGTTAAACCCAGATGTGTCCAATTTTTATGTCAGGTTTGACAGATTTGGGTTTAATTAATTGGCATATACAGAAATGATACAACAAAAGCAAGGTTTTCCTGCCTTCTTCACATTTTATTTTTTTTTTCTCTGAATGCATGCAATTTGCAAATTCTTTCTAGTAGGATTAGTGCTAGTCTTCATTTTTTTCTTTTTTTTTGGTGGTGGTGATGGGGGAAGGGGGTGGGGATGCTCTTGTATTTTTCTTTGTTAAAAAAAAATCTTCTAAAACTTTCATGCTCATCCTGTGATCTACTCTCTTATTTTTTTGAGTGCTAAACGAGATATTTACTAACATTACAACATGTCCCTGTTATATGTCCACTTCCACAGTCACATGGTTTGTCCATCTTCATAACAGTGTTCATAAGTGGATGTTGCAGTAGACATTTATAGACAGCTTCCTGGAATGGGGTCAAACGACAATACACAACATTGTCATCTTTTGTTGGCAGCTGATCTGATATCAACATTTTCGTCCTCCTCAACAACATCTTATTTCGGATGGCTGAAAATTTTTCTTTCACTAGAAATACAAATGATAATTGTAATGTAAACATTGGTTAACAGTTTAGTTACTCGGGAATCATTTCCATTTCTATACTCAAGAATTTAAATCCCCAAGCACATGCAATGTGCATTAATCATACTGTGAATTAATTTATTTTCCTGGATTAAGGAAAAATTGTATTTTCGTGGATATCTGATTTCGTGGTTTTTACTAAAGTCTGCATACAAGCCTATAGAAAAATTGTACTTCGTTGAACATTTAAATTAGTGGTTCACCAGTACCCATGAAATCTTTGAAAATCAATATCCCACAAATAGTAATGAATCCACAGTATTTGTTTTTCGTTTATTGTTTTGAACACAAATGAGGCCATTAGTTTTTTTGTTTGAATTGTTTTACATTTGTCATTTCAGGGCCTTGATCAGCTTGCTATGAGGTATGGTTTTTCTCATTGTTGAAACATAACTGTCTTTTAATCACAAAGTATAATTCAAGTTTTTTTACTGTGACACCATATAGTCTTCATATGAATCATAATGTATTGACTAATTCTAGGATAATTTTCAATATTTGGACACACTAGCTACAACAGCGCTTACATTTTCTGGCTTCAGCTAATTGTCTTTTGGTTGCATCAATTTTCTGTCCTTGTTTTATTGGTTCAACATAATTGTACTTAAATTCTTCAGGATCTCCTAGACAATTTGGTTGAGCCCTATAAGGTAAAAATAAGTAGTTAAACAAAGGTAATATAACTAAATAATTCTTCTACATATTTGTACTTTTCTTCAGTCACCATTTCTGAATCTAATGAATTGTGGGTTATATTTTCACAAGCATGCTCAAAATGCTTAGTCAAAAACTTTCAACATCAATTATTTCTATTGTCAATAATGTAACACTATTTTCCTTTCAAGTGACACACTATCTTTTGACAATCTGAAATCAGTTGATTCAATACTTAATGTTTAATGTAAGTTTTTTTTAAACACTGTACTATACTTTTTGTTTTGAATGAATATATTGTTTCCTGAAAAAAGTAGAAGATACATGTACTAAGTTTACATGTTAATACATGTACTAAGTTTACATATTAATACATGTACTAAGTTTACATATTAATACATGTACTAAGTTTACATGTTAATTGTGACTTTTTTGTCCTTATTTGCATATTTTACAAAGAAATCTTCTCATGACAACCTTAACTATGTCAAGCTCAATGTTTCCTTTCACTACCTACCAATCTAAGATACACCAAAGCTCTAACATGTCATTCTGTAGTTCACTACCTACCAATCTAAGATACACCAAAGCTCTCACATGTCATTCTGTAGTTCACTACCTACCAATCTAAGATACACCAAAGCTCTAACATGTCATTCTGTAGTTCACTACCTACCAATCTAAGATACACCAAAGCTCTAACATGTCATTCTGTAGTTCACTACCTACCAATCTAAGATACACCAAAGCTCTCACATGTCATTCTGTAGTTCACTACCTACCAATCTAAGATACACCAAAGCTCTAACATGTCATTCTGTAGTTCACTACCTACCAATCTAAGATACACCAAAGCTCTCACATGTCATTCTGTAGTTCACTACCTACCAATCTAAGATACACCAAAGCTCTAACATGTCATTCTGTAGTTCACTACCTACCAATCTAAGATACACCAAAGCTCTAACATGTCATTCTGTAGTTCACTACCTACCAATCTAAGATACACCAAAGCTCTAACATGTCATTCTGTAGTTCACTACCTACCAATCTAAGATACACCAAAGCTCTAACATGTCATTCTGTAGTTCACTACCTACCAATCTAAGATACACCAAAGCTCTAACATGTCATTCTGTAGTTCACTACCTACCAATCTAAGATACACCAAAGCTCTCACATGTCATTCTGTAGTTCACTACCTACCAATCTAAGATACACCAAAGCTCTAACATGTCATTCTGTAGTTCACTACCTACCAATCTAATATACACCAAAGCTCTAACATGTCATTCTGTAGTTCACTACCTACCAATCTAAGATACACCAAAGCTCTAACATGTCATTCTGTAGTTCACTACCTACCAATCTAAGATACACCAAAGCTCTAACATGTCATTCTGTAGTTCACTACCTACCAATCTAAGATACACCAAAGCTCTAACATGTCATTCTGTAGTTCACTACCTACCAATCTAAGATACACCAAAGCTCTAACATGTCATTCTGTAGTTCACTACCTACCAATCTAAGATACACCAAAGCTCTAACATGTCATTCTGTAGTTCACTACCTACCAATCTAAGATACACCAAAGCTCTAACATGTCATTCTGTAGTTCACTACCTACCAATCTAAGATACACCAAAGCTCTAACATGTCATTCTGTAGTTCACTACCTACCAATCTAAGATACACCAAAGCTCTAACATGTCATTCTGTAGTTCACTACCTACCAATCTAAGATACACCAAAGCTCTCACATGTCATTCTGTAGTTCACTACCTACCAATCTAAGATACACCAAAGCTCTAACATGTCATTCTGTAGTTCACTACCTACCAATCTAAGATACACCAAAGCTCTCACATGTCATTCTGTAGTTCACTACCTACCAATCTAAGATACACCAAAGCTCTAACATGTCATTCTGTAGTTCACTACCTACCAATCTAAGATACACCAAAGCTCTAACATGTCATTCTGTAGTTCACTACCTACCAATCTAAGATACACCAAAGCTCTAACATGTCATTCTGTAGTTCACTACCTACCAATCTAAGATACACCAAAGCTCTCACATGTCATTCTGTAGTTCACTACCTACCAATCTAAGATACACCAAAGCTCTCACATGTCATTCTGTAGTTCACTACCTACCAATCTAAGATACACCAAAGCTCTCACATGTCATTCTGTAGTTCACTACCTACCAATCTAAGATACACCAAAGCTCTCACATGTCATTCTGTAGTTCACTACCTACCAATCTAAGATACACCAAAGCTCTAACATGTCATTCTGTAGTTCACTACCTACCAATCTAAGATACACCAAAGCTCTAACATGTCATTCTGTAGTTCACTACCTACCAATCTAAGATACACCAAAGCTCTAACATGTCATTCTGTAGTTCACTACCTACCAATCTAAGATACACCAAAGCTCTAACATGTCATTCTGTAGTTCACTACCTACCAATCTAAGATACACCAAAGCTCTAACATGTCATTCTGTAGTTCACTACCTACCAATCTAAGATACACCAAAGCTCTAACATGTCATTCTGTAGTTCACTACCTACCAATCTAATATACACCAAAGCTCTAACATGTCATTCTGTAGTTCACTACCTACCAATCTAAGATACACCAAAGCTCTCACATGTCATTCTGTAGTTCACTACCTACCAATCTAAGATACACCAAAGCTCTAACATGTCATTCTGTAGTTCACTACCTACCAATCTAAGATACACCAAAGCTCTAACATGTCATTCTGTAGTTCACTACCTACCAATCTAAGATACACCAAAGCTCTAACATGTCATTCTGTAGTTCACTACCTACCAATCTAATATACACCAAAGCTCTAACATGTCATTCTGTAGTTCACTACCTACCAATCTAAGATACACCAAAGCTCTCACATGTCATTCTGTAGTTCACTACCTACCAATCTAAGATACACCAAAGCTCTAACATGTCATTCTGTAGTTCACTACCTACCAATCTAAGATACACCAAAGCTCTAACATGTCATTCTGTAGTTCACTACCTACCAATCTAAGATACACCAAAGCTCTAACATGTCATTCTGTAGTTCACTACCTACCAATCTAATATACACAAAAGCTCTCACATGTCATTCTGTAGTTCACTACCTACCAATCTATGATACACCAAAGCTCTCACATGTCATTCTGTAGTTCACTACCTACCAATCTATGATACACCAAAGCTCTCACATGTCATTCTGTAGTTCACTACCTACCAATCTAAGATACACCAAAGCTCTCACATGTCATTCTGTAGTTCACTACCTACCAATCTATGATACACCAAAGCTCTCACATGTCATTCTGTAGTTCACTACCTACCAATCTATGATACACCAAAGCTCTAACATGTCATTCTGTAGTTCACTACCTACCAATCTATGATACACCAAAGCTCTAACATGTCATTCTGTAGTTCACTACCTACCAATCTAAGATACACCAAAGCTCTCACATGTCATTCTGTAGTTCACTACCTACCAATCTAAGATACACCAAAGCTCTCACATGTCATTCTGTAGTTCACTACCTACCAATCTAAGATACACCAAAGCTCTCACATGTCATTCTGTAGTTCACTACCTACCAATCTAAGATACACCAAAGCTCTAACATGTCATTCTGTAGTTCACTACCTACCAATCTAAGATACACCAAAGCTCTAACATGTCATTCTGTAGTTCACTACCTACCAATCTAAGATACACCAAAGCTCTCACATGTCATTCTGTAGTTCACTACCTACCAATCTAAGATACACCAAAGATCTAACATGTCATTCTGTAGTTCACTACCTACCAATCTAAGATACACCAAAGCTCTCACATGTCATTCTGTTGTTCACTACCTACCAATCTAAGATACACCAAAGCTCTAACATGTCATTCTGTAGTTCACTACCTACCAATCTAAGATACACCAAAGCTCTAACATGTCATTCTGTAGTTCACTACCTACCAATCTAAGATACACCAAAGCTCTAACATGTCATTCTGTAGTTCACTACCTACCAATCTAAGATACACCAAAGCTCTAACATGTCATTCTGTTGTTCACTACCTACCAATCTAAGATACACCAAAGCTCTCACATGTCATTCTGTAGTTCACTACCTACCAATCTAAGATACACCAAAGCTCTCACATGTCATTCTGTAGTTCACTACCTACCAATCTAAGATACACCAAAGCTCTCACATGTCATTCTGTAGTTCACTACCTACCAATCTAAGATACACCAAAGCTCTAACATGTCATTCTGTAGTTCACTACCTACCAATCTAAGATACACCAAAGCTCTCACATGTCATTCTGTAGTTCACTACCTACCAATCTAAGATACACCAAAGCTCTCACATGTCATTCTGTAGTTCACTACCTACCAATCTAAGATACACCAAAGCTCTAACATGTCATTCTGTAGTTCACTACCTACCAATCTAAGATACACCAAAGCTCTAACATGTCATTCTGTAGTTCACTACCTACCAATCTAAGATACACCAAAGCTCTCACATGTCATTCTGTAGTTCACTACCTACCAATCTAAGATACACCAAAGCTCTAACATGTCATTCTGTAGTGCACTACCTACCAATCTAAGATACACCAAAGCTCTAACATATCATTCTGTAGTTCACTACCTACCAATCTAAGATACACCAAAGCTCTCACATGTCATTCTGTAGTTCACTACCTACCAATCTTATATACACCAAAGCTCTAACATGTCATTCTGTAGTTCACTACCTACCAATCTAAGATACACCAAAGCTCTAACATGTCATTCTGTAGTTCACTACCTACCAATCTAAGATACACCAAAGCTCTCACATGTCATTCTGTAGTTCACTGCCTACCAATCTAAGATACACCAAAGCTCTCACATGTCATTCTGTAGTTCACTACCTACCAATCTAAGATACACCAAAGCTCTAACATGTCATCCTGTAGTTCACTACCTACCAATCTAAGATACACCAAAGCTCTAACATGTCATTCTGTAGTTCACTACCTACCAATCTAAGATACACCAAAGCTCTCACATGTCATTCTGTAGTTCACTACCTACCAATCTAAGATACACCAAAGCTCTCACATGTCATTCTGTAGTTCACTACCTACCAATCTAAGATACACCAAAGCTCTAACATGTCATTCTGTAGTTCACTACCTACCAATCTAAGATACACCAAAGCTCTCACATGTCATTCTGTAGTTCACTACCTACCAATCTAATATACACCAAAGCTCTAACATGTCATTCTGTAGTTCACTACCTACCAATCTAAGATACACCAAAGCTCTCACATGTCATTCTGTAGTTCACTACCTACCAATCTAAGATACACCAAAGCTCTAACATGTCATTCTGTAGTTCACTACCTACCAATCTAAGAAGCACCAAAGCTCTAACATATCATTCTGTAGTTCACTACCTACCAATCTAAGATACACCAAAGCTCTCACATGTCATTCTGTAGTTCACTACCTACCAATCTAAGATACACCAAAGCTCTAACATGTCATTCTGTAGTGCAGTGCCTGTTAGACCAAATCTTAGGTCAGTGTTGATGGCTTTCAGCGCTTGAGTAATTTGTGCTTGCTGACCCTAAAATATACTAAATTTATTAATATTAATGCACAGAAGGCATTCAAATGTAGGACTGTTAACCAATGCAAAATAAATTAATTGATTTCAAAAGCCTTTATTAAAGGGAATTTGCCTTTTCACATATCAAGGAAATGATTGACTTTAGGTGTTTTAACGCCACTTTCAGCACTACTGGCTATTTCATGGTGGCCAGCTTTTATTTGTGGAGGAAGCCAGAGTGCCTGAAGATAACCAATGACCTCCTGTAGGAAAATTGGTAATCCTTGTCCATAAAGATTAGAGTCAAACAGGGTTTGAACTCACAACCCCAGTGTTGACAGACTAGTGATGCAGTATATGAACTACTTAAATCACTTGGCTACCGAGGCCCCTTTTATTCAGAAAATGAATACATATAAAACTAGACAAATAATACCTTTATCTTGTGAACTTCATCAACAATTACAGCTGACCAATGGATAGAATTCAACAATTCCTGCAAATATTATACAAATATTATACAACAAAAGTGCTGCCACAAAGACAATTTCAATGTAAATTTGAAAAAAGTTTGAACTTTTAAAAATTGTCAAAGAAATGCAACATGTTGATCTCAACTATGCAATGTGATCAATCCACCTTCCAGCTAAAAATAACATCTATTGGACAAAAGGTCTCAAAGTAATTGCATTCACAAAGTATAACTATGTATGTAGATATATATGAAATATAAAACAACAAAAGCTATTGGAAATCAGTCAAAACATAATTGAAAACCCAATGTGAGTAATCACAGATCATGACAAAACATCCTTAGCTAGTGGCTAGGTCAAGAAGGAGTTGGATTTACTTGGTATGATTATGTAAATAATTCATATACGGATCATAACTTCTGCAAAAACATATCCTGAATTGAAAGGATTGGTTTAAATTATCAACTACCGTAAATTCAGAAATTATTGCGAGGTTCTTATTAATGCGAATAATGTGACTGAGTGAGTATCGCAATAATAAGAACTCGCATTCTTATATCTGATACATATATCTGTATTAAGATTTTCCTGACATCGCAATAATTAATCTCGCATTTTTGTCCATTTTTCAAAAATCACAATAATAAATGCACGCAATAATTTCTGAATTTACAGTATCAGAAGAACCACTAAGTCCCTTTACTCAAGTGATGTCACATTGTGATTTTAGGATTCCATTTATTATAATTCCCTATAATGTGTCCAGCACTTCAAAAGGATTTAATACTAAACATTAAGAAATTCAGGTATCAAGTAAAAAAAACAAATTCTTTTTTCAGTTTAAAATAAAATTTTGATTTAAATCATACTTCTTTACTCTTATGACATCTATCAACTTTTCTGTGACTCTCAAAAAGAGTAAGAATAAGACAGCTAAAAATACCTGGTTGTCTCTATATGTTTCATATGTTGTTATGACAATTTCATGCTTTCCTTTCTTGGTTTCTGCAAAGCACTGCTCTTTGTCTGTTCCATGGAACTTCCTATAGAAGGTATACATAAATAAACAGTGTATCTTTCATACATGAAATGCCATTAGATGTATTGATCTTATGTACATAATTTCTTCAAAATAATACTGCTTGATACTGAAACAAAATACAATATTTATACCAGGCTATGTGTGGCCATTTTGTTCTCATCCACATTTCTCTTTTCCCTTTAGTTTAGGGAGCAGGTGTACTTAGTAGTGTCATTCTGTTATGGCATATCCTGACTTTAAGCCAACTTATCTTTTAAATGTTATCAGTTCGAACTAGCAGGTGACCAATCACAGCTCTACTACTGGAAACTAATCATTATATCACTGGTCATGTTTGTTTTATTACATCACATCTCAATGCTGAGAGACATTTTAAATCAGACTAGGACTATAAATGCCTTTGTTTGTCCTAGATAATGTCTTTGTTACAATAATGGAACCATGGATATAATGCTCCAATGTGTCATGTTCAAACATCTTACCCGACAGTAAAGTATCCAAGTGTCATATTCAAACATCTTACCCAACAATAAAGTATCCCCATGTTGTTCCAATGTGTCATGTTCAAACATCTTACCTGCCAGTAAAGTTTTCCAATGTGTCGTGTTCAAACATTTTACCCGATAGTAAAGTTTTCCAATGTGTCATGTTCAAACATCTTATCTGACAGTAAAGTATCCACGTGTCATATTCAAACATCTTACCCAACAGTAAAGTATCCCCATGTTGTTCCAATGTGTCATGTTCAAACATCTTACCCACCAGTAAAGTTTTCCAATGTGTCATGTTCAAACATCTTACCAAACAGTAAAGTATTCCGATGTCTGATGTTAAAACATCTTACCCAACAGTAAAGTATTCCGATGTCTGATGTTAAAACATCTTACCCAACAGTAAAGTATCCTCATGTGTCATGTTCAAACATCTTACCCGACAGTAAAGTATCCCCATGTTTCAAGTTCATCCATCCAGTTATACAATACACTTCCTGGTCCAATAATAAGGAATGGGTCCTTAGGGGCAGTCTCATCATCCTCAAGATTCTTCTTGTTGTCTGACATCTAAAAGAAAAAATATGTCTGTATTCTTAATTTCTAACTTAACCAAATTGATTATTCATCAAAAAGCATTCAACACGAAAATAAATTCATAACATTTGTTAACAAGAAATTCAAGCATTGTCATATCTTGATAAAATTATACAACTAACTATGTGTGTGTTCATAAAGATAAAAGCATCAAATAAAAATTCAAACATGTACACAAAAATTTGATATAATCTAAAGCAACCATGCACCTATTGTATTATTTTGAGTGAAGTATCTAATCTTTTGTTCAGTCTGTAGTCTTTGAAGCCAATATTTCAATTGGCAGACATGGGGACATATATACATTTATAAAAATATAGAAAATGTGGTATGATTGCCAATAAGACAACTATCCACCAAAGTTCAAATGAAGGAGATGTAAGCAATTATAGGCAACCGTACAGCCTTCAACAATGAGAAAAACCCATTTGTCCATTATCACGAACTACAAGATGATCACTTAATATCTGTTTTTGGCAGACTTGAATTGTTTTTTTAGTAGTAGTTTAATTGATTTTACACCGTAGTCCACACAGCTCTTCAAACACTTTCAATATTTAATGAAACACCATTATTTACCTGTCTTATAAACTTTGGTTTATGTTTCAGCATGTCTATTCTATTTCCATGCTTCCTCATTAGGGCAGATATAAATCCAATCACCTTTGAATAAAGAGGAAGGCAACAGAAAATTAATTCAATGCAAAATACAGAAAAAATATGAGTAACTGGACATGGTTTCATTTTGTTTATCATATGCAAATAAGCTTTAATTTATTGTTTAACCAATTGTTTAGAATTTATTGTATATAAATGATGTCCCATAAAGACATTCCTACAGGCAGGGTTTCATGGCGTTCGCCATTTTGGCATTTTGCAAAAAATAAAATTGTGGCGATTAAAATTGTTATTGGCGAAAGAATTTGGCGAAAGAAATATAACTGTTCGACTGCGTCCATCTTGTTTACTTTTTCGTGTTTCTCGGACTTTTCCTGATCAGACAATACTGGGAATTCACCTTGAACTCGTTACGACAATAATCATCTGATTGCATCTCATAGCCATCGGCAACAAAGGATTATAATTAATAAATGTGTTGATTGTATTGTTTCGTGAAATGGTGTGGTTAAATGGCTTCACATGTCACTTAAAGGATATTTTACAACTTTTGACTGAAATAATTGTTTTGAAGTGGGTACTTTACAATCCTTTTAGCGACGCACATTTTACGTCTCCTCTTTTCTTTTAATGATGGTCTGGAAAAAATCTGTTGTTATGACAAAATGTTCCAAAGTAAGAAAAATCTCTGATTTTAAATTTTATCTTATAACTTTTGAGAGTAATAATTCTTTTGAAATTGGTAATTTACAATCGTTTTAGCAACGCACGTGTTTGAGGCACAATTTCGTCCAAACTTTTTAATGATGGTCCGGAAAAGAAATCAATTGTGAAGAAAATATTCAAAATTAAGAAAAATCTCTGATTTTATCCTTCAACTAGACGGAAGTATCTATAAACTATTATAGATGAATCCCGTGCTCCCTTGCAGAAGTCAACATGATGATTTCATGATCTTATTCTATATTGCAATTTTACAGTATCTTTTAAAAACTAAATGTTTGTTATTATTGAGTGTTTATTTGTAACAATGGGATTAAAAATATATATTTAGAATTATAAAAGACATAGTTAGTTTTCTCGTTTGAATTGTTTCACACTTGTCATTTCAGGGCCTTTTATAGCTGACTGTGGTATGGGTTTTGTTCATTGTTGAAGGCTGTACGGTGACCTATAGTTTGGTAACTTCTATGTCATTTGGTCTCTTGTGAAGAGTTGTCCCATTGGCAATCATACAACATCTTCTTATTTTCATATACTAGTAGCAATGTGGCAAACTAATTTTTTTGTTAGAGAGGAAATTTTAAACGAAAAATATGTTTTTGTTTGTTGGCGAAAAAAATTGAAAGTGGCAAAAATATATTGTTTTGGCGAAAGAGGTGGCGAAAAAGAAAATTGACACAGGGAAACCCTGCCTACAGGATATATCCATCTCCTTCATTTGTTGGAATGTTAGAGTGTTTTATTGTCAGCATAAAGGAACTTTTGACTTTTGACAATATCTTCAAGTATACAATAGTATTTCATTGTTTTCTATTCATTTACCAAGTTTGTAAGAAATCTGAAAAAAGTTTCTGTATGCATGTGCATGTGCATGCATTATTGCATATTGTTCAACTGTATTGCCCTGCTGAGCTGTTTTGGAAGGACAGTCAAAAGAAAGACAGGAGTGCACATGCTGAAATGTCTCGCCTACTATATTGACCATTGATTTTATGTTGATAGTCCTAAATATAAAGTTTTACTACAAGTATCACATTAACATTTATGATCCAAGAAAATGAGGTCAAGGTTAGATAAACCAAGCCTGAAATACATGTACACCTTTAATACAATCATTCCATACACCAAATATAGATGACCTATTGCTTATAGTATAAAAGAAACAGACCATACCATGGAAATTCTATTTTGATCAATGAACCATGAAAATGAGGTCAAGGTCAGATGAACCCTGCCAGACAGACATGCACAATTTAAAATCATTCCATGCATCAAATATAGTTAACCTATTGCTTATAGTATCTAACAAACAAAAACTGAACATTGACAAAGGAACCATGAAAATGAGGTGAAGGTCAGATGATACCTGCCAGACAGACATATACACCTTAAAATCATTCCATCCACCAAATATAGTTGACCTATTGCTTAAAGTTCAAGAAAAACAGACCAAAACACGAAGACTTAACATTGAGCAATGAACCATGAAAATGAGGTCAAGGTCAATTAAAACCTGCCAGACTGACATGTACATCGTTAAATATTTCCATACACCAAATATAGTTGACCTACTGAGTACAGTATTAGAAAAACAGACCAAAACACAAAAACTTAACATTGAGCAATGAACAGTGAAAATGAGGTCAAGGTCAAATAAAACCTGCCAGACTGACATGTACATTGTAAAATATTTCCATACACCAAATATAGTTGACCTATTGCATACAGTATTAGAAAACAGACCAAAACACAAAAACTTAACTTTAACCACTGAACCATGAAAATGAGGTCAAGGTCAGATGACACCTGCCAGTTGGACATGTACACCTTACAATCATTACATACACCGAATATAGTAGACCTATTGCTTATAGTATCTGAGATATGGACTTGACCACGAAAACTTAACCTTGTTCACTGATCCATGAAATGAGGTCAGTTCGGTTGGTTCAAATGAAAACTGTCTGACAGGCATGAGGACCTTGCAAGTTACATACATACCAAATATAGTTATCCTATTGCTCATAATAAGAGAAATTAACATTACAAAAATCTTAACTTTTTTTCTAGTAGTCACTGAACCATGAAAATGAGGTCGACAATGGACATATGACAGACGGAAACTTCATATCATAAGGCATCTATATACAAAGCATGAAGCATCCAGGTCTTCTACCTTCTGAAATATTAAGCTTTTAAGAAGTTAGTTAATGCCGCCACCGGATCACTATCCCTAAGTCGAGCTTTCTGCAACAGAAGTCGCAGGCTCGACAAAAAAACGTAACAAAAATATGAAAGCAGACTGCACAACAACTTGTAACATGTGAAAATCATTTAGGTTTTTATGGTTAGACTTATATATTACTTTAGTAATAAATTCTACAATTTTATTACATTGGAAAAAAGAGATAAAACATTTCTCAAACAAGGAGTTGACATATTTCTTTTTTCAATTTAAAATATTATTTCAATAGAAGAGGAAGAGAATCAGAGATAATGTGTTAAGATAATCATAACACAGCCAGATTATAAATTTCCTGTAGAGAGGTTTTTCATTAGCTTGCATTAGGGTGGGCAAATTAACTCAAAGCACTACATTTCTGTAAATAATAATCATATTTTAGCTAATATAAGGTAAACTTCATTCAATTTATCATTTCTAGTCTATGCTTAGTAACCATAAGATTTAAGAGCATTTATCTTTATTGAGCACCAGAATATTGAGAATAACCATGTAGCATTTACTACTTTTAATCAGATCGTCATATATAAAATATAGTTTTCCATAAGTTTTTAAAAAAACCTAATACTAAGTTTAGACTAATAAATTTTTATAATCTGGAAGCAATGTGTTTCAATAACTATGATTATTCAATTACTTCAATTCAATATGCATCTTATGATTGTTAGTATTAGACAACAATATCATTAATAATTTAATAGACCTACTTGAACAGTTTTACCAAGACCCATGTCGTCTCCCAGTATACATCCCTGACCATTTTTGTAATGATTATACATAAACTGTATGCCCATCCTCTGATAGTCTCTCAAGTAACGGTTGATTGTTGCAGGGATCTGGAAAAATTAAGCTATTGTATTACAGACATTTTCAACTTTTAAACGTTATAATTTGGCATAAAACTATTTAGATAATAAATCAACTGAATTTCTTCAATGAGAGCTTGTGTTAAAGACAGGTAAAAGATACCATAGTGACATTCAAACTCATAAGTCCAAAATAAACTGACAACACTATGGCCAAAAGAGAAAAGGACCAAAAAATGTGTAACATGTTAATGATAAAATATTTTATCAAATTTTGTTTAAATGGCTTTAAAAAGGCACATAAGTAAATAAGGCTGAAAATAAGACTGAAACTGAATAAAAAATAATGTATAAGTAAGACAGTATTCAATCAAAAGAAACTGTATAACAATCTAAAGTACATATCATTTAGTTGACGGTTTAAAATATTTAATTTCACCTTATGTAAGAATCCTGGATTTTGATTGGTTGATAGCCAGTGTATTTTTCACCAATTTACTGTTATCAAATGAATATCGTTCATTTTTCAACGCCGCCGGGGTATATGCAAAAAGGATATGCCTTTTTACCCTCTCTGCCGTGGTATTTGCCAAATAATACTCTATCCGACTGGACGCTTGTAACGTCACGATCATCAATGCGTTTTTGAACGTTAACATTCGGTGTAATTAAACAGATATAGCATGTTCTTGAGGGGTATTTGCGAAAAATACCAGTCTTGAGAATGAATTTCCTTTGCCTTACGGCTCGCGAAATTTAACATTCTCTCGACTGGTATTTTTCGCAAATACCTCTCCTTAACATGATATATCTGTTCATAATTCCTTTTTCAGAAGATATAGTTTGGCTTTGGCAAACAAGGAGAAAACAAACGCATTATTTCCATTAAGTTGATAGCAAATTAAATGGCCTCTTATAATTTTTCATTCATGATTTTATTTGTTTCAGTGTTGTTAAGGGTCATAAAAAAATGTTTATCCAAAACTAGAGGCTCTAAAGAGCTTGTGTCGCTCACCTGTATTTACTGATGCTTTGGAAATCATGTAAAATAAGGCTAAAATCATAATTTATAGTATTAGATATTAGATAATATTATATACTATAATGATATCTGAGATAATAACAAAAACTGCAAAATTTCAAAAAATTACTAACTCAGGGGCAGCAACCCAACAACTGGTTGTCGGATTCGTCTGAAAATTTCAGGGCAGATAAATCTAAATCTGATGAACATTTTTGCCGCCTGTCAGATTTGCTCTAAATGCTTTAGTTTCAGAGATATTAACCAAAAACTGCATTTCACCCCTATGTTCTATTTTTAGCCATGTCGGCCATGTTGGTTGGAAGGCGGAATCATCGGACACATTTTTAAACTAGAAACCCTAATGATGATTATGACCAAGTTTGGTTAAATTTGTCTCAGTAGTTTCAGAGAAGAAGATTTTTGTAAAAGATTACAAAAATTTACGAAAAATTGACTATAAAGGGCAATAACTGCTTAAGGGGTCGACTGACAATTTTGGTCATGTTGACAAATTTGTAGATCTTACTTTGCTGAACATTATTGCTGTTTACAGTTTATCTCTATCTTTAATAATATTCAAGATAATAACCAAAAACTGCCAAATTTCCTTAAAATTACCAATTCAGGGGCAGCAACCCAACAACGGGTTGTCAGATTTGTCTGAAAATTTAAGGGCGGATAGATCTTAACCTGATGAACATTTTTACCCCGTCAGATTTGCTCTAAATGCTTTAGTTTCAGATATATAAGCCAAAAACTGCATTTTACACCCTATGTTCTATTTTTAGCCATGTCGGCCATGTTGGTTTGCAGACGGGATACCCTAGTGATGATTGTGGCCAAGTTTGGTTAAATTTGGCCCAGTAGTTTCAGAGAGAAGATTTTTGTAAAAGTTAACAGACGACGACGACGACGGACGCCAAGTGATGAGAAAAGCTCACTTGACCTTTCAGGTCAGGTGAGCTAAAATGGAAAAAATGTAAAAAATTATCATTAAAGGGCAATAACTCCAATAACAAGTCGACTGAAGATTTCAGCAGTTTGGATCATTTGTAGATCTTGTTTTGCTGATCATCTGTGTTATTTAAAGTTACTATCTATCTATTACAGTTTTCAAGATAAATTGGTAAAAATCGTCATAAAAGGGCAATAACTCTAATAAGGAGTAGTCTAATGATTTTGGTCATGTTTGACTTATTTGTAGATCTTTTATAATTTTCTAGATAATAGAGAAAAATAATCTTGGTTGGCAGGAGGGGTCATCAGACACATTTCTTAAACTGGATACCCTGATAATTTGTGGCCAAGTTTTGTTAAATTTGGCGCAGTAATTTCAGAGGAGAAGATTTTTGAAAAGTTAACTGATGACGACGACGGACGATGATGATGAGAAAAGCTCACTTGACCCTTTGGGCCAGGTGAGCTAAAAATGATGTTTGCTTCAAGTTTAAGTTCAAGTTATATTATTGTAGTTCTTTTAGTATCTGAGAACTGATTGTAAAGCGTAAGCTTAAGCTCAATTAATGAGACATTTAATGAAAGTCACTGTGAACTACTTTTCAACTTCTATTTTAGTTTACCTGTATTACAGGCATTTCATCTGGTCCTGATAACTTGTACGGGACCTTGGCAGCTGATGGTGTAAACTTAAACTTAGGCTTCTCCAAATCATAATCATCAAAACCTGAAAATAAATACAATTTGTGGAATTTAGTTCTGACACATGATAAATGTTAGATTTTAGCTTGTTTTAATTTTATCCATAACTTTTTTAGACTTTACTTATTGTATAGACACCTGTTTATTGTTGGAGATCATAAGTTTGACTCTAGATGTCTATTGGTTTTTTTGTGTGTAATTTGGTAGCTTTCTCATTGACATTTATCAACCATTTCTTTTATTGATATCTATCAGTAAACTAGATGTGTTGGAACGACACTAATGGCCCCGTCTCAAAAAGTTGAAAAATCTGCAATTTCAACAACACATGTGGACACAAACATGCATGGATAGTATCAAGCTCTCAAGACCAATACTAGTTTGATGAAAAATTTCCTTGATCAATGAGTAATTAAATTTCAAACTATCAGCAAACAGGAAGTGGATGTACTGCAGATCTAACAAGATGTGTTGAAACGACATGAAAATCAGCATAGCGAAACGAAACATAAACTTGATCTGTAACTCATCATGGTAGTCTCACATATCAAAAATCAGCCCAATATCTAAAGGCGTTTAGAAAAAAAGTCCTTATAACTGTGATTTTCAACAATTTATCAAAGTCCAAAGACCTTTATTTCGGCAAAAATCAGTGGAGCGGAACTAAACTTAAACTTGATCTGTAACTCATCATGGTTAACATACATACCAAAAATCAGCCCAATATCTAAAGGCGTTAAGAAAAAAAGTCTGTATAACAGTGATTTTCGAGTCAACCGAGTTCGAGACAACGAGAGTTAACTGTATATATTTAGAGAACATCATTCTTAACTTGTTTTATGTTATTTTCAGAAACCTAGTCCTTAATAAGAACTATTTTTCGCTTATTACTTCTAATTTTTCAGTTTCTGTTATGTTTTGAACAATTCACCATCAGAAAAGTGAGGAGATCTAATGAATACTTCCCTACCCTCATTTTTAAAATCTGAGTTTTCCTCTGTAGAATCTGTTGAAGAATTTCTAAATTTCTTCAGGTTTGGTTTGGTGTCTGATGATTTGTTTTTATCTTCTTCATTAAACTTGCTGCTATCCAGCCTTGAAGTTTTTCTATCATTAAATGAGTCATCAGAAGAATCACTTAAATATATAGGTTTTCTGGTATGTCTGAGGGCTTTTCTAGAAGTGGATGGTTTCTGTGAGTCAAATGTATCCTCACTCAGCTCCAAATGTACAGAGTCATTTTCTGTAATATTTCTGCAATCAAGATCAAACCTAATAAAGTTTAAAAATCTAAATTTGTTGTATTTTTTTCCCCCCCCCAACTGTTTATTTTCTTAAAAGTTCAGAATGGTTTCATATGACAAATTGACAACAAAGATTTAAGCAATTTTGAAACAAGTCTAATTGAACTTAATAACATTAATAATAAAGTATCAATGCATTCATTTTGAAAATAATTGAAGCTGTTAATTGACTTTTGAATATAGAACTGCATGCATGTTAAACAATTTATTAGTTTTTATTTCAAAGATGTAAACAATAAAATGTGTGTACACAAAGCATGTTTCAAATGAGCAATGTGAAAATTTTAGTATCTATATTGAAATACAAATGTTTTTTACATTTAACAAACATTCTAACCTCTGTTTGGTATCAATTTGTGATTTGTCTGTATTTTTCCTCTCACTATTTACAGGTTTAACTTTGCTTCTCCTCCTCTAATTGATGTCTTTTTATGATTGATGGACTGACCCCCTGTGGCAACTACACCCTTTCTCCGTGGAGTTTTAAGGATACTAGCACTAGAACTGACATCACTCTCATCATCACTCAGGTCTCTATATTTACTCCTATAATACATTGAACGAATAAATCTTGACACAACACTTCATAGAATTGCAGGTATTATTTATTTTAAATATGTCGTCATTAATTAGGATAAATACATTGAGAATTTTTCTCCCTAAAGCACTAAATTCAGGTACCTCAAGTATGACATCACAATTCATTATGGTTTCCATGGATAGTAAATTTTATCAATGATTTTTTGGCTCAATAGCCTGTGTCACTCACCTGCATCTTCAACAATGGCCACTTTTTAGGAAAAATCAGCATTAAAGGGGAACAACTCTATTAAAAGTTAACTGACAATTTCAGTAATGTTGACATATTTGTATATCTTAGCCTGCTGATATTTTTTTCCTTTTTAAAATTTCTATTTATCTATTGGGGTTTTCAAGATAATTGGCAAAAAATGCAAAAAAATGTAAAAAATTATCATTAAAGGGCAATAACTCCAAAATAAATCGACTTAAGATTTCAGCCATAATGGCTCATTTGTAGACTTGTCTTGCTGATCATTTGTGCTATTTAAAGTTTCTATCTATTTATTACAGTTTTCAAGATAATAGGCAATAATGGGAAAAATCGTCATTAAAGGGCAATAACTTCATTAAGGAGTCCATGTCATGTTGACTAATTTGTAGATCTTGTCTTGTTGATTATTTTTGCTTGTACTGTTTCTATCTATCTATTATAGTTTCTAAGATGTTAGGCAAAAATGCAAAAAAAGATGGTAAAAACCGTCATTAAAGGGCAATAACTCTAATAAGGAATCATCTGACGATTTGGTCATGTTGACTTATTTGTAGATGTTGTATTGCTGATCATTTTACCCTATGTTCTATTTTTAGCCATGTTGGCCATCTTGGTTGGCAGGATGGGTCACCAGACACTTTTTTTCAAACTAGATACCCAAATGATGCTTGTGGCCAAGTTTGGTAAAATTTGGCCCAGTAGTTTCAGATGAGAAGATTTTTGTAAAAGTTTACAGATGAAGACGGACACAAAGTGATTAGAAAAGTTCACTTGGCCTTTAGGCCAGGTGAGCTAAAAAGTAATATGTTTGTAAAGTTAGTGTCAATGAACAGTTTATCTATTTATACTAATGTTTGTTTCTGAAATTTGATGGCACTTTTAATATATGTACAAATGTAAAGATGAACTATAGTTAGCTGATTTATTTAATATGTAATTCATGAAGATCTAAACATTTCACATTGGCTTAGAAATTAAAAAAACGGTTTACGTGGTGGTAAGTATTCTTGGAGTTTCTTGTCTGACAGTATTTTTGGGCCTCTTGTCAGTATAGTTATTATAATATTTTAAGAGTGTCTCTAATCATGTGTATATGCTATGACCATGAACACAATAAGTAATTTGTTGCTAACCATACTACTCAACTGTTTCTTAAACTTGTTCCTATAATACAAAAATTCAGATATTCAAAGATACAAATACCTTACAATAATTCTTCTCAAAAAATTTTGTAACAAAGAAGGAGAATTTACAAACAACTAAACTTTACTCATAATTGTACATACATGTACTTTTACTTGACAAGAGACAGAAGTGTTTTACTATGCCAAAGTTTCAAGATGATGATGGATGGTTGCGTAACGTCCAGCAGTAAATTAATATGCATATTCAGGACGAGCACATGTTAATGTAATATGTAAATCAACCCTGCTTTGTACTAGACCGACACGCTGAGCCTGATTTTTAATGTGCTAGTTCACAAGGTAACAGTCCGTAGGAAGACATGTCACCTTACCCGGACACATTATTCTGACTCCGAGCCGACCAGTCTTTGCTCTTACTCCTTAATGCCGCGTGCTTAGCAGAGAAGCAGCAAATACCAATTTTCAAGTCTTTGGTTTGACCATGACCTCCCGCACTCGAGGTGAACAAGCTACCATGAGACCACCAAGGCGGTCCAAAATTTCAAAGTCAATGAACCATGACTGAGGGGGCGGGTCAAATAATCTCCTTGGAAATGAGATGTGCCAATGCTAATAAAACTACAAACCAAATATCATTGACTAAACATTAGTGGTTCATTTTAAACTTACCTTATCACAACGTGTTAACTATGCAAAATTTTCAAAGTCAACTGACCACAACAGAGGGGCAGGGCCAAATAATCTATTTAAATGAGTTGTGTCAATGCTACTACAAATGCATACCATATATAATTGACTTATCAAAATACCATACTATACTGTCATTTTATCTTACCAATTTTAAGAAACAAAGCAAAGTCAACAAATTATGATAAAAAGCTACATGTCTCATTTTGTAAACAGCTTGTTGGGTTGCTGTCTCATTGAAGTTCAACCCATATCTCATGTTTACTTTGCAAAAACTTACTCAAGATATTTGTCTTCTTCTTTACCACACAGGGGTTTGAACAAACCATAACTCTTCTCCTCAGATACCAGTATTACATCTGCAATAAAATCAAAAATTAATATGGATGATTATATATATATTAGTACAGTAAACTAGAGGCTCTAAAGAGCCTGTGTTGCTCACCTTGGTCTATGTGCATATTCAATAAAGGACACTCTCCAACATTGTAGACAAGAATAGAATTCATGACATAAATCTCTGTTTTGTTGATCTTGTATTGCTGATCATTTAGTCTGTTTAGTTTCTCTCTATTTCCTTTAGTTTTTGCTCAAAACACAAAAGAGGGTAAAAAAAAGGGCAATCACTCCTATCAAGAGTGACAGTCTACTAACTATATCGGCAAAATTTGACTTGTTAGTAGATCTTGCCTTGCTGATCATTTTTGTGATTTAAAGTGTCTATTTATCTGTTATGATTTTTATCATATAAGGCAAAACAAAAAAAATGGTAAAAATCGTCATCAAAGGGCAATAACTCTAATAAGGATTTCGACCATGCAGACTTATTTGTGGAACTTGTCTTGCTGATCATTTTGCAATTTAAAGTTTCTCTATAGTTTTCAAGATAATAGGCAAAAATGATAAAAAATGGTAAAATTTGTCATTTACATGTAAGGGCAATAACTCCTATAAGAAGTTGTCTGATAGTTTTGACATGTATGGACAATTGGTAGAGCTCCACATTCTGAACATTTCTGTTTCTGTCAGATTTTCTCTATTCATAACGGTTTTCAAAATAATAGACAAAACTTGCATTTTACCCCTATGTTCTGTTTTAAGCCATGTCGGCCATCTTGATTGGCAGGCGGGGTCATCGGACACATTTTTTGAACTAGATACCCCAATGATGATTGTGGCCAAGTTTGGTTAAATTTGGCACGGTAGTTTCAGAGGAGAAGATTTTTGTAAAAGTTAACAGCTGACGACGGACGACAACGACAGACAACAAGTCCTTAGAAAAGCTCACTTGGCCCTTTGGGTTACATTTTGTAAATTTGTATAAAAATGACAACTACTGAGACCATAAATACAATAAATATAACCTACTTATAAAACATAATGTTATTTCAATAAGGGTTGTTGTAAAGAGTAACTTCACAGAGTTCTTGAAAAGTGGTGGTCCGAAGGTTTTGACCAACAAAATTTTGCAAAGGACCGACTCAATTTTGGTATTTTGCAATAGAAATAATAGTGAGGACTTCCAGGGAAAAAAGAGATTTAGAGAACTCTGACTTCAAATATGGATGTAGGATCATGAGTATTCATTACTTTACATATATATTTACTTATCATGCTTATTTTTAATTTTTTCAAAAACAAAATCAAGGTTAGTACCAATAAAAACAATATTTGAAGATTTCACTACAATGTTGATAAATTGATAACCTTTGAGTATAAGTTTATTCAAAGGATCAATGAGTTTACATGGATTTTATTAAGACTTGAAATACCTGATTTTTCTTTTTGTTTTCTTTGAATTGGTTTTATCTGTGTTATGTCAAGTGTTTCAGCCTCTTCCTTTGAGTAGCCATCAAACTGTACAATTGCTTTCAGTCCAGGTGATCTGATAATTTTCAAGATGAATCCTGGGTAAAAATTCCCATCACCTTGGTAAAGGGCAGAGCATTCTTCACCTTTACTCCACACTACAATTTTATAATTAAGTATTTCACATGTATCATAAGTTTTGTATTTCCTAGTGTGACTAGTTTTGAAGTTATAGAAGTGGCTGAATATTTATATTTTACATCAACTAATACAATTTTTTTTAAAGTGGACATCATGGCTTATATTTTATTAGTTGATTGACAATTTGAAAATCATAAACATAAAATGTTATCCTATAATTTTATAATGACTTATCAGGAAAACTCTCTAACAGTCAAAATATTCATGCGAATAGATTGCTTTTAAACAATCTATTATATTAACAGCATCAACTGATAACTAATTAGTCTTGATTGTGGTTTGAAAGTAACTTTAAAATGGTAATTTAAGAATACCATTTAAAGGTTACTTTCTGAGCACAATTAAGATGAATTAGTACACTATAAGTTGAGTATATTAAACATTCAACAATAATACACAAGTACAGCAAGTCAACAGAAAAAAAAGGGGTGGCTTTAAACAAAAATTCAGTACCTTTCTCTTTCAATTCCATTGTCTTCCAGATAATTTTCTGTGATGCCCCTGATTTATGATCATGATCTTTGCTTTTCTGCACTGTTTTCAGTTCATTTTGTGTTCAAGAGTATCCTTCTGAATTTAAAAAATAAAGATAAACAAAAAGTAGGCGATGCCAAAATATTTTTTTATCAGATTGTGTGAGTTTTCTCTCAATTACCATGATTTCTTATCATTTATAGGAATTAGTTGTTAATGCAGGCTTTTTTGTTTGTAGTGTTTTTGTTTCGTCGGTTTTGAAAGTTCTCCAGAGCATCTGTGTGCATGCCAATAGACTAACAAGGGATATGGCAATTCATCAAAATAAGATAATTCTTTGATTTTTTAAAAAGTTTGTGGGAATTTACAATTAATTTCATCCAAAATAGATAGGTCTATGCCTGGTGAAACAATGATTGGGGATGACGATGGTTCTAACAAATATTGATGTGATTGCGGTCATCTAACGAAAGATTTTTAATTTTTGCCTCCTAGAACAGGTCTTTAAAGGTAAAACGAGATGCATTTCGGATAACTGTGTGTTCAATAACTACTTGTCCATGGCAATGAGCTGACACAACTGCATGTTGGCATCTCAATTTTTGACCTTTTATTTACAAATTGATTTACCACACGTGCGCTTGAATCGATCGGAGCAATATATGCAATAGAAAAACGTCTTATGTGAAAAAAAATTTCAAGGAGAAACTAATTTTGGAGCGCCATGCTGACCAAAAATTTGCGGAAGCAGTAATTATTTTTTTTATTGAGAAGTCAATTTCTCCAAAACAGGAGCGGGAAAATCCAAAGAACTACAAATCAAATTGATGTGGCCTTAATACTTTTTACATCGCAATGACCGTGAGGGCATTCCAATGTATTGTTGCCACAGAGACTTCTACTTACATAACTTTCGTTTTTGATTGGTAACCGATCTATTAATACGTGGACATTATCGAGTGCAAAATAACATTCCTTATCGCTTGGTATAAATTCATTTCTTCAATGAATACTCATAAAAATATTTTTTTTAAGAACATAAATTAATAATATGAAAATGTTTTGTCGTTAGAAATATATATATATAAGTAAAAAATCATTAATATCTATGCACACATACAGAAAAATTGTGTTAACGCATGCGGAAGAATATCTCAAGAAGATTTCGCGGGAAAATATGAATGCCTACTCAAATCCAATCTATTAGAAAAATCGAATTATTACAGAAGAGTGTCCACCATGCACTTGCACTGCACTATTATAAGAATAGTAGAATAGAATGATATACAAATGGATGAAAATTATATATACATGTAACTGTTATATACAAATATTTATATAATATATAACAACAAACCAGAGTATACTGATTTGTATCACTACAATATAATAGTTATTACGGTAAGGTTGAATTCCCTGTCATTTATTCATCATCTACGCACCAACTTGTCTCAGAAAATAATATATCTCTGTATATTAACCTCACTTTCAGGTATAAAGATGTGATTTTTTTTCTGAGACAAGTGCTTGTGACGATCTACAAGAACTTGCGGTCATCCGATGTTCAGTACTACAGTACTTTGATTATACTTTTACGTCCGCCATATTGTTATCCACATGGAACTTGCATACTAGACACACAAATCAAATTCATGACCAGTCAAGGGAAATTGCTGAAATGAATGATTTAAATCACTCATTTAAGTAGCAAATTAGAAATTCTGTCATTTTGTAGTTTTACCAAAATTTTAAACATACAGGTTTAGATTATATCTAATTATTACATGTATTAGTAAACTTAAAAAAAATTAACCTTTTGCTTTTTTTAAGTAGCAAGGTTTATGCCTTTGATGCAATCATTTAGCTGTAAATTCTATATTTGTTTAAATATGCTATAATGAAGGCTCTACATAATGAGCTAATACTTTCTTAACAGATTTTTCCTGTAAAATTCAAGGTTTCATCTTACAGATTATGTAATAAAATTTTACTATTCGCGACCAAAATTTCACTGTTCGGGGGTGTTGAAATTAGTAGCAGTATATAAAATAATAATACTTAAAGAAGTGATTTTTTGGAAGAAAATAGAGGTATGATACTTAAACAAGTGATTTTCATGTCATTATCCCAGATTCAGTACAAGGTCATCACCTGACATGACTGGTCATCCTATAATAAAATTGAGAATGGAAATGGGGAATATGTCAAAGAGACAACAACCCGACCAAAGAGCAGACAACAGCCGAAAGCCACCAATGGGTCTTCAACGCAGCGAGAAAATCCCGCACCCGGAGGTGGTACTCAGCTGGCCCCTAAATAAAATTTTGTACTAGTTCAGTGAAAATGGATGTCACACTAAACTCAAAAACATATAAATGAACTCAAATTAAAAAAACATACAAGACTAACAAAGGCCAGGCGCAAAAATGCGGCGGGGTTAAACATGTTTTGTGAGATCTCAACCCTCCCCCTATACCTCTAGCCAATGTAGAATAAAGAAACACACAGCAATACACACAGTAAAACTCATTCAAAAGAAGTCCGAGTCCGATGTCAGAATAGGTAACAAAAGAAACTAAGCAAAATGACAATGATACATACATGTAAATGAACAAAGGACTACTAGCAGTTACTGACATGCCAGCTCCAGACCTCAATTAAACTGATTGAAAGATTATGTCTTCATCATATGAAAATCAAGTACAATCCCTCCCGTAAGGGGTTAAGTATCATACCATCATAAAATATATGAGAAGAACATAACCTGTATCATGCCAATAACTGGTTTTAGAATAAATGTGTTTATTTCCGATGCAAAGACCCTATGAGTGAATCAATATTAATACCAAAATATGCAATCCTTAATGACTTGACAACAGTATCAGAACTATATCCTTTCCGAATAAGTCTGTTTAAAGGTTTGGTTAGCTTTTGAGGTGAATTCCGACGTTTTTGTGCTTTGTAAAGAATATAACCATAAAATATTGGATGTGAAATACCTGAACGTATAAGATGTCTGCATGTTGATTTATATTTACGAATGATGTCCTTGTACCGATGATAAAATTAGTAAATGTTTTGACTACTTTGTGATATCAAAAACCCTGGTGTAATAATTCTTCAGTAATACAGAGATTTCTTTCGTTGAAATCAAATACGTTGTTACATACACGAGCGAATCGAACAAGTTGAGATATATAAACACCATAAGATGGTGACAGACAGAGGCAGATTTAGAGGGTTTTTCAGGGGGCCCGGGCCCCCCCTTTTGTGGGAAAAATTTGGTTGATTAGATAGGGAATCACTGAAGCATGACTGGATCGCGGGCCCCCCTTATGAAAATTTCTGGGTCCGCCACTGACAGAGGAACGTCACCATCTAAAAATAGATAATTAACAATAGGAAATGAAAAATCATCTCTTTTATCATAAATTTTGGTATTAAGCTTCCTTTAAAGATATAGATATCAAGATCCAGGAAAGGGCAGTGTTCATTGTTAGCATTAGCTTTATTTAAAGTCAGTTCGGCAGGATAAATCTCTTTAGTGTACATACTGAAGTCGTCATTATTGAGAGCCAATATATCATCTAAATATCTAAAAGTGTTATTAAATTTTTGAATCAGATGTTGTTTCGATAGGTCTTTGCTGATTTTAGTCATAAATTGTAACAATACAGAAACAGGTCCGCAATAAGTGGTGCACAGTTAGTCCCCATGGAATTCCGATAACCTGACGATATACGGAATCTCCATAGCGAACAAAAATGTTATCTAGTAAAATTCAAGGGCAGTTATAGTATTAAAGCAGGTCCAACTGACATAGTTCTTTTGTTTGTTGTTACTAAAAATTTGACAGGGTTCCATGGAACCCAGTGTCTCGCCTATTTTTGCTGTTAATTGCAGGCTCATCAAAAATGAGGAAAAAATCAATAAAAATATTCCTTTAGATACTATCTTTTGATTGTAAGGAGCTTCTGTCAAAGTTTGGTATAAATCCAGGATAGTTTATGAATCTAATAAATGTTTTAAAAACTTGAACTGCAGACTGTTTTTAATGTTAACTGGAAGAAAAACTAAGTCCATTTGTAAGTAAAATAGGGATAAACAGGTACAAAGTTTTAACAAAATTTCCTTCTAGATACTAGCTTTTGATCATAAACAAGCTTCTGTCCAAGTTTGGTACAAATCCAGGATAGTTTAAGAAAGTTATTAAACATGTTAAAATTTTTAAAACTTTAACCACAGAGTGAATGTAATGTTTCCCAGCAGAAAAACTAAGTCCATTTACAAGTAAAATACGGAAAAACAGGAATTTTATTTTTACAAAATTTACTTCTGGATACTATCTTATGATCATAAACAAGCTTCTGTCCAAGTTTGGTAGAAATCCAGGATAGTTTAAGAAAGTTATTAAAATTTCAAAACTTTAACCACAGAGTGAATATTTGTGGGCGCCGCCACCGACGACGGAATGTAGGATCACTATGTCTTGCTTTTTCGACTAAAGTCGAAGGCTCGACAAAATGACCTAAAGAGTTTGAACATATATATTCGCATTTTGACTTTTTAAATGCCGCACAGATGTTGGTTCTGATAATTTTAGCAACATAATTAGTCAGTGGATCATTAGTATTATATATTTAAAGCTACAATAAAACTAAATCACTTAGTCTAGTGATTTATCTGTTCCACTTAAATAGGTGATTATTAAAGAAAGACAACTCTGACTTCCAACATTTCTGGACAAAATGTTACTTGAATCAGTTTAAGAAATCACTCATTTAAGTAATTCCCTGACTGATGAAGTGAAATTGTAGTTTAATTGAGTAAAAATGCCTTGTATCTTAAAATAATATACTTTCATGCAAAGACCCTATGAGTGAATCAATATTAATACCAAAATATGCAATCCTTAATGACTTGACAACAGTATCAGAACTATATCCTTTCCGAATAAGTCTGTTTAAAGGTTTGGTTAGCTTTTGAGGTGAATTCGGACGTTTTGTGCTTTGTAAAGAATATTACCATAAAATATTGGATGTGAAATACCTGAACATATAAGATGTCTGCATGTTGATTTATATTTACGAATGATGTCCTTGTACCGATGATAAAATTTAGTAAATGTTTTGACTACTTTGTGATATCAAAAACCCTGGTGTAATAATTCTTCAGTAATACAGAGATTTCTTTCGTTGAAATCAAATATGCTGTTACATACACGAGCGAATCGAACAAGTTGAGATATATAAACACCATAAGATGGTGACAGACAGAGGCTGATTTAGAGGGTTTTTCAGGGGGCCCGGGCCCCCCCTTTTGTAGGAAAAATTTGGTTGATTAGATAGGGAATCACTGAAGCATGACTGGATCGGGCCCCCTCTTAGGCAGTCAGTGCCCCGCCCCCCCTTATGAAAATTTCTGGGTCCACCACTGACAGAGGAACGTCACCATCTAAAAATGGATAATTAACAATAGGAAATGAAAAATCATCTCTTTTATCATAAATTTTGGTATTAAGCTTCCCTTTAAAGATATAGATATCAAGATCCAGGAAAGGGCAGTGTTCATTGCTAGCATTAGCTTTATTTAAAGTCAGTTCGGCAGGATAAATCTCTTTAGTGTACATACTGAAGTCGTCATTATTGAGAGCCAATATATCATCTAAATATATAAAAGTGTTATTAAATTTTTGAATCAGATGTTGTTTCGATGGGTCTTTGCTGATTTTAGTCATAAATTGTAACTCATACATTGTAACAATACAGAAACAGGTCTGCAATAAGTGGTGCACAGTTAGTCCCCATGGGAATTCCGATAACCTGACGATATACGGAATCTCCATAGCGAACAAAAATGTTATCTAGTAAAAATTCAAGGGCAGTTATAGTATTAAAGCAGGTCCAACTGACATAGTTCTTTTGATTGTTGTTACTAAAAAATTTGTAAGGGTTCCGCGGAACCCAGTGTCTCGCCTATTTTTGCTGTTAATTGCAGGCTCATCAAAAATGAGGAAAAAATCAATAAAAATATTCCTTTAGATACTATCTTTTGATTGTAAGGAGCTTCTGTCAAAGTTTGGTATAAATCCAGGATAGTTTATGAATCTAATAAATGTTTTAAAAACTTGAACTGTCGACTGTTTTTAATGTTAACTGGAAGAAAAACTAAGTCCATTTGTAAGTAAAATACGGATAAACAGGTACAAAATTTTAACAAAATTTCCTTCTAGATACTAGCTTTTGATCATAAACAAGCTTCTGTCCAAGTTTGGTACAAATCCAGGATAGTTTAAGAAAGTTATTAAACATGTTAAAATTTTTAAAACTTTAACCACAGAGTGAATGTAATGTTTCCCAGCAGAAAAACTAAGTCCATTTACAAGTAAAATACGGAAAAACAGGAATTTTATTTTTACAAAATTTACTTCTGGATACTATCTTATGATCATAAACAAGCTTCTGTCCAAGTTTGGTAGAAATCCAGGATAGTTTAAGAAAGTTATTAAAATTTCAAAAACTTTAACCACAGAGTGAATATTTGTGGGCGCCGCCACCGACGACGGAATGTAGGATCACTATGTCTTGCTTTTTCGACTAAAGTCGAAGGCTCGACAAAAACGACCTAAAAGAGTTTGAACATATATATTCGCGTTTTGACTTTTTAAATGCCGCACAGATGTTGGTTCTGATAATTTTAGCAACATAATTAGTCAGTTGATCATTAGTATTATATTTAAAGCTACAATAAAACTAAATCACTTAGTCTAGTGATTTATCTGTTCCACTTAAATAGGTGATTATTAAAGAAAGACAACTCTGACTTCCAACATTTCTGGACAAAATGTTACTTGAATCAGTTTAAGAAATCACTCATTTAAGTAATTCCCCTGACTGATGAAGTGAAATTGTAGTTTAATTGAGTAAAAATGCCTTGTATCTTAAAATAATATACTTTCATGACTTTGATATATATATATTAAAACAGTATACATGTAACATGTGTAACACCATATAAAAATTTTAAATAAAGTTTTGAGGTGAATTTTATGTTCTCAGGTCAATATACAGTTCTTGGGGGTTCTCGGGAAATCGTGGTGCCGACTGTATTGCATATATACCGACTTTAAATAAAGCTTTATGCCCTTTATGTTTTGACAATCTATGATTTCCAACTTTTTAAAAGTTTATATTTTATAGATACAATCATTGACAATGTATATGTATCCATTTATACACAATATTCCAATTTCAATTTAATGAATTAATACACTTTATCGCTATTTGTCCGCCATAACTGGACATCACAGAAGTTCCTCGTAAAATTTTTGACGTCACAAGAAAATGTCTGACGCCACAAAGGAAAAGTGATTGTTGTATGACCTCAATAGTTATAAGTGTCCTAAAGTCCCTGGTCCAGTGGTGCAGATCCCAAAATTGTGATAAGGTCTATTCGACACCTCATTGCTATTTGTCCGCCATTACTCGACATCACACAGGTTCCCGTAAAATTTTGACGTCATAATACAAAATATCTGACGCCACAATGGAAAAGTGATTGTTGTATGACGTCAATAGTTCAAGTGGGACAGATTCTCTGGTCAGCAGGGAATAGCGATAAGGTGTATTGCCCTGTGTAACCTTGGTTCATTTGGGGGGAAAAACGCGTCACAAGACATTGTCACATGGAGTATTAGAATTTAGAGATTTGTGACATCAATTTTTTTTCGTAATGCAACACCGTTTCATGTCCACAAATTTTAAAACTGTTTCTCTCTACCTGCACAGGGACAGGGGTTGTTTTGCTATGTAATATCAGAGACATATAGTACAATTGTATTATAAATCAAATCAAATCAAATCAAATCAACATTATTATATGTCTCTGGTAATATACAATACTATCAAATATGTGTATTTCTTAAAGTTACCCGCCATATATGTTTAAAAATGGCAAATCCTAAGGGGTTTCGAAAAAGTTAATCATTCGTATCTCTCATTTACGTGTTCCTGTTTAAAAATTACTGTTTTACCTTAGATAAAATACTGAGAATACCAGATATTCTACAATGAAGTTGTTTTACATCAACATTCATGATTGGTTGATTTCTGTCAATTGCCCAATGAATGTGTGTCTCTCAAAACATATGACACAGTCAATTTGTTCTAAAATATAGCAGAAAGGATTATCATGTTACCACGAAGAACAGATTTCCTGGATAAAAAAGTGTCCTTGAACAGGTATTTTGGTCGTTTTTATAGAGAGCATCTATTCGAGATGAGAAAACTGCTGATGTCTTTATTGTCAGATTTGTAAGTCAAAAGGAAAGTACCTTTTCGTTTGGTACATTGGGAAATTTCAATCTATATCGAAACGAATATAAGGTGAAGTGGGGTCCACATATACGTCTGTAAGACAGCAACTCAACCTCACATGAACCAGAAAAGATATCTGACGGTTAACATAACATATGTTCTTTCAATATACTAAAATGTCAAACTCCAAGCAGAGTTTTTGAGGTAGTAGGTTCGTGGTCTAGTGGTTAAGATCAATGACAATGGGTACAGTGCTGAAGGTCCTGGGTTTGATTCTGACTTTGGGGGCTCTAGAAATTTCAGTACATCAGAAGGGTGATTTTCGCCCTCCCACACACATCTCTGGTACGTATACCAGTCAAGGATATAATTCTATGGAGTTATTAGAGAAAAATAACGTTAACACACATTTGTTATTGTGGACTAAAAATTAAAGAACTGTGATAACATATGTATTTTATATGTTTCAAAGGGCCAATATACATCATTTGTTTTGTTAAAATAGATATAAGAAGATGTGGTATGAGTGCCAATGAGACAACTCTCCATCCAAGTCAAAATTTATAAATGTAAACCATTATAGGTCAAAGTACGGTCTTCAACACGGAGCCTAGGCTCACACCGAACAGTAAGCTATAAAGGGCCCCAAAAATTACTAGTGTAAAACCATTCAAACGGGAAAACCAACGGTCTAATCTATATAAAAACGAGAAACGAGAAACACTTATGAACCACATCAACAAACGACAACTACTGAACATCAGATTCCTGACTTAGGACAGGTGCAAACAAATGCAGCGGTTTAAATGTGTACAAGTGCTATTGATATTATTATTGTCTTTATGTATACTAAACTAAAGAAAGATGTAACAGTTCATAGGTTGCCAATCATACATACATGTAGTACACCTATGTTATTACAGAAAAAATATGCCTGTAATAACTAAAGGGTGTTATTACAGCTTCTCTACATTACCTTAAAGCCTTTGCTCAGACATACATCATGCTTAATCACAATGTATTTTAATTTATTGTAAGAAATAATGATCAGAGCATGTAATGAGGTTCTGCACAAGCTTCCCAGTAATTCCCAAGTGTCTCGTATAATAAGTTACATGCCTTTAATAACTAAGTCTTGTTATTACAGTTAAGTTTATCCCTTAAAAGCCTTGTCTCATTGATTTACCATGGTTGATGAAAAATGAATTAATTTATTTTGAAAATTAGTTATCAAGGCTACATGTATGTATTTAGTTTCTGCGCAAAGTTTCAAGAATTCCCAAGTGCCCACTAAAAATTAAAATATTTATGATTTATTTAACAAATAACAAACATATATATGTTACTACAGATTTAGAAAATTTAAGGAATAAAGAGTAGACAACTCATGAAAGTATCTGTAATAACACATGCAAGATATTTTCTCTAATAACCCTATAGAGTTATATCCCTGACTGTATACCCAGACCAGAGTTTAAACTAGAATGGGTATTTTGGGGGCCTCGGTTGGTCAAAGTTGCCCCTGGCTTTGAATTGGAGATCAATCTGCTGATATCTCTTCAGTTTGTCTGTAATAACAGATTTTTCCCAGTGTCCTTTCACTCCCCTTGTGTTGGGGTGAGGATTGTCCTTGTAAATATTGTTGTAAATATGTTAGTGACACATCTCCATTAATCCCGATAGGGAGTGTACATGGATTCCACTGTACCCTTGCAGCTCTCGAAGGGTGCTCACAATAACGGAGGGATCTACGTACATACATACAAGGTGGTCAGAAGATTTTTATTTGTTTATTTCTGATGAATAATGTTTCTTACCATCAGGAACATGAAACAAATTTCATGACAATAAAGAATTATCTCCCACATTCCCATCAAGAGACAGTGTTCCAGCTTGAATCTCAGGGCAGAAGGGTGCTAGTTGTCTGAAAGGGCACTTTAGCATTATAACCCAAATTTTAAGGGCACTGTTGGACAGTGTATAAAGTAACCTTGAATATTGCTAGGCTCAGCTGGAGAACATTAGTTGTATTTAAACCATATTCAGAAATTAATGTGTTCTTGATGTTGGTTCCAGTAAGAATTTTTTTTTTATCAAATTATCATACCATGAAGCAAAGCATATCATTTTGATGTTAACCTAAACAAACTTGTACATTTGGTAAGGAAAATAATCATCAGAAATTTCAATGTTTTATAACTTATACCAGTCTATAAAAATAAACAAGTAGTTTTGAAAGATGGAGTTATACATGCAAAATTGAATGTTTAATGTAATTAAATTATCTACATTTAAATTACTTGTTCAAACATATAGTATATATTTTATTGAGAGTTATTTATTATCATTTGAATTGTTACAAAAAAGTATTTTTAAGTGCACACCAAAGTGCTCCTCAGTAAGGAGTTTTATAAATATAACAGGTGAGACAGGAGATGATCATATTATATTGATGCAATAATATATTGCAGAAGGTAAAACAGTTACTTTTTTCTCCATCATTGTTAAAAATAAATTTGTTGAGTGCTCCTATGTCAGGAGGATTACAAAATACAAGAAGTAAAACAGGAAGTGAATCTTGTTATGTTCAAAGTACAAATTTCTTTGATTCTTCTTTTAATTTCATACTGATTGGTTATGAAACAAAACATTTTTTACCAATTAAGTCAAAACTATGTATGCCTTTAAAATTGTTTAAGATTTTTTTTTTTTATGTTATGCCTACTGAAATAAATTTTTTCAGACGACATGCTGTACATAAACATTACAAATGGATAACATGTGGACATTTCATTCCGTATTAAATATCTAGTATTTGTTCAAATATCTTAAATCCACTAATTAGCAGTAAACAATCATTAACAAAGGTGATAAAACTGCCAAAGCATTAGGTATTTAACTTAATCCCATTGTCAGTTAATTAGTGTTACACAATCAGGTAACAATTTTACCGGAAACGCCGGTAGGTATGAAATTTGAAAATTTTATTTTTTTTAAAAGGCTGAGGGGTGCATTCTTTTACTTTGGAGGGCAGAAGGGCGGGGGTAAGGGCACCAAGGACGGGCCGCCCTTCTATTTAGGGCAGACGGGAACACTGAGAGAAATTTATTGATTTAAATACCTAATTTTCAATCGATACCCTTTTCTCTTCAAATGTCAATCTTTTTTGATAAATTGGCTTTTGTGAGGTTTCATCCACATTGCCATGATTACCAGTTGGTCTGTAGTCCATTCAGCCACACTAAAATAATTATTCTTAAAATGAATATACATGTATGCATTAGCTACATGTAGTTGTTTTGACAGAAGTTTAGTTTTTGTCTCGCCTTGACAGAGTCAAAAAGCGAGACATGTACATATAGGTATGCTGTTTCCAGTGTCGGCGGCGGCAGTAACAATGTATTAGTTTGTGATTAGGTGTACATGTAGTTCATGGTGAACCACTATTGGTAGGTCAATGATATTTGGTATGCAGTTGTATTAACATTGGCACATCTCATTACCATGGAGATTATTTGACCCTGCCCCCTCAGTCAAGGTTTATTGACTTTGAAACTTTGCTTAGTTTACATGTATTAGTTTGTAATTAGGTCAGTTTATGGGGAACCACTAGTGGTAGGTCAATGATATTGGGTATACAGTTGTATAAGCATTAGCACATCTCATTTCCATGGAGAATATTTGGTCCTTACCCCTCAGTCATGGTTTATTGACTTTGAAACTTTGCTTAGTTTACATGTATTAGTTTGTGATTAGGTCAGTTAGTTTATGGGGAACCACTAGTGGTAGGTCAATGATATGTGGTATACAGTTGTATAAGCATTAGCACATCTCATTTCCATGGAGAATATTTGGTCCTTACCCCTCAGTCATGGTCTATTGACTTTGAAACTTTTGCTTAGTTTACATGTATTAGTTTTTTGATAAGGTCAGTTTAAGATGAACCACTAATGTTAAGTCAATGACAAATGTATTGGCATTTGCAAGTTTCATCTCCATGGAGATTACCGTATATTGCCCCACCCCCTAATTATGGTTCATTGACTTTGAAACTTTTACTTAGTTTACAAGTTAATGTTTGTGTTTAGGTTTGTTTAAAGGGAACGACTTATGAAAAGTCAATGGTATTTGGTTTGTAGTTGTATTAGCATTGGCACATCTCATTTCCATGGAGATTGTTTAGCCCTGTACCTTCAGTCATGGTTCATTGACTTTGAATATTTGCATAACTTACATGTTAAAGTATTGCTATTTTAATTTCAACATTTGCATTATCAAAATAACAAATAGGCGAGACATATCTCTGTGTTAACAGTTTATTAAAAGAAATATTATTGAACAAAAAATAATTTTGTCATAAACAGTCAGAGCTCAGACATAAATAAGTCTAAATCTGCTTTTGACTCATAGAGGTTTAAATTTGAAGGTTTCAAGATTTGTCTCCCTTTAATTTAAGACAAATTATGACTTCAATAAGTCAGTTAGTGTTAAGCAACAAATATTTGACCTAAATTAAAGAGTTGCAAATATTGACTCCTACATGTCAATAAGTTACCAAAATTGGCCAACTTCAAGACCCATGCATATTTATAAAAAGGCCATGCATCTACATGAAATTATGACAACATTGAAAGACAAGCTTTGTCTTCTAAGGAAAAATATGCATGAGAGCCTAAAAATCGGAGATAATGTTTATTTACTTTACAATGCAACCATCTTTAATCACACAAAATGAGGAAAATAATCTATGTTAAGTAAAATGTTCAATTAGATAATTAAATATAGATAGCTCAGGTCATTGTGAATTCTCACACAGGTTAATGATGTCATAGGTGGTGCACTTTGGCCACTAATTAAAATTAAGTCTTTTCATAAACATAAATAGACCTAAACAAGTCTGTCATTTTCTGACTTAAATAAGTCTGAAAATGAAAGTACATTTTTATGATAAATACATTTTTTGACGTATGTAAGTCAAAAACAAAAATCGACTTGTTTATGTCTGAGCTCTGACTGATAAAGTGTGTGTTTGCTGTGAAACACAAGAATACTTTCTTACATGTATGCTACACTTGGTTAAGACGATAAAAACATTTCCTTTTGACTTCAGTGATTTCCATATTTTTGATAAAATATAAAAACTTTGTCATTCTTGGATAAAAGAAAGTAGACTTATTTGAAAAAATCTATAAAGAACATACATGTTCATTTGTATCTGCATTATGGATTTTCATTGTAAAAATTAGTTTTTCTTAAAAGAAAGATTTTGCATGACTTACAATGATCATGTGATAAGCTTATGCTAAATCCATGTCATAAATGAGAGACATGGACACAAACAACTGCATCTAACCGGAATTTCACAGCATTTAACTCTTATTAACCTTTATCAGAGTTTTTGAAAAGTAGTGGCCTGAAAATTTCAAAGGACCGACACAATTTTGGTATTTTGCAATAGAATAATTGTGAGGACCAGCAGATTTTCTTCAAAGACCACTACGGAAAAAAGGTTTTGAGAACTCTGCCTTATTCATGTTCAACTGTCCAGGACATATATATATATATATAAAAGTCTTAAGATTTGTGCAACGGTAGTAATATAAGATGGTAATATTATTATTATTGCTATTTTACGAAATTTTCCTTTGATCTTACTGACTGATAATTTTCTTTCTCAGCACAGTAGAGTGATATGAAAAATTATCTCTAGAATCTAAGAACGCACATGCTGTTTTTCAATGAAATTAACAACTTTGTCATAGATAAAATAGCGATAAACAGATTATCATTGGTCATCTCAACTCGCTGTACCAGCTCAAGCGAGAAAATCAATCTCGTTGAGATAACCAACGATAATCTATAAATACGAAGATAATGTTATAAAATCGTGTTGATAAATAGGCTTCGTCAATGTCAATTATTTTAACAATGCTAGTCTTTTATGTAAAATAGCTCAGTAATACAGGTAAGTTTTGGATTATTGATTTAATCCAAAATCTTGAACCTCATCAAACAAACCAAAACTCAATACTCTATAAACTTGGCTGGGTATCTATGCATCCCAAATTGGAACCGAGGGAGTATTAATTGTTACCCTTGTACATGTACATCTGTCCGTACGTACATATGTCCATACATCCGTATGTATGTCTTGAAATTGGTTTCCGCTCTCTAACTTTAGTTTGCCTCAACCAAAGGTTATAAAACTGACACACAATGCTTATTACCACAAAACACAGATAAAGTTTGAATTTGGGTGGCATCACTTTTACTGTTCTAAGGTTACATGTATGTCCTTTTACAAATGGAAAAATTTCTGAATTTTTTGTTTCCGTTCTCTAACTTAAGTATGCCTCAACCAAACATGCCAAATGTTATGGAACTTATGCACAATGCTTATTACCACAAAAATTTCCATTTATTTTCCATTAAATACAGAAATGTTTGCAGTTTCTTGCAATAATTATGAAATATAATAATGAATTATATTTTAGGGAAATCACTGTATATAGACAAGTATGAATATCTGCACGAAAAAATCATATGGCTATATATATAGGAAAATATTACACTTAATTTACAAATAATTGTTTCTCAGTAATGACATGTGATAAAAATATTTCATATTAACCATAGAAAACTGTACACATCTGTGAGTTTAACATTAAAATTTTCATCAAAATCAAACCACAATCAACAATGAAATAATAGGGGAATTAGGTATAGGTGGAACACTTTTGACCTTAGACTGTATGTAGCATGTCTCAATAAAATAATAGGGGAATTAGGTATAGGTGGAACACTTTTGACCTTAGACTGTATGTAGCATGTCTCAATGAAATAATAGGGGAATTAGGTATAGGTGGAACACTTTTGACCTTAGACTGTATGTAGCATGTCTCAATGAAATAATAGGGGAATTAGGTATAGGTGGAACACTTTTGACCTGAGACTGTATGTAGCATGTCTCAATGAAATAATAGTGGAATTAGGTATAGGTGGAACACTTTTGACCTTAGACTGTATGTAGCATGTCTCAATGAAAAATTATGTTCTGTTGTAGTTTGAATCTTTAGAAATTATTAAACAGTACAATGTAGCAACCTACTGACATTTTGTCATAAGTGAAACCCAAAAGATATCTTAAAATACAATATTTTATTTGATTTAATCATGATAATCAAGCAGAGTTGGAAAAAAATGTGCGCCCTAATACATGTAATAGTACATTTGATTTTTTCTCTGTCATCTTAGCCATGTTAGCCATGATTTATTTTCATACTTTTTTTTTGTATTCAACAGTTCAAAGAGACAATGAACCATTCGTGGCTAGTGAAAAGATAGTAGAATATGAAGAGTTGCTTGTGAAGTTTTGATTATTTGCATGGTAAGTATTCTTGCTCAAAAATTTATAATGTGTTCTTTTCATTTTACCCACTTTTTATTGCTGTATATAACTTGTGTAACCGGAGAGCATGATTCTTTTTACACATTGTCTCCTCTTGGGACTCGAACCAGGGACCTCCGTGTTCATAATCAGTGCTCTTTGTTTTTTACCACTGGTGTATCCGTATGTTGGACGACATACTCCCCACTTCATGCATGAGTTTTCATGTTTTGCCAAATCACCTTACAACATGATAGCCTATGATGCTCAAGTTATTTACCAGCCAGGACCTGTTACATTGGATTCAGATAGCATGGATAGCAATGATTCATCTGTTGACATTGATGATGAATATTTAGATGAAATCATTGATATTGAAGATGAAAATTCAAATCCTAGATCACCTCAGGCAGTCAGGGGTACTACTTGTGCAAGTTATTTTCATTTACTTGAAGAAGTAAGTAATAATATACTTATATAAGTAAATTTGTTATATTCATATTTTCTTATAAGGTTTGAATAATCTCCCCTTAATTTTCTCAAAAAATTTACTTGTATAAGTAATTTTTTTTTACAATCCCTAAAATTCTCAAGTTTTGGGAGGGAAACATGCCTTAAACAATTTTTATCTGGTTAGCTCGTAACTTTTTATAAGAATTCAACGTTTCATCTCATTAATTCAACAGAGAAACTAATTGCGCGAAGATCTTAAGTAATTGCGCAAGGCCTTAAAAATTGCCATTTGGAGGCTTGTAAATTTAAATGAGCAGTGTTTTGAAGATAACAGACAAATGTGATTACATTTAAATGATTAGTAAAGACATCTGCAAAGGACAAACCATTTAGAATTCTATTAGAGCAAAGAAGTCCTGAGAAATTCAAGAGAAGAAGATAGTATGACTTTTTTATACGACCACAAAAAAATTTGTGTTTGTATATTGCTATCACGTCGTCGTCGTCTGAAGACATTTGCCATTGGTTTCCGGACAATAACTTTAGTATAAGTGAATGGAATTCTATGAAATTTAAACACAAGATTTAATACCACAAAAGAAAGGTTTGGATTGATTTTGGGGGTTATGGTCCAAATTGATTAGGAATAAGGGGCCAAAAAGGGGCCCAAAACAAGCATTTTTCTAGTTTCAGGACAATAACTTACAAGTGTATAAGTATTTTGATTGCTCTGAAATTGTACCACAAAGTTTAAAAAAACTACAAATAGAAGGCTGGGATTTATTTTGGGGGTAATTGCCCAAACCGTTCAGGAAAAAGGGGCCAAATTTTTTTTGGGGGTCAATTTTTTTTCCTCAAGATTTAAGAAATAATACTTTTTCCAAACAAAAAATTGGGGGTCACAATTTATTTTGCTAATTCTTTGTATATAATCTGAAAACAGATGTACCAAGTATTGTGCAACACTATTGTGCAACAGCACAGTGCATTGCACAACAGCAAGAAATCTTCAATTGAATATAAATTCAAATCATATAACCAATTTCAAGTTCTTTGACTACATTTATTCTGTGTCAGAAACCTATAATGTGTGAAATATTTAATCACAATCCAAATTCAGACCTGTATCAAGCTTGAATATTGTGTCCAGTTTTGTCCCAACTGTTCAGGGTTGGACCTCTGCGGTCGTATCCAGCTGCGCTCGGCGAAGCACATTTTAACTTGTATAAGTAAAAAAATCTGAATGCCTAAGGGACATAACTAAGCCATTAAAATAATTTACCTATTCAAGTAAATAAAATACACTTGTATGAGTATCTTTCAAATTTACTTATACAAGTATATTAATATTTACTTCTTCAAGTAAATAAAAATAACTTGTACAAGTAGTGCCCCTGACTGTCAGAAACCATCCTTTAAGCAGTCAAACTTGTCACCATTATTTAGGAGTGTCAGGAAACTTTTTATACATTGTGAATTGAATGGAGAGTTGTGTCATTGGCACTCATACCACATCTTCTTATTTATTCTTACCAACTGAGCTAAAGAAGTACTTCCCTAGCTCAACCACTTTTGGCTGGTTAAATATCTACTACTCAAGGAAAGCAATCCTGTCACACTTCAATAGTAATATACAATTATAGCTCTCACAACACATACCCTGGCTAGATATCATGTCTAACCACTGTAGGTTTTTTTGTTGGGCATGAAATGTAATCAGAGAGGATGATTCTAATTAGAAAATTACTATTTTCTCCTCTCGGACTTAAACCTAGGTTCTCTGTGTTTCATGTCAGCGCTCTACTTGACTGAGCTAAAGAAGAACTTTCCTAGCTCAACTGCTTACGGCTCGCTCAGTATCTATGACTCAATGGAAGTAATCACGTCAAACTTGTAAAAAGAAATTCAGTTTAAACAATAATAAAACTGTTAACATACCATCTTTTATTGTAATATTCTACACAAAGTACAAAAATGTCATCATTCACCTCAAAAGCTAACCAAACCATTAAACAGACTTATTCGCAAGGGATATAGTTCCAATACCATGAATACTGTTGTCAAGTCAGTAAACATGGGAAAGATGGCATTTTTTGGAATTAATATTGATTCACTCATAGGTTCTTTGCATCGAAAATAAACACATTTTTTCTATTCATTTAACAATTACCTTTGACAATTGGATGAATTTTGTAACATTCAATTTTAGTGCTATTATGACCACAAATCATAAGTCTCTTTTCAGACTTTTAACCATATTAACGGTAGTTGCTTACATATATGCATCATTTGGTCTTGTGGATAGTTGTCTCATTATATATTTACATATATATAATAAGAAATCATATCTTCTTATTTTTATACGACCGACCGCAAAATCAGACCATTCTAGGTAAAATGAATGTCCCATTTCAAATTTTTAAGCTCTTTAATTTTGACCACATTTATTTTGTGTCAGAAACTTATATTATGTCAAAAATTTGATCACAATCCAAATTCAGACACTATCAAGCTTGAATATTGTGTCCAAACTTGCCCCAACTGTTCAAGGTTCGACCTCTGCGATTGTATCAGGCTGCGCTCTGCGAAGCATTTTATTATAACATATAAACAAGTTGCTTTTTTTAAAAAAAGAAAAGCAATACATGAACCTAAGACCGCTGACTGGTTATCAAAAGATTGTTGATGAATTTTTGTTTGCTTTTGAATTGAAATAATTGACTGTGAATAGAAGAAGATAATGATGAAGTTAAACTACCTTTATTAAAAATATGTAATAGTGTGTACATTCTTGCACAAGTCAGTTGACAGCAATGTTGGATAGTTGTGAATAGAAAAGTGTATATACATTTTGTACAGCTACTCAGTGTTCTCCCCAGGCTGTTTTAGCGTCACGGTGCCGCGACGCTATATTTTTTTCCCGTGATGCTATAATAATTTCATGACCCTATAATTATTTTGAGGATGCTATTTTCTTCTCTCTATCGTAAAACCATGTCCGAAATTTTGAACTTTCATCTTATTACCGCTTGTGATCATAAAAATTATATCACCTTTAATTGTAATCCTGCAAGTCGGACACTGGAGACAATTTAGACTAGAGTGATTAAATAGGTGTTAATTGCCCTTTGGGTGATAACTGTTTGATATCGAATACCCCAAGCTGACACTTGTGACATGACTTATACCACGTGGTCCAATCGCAAATTTCGACATGCAGAAAATGTAATCAGAAAATCATAAAACAATTGAAATCTACGTTTGCATAATGAAAATTCAAAGATGCAAACGATTTATCTCTTTAGAAAAGAGGTTTGGTCGTATGTTTTACTACTTTCAAAATTACTTTCTTTCCTTCCGTACTACTTGTCAATCAAGACCGTATATAAAACATTTCGATTTTGAGCTAAATAAGTTTGATACTTATTTAGAAAGTGATCATAATTGGCTTTAGATAATGTTTCATCCCTTTAATGCATTAAAAGCTTCATATGCATTCCCAATCTCTTGTCAAATATTGTTTATTTTCGTAAATTTTCCTTGGCCGACATTGAAATATTTGTGTAAACTACGGATCGAACCGGGCCAGATACGATAAAATCCGCATTTTACGATAATGACTACAGATGCACAAATGGTACAGTTGACAGAAAAATTATCTCATAAGAGAAAACTATGCATATCAAACGCATTAACCGACAAATTGTTAGAACTTCTTACTAAATGTATTCTTATGAGTACCATGAAACAATGAATTTCATAGACATGACAAAGAAAAATTGAAATTTTATTGCTATATGATACTTTCTTCCTTTTAAATAAAATTCATTCATTCACTCATTGGGTAGGTAGAGTAACTGGAACCACATTTAGCGTCACGGTGCATGACGCTATATTTTTCATTGTTTCATAGTACTCAATGAATTAGTCCCAGTTGCTTCTTTATATCAAAATGATATATACTTTTAACAAAAGTTAAGCTACTTTAATCAGTATATTGAAACAATGCATTTTCAAAAGAAAACAAAGTGAGAGGTTTGGCTAGCCATAAAACCAGGTTCAATCCACCATTTTCTACATAAGAAAATGCCTGTACCAAGTCAGGAATATGACAGTTGTTATCCATTCGTTTGATGTGTTTGAACTTTTGATTTTGCCATTTGATTGAGGACTTTCCTTTTTGAATTTTCCTCGGAGTTCAGTATTTTTGTGATTTTACTTTTTATTTATATTTGGCCCAAAAGGAAAAAAAATAACTATAAATGGATATAGAAAACATAAATTGAAACAACTGTTATCATGGGTATAGTTTAATTGTATTCTCAGTTATGATTTGAACAATATAAACATATCACATAAAGGAAATAGAGCATCACCGCGAAGCGACAAATAACATTGAAAAAAATAGTTTTTTTTACGCCAAATGTGATGCTATCCAAAATTTCTGGGGAGAACACTGCAGCTACTATTTGAATATACATTTTAAAGCTCGACTATTTCATTTATTACTAGAGATTGTAAATCATTATTTCATAATCCTATTGCAAATTCCAGTTTCTGCAAACTGGATGTATAATGCAAATTGCACAAACCAATCGCAATATAAATTTAAGCACTCAGTTTGCTTTATAATCTGGATGCATTTATTTTATCTATCATATCTTTATATTTTGTTTCCTGCATGGATGCCTTCATATTCTCAACTCGTTATTGAAGTTGTCTGTACTCATGGTAGATGTTGTATAGATAAATTTAAAGTCCATTTTCCATGTGAAGTGAAACCCTCTGGCATGCAACTTATAATAGAAGGTTTCGTATATTTTTCTTGAGAGTAACACACCAGCGACTCTTTTCACAAAAAAATCTTACGATTAAAATTAATCGTAAGTTATACTGAAATGTGTATGACTTACGAGTATTTTTACTCTTAAGATTTTTTGTGAAAAGAGCCGCAGCTTCATTTGGACCTCTTATATAGAGACTTATTTTGGATTCATAAAACATCTCAAATTTTAAGGATTTCCCGATTTTACTTAAATCAATCCAAATATTCTACAGGAAACTTGGTTTTGAAGAATATCTTATTTTCAGAAGTTTTATGAATACCTGAACATACTCTCAAAAGAACCAATTTATATAAAAAGACATCATGGACATGTAGATATAAACAGATACCAGGATTAACATGTTGTACGCCAGACGCGAATTAAGTCTACAAAGAATCATCAGTGACGCTCGAATAAAAGTAATTAAAAAAGCCAAATAAATTACGAAGTTAAATAATCTATTCCTTGGGTAGAAAATCCTTGGCATTTCGAAAATGTCAAAGTTTTTAAAAGGACAGTGACTCAAAAAAGAAAACAAAAGAGAAACAGCTAGAGGTCACAATACCGTAAGCAATGATGACCGTGCTTGAAAGTCACATCAAGCTCTTACTGCCATGTCCTGAATTTAGATGAGAAAAGCAAAAATTCACATTCGCAAGTGAAATTAATATTTATCATTTGTTTATGCATGAACGTGGTATTTTTGCGCAAGAAATAGTAGATAGAAAGCATACACACTGATACTCTGGATAAGAATACGTATTTGCGTCATCACGTATATTAATCTGACTAATAGTTAAATTTGGATGTCAAACTACCTACCTGAAGTGTTTTGACTCCAGATTCATTGACATTTTATCTGGAATTTTTGTGAATGCAAACCGATAGTGTGCGTGTTAACAGGGTGATGTATAATGTGAATGAATCAAGGATAGCTGGTCAACATATTGAATACAATTTTCAAAACTGTACCATAGTACAAATATTTAGATGCTATAAGGTTGAACTAATAAAAGAAAAAGAAAAAAAAGAATTGAAATTTTATAATAAACATGCATTCCTGTTAGTGAACTTTTTCCGAAAATAGCTAGAATATAATATCAATCAACACAAATGTCAAGTACCGGTAGTTACGGATGGACATTTTATTTATCAAATGAATCTCTTTCTAAAGTCTAACATTCCACGTAGTCTATATGAATATATTGCTATACAAAATATAAGCAGAGACTTATAAATCCCTACTAAAACAGTATAAAGTAATTGGCATTACGATAGTAATTAATTTTGTTTTACGTTTTTTTGTGAGATGCAAGGAATTAAAATCCTTGTAAATTGAAACCACTCAAGTATTTTTTCATTCATGACCGTTTAAAATTTACATATTTAGCTAACTTTGGGTATGCACCCCTGCTCATTTATGCTCATACGTTACGTATAATTTTCATAAATGTAATGACTGTTCAAACTTATGAGACATAATGCACATATACATTACAATTTTAATTATATTCTATAATTATTAGGAATAAATTCAGTCTCAGTTTTACCTTAACAATGAATATTCTCTTAGTCTGGTAGTATCTATTAAAGAAATTAGATATTTTTTTTACAGAAAAATCCTTTTGTTTGATTATCTTTCTACTTTCCGACCACTGTGTGTCTGACCTAAGATAAATATTTTTAACAGAAATATCGTTTTCTTAATTTTCTTCATGCTTTCCGACATTTTCTCATGCTATGATTAAAATACTAAATATCAAATGATAAACGTTCAGAAATAATCAGTTTATCCCGGTTCATTGTATATCAATAAACTATTCCCAGGTTTATTTAAGGCTACACACACAACGCGTAGAGGGACCGTATCAAAGCATAAATTATATAATTGTGTTATCATTATACTTGATATTTAATAAACATTCACATTATTAAAAACATATGTTTTATCAAAAGGCAAATAGGTTCTAATGTATAAACGATTTTAGAATGCAAAATAGTCTTTCTTGTTTTACTTTCAAATCTACAAATGAACTTTGCCGGATTGTTGAAATATACAATGTCACGTAGAGGGACCGCATCAAAGACATAAATAACTACCTGTATAAATGATGGGAAATTTTCGAGATGTTCCGAGAATCGTGATTCCGAAGATATCGAGTGGCCCATAGACACTTCCAAAACTCGCCAATATATGCAAAAAAAACTTTTGAAAAGTTTGAAGCTATTGCCAAAAGAAGAATTTTAACTGTAATTTTGTAAAAACAAGATGTCAAGAAAATTTTCTGTTACATGAATCCTCCTTACCATGAAATCATAATATCTAAACTTTAAAAGTTTATTAAGATTTTTTCCTTGAACTTAAATTTAAGCAGTAGTAATAAATGAATGCTGACTTTATTTTCAGCTCAATATGGAGAAAGAGTCGAAGAAAGCAAAATCTCAGGAAAGTGAAAGAAGGAAGCGTAAAGAACTGCTTGAAGAAAGATGAAAAGAAAAGTAGAGGAAAGCAGAAAAAGATAGATGAATCTTCAGATGCATGTAATTCCCAAGAAAACCAGCAAGATAAAGAGGGTGCATCACCATCACGACCAACATCACCTGAAAATTGTTCCATATGTTTGGGTGACTTACAAAACAAATCATTCACCGACAGTTGTTTTCATATGTTCTGCTTTGTTTGTTTGAAGGAATGGTCTAAAGTAAAGGCTGAATGTCCACTCTGTAAGCAGAAGTTCAAGAATATCATTTATAATGTCAATTCATATGAAAAGTTTGATCGTTACAATATTGAAGAAGAGGCTAATAAAAGTCGATGGGAAAGAGATGGAACAAGATTTAGGTATAGAACAACTTTGACCTTTGAACGTAGACTTACTATAGGTCCAGAACATAATTATACTCAACCAATTGCCAGGCCATCTAATGTTACCACAAGATCTCATTGGAGAAGACATCGAGAACCAGCAACATCAGAATTCCGTAGAAGAATCTACACTAATGGAATGCAAGCAGAAGAGGTAACTGATAGAAGACTTAGAGTAAGGGACACAACTCCTAATTTTTACAGACAAAATCCTGCAACAATGCATAGATTGGTTCCTTGGTTAAATCGAGAACTTAATTCTCTACTTCAAAATCAGCCTGACCATGTGCAGCTTGTTATAGAAATAATAATGGGACTTATTAAATCTCACTCAATTGACAGTGAAGAATTTTACCAACATGTGTATCCGTATGTTGGACGACATACTCGACACTTCATGCATGAGTTTTTATGTTTTGCCAAATCACCCTACAACATGATAGACTACGATGCTCAAGTTATTTACCAGCCAGGACCTGTTACATTGGATTCAGATAGCAATGATTCATCTGTTGACATTGATGATGAATATTTAGATGAAATCATTGATATTGAAGATGAAAATTCAAATCCTAGATCACCTCAGGTTGACAGAAGGGGAAATCATCCTTTAAGCAGTGTGTCTAACTTGTCACCATTGTTTAGGAGTGTCAGAGATATACTTGAGGCTGAATCACCTGTTAGTTCAATGACGCTTCCATTATCAGTGTCTGGTTGGGATTCCCCAACACCAGGACCATCATGGATGTCCTTGGCAGCCGATCTGGAATTGCCAATATCTAATGCAACAGAAAATATACCAGTTGAAGGAAATAGAGCATCTTCGCGATTGACATAGCCTCTACTTCAGATTCCGATTCTGATTCTACTCAGTCAGCTGATAGTAATGGTAGTGACATTGTTTTGTCAAAGTTGACAAACCATGGGAAGAAAGGTCACCAATTATGTTGTCCTCAGATAGTTCTGATGTCGAAAGAAATCTTTTCTTAGATTTTGAGCATAAACATTATAATTTAAAGAAGAAAAACTAAAGAAAGAGCATAAAAGCACAAGGAACATAAAAGGACAGTCGAGAAAATTCTAAAGATAGACATAAACACAAAAACGGAAGAAGCACCACTCTTTAGATAAGTCTCATAGACATTCATCCAAACACAGGGATTCTTGTAGTTCAAGGTCATCCTCGAAACATGGGGAAAATGAACAATCAACATCTAAAACTAAGAATTCTGAAGCAAATTTGGATAAAAGTTCAGAAATAATCATAAATACAGAAAAACATCATCATAAAAAGCTTAAAAAACATAAAGAAGATGAACAAAGACACAAATCAAAATCTAACAAAAAATTGAAATCTGTTATAGTTTTACCAACTGCAGGAAATAATGAAATTCAAAATGGCGTTAATAGATTGTCTTCTGAAAGCTTGTTCCCGTCAGCTTTTGCAATGATTAATCACACTTCTACTTCAAGCTCTCAATCTGTTTCATCATACAAGAAACATTCTTCTGGACACAAAAAGTCAAGCAAGTTAATTGATATTGTACCAAAGCTGTTGGATAAATTGAACACAGATTCTAGTAAATCAGAGGTGCAGAAGAGTCTGCCTCTATTCCCAGGTTTATTTAAGGCTACACACACAACGCGAGAGGGACCGTATCTAAGCATAAATTATATAATTGTGTTATCATTATACTTGATATTTAATAAACATTCACATTATTAAAAACATATGTTTTATCAAAAGGCAAATAGGTTCTAATGTATAAACGATTTAAAATGCAAAATAGTCTTTCTTGTTTTACTTTCAAATCTACAAATGAACTTTGCGGATTGTTGAAATATACAATGTCACGTAGAGGACCGCATCAAAGACATAAATAACTACCTGTATAAATGATGGGAAATTTTCAAGATGTTCCGAGAATCGTGATTCCGAGGATATCGAGTGTCTATGGGCCACTTGATATCCTCGGAATCACGGGGTTCACGCAAAAAAAACTTTTGAAAAGTTTGAAGCTATTGCCAAAAGAAGAATTTTAACTGTAATTTTGTAAAAACAAGATGTCAAGAAAATTTTCTGTTACATGAATCCTCCTTACCATGAAATCATAATATCTAAACTTTAAAAGTTTATTAAGATTTTTTCCTTGAACTTAAATTTAAGCAGTAGTAATAAATGAATGCTGATTTTATTTTCAGCTCAATATGGAGAAAGAGTCGAAGAAAGCAAAATCTCAGGAAAGTGAAAGAAGGAAGCGTAAAAGAACTGCTTCGAAGAAAGATGAAAAGAAAAGTAGAGGAAAGCAGAAAAAGATAGATGAATCTTCAGATGCATGTAATTCCCAAGAAAACCAGCAAGATAAAGAGGGTGCATCACCATCACGACCAACATCACCTGAAAATTGTTCCATATGTTTGGGTGACTTACAAAACAAATCATTCACCGACAGTTGTTTTCATATGTTCTGCTTTGTTTGTTTGAAGGAATGGTCTAAAGTAAAGGCTGAATGTCCACTCTGTAAGCAGAAGTTCAAGAATATCATTTATAATGTCAATTCATATGAAAAGTTTGATCGTTACAATATTGAAGAAGAGGCTAATAAAAGTCGATGGGAAAGAGATGGAACAAGATTTAGGTATAGAACAACTTTGACCTTTGAACGTAGACTTACTATAGGTCCAGAACATAATTATACTCAACCAATTGCCAGGCCATCTAATGTTACCACAAGATCTCATTGGAGAAGACATCGAGAACCAGCAACATCAGAATTCGTAGAAGAATCTACACTAATGGAATGCAAGCAGAAGAGGTAACTGATAGAAGACTTAGAGTAAGGGACACAACTCCTAATTTTTACAGACAAAATCCTGCAACAATGCATAGATTGGTTCCTTGGTTAAATCGAGAACTTAATTCTCTACTTCAAAATCAGCCTGACCATGTGCAGCTTGTTATAGAAATAATAATGGGACTTATTAAATCTCACTCAATTGACAGTGAAGAATTTTACCAACATGTGTATCCGTATGTTGGACGACATACTCGACACTTCATGCATGAGTTTTTATGTTTTGCCAAATCACCCTACAACATGATAGCCTACGATGCTCAAGTTATTTACCAGCCAGGACCTGTTACATTGGATTCAGATAGCAATGATTCATCTGTTGACATTGATGATGAATATTTAGATGAAATCATTGATATTGAAGATGAAAATTCAAATCCTAGATCACCTCAGGTTGACAGAAGGGGAAATCATCCTTTAAGCAGTGTGTCTAACTTGTCACCATTGTTTAGGAGTGTCAGAGATATACTTGAGGCTGAATCACCTGTTAGTTCAATGACGCTTCCATTATCAGTGTCTGGTTGGGATTCCCCAACACCAGGACCATCATGGATGTCCTTGGCAGCCGATCTGGAATTGCCAATATCTAATGCAACAGAAAATATACCAGTTGAAGGAAATAGAGCATCTTCGCCGATTGACATAGCCTCTACTTCAGATTCCGATTCTGATTCTACTCAGTCAGCTGATAGTAATGGTAGTGACATTGTTTTTGTCAAAGTTGACAAACCATGGGAAGAAAGGTCACCAATTATGTTGTCCTCAGATAGTTCTGATGTCGAAAGAAATCTTTTCTTAGATTTTGAGCATAAACATTATAATTTAAAGAAGAAAAAACTAAAGAAAGAGCATAAAAAGCACAAGGAACATAAAAAGGACAGTCGAGAAAATTCTAAAGATAGACATAAACACAAAAAACGGAAGAAGCACCACTCTTCAGATAAGTCTCATAGACATTCATCCAAACACAGGGATTCTTGTAGTTCAAGGTCATCCTCGAAACATGGGGAAAATGAACAATCAACATCTAAAACTAAGAATTCTGAAGCAAATTTGGATAAAAGTTCAGAAATAATCATAAATACAGAAAAACATCATCATAAAAAGCTTAAAAAACATAAAGAAGATGAACAAAGACACAAATCAAAATCTAACAAAAAATTGAAATCTGTTATAGTTTTACCAACTGCAGGAAATAATGAAATTCAAAATGGCGTTAATAGATTGTCTTCTGAAAGCTTGTTCCCGTCAGCTTTTGCAATGATTAATCACACTTCTACTTCAAGCTCTCAATCTGTTTCATCATACAAGAAACATTCTTCTGGACACAAAAAGTCAAGCAAGTTAATTGATATTGTACCAAAGCTGTTGGATAAATTGAACACAGATTCTAGTAAATCAGAGGTGCAGAAGAGTCTGCCTGCTTCATCAGATCAAATGATAACATCGACTGTTACTTCGTGTAAACCCAATAATTTGTTTGTGCCATTTCATATACAGACTAGTGATCAAAATGGCTTACAGAAAAGTAAACATGATGAGACAGAAACAGAATCAAAGAGCACAACAAATATTACGAGAGAATCTACTCCATATCACATAGAAGACAGTATTTTAAGTTTAGAAAACAGTAGACGTTGTTTGAAATGTGGACTTCTGTACATACCAGAACTTCTAGACAATTTTGACATATGTTTTACATGTAAAAAGAAAAAAGTTTGTGAAACTGAAAGTAGGGGATTTTCCAATGAATTGAGTGAGCTGTTTCAGGATAACATATATGCTTCAACATCTAGCCATACAAATACATTAAAAAATCATGGAAATGACAATCAGGATAACACTGACACTAAAACTTGTCAAGAAATCAGTCAGAACATTGTTATTCAGGAAGGGACTGAAAGTAGCTTACGGCCAGTGCTGAATCAGGTGGATTTGACTTCTATTCATGGGCCTCTGTTAGATATTTCTGAATCTGAAAGTGATGATTGTGAACTAATTGTGACAAAAAGTGACTCCAGCATTCACAAAAATTATTTAGAAAAACCTCTTTGTATAGACATTACAAAACAAATTCATGATGAAAATTTGAATCTGCAATCCATAGGTAGAACAGCTGATGCCACTATGAAATCCCTACTGCAGGACAACACTATGAGTGGTCCTTCAAACATTGTTTACAATAATCCATCAAAGACTTCCCAATCTGTTACCATGGCATCACAGAGTCCTTTACCATGGACTATAAGTAATTCACCAACCCCTTTCTCTGGTGATTGGCCTGGATACATGGCACCAAGTTCTAGTTTACATTCGTCACAGTCAACACTTCAACCAATCTTCCCATATTCAATACCTTCAATTTACTCATTCCCAAGCGACATTTATGCTGGTCATAGACAGCCAATATACTCAAATAGTGATTTTATGTCCGGATATTCATCAAGGAATTGCACTTCTTTTATCGATGATTTACATGCTGATAACTGTTCTCAGAAAAAGCCTATATTTATTGATTTAGATGATCACAGGGAAACCATCACCACTTCTGCATTGCCTGTTTTTTCTTCTGAAAAAATCTGCTTGTCGGATTCAGAGGATTCAACCAGTGCAGACGTAGAAAATGTATCTGCAGGACAAGTATAGCAAATAGCCAAAATGTAACTTCAACCCAAAGCTTATTAATATTGAATGATTCAGAAGATGTAAGTGATGATGAAACAGCATATGAAATGGATACTGACCAAGACAGCTGTGATACAAACAACTCATTGACAAATAAATCGTCAGCAAATCATGAGTGTAATTCTCAGTCGGAAAAATATGAATGTAGTGAAAACGTAATTAATGATGTGGACATGACGTCTACCTCTGAATGGCTGGAAGATGCTTTAAAAAGGAAAGAAAATCAATCAAATTCAAACACTGAAGAAAAGAAGGAGGATTATAACAGCGATAAATTACAAGGAGAAAAATTTGATGAAGAAAATGAACTTTCAACTTCTGACTTGGATTGTGAAATGTCAACACAGGTTTCAGAAGTTCCTACAGCTCTAGATAAGAAACTTGAAGGTATGACAGAGTTTTCCTCATCAGTGCTGCAAGGAATTGAAAAGGACAATAGACTCACCTTTCACAATATATTATCTGAAGCAAAATGTGGAAATCCTAGTAAAGTCGATGTTATGGAAAAGCAGGAGGAAAGTAAATTATCACAATCTAACCGATCAAAGGTTGATTCATCAGAGAGTAATATAGGCTCTATACCAAACTGTCCAGAATATAACACTGATCATTTTTCCCAAAGTAATTCTTTGTTCGTGCATAATTCAGAATACCAGATGGACAGTTTAGTAAGTAATATGAATGGAAATTTGAATAGTATAGATGAATTTGAGATAGATTCATTATGTGCTAATAGTGCTTCTATGAATTCAAAGGATAACTTTTACAAGTTCATGAACAAAAATAGCAGTAAAAGAGGTGTGAGGAGTCCTACTTCTGTTACTATGGAAACAGATCCTGTTGAAAATATTGAAATGAATTATGATTCTTCTATGTCAAAACCATTTTCACTTCCGCTGTTTCCTTTTGAAGCAATCTCGGGAAGTTATGTGTCAGACAGTATAACACAAGGGACAGCAGTTATCTCCCCTGAGATAAATAACCAATTATCTTCTGCTGATGGTGAGCAAAGATCAGACAATGATAAGAGAGAAGAAAATGGACAAGAAAATATGGATAATGATGATCAATTAACAATCACCGATGACCATCAAGATACCACAAATGACACTGAAAATTTAATTGGTTCAAATTTGACAGAATTTTCTTCTGAATCTGACAGGGAAAACGATTTCACCAATGGTTCTGATGACAGTAGCAGTAGTAAAACAGTAAAATTTAGAGTTGATATATTACATTCTGAAAGGGATTTGTCTGATAACTTTGCCAATATATTTGAAAGTAGTGATAGTAATTAAATATCATAGTGTTGTCCAGCAAATGTATTCTTGATTCTAAATATCTCAATTTCAAATAAACAAAACCATAGAAAAGTAATAATAATATTATTTATATTGGCATTAATTATAGTTTTGTACTGTGTACAATATTTTGTTTATCATGTTTATTTTTCTTTATTTTGATTGTACAAATAAAGATAATCAAAATGAAGTACAGTATGATATTTTTCAATCGTTAAAATTTTAATCTTAATTTATGCTATGGATTTTGAAACCCAATTGCAGTAGTGTATTTCACATTAGTCATTCATTATTAAGAAAAAATGGTATGTACCGGTATGTAAGGTGTAAATTGAGTTTAAAAGTTAACATTAAAAAAAAAATGTCTGGTCAGAGTACAAAATGATGTATTACTTATCTTTAAATTTCTTTTCTGTCTGTCTTTTGTTCTTTTTGTCCATAGAAGAAGGTAGTTTTCTATTATTTCTAATCGTGTGATTCAAAAAGGTCAAGATTAATCCAAATTTTGCTATTTTACTCAATTTTCAGTTGTTTTCTGTGACATTAAAAATGCATTCTACATTCAATTTTCATGTTAATTATGAATTATGTAAATTTTTGTTGCTTCACCATTAGTCTCTAATTAGTACAAATGGAAACATGCATTGTTGTAATTTGAAAAAAAAATATATTCAAGAGTATCATGAGTATTATCTCTCTTTTCCAATAAAAATTCCATAAAAAATATTTCTGTTTTTTCCAGACATGAACAAAACAAGCATTAACAAGCCAAGTTTAATACCTAAATATATCTTCTCTATAACATTTAGTGTAAGAGTTATTAATGGTATATACAATTTTTTATTTAAAAAGGCATGTAATGGATTGAGTTCACAAGGCAATAATATGAACAGAAATGTTAAGAGATATATTTTTATACAACCGCAAAAATTTTGCGGTCGTAAATTGGTATCACGTCGCTGTCGTCGTCCGAAGACACATTGGTTTCCGGACAATAACTTTTGTTTAAGTGTATGGATTTCTATGAAATTTTACCTTAAGGTTTATGACCACAAAAGGGAGGTTGGGATTGATTTTGGGGGTTATGGTCCTAACAGTTCAGGAATTAGGGGCCAAAATGGGGCCCAAATAAGCATTTTTCAAGTTTCCAGACAGTAACGTGAAATGGTGTATGAATCTCTCTGAAATTATACCACAAGTTACCATATCACAAAGGGATGGTAAGAATTTGCTTTGGGGGGTTATGGCTTAAACTGTTTAGGAATTAGGGGCAAAAAAGGGGGAAAAACAAGGGTTTATAAGAAAGAAGATGTGGTATGATTGCCAATGAGACAACTGTCTCATTGGCAATCATACCACATCTTCTTCCAGGTTAATGGACAATTACTTAAGTACAAAACATAATTTTAAAGCAGTGTAAGGGAGGTAATTCAAACACATATTGTCAAATTACCTCCCTTACACTGCTTGTAAATTATTTATAAAGAAATGTATTGTCTTTAGGTGATTAGCTGTCAATTTATTTTTAGAAGTTACTATTTTAAAAATGTTTAATAAAGGTAATTTAATTATAGCCATGATTATGTATGTGAAGGAATTTTATTTTAGATATTACTATTTAATGTTGCTGATGGAGGCTTTTTAATTTTAGGCATGATTATGATGTCATTTTCTATTTTAAAATTATTTAATTTTAGCCATGATTATGTATGTGAAGGAATTTTATTTTTAGATATTACTATTTAATGTTGCTGATGAAAGTGTTTTAATTTTAGGCATGATTATGATGTCATTTTCTATTTTAATACTTTTATGATGTATTAAAATGGGTTTTTATGGTTGCAAAGTCCTAGCTGTCAATTTATTTTTAGAACTTACTTTTAAATGCTGATGAAGGAATTTTATTTTTAGATATGTCTATTAAAAGTTGCTGATGAAGGTTTTTTAATTTTAGTCATGACTATGATGTCATTTTCTATTTTAATACTTTTATGATGTATTTAAATGGGCTTTTATGGTTAAAAAAAAGCATTTTTCTAGTTTCCAGACAGTAACTTGTGATTAAGTGTATGGATCTCTCTAAAATTGTATTACTAGGTTCCATACTACACAGGAAAGACTGCAATTGAGTTTGATGTTAATGCTAAAAGGGGGATTCAAAAAGTTTAGGGGGAATGGGGGGTTTCCAATTTTTTTTTAAAAGGGTTCATATTTTTTTTTCAAAATTTTCAAAATTTCAAATTTTTGAAAAGTTTCAAGAAGAAATCTTCAATTGCACAGTATTGCTCATTAGATTTGTAAGATCTTTGACCACATTTATTTTGTGTCAGAAACCTTTATTATGTCAAAAATTTGATCATAATCCAAATTCAGATAGTATCAAGCTTGAATATTGTGTCCAAATTTGCCCCAACTGTTCAGGGTTCGACCACTGCGGTCGTATCAGGCTGCGCTCGGCGAAGCATTTTATTATCAATTTGATTTTATTATTTGTAAATTTGTATTTTTTTGTTAGATTATTTGATGGAAGTTAGCACGTTTTAAACAGATTGCTTTAGTTGTACTTACACACTGTATATACATTTTTGAATATACAAATGTTTCAATTTTTTATTACTCACTTCCAAAGTAATTTTTAAAAGCAAAAATTTCCATTTTAATTTGATAACAAGTTATTATCCTTTCTTTGATGGATTGGCTTTCTGCAACAAGGAACAGTCACTAGATATTGATTCTATTTCCCAATCAAAACAGTTCACTATTTCAAACTTTTAAAATATCCAGAGAAAGATCTATAGTATTATTTTATATATGCAGTGCCGGATAAACTGCTTTTATGAAGATACATAATAAAGAGTTTTTTTTACAAGTCAGTTAAAGGGGATTTCCCACTTATTTAATTAATGCATTTAGCTCTTTATTGAAGACAAAAAGCAAAACATGAATGAAAGGAAGGGAAATAACTCTTATCAGATATGTTAGATTATAATCAGATTTATATGACTTACAGAAATGACTTTAAGAAAATAGTTATTCTTATTCGTAAATTTAAAATAAAGTTGAATATATTTTATATAAGTATTATTTGGGGTACTTCAAATTTATTAGACTTTTATATTAGCTTAAGGATTAAATTGTATTGTAGATCACTCACAGAAATTAAGGAAAATTTGACATTTTTAAGCAAGTTTGTTATTGAAATTTGGTGAAGCTGTTTTTGTCTCGCCTGCAACGAAAGTCACAAGAGGCGAGACATTGGTGTTGCTTTAAAGGTGGTGGCAACAATTGTTAAGTTTTCTGCTTAAGTCAGTTTGATAGGAACTACTTGTGATAGATCAATGACATTTTCTATAAAGTTGCATTACTTTCAGTACATATCAATTTGACAACTACTTTGAGGCCCTGTCCCCTAGGTAATGGTCCATTGACTTTGAATTTATTAGCAATTTTCAATGTTTAAGTTTTTTTCTTAAGTCAGTTTGATAGGAACTTCTTGTGATAGATCAATGATATTTTCTATAAAGTTTCATTACTATCAGTACATATCAGTTTGTTGACTATTTGAGGCCCTGTCCTGTAGGTCCTGGTCAAGTGACTTTTAATTAATTAGCAATGTTGCTGTCCATCGGATTGTTTTTCTCTGAATGTTTGGCGAGACATATCTCTCAGTGCCAACAGTTTATTATGTGTTTTGAATGTTCATTAACCAGATTTTTATCCTTTGTACAAATTAACACAAAAAAATTATTTCAATAGAATACATGTATGCTATGGAATAAAAGAATGTCCATGTTGAATGATATTTCATCATTTGATTCACTTGATTATATCCACATTTGAGAAGTACATTAACATGAATTTAGCTCATTAATGTAGTTAGTAAGAATTACAGATCTATGTGTATTGAAACAAATGTTATTTTCCTATAACTGTTTATTTATATACATCTATATTCTCTACTGTACATTTTTCTTCCTATTATTAAAATCCAAAAAAGAAAGATAGTTTTACCTCTTCAAAGTAAAAAAGTTTGTACATATTGAACATCATTTTCTGTAGCACTTTAAAATGCATTTATAATAAAGGATAGATTTAAATAATGATTTCAGTCACTTTGTTTCTGATATGGTATGATTAACCATTTTTTACATTATAAGTTAAGCATTTAACAACAGTTTGAGTTTTTTTGTCTGCATACTCATAAAATTCTTTTCCCTACATTACTTATTCAGTATTATTTTTATCTTCCAACATGGTGCTTTTCTGCATTATTCAATGGAAGGAATTAAAAAAGGGCATGTTAGTTATCAATGAAAACAATCAGATTGTACAACAACTGAACTTAATCACTGAAATAAACTTTATCTAACTGTGGATTGCTTAAGAGCCAAAATATTTTGTTTAATTCAGTTCATATTATCATGATTGTTATTTGTAAGATAGATCATATTTATTGATAAATATAATTTGTCATTTACCCTTTTTGGATATTGGTTTTAATTTGTGCTGTTTTATTTGATTCATAATGAATTTGATCATTAGAATTATTTATTATATACTAAGTAGTAAATACAAGTAAATTGTATGTGTAATACAATCGATGGCAATCATGCTATATCAAACATCTGTGATGATATCGATATCAGTCACGGTTGCAAAGGCTTTATCACACCCTAAATCTGTATGACGCCACGTTGTCGACATCAGTCACTGTTTTAAAGGCTTTATCAAACCCCTAATCTGTATGACATCACGCCACATGAAAAAACATCTACTTGAGATTTATAATAAAATGTATATGATGTGACTTTTTCAATATCACACACCGTATCAACCCTCAACCAATATAATTTCTTGGGATTATATTGGTCTCTCAGGTTGATATGGATGTGATATTGAAAAAGCCATATAATATTCTCTATGTATTATAATTATGGTAGGACAATTCCTGGAAGGTTTCGTTTAAATTGTATGTCATAGGGACTAAAACAGTCAGATCTAGAAAATATTGAAATGATATTGTTTTTATTCTATGTTATGTTATATTTGTTACCCTAAATAAAAACAAAATAGCAGAGTATATAAAATATGGGTAGAAGGATCTTGCATTATTGGAATTGAAAAAATTGAAAGAAAGTGGTAATATTATAGACAGTTCATAATTAAATATGGTTTTGCAATTAATGTAGCAATATATGAGCTGTGATGGCTAGAAATCAACCTTATGCAAATGAATATCAATACATCTGTTAACCTATTTCGGGTTGAAAAATATCTATGCAAAGTATGTAACTGTTTGAAAATTGGGTTGTTATAAGAACCCTACAAAACAGACCAACATTCATCTTTTATTTCATATTTGAATGTTCCAAAATCAATCAAAGTCTTGAACATGTACGTACATGTATACATGCACTTGCATAAGGTCTATTTCTATCCAACGCAGCTCATATCTATGCCACAATCTAAGGGAAATAATTTCTGTTTATGCATCCATATTCCTTAATCATGTGAAATTCATATTTCTGGCAACTTTTAAAATTTAGTTATGAAAATAAGTTAAAACAAGAATGTAGGGAATCTTTTAAAGTTATTTTATTAAATCAATTATGATATTTTACTGCTATATGGAACTTTTTGGAATTGGCTTTTCTTAATTTTACAGTTTGATCAAGTCTATTAACTTGATCCTGTCACAACCTTATGTCTCCATATTATTTAGGTCAACCTATTGGTGTGGTTCACGCCTATGACAAAAGTCGCAGTATGTGAGACATAGGTATTATAATCTGGGGCGTAAACTATTTGTATAAGGCATTATATTTTAGAAGCTAGAAGACCTGGATGCTTCATACCTTGTATGCAGATAAGTTTCCGTCTGTTTTATGTCCATTCTCCTTGTCATGACCTCATTTTCATGGTTTAGTGACTGCTTGAAAAAAATTACTGTTTTTTTTTAAAGTGAAATACTTTCTTATTATGAGTAATAGGATAACTATATTTGGTATATGGGTTCCTTGCAAGGTCTACATGTCTGTAAGCTAGGGTTCACCTTCCCTCGACCTCATTTCATGGATCAGTGATCAAGGTTAAAGTTACTTCTTTAGAAGTCTGTATCTCAGATACTATGAGAAGTAGGTCAACTATATTTGGTGTATGGAATGATTGTAAGGTGTACATGTCCGACTGGCAGGTTTCATTTGACATTAACCTCATTTTCATGGTTCATTGAAAAAAATGTTTAGTTTTTGTGGTTTGGTCTATTTCACAGATACTATAAGCAATAGCTCAATTATATTTGGATTATAGAATAATTGTAAGGTGTACATGTCTGTCTAGCAGGTTTAATATAACTGTGACCTCATTTTCATGGTTCATTGGTCAATGATATATTTTGTGGTTATGTTAGTTTATAAGTTACTATAAACAATAGGTCAACTATATTTGGTTCTAGAAAATGGTTGTAAGGTGTACATGTCTGTCTGGCAGGGTTGATATATCCTTAAGGTGTACATGTCTGTCTGGCAGGGTTGATATATCCTTGACCTTATTTTCATGGTTCATTGGTTAATTTTAAGATTTTCTGGTTTGATCTGTTTCTCAGGTACTATAAGTGATAGGACCACTATATTTGGTCTATGGAATGATTGTTAGGTGTACATGTCTGTCTGGCATGGTTCATTGAATTGTGACTTCATTTTTATGGATCATTGATAATGTTAAGTTTATGTGATACTTGTAGTAATACCTTCATATTACAGACTTTCTACATGAATTCAATCCTAAGTAAAACAGGCGAGATATTTCAGCATGTGCACTCATGTTATACCTTTCTTTTATACCTATCTTTAGCATTACACATCAGATGATTTCATTTTTGACATGAACAAATTTCAGTTTTTATTTTAGAATCATTCGCTTTCAAAAGTATGATTAAGCCAATCAGATTTCAGTTGTTATAATTTTTCGGCAACAGATATTCCATGCAAGATATGTGAATAATATACAAATGTAATAATGAGCCAGACTACAGACATTTGCATTTGAAATTCTGTTTGTATGAATGAACATAAGGTTTAATTGATAAATTCAGTAAATAAGTTTATTATTGATCACATTATTTTAGTATTAAGATATCTGTTGCAATTAAATGTAATGTATTTTTTCTTTGACATCAATTGACTGTTCAAGGAAAGAAAAATAAAATGTATGAAGAAGTCTTTAAAAAGTCTTCCATTATTTAGATTATAATTTGTGTTAAATTATAAATAATAATTTATGTTTTTATATTGATTTGTGACGTATCTATTGATTTATGTTTTGTTGTAATTGTAATATACTTGTTACAATCATTGTTGTTATTTATTTCATGCTTATAAAGTCATAGATAATTTCTATAGTGCTTAATATAAAAGCAGATACATCTTTTTAAAATTAAATCTTTCCCATATGTCATTGGTGTTGTAATTTACCCTAGCCAGGAAAACTAAACATTAAGTTTTATATTTAAGAAGACTTGGATTAATCTATATCATGTATACAGGTTTCTGGTGATCTTTTAGATCTTAGATACTAGAAGAAATAGGTCAACTATATTTGGTGTATAACGATTGTAAGGCTGCATGTCCATCTGATAGGGTTCATCTGATTTTGATCCTGTTTTCATAGGTCATTATGTATTCTCAACATTAGCTCAGTCATTGTCAGGAAGATATTTTCTTTGTATTCTTGTTTTTTATTTATTATTAAAGTAGCAAAAAATGTTAATTAGTCTTAGTTATGATCCTACTTTCATGTTCAGCCTATTGACATCACTATAAATACATTTTGGTAAAAGTCACTTCATAATAGTTATTAATAAAAAGAGATGTATGGCAGTGAGACAGCAACCAAACAACACAAACATAGAAGAAATCTAGATGTTACAGTACATACAGTTTTCAAAAGACAGTTGTCTTTACAATATGACAAAAGTCTAAATTGCCCAAGTCTAAAAAAGTTATGAATAAATCAAACTGTCTATGATAGAACTGCCATCAACAACAAATATTTTAAGCAAGAAATAAAACCATAACATTTGAAATAAGACAACCACTGATGAAGTTTCTGGCTTTGGACAGGCTTATTTTAGTCTGGGAATCAGGATTTATTTATTATTTGCAATTAGCTTTGAACTTGCTATCAGTAACTGCCATTACTCGTATATTGGTACTTTGTGTCTTTAGTCTTTTTGTCCCCCGCACAACGTGTTGCGGGGGACATAGAAATACCAGGCATCTGTCCGTCTGTGTGTCCGTCCGTTCAGTCTTGTTAGCGCTATCATGTGTACAACTCTTGCCAGATTTTTATGAAACTTATATCATAGGTTTATATCAGCAATGCCTTGGACAAATTCGAGAATCAGTGCCGATGAATTATTTTTAAAAGAGTTATGCCCCTTGGATACATTAATTATATGGAAAATTGCATCGTTAGCGCTCTCATTTGTTCAATTCTTGTCAGATTTTTATGAAACTTATATCATAGGTTTATATCAGCAATGTCTTGGACCAGTTTGAAAATCATTGCCGATCAATTACTTTTTAAAGAGTTATGCCCCTTGGAAACATTAATTATATGGAAACTTGCATTGTTAGCGCTCTCATGTGTTCAATTCTTGCCAGATTTTTATGAAACTTATATCATACGTTTATATTAGTAATGTCTTGGACATGTTCGAAAATCAGTGACGATCAATTATTTTTAAAAGAGTTATTCACCTTGGAAACATTAATTATATGGAAAATTGCATTGTTAGCACTCTCATGTGTACAATTCTTGACAGAATTTTTTTAAACTTAAATCATAGGTTTATAAAAAGTTTAAAAGAACAAAAAAAAAGTGCTTTTTTGAGTTATTGCCCTTGTACCTTGGATAGATGAAATATGGAGGGGGACATTGGAACTCTGTTCCTTTGTCGTTAGTTGTTTTTGTGCTTTGTATGGATCTGATTAGTTGATCATTTTTAAACTAATTTATATAATTTATTCTTATATTGTGTTGTTACAACACCTTCACAGGTTGGGGGAGGGTTAAGCGCCTGCAAACAAGTGTGTGTGCCTGTCCTTAGAAGCCTGTAATTCAGTGGTAGTCGTTGATTGCTGTCAATCTTATTTTTTTTGGGGGGGTAAAGATTGCATTCATGCAATTAAACCCCTTATGTGACTATCTTGTGAGCTAGTTTTTTCATGCCTCTCTTTTAGAAAACCAAACAAATAGTGCATTGTTGGGAAAATTCTTTACTACATTTCAGCAATGCAATTTTTACCAAAATGATCTATAAGTGTATAACAAAACTTTTCCAGAAAACTAGTTTATTGAAAGTTACATAGTGAATCTATCTGATCTATGAAAAAATAGCCATTAAAGGTAATATACTGAGTAAATAAAGTTAAACAACAAACAATTTTACTTATATATTTTAGCTTGTAAAAATAAACCTACTTTTTAATAAAAACTCGTAACAATAAAGGAATTATTATAATAATGAAATTAAACCATAAGGCACAATTTTGAATAAAAACTCGATTATTGAGATTTCAACTTAAGAACTTTTTAATTCAAAGTTTTGGGCAAAAACAAGCATTTTTCTAGTTTCATGACAATAACTTGTGTGGAAGTGTATGGATCTTTCTGAAATTGTACTACAAGGTTCCATATCACAAAGGAAAGCTGGAATTGAGTTTGGGGTAATTGCCTGAAACGTTTAGGAATTAGGGGCCAAAAGGGGCCAAAATAAGCATTTTCTAGTTTCCAGACAATAACTTGTGTTCAAGTGTATGGATCTCTGAAATTGTACAGCAAGGTACCATACCTCAAAGGAAGGCTGGGATTGAGTTTGGGGTGATGAATCATAAGGGGTTCAAAAATTTGGGGGTGGGGATTTTTTTCCTTTTTTCCTTTTTTTCTTTAAAATTCTCCTGTTGGTTATTTCTGATTTATATTTAAAAGCAAATAATAATGATATGGCAGGAGATACACACCAAACAGGATGTGTAAATTATTATATAATAAGTATTGTGCAATAGCAAGAAATTTTCAATTGCACAGTATTGTGCAATAGCAAGAAATCTTCAATTGCACAGTATTGCGCAATAGCAAGAAATATCCAATAGCACAATATTGCGCAATAGCAAGAAATTGTCAATTGTACAGTATTGCGCAATAGCAAGAAATATTCTATTGCGCAATTGCAAGAAATATTCAATTGCACAGTATTGTGCAAAAGAAGATACTTTGTATAAATTGCTTATTTCTTGACCAATTTCAATGGGGTTTTATTCTTGAACTCTTGGGGTTCTTTAATATGCTGAATCTAACCGTGTTTTAAGTTTTTGGATTTTGGGCCCCGTTTTTAAATTGGTCCACATTGAGGTCCAAAGGGTCCAAAATTAAACTTTGTTAACTTTGTTTGATTTCAACAAAATTGAATATATGGGGTTCTTTGAAATGCTGAATCTAACCATGTATTTAGATTTTTGATTTTTGGGCCCGTTATCAACTTTGTTCACATTGAGGTCAAAAGGGTCCAAAATTAAACTTTGTTTGATTTCATCAAAATTGAATTATTGGGGTTCTTTGATATGCCGAATCTAACCGTGTATTTAGAGTCTTAATTTTGGTCCCGTTTTCAAGTTGGTCTACATTAAGGTCCAAAGGGTCCAAATTTAAACTTAGTTTGATTTTAACAAAAGTTGAATTCTTAGGGTTCTTTGATATGCTGAATCAAAACATGTATTTAGATTTTGATTATGGGCCCAGTTTTCAAGTTGGTCCAAATCGGGTCCAAAATTAAACTTTGTTTGAATTCAACAAAATTGAATATATGGGGTTCTTTGATATGCTGAATCTAACCATGTATTTAGATTTTGATTTTTGGGCCCTGTTATCAACTTTGTCCACATTGAGGTCAAAAGGGTCCAAAATTAAACTTTGTTTGATTTCATCAAAATTGAATTATTGGGGTTCTTTGATATACCGAATCTAACTGTGTATTTAGATTCTTAATTTTGGTCCCATTTTCAAGTTGGTCTACATTAAGGTCCAAAGGGTCCAAATTTAAACTTAGTTTGATTTTAACAAAGTTGAATTCTTAGGGTTCTTTGATATGCTGAATCAAAACATGTATTTAGATTTTGATTATGGGCCCAGTTTTCAAGTTGGTCCAAATCGGGTCCAAAATTAAACTTTGTTTGAATTCAACAAAATTGAATATATGGGGTTCTTTGATATGCTGAATCTAACCATGTATTTAGATTTTGATTTTTGGGCCCTGTTATCAACTTTGTCCACATTGAGGTCAAAAGGGTCCAAAATTAAACTTTGTTTGATTTCATCAAAATTGAATTATTGGGGTTCTTTGATATACCGAATCTAACTGTGTATTTAGATTCTTAATTTTTGGTCCCATTTTCAAATTGGTCTACATTAAGGTCCAAAGGGTCCAAAATTAAACTTAGTTTGATTTTAACAAAATTGAATTCTTACGGTTCTTTGATATGCTGAATCTAAACATGTATTTAGATTTTTGATTATGGGCCCAGTTTTCAAGTTGGTCCAAATCGAGGTCCTAATATTATTTAAAATGTATTTTGCTTACCTAGATTAAAATTGGAGTTATCGTCCTTAGTTCATAATTGTATTTGAACCTACATGTACGAAATTATCATCCAGTTCAAAATATTGCCTTCCATTGCTAACAATACAACTGCAATGTTTAACTTTAAGTTCCCGCTGCAAAATGAAAGCAATCTTTAACCTCCAGTGCTCACAATTACTTTGATTGGTTTATTGTTTTGTACAAAAATAATGCTGTTTGATTTCTAGTTTGAATTGTTCTATATTTTGTCATGTCGCGGCCTTTTATAGTTTACTACTTTACATATGGTATATGGGTTTTGCTCATTATTGAAGGCTGTACGGTGACCTACAGTTGTTCACACCTACGTCATTTGGTCTCTGGTGGAGAGTTGTCTCATTGAAATCATACCACATCTTATTTTTATATTATGAACATGAGACTGGGTTAAACTATATTTTTGTATCTCAATCTTCCCAGGTTTTAGAAGATCCTTATTGGCCCTTTAGTTTTCGTTGCTGTAAATGTTTTACGACTTTTTATGTCAACTGTGTTTTTATATTCATTCCAAGCTTGCATGATAAGGATTAACCAGGAAATGCCTAAAATGCTTGTGTCAAGTTCATGATATTCCCTTATAAACTTTCCACAAATTAATTTTATCCTCATATATAAAACCCGTCTTATGTATCTTCCTTTGATTTTGTTGTTCTGGATTATTTACAGTGAATATATCGTCTAAAAATCTGCCGATATTTTAAAAACTTTCTATCATGAGTTAGTGGTGTCGTGTTTAAACCCACCACTCTTCTTACTGGTAAGTTGTTTAAACCCACAACTCTTCTTACTGGTAAGTTGTTTTAACCCACCACCCTTCTTATTGGTAAGTTGTTTAAACCCACCATCCTTCTTACTGGTAAGTTGTTTAAACCCATCACTCTTCTTACTGGTAAGCTGTTTGTAGTATGAATTCAATGTCTTGACAAGGAATCATTTTAATCAATTAAATCAAAATTAATCATGTTATGACTTTGTTTAACCTATTTTTAATTTACTTTTATATTATGTGTGGAATCATATTGTAATTATTCTGCTCATTTTGTGCGCCGTGATTGACAAATAAAATATTTGTTTGTTTGTTTGTTTGTTTGTTTGTATATAATAATTCGTCTCAAATTTAGCCCAATAATGTTAGATCTTCAAATTTGCGTTAGCAAAGTTTTGTTCTTCCCTCAGTGGGATTCGAATCCTTGCTTCTGTGACATCGTGGCAACACCGCCTGCACCGTGTCCAGCGCCCTAGACCACTCGACCACCTAGGCTACATAAAAATATAGCTTTCGGTGGTCGATGTAATGCCTTTCCTCATCGGCTTTATCTAGGGTTGTAGTACATGATGTATAGTGGCGAGTAGATGGTGTACCTTTCAGATCAGCTATTTTGTCTGTCGTAAAGGATGTTCTTCCCTCAGCGGGATTCGAACCCTTGCTTCTGTGACATCGTGGCAGCACCGCCTGCACCGTGTCCAGCGCCATATACATAAAGTGCCTAGAAAATCAACCTAACAATAGATCGGATTCTGAGCGGGGCTGCAACCTGTACTTTTCACTTCTCACTTCTACGACAACACCGCCTGGCATTGCGCAGACGCCTTATCCCCTCCTCTAACTCTAGCTGATAAAAATCAGTTTTCGTTTCTGGAAGTGTTACCTTCTCATGCTATTCTATTTATAGAAGCCGAATCTCTGTGTAAACAGTTTTAATGGTAATGCCTTTGTTTCGCCGCTTATGAGCGAAATATACAATTCTATATAATACATTTTCCCCATGACTATGGTCGGGTCATCGTCAGTCTATATGATATCGGTTATTGTGGTGAAATATATTAGATACTAATCGTTCAATAATTGGGGGATTCAAATAGAGATTCAATCACTGATTTATAGATGCCAATTAGATGTAATAAACAGATACAATGTATGTGACACACAATTAACAGCAAAGCATCATTTATTTATCAAAACTTATAATGACCCTTAAATCATCGCAACTTCGAACAGTAGGCCATTTACGGTCTGTTCTTCGTTTGTTTATTACTTAAAATGTCCGGAATTAGAAATTTGACCAAGAAAGGTTTCTTATTTTTAGATCTTCTATACAAACCACAAGACCACGATAATGTCACGAACAAATCGCAGTCACTATCAACTGACCCACAGCCAACATTTTCTACAATTGGATTTTCTCTTGGCGTATTTGGGAACTTACTCGCTTTGATTATTTTAGTGAAATCAGCACACATACATAAATGGAAAGTGTTTTACAAGATGATAACGACATTATCCATAGTAGACCTAACAGGAATATTGATGTTATCACCGATTGTAATAGCTGTTTATACAAATGATATGAACTGGGTTGGCGGGAAAGGACTTTGTCATTTCTTCTCTTTCATGTTGATATTCAGTAGTATGTGCACTTGTTTGATTATAGCAGCGATGACCCTTCTTATTGGTAAGTTGTTTAAACCCACCATCCTTCTTACTGGTAAGTTGTTTAAACCCATCACTCTTCTTACTGGTAAGCTGTTTGTAGTATGAATTCAATGTCTTGACAAGGAATCATTATGGTATTACGATTCAATAGAAAAAAATATATTATTAATTCATGGCACTTTGAGACCAATTGAAAATTGTTGATCGCCAAATGACTGCAATTTAAAAAGAATATATGTTTTTCTGTTTGAGAAGTCTTTGAACTTCTATCTTGGACATACTATATCAGTTGCCCTCTTCCCAGCTTCTATGCATAGGTACTTGGGGACAGGACAAGTTTTAATATATTGGTTGTCCTCTTCCCAGCTTCTATGCACAGGTACTTGGAGACAGGACAATTTTTAAGCCCTTTCCCTTTTTTTTTTTTTTTCAAAAATCCGTTATTTTTTCGTTTTCTATTAATTTCAATTATTTTCATAAAATACAGAAAAATGCGAAAATAATTGAAATTAATAGAAAAAAAAAAAAAAAAATAACGGATTTTGGACCGAAAAAAGGGGAAGGGCTAAATGTCCTGTCCTCAAGTACCAATGCTTTTATGTACTATGTGGGTTTTTTTTATTATAAAACTAAATCTTTGGCTTTGTCTGTTTGACTTGATAGTACATATTTTGACTATTTTATATTGTATATCGCAATTGTTGTCTCGTCTCCAACGAAGTTGCAGAAGCGACAGTTAGGCATGCTGTCTCCGGTGTCGGTGACGTCGACGTAGGCGTCAGCAATTGTTAGATATTTGTGCTACGATCAATACCGATGTGGAGACTCTCGTGGATTGTGAAGGTCGTTATCTACACCCCGCAGATTTAGGTCACTTCAATCGGTTCCACTAAAATTGTAAGTTAATGATATTTGGTGCAGTTGTATGAGCTTGATACATCTGATTTCCAGTGACAATATTTCCCCAAACTTCTCAGTCATGGTCCATTGCTTCGAAATTTTCTCATACTTAACATGTTACAGTTTTTGATTAGTTTTGTTTAGTTCAATATATATATATAATTAATCAATTAAATCAAAATTAATCATGTTATGACTTTGTTTAACCTATTTTTAATTTACTTTTATATTATGTGTGGAATCATATTGTAATTATTCTGCTCATTTTGTGCGCCGTGATTGACAAATAAAATATTTGTTTGTTTGTTTGTTTGTTTGTTTGTATATAATAATTCGTCTCAAATTTAGCCCAATAATGTTAGATCTTCAAATTTGCGTTAGCAAAGTTTTGTTCTTCCCTCAGTGGGATTCGAATCCTTGCTTCTGTGACATCGTGGCAACACCGCCTGCACCGTGTCCAGCGCCCTGACCACTCGACCACCTAGGCTACATAAAATATAGCTTTCGGTGGTCGATGTAATGCCTTCCTCATCGGCTTTATCTAGGGTTGTAGTACATGATGTATAGTGGCGAGTAGATGGTGTACCTTTCAGATCAGCTATTTTGTCTGTCGTAAAGGATGTTCTTCCCTCAGCGGGATTCGAACCCTTGCTTCTGTGACATCGTGGCAGCACCGCCTGCACCGTGTCCAGCGCCATATACATAAAGTGCCTAGAAAATCAACCTAACAATTATAGATCGGATTCTGAGCGGGGCTGCAACCTGTACTTTTCACTTCTCACTTCTACGACAACACCGCCTGGCATTGCGCAGACGCCTTATCCCCTCCTCTAACTCTAGCTGATAAAAATCAGTTTTCGTTTCTGGAAGTGTTACCTTCTCATGCTATTCTATTTATAGAAGCCGAATCTCTGTGTAAACAGTTTTAATGGTAATGCCTTTGTTTCGCCGCTTATGAGCGAAATATACAATTCTATATAATACATTTTCCCCATGACTATGGTCGGGTCATCGTCAGTCTATATGATATCGGTTATTGTGGTGAAATATATTAGATACTAATCGTTCAATAATTGGGGGATTCAAATAGAGATTCAATCACTGATTTATAGATGCCAATTAGATGTAATAAACAGATATGTGACACACAATTAACAGCAAAGCATCATTTATTTATCAAAACTTATAATGACCCTTAAATCATCGCAACTTCGAACAGTAGGCCATTTACGGTCTGTTCTTCGTTTGTTTATTACTTAAAATGTCCGGAATTAGAAATTTGACCAAGAAAGGTTTCTTATTTTTAGATCTTCTATACAAACCACAAGACCACGATAATGTCACGAACAAATCGCAGTCACTATCAACTGACCCACAGCCAACATTTTCTACAATTGGATTTTCTCTTGGCGTATTTGGGAACTTACTCGCTTTGATTATTTTAGTGAAATCAGCACACATACATAAATGGAAAGTGTTTTACAAGATGATAACGACATTATCCATAGTAGACCTAACAGGAATATTGATGTTATCACCGATTGTAATAGCTGTTTATACAAATGATATGAACTGGGTTGGCGGGAAAGGACTTTGTCATTTCTTCTCTTTCATGTTGATATTCAGTAGTATGTGCACTTGTTTGATTATAGCAGCGATGGCGCTGGATAGATATGTTGCTATTGTTCATCCAATAAAGTACAGAACAATACCGAAAGATAGACTAGTCAAATTTGTTATAGCGGGAATTCTGCTTTTCTCAGCGTTTGTTTCGTGTTTTCCTATAATGGGAATCGGTCATAATGTCGTTCATTTTCCGGGTTCTTGGTGTTTCCCAAATTTTTACGACAAATTTATTGATTGTGCAATATTTTCTTACTTTTATTCGTTCCTCATATTACTGCTCGTGATCATGACAGCTACTTTGAATATTTGGGCTTTAGCAAAATTGATTGTTGGAAAACGAAGCAATGTACGAAGAGGCAGTAATACTTCAAGGGCCAAACGACATATTGATGTGTATATTATGATTCTGCTAATTGTCATTTTTGTAGTGTTTGCTGTTTGCTGGTCACCATTTGTGGTAAGTTGATAGAAAGTTTTTATTATCATTATTATAATAAAGAGCGTCGCCATGATCACATGATACGCCTGTCGCTTTTTTCAATGAATAAATTTCCCTAACTCCTCAATGTCATATCAGATATTTATAAACAAAAAAGGGCTTATTCGAATAGATATAAACCAGTCATTCACCAAAGTTTCATGAAAACTGCTCAAAGCATTTTTGAGTTATTTTGTCCGAAAACTAGAAAATACCCCCTTTTTTATGAATAAAATATCATAACTCAGAAACGTAAAATCTAAAATTTATAGAAATAGAAAGGGAGCTTACGTCAATAGATATAAACAATTCACCAATGTTTCATGAAAATTAAAGCGTTTTTGAGTTATTGTCCGACATGTAGACGACGGACGAACTGACAGACAGACAGACAGACAGACGGACAACGGTAAACCATAATGCGTCCCGTAAACGGGCGTATAAAAAGTGTATCAATTACTTTGCGATTAAGGTAATCGCACGTATACTTCCGTTGCGCATGATGTTGTTACTAGTGAGCAATCACTGTGTAGCATCACCACCGGATATATATGCACCAGAGGCGGTGGAAAAAAATGTGAAGTCAGGTTAGGTCTAATTTTTCTTGTTATATTTTACGTTTTGTTGACAAGTAAAGTTTTGTGATCATACTAATTCCTAATAATGTAACTACTATTTAGGGCTGATTATGATCCATAATTGGCGTTCTCTCTCTTTAAATCGTCAGAATCTGACCGGGTGGTATCTATTCAAAGAAGCATGTGACGAGTTTAAACACATTTATCCTTCAACTATTCATTTGAGGTATTCATAGAACAAAGGTATAGTGATTCTACACAGTGATTTTGACGTTGTTCTATAGAACATTCCAAATGCTCAAGCTTATATTTGATAAGCTTAAGTAACTGTAATGAATTTCTTGACCTGGTTTCGGTTTGTGTAAAGAATGCATAGTTTTTACTAATGAAACTTAAAGTGGTCGAATTTATTTTTTTTGGTGATATTCATTTACAGAATTGTCAGCCATTCAGTTCCATAATTAAAAATTTTCCCTTTTGCCACCGGATCGCATTAATGAATGCATACTATACATTAATTTCTAAATTTACACAGATTTTTAAATATAAATTAGATTGAATTAACCATTTATTTTTCCTACTTTTTATTTATATATACTCCTTTCATAGTATTTCTTTCAGTTTCCTCTCATTTCTTTTGTTTATCATTTGCGATGCTTTCTGTGTCGCTAAAGATGTAGGCTAGTAAATATTTGGGAGTCGTATTTTTCACATTTCCGTAATTTTGTGGCATTTTGCATGCCTTTTTGTTATTATTTAGCAATGACTTTTACTTTTTTTTTTTTTAACTTTTTTCAAACAACAATAATATCATACTTTTTCTTTTGACGATTTGAAACCTGTAGATAGACGACGTTCCTTAAATAAAACATAATACATGTATACTAAAAATTATGATCCCGATATTTTAAAAATCTTATTTGATCAACATTTGATTTTAACTTAAAATTCTATATATGTAGGTTATATTATAACTTATTTGTATACTTTTATTGGAATTAAACTGGAAATTATATTATAATATAAATTTTAATACATGAGCATGACATCAATTACATTTTGCGGGCGTTGTGACTAAACTGCTGAAGTACTTTTAGATATGATCTAAAAACCTTGTTTCTTAACGACACACGTTATAAACTTTTTAGTTTAAAATAGAAAAACTTAAGTACATTTACCGCCAATTTTTATTTTTCTATCATCTCACCATGTTTATTTGATATACAGTCGGTCAAAACATCAATTTTGATTAAAACCATTTTTAGCTCTCCTGGCCAAAAGGCCAAGTGATTTTTTCTCATCACTTGGCGTCCGTCATCCGTCGTCGTCGATCGTTAACTTTTACAAAAATCTTCTCCTCTGAAACCACTGGGCAAAATTTAACCAAACTTGACCACAATCATCATTGGGGTATTTAGTTTAAAAATAAGTCCGATGACCCCGCCTGCCAACCAAGATTGCCGACATGGCTAAAAATAGAACATAGGGTAAAATGCAAGTTTGGCCTTTTATATTGAAAACCGCTATAAATAGAGATATTCTGACTGGAGCAAAAATGTTCAGAATGATGAGCTCTAACTATTGTCCTGGTACGTCAAAACTGTCAGACGACCTCATATAGGAGTTATTGCCCTTAAATGACAAATTTTACCATTTTTTCCCTCTTATCTCGAAAATTAAAAATGAGACAGAAAGTGTAAGAAACAAAATTGATCAGCAAAACAAGATCTATAAATAAGTCAAACCAAAACCGTCAGACGACTCCTTATTAGAGTTATTGCTCTTGAATGTCGATTTTTACCAATTTTTAGCGTGTTTGCCTTATATCTTAAAAACTATTATAATGAGATAGAATCTTTAAAAGCAAGACAAGATATACAAATAAGTCAAATGACCAAAATTGTAAGTTGGCTCCTTAATAAGTTATTGCCCTTTAATGACGATTTTCCCTCATTTTTTGCCTATTATCTTGAAAACTGTAATATATAGATATAAACTTCAAATAGAACAAATAGAAAATGAAAGGATATGGAGTAAATGTACATGGGACAAAATCGCACACAATACATAGAAAACATAGAAAATTATCAATGAACAGGGCTTTTATTCCTGTTCTTCATCTTGACAGTTGATGTAGGGTCTTCAGCAAGACAAGATCTACAAATAAGTTATGAATGGTCTAAATCTTCAGTCAACTCGTTATAGGAGTTATTGCCCTTTAATGATAAATTTTTACATTTTTTTGCATTTTTTGCCTATCATCTTGAAAACTATAATAGGTAAATAGAAACTAAAGAAAGGAAAAAAAATATCAGCAGGATAATTTCTACAATAATGTTACATGACTGAAATTTTCAGTTAACTCTTAATAGAGTTGTTCCCCTTTAGTGATGATCTTTCACTAAAAAGTGGCAGATGCAGGTGAGCGACACAGGCTCATGTTTCCTGCAAAGAAAATATTATGAACCAGGAATTTAAGGCAAACGTACTTTTCATACTATAAATATTTTTCATCTCTGATTTTCCAGTTTCACGATATAAATGTAGTAACCCAATATATGCTTTCAAAGTACTATACGAAAACACAAAACTCTGATCTTTTGCACACAAAATGAAACGTTTGACATGACGTTTATTGCGAAAAATGGGATAAAAGTGTTATAATTTTTGGTATTTTAAATTTTGATTTTGATTTTTCTTTATTCTTATAGAGCTGACAAGTTCACACATTGAATCTTATGATAATCTATAGCAAAATGGAATTCGTACCAACATCGTGCGCATCGTCAATATACTTAGGCCACTTGCAGAGTTTCAATCTCCTTGACATTCTTTGACCAAGCGACAGACGGACGAACGTAAATAAAAGTCCTACGTTGTGTGCACTCTTTGAAGAAGTTTAGATAATACTTGATGTATGTAAATTTAATTTTTATTTTTTCAGAGACAATATAAAAATGTTATCGGTGTCTGCTTTTGTGTAATGAGTAAGTTTTTTAATATAGATCTCGGACAAATTGGTTCCAGTGGACATACGTTAGAATAACTTGTGTTCTCAAGATATACATTGTACAAGATCAAACAAACTTCTCAACGGTTCTTTTATCCTCCCTACCAGATGTATCGGTTTGACATTCTCTCCCTACCAGATGTATCGGTTTGACATTCTGTATATTTTTCATAAATAAGCAATATAAGATTATCTGAAGTTTAATTATTGTTTACCAATCGATCACAATAATAAGCTCGACTTTGTTTTTGAATGTGGTTAACACTGATTCCCGTTTTGAAATGTTTACATTAGATATGAGTTGTCAGTAGTATCATCAGAGACCTGCCAGTAAGGGACGACCATTTGATATTGGGGAAGAAGGATTTGTTTTGGATCGGTTATTTATTTTTGTGGACTAAAAGGACAGATTATTTATTTTCTGCACTGTTGAAGCATGATTTTTCATTTTCATTAAAACAAAGGACTGATTATTTATTTTCACAATTATATTCTTAAATAAATTATACATGTATGGTCAAGTCATTATGTACCATTAAATCAGAATTAACCTTCCTCCTCTGGACATGCTGGAAGTGAATCTTCTGTATTCCAACCTGCATATATTGCATACGTACAAGGTATTAAAGCTGGGCTGTAACTAGCCTCTTTTAAAAGTAATGGCAAACATATTTGCCGAGCGGAGCGAGGCGAAAAAAATATTTGCGAAGGGTTTGGGGGCCGCTTAAGGCCCAAAAAAGCTATAGAAAAATGATGCAAAATCATGCAATCTGCGCGTTTCCCAGACCCTTTCTTAATCTGAAACACAAGTTCTGTTTTAATTATTTTTTCGACAATATTTTGGTCGCAAAGCAAAATATATAGATTCAGTGTAAGGCTTAGTTTTTAGGGACAACATCAAAAGACCAATATGTTGGATAAAGCAAATAAATGTAATTCATATAGTTAAGTATGTGGCTGCTGTTGTTTTTTTTTTTTTGTGGTGTTTTGGCTTGCAGAAAATCTTTCATACCTGTCAATTATTTGTTTTTTTTTCAAATTAAGTTAAGAGGGGCTGATTATCATTGATATAACTATGGCAGGTAAGTTTTTATAACACATTTCAATTACAACTTGATGTAGTTCCTAACTGGGATACAATTTAAAGAAGTTTGTAAAATTAGATAAAAAATCCTTAAATAAAATAAAACTCAAGTTTAAAACTAAATTACTAAATCACAAATGGAATGCAACACTAAGAGAATAAAGAAGGGCAATCAATGAACAAAAGACAAACCCGGGAACAGATAAAACACAAAACAACAAACAATAGACAAATAACACTGAAAACTAAAAATAAATGAGAAACATGGATCCCGAAAAACGGGGGCTACGTCAGAGGGTGAACAGAACTTGCTTCTTGCAAGACACTCGCTGTGAAAACAATTTGATATGAAGACAAGCTTTTGCTTTTGAAATTTCCTACAAGAGGCGTTTGCCTTAATGTAGTTACAGCCCTGTAATAAAAGGGAGGTAAATGTTCCTGAGACAATATACCTCAAGTTAAATGAAACCCATTTTCAGACATTTCAAGTACATTAATATTTATACATTGTATTATTAAAAGATTTGGGAAGTTTTTCCCGAAAAAAATATGAAAAAAGACGAATTTTGGAAGAATCTGGTGCCATCTCATACTTAAGAATAGCATTTATTATAAAATGGCTTAAAAGACCTGCCGAGTTATTTATTATCAATACATCGTAAGTCAGGTTATTTATTTTCAAACTACCCCAGAACAAACCATTTATTTTTGTTATTATCAAGGCTGAGTTATTTATTTTCAAAATCCTCCTGCCCCCCCCAGAATATCAAATGGTCGTCCCCTAAGCTATCAACAACTAGCAATCCCTATACCTTATACTACAGTAAGCTATCAACAACAAGTAAACCCTATACCTTATTATACCACTGTAAGCCATCAACAACAAGCAAACCCCTATACCTTATTATACCACAGTAAGCTACCAACAACAAGCAAACCCTACACTTAATTATACTACAGTAAGCTATCAACAACAAGCAAACTCCATACCTCTTTATACTACAGTAAGCTTTCAACAACAAGCAAACCCTATACCTTATTATATCACAGTAAGCTATAAAAGGCACCGGTAGTACAACCTATGGAACAATTCAGAAGAGAAAAACAACGGCCTCAATTAGTAAAACAGTAAAAAAAAACCATGATGACCGACACCAACCAACAACAACCAGTGAAATACAGGTTCCTGGCTTAGAAAGGTATATAGGGAATGCGGCGGAGTCAAACACGTTTGGGAGACACTCCCCCACCACCTCCACCCCACCCCAATCCCTTTTACCTGGAATAGTCGTGTAACAGCACATCATAAGAAAAAAACTGAAATAAGTCGGAAAGGGCCTGATTAAACAGATAGATATAAAACACATAATTATTTAACAAAAAGACAAAAGATACAAAGTAACGATCGAATTGGAGTAATCGCACTGACTGAAAGTCAGTCCAAAGCCCAATTTCAACTAATAAATAAACCGATGTTTTTGAGGACTGAAATATCAATCAAAACATCTCAAAACGGATTTAGCGAAAAGACGACATAAGCAGTACGAAGAAAACCTGATACTGTGCAACGCCAAAGTATAATTATCGACAGGATGTAAAACTATAATTCACGGCTGTCATTCGGTATATCGAGAAACATGATCGTGAAAGAACGGTGGTCAAGTATTGCGATTAAATCGTGAAAGATCTGGTATAAGATCATGAAGGAAATTTTATCGAGATGACACATACAACGTCAGTAAATCATCTAATATTTATGAATTATAATGACAAATATTGGAAAAATAAAATTGTCTGTCATAATGGTTCAACATTATGATCAGTATCTGAGAAAAAATCAAGGTTTAAAAGTACACCGTTTTCACAAAACTACCAAAGGCAGATTGCTTCTCGAAACTTCAAAGAAAAAAAAACATGATTTTTAAAAAAAATATTTTTAATGCATAAACTACTTTTGTCTTAAAAATAGCGTTCAATATTACTGCTTAAAATAGTTCTGAAAGTTATTTTGTTTTAGTTTTATCAGAAACTTTACAAAAATGAGAATATTTGTAAAAATTGGATATTTCGGATCGTGAAAGATTGGGTACCGCATTTTGATGATCGTGAAAAGGATCGTGAAAGATCTGTTGCCGCTTATTCGTTATTGCAAGAATCCACGAAAACGATCAAATCTTTCTTTAAACACATGATAATTTATATTTGTAATTAGTATAAAAAAGATTGGAATTGCATGACTTATTCCGCTTCACCTTTGTTTGTGAATAAGACTTTGATTGTTTAATGTCATTGGATCTGATTATTTGATAATACCACACCGACTAGTTGCCTTATAACAATATAAGTCCGGCTGTCTGTTCGGCATAAGTTTTATGTCGAATGAAAAGTTAAGATTGTCTCATCTGATTTCCATTAATTTTTATGAACAGTCATATCTATAAAACGAAGATCCTTGTTGATTTTTGTAAAAATTGGGGAAAAAACATTGTTTAAAAAAAACCGCAGGAAAACAACTGTCATATTCCTGACTTGGTACAGGCATTTTCCTAAGAAAATGTTAGGTTAAAACTGGTTTTCTAGCTAGCTAAAACGGAAACTTGTATGACAGTATTTTCATGTTCCGTAATATTCCCAAATTGGGTGAGCAATCCAAACAGACATACACAAATAAGGAGATAATTGGTTGGTTAACGTGGCCAAAACTGGGATCCAGCAGCCAAAAACTGTGTAAACATACAAACGTTCAAACACACTTACAATTAAATCAAACAATGACGCCAACAAAAATGTTTTAGTAGTTGATAATACAGTCAATACAGTAAAATATGACATATACGCTTTCCCGGTAAAATATAAAATAAGTAAAATATAAATACAAGGTTACACAAAAAACTATAAAAAACATCATGTGTCCGAATCTACGGACCCAAACACCAAAAGCCCAAAACCTGCAAGCTGGATGCATATATACCGAACCACGTCAAGAGTCATACGACCAAATGGTTCATAATAGTACAAACTTAAGACAAATAAAGGTAAAACTGTAAAGTATAGATTAAATTCGACACAGAGTCAGTACCTAGAATCTATATCTCAAGACCATCCTGTGTTATTTGTTAAGTAAACACCGAATATTTATCTACTAGTATTAGGTCTGGGTACTTTCCAATGAACTTTTTGAGAAAAAGGACGAGACGTTCTTTCACAAAACCTTGGCTCATTAATGTTTTGCTCAGACACTGATGACGTTTTACAAACTCTGAGTACCAGCTGCAAGCTCTTAAAAATCGTATGAGTTTAGAAATGTATACTCCATACGCGAATGAAGCTGGTAAATTATTTCGAAACAGGTTTTCTGGAAACTATCAAATTACAAACAACAACATATATTAAGAAGTATCGATGAATCTGCTCTTCAGTCTATTCAAGATGAAGAGAAGGAACAGTTCCTATCGCAATTATATGAACCACCTGGTACAAGGGGTATATCAAGAGCCCGTCACGTACCTTCATTGGTACAAAAATGTACAATTACATCTTTGAATTAACTTTTAAGACTTTTAGTGCTGTATTTTAATGAACATGATATGTTTTATATTGTACCGTTTTGATTCTATTAAATTTATTTTCAACATTTGTAAATTTTGGGCGCTAAAATTGGCATTGATAATTTCACTTTTCTTTAAAATTGGTAAAACATCTTGCGCTAAAATGGCCATTAATAATTTCACTTTTCGCTAAAATGGGTTAAAAATCTTGAGCTAAAATGGGTTATACTTTGGCGCTAAAACGTCTGATTTTTTTTGCTAAAATGACCTCCGCCAATATGTGGTGTCTGTAATCTCTAGTTTTGGACTATTAATCGGACTCTATCAGAAAAGTTTGTATTTTTAATGGAAAGAACATCTTCAATACACCTGTATGTAAAATGAAATGATGTAGTTTTCTTCCCTTACGAGAACAAAAACGTACACATTAAGATATTTCCAGGCGAAGACCACTAGACCTCCCTCGCCTCACTCATTTGTGGATGCATTTAGCAGTATATATATAAAGATATTTACTTTTCGACAATTAATGCTTCTGGAGGTCTTATTATCTTGGATGCCTAGTTACATGTAGCATTACATTCTAAATGAAAACAGGTCTAAATATTGGTCTATATGTATATATATATATATATATATCACCCAAAAATGAAAGCATTATTTTACGTTCTTAGTATGTAATTACACGCTTCAACCAATTACAAGTATATCGAATGGTAAGTTGAATATTGTTTTCTGATCATTTTAAATTTCTGGTCAAGCCATGTCTTTCACGATCAAAATAATGCGTTGTCAGATCTTTCACGATCAATTTTGTTCAAAAATCAACAAAATTATACTTTTTCAAAAATAATATGAACTTTTTGAAGCAATAACATTTTATTTTACTGGACAATATGACACACTAAAGATTAAGTTTCAAATTTATCATAATATATTGGAATGTGACCATATTAGATAAAAAGCGTGATTTTTTCTTAATGATTCTCATAGGATTGTGTGTCGCCTTTTGTGTTTTCTTAAAAAAGTACTGATTTTTTTCTTTAACTAAGTGCATCGTATCATTAAGGAAGTTTTGACAGAGGTAGAACTACACTTAATTGCATTCACGATTCGATACCAGATCTTTCACGATCCGATCGCAATGCTCGACTACCGTTAGTTATTCTTTCACGATAATTTTTCTGGATATACCGAATGTCACCCGTTGTCTAAGGTAGATGAACATTTTTTAAAAAAAATTATTTATATAGAATGCTAAGGTTAGGTTGTTCATTATTAATATATTTTTATAAGATTTTATCAGACAATTATATGATAAGTCAGCAATATCTGGTATGTCTTGTATGTCATGTATATCATTGTATTGAAGTTATGTCTAGTGAATTATTCGAGAAAAATAAAGTTTGTTTTTCCTTTAGGCAAATATTGCCTTGGTCGTTTGTGCACAGCTTTTCGGTTTTTCAATTTTTAATGCTCTTCAATTTTGTATTTGATTCCACTATTCTAAATCGAGCGCTACTAAGTGTCATCATGTAGACGAAATTCGCGTCTGGTGTACCAAGTTATAAGCCTGGCGATGATGAGATGTTTATGGATGAAGTCAATTTGATATTGTTTTCACAATTAAATAAATATTTAAAGATTACTGTTTAAAACAGGCAAACAACACTAGCATTGAAAATACTTTTTTTCTTTTTAGGTTCGGATTATAATTACCCAAATAACAGGACGTCATGATAAAATGGTGGATCTCGTCACTCTAAGGACTGCATCATTTAACCAAATATTAGATCCATGGGTGTACCTGTTATTCCGGAGAGAAAGCCTCAGAAGGCTCGTTGGACAAATAAGTAAACGTTTGCCCATGTCAAACAAAGAAAGATTTTTTGCACAACTTTTCAATGCTACTAGCTTTCACAATACTCAGATAGAAGTAGATGAGAATTCTGATAACAGTTTACAAGTTAAAGTCGGTCAGAAAAGTTTGAATTCCTCGGACTCAAAAACGTCAATGAAAACTTTGGAAATCACGGAATTATAAATCACCGTCATGATAATTTTCCCTTAAATCAATCATGAGGTGAAAACTATGTAAATTGAAAGAATCAGTTTAATTGCAAGATATGCGAAAGTAAACAGCCAACTACCGTTGATGTCTATTTTAACACGCAAATAATAAATGTAAACATTGTGTAGATTAGACTAGTATGGGTAATAACATGCTATTTCCGACTAGCAAATTGTGAAAAAAAAATAATAAAAAGGCATTCCAGGAAAAACACATTTTTCTTTACTTGTAGCACTTAAAGATATTAAAATGCATTGTTTTGTATTAAATTACTTTAAGATATTGTACCACTAACATTAACCCTTACATTTGACAATGCTATAATAATTGCCACTTATGTAGTTCATTTCATATAAGTACAAATCACTCTACCTCCATTACTGATCACTGCCAGAAGATGATATTCCAACAGTTGTAGAATATGTTCGTAACATATAGATCACCGTGCCACATTGAAAAGAATGAGGGTTTGGTTAGTATTAGGAGTCTTGTATCATGATGGTACACGATGTTGTTTTAATACAAGTAGGTTTTTTTTCATACAAATTGGAAACACGATCAACGCAAATGATTTGTTCATCAGCCTGTAAAAGATCAGCATTTGTAACACTGTAAATATTGAAATGTATAACTCATTTCGGTGTTCTTATTTTTTTAACTTGTTAAAAAAAGTGAAAATAACAATTTATGAATTGTGTGTGTCCGATACCCTTTACTAGATTTATTTTCGTCTGGAATGCTCAAAACCAAATATTTGAAAGCCAAAGATGTATAAGAACCGAACACTTAAAAAAATATGACCAAAAAAGATCTAAAATTAATAGCCAAATCCATTTAAGGCCAACTTTTTTGTGAGAAATGTTTTAATCATCAGTGTTCTAGGTTGTCTTCTTCTTCTCTGAGTTATTTCCTCCGTTGTAGGAGCACCTGTGTAACACCGAGACAGAAGCTACTAATTGGACATTCAAACTCCTATGGAAGAGCTATCACCATAAACATTTCAAGTAGTTTTCAAGCCGCGCTCACGTGGTTTTTTCTTGTAATATCTAAAGACGTGTACGAACAACGATAGTTTCAGTTTTATTATTTGAAGCGATCATATTATGTATGTATATTTTCAAAATAAAATGTAACATATATTTAACATTTAAATGTTGTTTTAAGACAGAAGGTATCCAGTAACAAAATTAAATTAAAATGTTAATGACTAATTGAAAACAAAGAGCAAACGGAAACAAATTGGTCAACTAAAGTATTTTAATCTTTATCGGTCTGTTATATCCGTCCAGAACAATCTTAAGAGGAAGACGGACTTGTACGCTACTGATTTTAGATGTAAACAGATAAATGGTCACATTCGCGTAAATTGGTTTCTGGTGGATACTAGTTATTATCTCATTGGTAATCATACAACATCTTCTTATTTTTAACTAGGAAAGTAACAGAAATGTCGAATCATTAGTAAGAGTATAGATATCCTAGTTTCGCTTGTCCATTTATTTCAAACAGTCTCTATCGTAAGCTTTGCAATACTTTTTTTTTTATCCTGGGGTTCATGTTTTGTTTTTCAATTATCAATGGATTAACATAACGACAGAAAAAAACCAATAGATTCAATTCTTTCCCTAAATATCACTTTCTGGCTACCTACTGCAAACACCGGTTAAAAATTGAAATTCACATTTTTATTTCAGGTAAAGATCCATTAGTATCAAGAACAATAAATTTTTATAGTCATAACTTGTTTTAGACTCGGGACGACTAAGAGCTTGGTATTTTGTATAGACACCATTGTATGTACAACGTCAAAACATATAAGTATCGACAGGATGTGTATGCAACTGTTAAGCAGTACAGATTAAGTTCTGTTTTAAATTTATCAAGAAAAAAAAATAGTACCGATAGAGATAATATTCAAAGCTCTTGCAAACATGTTAAATTCAATTATATTCTAAGGATGAATAGTTTAATGAATCTTATCTAATTTTAGTGGGTCTGATAACAACATCCCTTAGTAATATTTCTATAGGTACAGCTAAACTTTCAAATTAACTACAGTGGAGATCACTTCTAACCTCTCATTAGAACTGTCAGAATAATCTGTCATAGAACTGTTCTAACCTGTCCTAGAACAGTTCTACCCTAGAACTGTTCTAAGTAGAACTGTCAGACTCAGTTCTAGGTAGAACTGACTAAATCAGTTCTAGGTAGAACTGTCAGGATCAGTTCTAGGGTAGAACTGTCTAAAACTGTTCTAGGTAGAACTGTCCAAATCAGTTCTAACCGTAGAACTGTCAGCAGAACTGATAAATCAGTCAGGACTGTAGAACAGTTCTAAATGACGTCACTGCAGTAAGGGCACTTTAGAATTTAGAAGAAAGAAATCAGTTCCAATTACTTTACTATAAAATAGCAGATTTTCTATATTTTCTACTGATCAAACGTTACATGTACAAATATCGAGGTGGATAGAAAGGTTATCCAACTCATCGGAGAAATATTTTTATAAGATTGCATATAAACATCATTGTTTACGTTTCTTCGTTCCCCGTTTTTAACAGTCTCTTCCTAAATATGACTCTGCATTTAATTCATGGAATTTTAATCGTAATTTACCTTGTTTGCCTTGGATTTACATTCATGATTTAAGATTCTGTTTTGACAAATGTTCAAACGAAAATTGTACAGTGGATGAATTATGGGATATTAATGAAAAAAGTGTTGTATAACCAAGGATTTGAACTATACAAATCCTTGGTATAACGTAAAAACAATGTACATTTGCACCATCTCGTCAATTTAGCCAGACTTATCCATAACGATTATAAATGATATCTGGGAGTCTGGAACGTCAGAAAAATATACTCGATCTGAACATGAATGAAACATTTGCCACTGGACGTTAGGCTACAAACAAAATCAATCATTTTCTTTGCCTGCTTCAAATTATATAAACAGTATAATATTCCAAGAAGAGAACTTCTCATACATGTACTTTTCATTTTAAAATAAAGTATATGAATCAGTCATGTGAGTGTTGGATGATGCCGTTAAATAGTTTTGTTTAAAAAACAAACCATCACGAACTACTGACTCAAAAAGTCACTTTAGTGACGGTTCATTATTATGGATACAGAGAGGAAATAATAGCACGCTAAATTGATGTGGACAAGATTTTTAGATAAGGTATACATTGTGTTCCAAAGTTGGTGTCATCTTTATCATACGATCCGTCCTGACATAGAAATATTATTGGTTTACAATGAGGCCATATATATTTATTTGATAAAGTGTAAATATGTTCAGTTTTGGTTGATGCGGTCAAATAATTTTGTTAAACGAATCAGTCTGATATATTGAAACTACTGAAATTTGTTTACGATTCAATATTTTGAATAAAAGAGGACATGCTGGTACTCTAAATTGATGTGGAAATTTTTCCAATATTGCTGTCATTTGAATTATACAATCCATCGTGATATGTAACTATAAGTGATTTACTATGCGGCTATATATATATATATTAAGATTTCATAATAAAGTGTAAATATAAAAAGAAGATGTGGTATGATTGCCAATGAGACAACTGTCCACAAGAGACCAAAATGACACAGGAATTAACAACTATAGGTCACTGTATGGCCTTCAACAATGAGCAAAGCCCATACCGCATAGTCAGCTATAAAAGGCCCGAAATGACAATGTAAAACAATTCAAACGAGAAAACTAACGGCCTTATTTATGTACAAAAATGAATGAAAACAAATATGTAACACATAAACAAACGACAACCACTGAATTACAGGCTCCTGACTTGGGACACGCACATACATACATAATGTGGCGGGTTAAACATGTTAGCGGGATCCCAACCCTCCCTAACCTGGGACAGTGATATAACAGTACAACATAAGAACGAACTATAAAAATCAGTTAAATATGGTCAGTTTTGGTTGATGCTGTCACATATGGTCAGTTTTGGTTGATGCTGTCAAATATGGCCAGTTTTGGTTGATGCGGACAAATAATTTTGTTATATGAGTCAGTCTGAGATATCAAAACTACTGAAATTAGTTTACGATTCAAAATTTTGAATAAAAGAGGACATGCTGGCACTATAAACTGATGCGAGCATAATTTTGTAGTCATTGTTTTCCAATATTGCTTTCATTTATATTAAACAATCCATCCTGATATAAAAATATAAGTGATTTACTTTATGGCTATTAAGATTTACATCATGTACATAATAAAGTGCAAATATGGTCAGTTTTGGTTGATGCGGACAAATAATTTTGTTAAACCAGTCAGTCTGTGGTATGGAAACTACTGATATTTGTTTATGATGCAATATTTTGAATAAAAGAGGACATGCTGGCACTCTAAATTGATGCAAATGAAAATAGATAGCATTGTGTTCCAATATTTCTATCATTTGTATTATACAATCCATCCTTGCATAAAAATATTACAGATTTACTATGCGACTATAACATGTATAAGAGTTACATAAAAAAGAGCAAATATGGTCAGTTTTGGTTGATGCGGTCAAATATGGTCAGTTTTGGTTGATGCTGTCAAATATGGTCAGTTTTGATTGATGCAGACAAATAATTTTGTTACATGAGTCAGTCTGAGATATGAAAACTACTGATATTTGTTTCTGATGCGATATTTTGAATAAAATAGGAAATGCTGGCACTCTCAATTGATGCGAAAAAAAATTTGTGGTCATTGATTTCCAATATTGCAGTTATTTGTATGCTACAGTCCCTCTTGACCTAAAATTATAACTGAATTACTGTGCAGCTATATAGATTTACATAAAAAAAAAGCAAATGTGGTCAGTTTTGGTTGATGCGGTCAAAAGATTTTATTACACGACTCAGTCTGAAGTATGAAAACTACTGATATTTGTTTACGATTCAATATTTTGAATAAAAAGAGGACATGCTGGCACTATAAATTGATGCGAACAAAATTTTGTGGTCATTGTTTTCCAATATTGCTGTAACTTGTAGTATATTACAGTCCCTCTTGACCTAAAATTATAACTGAATTACTGTGCAGCTATATAGGTTTGCAGAAAAAAAGAGCAAATAATATCAGTTTAGATTGATGCGGTCAAAGATTTGTGTTAAACAGGTCCGTCCGGGTATGAAAACTACTTGTAAACAGATATCGCATTTGTTTACGACTCAATATTTTGAATAAAAAGAGGACATGCTAGTACTATAAATTGAGTGCAAACAAAATTTTGAAGTCATTGTTTTCCAATATAATTGCTGTCATTTGTACAATACATCCTTGCCTAAAAATATAACTGGTGTGCGGCTAAATGTATATAGATTTACATGATGAAGAGCAAATATGGTCAGTTTAAGTTTAATTTAAAAACATATTTATTTATAATACATGTAATAGTGGATTGGGAAACAAGTTATTACATTTGGTTAATGAGGTCAGATAATTTTGTTATGTGAAACGAGCCATCCTGACTCCCGGAATGACAAATGTAAAACAATTCAAATAATAATGCCCCAATACTAACGGCCTTATTTATGTACAAAAATGAACGAAAACAAATAATTTATGTAACACATCAACAAAAGAAAATCACTGAATTACAGGCTCCTGACTTGGAACAGGCACATACATGCAGAATATGGCGGGGTTAAACATGTTCTCTTGATTAAAAATCTGAAATAAAACCGTCAAAATAGCAAAACTCTATATAATATTAATCGCTATTTTGCCGAAGCCTTTATATTTAGACAAAGAGTTCTTAAAACTTATAAATCAATTCTAGCCGTAGAATTTATAAATCAATTCTAGCCGTAGAATTTATAAATCAATTCTAGCCGTAGAATTTATAAATCAATTCTAGCCGTATAATTTATAAACCAATTCTAGCCGTAAAATTTCAATTTGTAATTAATTCTAACCGTAGAACTGTTCTAGAAGTAGAACTTAGGTAGAACTGTCTAAAACTGTTCTAGGGTAGAACTGTCAGGATCAGTTCTAGGTAGAACTGTCCAAATCAGTTCTAGGTAGAACTGACCAAATCAGTTCTAGGTTAGAACTGTTCTAGCTAGAACTGACTAAAAGGTGTCAGGCTGACAGTTCTACGTACTGTCCTAGAACAGTTCTCCTGACAGATTCTGACAGATTTAATGAGAGGTTAGAAGTGATCTCCACTGTATTTGTATCTATGAAAATAAATAGTACATGTTTAGACAAAAACACCGAAGATGATATCATCCAAATATTGTATTTTTTTGATCGACAACATATTTGTAGAGTTTGGTGGAATGATGTTTCAGCAGAAAGTCGATATTCCAATGGGTACTAAAAGTGCACCACTACTGGCCGATTAATTTTTGTACTCATATGAAGCAGAATTCATGCAGAACCTTCTCAAAGAATGACAAGCAGATGGCAAAGTTCCTTTATTTGCATTTTCAAATATTGATGATTTTATGTCACGCAATATCCTACATTCCAATGAGTGCTTACATCTCATATATCTCAATGAACTTGATATTTAGGATACTGCTCCAACAGTGATATGACGAAGAACGACTAAAATCGACACTCATCTCACTGGCGACATATTTCCACAGTCTTAGATCTATAGATACCAGTATAGTAGTTTGATCAGTAATTTTATTGATTGAACCCTATTCCATATGGTGATCTTTTGACCGTGAGTGTGGATTCGCATAATGACGGTTGATCCATGCGTAGAAAGAGATAATTATCCTGTCGACGCACAATTATTTAAAGCAAAAATATCATCAAGGTAATGGTAAAAGTTATAATTTTTTCTTCTAAAAATGAAATTTAGATGGTACTGAGTTTAGGAATCAATAGCAATACCCACAATCGGTCTATAAACTTTATTGGCGAAACTTACATAGATGTTGTCAAGGATAAAATTCACAACTTCAATCATCTTATCACAATTCCAGAATAAGTATATTTAGTATAAAAACCTGTTTTCATTACAGAAGAAGGCTATACATAAGTTGCATGAAATAAATTGGCCATCAGACTATTCATTGAACCATTTGATTTACCATGAACGCTTCTGTTTGTAAAGACAGTGTGAATAAACTGAATAAATGCTCTGTTCCTTTATGTCTGGTTTGATCAAGTATGACCCCGTTCACACTAGAACATTTAGATCGATCTAAACTAAATCGGTTCACTTTATATCGATTTAAGGGCCAATGTGAACGCTTTGAATCGATCTTCAATCTAAACTTAAACACCAAAAGAGGTAGTTTAGTTTGAATCGATCTAAAGTGAACCGATCTTACTTTAAATGTGAACACAGACATCGGTTTAAACTAGTACGATTGAATCGAAAAATAATGTATGCGCATATAGCGACAAAACTACACATCACTGTATATATCGGTGGTTCGTTGTTTAACCCATATTTCTCAGTTAACAGACCTTTGTGTACATGCAAGTTAAATGGAACTGAAAAAAGGTTGTCTTCGCCGAAGCAAATTTAGCGAAATCTGTGTCTTCTTTTCTTCTGTTGATATTTTCTTTTCGGGAACCGCAGTATTTCTTCATGTTGTAACTAAATCCTTGCTACAGTTTTTTGTTTCAAAATTAAAGAAAACTGCAAGAACACGAGTATCAAAATTTGAACTTGTGATTCAGGAGAAACAATAACTTCATCCAATTTTTTTCTAGTGTGTGTATCAGTGTTTCAACACGTAAATTTGATTAATTATTTCTATTTATAAACAATGTTTACAGTTTTAAGGGTAATTAGGTCAGATCGATTACATTTTTAATTGTAGTGTGAACGCAGTGGTTCAGTTTAGACCGATAGAGATCGTTATGATTAAAGATAATGTGAACGCTAACTGGTTTTATTTAGATCGATTCAATTTAGATCGATTTAAAAAATACTAGTGTGAACGGGGTCCAAGTGTAGAGATTTTTGTTATGGTTTAATATACAATGGCCTTTTTTGTTTGTTTGATAGGGCAAACGGAGAGTGCCTATTCAAATTCTTGATAGAAAGGAAAAAAGGTAGAAATAACGGACATAAAATATTTTTAAACTAATCTCCCCGTCAGTTAACGTAGTCCTAACTTTGTCTTCAACGTCTGATAGGTAAAATAGATCATATGCAGTCAGTAAGGAATATAGAGACGTCTTGGAGTAGTGAAATAACCCATTCATTATTTCTACTTAACTAAAGTATGCATTTGCAATGAAGAGTGGAACATGATATAAATTTGAGTATTTATCGTTTACCAAATAAAAAAAAAGATGTAAAGATTAACTGAAACCGTCTATTATAAATGAATAAAATGTATGTCTGATAGGTTTGATAGTTTTTAGTAAAGTATATCTAATGTCTCTTGTCCAGACGACCCCAATAGGAATCTGTACTGTTACTACATGTACTATTAAGTCAACTTATAACATCAACTAACCTATATAATGCATTTCTATGAAACAATAATAAATACACTGACTGACAGAAAACATAGATCGTTGAGGGAGAGAATTAATGACGTGTAAAATAAAATGTTATGACGTATGAAATGTAAATATTGTCATTGATTAATGTTTTGTTTTGAATAAACATATTAAAGTACCGTTGTAATACTTGTTCTGATGTTTTTTTCGGTGGGAACATTCATATTGGATACACAATAAGATATTTTCAGTGCGATAAATTTAATTATAACAACAACAATAATAATAATGATAATAATAATAATAATAACAAGAAAGAAAAAAAAAAAAAACACACACATAAGCTGAATTTGGCAAAATCCTTCTGAATTTTGGATCCTCAAAGCTTTTCAACTTTGTGCCTTTAAATATTTTTGATTGGAGCGTCGGTGATGAGTCTTTGTAGAAGAAATGCGCGTCTGGCACACAAAATCATAAGCCCGGTATTTCTATGAGTTTTTCAAAAATAGAATATTAATAAAATAAAAAAAAGGAGAGGCAATAAACACTTTGGTTAATGAAAAACAACAACAAAAATGGATAAGCCGAACAACACTCCACAAGATATAAATAAAACTATTAAAATTATATTTTTTGTAGCTTTCATTTGTTTAGAAACTAGTTGCATCCAAATTCATGCAGATTAAAAGTACGACGATAAATTTATTACGTTTACTCGTATTTAATATCTAACTCTTGTTATCTTAAACTGTTAACTCTATGTTGATTAAAAAAAAAGCAATCCTTTTAATGATATTTTTCACTAAAAAGAGATAGGATTTATAATGATGCAAAAACAAAAGGTTTGTGAATATACTTCTTGTATATCATTTCACCAAATGTTTAAAAGTCTCGAATTATTCTGTTTTGATTTGCCTATATAACCATGATAACTCTAATTCATAAATTTTTTGTTTTTTTTTTTTTATAATGAATTTCTTTTTATTTGCACATGAACATAGTAGTAAGTTATACACATTTTATGCACAATAATTATAATATATAAACAGAAGATATACAACATATTAAATAGACACAGCTGAAATAGTTTGGTACATTGCAGAATATGATTGCAAGACAAAGGCTGCTTGCATAGAGAATACATACAATATATGGTGTCTGTTGTTTATCATTGTTTTTATGACAATAAAGGAGTCCAGGGTCCTCGGTCATAAAACTTTACTCAGTACTCGGAGTACAAAATTTGTGCTCGAAACAACAAATCCATGATTTTGATTGGTTGATTTCTGAGTCTGAGTACGAAAATCGTGCTCGAAAGTTTTATGACCGCAAGGCCAGGGCTTTCAGCAGTTCTCTGCCCTACTGAGTATTTTATTTTTATAAAATATATTTTTTTCTATTAATAAGTTTTCTTTTAAATAATTTTTTAGTTCTGTCATATTGGTTTGTTCCAATGATAATTTGCTTCTATAAATGTAGAATTTTGTTAACAGAATTATTAAGTTTCTTATGTCATTTTTATCGGTTTTTGTTAGAATACCAAATAAAACCAAATCAATATTTAAAGTTAGTTCTATTTCTATCTTCTCAAATATCCAGGAGTTAAGGTCTTCCCATAATTTTTATATATGCGGACAAGTCCAAAATATATTTTTCTATTGTTTCGACCCCTCCGCACCCAAAACTACACTTATTTGTATCTTTAATTTTTATTTTAAAGAGAAGTTCATTCGTGCTTAAAATTTGATGTATTATTCAGTATTGAAACCACTGCAATTTTGAATTCTTGTTAATATAAAAGGGCAATATATGGACATTTTTGCAATTGTAGTTTGTATTGAGAATTAAGGACCATTTTTGTTCACATTTTTGTTTAGGATTTGACTTTTTACTATTTGAAATATTATACATAGATATAAGACGATGTGGTATGAGTGCCAATGAGACAACTCTCCATCCAAGTCCAAATTTATAAAAGTAAACCATTATAGGTCAAAGTACGGTCTTAAACGCGGAGCATTGGCTCACACCGAACAGCAAGCTATAAAGGGCCCCAAAATTTACTAGTGTAAAACCATTCAAACGGGAAAACCAACGGTCTAATCTATATAAAAAACGAGAAACGAGAAACACTTATGAACCACATCAACAAACTACAACCACTGAATATCAGATTCCTGACTTAGGACAGGTGCAAACAAATGCAGCGGTTTTAAACTTTTTAAATGGTACCAAACCTTCACCCTTTTTCTGAAACAATAGTGTAACATCACAACATAGAAAGACACACTATAAAATATCAACTGAAATAGCTTAACTCAATCAAAGGACATATTAACACCAGTGAACATACACTGAACAAATAAATTTGACCTATGATACAATGTAAATACAAAATAAATAAACTAACGGAAGAATAATAAAAGTAACATGTTATACCGCTATGAAATGTTAAACAATATAAGAAAAAACAATATGCTCGAACAAAAATATCAGCCATTTGCAATTACTTTAAACACAGGTAAATGAAAATAATTTTGTTGTTAGGTATACGTGTACAGTTCAAATAGAGAAAGGAAATATTTTTATAAAATAAATAATTTTGATATTCATAGTGCGAAGTGAAAATTTATAGTAATACCAAACACTTATCAAAGCTGGTATATAGACCAGATATAACCCTGGATAACATTAAATAACAAAAAAAAAAAAAAAAAAAGCATTACAATTAGTATCAACAGGTCAAATAAACAAGAAAGTACGATTTGAGAGTACTCTTAGTTACTGACAGCTAGTTAAAAGCCAAAAACAATTAATAATAAAAAAGTCATGCATCAGAGACTAAAATCAACTAAAACACATCCCAGGGATTAAGTATTTTAACGTCATGGACAGTCAAAGAAGACATGACTTGTGCAATGCCAAAAATAAATGTATCGACAGGCAGTAGGATAGTTAGGAGTTTAACCTCTTTATAGATCAAAATGAACGTGGGTGTGTCTTTATACATCCCGTTTGAAAAGAATACAAATCTAGTTATGTTTTAATTTGCTGATGACAAAATCGATATTAGTGCCAATGTAAACTATATTCAAAGATCTAATTACAACATTGGTAAGATAACCTTTACTAATAAGTTTGTTTAAAGGTTCGATGAGTTTACACGGATCACATAGTGATTTCCGCGCTTTAAGTACAATATTACCGTAAAATTTAGGATGCGAAATACCGTTTTTAATCAGTTTTCTACAGGTACAGCCAAATTTACTAATCAAATCTTTGTATCTATGAAAGAATTTAGTAAAAGTTTTACGTAATTTATGGTAACGAAATCCCTGACTTAATCATTTACCAGTGATGCATTGATTACGTTCGTTAAAATCTACGACATCACTACACACACGGGCATAACGAACGAGTTGGGATATATAAACACCGTATGATGGAGCCAAAGGAACATTGCCGTCTAAAAAAGGAAAATTAACAATAGGGAATGAAAAGTCGTCTCTTTTGTCGTAAATTTTCGTATGGAGTTTTCCTTTAGAGATTGAAATGTCCAATTGTCTTTTGAACCTCTCTGGGATTTAAAAAAAACTTTAACTTTAACTTTTTAACTGAGGGCAAAACTGGGCCGTTTTATCTCACTAAGTCATTGGGACATATATTATATTCTTTTAAATACTTTTTTATTGCAGAAATTAGGCCTTGATATGTAAGGAAATTAGTTTTGATATTGTATACATTCTTTATTTCATCATTCTTCCATATATGGCATGTGTTAATTTGGGAGTTATTTTGTATATTTTGAAGATCTTGCCAAGCATCAAATACTTCTTTCCAAAATGGATTTTTCAGCTTTTTATAGGGGCCAAGAAATTGCATTTCCAAAAAATTCAAATTTTTAGAAAAGAGGAATAGTTTCACAAGTTTTGAATTATTTCTATTAATTTTTCTTATCCAGGTTAGTTTCAAACCTTTTATGTAGTTTTCAATATTTATCATTTTTAGACTTCTGAACAGTGTGGTTTGGATAAAGTGTCTCTTTTAACTGTATCTGGTTTGTTATCCCAGATAAAGAAAAATATTTTGTCAGTAAAATGTTTAAGCTTTGTACTGTTTGGACTAGGTATGGACAGGAATAAATGGTTTAATTTTGATATTATAAGTGTTTTTATCACTGTTATTTTTCCAATTGGGGAGAGTATTTGGTTTGTCCAAGTTTTTATAATATTTTCGATTTCTTTCATCCTGGGGTCATAGTTTAAATTTTCAATTTCATTACGATCCACTGAGAAATTTATCCCAAGAAGTGTAAATCTGCTGGAACCCCACTCCAGTCCCCACTTAACACACATAGTTTCTTGGCTAAACTTTTTCTTCCCAATCCAAACAACCTTGGTCTTGTCTAAATTTATATTAAGACCTGATAAATCTGCATATTTATCTAGAGTACGGAGAGATGCATCCAAAGATTCTGGTGATCCATCAAGTATAAGAGAAGTATCATCTGCATATTGTGAAATGAGATACTCTGAGTCATCTATAGTGATTCCTTTAATTTTGTCATTATTTCATACAAGTATACCAAGTATCTCTGCACAAGTAAAAATATATATGGTGACAGGGTATCCCCTTGTCGACAGCCTCCCTGAATCACAAAAAATTCTGAGAGATGGCAATTTTGAGTTACTGCAGATTGAATTTTAGTATAAAAAGTAGTGATCCAATGTTTAATAGATGGTCCGAAATTAAAAAAGTCCAATACGCTTTTAATAAAACTCCAAGAAATTGAGTCAAATGCCTTTTCAAAATCAGTAAGGAGGAGAACACCAGGTATGTCATTTTCTTCCGTATACAATAAAATATCATAAATTAGTCTAGTATTTTCACCAATATATCTTCCAGGAATGAACCCTGGAATTCATAAAATTTTGACTAATATTATTTGAGGGTATAGCGATAGTCCAGATAGCTGTTAATTCCCTAAAAATAATTACACAAAACCTCCACCTTTTGTTTTACAAGAACGGATCAAACCCTACCGCGTAACAATATTAATTTAAGGACATAGCAATTATTTGAAAAGAAATTACAATATGAAATTTAATTTCAACGAAAAGACATCACGAATGTTCCATAAAATAGAAACTCCATACATTGTCAACGGGCTTAACATGAGAATGCATATAAAAAAAAATTGCATGCAATTTTAAACTTACAAATATTTATGAAAATGCATATCAGAACTCATAGATTAGATATTAATTTGACTGAAATCAGAACAAATGTAATTAAACATTTGCACAGTAATCTTGTTTGAACCTTTTCTGTGTGTTTCTGCTGGATTTGTTCATGTAACAGGAAACAAAAGTACACCCATGTCTTTGTTCCAATGAATAAATCAATGTATACCCACGTCAAAAATATTGGTTCTGTATAGTTAAGGTAGAAATGAATTATGAATTAAAAATAGTCCCTTCAACATGTTTATGGTGATTTCAAGAAAAACTTTTCGTGACTCCGTTTTATTTATGAAAAGGGTATGGAGTGGAACGATACTATTTTAAATCTAAACGATTTTTTTTTCGTCATAGTATGCAGTTATGAAAATAAGTTTTGTTTGCATACAATAATGCCTTACTCCTTCAACGTAACATTAAATCGTTTTGTTGACAAAACAAAAATGTGGCAATTCCTAGAATCAACCTTTCTTTTAACCTCGCCTTGTTACATCTGCCAATGAATTAAAAAAAACATGGTACATTATAGGTCATCTCTCCTGAAATGTTACAAAAAAACAAATAAACAATCCTAAAAAAAAAACAAAATCGTCATAGCACTGTTTTGACAGGTCACTATATATAATATCGGGCAATCTTGTATTGTATACGTTTGCTGGAGTTAACGAAAGGTAACTTTTCTTTCTCTCTAAATTTTGTTATCAATTATTTTTTTTCATTTTATGTTGTTATTAACCTTAACCTCTTATAAAATATTTGTTGAAACTTTAATATCTATATTATTTTTAGCTAATTTAGAATACCAAACAGGATAAATTTTTTATCTAGAAAGACTTGTTAAAACGCATGTAAAATTCCGCGCATGTTTCATTACATGAGCTCAATTTGAAAAATATTTGAAGATTTTATGAGATTAAAAATTTACCAAAGTAAATTTGCGTCAAGAAAATCTAAATGTTAAAAAAGTCCATGGAATAATACAAGATCTAACCAATTAGACTAATATGAGCAAATCAACGTTCGGTTTGAAAGTTTCAGTTCATAATTTTTACAATAGCCTAAATAGGTGTAAAATTCCTGAAGATACAAATCATTCATTCGCTGCAAGACGAATTACTAATATAGTTATGTGTTTCCAATTATGTATAATAATAGAATAAAACCACTTATTCATAGCCCCATTTCTTTCTATGTTATATTCTGCAATATCAAGTTTTTATAGCTATTCTCTCTTAATTTCAAATATAATGACAGTCATTTCATGTAAAAACTGTAACTTATTCTGGCTTGTGTTGAAAAAGTTAACATAAAATTACCTTTAAGTGCACAGAAGAGTGCACTGGTTCGCGGAAGTTTGGTAGTACTAAACAGGTACTTCCAATATGAGCAACAGTCAGAATATGCCCTCCTATTTCAATTTCATATATTTTTATTTTCATTTTAACGAATCTTTCAACAAGGCTTCTACAGTGATCCCTAGTCATTAAGGTCTCATTTAATACCAAAACTAACCAAGTAGCTTTCTTATTTACATAGTAACAGTTATACGTAGGAACTATTTGCTTAGAACTTCTACCACTTTGTTGTATACTAGTATTCCTTTCTGACCAGGCCCAAATTAATGGTTCTATTGCTGAAGTTTTGTTCTCAAAGCTTTACCTTTAGGATGAAGAGTTATATTATTTCGAACATTATTTTCGATTATCTGTCAATATAAGTATACGAACGTTTTGCTGGTTTGTTTTTATAAATTTCTTCGAAATGAGAACTATCGCGCTTCAAAGTAAATGTAATTCGACAAATAAATTTGAAAAGAACAGCATTCAATTCTTTATGACACGTTTAGCCAAAAATTTATAATATCTAATGAGTGAAGCAAAGATCATACAAAACTATGGTCATGACCATACGCGTATGGTCCAGATACTCATAATGTCCAACACACATGCACAAACATGTAGTTTAAACTAAGCCTTTAAATATATGGATGGGTGAGATTTAGAGCTTGGCATATTGTGTAGACACATGCAAGCTAGCACTCGTTGTCAATTGTTTGATACCGTATAAAACCGTAAAGTGTAATTTATGATTAAATAACATCCTGTTTGAATGAATTATGCATTTCATGCAAATACTAAATTACTTGGTCATGGGCCGATATGTTACTTTAGTAAACAGACAGTCCGGCAGCAGTAGGTTTGACCAAGTTATACTAATACATGTCATACATAGGTATGCTACCGATACAAGTACAATAGAAAAACATCCGGTGATCATTTAAGTCATAGAAAACTTATTTGATATATTCAAATGTATATATTCTGTATTGTAGATAATAAATGACGATGGCCATTATAATCATACTATTTTAAACTGCTAGGTTTTCTTACATATATTTCGATGTGCCCCGTGCTGTCTATCATTTGTTGTATAGTTTTATATGTATTGTCTATCATTTGTTGTTTCGAAATTATTGGTCTTTTGTTGGGCAATATATGACAAATATATGTTCAAAAACCTCGCCCGTAATTATAAATTATGTAATTCATTGACCGATCCCGACATGTGTAACTTCAAGGCATATTTTAGCGGCGATCGATGTCTTCAAAATTACTTTATTTTTATCAATAGTACCGCTTAAGTCGACGCTAGGGGCCGTCTTGACCTTGTTGTAGGGTATGAATGATTTGTTCATTGTTGAAGACCCTACATCAACTGTCAAGATGAAGAACAGGAATAAAAGCCCTGTTCATTGATAATTTTCTATGTTTTCTATGGATTGTGTGCGATTTTGTCCCATGTACATTTACTCCATATCCTTTCATTTTCTAAGGACTTTTGATCTTAGGAGTGATTATTGTATATGGTGAGTTTACAAACTGTAAAGATATATTGCTTTTTATATTTTTTACCAAATAGAATATATTTTCCCACAAATTTACCTCTGACTGATGAAGGTAAATCCAGAGGAGCGCCTCGGACGCATCAAATTCATAAAGTGTTGTTTTCAATATTTTCGATATCTCTTTATGTAAGCCGATTAAAGATCGGTATAAAATTGTCTTTTGCAATTACTGGTGCGTCTTATATAGTAAACAATCACATTGTTTTGTTTAATATCCAATGTGTCTTTTTATTAATTTGATAGATCTGTGTGACGTAACCTCCTACAGGTAAAATTGTTTTTTTGTTTCCTAAGATATTGGTTTATTTTATTTCGTCTTAAAAAAAGCGACAGCCCCTAAGATGTTGATATACCACTTATAATTATTATGTCATTACAATATGATGAATGTATTTTTTTCATATTTCAGTTTCTGCCGATGTCATTGTTTGTGAAGATAAATTAGCATACATTAAATATTCATATCCGTCTAAGATTAAAGTATCAATTGCAATATATGGACGTACCACAGATAGAAGCATATGCCCTCATCCTGATTGCAGATCATCGACTTCTGACTATAAAGTAAAAGCAATGTGCAATGGTAAAAGAATTAGTCGAGTAAAGGCTGACCATAGACAGTTTGGTGATCCCTGCGGAGGAACATACAAATATTTAGAAGTTAGATATAAATGTGTTTGATTCTGTGCATGAAGAAAATAGTACCTTGAAAAACGAATGTAAAAGAATGTGTGATAGTTTGTGTTTTTTAATTTCTGGTTTCATTTTACAATATTCAGTAAGTTTATTATGCTTGCGTATGTCATAAGTAAGTTAGATTTATATGTACATTGTATGTATCAATAAACTCACCAAAGATACCAGGTTTAAAAATTTGTTCACCAGCTAAAGTAATCTATTCCTGTGGTAGAAAATCCATAGTATTTCGAAAAATTCAAAGTTTTGTAAACAGTTTATGATAATCATGACCATATCAATGATAACTCATGTCGACACAGAAGTGCTGACTTCTGGGCTGGTGATACATGCTGTTCATGATTGCTAACATATTTTTGGCAATCAGCAAAATGAATTAATTATTGTTATCAAAAATTATTACCGGTAATGTTCAATATTATGACTGGTACTGAATGTGCAGCAAAAATTTGTATTCTTTTACAAAAGCGAACCGATTTAATGAAAAGATGACTTAGTGAGACGAGGAGCAACTCTATCTGCAATACAAACATTATTTGCATATAAGCATTAGTATAACACACAGCATACTTTGATAATATTAAATAAGATTGTTATTGTTTGGACTATTATTTTAAGGTCCTTTTTGGTCAAATATTCGGCTTTAAACGTTCTTGATGATGTTAAATCCAGATAAGCGCCTCGGACGCTTAAAATTTATATTATATAATATTTATTAAGTTTTGTTTTCATTTTTACACATAGCATTGCTATGGTATGTATTGTGCTGCTCATTCTTTAGCTTTCTATGTAGTTTTTGCAGGTTTATCTCCATTTTTCTTTTTAGCCCCACAATATTTGGTTGGTTTCTTTTGTACTTCAGATTTTTGTTGTACTTTTGATATATTCCGCCCCATTTTGACGCTTAATGACAGCAAAAAAAGGTAAATAAGCATATTGATTATTCAGTGTTTTGTTGGAATGGATATACAATATGAAACACTTTTTAGAGTATGATACAGTTTTGAGGGATTGAATGAAAAAAGGTTTAAAAAGTTTTCTGCATATTTTGTTGTATTCTAAAATACAGCCAAAAGTTGTGAAAACGAGATTAGGTCATTTTATTGTATTGTCGTTTTAATGATGTCACAGAACTACATTGCTCAATAAAGCAAGCCAGTATTGCTTTCAGTTCGAAAATAAATTCATAAAGGAGTTTAACTTACAAATTGCAATTGTTTTACATTTTATGTGACCAATCACAGGAGCTTTTATAATGACTGAATGTATTCGATCATTTCGTTTAGCAGTCATACTACAATGTCATTACAATAAAACGAGATTCCTGTCGAATGACAGTGGTGTGGAATGAACATTTGACATAGATGTTAACGCAAATAATACTGTCCGAATGTAAACAAAAGTCAACCACATTGCAGATTGAACTGAAGTGTTATCTTGTTGAAAAACAAAAACAAAAGTATCCATCTCTATGGGATCTTAGTACTATCTCATGAAGTGTTTCAAATATATCTGATCAGTTAAAAATATAAATTTAATGGAAATCCTCTCTTAATTTCACTCACATTTTTATAAGTTAAGGGTTAAGAGCATAAAAGTTAAATGACTTATTTTCCCGAATCAGTTATAGATCAACTTGTCCATGTTGTATGCAAAATTTTAATCTGTGACATTTACTGTTCCTTGACCCTTAACTCTTTTCAACAGACGTTAAAATGTAGCAGGTGCGTTTGTGTGCTCAAAACTTTATATTGATCTTAACCAGTAGGAGTTGCAAAATCGTAATTTTCTTCAAGTCTATCCTTGAAGTCAATTTGTCAATAACCTGTCAACAAGTTGAAATTTCTTAAAATGTTTGCACTGATAATTGTGTAGATACAGTCGTTAATTCTTAGTATGAGAAAAATAGGTTTTAGTGACAGGTTCAATTATTGTATCTAAATTCAAAAAATATTATCATTTTCCTACATTCTTTTTTGCTTTTTCAACGACTAATTTCATATGAATTTATTTTAATGAGCCAGAGTTTTGACAACGAACGTCTCGTCTTTTTCTAAAAAAACATAGGAAAGTACCAAGACGTAATAGATAAATATTCAGTGTCTACATCACAAATTACACAAAATGGTCTTGAAATATAGATTTTAGGTGCTGGAAGTGTGTATCTTTAACTTACTTTACAGTTTTCCCTTTATTTGTCTTCGTGCTATTATATTTCTTTCGGTATTATGCCTTTTGGCGTGACTCGGAATTTATGGATCCCGCTATCGGGTTTTTGACTTTGGGCATTTCTGGTGCAGGTTGTGACGGAATAAAAGCTTCACCATAATATTTGTTCCAAAGAACTTTTGTTACATAACAAGAGTTCCTTTGGGAACTTTCAACATATAATATTTTATCCATTGCCATAAGAAAATTTCCTACACATTGGATAAAAATATTATATAATGAAAGTTTCTATTGGAACTTTTATTATATCATAAAAGATCTTTGGAACAAATATTATGTTAACACTTTGGCACTAGCAACACACATGGATTAATATCACACTGTGAGAGAAACAATGACATAGGAATATCAAAATTACAAATAATTTAATTATGAAATTGCAAATATTTATATTTGTGACAAGATATTTCAAGATATGCAAAATATTTACTAACCACTTTTTTAATTATATGGTAATATTCAAAATACTGTTTCGACGAACTTATTTCGAATAAGCAAAGAATAGTAATTATGTAAGAAAAGTTTCTGGAATAATAATTATATAATGGAAATTCAAGGAATATAGTTTTTATGTAAAAGAAGTTCCTGGAATTATAATTATGTAATAGAAATTCCAAGTTGAAATTTCTTAAAATACTTGCATTGAAAATTGTGTAAATACAGTCGTTAATTCTTGGTATGAGGAAAAACAAGTTTTAGTGACTGCAGGTACCATTACTGTATCTAAACGCAAACACTTATTATCATTTTCCTACATCCCTATTTTCTTTTTCTACAACTTATTTTATAAATTTTTATTTTCATAAGCCAGGGTTTTGCAAAGAACGTCTCGTCCTTTTTCTCAAAAAGTTCATCGGAAAGTACCAAGACCTTATAGATAAATATTCAGTGTCTACATCACAAATTACAGAAGATTGTCTTGAAACATAGATTTTAGGTGCTGAAAGTGTGTATCTTTTAACTTTCTTTACATTTCCCCCTTTTTTGTCTTCGTTCTATTATATTTCTTTTGATAGTATTCATTTTGACGTGACTCGGTATTTATGCATCCCTTTTTGACTTTGGGCGTTCCTGGTGCAGGTGGGTTCTGAGGTGAGATTCGGACGCAAGAAGTTTTTATATTGTTGTTTCAAATTTGTTTACCCTTGCATTTATATTTTACTTAATTTGTTCTTTGTCGAGAAAGTGTATACTATATACTGTAAACAAGTCTAAATTGAAAACAACGTTCAAACCTATTATTGCGTTGGATAAAAACCGCAATTTTTATACGTGTGCATGCAAGACAAATTTCTTGTTAGAGGGGTTTAAATACAGCACAAACAACATTTTCCAAAAGACCAAAAAAGTGAAAAAGTATATTTTAACAAAACGCATTTGACTAACAGGTCGAACAACAAATGTTCTTAAATCCTGCTGACTATATACTGTATATACTATCAACTACAAAAACAATTTTGTTGGCTTCTTTGTTAGATTTATTTGTTTGTTTGTTTGCATTTGTTAGTCAGTTGTGTTGTATTCCTGTGATGTATGTTTACATAATTTTGGCTGCTCGATCCCGATTATTGTCACATTAACCTATTATGTCTGTTTGGGTTGCTCACCCAATTTTATCAATATAACGGAACCATAAACAACTGTCATAGAAATAGGTGTTATACTTAACCTTCAACTTTATGGCAATTTAAATAAAAACAATTCTTTGAATTAATTTTTGTTCTCACTCAAAATTTTAAATTTATATGTTTAAAAATGTATACAGCAAACCCGTAATCTTATCTTCCTTAAAGAGACATAGAGGATTTATAATGAAGCAAAACAAACCGATGTGTGAATAAAATTTCGTGCATATTATTTCACCAAATGTTTCAAAGTTTCTCATTATTCTGTTTTGATTTTCCTATATAATTCTAATTCATAAAAATTGGTTAATATTATTTGAAGTTTTAGAAATAGTCCGGATAATTATAAATTCCCTAAAAATAATGAAATAAACATGGAACCTCCAACTTTTTCTAACAAGAAAGGGTCAAACCCTACGGCTTATTTGCAAAATGTTCTTTGAAACAAAATTAATTTAAGGACATAATCATTTTCAATATGAATTAAATTTCAATGAAAAAACATGATTGAAAAAAAAAGCATGACCATAAAGATTCACGAATTACCGAATTAGACTATTTACCGGATTTGTAATAACATAAACAACACGACGTGTGCCACATGTGGAGCAGGATCTGCTTACCCTTCCGGAGCACTTGAGATCACCCCCAGTTTTTGGTGGGGTTCGTGTTGCTTAGTCTTTGGTTTTCTATGTTGTGTCATCTGTACTATTATTTGTCTGTTTGTCTTTTTATTTTTGGCCATGGCGTTGTCAGTTTGTTTTCGATCTATGAGTTTGACTGTCCCTCTGGTATCTTTCGTCCCTCTTTTATGGTATTTACCATATACTTATGGTTTACTCTGTGCATAAAATCCTCATTTTAGGTGTTTTTGTTGAATTTAAATGCACCTCTTGTGAAGAATGTAATCGTCACTTGCTTTCATGAACGTATGGTTTACATACACGTGACTTTTGTATTCCCAAATGTCGGCTAGCAAAAGTGTAAGTTAATGATACTGTTACAAATGTGCAACAGTGTAGAAACGCCATACAATATAAAATTATATATCGTTTTCATTTTACAACGGCTTCTTCGTGTGAATATAAAAAAAAATCATGCAATTTTAAATTTACAAATATTTATGAAAATGCATATCAGAATTCATAGATTAGATATTAATTTGACTGAAATCAGGAAAAATGTAAAAATTAAACATTTGCACGGTAATCTTGTTTGAACCTTTCTTGTTTGTTTCTGGTCGATTTGTTCATGTTTTTGTTTCAATGAATAAATCAGAGTTACTTTAGTACACTCATACCAGAAATTTTGGTTCTGTATAGTTAAGGTAGAAATGAATTATGAAATAACCATAGTTGCTTCTTTTTTCAACATGTTTATAGTGATTTCAAAAAAAGCATCCCTTTCGTGACTCTGTTTTATTTATGAAATGGACATAAATAGGAACGATATTGTTTTAAATCTGCACGATATTTAAAATTATTTCATCAATTATACTGTTTTGTCAATGCAATTTTGAAAATATATTGTGTTTGCATACAATTATGCATTACTTTTTCTACGTAACATTTAATCTTTTTGTTGACAAAACAAAAAGGTGGCAATTCCTAGAATCAAACTTTCTTTTAATCTCGCCTTGTTATATCCGACAATAAATTAAAAAAAAAGTGTTGCATCATAGGTCATATTCTATATAAACCTAAATAAACATTCCTCAAATACAAAATCGTCATGGTGCTGTTCTGACATGTCACTATTATATAATATGTGTCAATCTTGTTTTGTATACGTTAGCTGGAGTTAACGAAAGGTAACTTTCCATATCAATTGTTTTTTTCCCATTTTATTTTGGTAATAACATAGATAAAGGCAACAGTAGTATACCGCTGTTCAATAGTCATAATTCGATTAAGCAAAATCAAATCCGGATAACAAACTAAGGATAACAAACTAAGCCAAGGCTCCGTGTTGAAGACCGTACTTTGACCTATAATGGTTTACTTTTATAAATTTTGACTTGGATGGAGAGTTGTCTCATTGGCACTCATACCACATCTTCTTATATCTATAAAACCGAGGAAAACACATCAACTATAAGAGGAAAACAACGGAACAACAGAAACACTGAACTACAACAAAAGCAAACGCCAACATACGTAGAAACGGACTGTCTGATAACAACTGCCATATTCCTTACTTGGTACAGGACATTTTAAGAAAAAATGGTGGGTTGAACCTGGTTTTATGGCCCGCCAAAACTCCCGCTTATATGACAATGTCAAAATACCAATAAAATGACAACACTACGTGACAGGAATACAGTACAAAAAACGCAAGAACACCCAGCAAAGAGAAATACATAAATAAATAATATAATAGTACATTACAACACGTAAACCGCAGAATAACAATGGGCACCTCCCATGAACTTACGACAGCACACCAGGACACCACAAACGAAATACAAATTGCGCGTCACATGAATGGATCAACGTCACAAAAATTGACTTATTTTTTGTGACGTTTATATTATCACAGGTAAATTTCTAAAAATAAAATAGATTTATTTATCACGTACAAGAATATTAAATTGGGATTGAGTTTGTAATGGTGTTATTTTTTTGTATTTTATAACCATGACAAGAATATTAAAATGGAATACCCCTTATGAAATATTTTGCTGAAACTTTAATATCTATATTATTTGTAGTCAATTAAGAAAGACACCGAATAGGATAAATTCTTTATTAAGAAATATTTGATATAACGCATGTGAATGTCCGCGCATGTTTCATTACATGCGCTTAATTTGAAAACTATTTGAAGATTTTATGAATTTGCGTCTAGAAAATATAATATATATGAATAGGTGTAAAATGCATGCAGACACAAATCATGATTGACCGCAAGACGAATTACTAATTCGTTATATGTTTCTAAATATATATAATAATAGAATAAAACCACTTATGCATAGCCCCATTTTTTCTAAGTTATATTCTGCAATATCAAGCATTCATAGCTATTTTGTGTTAACTTTAAACATAGTAACAGTCATTTCATTTATAGACTATATCTTATCCTGGCTTGTGTTGAAAAAGTAAACATGACATTACCTTTAACTGCATACACGCACGCACTAGTGCGCAGAAGTTTGGTAGTAGTATACATGTATTTCCGATCTCAGTAACAGGCAAAATATGCCCTCTTATTCAATTTCATATATTTTAATTTTTATTTAAAGGAATCTTTCAAAAAGGATTCTTAAGTGATCCCAAGTCATTAAGGTCTCATTGTATACAAAATTAACCAAATAATTTAATTATTTATAAAATAGCAGCTATGCGTAGGAACTAGTTTACTTATAACTGGTATCACTTTCTTGTCTACTAGTAATCTTTTATGACCAAGCACGAATTAATGGTTCTATGGCTGAAGTTTTGTTCTCAAAGCTTTACTTTCAGGATGAAAAGTTACATTATTTCGAATATTATTTTTGATTATCTGTAAATATAAGTATAAAAATGTTTTTTTATAGATGTCTTCGAAATGAAAACTATCGCGGTTCATAGTAAATGTAGTTCGACACATGCTTTCATTTCAATAGATTTAAAAAAAAAAAGCATTCAATTCTTTGTGACACGTTTAGCCAAAAAATGCAAGTCGAATGAATGACGCAGAGTTCATACAAATCTATGGTCATTACCATACGCGTATGATCCAAGTACTCATAGGGTCCAAAACAAATGAACCAACAAGTAGAATAATCTGTCCCAGGATAGGGGAGGGTTGAGCGCTCACAAACATGTTTAACCCAGCCACATTCTTTATGTGCCTGGCCCAAGTCAGGAGCCTGTAGTTCGGTGGTTGTCGTTGGTTCATGTCTGTCATATTTGTTTTTCGTAAATTGTTTTGTTATAAGGCCGTTAGTTTTCTCAATTGAATTGTTTCATATTTGTCATGTCGGGCCTTTCATAGCCGACTATACGGTATCGGTTTTTCTCATTGTTGAAGGCCGTACGGTTGTCTCTAATTGCTTTCATACACTTTATTTAAATTTTGGTGGATAGTTGTCTCATTGGCAATCATACCTCATCCCCTTATTTTTATAAGTTTCAAATATATGGGTGCTGTTTAGAGCGTGGCATATTGTGTAAACATGCGTTGTTTATTGTTTGATACCATATTAAATAAAGGCAACAGTAGTATACCGGTGTTCAAAAGTCACAAATCGACTGAGGGAAAACAAATCCGGGCCACAAACCAAAACCGAGGGAAACACATCAACCACAAGAGGAAAACAAAGGAACAACAGGAACACCGAAGTGCAACAAAAACAAACGCCAACCGTAAACCGTAAAGTGTAATTTATAATTAAATAATTTCCTGTTTAAGTGAATTATGTATTTCATGCAAACTCACTAGGTTCTTGACCGATGTAACTTTAGTAAATAGACAATCCAGCAGCAGTGGGTTTGACCCAGTTATATTAATTCATACGTATGCTACCGATACAATAGTTATATTAATACATACGTATGCTACCGATACAAGTTCAATAGGAAAGCACCCAGTGATACATAACATTAAAGTCATATACAACTTATTGATATATTCTAATGTTTATATTATGCATTCTAGATAGTAAATGACGATGGCCATTATAACCCTTCAAGGACTGTTGATATTAGGAGTGATTATTGTAAATGGTAAATATATTGTTTTTTATATTCTTTTCCAAATAGAATATATTTCCCCCAAAATTTACCTCTGACTACAGCGTTCATGATGAAGGTAAATACAGAAGAGCGCCTCGGACTTTTTATAAAGTATTGTTTTCAATATATTTGATATCTCTTTATGTAAGACGATGAAAAATCGGTATAAAATTATCTTTTGCAATAACCGATGCATCTAAAATAGTAAACTATCACATTTTTTTGTAATATCCAATGTGTCTTTTTCTTAATTTAATAAATCTGTGTGACGTTACCTCCTACAGGTAAAATTGATTTTTTGTTTGTTTCCTAAGATATTATTTCGTCTTAAAAAATTACGGCCTCTAAGACGTTGATGTACCACTAATAATCATTATGTCATTACAATATGAAGAAAGTATTTTTTTATATTTCAGTCTCTGCCAATGTCATTGTTTGTGAAGATGAATATGCATACATTAAATATTCATATCCGTCTAACATTAAAGTATCAAGCGCAATATTCGGACGGACCACAGATAGAAGCATATGCCCTCATCCTGCTATACATACAACTGATTGAAGATCATCGACTTCTGACTATAAAATAAAAGCAATGTGCAATGGTAAAAGAATTAGTCGAGTAAAGGCTGACCATAGACAGTTTAGTGATCCCTGCAGAGGAACATACACATACTTAGAAGTTAAATATAAATGTGTTTGATTCTGCGTATGAGGAAAACTAATACCATTGAAAAACAAATGTAAAATAATGTGTAATAGTTTGTGTTTTTTAATTTCTGGTTTCATTTTACAATATTCAGTCAACTTATTATGCTTGCGTATGTCATATGTAAGTTAGATTTGTATGTAAATTGTATGTATCAATAAACTAATTAAATATATCAGGTTTAAAATGTGTTCACCAGACGCGCTTTTCATCTACTTAAGACTCGTCAGTGACGCTCGAATTAAAAAATTAAAAGCCGAAAAAGTAACAGGTTGAGAGCATTGAGGACCCAAAATCCTGAAAGGTTTTGCCAATACAGCTGAGGTAATCCATTCCTGTGGTAGAAAATCCATAGTGTTTCGAAAAATTCAAAGTTTTGTAAACAGTTTATGATAATTATGATCATATCAATGATAACTCATGTCGACACAGAAGTGCTGACTACCGGGCTGGTGATACATGCTGTGCATGATTGCTAACAGTTTTGCGGCTTTTAGCAAAATGAATTTTTTACTGTTATTTAAAAATATAATTGGTGGTGTTCAACATTATGACTGGTACTATATGTACAGCAAAATTTGTATTCTGTTACAAAAGCGAACCAAATTAATGAAAAAAAATCTTAGTGAGACAAGGAGCAACTCCATGTGCAATACAAACGTATTCTGCATGTAATTAAAGCATAAGTATAACACACAGCATACTTTAGTAATATTAGATAAGATTGTTATGGGTTGGGCTATAATTTTAAGGTCCTTTTTGGTTATTTAGCACTTCAACTGTTGTTATTAAACATCCTTGTTTTTCAAATATTCGATAGAAAATGAAAGGATATGGAGTAAATGTACATGGGACAAAATCGCACACAATACAAAAACAGAAAATTATCAATGAACAGGGCTTTTATTCTGTTCTTCATCTTGACAGTTGATGTAGGGTCTTCAACAATGAACAAATCATTCATACAGGTCAAGAAGAACGTTCTTGATGAAGTTAAATCCAGAAAAGCGCTTCGGACGCGATGTTCAGTGGTTGTCGTTTGTTGATGTGGTTCATAAGTGTTTCTCGTTTCTCGTTTTTTATATAGATTAGACCGTTGGTTTTCTTGTTTGAATGGTTTTACACTAGTCATTTTGGGCCCTTTATAGCTTGCTGTTCGGTGTGAGCCAAGGCTCCGTGTTGAAGGCCGTACTTTGACCTATAATTGTTAACTTTTTATACATTGTGACTTGGATGGAGAGTTGTCTCATTGGCACTCATACCACATCTTCTTCTTTATACTTGATATTCAATATAAGCTGAACAATATTTTTTTTCTTTATCTATGCTTTCAACGGTGGGAAATACGCCTTGAAGTAGTTCTTATATCTATAAAATACGTAAAAACGAGATAACTAAATAATGCTGTCTATATGTAGGCAAAAGTCAACCACATGACAAATTGAACTGAAGTGTTATGTTGTTGAAATACCAAAACAAAAGTATCCATCTCAATGGGAATTTAGTACTATCTCATAATTCTTACATGATTTGAATATTAGGGAATACGTTTATATGATTGGTCGAGAGGGCTTCCGGTAGTTGACGGAACTACGTTTTGTAACCAATGTAAACAAGATGGCGGGTATGATAACACAAACCAGCTCGACGTTAAAAATATTTTATTTTCACTTCGCATTCGTCGTTAAATTACATTATAATCGCAAAACATTCATTTGAATGATAATAAGATATTTTTGTAGTTTATTTTTATCAGAAAGCAAATTTCATGGAATACATTTTTTTGCGTTGACCAAAAAATAAATTCATGCGCCAGGCCAATTCAATGACACAAATATACAATTTACGCGTGATAGAGGTTAGGGGTGGAGAAATTAAATTGATTATCTCCAATTTTAAGGAATTATAAGGATTAAACGCCTTTTTAAAGGAATTCATTGGTGTATAAACGGGTCAAGTCACTCCATAAATTGGTCCAGTTTATACACCAATAAATTCCTATAGAAAGGCGTATAATCCTATAATAAGGGTTTTCGATATTTCTGATAAGTTAAAAATATCATATAAATTTAATGGGTATTCTTTCTTTATTTCACGCACATTTTTGTAAGTTAAGGGTTAAGAGCATAACAGTTTAATGACTTATTTTCCCGGATCAGTTTGGGTTCAACTTGCCCATGTTGTATGCAAAATTTTAATCTGTGACATTTACTGTTCCTTTACCTTTAACACTTTTCATCAGACGTTAAAATGTGGCAGGTGCGTTTTGTGCTCAAATCTTTATATTGATGTTAACCAGTAGGAGTTGCAAAATCGTAATTTTCTTCAAGTCTGTCCTTGAAGTCAATTTGTCAATAACCTTTTAACAAGTTGAAATTTCTTAAAATGTTTGCTATTATAATTGTGTAAATACAGTCGTCAATGCTTGGTATGAGAAAAATAGGTTTTATTGACAGGTACCATTAATGTTTCTAAATTCAAAAACATATTATCATTTTCCTCCATCCTTTTTTCCTTTTTCAACAACTAATTTCATATGATTTTATTTTAATGAGCCAGGTTTTGACAAAGAACGTCTCGTCCTTTTTCAAAAAAAAAAATATCGGAAAGTACCAAGACGTAATAGATATAATTAAGTGTCTACATCACAAATTATACAAGATGGTCTTGAAATATAGATTTTAGGTGCTGAAAGTGTGTATCATTTAAGTAACTTGGTCCGAGGACACAGTTATCGTCCTTTAATTTTCGTTGTCTAGTGTGGACAGTGTATAACTTGCAATTCTTTTTCATACACTTTCCAAATTCATTTCTTGATATTTTATGCATGAAATATTAAGTATGGGGATAAAATTACAAGTTAAAAAAATTTGGGTGATGAATTTTTATGTAAAGTAGTGATTTGGTCCAGTTAAAAATGGTAAAAAATTAGTATGTTTGAAGCTGTCAAACTGAATTATAGACCCCTTAACATAAAATTGTCCATATTTGGAGTTAGAGCTGGTAGACTTTTCTATAATTTGATGTTATTTGTCCCAAAAGTAGTACACTACACTGTAAAAATCTTTTTAAGATAGAGCAGGTGCCATTTTTTAAATTTGAATTTATTGTCTAAAAGAAATGCATTTACGAAATAACTGTGTTCCTGGGCCTAAGAGTTGAATTCAGTAAATGTAGATTCTGTACTTTGGCAACTTTCCTGGATGATTTGCTTGTTTCAATTTGTCAAACTGAATAAAAGTAAATGATTTACATCTTTATTTGATAGAAATTCTGTAAAAATGTCCCATTTTGTCATTATACGGCTATGTCAGCATTTTAAAGCAATTTCCATTTTTATGCCGAAGAGGCATGCTGACTTTCTATCTGACAGGTTTTTATGTTTTGATATTTGAGTTTCTATGCTTAATTCAAGTTTCATTAATCATTTGTCAACTCTGAATCTAGAGAAAAGTAGATTATCACAGAAAAAATGTGCAAAATGTGTTGTATATATGGTCCTGGTCGAACGGCCAGTTTGATGCACGTAAAAGGTGAAGAGCTTTGTACATAAAAGTTGAAGTCCATCATAATATTTCACTAAATCTGTAATAAAAGCACTTAACAAAGATAAGTGTACCTTATTCATTTCATATACTACCTTTATTTTCTTCATTAGGATAGTCAGTGGTTCAAATATATTCCAGTTGAGATCAAAACTACATGTAAGTTTTCCATTGAAAAGTGAAAAAAACTGTGCATCAGACCATACTGTCTGCAAAAAAGTTGAATGGAAGAGTCTTTTTGCATTCAGACTTCTTGTATCATGACATCTTAACATAGAAATGAGCAAAAAGTAACAAATTTCTATTTCTTATAGCTTCTGTATACTTTTTTTATATGTAAATATGTGCTGCCCCCTAAATTGACCCAAAATAATTTTCAGTCTTACATGGCCTAAGACCATTTTATACTCATGTGGTATGCTATTTGTAACTTTTCTTTCCATTTAAAGTTCATTAAGTATATATGAAAGAACAATTTATGGTAAATAAAATTCTAAAATTTTAAATTGGTTAAAAAAATGTATGTTTATGTAAGGCACCCCTTAATTCGAAAATCTCCATTTTCAGGCACAGGCTCATATTTTGACTTTGGAATCAATATAATAAATCCGATAAATCAAATGAGTGTTCAGTTGCTTTTAATACATAATACATTACATAAAAAGGCATTTAAAAAACTAATTTTTGCAATATTTAAATTTTTGAAGCCCATATCTTGATAGTTGAAATTATTCGATTTAAACGTCAAATATAATCATCCAAAGTTCAATATTAAAATGGCCATTGTTTCTATAATATATATCCTATGGCCATGAAACTTTGTCAACTATCTTATAATTCACTAAGCTGAGGTCATGCAAAGTTTTATTAGAATTGGTCAAGTCTTTCTATCCTATTCGATCCTAGGACACAGTCATCATCCTTTGATTTTCGTTGTCTACAAATATAGTCCCTAGTGTGGACAGTGTATAAATTGCAAATTTTTTTCATACACTTTCCAAATTTATTTCTTGATATTTTATGCATGAAATATTAAGTATAGGGATGAAATTACATGTTAAAAAATTTTGGTGATGAATTTTTATGTAAAGTAGTGATTTGGTCCAGTTAAAAAAGGTAAACAATTAGTATGTCTGAAGCTGTCAAACTGAATTATAGACCCCCTTAACATAGAATAGTCCATATTTTGATTTAGAGCTGGGAGACTTTTCTATAACTTTGATATTATGTGTCCCAAAAGTAGTACACTACACTGTAAAAATCTTTTTGAGATAGAGCAGGTGCGATTTTTTTAATTTGAATTTATTGTTTAAAAAAAAGTCACTAGGAAATAACTGTATTCTCGGTCCACTTTACAGTTTTCCCTTTATTTGTGTTCGTGCTATTATATTTATTTCGGTAGTATGCCTTTTTACGTGACTCGGAATTTATGCATCCCGCTATCGGGCTTTTGTCTTTGGGCGTTTCTGGTGCAGGTTGTGACGGAATAAAAGCTTCACCATAATATTTGTTCCAAAGAAATTTGTTACATAACAATAGTTCCATTCGGAACTTTCACCATATAATATTTAATCCATTGCCATAAGAAAATTTCCTACACATTGGATACAAATATTAAATAATGAAAGTTCCTATTGGAAATTTTGATATATGATAAAAGTTCTTTGGAACAAATATTATTCCTATCACACTGTGAGAGAAACAATGACATAGGAATATCAAAATTACAAACAATTTAATTATGAAATTGCAAATATTTATATTTGTGACAAGATATTTCAAGAGATGCAAAATATTTAGTAATCACTTTTTTTAATTATAGGGAAATATTCAAAAATACTGTTTCGACGAACTTTTCCAACGCATTGACATAAATTGGAACGATATTGTCTTAAACCTACATGATTTCTTCGTCAATGCAGTTTTGAAAATAACTTGTGTTTGCATACAATTATGCGTCACTTCTTCCAAGTAACATTAAATCTTTTTTGTTGACATAAGAAAATGTGGCAATTCCGGAAATCAGCCTTTTTTCAAACCTCGCCTTGTTACATCAGTTAATAAATTTTAAAAACCTGGTACATCATAAGTCATTGTCCTGAAATGTTGCATAACTATTAAATAAACATTCCTCAAAAACAAAATCGTGATAGCGCTGTTCCGACAGGTCACTATATATAATATGTGTCAATCTTGTATTGTATACCTTTGCTGGAGTATACGAAAGGTAACTTTTGTTTCTCTTTTAATTCTTTTATCAATTAAATGTTTATCATTTTATTTTGTTATTAGCTTTAACTCCTCATGACTTCTTTTGCTTAAGTTTTAATATCTATATTGTCTTTAGTTAATTAAGAAAGAGATACCGACCAGGATAGATTCTTTATATAGAAAGACTTGTTTTAAGGCATGTGAAAGGCCGGCATGTTTCATTTCATGGTCTTAATTTGAAAAATATTTACAGATTTTATGAGATTAAAAGTTTACCAAAGTGAATTTGCATCAAGAAAATATAAATGCTAAAAACATCCATGGAATAATACAAGATCGAACCAGTCCATGGAATGATACAAGATCGAACTAATCCATGGATTAATACAAGATCGAACCAATTCATTAAGACTAATATGACCAAATTATTCAGTGGCTGCAAGACGAATTACTAACGTCGTTATGTGTTTCAAATCATGTATAATAAGAGTATAAAACCACTTATTCATAGCCCCATTTTTTTCTATGTTATATTCTGCAATATCAAGCATTATAGCTATGTTGTCTTAACTTTAAACATAATGACAGTCCTTTCATATAAAAACTGTAAAGTGGTTCGCGGATGTTTGGTAGTTCTAAATAGGTACTTCCGATCTAAGAAACAGGCAAAATATGCCATCCTATTTCAATGTCATAAATTTTTATTTTTTGTTTAAAGAATCTTTTAACAAGGGTTCTACACAGGCAAATTTTGCTCATGTGAATTTCTCATGAATCTTACGTAAAATTCACGTTAAAAATTTCGATAATTTCGAATATTATTTTCGATTATCTGTAAATATAAGTATAAGACTGTTTTCCTGTTTTTTTATAAATGTCTTCGAAAACTGTCGCGCTTCATAGTAAACGTAGTTCGTTTGACACATGCTTTCATTTAAAATGAATTTGAAAAAAAACAGAATTCAATTATTTATCACACTTTTAGCCGAAAATGTATTTCATGCACATACTAAATCACTAGGTCCTGGACCGATGTAACGTTAGTAATTGGACAGTCCAGTAGCAGTGGGTTTGACCAGTTATATTAAAACATACGTTTGCTTCCGATACAAGTACAATAGAAAAGCATCCAGTGATACATAACATTATAGTCATATAAAAATTAATTAATATATTCTAATGTTTATATTATGCACTCTAGATAGTAAATGACGATGGCCATTATAACTTTGCAAGGACTTTTGATATTAGGAGTGATTATTGTATATGGTAAATATATTGCTTTTTTATATTTCTTATCAAATAAAATAAATCTTTCCACAAATTTACCTCTGACTAGAGCGTTACTGGTGAAGGAAAACCCAGAAAAGCGCTTCAGACGCATGACATTTATAAAGTGTTGTTTTCAAATTTTTAAATAACTCTTTGTGTAAAATGTAAAATACCAAAACTACCGAACTCCAAGGAAAAATCAAAACGGAAAGTCCCTTATCAAATGACAAAATCAAAAGCTCAAACACATCAAACGAAAGGGAAACAACTGTCATATTCCTGACTTGGTACAGGCATTTCCTTATGTAGAAAATGGTGTATTATTAAACCTGGTTTTATAGCTAGCTTAACCTCTCACATGTATGACAGTCGCATATAATTCCATTATATTGACAACAATGTGTGAGCAAAACAAACAGACAAAATAGATAAAAATGTCAAAACTTGGGGTACAGCAGTCAACATTATGTTATAATCTTAATCACTATAAAAACAAACAACTATGTCAACAAACACTCTATAGACAAAGCACATAAGCAAAAATGAAAGACAAGAATACAAGAATACAAAAAATGACCATAGCACAATAACACAATGGCTTGATGGAATTCCATATGACTGTCATACAAGTGAGAGGTTAAGCTAGCTATAAAACCAGGTTTTATCCACCATTTTCTATATAAGGAAATGTCTGTACCAAGTCAGGAATATGACCGTTTTTCCCATTCGTTTGATGTGATTGAGCTTTTGATTTTGCCATTTGATAAGGGACTTTCCGTTTTGAATTTTTCTTTGAGTTCGGTATTTTTGTAATTTTACTATTTTTTTATGTATAAATACCGAGCCACGCCAAATGGATATTCCCAAAAATGAAATAAACAGTAAAAGTTAAAAATATACAAAGACAAAAAAAAAGAACACTATAAACCGTCATTAAGATGATTATCAATGTCAGTACCTAGAATCTATACTTCAACACCATCATGTATTATTTGTGGAGTTGATACGGAATATTTATCAACATGGTTTTTGAAAGAGAGACGAAAGATACGAAAGGGACAATCAAACTAATAAGTCGGAAACAAACTGACAACGCCATACCTAAAAAAAGAAAAGACCAACAGACTACTAACAGTTCACAAAACACAACATAGAAAAATAAAGACTGGGCAACACGAACCCCACTAAATCCTTGGGGTGATCTTTGGTGCTCCGGAAGGATAAGCTGATCCTGATCCACATGTGGCACCCGTCGTGTTGCTCATGTAAGTACAAACCCGGTGATAATTCTAATTTGGTAGATCTCATTCGGGGAAAAGGACGATAAATAATCAGTATAAAATTATCTTTATGCAATAACCGATGCATCTTAAATAGTAAACTATCACATTCTTTTTTTGTAATATCCAATGTGTCTTTTTATAAACATGTATGACCTTACCTCGTACATGTAAAATTGCTTCTTTTAGTTTCCTAAGATTTTGGTTTATTTCATTTCGCCTTTATAAAACCTTCGGTCTAAGACTTTGATTCACAACAAATAATTATTATGTTAATATAATATGATGATTATAAAGAAGAAGATGTGGTATGAGTGCCAATGAGACAACTATCCATCCAAGTCACAATGTGTAAAAAGTAAACAATTATAGGTCAAAGTACGGCCTTCAAATATGTTTTATTTTTGTATTTCAGTCTCTGCCGATGACATTGTTTGTGAGGATGAATTAGCATACATTATATGTTCATTTTTAAAGTTGTGGAGTATCTATTCTTGAGATAACTTGTCTTATGTGTGCCACGTCATTCTCTCAATTTTAGACCAGATTGTGTACTAAAATTGTAATAAGACGCAGAGCACCTATTCTTGGTCCCCATTCCTTTCCACGTTAAATGTTTCACTTTCAAACATTGATGGGAGGTGAGATCAATATACCGTTATTTACATATCAGACCGTACTGTTTACCGGAATTTTGGATACACCAAACCAGGTACTTCATATCTGAGAAACAGGCAATATATGCCCTCATTTATAGAATTCATTCATATATTTTTGCATTATTCAAAATTATCAGTCAAAATGTGTTCTACAAGGACCACCAATGATTCATCTTTCATTTGATACCAAAATTATCAAAATATATTATACACAGTTTGACACATATGCGTAAGAACTATTTTGTTTAAAATATATACTACTTTCGAGTATGTTCTTTTTGACCGTGCCCGATTTTGTGGTGTTACATCTTACAAAGTCTATCCGAAATATTTTGCAAAGAATTCAGCTCAAATAGGTGCTAAGGGGCCGTCTTAAAATTGCAGTGAGGTGAGATTTTGTTTTGCTTCGTGTTGAAGGCCTCACTGTGACTTGAGATGAAGTGCAGCAATAAAAGCGCTGTTCCTTTGATATTTGTGTGTTTTTTGCTGTGCATGTACTGATTTTGTGTCATGGATGGATACCCCGTATCCTTTGTTTTTCTATCATATACTTCTAAGATTAAAGTATCAAGCGCAATATATGGACGGACCACTGATATAAGTATATGCCCTCACCCTTCTATACATACAACTGATTGCACATCGTCAACTTCTTATTATAAAGTCGAAGTAATGTGCAATGGTAAAAGACTTTGTCGAATAAAGACTGACCATAGACAGTTTGGTGATCCCTGCAGAGGAACATACAAATATTTAGAAGTTAGATATAAAAGTAAAATCACAAAATACTGAACTCCGAGGAAAATTCAAAAGGAAAGTCCTCAATCAAATGGCAAAATCAAAGTTCAAACACACCAAACGAATGGACAACAACTGTCATATTCCTGACTTGGTACAGGCATTTTCTTATGTAGAAAATGGTGGATTGAACCTGGTTTTATGGCTAGCCAAACCTCTCACTTGTATGACAGTCGTATCAAATTCCATTATATTGACAACGATGCGTGAACAAAACAAACAGACACAATTGGTAAAATGTCAAAATAGGGTTACAGCAGTCAACATTGTGTTATCATCTTAATTACTATAAAACAAACAAATGTTACGAAGAAGCACAAACAGGGCATACATCAAATTTAACATCCTCATTATGCTTATATCATACGATTTTATTTATCTATGTTAAATCCACCTATAAAGGATGGACGGTTTTAAGTACTGGCGTAAAATCGCGCGTTTGAAATTCGCACAGGTAGACATAAAATAATTTTGTCGTTCAAGGTATAAAGAGATACATAAATACAGAGTCACGTAAAATGGATATCACAAAAACAGACTTAGCAGTAAAAGTAATATTAATAAATAAAATAATAGTGTGGTTAAAATTATGACGGATATATAAGTCAGAGTCACGTCAAATGTATATCACAAAACAGACTAAACAGTAAAAGTGATATTAATGAATAAAATAATTTTGTCGTTCAAAGTATGACAGAATATATACGCACAGAGTAAATGTGTTTGATTCTGCGTATTAACAAAAATATTACTTTGAAAAACAAATTAAAAAGAATGTGTGATAGTTTGTGTTATTTATTTTCTGGCGTCATTTTACAATAGTCAGTAAATTTATTATGCTTGCTTACGTCATATGTATGTTTGATTTTTATGTACATTGTATGTATTAATAAACTTATCTAGGATACGAGGCTTAAAATTTTGTACGTCAGACGCCAGTTTCGTCCACAAAAGACTCATCAGTGACGCTCGAATAAGAAAAAATTTAAAGGCGAAAATAAAGTACGAGGTTTAGGAGCATTGAGGCCCCAAATCACGAAAGGTTTTGCCAAATACAGCTAATGTAATCTATTTCTGAGCTAGAAAATCCTTAGTATTTCGAAGAATTCAAAGTTCTGTAAACAGTTAATTTATTTATGACCATAGCAATGATAACACATGCCAACACAGAAATGCTGATTACTGGAATGGTGATATATACATGCTGTTCATGATTGCTCACAGATATGTGGCTTTCAGTAAAATGAATTTATTATTGTTATCATAAATTATTACTGGTGTTGTTCAATGTTATCACTGGTACTATATGTGCACCTAAAATTTATATTCTGTTACAAAAGCGAATCAATTTAATGAAAAAAAGTTCTTAGTGAGACAAGGAACAACTCCATGTGCAATACAATCGTTTAACGCTTAATGACAGCCCAAAAAAGGTAAATAAACATATTGATTTCAATGTTTTTTTTGGGATTGGGTATACAATATAAAATACTTTTTAGAGGAAAATACAGTTTTGAGTGATTGAATGGAATTTTTTTTTAAAAAGGTTTCTGTATATTTTGTTGTATTCTTAACTACAACTGAGAGATAAAAAACGAGATAAGTTGGATTTCATTTTATTCTATTGCCGTTTTAGTAATAGATACACCTATGAGGGCGTTAGCCCGATTTGGTGTATCTAATTTACACCAAGATGTTATTGTCAATGAAGAATGATAGTTTCAATAATTTAGGAGGGGGTCTTTCAGCGATTTGACCATATGTTATTAAAACATGATAAATACAGGTTATCCAATTCTATTTAATGACATCTTGGTGTAAATGATATCACTATTTGTTCGAAATAAAAAAGGACCTTAACTTATACATTGTAATTATTAACAATCATGTGAACTAATCACAGGAGATTTTATGATGACTGACTGCATTCGATCATTTCGTTTAGCAATCGTACCGCAATACAATAAAACGAGTTTCCTGTCGAATAAAATGTTGTGGAAGGGACAGTTAACATAGATATCAACATCAATAATACTGTCTGAATGTAAACAAAAGTCAACTACATTCAAATTCATCTGAAGTGTTATCTTGTGGAAAAACAAAAAAAAAAAAAAGGTATCGATATGTATGGGGTTTAAGTATTATTTCAGGAAGTGTTTCATATTTTTCTGTTGTATGAGTTAAAATATCATATAAATTTAATTGGTGTCCTATCTAAATTTCACTTACATTTTTGTAAGTTAAGAGTCCATGGTAGTTTGACTTTTTACGGTGCGGTAAACAATAAATCCACCTTCTTTGACTTTACCGATGTTAAGATAAACCCCGGAACGTTGTAAGTACTGTATATATCATTATCTTACCTCGTATAGATTTATGGGGATATGATTGGTTAAAGCACTACACGTGGTGACTATATATATTTGATATAGGGTGTCCGAAAAATTTGGGGTTAGTTACCATATGGGGTTAGTAAGGAGTTACTTCCCTTTCAAAACAAAAAAGATGGCGACGAAAAAGACGCAGAAGCGTTTCGCAAGTACAACAGACGAGGAGATCACAGATAAACGCCTGAAGATAAATTCGGACAATACTTTAATAGCTAACAAAAGGTGTGCAAATATTCTTCGTGATTATTTGAATGAGAAAGAACAGAACTGTGCTTTTGAAACTTTTGATTGTGTGCGCCTGAACGAATCACTCTCACATTTTTATGCAGATCAACGTAAACCCGACGGTGAGCGGTATAAAGCATCATCTCTAGAGTCCATAAGACATGGATTAAACAGATACCTAAAATATCCATCTTACAATAAAACGTTTGATAAAGTAAAAGATACTGAATTTAATGATAGCAACACCAACTTTAGAGCTGTGCTGGCTGAAGTCAAACGTTAAGGCCTCGGTGATATTGAACACCATGCAGTCATTGACGAAGTTGACCGAGAAAAACTTTACACATCCTTATATCTTTCGCCAGAGACACTTACAGGATTCTCAAATAAAGTGCAGTTTGACATTAGACTCTACTTTTGTACACACCATGAATAAAACATTACTGACAGTGTATTAAAACACACCATGTATATCTTACTGACCGTGTATTAAAAATCTTGTACACACCATGTATAAGATCTTACTGACCATGTATTAAAAATCTTGTACACACCATGTATTAAATCTTACTGACCATGTATTAAAAATCTTGTACATACCATGTATAAAATCTTACTGGCCGTGTATTTAAAATCCTCTACACTCCATGTATTAAGTTGTACTGATGTGTATTAAAAATCTTGTACACACCATGTATAACATCTTACTGATAATATATTATTAGTTAAAATTCATTTATATTTTAGGTTCAATGTACTGCCCTGTTGCCTCTTACAAAAAGTATATTTGTCATTTAAATCCAGAATGTGATAGATTATTGCAGAAACTATTGGATAGCTTTGAAATGGAATGTGATGTTTGGTATGCTAATATGCCAATTGGAGAAAAGAAACTGGGCGTGTTTATGTCAGACCTAAGTAAGAAGTGTAAGTTATCCCTGTCGTATAAAAATCACTCAATACATGCAACTGGAGCAACTGTGTTAACGAGAAATATGTACGGATCTGCTCAAATTATGGCTGTATCAGGACACAAATCAGTACAATCTCTTACAACATATCAGAGAGTTGATACGGATGACAAAAAAGGATGGGTAAAACAATTTCAGAAAATCTTTTGAAAGATCCTGTTGTAAAGCAAAAGACCTTACCCTCTATGGCTTCACTTACCTTACCCTTTACAGATAGGGCAAACATTCCTGCTGCAACTGTAATTCAGGATTTTGTACCAGTAAATAATAACAATAAACAAATCATACATGTAGTTCATGACAATAGTACAAGTAGGGAAGGATTTATGGACTATTTACAAGATATCGACAGATATTTTATGGAAATGTTACAGTAATACATAACCTAACAATTAACAAATAGAGTTGCAAAGATGTACATCATTGTACATTGGCAGATATTACAGTTGTCAGCTGCAGACTGTTTATTATACATATTGTTTTGAAATGAATACACACATTTTCATCATTTTCTTGTTATACACCAACAGATGTGTTACAGATACTGACTATTTTATTATTGATTATTGAAATTATTATTTGAATTTGAGATATCAAGGTTCTGTGATATATATTAAATTGTTATATTTGATATTTGTTTTAATATAGACCACATCATATCCCCAGGAGGCAAGATAAATTCGTTACACGGTGTGCTAGTGACCTAATACGAGATATACGGGGTCAGTAAATTCCATATGAGACGAGAGAGCTGTTATGATATATACGGGGTCACTAACACACCATGTAACTAATAATACAATCACTGCTGACAAAATTGAACATATATCGTTAATCAAAGAAATATCACTATCACATACAAAGGCAACTAAACAACGAATATTAAAAAATGAGCCACACATATTAACGTATAAGAACACAATGATTGTTTAAGACACCATATCTGCTGACAATATTATCATGTCATTTCAAAAAGACAAAAATCTATATACTTGTATTTCAATTTACCAAGTTTATCATCATAATAAATCCCTACTCAACATTGACTACAGCATTCATTAGCAAAACTACCTAATCCTCTGAATACATGCTGTGAGTGACAGCTATTTCTGTGTAGAAACAGATAAGAATTGGTTTCTTTAAAATGTATTTCAAGGTCAAGAATGCCATGTGTTGTAAATCTTTGACCTTTAATTACATCAACATCTAAGAACGACATTTTATCGTTTGAGATTTCATAAGTGAACTTTAATAAGGGGTTATAATCATTTGCTAGATGAAACAAATCTATAATTTCATCTGATGTCCCATCATATATTATGAATCCATCGTCTCTATATCTGCCATGATAAAATATTTTGTCTTTATGTTGAAATGCAGAAATAATTTGATTCATTATTTCAAACATAAGTATGTCACAGATTTCGGGAAGGAACTGCCATTGCCGTATCTATTATTTGTTTATAAATTTTTCCATTAAATTCAAATACATTGTTTATAAAATGATTCTCAATAAATGTATTAGACAGACTGGTTAGCACTGAAATTAAGTTTGATTTGTCAAACTGTCATGGCTCGTTCCACCGCACTCAAGTAAATCTTCTTGAGGTAGATTAGTAAACGGTGATAATAATGGGAAAACCAATTTCTAATTCTAGGTTTTAATTTCTCAATGATATTAATGAACGATGTAGTCTTTTATGTAGACTGATTTTGAACTAGGAAAATACTGTCAACGTAATTCGTTAAGTTCAGTTACATAACCACACAATGAATAAATTGGTCTGCCAGGTGGAATTATATTTAATTAGTTTAATCCATCATGTTGTATTTGTTTAAACGTCTCAGTTTTTATGGAAATTTTGGGAGAATAACCTAACATTAACGTAATCTTAATTTTTGACCATTTGTTAAAAATTGAATGATATATTGTCGATTATGCCTGGTCGTTTAATGATTTGTATTAAATGACCGGTTTTCAGTTTTTCTTGTTAAATGAATCTAATTGGAGTATTTGAGTATTTAGTTGTCTTGTGACTTCTTATGTAGTCTAGCCTGTCTGAATTGACTATTTTCGTTTTTGCCTTGGCGTTATTAGTTTGTTTTCAAATAATTTGAATATTCTGCTTTTATCTTCCGCTTCTTTAAAAAAAACATATTCCAATACAAAAATAATTACTACATACTGCATTAGCCAGTCGTGCCTTCCATATAAAAATAATAAGATGTGGTATGATTGCCAATGAAACACTCTCCACCAGAGACTAAATGTCATATAAGTTAACAACTATTGGTCACATTACGGCCTTGAACAATGAGCAAAACCCATACCGCATAGTCGGCTATAAAAGGCCCCGAAATGACAAATGTGAAACAACTCAAAACAGAAAATAACGGCTTGATTTATGTGGAAAACAATGAACGAAAACAAATATGATATACAGCAAGAAACGAGAAACAGTATGCGAAGCAAATATTCTGGACACAGGACAAATCCAAGCATACAACACAATTATAAATAAAAGCAAATGACGCGCTATCTTTGATAACACTCAAAAAAAAAAAGAGGCTAGCAAAAATCACAAATTTGAAGTATGCCAGCTAGTTGTGTCACCGAAATTAAATATGGACCCACCATTTTACTAGTGGCTGCTATATAGTTCATATATTACTCTGCCTATTAAGTGACATTTTGAATACATGGATGTACTATGACATTCCCTCCATTTCAGAATCAAAATAATATCGAAGAACGATAATTAGACAACAAGTACATTACTTCGGTTTATTTTATTACAAAATACAACTAAGAGTTGATATTTTCAAAATGTCATTTCTGACACTAAGTACTTCATTCAATCAACTGGATAATTTCTGTTTTGAAACCAGACTTCTGGAATAATTTAAACCTGTGACAGCCCAGAATGTGTTTTATGTTGTATTCATTTACTTTTTTCTTCTTAGGATAAAAATTGATGAATCGATGACTACATATATTTTGTTTGACAATTGTATGCCACTTAACAACATGTTTTTAATGAACAAATAACTCAATAATTAAAAGAACATCTTATCATAAAATAATCGTAATTGATATTGATGAAACATTCTTTGAAATTAACAATAGATAAAGCAACATTATTCAGGCCCTCTTAATGTTAAAGACCAAACAGCCTATTCAGTTCTACCAGTGATTTTTTCTAAAAATTTTGTGTGAAGGTATTTCATGATTTTGGGAACAAAATAAGAGAACAAAATTGGGGGTCACCGACTTCGTTCCGTCGCTATGGCAACCTCAGTTTTGTGTTTTTCCCCAATAAGAACATTATTTGGTTGTTATTTAAAATTTCAAATAATCCAATAATATCGAACCTACAACCATAATTCTTTTTTCTTATTAAATAGTAGATTTGTATCTATCAAATAAACATTTTTGAGTTTCAGATTCTTGGTGTTTTGATCTTAAAAGGTATGATTTATTTCATTTCCTCCAAAAATAATATGTCAGATTGAAATACGTTTCAAGGATTAAAAAATATCTACCAGTGATTTCTTCATTAAAATTTAAAGAATTAAAGTGTTTTGTGTACTCTTTCAAATAAAGCCTTAAAAAGTATGTCACCGACCTTTCAAAAAAGTTATGAGCAGTTTTCATGTTTTTTTCTCATTTGTTTTCAAGAAAAGAGTTGTCTTTCTTCATAACACTGAATGTGACGTCATAGTACACGTTTCCCGCAATTTCCCACAAATATCGCAAATTGGGCGTTTGAAAACCACATTAAAATTTTCAATAATGTCATCTGCTATACAAAATTAGCCTTCAGAAACACTGTCCGTTGAAAGGGGCTCTTGAAATGTAAATTGTTCGAATTCACCTTCTTCTCCACATTTAAAAGGAAAGTTTGCTTTTGCCCCGCCCTCTCTTTGACAAAATTATTGAAAATAAAGAATAAAAGTGAAAGATTACACAGACTGACTTCTAAACTATAAGTCTATATTTTTAGACACTTTTCTGTCGACTTCTACACCACTGTAGTGTTGACTGACGGACAGAAGCACGGACGAACTACGGCATACCGTAATACGTCATGGTTAAGACGGGCGTATAAAATGTATTCCATGTACTAGTAATTAATTTATGAATTCATTATTTCTGAATATTTATAAACTAAGGAACTTGAAATGATACGTATAGAATTAATTCTAAAATATTACATGCATTTGGCCTAGTATTATAAAACACGATCTCGGTTATTACTCTTTCACAGGTCTTGAATAAATGAGACAGTAAATAAAAAATACAAATAAGCCGCACAAGAAGTCTAGTTTAAAACTGTTAGTCATAATTTTCTGTTGAAAAATATAAAGTATTTCTTAAAACAGTATAAATCATAAATGTAAAAGATTTGATAGAATCTTCTGAATCTAAATTGTCCTTTTTTTTTAAATAAGCAAATCTGACAGCGTATACCATTGCTGGCACTGAAAATCGATTTTATTTTATTTTTTCATGTCATTGTAGCTTCTTGAAAGTGAGAAATATAATGTTGGATTTTATTCCCGGAGCAACCATTGGTATAATAAGTTTATATAACAATAGTTTAGTTTTACAAACATTAAATTTTGATTTTAATTTGCATTCAATATGAAAAAAAGAAGATGTGGTATGATTGCCAATGAGATAAATCTCCACCAGAGACCAAATGACATAAAAGTTAACAACTATAAGTCACCGTACGACCTTCAACAATGAGCTTAACCCATACCGCATAGTCAGCTATAAAGGGCCCAAATTTGACTATTGTAAAACAATTCAGACGAGAAAACTAACGACCTGATTTATGCACAAAACAACAAAATAAAAACAAATATGATATACCGCAACAAACGACAACCTCTAAATTACAGGTTCTTGACTTGGGACAGGCACATACAGAATGTGGCGTTGAATTGGCGTTGAAAAGCATGGATTTCTTTAAATTTTGCCGTTAGCTTCAGTGAGAGCAAACAAAATCTTTATCATTTTTCACTTCAGACTATTTTAAATGAAACAAATGACAAAATACAATGCACCCTTTTTGCTTTTTTCAATTTAACAGTATAAATAAAATCAAACTTCATTAATTACAAGAACGGACAATATTTTACTGGAATCGGTTAAACTACTGAATCCAGGGAATAAATAAATAAAAAATGGATGCCAGTATAGATCGAAACTACTTGAATCATTTGTATCGGCCTAACGTCTTAAAAGCTCAATTGTGGAAATCACAAAAGTTCAAATTCTAAGCGTTAGTCAATTAAAAGTTACCCATGTACACACGTACAAAATTTCCACATTTGTAGTTGAACGCTTATAGTCAAGTTTACAGGTAGTATAGTATCTTTTGTGTTAACTTTTGTTTTATTTTCACAAGCTATTTGCGGCACTCAATCTCAGTTTTTCTTTTCTTCACAAAACGCATTTTGAGGCGTAAATCGTATTAGAATCTGTGAAATCGTGAAATGGGACGTTCTAATCTATTTCTTTTTGCCAAGCTTAAAACAACGTCATAGAGTTTTCATGTCATAGTCAAGTTGCGTTAGCTAGTGTGCACAAACAATAGGCTGTTTGGTCTTTAATTAATTCAACAGTTTTAGTCAACTTAGTATTTTGTTATGGCCTTTTAACCTTTTTGATTCGATGTTCAAACCTTATAAATTGAACAAAAAGACAAACCTTAGTTACATACAAGAACTGAGGGAATCGTACAAAGTTCAAAAGGAGCGAACCCGTCTCCTGTTATGCATGCACGACCCGCCATGCAAATCAACACTCAATCAGAATGTCACAAACGGTAAAATTACAGATAACACGACTGTTCTGGTTTCTAAAGAAAACATGTCACTAAAGAGTTGATACACCTATATATCTTGCATGTAATACTAGTATGAAATCTAGTATGAAATCTAGATCTGTAAGTACAGAAGAGACAGTGATATAGCTTTAATTTATCAAATACTTATAGATTATCAATGGTTTTTCAAACGAGAGGGTGTTTCTCAGCTACAATCTCATCGAAGAAAGACAGAGATGAGATGTGGCCGAGAAACATCCTCGAGTTTGAAAGACCATTGATAATCTGTTTATCGCTATTTTGCCTATGACGTCGTTGATGTTTACATTGACAACGTCACGTGCCTCCTTAGTTTCTGACGATAATTTTCTATCTCAAGCGAGTAGCATGATATGAAAAATTATCACAAAAAAAGATCAAAGGAAAAGTACACAAAATAGCGATAAAAATGTGTATATCGTCCAAACCCCATACATTGAACGTCTTATCTCAAAAGATTGATAAAAATGTGTATATCGTCCAAACCCCATACATTGAACGTCTTATCTCAAAAGAGTGATACAAATGTGTATATCGTCCAAACCCCATACATTGAACGTCTTATCTCAAAAGAGTGATAAAAATGTGTATATCGTCCAAACCCCATACATTGAACGTCTTATCTCAAAAGATTGATACAAATGTGTATATCGTCCAAACCCCATACATTGAACGTCTTATCTCAAAAGAGTGATACAAATGTGTATATCGTCCAAACCCCATACATTGAACGTCTTATCTCAAAAGAGTGATAAAAATGTGTATATCGTCCAAACCCCATACATTGAACGTCTTATCTCAAAAGATTGATAAAAATGTGTATATCGTCCAAATCCCATACATTGAACGTCTTATCTCAAAAGATTGATAAAAATGTGTATATTGTCCAAACCACATACATTGAACGTCTGATCTAAAAAGATTGATAAAAATGTGTATATTGTCCAAACCCCATACATTGAACGTCTTATCTCAAAATATTGATAAAAATGTGTATATCGTCCAAACCCCATACATTGAACGTCTTATCTCAAAAGATTGATAAAAATGTGTATATCGTCCAAACCCCATACATTGAACGTCTTATCTCAAAAGATTGATAAAAAGAACTGGAACTGTTTGAAAACTTGAACAACATTTTGATAATGTCATGTTATACAAAGATTCTTCATACTCTCTGTCTAATTATCAGGTGTGTGTGGGTACGTTTATTTTATTTCCGTCTTAGCTGTAATATGTTTCACCTCGGCTTAACCAGCAACGTGGCCTACAATGGCACGAACAAAATTTCTTTTTACTTGGTTTACAGTTAAATTTGCTTTTCACAGTTTTGCACAAAATGCAAAAACGTGTATATGTTACAGGCATTTTCTAAATTTAGGCATTTTGTAAAATGACTGAAAACTTAAGGCATTTTCTAAAATGCCTGTAATATTCAGTCGTTTTATGTATTGACTATTTTATTCGGGCATTTTACAAAATGCCTTGAAAAATTGAAAGGCATTTGACAAAATGCCTGAAGTTATTTTATAGAATAAAATGTGCACAAAAAACTGAGCCATTGAAACATAGCAGTTTAACTATGATAATTACTGAATTTTAACGCTTGCATTCCTGCATTTTAAGAGTTTTGATAATAAAAAAATTAATTCTACTGAATTATTTAGATTTTCCCCCAAACACTGAATTTGACAATTATTTTGATAGAGTTCATGTGATTCCCTCAGATTTTATTTTGTTGGTTACCTTGATTTGTCTCTTCTTAATAATCTTTAATTTTAACATCGGTAAACTACTGTCGCCTTAATTCATCGGGTTGAATAGACTCAGGATTTCCTTTGGCATTGAACATGAAGCTACTATGTTTTTTTTTGCTTCACAACCAAATATGAACTTATAGTAAAACCCATGCTGTAGAAGGGAATCCGTTTGGTTGTTCAAGATGTGTAAATTTGCATTCTTTCTGAATGGGGACATTAAATCTGATGTAAGGAAAGTGCCATGCTCTCTACACATTAACAACTCTTTGATTGTTCTGTATGTGGCATATTGGAAGGGAACATTTCTGTCCCTATACAACACACCTTCAATTCAAGAGGCAGTCGAAATTCCTACCCTTTATCCGTCAATCCATTGAAGAACTTATCTATTTGATTTAATGTGTTTGTTCTCGTTCTGTTCTAATTATGCATGCAATATTTGCAACTGAACGCAAAAAAACAATAAATAAACAACAATCAGCCTATAAAAAACATCTTCCTTTCTTCTACTTCATATAACAATCTGTTTTAAAAAATCGTTTGTAAATTTTGTTCTATTGCAAATTCAAAAAAATACTATCTGAAATACAGAGTGAGTACACACTTATCGCATTGCACTAAAAAGAACTATTTATAGACCTACAAACTTTCCAGCTGGTATTTGAAAAATAAAACTAATTTAACAAACCATTAGTTTTTTGTTTCTTCTCAACAAGATATTGTGTTTTGGTCATACGTATCTCAATGATATTCCTTTTCTACAATTTACCTGAAACTGAACAGGCAGTTTCTTATATTTGGTTTAAAGATTTCATTCATTTTACAAAATGATATTTTTAGTCATTTTATATAATGCCCGTCAAGGTTAGGCATTTTATAAATTCCCTGAAAATATTGTCATTTTACAAAATGCCTAAATTTAGAAAATGCCTGTAACATATATCATCTTTCCAGGTTCTACTGTAGATAATAACGTAACCTATGTAACATTCATCGCCTTCTAATTCAGCTTAAGGTCAAGTTCCAGTAAGTGGACCATGTCGCAGATTTTTAGAAGATAATATATATTACTCCGGCATGTTAAACGTAAACTTAAAAAAGAAAAAAAATGCATTTATCTCTTTCTTGTCCGAAAATAGAATTGAATGATTTTTACAATAAATGTAAAAAGTAAAATAACAAAAATACCGAACTCCAAGGAAAATTCAAAACGGAAAGTCCCTTATCAAATGGCAAAATCAAAAGTTCAAACACGTCAAATGATTGGAAAACAACTATCATATTCCTTACTTGGTACAGACATTTCCTTATGTAGAAAATGGTGGATTAAACCTGGTTTTATAGCTAGCTAAACCTCTCGTTTGTATGACAGTTGCATGAAATTCCATTACATTTTGTGCCTTTTTGTGCTCCTTCGTTATATTTGTTTGTTTTTATAGTGATTAAGATGATAACACAATGTTGACTGCTGTACCCCCAATTTTGACATTTTTACCTATTGTGTCTTTGTTTTGTTCACGCATCGTTGTCAATATAATGGAATTTGATGCGACTGTCATACAAGTGAGAGGTTTAGCTAGCTATAAAACCAGGTTTAATCCACCATTTTCTACATAAGAAAATACCTGTACCAAATCAGGTATATGACAGTTGTTATCCATTCGTTTGATGTATTTGAGCTTTTGATTTTGCCATTTGATTAGGGACTTTCCTTTTGAATTTTCCTCGGAGTTCAGTATTTTTGTGAATTTACTTTTGACAACAATATGTGAACAAAGCAAACAGACATAATAGGTAAAAATGTCAAAAATAGGGTTACAGCAGTCAACATTGTTTTATAATCGTAATCACTATAATAAACAAACAAATATGTCAACAAAGAAAAACAAAATGGCATATAGACAAAGCACATAAGCAAAAATGAAAGACAAGACTACAAAAAATGACCATAGCACAACAACACAATGCCGGGATGTATAAGTACCGAGCCACACCAAAAGGATATTACCAAAAATGAACTAAACAGAAAAGGTTAATAATTTACAAAGACAAATAAAAGATCACTATAACTGTAATTAAAATGATAAACAAAGTCAGCACCTAGAATCTATACTTCAAGACCATCATGTATTATTTGTGAATGTGATACGGAATATTTATCAACAAGGTCTTGATATTTTGCGATAATTTTTATAGAAAAAGGACGAGACGTTCTTTGACATACCCCTGGTTCATCATTTTAATATCGTATAGAATGCTGGTAAAATATGTAAAAATGTTTTTAAAATTCCCTGAACATTGTTATATTCGGAGCTAAGGAAATAAATTAATTTGATCTATTGTTTATTTTTTGGGCTTAACTGTTTCAAATGATTATTTTATAACAATCAGGAAGTACATCAGTTAAAAAAAAAATAATTATAAAAATATTTTTTTCTGTACAGTGGCTACCGATGCTATAGGCTTGGTTAAGCTTAGTTTGTCCCCCATAGTTTGATTTTCTTACATTTATATTCCATTCTTATGTCTCGTTATTCGCTGATATTGCGTTTTGACAATGTAAATAAAAAAATTACTTCAGACTCTATACAATGTCCAAAAAGAGTGTAAAAGAGGACATGGAAAAGGTAAAAATTCAACTACCTTTTTACCATGGTTGAAAGTTCGTTTCTGGGCATCTCATTCTTTCCTTGCTTTTCCTTGAGTTTTCTTGATTGGCTTAAATTGGCCTTGATTAAAAAGACGAAAGATTGGTTCACAGCGTCTTTCACTACAAATAAAAGGATCCCTCATCCCAGTGTTTCGTGCCTTCTAAACAAAAGGTTTAATAATCTTTATCAGAGATTGATGAAATCGATCAATCGACTTAAGTTTTATTTCTAACTGGTTTATCCTTATCGGAAATACATCTGACATATTAAACTCAAATCCGGATAGTTTAAAGGGGACCTAAATATGTTTTTTTTTTTTATTCTGGGCAGTGTCTGATGCAGACTATTTTTTTTACAATATTGCACAGTTTACATCTTTATGTGAAATTTACTGTTCACTATAAATATATAGTTGATTATAACAGCATTTAGGAAGACAAGTCAGTCAAATTTGGGCATATCTTTACTTCCAACCGATACACTTTATCAATTACTTTTGACTACTAATTTGACCCGAACGGAAACTGTCAAAAGTAGTTTAGATATTACTCTGGTAATGCCATCGACCGATCCGTTAAATACACTAGTTTGTTTTAGAAATAGTTCATATTGGTGATAATTGCAAACTAAGAGTCTTTTTTGTACAATATGATCTCTTTTTGACATAATTTCGGCAATGCAATAGAAGACATTCTATTGGAATAAAAGTTTTTCAACAGTTTACGGCTTTGTATAAAGATGTAAAGCTAATATTTGCTTTTTTAATCTTTCTAGTAGACACAGATCTGACTTGTTAAAGATTTAAATGCATATTGAGTATACACGTTATAAGGGTAGGTTCAGCTGGAGATTAGGAACACTTTTCTCTCTGTTTTATTATACAAGTCAAGGCCCAATCAAGTAACATGAGTTATCCAATCCCGAGACTGTTACATTTGTTACTGAACGTCATATTATGATATCAGCAGGGAACATTCAGGAAGAGTAAGCTACTGTGATATTGTTTGTGGTTTCCTTTTCCTCATTAAAAGAAATAGGAGGCATTCATTCAATCAGTTGTTAATGACATGATATTATTTACACACTACTTTATCTTGCCATCGAATTATATTTAGAAATAACCAAACTGTTAAGATCTAGTACTGAAAAAGTTTTGTGTTAACCACCATAAGCCATCGATTTATTGCAATGGCATATACTACCGAAGTTTCAAACATTACCGATACAGTGAATATCACAAACATTAGAACAGCTTTTGTAGAACCATCGCCTGTTCCATCGGCTATAACATTTACTTTGGGAGTAGTTGGAAATATTATTGCTATTTTTGTACTTGTTCGAGGTTCTGAACGACACAAATGGAACGTATTTTACAGATTTGTTACAGCATTAGCAATTACAGATTTATTTGGGATTCTTACAACATCCCCGGTGGCGTTTGCCGTATATGACAATAATTTAAAATGGGTTGGAGGCGAACCGTTGTGTCACTATATGTCATTTATGTTGATTTTCTCAGGACTAGCAACAGTTTTGCTAGTTGGTGCCATGGCGTTGGATAGGTATTTGGCAATCTTGCATCCATTTAAATATAACTCAGCTTCCAGATACACTATTGCTAATTTTGTTCTATTTGGAATTTGTTTATTTTCTGCGTTGATCGCTGCATTGCCGTTGTTTGGGCTTGGTGAAAATGTTCAGCAGTCTCCAAAAACATGGTGTTTCTTTAATTTCTTCGGTGACAGAACGGAAGATGAATTTTATGCATATTTTATGCTGCACTCGGACTTGGGACAATTTTTCTTACTGCTGTTTTAAATGTATGTGTCATATTTGGACTAATAACCGGAAAAAGAAGCCAGATACGTCGCGGAAGTGTTACTAGTCGAAAAGCAAGAGCACGGACGGATGTTTATATCACCATTTTTCTAGTAGCTATATATGTAGTGTTTGCTGTCTGTTGGGCTCCATTTCTTGTAAGTAAAACATTTCATATCTTCATGACATGCATTTTTGATATAGGGTAGAGTTTATCGATTTTATATCTAAAACTCATATTTCACTATTCAGCCCCATTCTTTTATTAAGTCATACGTCAGGCGCTACCCTGATATACACTGTCTTTTGTTTTTGTCCTCTGGTTTTGTAGTTTACGTATTTTGTATTGTACTTGATGACGGATAGCGCTTGCCGTCTTCAGCCGAACAGTTTTATCTTTTTACTTGATTCAATTCCTGTGTGTATATTCTGGACTTCAGTCTTTGTTCCTTTCAATTGGAAATACGGACAGAGAGCTGGATTTTCTCGCTGTGTTGAAGACCTATTGGTGGCTTTGGGCTGTTTTCTGCTCTTAGGTCGGTTTGTTGTCTCTTTGGCACATTACCTGTTTTCATTCTCAATTTTATTTATTGATTTCATGCATATATATAAATCTGTATTTTGCCCCATCATACTTTATATGTCTATACAAAAATGTATAGATGGTCCTTCATGATATGTATGATATATAGACTTCTCATATCTGAGTGGTGTAAGCCACGAATATATGAGAAAACTTTATCTGATTTACATAGAAGTAATTAATAATTATTTTATCTTTTCGTTTGTGCTAAAAAGAGCTATAAGTTTTAATAAAACAGGAATGGTGTCAATATCTCAAATTTTCTAGATGCCGTAACACTTTCATAATATATTTTACTTAGAATAAAATCTTAATTGCGTCTCTTTTCTGTCATCAAATTAATACCTGATCACTGCTTTTGAATTTGTAATTTGAGTAGTTATTTGTGATTCTTTTTTTATATTGATTTATTCAACAAGCAATATATGCAAAAAAAAAAAAAGGAAACACAAATAGTTACGCCATTGTGCTTTAACAAACTTGAGTAAAACCTCTGGTTCCGAAACAGCTTTAAATGTCTTCATGAAATTGTTTCGTGTAACTTTTAGCACGAAAACAACTGTCATCATATTTTTGATAAATGTAAAATAAGCATATTAGAAGATAACTGAAAATTTTACAAAATCCAATTTTCAAAAACACATATTAGCGAAACTAAAAACCTTCCCCTAAAAAAACAAACAACACAAATCAAATAATAAAAAATAATAATAAAAAACCAAACAAACCAAACCAAACAAACCAAACCAAACAAAAACAAAAACAAAATCAACAAAAATAAGAGCAGCAATAACCAAACAATTGAGCAAAAACACAACCAGAACAAATCAAACCAAAACAAAAATCAACACCAAACAAAAACAAAACGCAATAATAGAAAAAGTAAAAGTAAGAAAATATTATCTTATCATCTTTTCAATATGACATACCAACATTTTTATGTTTCCTTTTTTTCCAGATCAGAATTATTATCAACCAGAGTCGTACTGTATCGCGAAACATTAAAGCTGACCTTTTAACCTTGCGACTTGCAACCTTAAATCATCTCCAATTGGGTGTTTAAAAACCACATTAAAATGTTCAATAATGACATCTGCTTTACAAAAATTAGCCTCAGAAACACTGTCCGTAGAAAGAGGCTCTTGAAATGTAAAATTGTTCGAATTCACCTTCTTCTCCACATTTAAAAGGAAAGTTTGCATTTGTCCCTGCCTCTCTTTGACAAAATTATTTAAAAATAAAAAATAAAAGTGAAATATTACACAGACTGACTTCTGATAAAGTCTATATGTTTTTTTTTGCTTGTCACTTTTAGAAGTTTGCCCCAGCACACTTTTCTGTCTACTCCTTCGCCACTGTAGTGTTGACTGACGGAGAGAAGCACAGACGGACTACGGCATACCATAATACGTCTCGGTTAAGACGGGCGTATAAAATCTATTCCATGTACTAGTAATTAATTTGGGGATTCATTATTTCTAAATATTTATAATCTAAGGAACTTGAAATGATACGTCATTAATGTAAAAGATTTTAATAAGTTAATATAACAATAGTTTAGTTTTACAAACATTAAATTTTGATTTTAATTTTCATTCAATATGAAAAAAAGAAGATGTGGTATGATAGCCAATGAGACAACTCTCCACCAGAGACTAAATGACATAGAAGTTAACAAGTATAGGTCACCGTACGACCTTCAACAATGAGCAAAACCCATACCGCATAGTCAGTTGTAAAAGGCCAAAATTTGACAAATGTAAAACAATTCAGACGAGAAAACTATCGACCTGATTTATGCACATTAACGAACGAAAAGAAAAATGATATACCGCAACAAACGACAACCACTAAAATACAGGTTCCTGACTTGGGACAGGCACATACAGAATGTGGCGTTGATTTGGCGTTGAAAAGCATGGATTTCTTTAAATTTTGCCTTTAGCTTTAGTGAGAGCAAGCAAAATCTTTATCATTTTTCACTTCAGACAATTTTAAATGAAACAAATGACAAAATACAATGCACCTTTTTTGCTTTTTTCAATTTAGTAGTATAAATAAAATTAAACTTCATTAATTACAAGATCGGACAATATTCTACTGGAATCAGTTACACTACTCAATCCAGGGAATAGATAAATAAAAAATTAGTGCCAGTATAGATCGAAACTACTTGAATCATTTGTAAATGATAGATAAATTGATAGACTATGCATACAAGGTTAGGCATTTTATAAATTCACTGAAAATTTTGTCATTTTACAAAATGCATAAATTTAGAAAATGCCTGTAACATATATCCTCTTTCCAGGTTCTACTGTAGATAAATTTGTAATAAAGTAACCTATGAAACATTCATCGCCTAAGGTCAAGTTACAGTAAGTGGACCATGTTGCAGATTTTTGAGGATAATATATATTACTCCGGCATGTTAAACGTAAACTTAAAAAGTAAAAAAAAAGCATTTATCTCTTTCTTGTCCGGAAATAGAATTGAATGATTTTTACAATAAATGTAAATAGTAAAATTACAAAAATACCGAACTCCAAGGAAAATTCAAAACGGAAAGTCCCTTATCAAATGGCAAAATCAAAAGCTCAAACACGTCAAACGAATGGAAAGTAAGTATCATATTGCTTACTTGGTACAGGCATTTCCTTATGTAGAAAATAGTGGATTAAACCTGGTTTTATAGCTAGCTAAACCTCTCATTTGTATGACAGTCGCATAAAATTCCACTATATTGACAACAATGTGTGAACAAAGCAAACAGACATAATAGGTAAAAATGTCAAAAATAGGGGTACAGCAGTCAACATTGTGTTATAATCGTAATCACTATAAAAACAAACAAATATGCCAACAAAGAAAAACAAAATGGCAAATAGACAAAGCACATAAGCAAAAACGAAAGACAAGACTACAAAAAATGACCATAGCACAACAACACAATGCCGGGATGTATAAGTACCGAGCCACACCAAAAGGATATTACCAAAAAAGAACTAAACAGTAAAGGTTAATAATTTACAAAGACAAATAAAAAATCACTAGAACTGTAATTAAAATGATAAACAAAGTCAGCACCTAGAATCTATACTTTGGCATTGCACAAGTCATGTCTTCTTTGACTGTCCATGACGTTAAAATACTAAATCCCTGGGATGTGTTTTAGTTGATTTTAGTCTCTAATGCATGATTTTTTATTATTAATTGTTTTTGGCTTTTAACTAACTGTCAGTAACTGCGAGTACTCTCAAATCGTACTTTCTTGTTTATTTGACCTGTTGATACTAATTGTAATGCTTTTTGTTATTTAATGTTTACTTATTCAGGATTAAATCTGGTCTATTTAAAGTGTTTGGTATTACTATAATTTTTCACTTCTTCGTACTATACACATCAAAATTATTTATTTTGTAAAAATATTTCTTTTCTCCATTTGAACTGTACACGTATACCTAACAACACAATTATTTTCATTTATCTGTGTTTAAAGTAATTGCAAATGGCTGATATTTTTGTTCAAGCATATTGTTTTTCTTAAATTGTTTAACATTTCAAAGCGGTATAACATGTTACTTTAATTATTCTTCCCTTAGTTTATTTATTTTGTATTTACATAGTATCATAGATCAAATTTATTTGTTCAGTGTATGTTCACTGGTGGTAATATGTCTTTTGATTGAGTTAAGCCATTTCAATTGATATTTTATAGTGTGTCTTTCTATGTTGTGATGTTGCACTATTGTTTCAGATAAGGGTAAAGGTTTGGTACCATTAAAACGTTTAAACCCGCTGCAATTGTTTGCATCTGTCCTAAGTCAGGAATCTGATGTTCAGCAGTTGTCGTTTGTTGATGTGGTTCATAAGTGTTTCTCGTTTCTCGTTTTTTATATAGATTTGACCGTTGGTCTTCCCGTTTGAATGGTTTTACACTAGTAATTTTTGGGGCCCTTTATAGCTTGCTGTTCGGTGTGAGCCAAGGCTCCGTGTTGAAGACCGTACTTTGACCTATAATGGTTTCCTTTTACAAATTTTGACTTAGATGGAGAGTTGTCTCATTGGCACTCATACCACATCTTCTTATATCTATTCAAGACCATGATGTATTATTTGTGAAGTTGATTCGGAATATTTATCAACAAGGTTTTGTTATCTTCCGATAATTTTTTTAGAAAAAGGACATAACCCTGGTTCATCATATTAATATCGTATAGAATGCACGTAAAATCTGTGAAAAATGTTTTGATAAATTCCCTGAACATCATAAATCTCCAATAACACCCATAGATATTTATTGAAAGGCGATGATAATGTTGCTGATAAATATATTTCCGTTTAATTGATATATAAAGACCATACCTACTGTGTTTTTGATGTATTAACCAACCGGTTACTGTGTTGGTAGTGAAAACCTCGAATTTCACAACGTTTTGCTGATTTTGGCGTTTTGTGGTATTTGTTTTAGTAATAACACCACTTTGACTGATGTGTATCCAAAAAGCAAAGTCGATTAGTCTATACTTATTTTTATACTGTTAATAATTGCATCTGCTAAATTATATCGAAATTCTCTTGAAATCTTTGGACTTGGTTTTGAGGAAGGAGTTTAAAAGATAGTTTTAATTTTTTTTGATACATTTTATGTATATTCTATACAAACTATTTTAAGAAATTTTCAAAACTTTAAATTGATCGAAATACTAAGGATTTTTTACCACAGTAATAGATTATCTTAACTCTTTAATAAAACCTTTCGGAATTATGACCCGCAATGCTCTTCAACATCGTACTTAATTTGGGCTTTAACTTTTTTGATTCGAGCGTCACCGATGAGTCTTTTGTAGACGAAACACGCGTCTGGACTACTGGTTTATATCAATATCAATATCAAGTGTAGAGCACAAAAACGCACATGCTACATGTTAACGTCTGATGAAAAGAGTTAAAGATTAAAGAACAGTAAATGTCACAGATACAATTTGCATACAATACGGGCAAACTGAACTCTACGTGATCCGTGAAAATAAATCATTAAACTGTTATAGTTAAATATTGTTGAATGGAGCAAAAAAAAAAAAAAAAAAAAGCTCATCATAGATACCAGGCTAGTGGCAAAATCGTAATTTTCTTCAAGTCTATCTTTGTCATTAACCTTTCAACAAATTGATATTTCTTTAAATATTTGCACTGACAACTGTATCCAATTCTTGATATGAGAAAAATAAGTTTTAGTGACTGCAGGTACCGTTACTGTATCTAAATTAAAAATATGTAAACATTTTTCTACATCCTTTTTCCTTTTGCAACAATTAATTCCATATGATAAGGATTTTATTTTACATGTGTTTCCTTCCCCTTTATCCACATCGTGAAAAAAAAACACATTGTTATATTCGGAGCTAATGAAATAAATGAATTTGATCTATTGTTTATTTTTTGGGCTTAACTGTTTCAAATGATTGTTTTATAAAAATCAGGAAGTATATCAGATACAAAAAAATAATAATCATAAATATTTTTTTCTGTACAGTGGCTACCGCTGCTATAGGATTGGTTAAGCTTAGTTTTTCTCCCATAGTTTGATTTTCTTACATTTATATTCCATTCTTATGTCTCGTTATTCGCTGATATTGCGTTTTGACAATGTAAATAAAAAAATTACTTCAGACTCTATAAAATGTGCAAAAAGAGTGTAAAAGAGGACTTGGAATAGATCAAATTTCAACTACCTTTTTACCATGGTTGAAAGTTCGATTCCTTGGCATCTAATTATTTCCTTGCTTTTCTTTAAATTTTCTTGATTAGCTTAAATTGGCCGTGATTAAGTAGACGACAGATTGGTTCTAGCCCTAAGATGTCCGCACAGCGTCATTCACTACAAATAAAAGGAACCCTCATCCCAGTGCTTCGTGCCTTCTAAACAAAAGGTTAAATAATCTTTATCAGAGATAGATGAAATCTATCAATCAACTTAAGTTTTATTTCTAACTGGTTTATCCTTATCGGAAATACATCTGACATATTAAACTCAAATCCGGATGGTTTAAAGAGGACCTAAATCTGTTTTTTTTTTATTCTGCGCAGTGTCTGATGCAGACTATTTTCTTTATAATATTGCACAGTTTACATCTTTACGTGAAATTTACTGTTCACTATAAATATATAGTTGATTATAACAGCATTTAGGAGACAAGTCAATCAAATTTGGACATATCTTTACTTCCAACCGATACACTTTATCCATTACTTTTGACTACTAATTTGACCCGAACGGAAACTGTCAACAGTAGTTTAGAAATTACTCTGGTAATGCCATCGACCGATCCGTTAAATGCACTATTTTGTTTTATAAATAATTCATATTGGTGATAATTGCAAACTAAGAGTCTTTATTGTACAATATGATCTCTTTTTGACATAATTTCGGCACTGCAACACAAGAAATTCTATTGTTAACAGTTTAATGCTTTGTATAAAGATGTAAAGCTAATATTTGCTTTTTTAATCTTTCTAGTAGACACAGATCTGACTTGTCAAAGATTTAAATGCATATTGAGTTTACACGTTATATGGGTAGGTTCAGCTGGAGATTAGGAACACTTTTTTCTCTATGTTTTATTATACAAGTCAAAGCCCAAACAAGAAACGTGAGTTATCCAATCCCGAGACTGTTACATTTGTTACTGAACGTCATATCATTTTATTTTGTCTATTGTTTGAGATTGTGTATTGACCTCGAGATATCTTTCAATTATCTTTGGCAGTGGGTTGTTTTCTTATTGTTGTACATGTATATTTATAATAGTAATCCTCTTGTCATTTATTTAAATGAATATAAAAGGAATATAACAAAAGTAAAGGATAATGATAAAAGTAGATCGAGAGGATGAACTTCTTACACCAAAATATTAATATGCATGTACATGTACATGTAATTTTTAAGATGATGTTGATGGTGGTCTAATTGTAATTTTCTGAGGTTTGACCCTTTCAAGTGTTTTAAGTTGTAACATGCCCAAGATTCAATGTCAATAGATCATGACAACCATGACTAAGGGGCTTGACCAACTAATCCCTATGGATGAGATGTTGTAATTCTGATACATTACATGTACAACAACACCAAATATTATTGACTTACATGTACCAGTACTGGTTCCCCACAAACGGAACAAATCAGATTCATCATATAACAGAGCTCCACATAAGAATTCACAAATTGTTTTTTTTTCCCATTATTTTTTATGTAATTGAGTGAAATAGTTTTTTCCATTGCATTATTAACTCCAATTCACCCTTCAAGCAAATATCAAATTGGGTTTTTCACCACCAAGCTCTATAATGTATTGGGTTTTTTCATCATCAAGATATTGAATTTAGGCATGTTATAATGAAGTTATATCAAACCAGGATGTTCATCCATGATTTAGATATGTTTCTGTCATTATAAATGAGATGGCTTTTAATTTGGTTTATAGATATAAGAAGATGTGGTATGAGTGCCAATGAGACAACTCTACATCCAAGTCAAAATTTATAAAAGTAAACCATTATATGTCAAAGTACGGTCTTCAACACGGAGCCTTGGCTCACACCGAACAGTAAGCTATAAAGGGCCCCAAAAATTACTAGTATAAAACCATTTAAACGGGAAAACCAACGGTCTAATCTATATAAAAAACGAGAAACGAGAAACACTTATGAACCACATCAACAAACGACAACTACTGAACATCAGATTTCTGACTTAGGACAGGTGCAAACAAATGCAGCGGGTTTAAACGTTTTAATGGTACCAAACCTTCACCCTTTTTCTGAAACAATAGTGTAACATCACAACATAGTAAGACACACTATAAAATATCAACTGAAATAGCTTAACTCAACCAAAGGACATATTAACACCATTGAACATACACTGAACAAATAAATTTGACCTATGACACAATGCAAATACAAAATAAATAAACTAAGGAAGAATAATAAAAGTAACATGTTATATCGGTATGAAATGTTAAACAATTTAAGAAAAACAATATGCTCGAACAAAATATCAGCCATTTGCAATAACTTAAAACACAGGTAAATAAAAATAATTTTGTTGTTAGGTATACGTGTACAGTTACAATAGAGAAAGGAAATATTTTTACAAAATAAATAATTTTGATGTTCATAGTACGAAGTGGAAATTTATATTAGTACCAAACACTTATCAAAGCTTGTATATAGACCAGATTATAACCCTGAATAACATTAAATAATAAAAAAAAGCATTACAATTAGTATCAACAGGTCAAATAAACAAGAAAGTACGATTTGAGAGTACTCGCAGTTACTGACAGCTAGTTAAAAACCAAAACAATTAATAATAAAAAATCATGCATCAGAGACTAAAATCAACTAAAACACATCCCAGGGATTACCTTGATGAGCAATTGTTCGTTTAATTTTAGTCTGGTTTGTTTTAACTGTTCAGCCAGTTTTGTATTTTCTCACAAATTTATATAAACTGGTGTCACTAAGGGGGGCATGCAGTAATTTATAACCTTTCTAGAGCACATTCGATCACCCTTCCGTTTATTGGGGTAGGTGTGGTTAAGTTTTTAGATTTTTATGTAGTACTTGTGAACATTGGATACTGTAAGATAGTTTTGTCAATCCTAGTTATCATAATTTTCAAGCTGAAATAATAAAATTGAGAATGGAAATGGGGGATATGTCAAAGAGACAACAACCCGACCAAAGAGCAAATAACAGTCAAAGGTCACCAATGGGTCTTCAATGCAGCAAGATCACTTACACTAAGTTGATAAACACAGAGAAGATCGAAATCTATTTACATCAGCATGTTACCTTTTTGAGCAACAGACAATTTCAACAGGGACCCAGATCAACTATTTGATGTAACGCTCTATTTTTAGAACGAAAGGAGTTTCCAGTTATTAATATTACAAAAATAGATTTACACAAAGATAATGAATAGGTAATTAGGGTAAATAACACACAGGAAAACGACTAGAAGGGTTGAGAACTCATGGGTTTCATACATAATTGGGTTTTCCTTTGCATGAATTTGGTTTTAGAACGCTGCAATAGTCAATTGCATTGGGTTTTTATTTGTTTTTATTGTGTGATCACACAAATACACAGCTTATCTAGATCTGGAGCTCTGTAATATAAACTAACCAATTTTTTTTGAGAGCAGGCCCCTTAATATCAAAAGAATGGGATATTCAAATGCTCCATATGTAAAGAAAATCTCCAACCTGTGTGTATACAACTACTTAGAGAATGACCATTTAACTTTAAGGGGGTTCTAAAAAAATATTCTGATTTCCCAATGTGTTGAAAAAAAAATATTCTGGTCAAGCAGAAAACAAAAAAAAATATTCTTAACGCTTATTCTCCTCATACCATATAGTGTTAGATATTGAAAAAAATAATTTAATTAATAGATATAGGAAGATGTGGTGTGAGTGCCAATGAGACAACTCTCCATCCAAATAACAATTTATAAAAGTAAACCATTATAGGTCAATGTACGGCCTTCAACACGGAGCCTTGGCTCACACCGAACAACAAGCTATAAAGGGCCCCAAAATTACTAGTGTAAAACCATTCAAACGGGAAAACCAACGGTCTAGTCTATATAAAAAACGAGAAAAGAGAAACACGTATAAATTACATAAACAAACGACAACTACTGAAAAACTAAATATAAATGTTTGTAAGCGCGAAAAAAATTTCTGACTCGGACAAAAAAACATAGCTGTACCCCCCCTTTTGATGTTAAATGGTTGCTCCCTTACTTATGAAGTGATTATGATCGCTTATACTAAATTGATAAACACAGAGAAGATCGAAATCTATTTATATCAGCACGTTTACCTTTTTGAGCAACAGACAATTTCAACAGGGACCCATGGTTTTCATATATAATTGGGTTTTTGCACGCTGCTATGGTTAATTGCATTGGGTTTTCAACTGTTTTTATTGCGTGATCACACAAATACGCAGCTTATCTGGAGCTCTGTATAAAATAATAATTTTTGGGGCATGCCTCTTAATATAAATGCTCCTTCAACTGCATTATAGTACACTTACATACCATGTTTCAATGACTTCCCTCAAGTGTTTCTAGTTAAACTAACCTACATGTACATGTAAAGAAACAATAATGTGGTCTTATTTCATAGGTTGAGGAAGCTGTAGAGAACGACCAACCATTGGTTGGATGACTGACAATCATAGTCAATAAAGATTATATACGAGTCAAAAATTGTAATTATAATCTTTAACAAAAAATTGTTAGAAATAACCAAACGGTTAAGATCTAGTACTAAAAAAGGTTTTGTGTAAACCACCATAAACCATCGATTTATTGCAATGGCATATACTACCGAAGTTTCAAACATTACCGATACAGTGAATATCACAAACATTAGAACAGCTTTTGTAGAATCATCGCCTGTTACATCGGCTATAACATTTACTTTGGGAGTAGTTGGAAATATTATTGCTATTTTTGTACTTGTTCGAGGTTCTGAACGACACAAATGAAACGTATTTTACAGATTTTTTACAGCTTTAGCAATTACAGATTTATTTGGGATTCTTACAACATTCTTTGCCGTATATGACAATAATTTAAAATGGGTTGGAGGCGAACCATTGTGTCACTATATGTCATTTATGTTGATTTTCTCAGGACTAGCAACAGTTTTGCTAGTTGGTGCCATGGCGTTGGATAGGCATTTGGCAATCTTGTATCCATTTAAATATAATTCAGCTTCCAGATACACTATTGTTAATTTTGTTCTATTTGGAATTTGGTTATTTTCTGCGTTGATCGCTGCATTGCCGTTTTTTGGGCTTGGTGAAAATGTTAAGCAGTTTCCAAAAACATGGTGTTTCTTTAATTTCTTCGGTAACAGAACGGAAGATGAATTTTATGCATATTTTTATGCTGCACTCGGACTTGGGTGTATTTAGTGTATACAGTTCTTAGAAAATGGAAGTTTTTTTTAAAAAGGGGAGTATCAGTGGTCCTTTACTCTCGCTTAAATATAAAACTTTGCATGGTTCTGTCTTTTCAATATTAATTAAGCAATGAGTATTTAACTTCTCCATGACATGCATTTGTGATATAGGGTAGAGTTTATCGATTTGATATCTAAAACTCATATTTCACTATTCAGCCCCGTTCTTTCATTAGGTCAGACGTCAGACGCTACCCTGATATACACTGTCTTTTGTTTTTGTCCTCTTGTTTTGTAGTTTACGTATTAGGTATTGTACTTGATGACGGATAGTGCTTGTCGTCTTTAGCCGAACAGTTTTATCTTTTTACTTGATTCAATTCCCGTGTGCTGGTTTATATTCTGGACTCCAATCTTTGTTCCTTTCAATTGGAAATACGGATAGGGTGCGGGATTTTCTCGCTATGTTGAAGACCTATTGGTGGCCTTGGGCTGTTTTCTGCTCTTTGGTCGGGTTGTTGTCTCTTTGGCACATTACCCGTTTCCATTCTCAATTTTATTTATCGATTTCATGCATCTATATAAATCTGTATTTTGTCCCATCTTACTATATATGTCTATACAAAATTGTATAGATGGTTCTTCATGATATGTATGATATATAGACTTATCATATCTGAGTGGTATAAGCCACGAATATATGAGAAGAAATATATGAGAAGACTATATCTGATTTACATAGAAGTAATTATGTCACCTGATCGACAATGTCGGGTGACATATTGCTTTTCCTCCGTTTCGTTTTATTATTATTATTATTATTATTATTATTATTATTATTATTATTATTATTATTATTCCACCTATTTTGTCCGCGGCATTCCTGGGTGTTTAGTGAACCAATCTTAATGAATGGTTAACATAAAGAGGACCACAATCTGAAATTTTGCGAACCACCTTTGGAACTTTAAAAATGGCCGCCGTTACCATGGAAACTGAAAAAGGTGAAAAAATAAAATTTTTGGGATTGGTGAATTATATGGGTATGCTTAAACTTAAAATCATCAAATTTTAATACAACATAGTTGCCCACTATATACAGGTTTTGGATGATTTTGACAATGATCGGAACTACTATGTTGCCATGGAAACTGCAGCAAAATTTTCAAAATGCTTCAAACTTAATGAAACTTCACAGTAATGATGAGCAGTATTTGTAGATGAGGCATTTGGCGTTGGAATTTCCAAAATGGCTGCCGTTACCGTGGAAACAATAAAAAAAGGTCAAAATTCTCTAAAAACCCTTCTTAAATCCTTTAAGTAGCATTTCCTCTCTAAATATGGTAGGTCAAACCCAGTGAAACTTTAATGGTATGTTCCCTCTCATGTACCAATGGAGTACCTGTCATTAAAATTTTAGAATTGGTCACCGTTACCATGGAAACAGCAAAAATGTCAAAAAATTTTAAAATGCTACAAAGTTATTGAAACTTATTATGTATGTTGCCATGGAAACAGCAAATATGTGTAAACATTTCATAATGCTCCAAATGTTCTGAAAATTTACAGAAACATGTATAGCCAAGCATATATGTGCATCCACTGTTTGAAATTTTTGAAATGGCTGCCACTTAGTGGCAATGGGGAAGGTGACATCCGCTATTGCTTGCAATAGCAATTCTAGTTAATAATTATTTTATCTTTTTGTTTGTGCTCAAAAGAGCTATAAGTTTTAATAAAACAGGAATGGTGTCAATGTCTCAAATTTTTTAGATGCCGTAACACTATCATAATATATTTTACTTAGAATAAAATCTTAATTGCGTCTTTTTTTCTGTCATCAAATTAATACATGATCACTGCTTTTGAATTTGTAAATTGAGTAGCTATTTGTGATTCTTTTTTTATATTGATTTTTTCAACAAGCAATATTAGCAAAAAAAGAGAACACAAATAGTTCCGCCATTGTGCCTTAACAAACTTGAGTCAAACCTCTGGTTCTGAAACAACTTTAAATGTCTTCATGAAATTGTTTCGTGTAACTTTTAGGACGAAAACAACTGTCATCATATTTTTGATAAATATAAAATAAGAATATTAGAAGATAACTGAAAATGTTTACAAAATCCAAATTTAAAAACACATATTAAACGAAACCAAAAGCCTTCCCCTTAAAAAACAAACAACAGAAATCAAATCAAAATAAAACAAATAACCCCCAAAAAAAAAAACCCAAACAAACCAAAAACAAATAAAACAAAAATAAGAGCAGCAATAACCGACCAAACAAACAAAGACAAACCAAACCAAAAACAAAAACAAAATCAACAAAAATAAGAGCAGCAATAACTAAACAATTGAGCAAAAACAAAACCAGAACAAATCAAACCAAAGCAAAAATCAACACCAAACAAACAAACAAAAACAAAACGCAATAATATAAAAAGTAAAAGTAAGAAAATATTATCTTATCATCTTTTCAATATGACATACCAACATGTTTGTGTTTCCTTTTTTTCCAGGTCAGAATTATTATCAACCAGAGTCGTACTGTATCGCGAAACATTAAAGCTGACCTTTTAACCTTGCGACTTGCAACCTTAAATCAAATTTTAGATCCATGGGTATATATTTTATTCCGGCGTGAGATGCTAAGCAAATTCGCATATTGTTGCAAAAAGCAAGGTCAAGATTCATTCTTCGGAAGACTTGTTAACTTTACTATTAGTAGCTTCAGAAGTAATACACCAACCACTGTGACCAGCACAAATGGGACGCCAGTACCACAGAGACGCCATGTCATCTCATTTGTGGCACGCCTTCCACAAAAAAGTTATAATAATGACAGTAGAGACAGCGATGACAATAATCAAGACGAGACCATAGACGAGACTTTAATGTCACACGATAATATGTAATTTCATTTATACTCTCATAATTACATACTAGAAATATAGACTACATTTTGCAAGTCAGTAAAATATGCAAATAGCTCGAGGCTGGCAAAGTCCAAAATATTATCAACATTTTATAAATGATCTGTTTTTATTTACAAGTAAAAAATCTTAAGAAACTATTTAAGCAATTTTTGAAGATAATTCATATTTCATTTGCTAGAAAGTCAAATGCGGGAAATTTCATGATATTAAAGTTGACTAGACATGATCGATGGATGATTGGAACGGACAATCATAATCAATGCTTTATATTCTGTTTTCTATTTATCGTTTACTTATTTACATTTTGCGTCATATTTTTAAATTTTAGAATCGCCGCATTTGATAAAGATGGTTTCCAAATGTCAATAAAGTCTCCATATTTTCTGATGTATTCAAACAATTATGGCTGATTTAATTGTGATTAAATGCGAAATCATAGTTTGTTTTATGAAAATTAAGAGATATAAATAGTATGATATGTAAACACAATAGCAATAAGGAGATGTGGTATGATTTCAAATAAGACAAATATCCATAAAGACTAAAGGACGAAAATGTGAAAGTACGGCCTTCAACAACATTTCAATGAAACAATTGAAATGAGAAAACCTGTTTTACATTACAACAAAACACAAAAATGGCAGATATCAACCAACGACAATCATTGGCTTACATGTTCCTGGCTTTGGAGAGGTTTATAAGGAATGCGGCGGGGCTACCTTCGAAAGGGGTGTTACAATTCAATGTAATGGTAAACGCGAAAGATCAGTTGGAAAGGTCTTGAGTCATTAGATCTGTACTAAGCACAAAAGCAAATAGCAAAAGACAAATGACTGTAAAAATCAGTTGATAAGGTCATACGTCTTCAGATTGGAATAAGACAAAAAAGGCAAACAATAATAAGACAAAAGACATTTAGGATACACTGATGGTATAATAGGACAATAGAAACCGAAAAGCTTAGTTTTCTTAAATCATTAGTTCATTCATCTGGGGTTCCCGTGCGTTTTTAGAGTCACCGATTAGGTTGTTTTTACAAGCGGTACAAGTTATATTGAGGAACCTACAAAGGGTACATGTTTTAACGCTAAATGTTGTTCATTTTCAACCAATCTTTTAAATTTAATAAATATACAAATAAGAAGATGTGGTATGATTGCCAATGAGACTATCTCCACCAGAGACCAAATGACATAGAAGTTTACAACTATAGATCGCCGTACGGTTTATTTTAGAAATAATTCCTCCATGTCATGCTCTTTGTTCATTTTAACATGGGTAGGCATTATATTTGTCGATATTTTACACTGAGCGTTAGCAAGATGTAAAATAAAGTCAAATATAATGCCTACCATGTTGAAATGAGCATAGAGCATGACATGAAGGAATTATTTCGATTCTAAAAGGACAAATATGGTATTTTTATTTATTATACTTCATGTCAAAATGCCAGATTTTGATTGGTTAATACGAGGGAGACAATTTACTCTATCCTATGGTAAATACTCTATTACCCTTCACGGAGACGCTTGATCAAGTGTGCGCTTTATTAAATGCGGATGGTTGTTATGTACAAAACGTCATAGTTTATTACTTTGAATTTGAAATTTAATAGACAGTAATAACAGAACATTCAGTATAATAAATTAAATTACACATAACTGAAAGGGTGATAGAGCAGATTGTTACCCCTCGAAAAGACATTGTCAACCTTGGCTTCGCCTCAGTTGACAATGTTTTCTCGGGGTAACAATCTGCTCTATCACCCTCTCAGCTATGTGTTATTTATATAAAGTCGAAGCGCTCGAAAATACCTTAGGAATGTTTGGCTGTTCCTGTTTCCTACCCATCAAGTATGCACATTACATTTTAATATCTGAAAAATTTAAAAACTAAAAGCAGGGTAAATATATGATGTTTAAATAACAATAAATAATTAAATTTTATATAAGCAGCTAAAATATATATATTTTATTATGATAAAAATGAAAATAACGAGAATGTAAACAGTAAATTTGTGCGCATGTGTCAAACATATGTTGTGCTAATTAGAACACGGCTTTGTTTACAATGCGAAATAAGGACGTCATATTAGAATTGCATTCGAAATATATCATGTTATGTTATTTATTTAAACAGCTTCAATAAACATGTATGACATTATGTTTAGACCACTAAGTGCGTTATTTATATACAAGGAGACGGATTTGTAAAAGCAACTTTGCTTTTTTTCTGAATCCTAGATATTTATTTCATGTGTATTTCAAGTATGTGATAATTTCTCTGAATAAATATTGTTAAAACTAATAAACATGTACAGTTGAAAATAGAAATACACTTTTAAGTGTACTAGTTGACAGGGTTTCCATTATGATTAAGGTTTGTGGAGTTTTATGAAAGTTATCTCCCCTTGTTACTTATTAAAACGTTTTTTGATGATGACAAATGTCAAATAACTACACATGCTTCAACCAAACGCATTCAAGGGAAAATCGGGTTACTTTTTGTCAAGGGAGAAATGATCAGAAAATGAACAAAACAGAGAGGTTAATGACAAACCAGTCGACAAGTACCTGACAAAAACTCGTTGGTATGGTGAGTTTGATATAGGAAAATGTGGTATACAATGATCCAGTCAAATTACAACCCAGCAAGTTATCTTGAAATGATTGCTTCCATTATTTATTTGGCCGTTTAGAATAATATGTTAACTATGTGACATGAAGTTTTAGGTCTTTGGTATCAAAATCAAGCAACTAAAGAATGATAAACATGCACACATCTTTCTTGTATTCTCATACAAACAATGAATCACATCTGTATTGTTAAGTTTTGATACGAAACGTACATGAAATTCCCACCAATCCAGGACTTTAAAATTACCCACAACTTCGTGTCTTCGTTTGTAGGGATCACTGGCTATTGAACCCTAGACCTTCGGAAAGTACTTCTAAAATAGTGTTCGTCTAATCTCTAAGATGTTTTGTTGGAAGAAATAGGCAGACCTTAAGAAATAAAGGTCCGCTCTTCTTATTACAGAACATGATAACAGCAAGATTTTTTGCTGCTTTTTTGAACTAAGAATTTCTAAGAAATGTTGCTTTTAGTAATTTTTATGGATTAAGATGAATTTTTGTCATGAGCACATCAGTTTTGTAAATAAATATTCAAGGACATTGTTTTAATTGATTGTAAAATGAACACTTAGTCGTATTGAGAATCAATACTGAGCTTCGGTTCAGGAAGATCGTCATCGGGTCTGCATGTTTTGTAAACTAATGCATGAAATGTTTACAATATTTATCAATATGTTGATCAGGCTTATATTAGCTGTAAACAATCATCTCCCTATGACTGTACTGGAAGGTAATCTCGGACTAGTATTGTTGGTTACTGAAGGGAATAAAATACACATTTCTTACATTTAAAGAATAAATATACGTTGAAGGTATAAAAAGTCATGAGATTTCCGAATGCAATTAGGTTCTATCCGGGCATTCTGGTTCAAAACCTTGGTTCCATCCGGGTCTTTTGGCTCTGAACCTTGGTTCTATTCGGGTTCTTTGGTTCAAATCCATGGTAATTGGTTCAACATCCGGGTTGTTTGGTTATAGGAACCCGTCTTCTTGGTTCTATCCGGGTTCTTTTCTAATATTCCCGTTGAACTTAGTGAAGACATCTGCACGTATCCGAATAAAGAGATAAAGTAGGTCAAAGACGCTTATCTTGTTTTATATCATTTATACATTTCAGAATCGCCGGAAAATTAAGCTGTAAGGCAAATACCTTCTCATTTTAATTATTTGACATGGGAAACCGAACAAAAAAGTAACATCGTATATATATCTATATCAACCCAAATATACAGTATATCTAACAGCCTCCGTTTTTAGAATCAAAGTCGTTCCGTTTCCATTTATTTTTCACTACTCATCCCTCATTTCCGTCAAAATTTTCCAGAAGTTTTAAAAACACTAATTAGGACATGTCGTTCATTTGGCCAACGATATGTGCATATAGCATTTCGATCCTTTTGTAGTAGCGGTGAGCATCTGAGACTTCCAATACCCCACCCTTTTCATATATTTTGAAAATATGTATCCTACCATGGTATGCGTGAAACATTGATTACGAAGAGAAATAAATAGATTTGACAACAAGAATGTGTCCATAGTACATGGATGCCCAACTCGCACTATCATTTTCTATGTTCAGTGGACCGTGAAATTGGGGTCAAAACTCTAATGTGGCATTAAAATGAGAAAGATCATATTATAGGGAACATGTTTACTAAGTTTCAAGTTGATTGGACTTCAACTCTATCAAAAACTACCTTGACCAAAAATTTTAACCTGAAACACTTTAACCTGAAGTGGGACAGACGGACGGACGGACCGTGAAATTGGAGTCAAAACTCTAATGTGGCATTAAAATGAGAAAGATTATATTATAGGGAACATGTTTATTAAGTTTCAAGTTGATTGGACTTCAACTTTATCAAAAACTACCTTGATCAAAAATTTTAACCTGAAAAACTTTAACCTGAAGTGGGACAGACAGACGGACGGACCGTGAAATTGTGGTCAAAACTCTAATGTGGCATTAAAATGAGAAAGATCATATTATAGGGAACATGTTTACTAAGTTTCAAGTTGATTGGAGTTCAGCTCTATCAAAAACTACCTTGACCAAAAATTTTAACCTGCAAAACTTTAACCTGAAGTGGGACAGACGGACGGACGGACGAACGAACGGACGAACGGACGCACAGACCGAAAATCATAATGCCTATAAATGGGGCATAAAAATCTGATGCACGTGACCACCACCGAGACTATGTCTCTAATTACGATTAACCACAAGCCCTACGGCCATGTCCAGTATAAAAATCGGGTAAAAAAAATTATTCCCCACTACTTACTAGCCATATGACCTAACGTCACAGTACCCAAATTGTACCCATTTAGCAAAAATAGCAGCGGAAGTCTTACAAGTTTTCTTAGAGAATTAACAATTTGTATTTTTATTATTTGACAGTATGCACGTCTTTCAACATAGCTAAATATATTTAAATATACACAAAACTTTTCACAGTATGTATCAACAGATGAAGAATTTACTTCAAAAAGTAAATTATCTACGGAAATGTCGCCATGCGACGTCCACAAACAGTCAACTTTTAAAAATAAGCAATTAAAATATCGTACAGGCATCCATTTCTTAAAAAATGAATAGTAAGCATGGACTATTGTCAAAATGATCCAAATATTTGAAGAAACGGACGTAGATTTTAGTATGGATGCAATTTGGGTACTCCTCATTACAGAATCATGGGTCGTTTGGAGGTCGGTCCAAACCCATTTTTCTATGATTTAATATTTATTGAAAATTAAATTGTAGGAACTATATAGTAAATAAGGATACATCTACAAAATAAATACGGAATGGAAAATTTTGTCTGGATCATTATTAAACGTAGGTGAAAAAACTGTCAAAATAGGTGCAATTTGGGTACCCTCACATTACTTGTATACTACACTCCCGGCTATACCAGAAAATTTCATCACTGGTAAGAGGCCTTACAAGCAATGTAAAGTATAATAAATTTGATCTAAGATTGATTTTCGGTCTAGAAAGTCAAGAAGCTTTTCGAAGACTGAAATTGTCCTGAAAAATGCCTCACAAGCCATATAAATCAAAAGAAATGCCATGAATTACTGATTTTCGGGTTTGTGAGGGAGAATTTTCTTCGTACCAGGAGACAATAGACCTTATCGCTATTTGGATATCAGCGACACTTGACCTGATAATCTGCAACACTTGAACTATTGATGTCATACAACAATCACTTTTCCTGTGTAGCATCAGACATTTTCTATTGCAGAGGCGGATTTAGAAGGGGCCAGGGTGCCCCCCTTATAGAGCTTCATTTATGGTTATTCCTGATTTTTTACCGGTTCTACTACAAATTTTGTCGAGTTTGCAGGCCTACGGGGTCCCCCATTTTTTCAAAATCCTGGATTCTCATCTATATTGTGACGTCAAAATTTTACGGGAACCTTTGTGATGTCCAGTAATGACAATTAGCGATAAGGTCTATCCAGTTTACCAGAAAGTTGAATATGTTATTTGCATCATGATTGCACGGGTCTGAAGGGAACAACTATTGAAATTCTTTTTCGGGGATTGGGGAGGGCATTTATCGGACATAACGTTCATTTTCACCTGTTACTATAACATGTATAAAGGCTTACTTTAAAGTCTGATAAAACATGTACTTTGCTCATCTAGCAAGTCGGTTGATTTAATAGTTCATTTCATTAAAACGGAGGGTAAAAAAATATCATAAGGACCATACGTGTTATGATTCTACAGCTAATACAAATGTTGAAAAGGACCCAAATCAGTTGAGGAACCAGAACTACAGTATATATAATAATAAAAAGATGTGGTATGAGTGCCAATGAGACAACTCTTCACCAGCCTGAGACCAAATGACATGGAAGTTAACAACTATAGGTCATCGTACGGCCTTCAACAATGAGCAAAACCCTTACCGCATAGTCATGTATGAATGATGGTGAATGTCAAATACTATATAAATAATGTTTAATATACAATGAGAAAGGAGCACATACAGATTTATCAAAAATGTTTAAAATTTACTCTAATACATATACTTATACTTGAAGAAATTAATTTGCTACATGTTTTTATGGGTCAAGCTAGTCGTACATGTATAACTGGATATTAACATAAATATAATTATAAATAGATAGCGAACACGTGCAATTATATTTTTTGTAGTTAAAAAAAATATGTTAAACATCTTTTTTTCCTGTATAAGAATGAGTTTTTGTGGATCGAATCAGTCAACCAAATGGTTTACTTTTGTTTTGTTTCACTTTCCATGTTGACATTCTTTTCCTTTTAATAGCTGAACACACCTAGTTTATGCCTAATCCATCTCTAGCTAAGGGGTTGAATTGAAGGTCACATAAATACGGATTCAATGAGGTTGAATTATTCACTTGCAAGTGAATAATAAATCAGCGATGTTGCATACCTTATTTTGACAAAATTGAACCAAACTGGCTGCTAAAAGTGAATTATCATTTCATTAATGATTGAACAAAAAACAAAAACAAAATAATATTTTCTTTTTTCATATCTCGTAGCTCATGCCCCTTTTAAAGCTGATATTTTCATTTCTTTCTTTTTTTTTAATTATGGAGCTCGGTGGCAGCCTGATTATAAAAGCCAAAAATAGCAAATAACAACATGAATGAAAAAGAAATTACGAAAAATTAAAGAAAATGTAAATATCGCCACACAATGTTTGTGTTATAGGACTAGTGTCAAGCAAAAAACAAAACATGAATTAACATGATTAAGGTGTAAAATGAATCCACCCTTGGACGGGATTGCAATTTCATTAAATATGTCCAAATAGGTATCTTTCTCCAAAACGAATGACTGATGAAATTGCACCCTTTGATAGTGAATTGATCTGCGTGTTGTTATATAATAATTCAATTTAATTAGTGGTTCAGATGGATTTTTTATAGTTTCATTTGATGCCAGGCTTGGTACGGAAAACTTTGGTTAAGTGAAGTTTAAATGGAGGTTTTCTTCAAATAATCATTTTTTTCTTGGGGAGGAAAAGGGGATGAGGGTGTAAGTATTTTTTTTTGCAACCACGAGTAGTCATTTTCAACATTGGGAGGAAAGCAATACATTTTAAAGCTTTATACTACATGAATATTTACTTTAACAGTATTGTGATGTTACAACGAAAACTCATTGTTGAAAATCTTTCATATATTTGCAAAATTTTATATGAAGAATATAGACTCATTGATTCTTGTGGCCTTATTAAATTTTACTGTGAATGTAAAACTAAAGAGGTGTGGTATCATTGCCTTAGAGACAAATATGAGCCCAAGTTGTCGTGGATGAAAGATGTAAGCAAAAGAAAAACCAGTGGAGGATCCAGTTGGAACCCCCCTTTTTTTGACGATCTATGCTTTTGAATGGGGACCTATGATTGGACCCCCTTTATCCTGGGTTGGAACCCCCTGCCCCCTTTTAAAAATGGCTGGATTCGCCCCTGGAAACTCATTTTGAGCAATTTTTTCAAACATTTATATTGGTCAGAATATTTATGTGTATTAAAAACTATATTGGATTATCTTTTCTCGTTTCAGCATTTTTTTTAACAGTGGCTGTACCTTCCCGGTTACTGTCTATGTGTTGTGTATTATGTATCGTAACACTTTATAGTTACTGGACAGGTTGAACTTAGGCGACAAAACATCCAAACAGCACCAGATCATTTGCGATTTCAGCGGATATCAGATTAGTAATAAATGATAAAAGAAGAGTTAGAAAGCTCAAGTTCATGTAACTGATTTTATTAATAGATATAAGAAGATGTGGTATGAGTGCCAATGAGACAACTCTCCATCCAAGTCAAAATTTATAAATGTAAACCATTATAGGTCAAAGTACGGTCTTCAACACGGAGCCTAGGCTCACACCGAACAGTAAGCTATAAAGGGCCCCAAAAATTACTAGTGTAAAACCATTCAAACGGGAAAACCAACGGTCTAATCTTTATAAAAACGAGAAACGAGAAACACTTATGAACCACATCAACAAACGACAACTACTGAACATCAGATTCCTGACTTAGGACAGGTGCAAACAAATGCAGCGAGTTTAAACGTTTTAATGGTTTTAAACATGTTAAATGATTGATAAATATTAAATGCAGAAAAAAGACACAAGCTTAACAATGATCGTAATAAAGAAAATGTAAGTTTTGTGAAAGAAATGAAGATAGATCATGACATGATGTGCCGATGCATGGGAAGTTGCATACAGCAAGTCCAGTGATATTGACAATATCCAGTACGTACAGCAGGCTATGGCTTTAAGTAAAACATATAATGCAAAGATGCTGGTGTGTTCAATTTGGAACTTTATAAATCAAGCATTCTGCAAAGATGAAAATGCTATTTTCATATTTTTTTTTGTATCATCTGCCAACGCATTTTTAAAATATTCTGTATACTAAAATAATAGTTGTTAATTGAAAAAACAACTTATCAACTACAAAAGTTAATGAAATAATTATATAGGCATCCCATATTTTTTTTTAGAACCAATAAAATTTGTTCAGCAGAATCTGCTACCCATAGAAATGAAATTAATCCGTCTGCTTGAAGTAAGATTAGCATATGTTGATACTATAGAAAAAAAAACAAACAATTTAATAGAAAATAAAATAAAAGCTTTACTTTTTCCCAGAAAATGACAAAATTTCAAAGAAAGTACCACAAAATGATTATAAAATTCTAAAGATATCAATAATTTCTATAACAGCATATGAGAATTTAAAATTTTTGTTGAGAACCCATTCTGTGCAGTATATGTAACAAATCGTTTTGTTCAAAACAGAGTGTTAAAAGACATCTAAAAGAGCAACACAACAATTGCTTAATAGAAAGTACCGATACTATCATACATGAAATTGAATATTATGCCCAGAACAATGCAAGACATAGACCCTGAGGTGTATACAAATGAAAGTTATAATAGATCCGAATTTTATTCAGAATGCACTAATAAAAAACCGTAGTTTTTCTTCAATTTATTTACTTAAAACTATTAAATCAGCTGCAAAATTATTATTATATGTACGCCTACATTGCATTAAACAATGGAAATTAACAATGTATATTTATATAAACGATCAAACTTGTAAACAAAAATAAATAAATAAACTCTTGATATTTAATATCAGCTGAACAGTATTTTTATTTCTTTATCTATGCTTTTAACAGTGGGAAATACGCCTTAAAGTAGTAAAAGGTTGGTAACTTTTAAATTATAAACTTTTTTTTTTATATTCAGGCTTTCTCCTAAATTGTTAAATCATTTGGAGAATTGAGTTTTAATGGTAGATCTTTGATCGTTTCTGTTAAATTAGTTCACAAATTTTTCTCTCAAGAATATGGTCAGAGGAAGATTATTAATCGAAGAGAGATTTGCCAAAATTTATAGTGAAAGTAAACAGATAAAAAAGTTTTAATCTTTACTATTTAACCTCTCCCCCCTCCTAATTTTTCAATTGTAAGCAGTGATTATCTTTGAAGACATGCCGCATCTAAACGAAGTCTGATTGATCTACAACTTGTATTTTTAAGAGTTTTGGCACATACTTAAAACAGTCATTAAAAAGGAATAAATATTTACAAAGTCGTCATAAATTCCATTGCGCACAAAACTAATCCAAATCAGATTTTAATTATCTGGATATTCTAAATCATATAAAAATTAATTAATATATTCTAATGTATATATTCTGTATTGTAGATAGTAAATGACGATGGCCATTATAACCCTTCAAGGACTTTTGATCTTAGGAGTGCTTATTGTATATGGTATATTGTATAAGATTACAAACTGTAAAGATATATTGTTTTTTTTATTTCTTTTCAAATAAAATAAATCTTTCCACAAATTTACCTCTGACTAGAGCGTTTCTAATGAAGGTAAATCCAGAAAAGCGCTTCAGACGCATGACATTCATAAAGTGTTGTTTTCAAATTTTTAAATAACTCTTTGTGTAAAATGTAAAATAACAAAACTATCAAACTCCAAAGAAAAATCAAAACGGAAAGTCCCTTATCAAATGACAAAATCAAAAGCTCAAATACATCAAACGAATGGAAAACAACTGTCATATTCCTGACTTGGTACAGGCATTTCCTTATGTAGAAAATGATGGATTAAACTTGGTCTTATAGCTAGCTAACCTCTCATGTGTATGACAGTTGCATAGAATACCATTATATTGACAACAATGTGTGAGCAAAACATACAGACATAATAGATAAAAATGTCAAAAATAGGGGTACGGCAGTCAACATTGTGTTATAATCTTAATCAATATAAAACAAACAACTGTGTTAACACACACTCTATAGGCAAAGCACATAGGCAAAAATGAAAGACAAGAATACAAGAATACAAAAAATTACCATAGCACAATAACACAATGGTTTGATGGAATTCTATATGACTGTCATACAAGTGAGAAGTTAAGCTAGATATAAATAAAGGCAACAGTAGTATACCACTGTTCAAAAGTCATAAATCGATTGAGAGAAAACAAATGCGAGTTACAAACTAAAACCGAGGGAAACACATCAACTATGAAAGGAAAACAAATTTTAAAGGAACAACAGAAATACTAATGTGCAACAAAAACAGACGCCAACATACATAGAAACGAAATATTTGATACAACTGCCATATTCCTGACTTGGTACAGGACATTTTAAGAAAAAATGGTGGGTTGAACCTGGTTTTATGGCTAGCCAAACCTCCCACTTATATGGCAATATTAAAAAATATATCGCTAAAATGACAACACTACGTAACAGAAATACAATACAAACACACGCAAGAACACTCATCACAGAGAAACGCACAAATAAATAAAATAATAGTCGTTACAACATGTAAACCGCAGAATAACAACGAACATCTTCCATTAACGACAAACAGCACAGGACATCACAAACGGTGACGTATTTTTGTAACGAATATATAATCTTAAAATTCATACAATTATTTTCACAATACTAGTCCAAACAATTATCGGGATAATGACGGTATTGAAAGGCTATTTTGAATAAATGCTTTGACGACGTCAAAATCATTTGGACTAACACAATACTTTATCAATGGAAAATGGAAATTAACTCGACTATACTGACAAATAAGACATATGTGAAATGTACCGAAAGTACAGAATTCTAACCACAAACGATAAGACATAACACATTAACCAACCGAAACCACAACAGAAACATAAATGAATACATGAATGTTGGATGTATAAATACCGAGACACATCGTATAGCAATGCAAATTCACACTCGGCAAAACAGTCATATTCGGGTATAGGTCACGTTCGGTACTTAGCAGACAGACGACATAGATGTTAAACCACAATCTAAGACGTGATAAAAATGTCATTAGTTAGTTTCGACACAGACACATCGTATAGATCAACCAATTCGTGATGGTGTCCATAAAATTTTCGGAGTGTCATTTTTAATCTTTCCTCCTCAAAACTCTTTTGGAGCAGTTTCTGCGTAAGGAGCACACTCCTGTATATGAAGTCCGTATAGTGTGAACATGCAAGAGCATAACGTATCAATTGAGATATGTAAACACCATACGACTGAGCAGAGGGTATGTTACTGCTGAGAAATGGGAAATTGATAATTGGGAAGTTGAAATCATCCCGTTTGTCATAGATTTTAGTGTGAAGTCGTCCATCTGTGTTAATATTGAGGAAAAGATCAAGGTATGAAGCAGTCCTTCTTGTATTAATAATATCCTTAATTTCAAGTTCACTGGGATATATGAGATGCAAGTACTGACTGAAATATGGGTTATTCAGTGATAGGACATCAACAATATATCTGAAAGAAAAATTAAAGAATTTTGCAAGGTGCTTTTTTTTGTCTTTTAGAAGGTTCTGAATGAATTCTGCTTCATACGAGTACAAAAACAAGTCGGCCAGAAGGGGTGCACAATTAGTACTCATTGGAATACCGACTGTCTGTTGAAATATCAATCCTCCAAACTCAACAAATATATTGTCAATTAAAAGTCCGGCATTTTGATAATATCATTTTCAGTGTATTTTCTGATAGAATCAGTGTGGTTCTTCACAAAATAAGAATTATTATAACCCAAAACAAGAAATTTATATCTACGATTCCCATTTTTATAGAAAAAGCTCTGTATAAAACCAGGTTTAATCCACCATTTTCTATAATAAATGTCTGTACCAAGTCAGGAATATGACCGTTTTTTTCCATTCGTATGATGTGTTTGAGCTTTTAATTTTGCCATTTGATAAGGGACTTTTCGTTTTGAATTTTCCTTGGAGTTCGGTATTTTAGTAATTTTACTATTTTCTTATGTATAAATACCGAGCCACGCCAAAAGGATATTCCCAAAAATGAAATAAACAGTAAAGGTTAAAAAATATACAATGACAAATAAAAAGAACACTATAAAACGTCATTAAGATGATTAACAACGTCAGTAAATAGATCTATACTTCAACACCATCATGTATTATTTGTGGAGTTGATACGGAATATTTATCAACAAGGTTTTTGAAAGAGAGACGAAAGATACCAAAGGGACAATCAAACTAATAAGTTTGAAACAAACTGTCAACGCCATGGCTAAAAAAGAAAAGACCAACAGACTAACAACAGTTCACAACATAGAAAAGTAAAGACTGGGCAACACGAACCCCACTAAAACCTCGAGTTTATCTTTAATGCTCCGAAAGGGTAAGCAGATCTTGCTCCACATGTGGCACCCGCCGTGTTGCTCATGTAAGTACAAACTCGATGATAAGTCTAATTTGGTAGATCTCATTCGGGGAAAAGAACGATAAATAATCAGTATAGAATTATCTTTATGCAATAACCGATGCATCTTAAATAGTAAACTATCACATTTTTTTTGCAATATTCAATGGGTCTTTTTATTACTTTAATAAACATGTGTGACCTTACCTCGTACATGTAAAATTGCTTTTTTTTATTTACCTAAGATTTTGGTTTATTTCATTTCGCCATTAATAAAAACTACGGTCTAAGACTTTGATTCACCACAAATAATTATTATGTTAATATAATAATATGAATATGTTTTATTTTTCATTTCAGTCTCTGCCGATGACATTGTTTTCATAATACTAGGCCAAACAATTATCAGGATAATGACGGTATTGAAAGGCTATTTTAAATAAATGCTTTGACGACGTCAAAATTATTTGGACTAACAGAATACTTTATCTATGGAAAATGGAAATTAACTCGACTATACTGACAAATAAGACATATGTGAAATGTACCGAAAGTACAGAATTCTAACCACAAACGATAAGACATAACACATTATCCAACCGAAACCACAACAGAAGCATCATAAATGAATACATGAATGTTGGATGTATAGAATACCGAGACACGTCGTATAGCAATGCAAATTCACACTCGGCAAAACAGTCATATTCGGGAATAGGTCACGTTCAGTACTTAGCAGACAGACGACATAGATGTTAAACCACAATCTACAGACGTGATAAAAATGTCATTAGTTAGTTTCGACACAGATACATCGTATAGATCAACCAATTCGTGATGGTGTCCATAAAAATTTTCGGAGTGTCATTTTTAATCTTTCCTCCTCATAACTCTGTTGGAGCAGTTTCTGCGTAAGGAGCACACTCCTGTATATGAAGTCCGTATAGTGTGAACATGCAAGAGCATAACGTATTAATTGAGATATGTAAACACCATACGACTGAGCAGAGGGTATGTTACTGCTGAGAAATGGGAAATTGATAATTGGGAAGTTGAAATCATCCCGTTTGTCATAGATTTTAGTGTGAAGTCGTCCATCTGTGTCAATATTGAGGAAAAGATCAAGGTATGAAGCAGTCCTTCTTGTATTAATAATATCCTTAATTTCAAGTTCACTGGGATATATGAGGTGCAAGAACTGACTGAAATATGGGTTATTCAGTGATAGGACATCAATATATCTGAAAGTAAAATTAAAGAATTTTGCAAGGTGCTTTTTTTTTGTCTTCTAGAAAGTTCTGAATGAATTCTGTTTCATACGAGTACAAAAACAAGTCGGCCAGAAGGGGTGCACAATTAGTACTCATTGGAATACCGACTGTCTGTTGAAATATCAATCCTCCAAACTCAACAAATATATTGTCGATTAAAAAGTCCAGCATTTTGATAATATCATCTTCAGTGTATTTTCTGATAGAATCAGTGTGGTTCTTCACAAAATAAGAATTATTATAACCCAAAACAAGAAATTTATATCTACAATTCCCATTTTTATAGAAAAAGCTCTGTATAAAACCAGGTTTAATCCACTATTTTCTACATAAGTAAATGTCTGTACCAAGTCAGGAATATGACCGTTTTTCCCCCATTTGTTTGATGTGTTTGAGCTTTTGATTTTGCCATTTGATAAGGGACTTTTCGTTTTGAATTTTTCTTGGAGTTCGGTATTTTAGTAATTTTACTATTTTTATGTATAAATACCGAGCCACGCCAAAAGGATATTCCCAAAACAGTAAAGGTTAAAAATATACAATGACAAATAAAAAGAACACTACAAAACGTCATTAAGATGATTAACAACGTCAGTAAATAGAATCTATACTTCAACACCATCATGTATTATTTGTGGAGTTGATACGGAATATTTATCAACAAGGTTTTTGAAAGAGAGACGAAAGATACCAAAGGGACAATCAAACTAATAAGTTTGAAACAAACTGTCAACGCCATGGCTAAAAAAGAAAAGACCAACAGACTAACAACAGTTCACAAAACACAACATAGAAAAGTGAAGACTGGGCAACACGAACCCCACTAAAACCTGGAGGTTATCTTTAATGCTCCGAAAGGGTAAGCAGATCTTGCTCCACATGTGGCACCCGCCGTGTTGTTCATGTAAGTACAAACCCGATGATCAGTCTAATTTGGTAGATCTCATTCGGGGAAAAGGACGATAAATAATCAGTACAGAATTATCTTTATGCAATAACCGATGCATTTTAAATTGTAAACTATCACATTTTTTTTTGTAATATTCAATGGGTCTTTTTATTACTTTAATAAACATGTGTGACCTTAACTCGTACATGTAAAATTGCTTTTTTTTTCAGTTACCTAAGATTTTGGTTTATTTCATTTCACCATTAATAAAAACTACGGTCTATATAATAATATGAATATGTTTTATTTTTGTATTTCAGTCTCTGCCGATGACATTGTTTGTGAGGATGAATTAGCATACATTATATGTTCATTTTTAAAATTGTGGAGTATTTATTCTTGAGATAACTTGTCTTAAGTGTGCCACGTTATTCACTCAATTTTAGGCCAGTTTGTGTAATTAAATTATAATAAGGCGCACACCACCTGTTCTTGGCCCCCATTCCTTTTCACGTTAAATGTTTCACTTTCAAACATTTATGGGGGTGAGGTCAATATACCGTTATTTACACATTAAACCGTACTGGTTACCGGAATTTTGGATACACCAAACCAGGTACTTCATATCTGAGAAACAGGCAATATATGCCCTCATTTTTAGAATTCATTCATACATTTTTGTATTATTCAAAATTATCAGTCAAAATATGTTCTACAAGGACCACCAGTCATTTGATACCAAAATTATCAAAATATATTATACACAATTTGATTTTTACACCTATGCGTAAAAACTATTTTGTTTTAAATATGTACTACTTTCGAGTATGTTCTTTTCAACCGGGCCCGATTTGGTGGTGTTAGATCTTACAAAGTCTATCCGAAATATTTTGCAAAGAATTCAGCACAAACCGATGCTACGGGCCGTCTTAAAATTGCAGTGAGGTGAGACTTGTTTTTGCTTCGTGTCGAAAGCCTCACTGTGACTTGAGATGAAGTACAGCAATAAAAGCGCTGTTACTTTGCTATTTGTGTGTTTTTCGCTCTGCATGTACTGATTTTGTGTCATGGATGGATACCCCGTATCCTTTGTTTTTCTATCATATCCTTCCAAGATTAAAGTATCAAGCGCAATATATGGACGGATCACAGATATAAGTATATACCCTCATCCTGCTATACATACAACTGATTGCAGATTATCAACTTCTGATTGTAAATTCGAAGCAATGTGCAATGGTAAAAGAATTTGTCGAGTAAAGGCTGACCATAGACAGTTTGGTGATCCCTGCAGAGGAACATACAAATATTTAGAAGTTAGAAATACATTTGTTTGATTCTGCGTATTAACAAAAATATTACCTTGAAAAACGAATGAAAAAGAATGTGTGATAGTTTGTGTTATTTATTTTCTGGTTTCATTTTACAATAGTCAGTAAATTTATTATGCTTGCTTACGTCATATGTATGTTTGATTTTTATGTACATTGTATGTATTAATAAACTCATCAAAGATACCACGCTTACAATTTTCGAATAAAAAAACTTTAAAGGCGAAAATATAGTACGAGTTTTAGGAGCATTGAGGTCCAAAATCGCGAAAGGTTTTGCCAAATACAGCTAATGTAATCTATTTTTGAGCTAGAAAATCCTTAGTATTTCGAAGAATTTAAAGTTCTGTAAACAGTTGATTTATAGTTATGACCATAGCAATGATGAAATTTGTCATGTCAACACAGAAATGCTGATTACTGGAATGGTAATATATACATGCTGGTCACTAAAATGAATTTATTATTGTTATCATAAATTATTACTGGTTGTTCAATGTTATCACTGGAGCTATATGTGTACCTATACTTTGTATTCTGTTACAAAAGCGAACCAATTTAATGAAAAAAAGTTCGTAGAGAGACAAGGAACAACTCCATGTGCATGGTTTAACGCTTAATGACAGCCCAAAAAAGGTAAATAATTAATCATATTGATTTTTCAATGTTTTTTTGGATTGGATAAACAATACTTTTTAGAGGATAATACAGTTTTGAGTGATTGAATGGAAAAATTGTATAAAAAAGATTTCTGTATATTTGTTGTATTCTTAACTACATCTGAGAGATAAAAATCGAGATAAGGTTGGATTTCATTTTATTCTATTGCCGTTTTAGTAATAGATACACATATGAGGGCGTTACACGATAATAATATTGTCAATGAAGAATGATAGTTTCAATAATTAAGAAAGGTGTCGTTCAGCGATTTGACCATATATTATTACACAGCATGATAAATACAGGTTATCCAATTCCATTTAACGACATCTTGGTGTAAATAATATCACTATTTTTTTCGTAGGACCTTAACTTATACATTGTAATTATTTACATTTTATGTCACAGGAGCTATGATGACTGACTGCATTCGACCATTTTGTTTAGCAATCTCACCCCATTCCATTTAAACGAGTTTCCTGCCGAAAAAAATGTTGTGGAAGGGACACTTCACATAGATATAAACATTGATAATACTGTCTGAACGTAAACAAAAGTCAATTACATTCCAGATTCATCTGAAGTGTTATCTTTTGGAAAAAAACAAAAACAAAAGGTATCGATATGTATGGGGTTTTAGTATTATTTCACGAAGTGTTTCATATTTTTCTGTTGTATGAGTTAGAGTCCCAGGTTTTGTTATCACCACCATAGAATGACCCAATTCATGTCAACACAGAAATGCTAATTACTGGAATGGTAATATATACATGCTGGTCACTAAAATGAATTTATTATTGTTATCATAAATTATTACTGGTGTTGTTCAATGTTATCACTGGAGCTATATGTGCACCTATACTTTGTATTCTGTTACAAAAGCGAACCAATTTAATGAAAAAAAAGTTCGTAGTGAGACAAGGAACAACTCCATGTGCATGGTTTAACGCTTAATGACAGCCCCAAAAAGGTAAATAATTAATCATATTGATTTTTCAATGTTTTTTTGGATTGGATAAACAATACTTTTTAGAGGATAATACAGTTTTGAGTGATTGAATGGAAAAATTGTTTAAAAAGATTTCTGTATATTTGTTGTATTCTTAACTACATCTGACAGATAAAAATCCAGATAAGGTTGGATTTCATTTCATTCTGTTGCCGTTTTAGTAATAGATACACATATGAGGGCGTTACACGATAATATTATTGTCAATGAAGAATGATAGTTTCAATAATTTAGGAAGGTGTCGTTCAGCGATTTGACCATATATTATTAAAAGCATGATAAATACAGGTTATCCAATTCCATTTAACGACATCTTGGTGTAAATAATATCACTATTTTTTTCGTAGGACCTTAACTTATACATTGTAATTATTTACATTTTATGTCACAGGAGCTATGATGACTGACTGCATTCGACCATTTTGTTTAGCAATCTCACCCCATTCCATTTAAACGAGTTTCCTGCCGAAAAAAATGTTGTGGAAGGGACAATTCACATAGATATAAACATTGATAATACTGTCTGAACGTAAACAAAAGTCAATTACATTCCAGATTCATTTGAAGTGTTATCTTTTGGAAAAAAACAAAAACAAAAGGTATCGATATGTATGGGGTTTTAGTATTATTTCACGAAGTGTTTCATATTTTTCTGTTGTATGAGTTGGAATATCATATAAATTTAATTGGTGTCCTCTCTTAATTTCATTTACATTTTTGTAAGTTAAGAGTCCATGGTATTTTGACTTTATACGATGCGGTAAACAATAAATCCACCTTCTTTGACTTACAAAATTTACCGATGTTTAGATATACCCCGGAACGTTGTTAGTACTGCATATATTTATACAATCACTGCTGACAAAATTGAACATATATCGTTAATTAAAGAAATATCACTATCACTATCACATACAAAGGCAACTAAACAACGATTATTAAAATATGAGCCACACATATCAACGTATAAGAACACAATGACTGTTAAAGATACCATATATCTGTTGACAATATTATCATGTCATTTCAAAAAGACAAAAATCTTCATACTTCTATTTCAATTTACCAAGTGTAATCATCATAATAAATCCCTTATTAACGGTGACTACAACATACATCAGCAAAACTACCACGACTATTTTCGTTTTTTGCCTTGGCGTTACAGTTTGTTTTCAAATTGTGAGTTTGAATATCCTGCTTTTATCTTCCGCTTCTTTAAAAAAAAACATATTCAAATACAAAAAAAAAAAAACTACTACATACTGCATGAGCCAGTCGTGCCTTCCATATAAAAATAATAAGATGCGGTATGATTGCCAATGAGACAAATCTCCACCAGAGACTAAATGTCATATAAGTTAACAACTATAGTTCACATTACGGACTTCAACAATGAGCGAAACCCATACCGCATAGTCGGCTATAAAAGGCCCCGAAATGACGAACGTTATACAACTCAAAACAGAAAAATAACGGCCTGATTTATGTAGAAAACAATGAGCGAAAAACTGGAGCAACTGTGTTAACGAGAAATATGTACGGATCTGCTCAAACTATGGCTGTATCAGGACACAAATCAGTACAATCTCTTACAACATATCAGAGAGTTGATACGGATGACAAAAAAGGATGGGTAAAACAATTTCAGAAAATCTTTTGAAAGATCCTGTTGTAAAGCAAAGACCTTACCTCTATGGCTTACACCTTACCCTTTACAGATAGGGCAAACATTCCTGCTGCAACTGTAATTCAGGATTTTGTACCAGTAATAATAACAATAAACAAATCATACATGTAGTTCATGACAATAGTACAAGTAGGGAAGGATTTATGGACTATTTACAAGATATCGACAGATATTTTATGGAAATGTTACAGTAATACATAACCTAACAATTAACAAATAGAGTTGCAAAGATGTACATCATTGTACATTGGCAGATATTACAGTTGTCAGCTGCAGACTGTTTATTATACATATTGTTTTGAAATGAATCACACATTTTCATCATTTTCTTGTTATACACCAACAGATGTGTTACAGATACTGACTATTTTATTATTGATTATTGAAATTATTATTTGAATTTGAGATATCAAGGTTCTGTGATATATATTAAATTGTTATATTTGATATTTGTTTTAATATAGACCACATCATATCCCCAGGAGGCAAGATAAATTCGTTACACGGTGTGCTAGTGACCTAATACGAGATATACCGGGTCAGTAAATTCCATATGAGACGGAGAGCTGTTATGATATATCGGTCACTAACACACCATGTAACTAATAATACAATCACTGCTGACAAAATTGAACATATATCGTTAATCAAAGAAATATCACTATCACATACAAAGGCAACTAAACAACGAATATTAAAAAATGAGCCACACATATTAACGTATAAGAACACAATTATTGTTTAAGACACCATATCTGCTGACAATATTATCATGTCATTTCAAAAAGACAAAAATCTATATACTTGTATTTCAATTTACCAAGTTTATCATCATAATAAATCCCTACTCAACATTGACTACAGCATTCATTAGCAAAACTACCTAGACTATTTTCGTTTTTTGCCTTGGCGTTATTAGTTTGTTTTCAAATAATTTGAATATTCTGCTTTTATCTTCCGCTTCTTTAAAAAAAACATATTCCAATACAAAAATAATTACTACATACTGCATTAGCCAGTCGTGCCTTCCATATAAAAATAATAAGATGTGGTATGATTGCCAATGAAACACTCTCCACCAGAGACTAAATGTCATATAAGTTAACAACTATTGGTCACATTACGGCCTTGAACAATGAGCAAAACCCATACCGCATAGTCGGCTATAAAAGGCCCCGAAATGACAAATGTGAAACAACTCAAAACAGAAAATAACGGCTTGATTTATGTGGAAAACAATGAACGAAAACAAATATGATATACAGCAAGAAACGAGAAACAGTATGCGAAGCAAATATTCTGGACACAGGACAAATCCAAGCATACAACACAATTATAAATAAAGCAAATGACGCGCTATCTTTGATAACACTCAAAAAAAAAGAGCTAGCAAAAATCACAAATTTGAAGTATGCCAGCTAGTTGTGTTCCGAATTAAATATGGACCCACCATTTTACTAGTGGCGTATATAGTTCATATATTACTCTGCCTATTAATGACATTTTGAATACATGGATGTACTATATTCCTTCCATTTCAGAATCAAAATAATATCGAAGAACGATAATTAGACAACAAGTACATTACTGGTTTATTTTATTACAAAATACAACTAAGAGTTGATATTTTCAAAATGTCATTTCTGACACTAAGTACTTCATTCAATCAACTGGATAATTTCTGTTTTGAAACCAGACTTCTGGAATAATTTAAACCTGTGACAGCCCAGAATGTGTTTTATGTTGTATCATTCAACTTTTTTTTTTAGGATAAAACTTGATGAATCGATGACTACTATATTTTGTTTGACAATTGTATGCCACTTAACAACATGTTTTTAATGAACAAATAACTCAATAATTAAAGAACATCTTATCATAAAATAATCGTAATTGGTATTGATGAAACATTCTTTGAAATTAACAATAGATAAAGCAACATTATTCAGGCCATCTTAATGTTAAAGACCAAACAGCCTATTCAGTTCTAGGCCAGTGATTTTTCTAAAAATTTTGTGTGAAGGTATTTCATGATTTTGGGAACAAAATAAGAGAACAAAATTGGGGTCACGACTTCGTTCCGTCGCTATGGCAACCTCAGTTTTGTGTTTTCCCAATAAGAACATTATTTGGTTGTTATTTAAAATTTCAAATAATCCAATAATATCGAACCTACAACCATAATTTTTTTCTTATTAAATAGTAGATTTGTATCTATCAAATAAACATTTTTGAGTTTCAGATTCTTGGTGTTTTGATCTTAAAGGTATGATTTATTTCATTTCTCCAAAAATAATATGTCAGATTGAAATACGTTTCAAGGATTAAAAATATCTACCAGTGATTTCTTCATTAAAATTTAAAGAATTAAAGTGTTTTGTTCTCTTTCAAATAAAGCCTTAAAAGTATGTCACCGACCTTTCAAAAAGTTATGAGCAGTTTTCATGTTTTTTTCAATTTGTTTTCAAGAAAGAGTTGTCTTTCTTCATAACACTGAATGTGACGTCATAGTACACGTTTCCGCAATTTCCACAAATATCGCAAATTGGGCGTTTGAAAACCACATTAAAATTTTCAATAATGTCATCTGCTATACAAAATTAGCCTTCAGAAACACTGTCCGTTGAAAGGCTCTTGAAATGTAAATTGTCCAGAATTCACCTTCTTCTCCACATTTAAAGGAAAGTTTGCTTTTGCCCCGCTCTCTTTGACAAAATTATTGAAATAAAGAATAAAGTGAAAGATTACACAGACTGACTTCTAAACTATAAGTCTATATTTTGAGACACTTTTTTCATTCTACACCACTGTAGTGTTGACTGACAAGAACACGGACGAACTACGGCATACCGTAATACGTCATGGTTAAGACGGCGTATAAAATGTATTCCATGTACTAGTAATTAATTTATGAATTCATTATTTCTGAATATTTATAAACTAAGGAACTTGAAATGATACGTATGAATTAATTCTAAAATATTAATGCATTTGGCCTAGTATTATAAAAGATTCGTTATACTATTTACAGGTCTTGAATAAATGATACAGTAAATAAAGACTACAAATAAGCCGCACAGAACCACTAGTTTAAAATTGTTAGTCATAATTTTCTGTTGAAATTCATTTAATCCATCATGTTGTATTTGTTTAAACGTCTCATTTCAAGTATGTGAATTTTGAATTAAATTCTCCTAAACGTGCATTCTTAATTTTTGACCATTTGTTAAAAATTTGAATGATATATTGTCGATTATGCCTTGGTCGTTTAATGATTTAACATACTCAATGACCTGGGTTTTCAGTTCTGTCATGTTAAATGAATCTAATTGGCAGTAATGTTGAGTATTTAGTTGTCTTGTGACTTCTGCTATGTAGTCTAGCCTGTCTAAAATAACACAATTTGAATTTTTATCTGCCTTTTTTATTACTATTGTTTCATCATTTTTCAAATTGCGTAGCGCTATTCTTTCGCCCTTAGTAAGATTGTTTTTTACATTTTTTTCTATTGGTAGAAATGACAATTCAAGCTTTGTTAAATCTATATAATTTTCTAACGTATGGCACGTAGAGGCAGGTTTATATCCTGTATTGCTACGAAATGGATGAAGGTCAGTTTTTTCTTGACTGAACATATACCGACATCGTAGTTTTCTAGCAAATTCATTGTAGTCTTTTAGTATAGACATTTTGCATTTTGCTTGATGGCGTTGGTATAAATTTCAAGCCTTTCGCCAACAGGATATATTCCTGATTTGATAATCTGCGTTTTGATAGATTAATTACATGCTTTTTCGCATGTGCAGTTCTTTGCTGCATATTATATTCATTCCGTTCTCTTTTATTGTAGAATCGGAATTTTTGCTTTTTAGCATTTCTATTAAAACGACGTGCCATTTTTGAGTTCACATTGGGTGATTCTCTTAGCTACGTGCCTTTGTTGAGCTCACATTGGGTGGCTGAAGAATATTTAGGTTTACACATGTTATAAACCTTGAAAAGAGATCCGCCCACATTCACGTGGGTTGATAGGCGGGGATAAGATAGCAGTGAGAAATTGTCCGTGTTGCTGATGTATAAATGAGTCACATTGTTTTGTGGAATTTTTCTAAGTAAATCAGGCCATCAAGTATTTTTAACTCAAGGCTAAAAGCTTTGTTAACCGGAACAATAAATTAGCACTGTATCCCATCAAACAGGAAATGCGGATCGTTCTCAATACAGAAAACGATTCTCGGTAAGGTGCAATAGGACAGCCGTCCTTGCATACATTTTGTTATAATAAAACACCCATGCAACCACGCATCCCATATTGCATGATAGGACCCGACACTACTTTAGTGTTTCGGCAGTTAAGCTTGGGATGGTCATTTTAAGATGCATTATTTGAATATAATCAAATATGAAAGTTATTCATGTATAATTATATTGATATATTTATATTTAAATTCTTCTTCAATAGATCTAGTTATTATGACAGATCTGCCATCATCAGGGGTCCAACTGTCAATTTTATGTTAAAGTCTTTAACTTTGATCTACAAAGCATATCTCCAACACTTTTGTGTTTGCTATACGCAACTATTGGTGCTGTATTGAATATTTGTACACATTCTTCGTCAAACTGTAATAAATGCCAGTGTTTCATTATACGCGCTATCTTTGATAACAAGAGACTTACAAAAATCACTTATTTGAAGTATGCCGGCTAGTAGTTGTGTCATCGAAATTAAATATGGACCATTTCACTAGTGGCTATATAATTCATATAGTTCTCTGCCTATTTAGTGACATTTTGAGTACATGGATGTACTACTGACATTCCCTCCATTTCAGAATCAAAATAATATCGAAGAACGATAATTAGATAACAAGTACATTACTTCGGTTTATTGTACTAAAGTATTACGGAATACAACTAAGAGTTGATCAGGTTGATATTTTCAAAATGTCATTTCTGACACTAAGTACTTCATTCATTCAACCGGATAAAATTTTTGTTTTGAAACCAGAGACTTCTGGAATAATTTAAACCTGTGCCAGCCCAGAATGTGTTTTATGTTGTATTCATTTACCTTTTTTTCTTTTGGATAAAAATTGATGAATCGATGACTTTACATATTTTGTTTGACAATTGAATGCCACATTACAACATGTTTTTTAATGAACAAATAACTCAATAATTAAAAGAACATCTTATTATCATAAAATAATCGTAACCTCAGTTTCGTGTTTTTCCCAAATAATGTCGAGCTTACAACCATAATTCTTTTTTCTTGTTAAATAGTAGATTTGTATCTATCAATTTAACCTTTTAGAGTTTCAGATTCTTGGTGTTTTGATCTTGAAAGGTATGATTTATTTTGTTCCCTCCAAAAATAATATGTAAGATTGAAAGACGTTTCAAGAATTAAAAAATATCTACCAGTGATTTCTTCATTAAAATTTAAAGAATTAAAGTGTTTTGTGTACTCTTTCAAATAAAGCCTTAAAAGGTATATGTAATTGTTCGAATTAACCTTCTTCTCAACATTTAAAAGGAAAGTTTGCATTTGTCCCCGCCCTCTTTTTGACAAAATTATTGAAAATAAAAAATAAAAGTGAAAGATTACACAGACTGACTTCTAAAAAAGTCTATATGTTTTTTTTTTGCTTGTCATTTTCAGAAGGTTGCCCCTGCACACTTTTCTGTCTACTCCTTCGCCACTGTAGTGTTGACTGACGGAGAGAAGCACAGACGGACTACGGCATACCATAATACGCCTCGGTTAAGACGGGCCTATAAAATCTATTCCATGTACTAGTAATTAATTTGGGGATTCATTATATCTGAATATTTCTAATCTAAGGAACTTGAAATGATACGCATAGAATTATGTATTTAATTCTAAAATATAACATGCATTTGGCCAAGTATTATAAAACACGATCTCGGTTATTACTTTTTCACAGGTCTTGAATAAATGAGACAGTAAATAAAAAATACAAATAAGCCGCACAAGAAGTCTAGTTTAGAACTGTTAGTCATAATTTTCCGTTGAAAAATTTAAAGTATTTCTCAAAACAGTATAAATCATTAATGTAAAAGATTTTATAGAATCTTCTGAATCTTAATTGTCCTCTTTTAAAAAAAAAATAAAAAAAATGTCAGGGTATACCATAGCTGGCATTGAAAATCGATTAAAAAAAATATTTCATATCATTGTAGCTTCTTAAAAGTGAGAAATATAATGTTGGATTTTCTTCCCGGAGCAGCCATTTGTATAAAAAGTTAATATAACAATAGTTTAGTTTTACGAACATTAAATTTTGATTTTAATTTGCATTCAATATGAAAAAAAAGAAGATGTGGTATGATTGCCAAAGAGACAACTCTCCACCAGAGACCAAATGACATAGAAGTTAACAAGTATATGTCACCGTGCGACCTTCAACAATGAGTAAAACCCATACCGCATAGTCAGCTATAAAAGGCCCAAATTTGACAAATGAAAAACAATTCGGACAAGAACACTAACGACATGATTTATGCACAAAACAACGAACGAAAAAACAAATATGATATACTGCAACAAACGACAACCACTAAAATACAGGTTCCTGACTTGGGACAGGCACATACAGAATGTGGCGTTGATTTGGCGTTGAAAAGCATGGATTTCTTTAAAATTTGCCTTTAGCTTTAGTGAGAGCAAGCAAACTGTTTATCATTTTTCACTTCAGACAATTTTAAATGAAACAAATGACAAAATACAATGCATCTTTTTTGCTTTTTTCAATTTAGTAGTATAAATAAAATTAAACTTCATTAATTACAAGATCGGACAATATTTTACCGGAAGATGTTAAACTACTCAATCCAGGGAATCAATAAATAAAAATTGGTGCCAGTATAGATCGAAACTACTTGAATCATTTGTATTGTCCTAAATTGATAGATAATGCATACAATATTTGCAACTAAACGCAAAAAAAAAAAAAAAACAAGAATCAGCCTATAGAAAACATATAACACTCTGTGTTTAATAATCGTTTGTAAATTTTGTTCTCCTGCAAATTCAAAAAATTACTATCTGAAATACAGAGTGTGTACATACTTATCGCATTGCACTAAAAAGAACTATTTATAGACCTATAAACTTTCTAAGCTGGTATTTGAAAAATAAAACTAATTTAACAAACCATTAGTTTTTTGTTTCTTCTCAACAAGATATTGTGTTTTGGTCATACGTATCTCAATGATATTCCTTTTCTACAATTTACCTGAAACTGAACAGGCAGTTTATTAAATTTTGTTTAAGAATTTCAGTCATTTTACAAAATGACTAGATATTTTTAGTCATTCCATATAATGCGTGTCAAGGTTAGGCATTTTATGAATTCACTGAAAATTTTGTCATTTTACAAAATGCCTAAATTTAGAAAAATAACGTAACCTATGTAACATTCATCGCCTCAGGTCAAGTTACAGTAAGTGGACCATGTCGCAGATTTTTAGAAGATAATATATATTACTCCGGCATGTTAAACGTAAACTTAAAAGTAAAAAAATGCATGTATCTCTTTCTTGTCCGGAAATAAAATTGAATGATTTTACAATAAATATAAAAAGTAAAATAACAAAAATACAGAACTCCAAGTAAAATTCAAAACGGAAAGTCCCTTATCAAATGGCAAAATCAAAAGCTCCAACACGTCAAACGAATGGAAAACAACTATCATATTCCTTACTTGGTACAGGCATTTCCTTATGTAGAAAAGGGTGGATTAAACCTGGTTTTATAGCTAGCTAAACCTCTCATTTGTATGACAGTCGCATAAAATTCCATGATATTGACAACAATGTGTGAACAAAGCAAACAGACATAATAGGTAAAAATGTCAAAAATAGGGGTACAGCAGTCAACATTGTGTTATAATCGTAATCACTATAAAACAAACAAATATGTCAACAAAGAATAACAAAACGGCATATAGACAAAGCACATAAGCAAAAATGAAAGACGAGAATACAAAAAATGACCATAGCACAACAACACAATGCCGGGATGTGTAAGTACCGAGCCACGCCAAAAGGATATTACCAAAAAATGAACTAAACAGTAAAGGTTAATAATTTACAAAGACAAATAAAAGATCACTATAACTGCAATTAAAATGATACACAAAGTCAGCACCTAGAAACTATACTTCAAGACCATCATGTATTATTTGTGAAGTTGATTCGGAATATTTATCAACAAGGTTTTGATATCTTCCGATAGTTTTTTTTAGAAAAAAGACGAGACGTTCTTTGACATAACCCTGGTTCATCATATTAATATCGTATGGAATGCACCTAAAACCTGTGAAAAATGTTTTTAAAATTCCCTGAACATCATAAATCTCCAATAACACCCATAGATTTTTATTGAAAGGTGATGATAATGTTGCCGATACATACATTTCCGTTTAATTGATATATAAAGACAATAGGATTACCTACTGCGTTTTTGTTGTATTGCTGATTTTGGCGTTTTGTGGTAAAAATAATTGTTTTAGTAATAACACCACTTTGACTGATGTGTATCCAAAAAGCAAAGTCGGTTACTCTATCCTTATTTTTATACTGTTAATAATTGCATCTGGCTAAATTATATCGATTTTCTCTTGAAATCTTTGGACTTTGTTTTCAGGAAGGAGTTTAAAAGATAATTTTGGATTTTTTTAGATACATTTTATGTATATTCTTTACAAACTATTTTAAGAAATTTTCAAAACTTTAAATTGATCGAAATACTAAGAATTTTCTACCACAGTAATAGATTATCTTAACTGTATTTAGTAAATTTTTGCCCGCAATGCTCTTCAACATCGTACTTAATTTGGCCTTTAACTTTTTTGATTCGAGCGTCACCGATGAGTCTTTTGTAGACAAAACACGCGTCTGGCCTACTGGTTTATATCAATATCAAGTGTTGAGCACAAAAATGCACATGCTACATGTTAACGTCTGATGAAAAGAGTTAAAGATTAAAGAACAGTAGATGTCACAGATACAAATTTGGCATACAATACGGGCAAGTTGAACTCTACGTGATCCGTGAAAATAAATCATTAAACTGTTATAGTTAAATATTGTTGAATGGAACAAAAAAAAAAAAAAAAAACTCATCATAGATACCAGGCTAGTTGCAAAATCGTATTTTTTTCAAGTCTATCTTTGTCATTAACCTTTCAACAAATTGATATTTCTTTAAATATTTGCACTGACAACTGTGACCATACAGTTGTTAATTCTTGATATGAGAAAAAATAAGTTTTAGTGACTGCAGGTGCCGTTACTGTATCTGAATTCAAAAATATGTAATCATTTTTCTACATCCTTTTTCCTTTTTTAACAATTAATTTCATATGATAAGGATTTTATGTTACATGTGTTTCCTCCCCTATATCAACATCGTGAAAAAAAAAAACACATTGTTTTATTCGGAGCTAAGGAAATAAATTAATTTGATCTATTGTTTATTTTTCGGGCTTAACTGTTTCAATTGATTATTTTATAACAATCAGGAAGTACATCAGTTAAAAAAAATTTAAATATTTTTTCTGTACATTGGCTACCGCTGCTATAGGTTTGGTTAAGCTTAGTTTGTCCCTCATAGTTTGCTTTTCTTACATTTATGTTGCATTCTTATGTCTCGTTATTTTCTGATATTGCGTTTTGACAATGTAAATAAATTACTTCAGACTCTATAAAATGTGCAAAAAGAGTGTGTAAATGAGGACATGGAATAGGCAGAAATTCAACCACCTTTTTACCATGGTTGAAAGTTCAATTCCTTGGCATCTCATTCTTTCCTTGCTTTTCTTTGAATTTTTCTTGATTAGCTTAAATTGGCCTTCATTAAAAAGACGAAAGATTGGTTCCAGCCCCTACGATGTCCGCACAGCGTCATATACTACAAATAAAAGGATCCCTCATCCCAGTGTTTCGTGCCTTCTAAACTAAAGGTTTAATAATCTTTATCAAAGATAGACGAAATCTATAAATCGACTTAAGTTTTATTTCTAACTGATTTATCCTTATCGGAAATACATCTGACATATTGACCTCAAATCCGGATGGTTTGAAGAGGACCTAAATATGTTTTTGTTTTTTTTTATTATGCGCAGTGTCTGATGCAGACAATTTTCTCTATAATATTGCACAGTTTAGGTCTTTACGTGAAATTTACTGTTCACTATAAATATATAGTTGATTACAACAGCATTTAGGAAGAAGACAAGTCAATCAAATTCGGACATATCTTTACTTCCAACCGAAACACTTTATCCATTACTTTTGACTACTAATTTGACCCTAACGGAAACTGTCAACAGTAGTTTAGAAATTACTCTGGTAATGCCATCGACCGATCCGTTAAATGCACTATTTTGTTTTATAAAGAGTTCATATTGGTGATAATTGCAAACTAAGAGTCTTTTTTGTACAATATGATCTCTTTTTGACATAATTTCGGCACTGCAATACAAGAAATTCAATTGGAATAAAAGTTTTTCAACAGTTTACAGCTAGACCGTTGGTTTTACCGTTTGAATGGTTTTACACTAGTACTTTTGGGGCCCTTTATAGCTTGTTGTTCGGTGTGAGCCAAGGCTCCGTGTTGAAGGCCGTACATTGACCTATAATGGTTTACTTTTATAAATTGTTATTTGGATGGAGAGTTGTCTCATTGGCACTCACACCACATCTTCCTATATCTATTGTATAAAGATATAAAGCTAATATTTGTTTTTTTAATCTTTCTAGTAGACACAGATCTGACTTGGTAAAGATTTAAATGCATATTGAGTATACACGTTATAAGGGTAGGTTCAGCTGGAGATTAGGAACACTTTTCTCTATGTTTTATTATACAAGTCAAGGCCCAATCAAGTAACGTGAGTTATCCAATCCCGAGACTGTTACATTTGTTACTGAACGTCATATCATGATATCAGCAGGAAACATTCAGGAAGAGTAAGCTACAGTGATATTGTTTGTGGTTTCCTTTTCCTCATTAAAAGAAATAGGAGGCATTCATTCAATCAGTTGTTAATGACATGTAATCATTTACACACTACTTTATCTTGCCATCGAATTATATTTAGAAATAACCAAACTGTTAAGATCTAGTACTAAAAAAGGTTTTGTGTAAACCACCATAAACCATCGATTTATTGCAATGGCATATACTACCGAAGTTTCAAACATTACCGATACAGTGAATATCACAAACATTACAACAGCTATCGTAAAACCATCGCCTGTTCCATCGGCTATAACATTTACTTTGGGAGTAGTTGGAAATATTATTGCTATTTTTGTACTTGTTCGAGGTTCTGAACGACACAAATGGAATGTATTTTACAGATTTGTTACAGCATTAGCAATTACAGATTTATTTGGGATTCTTACAACATCCCCGGTGGCGTTTGCCGTATATGACAATAATTTAAAATGGGTTGGAGGTGAACCGTTGTGTCACTATATGTCATTTATGTTGATTTTCTCAGGATTAGCAACAGTTTTGCTAGTTGGTGCCATGGCGTTGGATAGGTATTTGGCAATCTTGCATCCATTTAAATATAATTCAGCTTCCAGATACACTATTGTTAATTTTGTTCTATTTGGAATTTGGTTATTTTCTGGGTTGATCGCTGCATTGCCGTTGTTTGGGCTTGGTGAAAATGTTAAGCAGTTTCCAAAAACATGGTGTTTCTTTAATTTCTTCGGTGACAGAACGGAAGATGAATTTTATGCATATTTTTATGCTGCACTCGGACTTGGGACAATTTTTCTTACTGCTGTTTTAAATGTATGTGTCATATTTGGACTAATAACCGGAAAAAGAAGCCAGATACGTCGCGGAAGTGTTACTAGTCGAAAAGCAAGAGCACGGACGGATGTTTATATCACCATTTTTCTAGTAGCTATATTTGTAGTGTTTGCTGTCTGTTGGGCTCCATTTCTTGTAAGTAAAACATTTCATATCTTCATGACTATAAATTTTACAAATACAATTTTTTTAAAACAATCCAGTCGTCAATATGAAATTCACAATCATAACTATTAAAATAAAAACACAAAAAAAACCACGCCAACAGACCTCACTGTCAAATATCTGCAATCAGGACATGCAATTAATATATAACCGGGCTGAACATATATTTTGTTTTAATCAATGCAGTAAAACACTGAACTCTATGACATAAATGACCTATAACAGACCTGCATGCACAACACAAAGGTACACAGAAAACAGTATCGAATTAAACCGCTCTCTGTTAGAGTTGGAGTTCGGTATTTTTCTTATACTTTTTACTGATATCATGTTCAAAGTACTTAAAACAGCTGCTATTGAAATTATGCTGTCCTCCATTGTAATATCGGTGAACAAATTACGAAGTAGATTAGTGAATTTTATACAGCAACGTAATAAATAGTGTAGAATGACAAGATGTGGTGCAATGCCTAAAGAAATTTTTCAATACTGTTTCAAATTATAAATAGGCGAATTAAATTATTCCCACAAAAACTATACACAAGGACAACAGTTTAATTAGAACATTTATTAATCACGACCTGTTAAATCAATAGAAAGGTTTGAAGGACAGATCAATATTTCTTAGCTTTGTATTAAAAGTTGGCTAAGAATTTCAACTTTTTTTTATGCAAATGAAGTCATCTTTCCCAAAAAAAAAAAGATTTCAATTTATAATATCCTTGTAGTAAAACAATAAGATGTTGAAGATGACAATCTCTAATTTCAGTTAAATAGACCTTAGAGAAAAAACACTTGAAAGATGCTAATTCGACACAGGTTTATACATTTTAGATAGAGGCTTGTTTAATTTTTGTAACCAATAAATTGGCTGACATGCGATTAAGAAGTATGTCTACCTTGGGTACAATCCTTGTGGTATATGTACAGTTTCTAAGCATACTGTCAATGCCAAACTAAAAGTATCTCCCCCTTAGCTACACTCCTTTTGGTTTATGAATTGAGTTTCTATGCATACTGTTTATGTTAAACTAGAATTATCTCCCCTTGGTCTAATCTATATAAAAACGAGAAACACTTATGAACCACATCAACAAACGACAACTACTGAACATCAGATTTCTGACTTAGGACAGGTGCAAACAAATGCAGCGGGTTTAAACGTTTTAATGGTACCAAACCTTCACCCTTTTTCTGAAACAATAGTGTAACATCACAACATAGTAAGACACACTATAAAATATCAACTGAAATAGCTTAACTCAACCAAAGGACATATTAACACCATTGAACATACACTGAACAAATAAATTTGACCTATGACACAATGCAAATACAAAATAAATAAACTAAGGAAGAATAATAAAAGTAACATGTTATATCGGTATGAAATGTTAAACAATTTAAGAAAAACAATATGCTCGAACAAAAATATCAGCCATTTGCAATAACTTAAAACACAGGTAAATAAAAATAATTTTGTTGTTAGGTATACGTGTACAGTTACAATAGAAAAGGAAATATTTTACAAAATAAATAATTTTGATGTTCATAGTACGAAGTGGAAATTTATATTAGTACCAAACACTTATCAAAGCTTGTATATAGACCAGATTATAACCCTGAATAACATTAAATAATAAAAAAGCATTACAATTAGTATCAACAGGTCAAATAAACAAGAAAGTACGATTTGAGAGTACTCGCAGTTACTGACAGCTAGTTAAAAACCAAAACAATTAATAATAAAAAATCATGCATCAGAGACTAAAATCAACTAAAACACATCCCAGGGATTACCTTGATGAGCAATTGTTCGTTTAATTTTAGTCTGGTTTGTTTTAACTGTTCAGCCAGTTTTGTATTTTCTCACAAATTTATATAAACTGGTGTCACTAAGGGGGGCATGCAGTAATTTATAACCTTTCTAGAGCACATTCGATCACCCTTCCGTTTATTGGGGTAGGTGTGGTTAAGTTTTTAGATTTTTATGTAGTACTTGTGAACATTGGATACTGTAAGATAGTTTTGTCAATCCTAGTTATCATAATTTTCAAGCTGAAATAATAAAATTGAGAATGGAAATGGGGGATATGTCAAAGAGACAACAACCCGACCAAAGAGCAAATAACAGTCAAAGGTCACCAATGGGTCTTCAATGCAGCAAGATCACTTACACTAAGTTGATAAACACAGAGAAGATCGAAATCTATTTACATCAGCATGTTACCTTTTGAGCAACAGACAATTTCAACAGGGACCCAGATCAACTATTTGATGTAACGCTCTATTTTTAGAACGAAAGGAGTTTCCAGTTATTAATATTACAAAAATAGATTTACACAAAGATAATGAATAGGTAATTAGGGTAAATAACACACAGGAAAACGACTAGAAGGGTTGAGAACTCATGGGTTTCATACATAATTGGGTTTTCCTTTGCATGAATTTGGTTTTAGAACGCTGCAATAGTCAATTGCATTGGGTTTTATTTGTTTTTTGTGTGATCACACAAATACACAGCTTATTTAGATCTGGAGCTCTGTAATATAAACTAACCAATTTTTTTGAGAGCAGGCCCTTAATATCAAAAGAATGGGATATTCAAATGCTCCATATGTAAAGAAAATCTCCAACCTGTGTGTATACAACTACTTAGAGAATGACCATTTAACTTTAAGGGGGTTCTAAAAATATTCTGATTTCCCAATGTGTTGAAAAAAAAATATTCTGGTCAAGCAGAAAACAAAAAAAAATATTCTTAACGCTTATTCTCCTCATACCATATAGTGTTAAATATTGAAAAAAATAATTTAATTAATAGATATAGGAAGATGTGGTGTGAGTGCCAATGAGACAACTCTCCATCCAAATAACAATTTATAAAAGTAAACCATTATAGGTCAATGTACGGCCTTCAACACGGAGCCTTGTCTCACACCGAACAACAAGCTATAAAGGGCCCCAAAATTACTAGTGTAAAACCATTCAAACGGGAAAACCAACGGTCTAGTCTATATAAAAAACGAGAAACGAGAAACACGTATAAATAACATAAACAAACGACAACTACTGAAAAACTAAATATAAATGTTTGTAAGCGCGAAAAAAATTTCTGACTCGGACAAAAAAACATAGCTGTACCCCCCCTTTTGATGTTAAATGGTTGCTCCCTTACTTATGAAGTGATTATGATCGCTTATACTAAGTTGATAAACACAGAGAAGATCGAAATCTATTTATATCAGCACGTTTACCTTTTTGAGCAACAGACAATTTCAACAGGGACCCATGGTTTCATATATAATTGGGTTTTGCACGCTGCTATGGTTAATTGCATTGGGTTTTCAACTGTTTTATTGCGTGATCACACAAATACGCAGCTGAGGTTTGTTTAATTTTGTAACCAATAAATTGGCTGACATGCGATTAAGAAGTATGTCTACCTTGGGTACAATCCTTGTGGTATATGTACAGTTTCTAAGCATACTGTCAATGCCAAACTAAAAGTATCTCCCCCTTAGCTACACTCCTTTTGGTTTATGAATTGAGTTTCTATGCATACTGTTTATGTTAAACTAGAATTATCTCCCCCTTGGATACATTCTTTGTTGTATATGAAGAGTTTTCAAGCATACAAACAATGCCAAACTTCGAAACTATGTAATCACATAGTCAATAAGGCGTTTGTACATGACGTTGCGCACGATGTTGGTATTACTTAGCGTTACACGACGTTCCGCATAATGAAGCGATTTCGACGATTTCAAAGAACGTTTCAAGCGTTCAAGCTTATAATTGATGAGGTGAATTTACTGTTGTGAATTTGGTAACCGATTTCGGTTTGTCTGAAAATGCATAGTTTAACAAATAAAACTCAAAGTGGTCGTACACATATTTTTTTAATGAATATTCATTTATAGGAGTTGTTAGTCTTTGGAGGCTATAACTGATCATTTTACTTTTGGCAGCAGTTAGCATTAATGAATCATACACTAATTTCCAAATTTATACAGATTTCTTTTTAATTTAAATTAGATTTTGATTTTATTTTCCCTTTTTAATGCATGTTTATATCATAGATGTATCTATGTTTATACATACTCCTTTTGTTGCATTTTTTTCCGTTTCCGTTTCCTTTCTATATTATATCATTTCTTGATGTGTTCTTTGTCGCAAAATTTCTAGGTAGTTAAACATTTTGGATTCATTTTTTTCTCATTTCCGTATTTTTGTGGCATTATGTTTTGTTATAATAGCCAGCAATGGTTTTTCTCTATTTTATTTTGTTAACAAAAAAATTATGCATGTTGCTTTTGATGATTTAAAACTTGCAGATAGACAACGTTCCTTGAATAAAACAAATGTCATGAATGTGCTGAAAAAAACTAAGATCCCGATATTTTTTAAATCAATCTCATTTGGTCAACATTTGAATTTAAACTTAAACTTTTCCTTTATCATACATTGGTTATATTATAACTTATATTTTTATTTTTATTCGAATTAAACTGGAAACAAATAATTATGAAATAAAATTAAAAACCCGAGCATGATATCAATTACGTTTTGCGAACGTTGGGACAAAACAGCTATACTTTTGAAACGATATAAACATCTTGTTGCCTATCGAAAATGTTAAACACTATATTGTTTAAAAGAAAAGAAAAACTTTTACCGCCAAGTTTTATTTTCTTTGATCTTACTATGCTTATTTAATATACAGCCGGTTAAAACCTCAATTGTTAAGAAAATGCAGCGTTTTTTTCGTTGGGACAAGATGGCTATACTTTTTGAAGTCATTGCAATAGAAACTATACGCATGGTTTCCGGCAAAAAAATATCATGAACCAGGAGAAAAGTAAAAAAACTTTCAAAATATCATAAATATTTTTCCTCTCAGCTTTTCCAGTTTCACGGTATAAATGCGCAAACCCGATATATGCTTACCTTGTATATGCTTGGACATTTTTCAGACCGTTTTCAAAAATAACATTTTCCGGTTTACGGTTTCAGTGATATTGATTTTGCTTTAACACGCGAATAACAATAACAATAGCAATACTCTTGTGAAGTTTTACGATGGTCAGACAAAAAATAGTGTAGGAAAGAAACGGAACTCCGATCTTTTGCACACAAAATGTAACGTTGGACATTACGTTTTTGTGTAAAAACGGGATAATTAAGTGTTATAATTCTTGATATTTTAAATTTAGGTTCCTTTTTCTCTTTATTTTCAAGTCTAATGTAATAAATTCAACCAAAAATCACAACATTTTTATCGAACTGACCAGTCTACGTATTTATTTTCATGCTAATCTATAGCAAAATAGAATTCGTACCAACATGGTGCGCAACGTCACATATGATAAAGGAATTATTAGATGGCTTCTCATTAAGATCAATATTTGATATATACAGTCTTAGAAAATGGAAGTTTTTTTAAAAAAAGGGGAGTATCAGTGGTCCTTTACTCTCGCTTAAATATAATACTTTGCATGGTTCTGTCTTTTCAATATTAATTAAGCAATAAGTATTTAACTTCTCTATGACATGCATTTGTGATATAGGGTAGAGTTTATCGATTTGATATCTAAAACTCATATTTCACTATTCAGCCCCGTTCTTTTATTAAGTCATACGTCAGACGCTACCCTGATATACACTGTCTTTTGTTTTTGTCCTCTGGTTTTGCAGTTTGCGTATTTTGTATTGTACTTGATGACGGATAGTGCTTGCCGTCTTTAGCCGAACAGTTTTATCTTTTTACTTGATTCAATTCCTGTGTGCTGGTTTATATTCTGGACTCCAGTCTTTGTTCCTTTCAATTGGAAATACGGATAGGGAGCGGGTTTTTTTCGCTGTGTTGAAGACCTATTGGTGGCCTTGGGCTGTTTTCTGCTCTTTGGTCGGGTCGTTGTCTCTTTGGCAGATTACCCGTTTCCATTCTCAATTTTATTTATTGATTTCATGCATATATATAAATCCGTATTTTGTCCCATCTTACTTTATATGGCTATACAAAATTGTATAGATGGTTCTTCATGAAATGTATGATATTATTAGTTACATAGTGTGTTAGTGACCTAATACGATATATACGGGGTCAGTAAATTCTATATGGGGTGAGAGCGACGCTCGAACCCCATATGGAATTTACTGACCCCGTATATATCGTATTAGGTCACGTACACACTATGTGACGAATTTATCTTACCGACTATCTTTATGTGTTGCATTTAGACTAGAGTTGTCTCATTTGCAATCATACTACATTTTCTTATTTTTATACTAAAGTGTTCAAGTGTTCAATTTTAAGAACCTAATTGCATCGGTCTGCACACAAAAAATAATGTCAACAATAACAATTTATTATCAACAACCTTGATATAACAATATTAAACAGAACTTTCAATACATTTAAACAATCAAATAGTGCCAAAGTCGTTACTCCACAACTAACCGTGTATTGAAATAAGCCCCGCCTCCCTACTAACCTAATATGGAATATACACGGTCTCCACACGGACGCTTTTAACCAATCATATTCCTAGAAATGTATAGGAGGTAAGATAAGTCTATATAAAAATAAGAAGATGTAGGATGATTGCAAATGAGACAACTCTAGTCTAAATGCAACACATAAAGATAGTCGGTAAGATAAATTCGTTACATAGTGTGTACGTGACCTAATACGATATATACGGGTCAGTAAATTCCATATGGGGTGAGAGCGTCGCTCGGAATTTACTGACCCCGTATATATCGTAGCGTCGCTCTCACCCCATATGGAATTTACTGACCCCGTATATATCGTATTAAGTCACTAACACACTATGTAACTAATATTCTCATATCTGAGTGGTGTAAGCCACGAATATATGAGAAGATTATATCTGATTTACATAGAAGTAATTAATAATTATTTTATATTTTCGTTTGTGCTAAAAAGAGCTATAAGTTTTAATAAAACAGGAATGGTGTCGATATTGCATTTTTTTTAGATGCCGTAACACTTTCATAATATATTTTACTTAGAATAAAATCTTAATTGCGTCTTTTTTCTGTCATCAAATTAATACCTGATCACTGCTTTAGAATTTGTAAATTGAGTAGCTATTTGTGATTCTTTTTTATATTGATTTATTCAACAAGCAAGATTAGCAATAAAAGGGAACACAGATAGTTACGCCATTGTGCTTTTGAGTCAAACCTCTGGTTCTTAAACAACTTTAAATGTCTTTATGAAATTGTTTCGTGTAACTTTTAGGACGAAAACAACTGTCATCATATTTTTAATAAATGTAAAATAAGAATATTAGAAGATAACTGAAAATGTTTACAAAATCCAAATTAAAAAACACATATCAAACGAAACTAAAAACCTTCCCCTTAAAAAACAAACAACACAAATCAAATAAAAAAAAAACAAAAAAACAAAAAAAAAAAAAAACCCAAAAAAACCCAAACAAACCAAACCAAACCAAACCAAAAACAAATAAAACAAAAATAAGAGCAGCAATAACCGATCAAACAAACAAAGATAAACCAAAACAAAAACAAAATCAACAAAAATAAGAGCAGCAATAACCAAACAATTGAACAAAAACAAAACCAGAACAAACCAAACCAAAACAAACAAACAACAACCAAACAAACAAGCAAAAACAAAACGCAATAATAGAAAAAGTAAAAGTAAGAAAATATTATCATCTTTTCAATATGACGTACCAACATTTTTGTATTTCCTTTTTTTCCAGGTCAGAATTATTATCAACCAGAGTCGTACTGTATCGCGAAACATTAAAGCTGACCTTTTAACCTTGCGACTTGCAACCTTAAATCAAATTTTAGATCCATGGGTGTATATTTTATTCCGGCGTGAGATGTTAAGCAAATTCGCATATTGTTGCAAAAAGCAAGGTCAAGATTCATTCTTCAGAAGACTTGTTAGCTTTACTACAGGCAGCTTCAGAAGTAATGCACCAACCACTGAGACCAGCACAAATGGGACGCCAGTACCACAGAGACGCCATGTCATCTCATTTGTGGCACGCCTTCCACAAGAAAGTCATAAAGATGACAGTAGAGACAGCGATAACAATTATCAAGACGAGACCATAGACGAGACTTTAATGTCACAAGATAATATGTAATTTCATTTATGCTCGTATAATTACATACTAGAAATATAAACTACATTTTGCAAGTCAGTAAAATATGCAAATAGTTCGAGGCTTGCAAAGTCCAAAATATTATCAACATATTATAAATGATCTGTTTTTATTTACAAGTAAAAAATCTTAAGAAACTATTTAAGCAATTTTATCAAGAAAATTCATATTTCATTTGCTAGAAAGTCAAATGCGGAAAATTTCATGATATTCTAGTTGACTAGACATGATCGACGGATGATTGGAACGGACAATCATAATCAATACTTTATACTCTTTTTCTATTTATCGTTTACTTATTTACGTTTTGTGCCATATTTTTAAATTTTCGAATCGCCGCATTTGATAAAGATGGTTTCCAAATGTCATTAAAGTCTCCATATTTTCTGATGTATTCAAAGAATTATGACTGATTTAATTGTGATTAAATGCGAAATCATAATTTGTTTTATGAAAATTAAGAACTATAAATAGTATGATATGTAAACACAATAGCAATAAGGAGATGTGGTATGATTTCAAATGAGACAAATATCCATTAAGACTAAAGGACGAAAATGTGAAAGTACGGCCTTCAACAACATTTTAATGAAACAATTGAAATGAGAAAACCTGTTTTATACTACAACGAAACACAAAAATGGCAGACATCAACCAACGACAATCATTGGCTTACATGTTCCTGGCTTTGGAGAGGCTTATAAGGAATGCGGCGGGGCTACCTTGGAAAGGGGTGTTACAATTCAATGTAATGATAAACGCGAAAGATCAATTGGAAAGGTCTTGAGTCATCAGATCTGTACTAAGCACAAAAGGAAATAGCAAAAAGACAAATGACTGTAAAAATCAGTTGATAAGTTCATACGTCTTCGGATTGGAATAAGACAAAAAAGGCAAACAATAATAAGACTAAAGACATTTAGGATACACTGATGGTATAATAGGACAATAGAAACCGAAAACCTTAGTTTTCTTAAATCATTAGTTCATTCATCTGGGGTTCCCGTGCGTTTTTATAGTCACCGATTAGGTTGTTTTTACAAGCGATACAAGTTATATTGATGAACCTACAAAGGGTATATGTTTTAACGCTAAATGTTGTTTATTTTCAAATCAACCAATCTTTTAATTAATATACAAATAAGAAGATGTGGTATGATTGCCAATGAGACTACTCTCCACCAGAGACCGTAAATGACGTAGAAGTTCACAACTAAAGATCGCCGTACGGTTTATTTAAGAAATAATTCCTTCATGCCATGCTCTTTGCTTATTTTAACATTGGTAGGCATTATATTTTTCTATATGTTACACTGAGCGTAAGCAAGGTGTAAAATATCGTCAAATATAATGCCTGCCCATGTTAAAATGAACATAGAGCATGACATGAAGGAATTATTTCGGTTGTAAAAGGACAAATACGGTATTCTTATACGTCGAAGCGTTCGAAAATACCTTAGGAATGTTTGGCTGTTCATGTTTCCTCCCCATAAAGTATTCACATTACATTTTCATATCTGATAAATTTAAAAACTAAAAGCTGGGTAAATATATGATGTTTTAATAACAATAAATAGTTAAATTTTATGTAAGCAGCTAATATATATATATTTTATTAGGATAAAAATGAAAATAACGAGAAGGTAAACAGTAAATTTGTGCGCATGTGTCAAATATATTTTGTGCTAATTAGAACACGGCTTTGTTTACAATGCGAAATAAGGACGTCATATTAGAATTGCATTCGAAAGATATCATTTTATGTTATTTATTTAAACAGATTCAATGAACATATATGACATTATGTTTAGACCACTAAGTGCGTTTACTGTATACAAGGTGACGGATTTGTAAAAGCAACTTTGCTTGTTTCTGAATCCTAGATATTTATTTCATTTATATTTTTAGTATGTGATAATTTCTCTGAACAAATATTGTTTAAACTACTAGTAATAAACATGTACAATTACAAATAAAAATATATGATTAAGTGTAGATGCACTAGTTGACAGGGTTTCCATTATGATTCAGGTTTGTGGAGTTTTATGAAAGTTATTTCCCCTCGTTACTTTTTAAAACGTTTTAGATGATGACAAATGTCTAATAACTACACAACCAAACGCATTCAAGGGAAAATCGGGTTACTTTTTGTCAAGGGAGAAATGATCATAAAATGAACAAAACAGGGAGGTTAATGACAAACCAGTCGACAAGTACCTGCAAAATACTCGTTGGTATGGTGAGTTTGATTTAGGAAAATGTGGCATATAATGATATAGTGAAATTACAACCTAGCAAGTTATCTTGAAATGATTGATTCCATTATTTATATGGCCATTTAGAAGAGTATGTAAACTATGTGACATAAAGTTTTAGGTCTTTGGTATCAAAATCAAGCAAATAAAGATTGATAAACATGAACACATCCTTTTTGTATTCTTATACAACCAATGCATTACATCGGGATTGTTAAGTTTTGATACGGAACGTACATGAAATTCCCAGCAATCCAGGACTTCAAAATTACCCACAACTTCGTGTCTTCATTTGTAGGGATCACTGGCTATTGAACCCTAGACCTTCGGAAAGTACGTTTAAAATAGTGTTCGTCTAATCTCTAAGATGTTTTGTTGGAAAAAAATAGGCAGACCTTAAGAAATAAAGAACCGCTCTTCTTATCACAGTACATGATAACAGCAAGATTCATTTTGCTTTTGAACTAAGAATTTCTAAGAAATGTTGACTTTAGTACTTTTTATTAATTAAGTTGAATATTTGTTATATCATGAGCACATCAGTTTTGTAAGGAAATATTCAAGGACATTGTTTTAATTGATTGTAAAATGAACACTTAGTCGTATTGAGATTCAATACTGAGCTTCGGTTCAGGAAGATCGTCATGGGGTCTGCATGTTTTGTAAACTAATGCATGAAATGTTTACAATCTTTATCAATATGTTGACCAGGCTTATATTAGCTGTAAACAGTCATCTCCCTATGACTTTACTGGAAGGTAATCTCGGACAAGTATTGTTGGTTACTGAATTGAATTAAAATACATATTTCTTACATTTAAAGAATAAATAAATAAAAATAAATAAATAAATAAAATCTTGATATTCAATATCAGCTGAACAATATTTTTTTTTCTTTATCTATGCTTTCAACAGTGGGAAATACGCCTTGAAGTAGTAAAAGGTTGGTAACTTTTAAATTATTAACTTTTTTTTATATTCAGGCTTTCTCCTAAATTGTTAAATCATTTGGAGAATTGCGTTTTGATGGCAGATCTTTGATCATTTCTGTTAAATTAGTTCACAAATTTTTCTCACAAGAATATGGTCAGAGGAAGATTATTAATCGAAGAGAGATGTGTCAAAATTTATAGTGGAAGTAAACAGATAAAATTGTTTTAATCTTTACTATTTAACCTCCCACCCCCTCCTAATTTTTCAATTGATCAGTGATTAATTTTGAAGACGTGCCGCATCTAAACGAAGTCTGATTGATCTACAACTTGTATTTTTAAGAGTTTTGGCACATACTTAAAAAAATAGTCATTAAAAAGGAATATATATTTACAAAGTCATCATAAATTCTATTGCGCACAAAACTAATCCAAATCAGATTTCAATTATTTGGATATTCTAAAATACATTTATTTTGGCAGAAACTATAAAAAAATATATAATTATCTAGTTCGACCTTGAAACACTGATTTAAGATTTACATTGTACATAAATTTTCATCATAAAATGTTTCCAGTTTAAGAAATAACAAACACTTTCTTTTTCATAGTTTGAAACGACTAAGTTTGTACAAAGTTGATGATTGATGAACATATATAACTCTTTAGCATAAAATCGTCAAAAAATTTATTTTATGGAATATTGCCCCCTTTATAAAATCCCGTATCCCCCCTAAAGGTAAGAGTGCATTTGAACTGTGCAGTATCCGTAGCTGTGTACTATCCAGATTATTGCACAGTAAAAACAGATTTTGCCTATGTCTTGTGTTAATTTACTCCATAAAAAACCAATTCTCATTTTTTTTTACCTTTACCTGATTTTAAACAAGCATTTTCCTTCATTCTCCTCAATGGTCTCGAAGTAGCGTGCACCATTCAAGAATGGGCGGTCATGGGATTCGATCCAGGTGAAGTCAAAAACTTTAGAATTGTTTTTGTTTCTTCGCTAAACTGAAGAGTCAGAATAACGTGTCCAAGTAAGATGACATATCCTTCTCCGGTCTGCTACTTTGTGACCTAGGACGTTAAAAATCTCACCCACTGTTTATAAGTATATCAAATTACAATGTTATAATCCTGATATGTATGTTATATTTGTCCCTGGATTATAATATTAATCGATTAATCGATGGAAATAACCCAAAGGTACTAATGGAACATGGTTAAAAATTATTAGAAATGTAACTATAGAATTTTGTCTGTTGAGGTATAGGGTATCCTTAACCTGGAAACACAGTGATATAGGGTATCCCTTACCTGGAACACAGTGAGATAGGGTATCCCTTACCTGGAAACACAGTGATATAGGGTATCCCTAACCTGGAACACAATGAGATAGGGTATCCCTTACCTGGAACACAGTGAAATAGGGTATCCCTTACCTGGAACACAGTGAGATATGGTATCCCTAACTTGGAACACAGACGAGAGGTGAAGCCAATTTTCAGTGTATTTATTTGTCTTGAAAAATGTTACAATTCTTGTTTTTAACACCATTCAGTGTAGACCCGTTCGTGTCTAACATTTAAAATTGTTTAAAAAAAGTATGAGAACCAGTTCTTCTTAAGACCTTAATAAGATGCTGATATAGATTTTCAAGAAGTTGAGACGTCAAGAAAAAGCAATTAAGTCTAGGTGGGCATAATTAAATTCTGTATATTTTAAAATTACTTACATCAGAAAAAGATAAAAGTATTGTCTATTTTTTTGGACTTGTGGTCAACATCTACCCAAAAAATGCGTATTATTCCAATTGCCGACAATTCTTATGACGTTTATCATTTATCATTACCAAAAATAAATGTATCCATGACAAAGGGAGACTTACATGCGTAAGATTAAAAGATACACGTATGTGCATAAAAATTGAATATTATTCTCCATACTCTATTATTTCGTTTTTATAATACTTGATTGTTTGTTCATTTGCTTCTGACGCGAGGAGAACTGTTTTTGCAGCACATTTCACCAGTATATCCAGAAGTATCGCCCATTGGTGTTCGAGATCTTACAGATGCATAACTATAGAAGTTTGCTTATCTGCATTAGACGCGAGAAGAACTATAATACAGGTTATATTAAAATTGAAAATGGAAACGGCACTGTTCTATGTGTCTTTTGTAGTTGAGCAACCGACTCTAACATTTTTATTCGTAGTTATTAAAACCGTATGAATATTCTTTTATAATAATGCTGATGTGAACCCGAGCACCATCGCAGGACATAACATTCTAATTATACGTATTCTGTATTGTCTGTGTATGTTTCTTATTATAATTGTTGTTCGTAAATTTCCCTGTGGGACGTACTTGATTGGAAAAATAAATATTTGAATTTGAATTTGGTTGGGAGATGAGGATACTTGTTAATGCAATTCTATTGTCGCTTATTTCACTAAAAGTGTCAATAAAATATACAACTGAGACCATTCTCAGTGTCCATAAGTATTTTACATTTCTTTAAAATTGTGACATTCAATTAATACTGCTAGAGCCAATAATTTTCAATGTTTTCGACAATTCCCTTGAACAAGCTAAGGCCAAAAGGAACTTAAATACAATGGTTTGACAAGTCCTACGTCAAATTTCCATTTAATGATATAGCTTGATTTCCAATAAAGTCAACTACTGCTGGATACAGCACTTTTAGTAGTACTTCACTGAAAAACACAAAACATTCTGTGATTTTTTTTTTGCGGATAACCTTACGTTTTGGATTATATATCTATATAATGACAACGTGCAAGGATAATGGCAGCTGAATTAATACTACATTAACAATCAATCTTTTTAGTCGGTACTTATGAAGGTTTATCGAGCGAAATATGAAGTATGCGTAAATCGAAAAATACGCATGATATACGCATGATTTTCGCACGATTTTCATGCGTGGGACATTTAATAGTGTATAACCAATAGGTAAGTTTTGATCGACCCGAATGAAGGACGGGAATTTCGGCTATCGCTTTAAAATAAGGGTATGTTGGATCAGGACAGAAATGCTGCCTTTCAATAAGCCAAAAATAGGCAAAAAGTTGTTAACGTTCAATAAGCATGGCACTCTTCCTACAAGAGGCATCATATTTAATGTTCAGAAAGGATGCAAATTGATACATTCCGTACATGCAAACGGATTCTTATCTGTAGCATTGGTTTTACTGGCGGATTGGAGAAATCCGCATTTCTATATCACAGTCAGCCACTGAGATGGAAACTATTTTGAAAAAGAAAATTAATATGTATTAACATATAGCCATACCAGGCCATGTTTGGTTGTGATGCAAAGATATGGTTATCTTTCGTCTTCAATACGATGCCTCAGGATATTATTGGGTCTACAATCGTATAAAGATCTGCTTTAGCCTCTAGAATACTCTGATAAGCTAAAAGATATATAAGTTCACTTAATCATGCTAATGTTAATATGAATCTTTTGGGAACACAAGAAAACGCAGTAGATAGTCATGTATGTGCTGTTTGTGAAAACCTCTGTTTTCCGAATGTTAAGTGTTTTATCAGAAAAGTTTTGGCTGAACCGTTAACGTTTGCTGTTCAGGGTTTCACCAAGGGTAGTTGTAGTGCTAGCGAGACCTTGTGGTCGTAATATGTTAAGTACGATTACAGTACTCAGACTCATAAATCAACCAATCGAAATACTATATTTTGTGTTTCGAGCACAAATTTTGTACTCCGAGTACTCAGTCAAATTTTATGACCGAAAGGCCAGATATAACACCGAACTTTGTCCTCAGGAATTAAATCAGGATATTCATGTGTTTGCTATTAAATTAATGTTTAACAGGGACCTTACATCAAAACTTTACATACATTAATAATTGTCGAGTTCAGTGCTTGTAAGACTGGAAAATAATTCAGTAGAATTATTAATTTTTGAATATCAAACTCTTAGAAAATGTCTGTAATATATATATAATTTGTTTTCCATCTTTACATTTCTTTGACAGAGTTCTTAGAAGGAAAAGGCTGCAGCATTACGCTTTTTCGATTGCTTTTTAAATGACAGAAACACAAACTTAGTTTTTTCGTTTAAATTGTTTTACATTTGTCATTTCGAGGCCTCTTACAGCTTACTATGCAGTATGGGTTTTGCTTTATGTTGAAGGCTGTACGGTAACCTATGATTGTGAACATCTACGTCATTTGATCTCTGGTGGGGAGTTATGACTACCTTATTAAACAGAAAATAATCTGGTCCTTTTTAAGAGTTATGCCTACTGTGCAGAAAGCTGTTTAAATATTTTAGTTTTCTGTTAAAAAGGATGAATTGTTCTACGTCGGTGCATTTGTTTGTAGGTCAAAATGTAATTCACGAAAAGATTTATTTCTCATGGCGTTTCTGTAATGCATCATTATTAATTAACTACTCTGTTATTGGACTTAATATGATGATAACTGCCTTTGCTATACAAAAGTGTCAACTCGGCCAAAACAGAATAACTCGGCCAATATGGATTTTTTCCGTATTGGCCCAGTTCTGATCCGGCCAATACAGGATTTCAGAACGTCTCTAGTTTTTAGATCGAAAGTCATGATAAACACAAACTTAATGTAAACTATCGTTTGGAAGACGCTGTTTTATTTCCTCACCATAAATATGCTGAAACGTTCAGTGTGGCAAATATTTCAGGCTGAAGACGGTCACATTCATTTAAAAAAGCATTTTATAAGCAGACAATTGAATTATTTCAGGTTTGGGCAACGAGTCTGTAGATTATCACAAAGCTCATTTCTTTTCGACCTCATAACTATTTAAAACATTTTATCAGTTTAACGGATGCATTTCAATTTACTGTTTACTTTCGCTTCTCATGTTTTTGTAAGGTATCATATGTTTTCAAACCTTACAAGGCATATGCATTGTTGAAGGATAACCTGTAATCTATTGTTCAAGTCTTTGTTCTTTGTTCATGGTCTATGGATAGTTGTCTCATTGGCAATTATATTCAATTCCTAGTTTTTTTAATACTTTTGTTTCTGAATCTCTCATGCAATGGCAGTGCCTTTCCAATTACAATTTATGTGTTGGTCTAATTATATATTGTAACACTTTATAGTGACTGAAAAGGGTTAACAGATCATAAAAAAATGCAGAAGACACTTCCAAACAGCACCTGATTATTTGACATTGCAGCTTATAAAAGGAAACTTAGATTTTGATAGTTCAATTTCAGGTAAAACATGTTAAAATCTTGTGAAAGGACATATAACACACACACAAAAAAAAAAAAAAAAAAAAAAAAAAAAAAAAAGGTAAACACTGTAGTTAATTAATAAAGATATCATTACGTGATTATTTCTGTAATGGCCTTGTTATTGGTTCTCGGCCAGCTGTATTGGCCTTCGGCTTCGCCTCATGCCAATACAGCAAGCCTCGGACCAAAAACAAGGCCAATACAGAAATAATCACATAATAATATCATAATATTGGAATCTGTATTAGCTGTTCGGAAGTGCAGGAATACAAACAGCATATAAATGTTTGTAGAATATTGCTCCTAATGACGGTCACACTTTGACAGTTTTGTTTTGTGAATATTTGTGCCATTTATATAGGTTAATTGCATTCCAGTTGAATATACAGAGGAAAATATGGAGTATGCTCATTTCTTTGTGCCAAGCTTAGTCCAAGCCAGAAGAAAACTGATGCTAAATACTATCAAATATTTCAATTAGATTGTTCATATCTCACAACAGAATCAAGTCAATCATTCTTCGGAAAGCAGTCAGAAAAATAAACCTAATAAAGTATATCTCCCATGACCACTTTATTTATTGAATAAAAACTAGCGAATTCAAATGTATTCTCGGAAATTATATTTCTTATTACAAAATTTGCCGGATATTCAAAGAAAAAAACACAGTTTCTGAATTGTTCTTTCTCCTTAACAATATGTATAAATTATGAAATTGTAAGCTACATTAGAGCTTTATCATGACATATGTAATACATGCAAGAAATAGTAGTTCGTCTACTCTATATCCAAATACTTTAAGTTGTGGTGACTTGGAAACAAATTCTCATTTTCTATTATCCTGTCCACTAAGTACCAATTTAAGGCAGGAACTTCTGGCTTCAATTTCAGATTTTCTAGTTCAATTTGAAATTAATATCTTGCTATTTGGATGTTTGGTTCAACCGTACTCTCGGACGAGCAAAACAGCCTTTTATTTATTCTAGTACAGAAATATATAATAAAAACCAAACGATTCAATCCTTGATGCAAATGCTCGATCATTTATAAAACCTAAGCATTTCATTCTGCACACAACACTCTATACTATTTACCACGTTTGTTCAGTATTTTTTTTTTAATGAAACTTCAATATCTTACATTTTTTTCTTACAAACTGACTATTTCAGAACATGCACTTACATTATTATGACCATATAAGAAATTTATTTGCTTACTAGGAGACAGGTTAACAAAAGCAATTTTTGGTTGTTTCTGAATCCTATTTATTTCATGTATCAGAATTATATACTATGTATTGATTTATCTGAATAACATATTGTTTAAACTACTTTAAGTTTTGAAACAAAAAGACAAGTTGAAACTTATAAAATAACTACAAACAGCTTGGCTATGAGAGGCTGTTTCAACATTTTTATTAAAATAGTTTTGACTTATTTCATCGAGTGCTTAAACCATTAAATTTATATGAGACAGCTATTTTATATTTAGCCGGAAATAACCCTTTCAAATATCTTAAATATAACCAAGGACGTATATTAGATGTTAGTTATACGTCCTTGATATAACCTATAATTTTCTTTTGTCTTAACTGAAGACTGCATCTATGATCTTCAAATACATTTTTCTATAATGTTATGATAAGTGTTAGCTGATAAATATCTGCTATGTCATTAGTTATAATTACGCAGAGAAATGATTAACACCACGAATGTTTTCTCGTTAAAAATACACAAATGTGTTAATCATGATCATTTTAACACTAATTGCTGTATTGAACTACATACAATGTAAGCAAAGAAAATGATCCGTTCGTATTTATTCAAACCTGGATTATTCGTTGATAAGCATACGTAACTCTAGAATAATTGCAAAATCAATGACCAGTTATCGCTTATAGCTTAGCACCGTGATGTGGATAGGCTTAAAGTATTGGTTATTGTTCCAATAGTCGAACATCAACAGTCTGACATAGAAATACGAGAATTTTGTGTCATTATGTCTCTCTTAGGATTACAAATGTAACATACTTATTATATAGTTAGTAGAGATATTAAAAAAGACAACGCTTGTATAACGTATTGTATGAAGAAAGTTGCAGTTGATGTAAAAAGTTTTCTTTCTTATGGTTTTATCTGAAAATTCGTTCACTTAGTTTACAGGTTTCTGGTGAGATAAAGTCTTTATGGACAAACTTGTGAGCGATATATTTTGAGAAAAAGACGCGTAAAATCAATTTGTAAACAGGAAATCGTGAATAGATGTCATTATTTTATTGCTGTGTTTCTTTTTCTATCCGGTAAAAAAGATAAAAAGGGAAGTCTAATGTTACATTTGACGGATACAAACTAATTAGAATGTAATAGGAGTTTTTAAAAAAATCAGTTTATGACGATATATTCAAATGGAAAATTTCTCTTTCACCGGTATTCCAGATGTGAAAGATACCAACTTAACAGTGAAGTCATTTTTAGTCAAACCTTCACCGGTCCCGTCAGCAGTAACTTTTACTCTTGGTGTCACAGGAAACATCATAGCAATATTTTTCCTTTTCAAAGCATCAAAAAGTCATAAATGGAACGTGTTTTACAGGTTCGTAACAGCTTTAGCATTGACAGATCTTTTCGGAATTTTGACTACATCACCAGTTGCGTTTGCCGTTTATGACAATGATCTTGTTTGGGTTGGCGGACAACCACTTTGTCATTATTTATCATTCATGCTAACCTTTGCAGGAGTTGCCACGGTAGTATTTGTTGGAGCCATGGCACTAGATAGATACCTGGCTATTACATTTCCATTTAAATATACTCAATGGAATAAAGATACCATCGTTAATATAATCATCGTTGGAATATGGATCGGGTCAGTGTTTGTGGCCTGCTTGCCGCTTATGGGACTTGGACATAATATAAAACAGTTCCCAGGAACATGGTGCTTTTTCAACTTTTTTGGAAACACTGTTGAAGATCAGATATTTTCATACTTTTACGCTTCAATTGGTTTAGGTGTAATTTCAATGACGGCAATCCTAAACATACTTGTAATAATAGCTTTGACTCATGGGAAGAGAAGCCATGCCCGACGTGGGAGTATTAGTAGTAAATCTGCGCGTGCAAGGACAGATATTTATATAACTGTGTTTTTAGTGGCTATATTTGCTACGTTTGCTATTTGCTGGACACCATTTATGGTAAGATTTACATTCATGTCGTTTGGTTATTTCTGTCGTTTGGTTACTGTCTAACTGACGTATACCACACATCTTTTATTCATGACACCAAAAAAAAAAAAAAAAAACAGGTTTGTTTTGTCAGTTTCAACACAGTCGTCTGTTAAGAAACTAACAGTATTTTGAATTATTAGAAATTTTAAAACGAACGCATGTTAAATAATGTTAGCGGTAAACCTATTATTAAATACTGGAAAGAAAAACATATGAAAAAAAGAGGTAGTGTTACATATGTATGAAGGGATCACCCAAAGTCATTCAAATCACTCATAATATTTCAAAGATTCCGGATAATCTTTATCATAGAAAATCTGTGAAACAAACCATTCAATAACCATGATAAAAACATAAGTCAAATAGTAAGTTTTATGTTTAGCAAATTTTATCACGGGGAATCGTATTTGCAATCAATGAAAATGTCTCATTAATCCAAGATGAAAACATTAAGGATAACCAGCAACAGCAACTGGCTACCGGAAGCCAACTGTGATATATTTAACCATTCAGCAAAACCAAATACATACATGTCAAATTAGTCCATTCTATGACACTTCTTTTGTCAATATCAGAAAATATACATTAAACACATGAAAAGTATACTCAAGGATGGGGTTTGTGTTCCTTCAGTTCAAATCACACTATGATTAAAATACAAAAGCATGCAGTTTTATGTAAAACAATAAAGTTAATGATTAAATCTCATAAAAAAGTCAAAGACGAAAGGGGCGACATTTGCTTCCAAATTCATTACCATCAAATTGACTCAACATGACTGTTTAATTTGATTTATAAGATACAAAAATATTTACCAAAATTAGAAAAAAAGGAAATGGTAAACAATTCACGAAATCATCATAAAGTATCAGCATTCGTGCATAGTTGAGTACTAGACGCCATATCTTATCAACCATCGAGATGACCTCCAAAGACTGCGGCTGGTCATGTTACCCGAAACACATATAGATATTAATATAAATAGACAAAAACACGTGCAATAGTTTAATGACGATTTTGTAGGTCTGTTTGATTTCGTGTCATAGATTAAAAAGTATATAAATCATCGTTTCACCTGTATAAGAATTATTTTTGTGGACCAAATCAGTCAACGAAATGGTTCTTCCTGATGGTTTCCTTTTTCTCTTATATATTTTGACATTTTTCAATTTGGATAACTGAACAAACTGAGTACACGTGAAACCCTTTTCCAACTAAGGGTCATATTAAAGATTGCATGCATAAATACCACAAATGAGAGTCTTATTATCTTGCAAGACAATAGTATATCAGCGATGTCTTGAGCTTATTTTTACAAAATTGTAAAAAAACGGCTGCTAATAGCGAATAATTATTTCAATATTCCTCTGTTATTTATGTTTGAAACCAAGAAAAATCATATTTTGATATTTAGTCTAAATCGTAGCTAAAGCCCCTTTAAGTGTAAAAATATTCATTTGGTTTTGCATTCTTGTAATGTCATGTAATGTATGTTAATCCAATACCAGCCATCCATTTCTTATTTCTAATTGCAGTTTTCAGTTCAACTTGGTTAATGAAATTATGCAACTAAGGTTTGAAAACAGAAATTCTTGAGAATTATTTCAGGAGCAAATGTGTTTTTTGGTTTAATATTGTTAATGTGCCATCCGTCACAACAATATATACATTTGCATGTATGCTAAAATATGAACATGCTTTTAATAGTAATATCAAGTTAGTTTAAATAATTACACAGGAGTATTTTTGATGGGAACGAACTTTTCATTTAATTATTATCGAATATTTATTAATATAGATGTTTCCAGATCTTTTCTCATGGGAAGCATATAAAATATGACTATAATAATTAACAAACAAAAAAATCTTTGGACTCGGCCGTTTTAGAGCTTGATGTGTTGTATATGCATCTGATAATTACTGAAGGATGTATGTTGAGCTTTAGATGTCTTACAATGTTTCACTATTCAGAATGGTCATTCATCACATGGAAATGCTTTAGTAACCTCGTCAGTGCTTGTCTATATCTACATACCAAAAATGTGTATTTATCTGAATTGGTGGCTTCACTGACCCTAGTGTCTAGCAAATGATTGCAGTTTTAACCCCTAGTAGCGGGCATTAATGTTGACTCCGATATGTCTTTTGGTTACTTATGTTGTTGGGTAGCTTTTTCATTGACGTATACCCAACATCTCCTTAATTCATAGATGCTATAAGACAGATATTCAGTACAAAGTCTAAGGACAGGGATCCCAAAACTACGTTTAACTACCTTCAACAATGATCAAATAAAATACATACCATATATTATATTAGCTCATCTAATCTGTACTTAGCACAACTAGAGGCTCTTAAGAGCCTGTGTCGCTTGATCTATGTGCATTTTCATCAATGGTTCTTCTCCAACATTTAAGACTAGGATGTAATTCATGACTAAGATCTATTTTTTTTGTTGATTTTATATTGCTGATCATATATTTCTGCTTTCAGTTTCTCTATTTCTATTATAGTTTTTGCAAAAATAGCTAAAAATCGTCATTTAATGTCAACATCTTTAAGTTGACTTATTTGTAGATCTTGTCTGAAATTTTTTGCTGTTTACAGTTATTTTCAAATCTTCTATAGTTTTAAGATTCTCGATCGGACGTATTTTATTCCAAAGGGTATCCAAGAAACAAAGATTTAACAAAACGAATATACATATTCAAGTATTCATAAGTAAATTTTGTTACATGATAATAATTCAAAAATATAATAATGTATAATTAGTAATTTCTATCCATCTTTTTCATTTCCCTTTCAAAAAAAAAAAAATCAGATATGAACGTCAACACTAGATGGATAAAAATAAAATAGATTAATTGTCATGAACACGCAAGATTCCGTGACTTTTATAGTCGTACAGTATACATTGTTATCTAGATAAACTGATAAAATGTCTTTTCTATTTCTGGTTTGAGAACAATGGCCATTCTAATAATTGCAAATCAAAATTTGAGGTTTTAATTTTCGGGATTGCTTCACATTATTCCCCAAAGCATAATCCGTTCGAATCATGGGTTGTTTAAATTAAAGGCATAATTGAAAGACAATTACACGATTACTTTTTCTTATTACACCAGACCCATGTGAATTTTAAAATTTTTATTCTTTGTGATAACGGTTTTAAAGCTTTTTTATAATTCTATTTACTTCCTACACATACACGTAACTTTATACAAGATAAAATTAATTTTTTAATGACACAATCTAGGGTATTTTTTTTTATTTCTGTCTTTTTATGTTTCCTATTTTTACGGAATAGCTATATATCTAGATACTTTGATATTTAAACACGCACATTTTGATAAAGACACTTAGTGAAAAATAATTATTATGTCTAATTCCAAGTGTAGATTTATCTCTAGTTATAGACAATGACTAACATAATTTTCAAATCAATTAATAGATGCTTAAACTCATGGTACATCAGAATAACCTGAAGTATTGATATACGATTATGTTTAGAGAGAACATTTTATAAACTTTATTTGTTCTTACCATTAAATTTTGAATGTAAGAATTGTCAATTATTTCTCTTGATTTTTTCCCCTTTCAGTTGTATGCTTATTAATAACGAAAAGTCGAATGTTATTCAGAGGCACATTACGTAACATAAAAAGATTTATTTAAAGTCGGGTACTCATATAACAATACAACATAAGCTTTTAACCGACATACATATATTTGATAAACACAAGACATAAAACATATAAAACAGAAAGCACATCATGCAAAGCATAAATACTGGTATCAAACACAGCAAATCATAGTAATTAATAAGCAAATCAAAGCATTGAAAAGCAAACTTAAAAAGCAGACAAACTGACATTCACGCAGTAGCTATATGATAAGCACTAAAAGAATTTCAAGCATTTAGAACAAAAATAAAAAAGTATGCAACAAAAATATAAAAGCCAGAGTATATAAGATTAATAAATGTTCTTCACTGAGATCTGCAGGAGGAACACTGACACGAACTGCCCTCCGAATTACCAACCAAACTTTTAAACTGACCCAAAGGCATTTCTTCCCTCATCTTGTTCGGCTGTTCGTTCAAGAATTTGGCTCCTGCATATTTGAAAGAGTGCAGCCCATGGGTAGTTGTCCTTACCCTGGGAACATTAGCTATATTGTCATTTCTGAAAAAGTAACCACAGCTTTTAATTTCAATAAGATCATGTAAATTCAGTGGACATTGTTTATTAACAATTTTATATACCTCTATTGCTATCATTCTAGTTCTTCTGATTTTAAAACTTGGTAATTTTGATTTAGTTAACAGTTGTTGATACGACAATAGTCTTCATAAATAAATCTTAAGGCAGGTTCCTGTATTTTCTCTATTTTTCTGGTATTACAATCACCACAAAATTGCCTTACTACTGGACAATAATTAAAATTGTGTTATTTTCAAAATAAGCTATTCGATATCCTAAATAAGATATATCAAATATTCTTAATCCGTAATGTTCCGTCTAAAAAATGAGGAAATCATCAAATTGTGTTAATTTTAATATACAAATAAGGAGATGTGGTATGATTGCCAATGAGACAACTATCCACCAAAGTTTAAATGAAGTGAAAGTAAGCAATTATAGGCAACCGTACGGCCTTCAACAATGAGAAAAACCCATACCGTATAGTCGGCTTTAAGTTTCTCTAACTTATGCTAATTATATAATTTCAGCCTGTTTTTCTTTTCAGATTCGAATAATAATCAACTCAACAGGCGTTATTAAAATCGACAGAAGAACAGATCTTATAACGCTGAGATTAGCCACCCTGAACCAAATTCTAGATCCGTGGGTATATATACTGTTAAGGCGCGAAGTCTTAGTCAAAATAACAAAATTTATCAGAAAAAGGAGAAAGGGTTCATTTCTTGTAAGATTGGCGAGTTTTACCAGCAGTTTTAAGAGCAATGTGTCGGATCCAGAAAAAATGGGAAATTTGGATAAAGAAAAACAAAACGCAGATGTAACAAAGCCTTCACAAGAGGATATAAAGCAGCTGACCGTTGACATTATTAGTAATCATCAAGATCAGAATGGTCAGGATAATAGTACTGAGAATCAAATTAACGTTGATGAAGCTTTTATATCAACCAATAACGTTGAATATAAACTTCCTGAAGTTGTATCTGTCAGTGATGTACAGGTTATTACTTCGCCAATATTATTGTCGGAGTCGATATAAACAGCATTTAACAACTATAGTCTACCAACACATATACTTAACTATGAATTCGTTTTATTATACGGAACAAAAATATGATTTAGTCTTACTAAATATTCATTCCCGCGGTATAAATGGAATAACATATTATGGCAAAACACATGTCGATGAATATAAATGTTTTCTTTAGATATATATCTACAAGCAGATGGTCTCATGGTAACGTTCTAGCCCCATGTGTGGAAGGTCGTGAATTCGATTCAGGTAAAACCAAAGACTTCAAAATTTGTTTGCGGCTTCTCCTTAAGCATGGTTTATTTAGGTGTAAGAGCAAAGACTTGGTTGGCTCTGTTGCTGGGTGTTACCTTGTGAACACAACTATAAATACTCCTGCTCAGCGTCATGGTCTGCATAGTACAAAGCAGGGTTCATATTCATATATCATCAAGATGTTCTCGTCCTGAGTGCATGTTATATTTGCCACCGGACCAATTCATCATACAAGCAGTACTATAGTTATTACAAGCTTGAAGGTCTTAATTTTTAAGGACAAACGCATATATGAAAGAGACTGTCTCTTTTGGCTTAACCGGAAGTTTTACGAATAAAAGGATAATAAAATAAAACAAAGAATGCAGTTATGTTTTTGTGTTTATCTTAATGTTGTAAGGCATTACTGCGTTATGTTTGCTAATTTTTAGTAATGTGTCAAACGGGATGAAGATTAAATTTAGAAAATTTGGTATTTGGTATGGCAATTGATCCCTCGAAAATAATGAACAAAGAGCAAAGAACTCTCTATAAACACAGTAACGACATTCGATTTGATGCCGCAGTTAAATTCGTATGTAAAAGTCGCAGTGCCAAATCTCCTTTTTAGTTTAAGTTTTCTTTTAAACCGAAGCATGCTCAGCACGGACCTTACAGTCGGACGAGGGAAGTCCATGTGATCACGTTTCATTCCGCAATGTATTAATTTCCAGTATATTGTACATTTCACCATTGTTGCATTAAGTGTGGTATGAGTGCCAATGAGAACTCTTCATCCAAGTCACAATGTATAAAAAAGTTAACAATTATAGGTCAAAGTACGGCCTTCAACACGAAGCCTTGGCTCACACCGAACAAAAAGCTATAAAGGGACCCAAACTGACTAGTGTAAAACAATTCAAACAGGAAAACCAACATTCTAATCTATATAAAACACGAGAAACGAGAAACACTTCTGAACCACACCAACAAACGACAACCACTGAACAACAGGCTCCTAACTTAGGACAGGTGCATAAAAATGCAGCAAGTATATATTATGCCCTAGGAGTATAAATGAATAAATGACATAATTAGATAACATAAAAATCCGAGCCAGACTGCTTATAATAGTGCATAGTACATTGTATTTTTAATGTGTTATGTTTTTGAAGATGAAAGTCAAGAAAGAATTGTTGATGGCGCAAAAGACCACATTTGCAATGCAAACACTTCTTTCTATTTTTTTCAATGAAAGTCAAATATCCTTATCTACTCTATATCATATATCGAATCTTTGTAATTTTGGGGGGTATTAGTTGACTGTAATTACGGCTTTGATATAAATGTTTGTCGTGGAGTTAAACAGCATAAGAATCAATCAACCGTGTGTTCAACGTTGTACAGATAAGTTTTAAAAGATCATCCGGTGTCTCATTTTACATTGGCACACTAAAAATGTAAAAGCAGATATGCGATATGTGTTTGCTTGATGAAGTCTATCGACATAATATGTACAAGTTAACCTGACAAATTTAGAAAAATTGCAACCTTTTGCTAGTACCTGACAAACAATTGCCTATCGTTTTTTCCCCAAAAGATCATACTTCGGCTCGAAAAACCTGCTCTAAGCTTGATCAGTTGATATATCGACCGTTGCACTTTAACACTAAGCTATGTCACTGTAATATTGTTGCAGCGGGAAATGCATTATCTTCTCAGACTTTTAATGGATATAGAATGTGTATCGGACTGTTTTAAAATCAGTATGAAGTTATCAGATAGCCTATCAATCATTATTTAGAAATGTAGTTCAAACGTTTTAAGTAAATTTTTGATTACTTCCAGATGTGAATTATATTTGTGTAGTACATGTACAGTTTGAAGGTATCCATTAAGATGATAATTTGAAAAAATAATTGATTGTAATGGGTTGTTTTTCTTTGATATGAATAAAAGGAATATGGGTAAACGTCAATATGACAGCAACATAATGACGCAGCCACACACAAGCAACAAACATAAAGTCCTCTTTAGTGTTTAGCAATGAGGATTTTAACTGCCAGCAGATTTTAAATGCAGGCTCAACCTATAAGCCACTAAATCAGATAAATGAGCATTTTGGTATGTTAATCAAGAAGTCATTTATGAGTTACAAAAAAAGTTAGAACGTATACATGTTTATTATAGAGTAAGGTACTACGTCGGCTGTTGACTGTTGGCCTTGATTCAACATCACATTTTTATTTTGTTCAAATTCAGCAACCGATAGAGGAAAACCAACAACATTTTAAGGCAATGTCTCTTTTCATCTGAATTAAATGTATCTATTTTAAAATGAAAAAAATGTTCCGTTTGTCATTTGCAAACTTAAATATCTCGTTCAATGTCTTAAACTACTATCCATACTATTGAATGTTAGATTATGTTTCTTTGCTTCTTCTCATCATGCATTGTCAAACATTGGGAAAAATATAAAACTGTCCCTATTTTGAAAACGTCACATTACAATGCATCATCCATAAAAAATATACAACCTTAAAGTTTCATTTTAGTTTTAACTTATATGATAGGACAAAATTAAAAGAGAGGCGAGGGATACCAAAGGGACATTCAAACTCACAAGTCGAAAATAAATGACAAAACCATGGCTAAAAAGAAAAAGACAAACAACAGTACACAAAACACAACATAGAAAACCAAAGACTGAGCAACACGAACTCCACCAAAAACTGGGGGTGATCTTTAATTAAATGCTTCTTTTTACCTAACGTTTGTTTCGACATTTAGCTATGTGCTATCCAATCTGGGACATAATATGTTAATCCCAGGTCCAATATATCTTTTCGCTAAATACTGGAACCAAGTTTGTAGCCGATAGTTTGTTTTATATCAAAATAACTTAGTGCAGAATATCATCGATAATTTATCCTTTAACTTTCAGTTTTATTGGCATTTATCGTTCATTTGACCTAATTGTACTTATGGTTAGACGGAGAAACACGTTAAATTCTGGCTAGTAATTTTATTATTCCGGTAATAAAAATAAGAAGATATGGTATGAATGTCAATGAGACAACTCTCGACCTACAGAGACCAAATAACGTAGAAAGCTAGCAACTATGTGTCACCGTACGGCCTTCAACAATGAGCAAAACTCATACGGCCTAGCTAGCTATAAAAAGACAATAAAACAACTAATACGAGACGACTAACGGCCTGATTTATGTACAAAACAATAAATGAAAAACAAATATGAAATACAGCAACAAACGACAACCACTGTACAGGCTCCTGACTTGGGACAGGTACATACATAATGCGGCGGTGGTTAAACATGTTTGCAGCCGCGCCAACCCTCCTCTAACCTAGGACAGTGGTGTAACAGCATTATAAGAAAAAACCCTACAAAAATCAGTTGATAAGGGCTCATTAGATCGATACAAGTCACAAGAACAACTAACAAAAACACAAAAAAAAAAACACTCACAGACTTTACTGAAAGCTAGTCCAAAGCCAATAACAAATAATAACAATAATATATGCAAGACTAAAATATCAACCAGTACTCAAACTTCCAATAGATTTAGAGTTAAGACGTAATTAACAGTCAGAAAAAAAGCAAGACCTTGTGAAATGCCAAAATATAGATATCGACAGATTGTAGGACTGTGAATGTACATAAGTCATAGTGTATAACAATGATATTTAGTTGGGTTTTAAATTATTGATAACAAAATCATTATTTTTGCCGATAAAAAAATATTCTGTTTGCTTAACGTTATGTTTATATCGAAATAAACGGACTTATTGGACGAATCAAATGTTCATATTAAATGAATGGAGTTAACGAACAAATGAAATTACCGGACTTGAGGGTAGTGGTATGAGAGTTCCAAATAAAAAAAATTGTTAAGACATAAGGACTTTATCAAGCAAAAACACCTGACGGTCAGTCCGGTCTTACAGAAGCGCTTAGGGGACTCTGACGTTCAATATAAATGTACATAAATGAGCAAAAACTTTATAAAATATGGAACATATACCACAGAACATTTCTCAAGTTAAAGAAGAAAAAAAAAAACAAACTGGCAACGCCATAGTCCAAAAAAAAAAGACAAACAACAATGCACAAAACAATACACAGACAAAATTGAGCAACACGAACGACTTCTCCATTCGCGCAAAGTTAGGACTATTTTTGGACATGATCACTTATTGGTTCATTAATAATATTTCGACAACGACAATTTTGTAAGATTTAACGTTACACCAATACTAAACTAATGAGGTTTGGGTATAATGGTCATTAATCAAAATGAGAAATTTCTTTCATTATTAAAAACATTTATCATGTTTGCAATAAACAAATAATAAAAGATTGCAAAGATTATACAATTCTTAATATGGCAGTTGATTTTCACTTGATTTTGTCAGTTTGGAATTAGCATTGGAGTTCGGTATTTTTGTTATACTTTTTTAGTTATAAAAGACTTCTAAGACAAACGGAGAAAAAGTGAAAGCTATTGAAAACCAGATACATTGTGAAATAGCAGAAAGCACTCTCCTCTTAAAAGAAATGAAAAAAGAGAAAACTTTGCTTTACCTATAATTGGGAAATTCTAACATTAATACATTTTTAGGTAAATCAATTCAAATTGATGTGTATGTTCAAATGTAGATATAAGGTTAAAGCGATTTAGTAATGAAAAACAGCATTTTATAGATTGTTTTTGACACACACACTCGCTGAAATAAGTATTTTTTGTTGCTCCCTAACAAACCGGTATTATATAGTTTAGTGTTTTCTTGTACTGCTAAATTATTATTGAAAGCATTTTGAGTACCTTTTGTTTTTCCGTTAATCGAGAACAAAAAGGGGCATTTTTAGATCAACAAAACTTTCTTTTAATTAACCACATGTGCATGTGCTTGTCCGAAGTCAGGAGCATCGTCAGTGTCACAAGTTGTCTTACTCTTTTGGTATCTCAATGCTGGATTTGACGTTGATGGCAGTTCTTTGATAAAACCTGTAAAATTTAAATCTGTTCTAAACTCAGAAGATTACAACATTGGCACATTGTATATACACTTATCTTTTGTTGAACTAATGTTGACCCCTTGATGTATTTTTTGTGTTGCTTGTTTGTTGTCTCTTTAACGTGTATATTTAATTTGTTCATTCTTATTAATTTTAAATAAGTGTTGAAAATGTTGGTAGTCGGATTTCATAACGTATTTTAAAATGTAAGACAAAACTTAAATCATTTTCAATGCGTACAAGCTGAGAAAGAGTTTTCAATGCAAAACTAATACATGTACTTTCCCCGTAAATAATGTTTTAACAAGAAGTAACCATAAGTTAATACTGTTTCATAAAACTCTTAATAATAAAACCCCAAAATATTTGCAAGATTTATTGCCTGGCTATGTCAGTGGTCGACACGACCACAGTACAAGACAAAGTAATAATCTATTAGAGGTGAAATCCGTACAAAACTTTACTGTTAAGATTATTATCTTCTGTCATCCATCAAATTATGGAATCATTTACCATTAAGTGTAAGAAATTGTGAATCGCTCTCTATATTTAAGAAACATATTCGTAATCAGAACGATCGAGTTCCTTTATACTTTTATGCTGGATGTCGAAAGGTCAAATTCTTCATGGGCGATTAAGAATGAATAGTAGTTCTTTAAACTGTCATTTGTTTCCAAGAAATCTAGTTTCTTCTCCTCACTCGCATTTATTATTTTGCCCATTATATTCGGACATAAGATAAGACATGATAATATCATTTGAAGTTTACAATTAACAGTACCAATGGACACTGGACACTGGATTACTAATAAACGTGATTTCAAATAAAGAAAACATTAGTTTATTTCTTATGGTACCTTTAAAGGTTCATTATTAAATCCAAAAGATTTACAAACTAATAATTCATACAATATACCTGTAAGCATTTCATCTTGCATTTTTCAACTTTTTCAGTTCATTATGAAACTCAACTGACATTATCAGTATATTTATTATGTAACAGAGCATGTAGTTTTGATTTATTTGTGTATATTGTATCCAATTTAAAAGGAACCAGACTAATATAAGCACGTGTTGTTTGTGAATGTGAATTTATATTGTAATTTTATTATTCATTTTGGAAATTTTGGAAAAAGTAAGTGTGATCGTTCTTGAAGTAGCAACCCACAAAGTTTCAAACAAATCTATTGATTATAACACATCCTTAAGGTGAAAATTTGAAGGATATTGATGTTGTTAATGATTCAGATCTACAGGATATTATTTTCATTTTCTTAAAAAATAGATCAAAGGTTTCTATCCATCATCTATTATTATACATTGTTCGAAATTCTTTTTAATCATCAACAAAACTTGACAAATGAATGGTGATTTTAAGACTATATATACCACCCTACACATGGAACATAGAGAAAAATAACTTAAAATATCTTAGGTGCAACATCTGAATAAGATTAAGCGAGAGAGCTTATTTTTAAAACTCGGACAAGAGCGATAAGTATGAGAAAAATGGGTTATTCCCACTTATCATGGGACAATTACTATACAAACAGGATGAAGTATCATCTCGAAATATTTGTTGCCATGCCAAATGTGAGGGATAATTAAGGTTAAGAGGGTGAACGGGTATGTCCTGCCAACTGTGAGGGATAATTAAGGTTAAGAGGGTGAACGGGTATGTCCTGCCAAATGTAAGGGATAATTAAGGTTAAGAGGGTGAACAGGTATGTCCTGCCAACTGTGAGGGATAATTAAGGTTAAGAGGGTGAACGGGTATGTCCTGCCAAATGTAAGGGATAATTAAGGTTAAGAGGGTGAACAGGTATGTCCTGCCAACTGTGAGGATAATTAAGGTTAAGAGGGTGAACAGGTATGTCCTGCCAAATGTAAGGGATAATTAAGGTTAAGAGGGTGAACAGATATGTCCTGCCAAATGTAAGGGATAATTAAGGTTAAGAGGGTGAACAGGTGTGTCCTGCCAAATGTAAGGGATAATTAAGGTTAAGAGGGTGAACAGGTATGTCCTGCCAACTGTAAGGGATAATTAAGGTTAAGAGGGTGAACAGGTATGTCCTGCCAAATGTAAGGGATAATTAAGGTTAAGAGGGTGAACAGGTATGTCCTGCCAAATGTAAGGGATAATTAAGGTTAAGAGGGTGAACGGGATTTTGTTTTATTATTAGAAGTTGTCTGATCATGTTAATAATATTCCATACTTTAGACGCCAACTTTTCAATCCGCAATACAAGCACTTTTCCAATGCTTTTGGTTTTATTTATGTTCGTGTAGTAATTGTGTGTAATGATATGATACACCAAATCCATTTTGCACTCTATACAAAATCTGCTCTGACAGAGTTACGAGGAAGAACGACTGAAATCGACGCTAAATACGTTTTACTCTCATTCACTAGCGGTAAGTTTTCGCGATCTTAGATCTTTAGATACCAGAAAGGTCGCCTGATCTGTAAATTTCGATTGTGATATTTTGACAGAGTGTGGATTTGCATGGTAGGTAACGCATACATAACAGTAGACGCTTATCCTCTCGACACACCGGTCTCGCCCCTTTTGGAGTTAATGCGATTTCCTCAGATTTTGTGTTTTACTTTGATTTGTTTCTTCTATCATGTAATAGATTTATAAAGATTTTGAACATCGATAAACTGCTGTTGCCTCAAATTTTCATGATGTCTACCACATACAAAATAAAATGGAAATTGTTTAACGGAAAATATATCACTGCACTAAGAATATTGAAATTTAATTCGATCTAACGATAACAGGTTTAAAAGCCCTAAAATAGTTCAGCCATTATAAGGCATGGAAGACCGTACTGTGCTTTTTCTGTTTCAAAGCTACAGAATACTTCAATTGTATGTCATGATAGGACTAAATCAATTCTTTGATGTTGAAACTACTTATTCTAAACGTTCCGCCAGAGCTATGATTTTCTACATTAAAAAAGTCTATCGCATGTGATATTTAATACAGATATCCTGCTATTTTTCATTTAATCTCTATGTTATAACGATGTTTATTCAGGAATATAATGCTATTTTTTGCAGTTTTATCGAAGTGTAAAAACGTTAACCGAAGCACTTTTGTTTGAAGCGCTTCATACGCATATTTCCGCATCATCAACGCTTTCACAATTCTCTAGCTATCGGCCGGACAATATCACACAGTGGGAGTACATACAAAAAACGGTGAAGTTTAATATACGTGACGCGTTCCTGATGAAAAAAAAATCCAGAAAAGCGCTTCGGACAAGCACGAAATTAATATTTGTTATTTTCATTTACTAGCACTCAGTCAATACCACTGCTGATTGACTGTTAGCCCCACTCAGTAGTCAGTGCTTCGTTCTGACATTATTTTTAACAAACTTTACTTCAATTCAACTTTAATGAATTAAGAAATTATTACTAAGGTTCTTACACTTTCCGGGAAAGTTGACCTTAGATAAATTTGGCTATTATTTTAGATCCCTTTTTGTCAGTAAGTTCTTCATGTGTTTAGGACTTATACATCCTTGGCTTTCTAATATTCGGCTTTAATCGTTCCTGATGAAGGTAGATCCAGAAACGCGACGGAAGTACGAAATTAATAAAGTGTTATTTTCATTTCCTAACAAGTCCAATGTTTATTTTAAGGAGCCTATTTCAGACATGACATAAGACCATCATAAACGCTATCGGAAACATTTTACAAAACAAATAGAAGATATGTTGTAAAAAATATTGGATGTATTAACACAGATAAATAACAGCAAACAACACATATTACATATAGTCTGACTTGGAACAGACACTAAATGTTGTGAGGTTTTTGAAACAAAATATCAATTTTACGTGCACCCAAACTCCCCATGTGCTTATCTAAACAATGTATAAAAGTAAAGTACACAATAAACTAGATATGGACGATGCCCCCTGCCATATGCATGAGTATAGTTCCACATACTCTAGATTTGATAAACAGTGATGTTGAAGTACAACTTGAAATTGTTGCACTATCTGTAAGTCACAAATGATGCCCCCGCCTGACCATAATAAATTATAAATTTAACACTTTGTATGATGATCTATCTTTTATCTTTATTTTGAAAATCTACACTTGCAGGACTGAATGTCCGGTCAAAGGTTTCAACTTTCCAGAATACTGTCAGCTAAAAGTTTTTCTTAAATATACTCACTGAATTACTGACGAACAGTAGCAATTATTTTATAGTCTGAGAAATGAGTAGGAAATACAACAACCTTGTAATCATATATGTTGTCAGGAACAAACACTATGTCTAAGGTTGAACCAGTATAGTAAGTTGGTACATCTATTATCTGCTTATAATCCTTTTCCAGCATAACCTCTCTAGAACTTTATATGAATTGGTTCTCGATGTCCGTATTGAAATCCCCTAGTATAAGATCCGGTGTACTTTGAAAGTTAATAACAGAATTGACATTTGAAATGAAGTCTGAAGTTTTCCCAGAAGGTGAATGTGGATACATGGATCAGCAAGATACACGTCAAGCTTTTCAACCAAGAACTGTAAGGTACAATTCATTAAAGACGTTTGGTGTAGATGGCAAGTCCATGGTATCTTTCTTTATATGAATCTGGTAGAAAAGATAATTGAAAGTTTGGAACCTTTCATGGTAATGAGTTTCTGTTAAACAGAATACATCTGCTGCTTGTAGTACTGGATGATTTGAAATGTCTTAGAAATGTAGCGATGCTGAGCGTGCGTTTAACAGAACTATCCTTAGTTCTTTGGATTCTAGATACAAATGGAATGGATTTTGAATGTGTTCATCTTGTAGTAACCTGCACATTTCTTCTTTACCATGACTGCTGGTTTTTACTTTAGCCTTGTCAACTTTTAAAAGAAACAGACCATTTAAGGTTCTCACTCTGGAAAGAGCTACACATGCTTGGCCATCACGAAATAACTATTTCATCAAGCGTCAATCCTTGTACCTTGTGGATATTTCAAGCCCATGCTAATTTAAATGGGAATTCGAGCCTTGAAACATTTACATTTGATCCAGCGAATGAAAATTTTACTTCTAACTGCTCAATAGGTGTTGCTGAACTTTCATATTTGGACAAATCAAATTTGGAGTTTTGTGTAGAATTTTATCAGATGGTGAATCAAATTTTACTAGAATGGTAACAGGTTTGTTGTTCTTAAAAATAAAGTCTATCACAGTACCATGGCTACCATTTGCAAGGCCATCCATTACATCAACATTTTTAATAAGCATAACACGCGATTTTTTAGCAAGCAGTAGCATATGTGATAAACCACCAGTGTATTTAGCATCTTTTGAGGGTTTGTAATTCTTTTTTAATGATCCAGGTACTTTATCATTGTCCTCACGTTGGATTGTTGGTTGTAGTATATCAGACAACATTAACAAATTGTGCTGGGCAACTTTTTCATTCCAGGAATACACATGTAGTATATCAGGTTTTGTCAAGTGTCTGTGAGAGCACGAGTTTGAAGCATTTCTATATCTGATGCTATGTGAGAACCACCCCGAAGTCTATTTAGTGTAGAGGCAAAAGATGTATCCCCTTACTGTCTTACAATAGTTGTCAGCGGAGAGTACTTGAATGATTCCCATATTGAAGATGACAAGATAGCATATTTGTCTGATGGATGTTCAAACACAAATCTCTGTCCAACAGGTGGCAACTAGTAGATATCATCAAATGCTAAAATGGAAATAACTCCAAAAGGGTAATCAGTGCAAAATAATTCATTAAGACGGCTATGGATTTGGAGTAACATATCTATCCCTACCATTGATATCTCATCAATGATTATGAATCTAAGCTGTGATAACTTATTTCTCAATTGATTTATTTTTGTCATCAGATAGTGGTTGATAACTTTTATCTCTTTTTGTTGCTTTATTTGTTTGTCCCAATGAGAGAAGAAGTGCTGAATGAATAGTTATACCTTTTCTGTTATAGGCTGCTGTGCCTGTTGGTGCTAACAACAATATTTTTGGTATGTCAGGGGTTTCTCCCTCCAAGCGCAAAGTGATTTGAACCATCTGATACAATACCCTTATCAAATGTGGCTTTCCACTCCCTGCGCCACCAGATGTGAATATGTACAGAGGATTTTTCTTTTTCTTCAATGGCCGTCTCTGGACATATTCTGTACACCAATTAAGAACTATCATGAATAACCCCTACTGTTGTCAGTGTAAAGTCTGTACGTGTAAGCGGTACTGATCACCTGACCATATGGTTGGTGTTGATGCTTTCGCTATTGAGCTGGTCCTTTAAATTGTGAGGTTGGCACTGATGGATTATCAGCATGTTCATCTATTGGCTGAGGAATCATATGTTCTGGATCAATGTCCTCTTCTTCCATCCTTGCATCTTCATTACCTTGTATTTCGTGAGGAGCTAGTGCATTCCATGCATTCTCAGGAGGACCATTTTCCTCAATTTTCTTATGGCTTCATCAATCAAATGTGCATGATGTTCAATAAATGATTTATTAGCACATATAGTGTTTTTATTATTAATGTAACTGTCTTCATATGATTGCTGTCCACAAATGATATCTGAACTTTCATTTTGCAATGGCTTAAACAATTGAATTTGCTAGTAATAGTACAGCTCAGGTTCTTTGACAATAGGAAATGAGTGATATCTTATGACAGACTGTTTTTTCTTCTATTTCATGGTACAGGATGATGTAGGTAATTCTATACTGATTTTGTCTGGTGCTGATGCCACTTCTAGTGGGGGAGCAGGTAAATTTTCTGCTGTTCCCTGTAAGATATCTGGCTGTGAATGATGGTCAATACTTTGTTTTGGTTGTTAATTTGATGGAGAATACCAAGCAGCAAAATGTGCTAAGCACCAATGATTAAGCACTTGCGGGCTGTTTCTGTATTTCTCAAGAATGCCACTCAAACAAAGTGAAGTAAAATGTGAATATTCCCAACTGTTTGATGGCAGCCAACACACTTGTACTGTACCTTCTGCCAGTAAGGCGGTATTCCTCGTATTGGCATTAAGGTAATGATAAGCGTGATATTTAAAAATAAATCTGTTTAAACTGTTCGGATTTCTTATCAAACCCGCTGTTAGAGACTCATTCAGGGCGCTATGACATTTACGTAGGGCTCTGACATGCTGTTTTAATTTGTTTCATTTCTGTTATGAAGTTGGCTACATATAAATATTTAATGTCCTGAGCAAATTGTGGATGCTCATTTAAAAGCCTTTGCAGGAAATATTTTTTTGCAGAAAGTTTCACTTTTCGTTCAACAATCCAACCAAACTGTCCATTTGGTAAAAGATGAGGAAATGCTAACTCCTCAAAGTTGTCATCCAAGAATATATGAAGGGGTGTCTTTCCGTGACCTGGTGCTAAATTCAACACATGGTCAATATCTAAAGCCGGATTAGCATTTCGATGCATGACTCATAACAAACTCTTCTTAGTTTTGCTACAGGGTTTTCTTCTTCCATTTCTTGCTCATTTTCTAGGTGTTTCTGAATGGTTATCCTGGCTGGAGATAACAGATCTATCATTATTTGGTTGTTCTGTTGTTGAATTGTTATTTGCTGGTTCTGTTGTTAAATTGTTATTTGCTTGTTCTGTTGTTCAATTTTCCCAAGTCTATTGATCCTCTTGTGCACTTCTTTCCTCCCAATTCAAACATTCTTCTGTATTTCTATATAATACATTGTTTTGACGTAACCAGCGTAGGGCTGTCATTACTCTCTGTGGTCTTATGATTTCAAATATTTCATAAGTTTTGTACTTCAACTGTCTTTTTAGTTTGACTGGTATAAATCCTGCTGGTGCAGGAGTTCTTGGTAGAGTAGAACAGACAGTTTGTTCATTGAATGGAATATTAAAAACAGTACCCTTCAAACTGGCCAGTCTTCCTTGGGGAAGTGCAATAAGTTTCATGAATGGATATCTTCTGCAGATTAATCTTCTTTCTAGAGGCGTCAAATCTGCTAAGTTCTGGTGGTAAATTATCTACATGTAAGTCGTTACAGTTGGCTTGAGGAGGAATATTATTTTTGTTGTAAGATCTGCAGGTGTGGCATATCCATTCCATGTTCAATACATATTTTCTTCCTGTTATACATTTTGAAACAATCTCTTTGTCCGATTTAGGAAATGACGTTTAAAAAATAAAACTCATTTCTGTTATACATGTTTAATTCCATATTCAACCATCAAGTTTACATTATTAATATATTTAAATGCAAACCGTCATTAAGAGCAGAAAAAAACATTATAAAAACAAACAATGATGACAAATATATTAAATTTCATATAAACATGTTAAATACAACGATGACAAAAAAATATTATTTGCAGCAGAGTGAAGTGAGTTATAAATGTTGGATTGATTTTTCTGTATTCAAAATTCAAATTGTTCATACTTCAAATAAAAATGTTTTATCAGGGATTTGTGATTAGTAATAATTTGAAAACAAAATAAAATTATATACATGTAGATAATTCCACTAGTATGAGAGATAAATGCACATTGTGAAAACAACAGTTTGGATATGGGAAATTGACACAAGTATGTTTTTGCTTACATTAATGATTTGTTTCGTGACAGGGTATATATTTCTGAACTAGTCTAGAACATATGGGTCTCTGTCTAGAACAAGGTATACATTTTCTGAACGTGTCGTATACATTTTCTGAGCGTGTCTAGAACAGGGTATACATTTTCTGAGCGTGTCTAGAACAGGGTATACATTTTCTGAGCGTATCTAGAAAAGGGTATGTTTTTAATATTTCTGTTTAGAACAGGGTATGTTTTCAATGTTTTCTGGTTAGAATAGGGTATGATTTGGCAAGTGCTGTCAGCACAGTTATACCCGAAAGGATACTCAGTAACCCCCGGGCAAGCACGCAACCTATTCTGTAAATCATTTCTGTCTCACAAGCATGAACAAATTAATTTAACAATCGTTAAGTTTTGGTCAATTGTTTTGTTAGTTTATCATTTCGCTTTGCCCTTCCTGTTTCTGGTGATGTTTCAACACATTAATGTTTTTTTTTAATTTTCAAGGTAAGTGTGCTTGATCAAATTAAGACAAAACATACTTATTCACCAAAGTAGAATTTGTACATTTTTTTCTAAATTGTTTAATGTAGTTAATAGAGATCACTGATGCTATTTATCTGTTTTTTTTTATGTGGGAATTGTCTCGCTATTTATTATATATTATAAATTGACAATTTTTGATATTCTCCTCAGAAAAAATAGTATTTGATAGAAATGGAATAATAAGTATTTAACAATTTTCAAAAGTCTTGAAACGTTTTCATCATGAACGAATTTGAAAGGGGGTACCGTGTCTGAAATAATAAATTACAGCTTCTTAATATTCGGTCACTAGATAAATTGTTGTATAATTAGTTTACTTTTGTACTCTTTTATTTTCAAATTCAAGGGACCAAAAATGACTTTCTCTTTCGCTGATATTTGACACAATTATGTCTCGGTGAGTATATCAAGGATTTTATTTGACAGATTTATTATGGTTTGCGATTACAGAAATAAGGGACGAGAAAGTCGCCATCTGATACTTTTTTCTACAGTAAGAAATCACATGGTGAAGTAAAAAGATTCAACTAACTTCTATTTTTTTGGAAAAGTTTCTATATGAAATGTATTTCATTTGAAAATAAAAGAGCAGTTATTGCAAAAATATAACTAATCAGAGGAGAAACTTGACAGTTGGTACACATTGGGATGCCAAATGTAAAATGAATCCACAATCATAAGAAACAACACGTAGGTCAAGAAGTTGTTTTGTTTTTCTATAATTAGGGCATTTAGTATCCCAACTGCTCGACCACAACACGATCAAAGTGGAACACTGTTTATTCAGTTATCAAAGACAGTAATTAGGTTTCGATTTACGATTGCGTTTAATTAGTTAAACACCAATATAATCAAACAATTCAGTAATAGTTATACACCGAGGGATAGGTGTGTCTGGATAAGAAACCCCGACGGCCGGAGACCGGAGGGGTTTCTTATCCAGACACGCCGTATCCCGAGGTGTATAACTGACTTACATCCGATGCTAAACCCTATATTTGTTAACATTGATTATTAAATGATCATGATTATTATCATTCTCTTACAAACTTAGAATGTACGATGAAATGGTAGGAGTTGTATAAGTTTTCTTATTGTGAGTATGAATGTTAATCATGTAAAATTTTAGTGAAGAATTGTCTTTTTGTTTATTTACAGTTCAAATCAATGAATTCAAGACTTGAGTTACAACTTAAATTTTGTTTCACCGCCAATAGTGGAGTCAAGTTCTTTACATCAAATACTACTTCATTGTGTGAAGTAATTAACTAAAACTAAATGTTCAAATAAATGCCTTTCATATATATTCAAAAGTTAAATTAAATTCCTGCATGTTTCTTAATCTTATCGGAATATTGGAAATTACTGTTCTTACCAACAGTGGATCCAGTAATCTGAGTTTTGGTAAGCGTATTAGCTAAAGATTTACGTTATATTTGATTTTAATACTTTTTTGCATCTCTTTGACATTGTTTGATTTTTTAGCAAGTTTGAAGCTATAAATATTCGTGTAATAACATTTAATGGTACCAGTTTTACTGCATCAGTAAACTTCAACTTATATTTCGTTGTTTGTTTTAAGATTAAACTTTAAGTCAGTTTCAATCACAAATCCTTTCAAGCTGATAAATGTGCTTCGGGGCATTTGTAACTCATTTACAGAAACTCTTTGTTTTGAACTGTAAATAGGCCTAAACAATAAGATAATAATTCCTTACTAAGAACATGATTTACTTTCATTCTTCACATTTAATTGATTGATTGATTTTGGTGTTTTAACGCCACTTTTAAGCACCGCTTTTGGGCTATTTCGTGGCGGCCAGTTTTATTGGTGGAGGAAGCCGGAGTGCCCGGAGAAACCACCGACCTTCGATAGGAAAACTGACAATCCTTGTCAATTAAGATTGGAGTCGAGTGCACCCGCACGAACGGGGTTCGAACTCACAACCTCAGTGTTGACTGGCTAGTGATGACAGTAGTAACTACTTAGACCACTCGGCCACCGAGGCCTCTCTTCAAAATTAAGAAACACCAAATCCTTCAATTTCATTGGCTGAGAGCACTTTGCTATATTCTTATTACAAAAAAAAAAAAAAAACATCATGCTCCTTGTATGCAGTTGTCAATATGGACGGGTTTAAGACGGACGACAATTTGAGTCAAGCGTTGGATTTGGAGAAGAGACTGAAGATAAAGGCAATATAATAACCCAAAGTACTTCCTTACCTGTATCAGTTTAATGAAGGTAATCATAAATGTATTTTATATGTTACGGTTTTATATATATAAAAAAAGCCCCCTCTTCTCAAGAATAAACAAACATTCATATTCGGACATACTGAGGGATAGGTGTGTCTGGATTAGAAACCCGGCGACCGGACACGCTCAACATACAAAAATACAGATTGAATATTTAGGAACTCCCTTTTTGGGGGCAATCCAAGGGGGGGGGGTCCGGGAGTTAGAATCCCCGTTTATTTAAGATCAATGCTTTAGAATAGAGACATATGACTGGGATCAAAAATTTTACCTTCAAGCAAAGAAGTATTTAAAGGATTTTTTTTAAGTCAAAATAGATGCTTAATATTTTTTTCGCTATTGGAATTTCCTAAAATGTGTTTTTTTAATATCTTGAAACAACTTGTAGTGAACACTATTAGTAATTTCTTATGTTCATGCTATTTAAAAAATAATCAATTTCTATTGTTATGAATAACAATGGACTGTGTTTTCGGGATGTAGAAGCAGGGTTTTCCAGAAACCCCGCTCGTCACACCCTGTGGTCAAAATCCATTGTTATTCGTAACAATAGATCTATTCAATTTACACTTGTTTCAGAAATAGAAACTATAAAGTATAACAATAGAACTGGGGTGTAATTATATAGAAAACATTTAGTTTCTTGTAAACTGGTAAGTGAGCGTTGGCAAGGAGTGTCATTGAAAATGGATTTATTGACGAACATGAAATATTTTAAAGCTTGAATGTTAACTGAAACTCTTCGTATCAGAAGACAATACGGCAGATAAGTAATTTCAAAGTCGAAAACACTTGGAAAAAAATGATAACAATAAAGATTGCACAAACAAACACGTCACACAAAAATGCTATTTGCCGCCCTTTCTTCTTTATGTCTAATTCAGCCACCGCTTATAATTTTAGTATCGAGGCATTGTACTCTTAATTGGCTTCACTGACATATTTCCTGTGATCTCCAACATATATTGCTTTTTTCTCTGACAGATATATTTTAATGTGTTATTGTCATGTCATTTATCGTTTCAATTATCCTTTTAATCGACATAGAATGACAGTATTTGTTAAATTGCTTTGTCCGATATCATAGTAGTTTATAATTTGTTGATATTACCCTGCAGCTGGATTCTTTACTGCTCAGTTGTCACGTGATCTACATTTTGCAAATAATTTAACTCCTAGCGGTGCCAGGGACTATCTTGAACTTCTATTGAGTTGTACACGTTTGTGTCACGATTTCCACTTGTTCCGTTGATTGAAAAAACGTTTGATTTTGTTATTTTTTTATCGACTTCCCCTTTTTGAATTTATCTTGAAGTTCGGTATTTTTGTTTAACTTTTTTGTTGCATGATGAAGGTCTCTCTGTTACTTTGAAATTAAGAACAACATAAAAAGCGCTGTCCCATTGTTTTAAGGGTTTTTTCAGTTTTGTCATGAATTAATACACAAACACCAAGGGGGACTAAGTTATAGAAATATAGTTATCTTAGTCTTTTTTCGACCGACAGTAAAACCCCTGACAACGTGGAGTGTCCGTTTGGCTGTGCGGGATGTATAAATTCGCAACCACGTTTAGTCAGAAGGGGGACATTAAATCCGATACTTCGAGTAAAGAGGATGTCACGCTCTCTACATGTTGGTGTAGTATCTGGTGTCCTAACTGCTCACCCAACAACAAATAGATCCAAGTGGAACACTGTTTATTCAGCTGTCAAAGTCAGCAATTAGGTTTCGATTTATGATTGTGTTGAATTAAACAAACACCAATATGATCAAACAATATTGAAAACATTGATTTTCTTTTAAATTCAAATTGGTTAATGAGAATGGTTGAAGGGTACGTGTCAATGGAAAAAGATTTAACGGCAAACATGAACTATTCTAAAGCTTGGACGTTGCAACTTTATGTTTCTGTAAAAAATACAAAAATGAGTGTTGCCAAGGTCGAAAACACTTAAAAAAATAATGATAACAATACAAATTGTACAAACAAACACGCCGCACAGAAAAGGCTCTTTGTCGTTATTACTTCTTTTTTCTAACACATAATAATTTAGTATCTACTCGTTGTACTCTTAATTGGCTTCATTGACGTATCTCCCTCAAACAGATATTGCCTTTTTTCCTTACAGATTCATTTTTTTAATATTTTCATGTCATTTGTCGTTTTCAGTTATTCCTAATTTCGGATTACCTCATTATTCAGCCATTTCCTTTCACCTACAGTTATTCCTAATTTCGGATTACCTCATTATTCAGCCATTTCCTTTCACCTACAGTTATTCCTAATTTCGGATTACCTCATTATTCAGCCATTTCCTTTCACCTACAGTTATTCCTAATTTCGGATTACCTCATTATTCAGCCATTTCCTTTCACCTATGGTTATTCCTAATTTCGGATTACCTCATTATTCAGCCATTTCCTTTCACCTACAGTTATTCCTAATTTCGGATTACCTCATTATTCAGCCATTTCCTTTCACCTACAGTCATTCCTAATTTCGGATTACCTCATTATTCAGCCATTTCATTTCACCTACAGTTATTCCTAATTTCGGATTACCTCATTATTCAGCCATTTCCTTTCACCTATGGTTTTTAAGTTAGAATGTTTTGTACAATATCGGTATCTCCTACACATTAACATAGAATGACAGTATTCCCGCAGCTGTGTTCTTCAATACTCAGTTTTAACGCGATCGACATTTGGCAAATAATTCAACTCAAAGCAGTGCCTGGGACTGTCTTGAATTTATAGTGAATTGTGTGTGTTTTTTCCATTAAATTAGGAACCGCAATGCAAGCACTGTTCTTTGCTTTAAGTATTCCAAGGCGTGTTATGAATTAAAACACGACCCCAAGGGGCACTCACTGGGTTTAGAAATATGGTCACAATGGTCTTCTTTCGACCGGCAATAAAACCCTTGCCAAAGTGGGGCGTTCGTTTGGCTGGGCGGGATGTTTAAATTCTCAACCACGTTCGGGTCAGAAATGGGCACGTTAAATCCGATATCTTGTATACAGAGAGTACCAGGCTCTCTGCTCGTTAGAGATTACCCCTTGCAACAAATCTTTAAGGGGTCTGTCTGTGGTCTGTTGCAATGCAAATTGTCTGTTCCTATCCAAAGATACCATTATTTTCCAGTGGCAGTCCAAATTTTCCGTCCTTTATCTCTGTCGTCCCACCTTGCAAAGTCTACCTATGTACATATATTAATTGTTAATAGTTTCCCGTCCTGAATATGCATGAAATAATCACCACTGGATGCTGAAGCAAACATCAATCAATAAATCGATTAATATGCCATATATGTTCTTTTACATAGTTATGGATTAAAAAAAATCAGTGTTTATCTGATTATTGCTTATAATTTATTTTGTTTGGCGAACTGAAAATACCAAATACATTAAAAGTTTGATAGCTTATTTATGTAACACATGTATCAAATCATTCACATTAAGCTCTGCTATTTACATCATATGAAATTGAATGGAGTTTGTCGTGAATAAAATGATTAAATTAGAGTTTAATAATCTATCTTTAAAATTTTAACGTGATAAGATTGACTACCATGAAATTAGAATACATTTTATGAAATCCTTTAATATCAATACAATTATTTATTTATTTACAACTGGGGAATGAATTGTGAAGTTGATTACTTATGCTAGTATTGAGTAAAATACAAATATTGGGTACGTATGAACTACTGTAGGAAAACACATGATAGAATTTACATGCACACAACACATTGTTCTTGAATTCGCTCGTGGCCAAAATTGTGGAAAGCCAATAATATTATTGAACAACACGAACCCTGTAATCTGCTTAGATTTGTTAAATCGAGCAAACTCATCTGCCAAAAAAAAACCCAAACTATTCTTTATAAAATTTAATACATTTCCGGTAAACGATTTATGGAATAAAATATCGTTTGTTGTTGAAGACCGCATGAGTACTTGGGTGTCGGTCGGCTTTCGTTTGTTTTTGGATAATACAATATACAACACAAGCCATTTTATTTCATGTGTTAAGTCAACTGGTTTTTTTAAGGACAAAATCAAGGGCTATGAAAATATTGTAAACAACAAGTTCCCCAAGTACTTGCAATTATGACCGAAAATCTAATTTCTAATACCTTCTTAATTTTCCATGGTCTTTGTAGGGTTCAATAAATAATCCGTATTTTTTTTTTATCAAAAGAACATTATTTCCGCTAGTATGCAATTAATTGTTTACACACTGACGGAGAATTATGAAGTTATTAGTTCGAGGAAACGTGAAATCAAACACAGATCAAACATAGATAATTTTCAAATTTGAGCATTTTCCTGCACATTTCGCCACACGAACCTATTGTTCAATGACGTCGTTTACGCCGATCGACCTCGGGTCAAGCGATTACGGTAACTCATTCATTAAGAACAATTCGAAATTGGTCTTAGAAGCACAAAAACTAAAAAGAAATAAGTGAATGTGCGTCGACAGGTAGGACAGGCTAAACATGTCTTAATCCGTTGTGAACATGCCTGACATATTTGCCACTGGACGTTAAGCAACCACTTATCATAGCATATCCTTAATTCATATAATGTTCTTCAAGTGTTAAGCACAGGAATACGATATCAAAGTGTACTACTGCTAAACTAAACCGTACAATGACGTACAAAATACTACATGGTATTTCAAATACATGAAGACGATAAGAAACATGGATACAGCATAACCCTGTCTCCAGCGTGCCGAAACATTCACATGTGGTGATTAATTAATTTGTGATATCCCCGTTGGAAAAGCTTTTTAGTAAACAGTAACATATTTTAAGAATTATCATCCGTATTAGCTGACATCTATAAAAGACGGCAAGCTCCGAAAAAATAATATGTTACTACTTAAGAAAAATTAGTTTAATGGAAAAAATCGCAATCGATTATTCAATTTCTAGAGAACCTTCACGAACCTCGAACAATACATTGCATTTGTTAGATTCAAATTATCACTTATAATGATGAATATGTTTATATATATATTATGCAAACGGTTACTGTTAAAGATTTTGGATATTTTTTATGTAGCTGTTAATTGCTTATCAAGAAGAGTAAATGTTCAGAAAATGAGAAGATGTGCTCATGTTCATTTTCTTGAACCTTATACAAAACACTTTGAAGCCTCGGCACTGTAATTTCTTATCATCAAGTTTGGAAATTCAGTTGTCAGAAATATAATTAATGAGCATATGCATTTATAATACTTTCTTTTTACTCGATGAACGAACCAGATTTATATTTATGCACAGTTTGAAATTAGATAAGCAGACATGATATTGATTTTTATAAATTATTAAACGATGCACGATGGAAGCAACTTAAGTTAATGTCAAGCTCTCATAAAGAGAATACAAATTTCCTATCACATTGTTCCCTAATTTCCGTTATCAGTTCGATGTAAACCACAAGAAGGTTTTAATTGATGGAATTGAAGGAAGTTCGATTCATGTAACTATCAAAAGACATGCTATTGTCTTCTTAGGTCCAGAGGAGCTGACATTTATAAATCATTATCTATTATCATAGTTTTTCTATTTACCAGAGCAAATTTGTTCTGCAAAAAATAAAAATTAACGCCTCACTGCAATATTAATTTAAATTGTATTTTCTTTCTTACGGTAACTTGTGGTCATGTAAAAAATCAGCGATAAATCGTTTATTCTTGATGACAAAGAATTTTTAAAATTTTGAATCAAATTTCAAAGAGAAAACGTTCTTATTCGAAAGGGAATTAAATTGTTTATTTTATTTCAGCAGTAAAATCGGCATCATTTTACTTTAATGTTCATCCTATATCTAAACCCATATCTAACTATTATAGTAGCCCTAACCCTATACCTAATCCTTACCTTAAAAAAATCGTAACATTACCCTAACAGTTAACTGAACCCTAACTCTAAAGTACAGGGACCCTTAAATTAAAGAAAGCAGCAACAATCAGTGAATGTTAAGATTGTTCTTTTAGAGATATACCACTGTGTGTTCACGTGCACATGACATTGCTGTTGACTGACATTCATTGCATTATTCACTTGTGCATTGCAATTTTGTCATATGAATCAAGTTGACTGTTAATTACTGTAAATTGCTCCTGTGTCTATGTTATGTAATCTTTTTGTTGGATGGGAGAGTCATTGTTTTGCTTGTCATCAAACAACATTATTCGATGTACTGGAATATACAGTTTTATACTATAGAGAATACTGAATGAAATGTCAGAATCACATTCTGATATGGTTCGAAGGCTGATTTGTAACACAAATGTTACCATGTATTGATCATATATATATATATGTATATTTAACAAATATTGGATATTAATATAATTATTATGTATTCCAAATGACTCTGAAGTTAAAACACGTTAGTACGATAGAATAAGACTGAATGTTAGTTTAAGATTAGCCTTCAATAAGAACAGTAGAATTAAAACATTTTGATTAGAACCAATATAAACTGTTATTTTGTTAGCTTAGCCAAATTCTAATCTAGTTCACGAGATCGAATCCGCTTGAAAAATTTGGTTCATATCTTTGATCGTCGTTTCTCATGAATTAACTTACAATTTACCTAGACCATGGAAGCATTAATACTACCTCCATGCCTAAACACAGGGCGATTTACATTTAGACGCACGGTTAGGTTTGTCTATCATTCAGGACCAAAATATAACCTCTAGATGTCATTTTGGATTTTATTGTGTTGTAAGGTTATTGAAAATTTTAGTTTTCTAGTGAAAGCTACTTACTGCAGTTGTTTTAATCGTTTATTAAGGTAGCTCGGGTGTCTTCCGCCATCTCGGAATGTAAACAAGAATGTGTCCATAGTACACGAATGCCCCACTCGCACTATCATTTTCTAAGTTCAGTGGACCGTGAAATTGGGGTCAAAAACTCGAATACGGCATTCAAATTAGAAAGATCATATCATAGGAAACCTATGTAAGTTTGAAGTTAATTGGACTTCAACTTCATCAAAAACTACCTTGACTAAAAACTTTAACCTGAAGCGGGACAGACGGACGAACGAATGGACAGACGGACGGACAGACAGACGGACGGACGGACGGACGGACGGACAGACCGAAAAACATAAATCCCCTCTCCTATCTTAGGTTGGACATAAAAAGCAGAAAACAATCAGTCTAGATCTTTACTAAAATGTGCAAATTGTGACAGAAGAATGTCATTCATTTGTTAGACTTTTCATCTGAATGAAGAAAATTATGTGTTTTATCATATTTTTGTGACTGAGTTTAAGAATACAGAATATTTTGTGTTTGCTTCAATTTTTCAACCTTGCATATATGGGGAGATAACTCAGATAATGTAACTTTTATTCAGGAATGTGTTATGAATTTATTTATTTTGTTTTGTAGCAAGAAAATGTTTCTTTTTATATTTTGAGAGCCCATTATAAGAGCTATCTTCTCATACCTTATCTTAAAATTCTATGGTTTAGTTTTCTTTCTATCACACAAATTTGGGTTTTCCATGAATAATCTATACTGAATCTGTCAATTTTGCTCAACCTGTAGTTGAAAAAAGCCCCGTGACCCATACTGTTTATTATAGATTTGAGAAAGCCATGATATGAACTACATTTTGGCAAATTATTAAAAAATTCTGTGGATTTTAATTTAGAATTTATCTACCTTAAATACAAATTACATTTACTGAGAGTGTTGCAATGATAGTTTTGAACCTTTACATTATTTATAAACTTGAAATTTACAGACAAAATTTTTCATTTAAATAAAGCCACTACCAATGCACTTGTAACTGGATTGATGATACCCATAAGTAAGTACCGACCACCCAGTGGTAAACACTGATTTCCGTTTGCCAGACAAGTAAATAACCTTTAACAGACTATGTTAAGACTTAAAGTTTTTTGCAGAAAAATATACAAAACGTATGAGATCACCATAAAGAACTCCTATCCCCAAAAGAAAAAAACAAAAACAAAAACAAAAACACAAAAAGCTAACAAAAAACATGTTACATATATTTAATTAAAAGAGCCTAGTTCCAATGACGCTAACTCTCACATGTCTAAGAGATAAAACGTATGTGTGACCGGTTTTAAGCATCATTTGAGCAAACAAAGATACCCAGAATAAGTATTTGTCTCATTTCTAGACTGTTTATTTTTTAGTTTTAGAAGTTAATACATGTACCTTTGTAAAGGTCTATATATTTTGGCATTTGCTTTGATTTATTACATTTGTGTGTTGATTAAACCAATAATCCTGGGATATCTTCACTAGAAATATTTAACTTATTATATCAGAGAATAAGATGTTGAAATATACAAATACATTAATAACGGAAATTACTATTAAGGTTCTTGATATTTGCTTTTTTGGTAAGTGACATTGCGCTCCTTTTAATTTAAATTCATTAATATAATTGTTACCAAACCATTGTAATCATTTGTGTACCAAAGTGAACTTGAATATTCCGCCTGCTTCATTAATTTACAATTAAATACTGAACTTGATCTTTAAAGAACAAACGTAAATACAGCAAACAACCCATTTCCTGCTAGATATAATGTCTTGACATAACAATTGTTTATTTGGCAGGAAAAACATATTTTGTTTATGTACTGTTTGTTATTTATTTCTGTTTGCCATAATAGTTTCTTGTTTAATGTCATTAACCTAGAATTGGCAGCTAATGTACTCTTTTGATTGTTTCAAATTTTGTAATCAAAGGACTTTTATATTTGTTTTGGTTCTTTATCATTGTTGAAGGCCGTACAGTTACTTGTAGTTG